>OY292390.1:16105789-17530789 GCA_958496215.1 Verbena officinalis | reverse complement strand
TATCCAATTTACTCTTGTACCTGTTGCTTAGCATGATCAAATGCTTCCATCCACTTATGGGCATCACCAGCTGTAGCACAAGCGATCTTGCAGCAAAGAAGACATTTGTTCAGTGTAGCAACTTAAAGCAGACAAGTACTCCAGGCTAACGTATAAAAACCATGCTAAGTAGAGCTACATATCAAGCAAAATCCCAAAAAATTAATTCATAAGACCCGGTACTCTTCAGCCAATAATGTTACTTTATATAAGAGCTTGCATGAAGTGCTCGATCTATACTTTGTCATGAACTGAACTGGAGTATAAATCTATGGAAATCTTGGGCCATTTACATATCTTCAAGAGGCAACAATTCAGCAGTGGTGAAAAGCATAAACAATTGGAACAAATATTTTATAATTGAATTTAAAAGGAAAATGAGGATCATCTGGGTGTGGGTTATTTCATTGTTTTGAGAATTAATTAACCATTGACCCCTCGCCAAGGGGTTCAGTCTGTATAATCTGCATTTTGTCCAGTAAGGGAAAAAAGTAATGTCGCGCATAGTTAATATACTCAATAAAAAATCTCCATTTTGATTAGAATCTGATATATTAGTTTCTCTAATATGAAAAGATAAGAAATCAAGCTAGTGCTGCTTCAAAAGGCAAGATATGTCACCCTATGAAAATGGCATAACCATCTCTAGTATAGACAATGAGTGTTCTTGAAAGATCGAATATAATGAAATGTCACTTACTTCTCCCCTTTTTGTTTCATCCAAGCGATTGTAGAACCTTAGCACATAGACATCCTACAAAAGTGACCACAAAATGGTCAAATTACAAACAATGTTTTTTAGTATATGAGACAAGATATTTCCAAGTACTTGAAATAATACATTATTAAGACAATAAACAGGGGAGCAGAAACTGAAGTCAAAAGGCAAATACAAAATGTGAATCATAGAGGTGGAATTGATTCCTGAAGCCATCAAAGAAGACAGAGGCTTACACCATGGTTTACTTTCCGACGACCCAACTCCTCCACCATAAGTGCATGTCCTATGACACCCCTTCGGAGAGGTTTCTGCAATAAATATATAGCCAAAGTCATTGAAAAACATTACATTAACAAATTAAATTTAGTAAATCAAGATGAATTGCAGGTTAACAGGAGATAGTCTGGTCAAACTGATCAAAGCCCAGCTGCATAATAGTCACAGTTAATATGCATTCTAGATGGTAGGAGAGTAATCGAAAATCAGATAAAATGTGTAACCAAAAGGAATTTAGCTTTTGTGGTTTTACTTTAGAGAGAAGGCCCTTGCAAGTAATTCTTGTGGTTTTACTTTAGAGAAGGCCCTTGCAAGAATAATACCAAATACATTTACTCAGTCCCAACATGTGATACTAACTCAGATTGAATTGATTTTGGCGGTGTATCTGTATATGATATTTTATTGTCTCCTGACAACGCTAGTATGATATGCTTAATCTTGCAATTCGAACAGGCAAATTTTCTTTAATGCACTAGTATGTTACTTTCCTAGGTTTCAAGTTTATTGTATTGGAAGTTAAACATGGATTATGATATTGTTGTTCCATTATTACTTCAGATGCGCTATAACTCACTTTGCTAAAACTTTCTCTCATTAAAGTGCCACTGTGGCAATCTAAAATATGAGGTAGCTGATAACAGAGGAAGTTGATCCTTCATTTTGTGTCTTTCAACACCTCTCTTACTTTAGGCAATTTAATCTGTTCAGTCATGTAGAACTACAAGTTGCACCCGAACATCATATTAAGGGGGAATCAAAGAAACTGGAGATTACTTTTTCTATCCACTTCCAATATACACAATAACATGTCTTATCTCAAAGCCTCCTACTAATTAGACAGCACATCACAATAATAACACGTTGAGTGCAAAATGATTTAAAAGAGGCAGTAAGTAATAGACACATGTCTTCAAAATAATTATATATAACATGATGAACTATGGACGAATATTTTGTTTGTCATTCCTGTCATTCTAGCTTCCTTACCTTTTTGTTTCCTACTGTTTAGTGTACCTAAACCCAGCTCCATTCTCCCATTTAAGGAAGCTAACTCTTGTTTATACATCCCAAAGGCTGCATGCGCTCTGAATCCCCTATATGATGCGTTATATAGATACATCTGGCCCAAGCCAATGATCAGCCTTCATGAAAAGACCTTACAAGGCTTTTCAGGCTAAGAAGGCGCCAATTTATCTAGAGAAACCAACTCTCCAGCTCAAATTATCTCTCATCCTCACCATATTCAATACCTCTCCTCGCAGATTCCGATAAAACAATTTGAATTCATTCTCATTTCATTCCCAAAGTAAAATCAAACGCAACAAGCAAAACGAAAACTCGCATATCCATTCAAGAGTGACCCGGAAAAGAAAAAAACGGGAGGAAGATATAAAAAAGGAAAATGAAATTACGTACAATGCCGGGGTTCTCATCTGGATCACGTTTATACATCTCCACATACTTGCCTCTAATGGAGAGGAACCGGAAGTGGCAATATTCATGGCCGATCGAATTTACGCCGAGATGATAGACCCATCCGGAGTACTCAAACCTCTCGCGGCCACTGCTATTGCTCCTGATGCTGGTTTTGCCGTCGGCGTCGTTTTTGATGGAATTGGTGCTCGCCGGCAATCTCTCTTCGGAGGCGGACTCCGAGGCCACACTCTCCGGCGAGCCTTTCCCACTGCCCACCTTCTTGAATAATGGCCCCGAAGCCATCTCCGAGAAACAAGATCTACGGGAGCCTCTCCCAGAAGAGAGAAGGAGAAGAGAGAGACGGAGGCAGAGACAGAGACGGGGAGAGACGATTGAATGCAATCGAGTTGAAATTGTCGACGTGGTTATATAATGCTTGGTATGAACTGGAAAATATACGGGAGTCAAATGAAAAAAAGTAAGAAAAAAAAAAGAGAAGACTAAAAAAGAATTTTTGTGTATGTGGCATGGAAACTTTCTCTTGTCTTCTTCTCTACTTTATTCTCATTTATTGGTGGTATTTATTTATTTTATGTGTATAGACATTTATGGGTATACACGTATGTAGATTTATTTATATGATTAATTTATTTATAATCTTTTGGGAAAAATATTTTTTTTTTCTAAAGCCCATTTGACAGATGCGTTTAGCTAATATAGCGCCTAGGGTGTCAATTCGGGTGGGTTTGGTGGGTTCGGGTTCGGGTTCGGGTTGGTTGGATTGAGACTTTTTTGTCCTCAACCCGAATCCGACCCAACCCGACTCTCAACCCGACATCCCTTAATCCGAACCCGAATTGTGTGGGTTCAGGTTGGGTTTGGATTACCCGATTTATTTATTTATTTATTTTTTTATGTAAAAAGAAGCCCTCAAGAGATCAAATTCTTGACAAACAGATTAAGAGTTTAATTTGATGATACAAAAGAGATAAATCTGGTGATCTTGATTCTTGCAAATCTGGTCAAGACCTCTTAACACTTGCATATACAAATTCATGTAAACAGAGTTTCTTCATAAGGTTTTTCTTGCACAAGTATTTTTTTTTTTCGGAAAAGGCTAGAAACCATACCATATTGTATATATAGATAAATAATAAGTTTCAAGAAAAACAACCACCTCCCAGAATCTTCAAGAACAAAATAGGAAGCAATAAAAATCAGTTTTAAAAAGGACTCTTTAACTAAAACAGTCAAAATTATCAATCACTAATCAAGGAGTGCAACAGCAGCAGCCTTAAAAAACACTTATGCAGTTGAGGGCTTAGAAGAAGCAGCAGAGAGTCTAGACCTCTTCTTGGCCAAGCTCCCACTACGCCTTTCCCTCTGTTCCTTCAATCGTGTAGCGAGAAGCTTCTGGTAGTCAGCAGCTTCCGACTTAGCCTTAGCAATCCTCTTTTTCCTGTAGGCAATTCTAGCTCTCTTCCTCTGCAATGTCAATGTCAATTCTTGCACAAGTATATTTACAAAGGCAGACGGGCAGTGTAGGCGAGGGGTGGAGAGAATTGGAATTAGGTTAGGGTAGGGTTTTTTTTACAATTTATACTATGCATTTTTCGGGTCGGGTCGGGTAACCCGCGGGTTCACCAGACCCAACCAAATATATTTCGGGTTGAAATCGGGTCCGACCCGCTCTGACCCGAACCCGAAAACCCCCAACCCTAACCCGATATTTTTCGGGTCGGGTCGTCGGGTCAAATCCGAGATTGACACCCCTAATAGCACTGAGCTGCTAAAGTACGACACTTGATGGTTTGGGGAGATAAAGTTTATGATTCAAATTGATGGTATTGGAGAAGATAAAATTTAGGATTTAAATTCTAACTTGTGTATGGAGTAAATTGGTTGACATGATCGTTCTTAATTGGACATCTACAATACCTGAATAGGAAAAAATCAGGTGGAAAATTAAGGAGATAAAAGGATAAAAAATTAATGCATGTGGCTCAAATTTTAATTGTTCTAATTGCTTTTCTTTTTAAGTATTCTAGTGTTCTTACTTCTTATTATTTGAAATACTATGAATATATTATATTTTAAAATAATTATTATCTTTTAATATATTGGAGAGAAAATTAGAAATAGTAAAAGAAAAGTTACAAAAAAGGAAATTCTTGAAATTTTTAATAGGCATGTGAATAGCGAATACCATTGGTTTGGCACAAATTTAGCAGCAAATGTCACTCCCCGATAACTTAGGTAAATCTTTGTCTCATGCTCACCAGTCGCCGTAAATACGGAAAATGGATGGGTTGTTCATTTTACATTATATTCTAACAAATAAATTATTGTTCTCATTTTTTTTTCTTAAATTAAAATTATATAATTTTCTTGGGGCAATGATTAAGGTAGACGGGCAGTACTATCCATAGCCAGGCCATAGGGCCCTCAGCCCCCTTGTTTTTCTAACTAAAGAAATTATATATGATAAAGTTCGGATAAGTGTCATATTTAGTTAGGGGTGGGCCTTGGTTTTGGGTTTCGGGTTTTTTTTTTATTTAAATGATTGATGGGTGTCGAATTTATTAAAATAAAATTATATTTTATTGAACATAAATAAATGAGGAAATAGACTTAAATACTAATGTGTTCCAAAAAATATTGTTGTTTCCCCATATTTTTTATGGTAACTTTGGCTCCCTATTTTAAGTTTTATATTTTGGTTTGCTCTTTATTTTGTCGGAAATTTGCCTTTAAATGATCAAGTGTTCAAAAAATTTAGGATAACTATCCACTTTTTTCAATGGTCATCTTAGATACCCAATCAAAGTTTCAATTTTAACTTTGCTATCCATTTTGTGAAAATATCGATATGCCCTTAAGTTTCATACCCTCCAACCCCCAAATTCATTTAGCCTCACTTTTCATTTCAAAACCTAAACACAAAACTGTACGGCAGCGGCGGCGCCGACGATGACTGAGACCTTAAATACGTCGGGACTTTGCATTTTCAGGGCGATTAAATGGAAACTACTGCTACTACTGCTGCTCCAAGGCCTCCTACTGGTACTCGACGTGCCGCCAAGCTAATCGGTTGTGTCGAATTCAGCGGAATAATGAATGTATTAGCGTTAAGGGAGGGAATGAAGATCTCTGAGTTATTTGAGCTTGTCAGTGAAAAATGGCCTCAATTCTCAACCGAAACCCACGCCTTACAGTTCAGGATTCCCCAGAAGTCGGGGATATGGGTTAGTTTGCTCACCGATAATGATGTTAACAACATGATGGAATTGTTTAGGCTTCTGGAGACGTATATTATCGACATGAGGTTAATACTGATTACTGATTAGCTCTAGTTCTGGAGGAATTTAAATTCCGTTTTGTGCAATTAAGTCTTTGTTTTTGCAGAATAATAATTACTCATTATTGTATTAATATTTTTCGAATGTATTTTCCAACAGTTTGTTTGTGGAACCTTATATTCGTTTTGCTGTTTTAACTTCAAGTATTGTGGTATTGGTTAATGTTTTATCTACGCAATATTTTGTTTAAAGAATGCGTATCTAACAAAGGGATATGCGTAAATTTGAGACGAGATGATGCCCTTGAAGGGTAAAAATGGCCTATTTATGATAGGATTTTATGATACTGATATTGTAAGTTGTCTAACAATACTAATGCATGCGTATCTAACAAAGGGATCTGCGTAATTCTGAGATGAGATGATGCCATTTTAGGGTAAAAATCCACTGTTTATGATACGATTTTGTGGCACTGATATTGCAAGTTGTCTAACAGTACTAACGAATGCGTATCTAACAAAGGAATCTGCGTAATTTTGAGATGAGATGATGCCATTGAAGGGTAAAATGGAATGTTGATGATACAAAATTGCGGCACTTATATTGTAAGCTGTCTATCATTAATTATGAATGCGTATCTACCTAAGGGACCTGCGTAATTTTAGACGTGAAGATGCCCTTGAAGGGTAAAAATGGCCTGTTTATGCTAGGATTTTGTGGCACTGATATTGTAAGTTGTCTAATAATACTAATGCATGCGTATCTAACAAAGGGATCTGCGTAATTCTCAGACGAGATGATGCCATTTTAGGGTAAAAATCCACTGTTTATGATACAATTTTGTTGCACTGATATTGTAAGTTGTCTAACAGTACTAACGAATACGTATTTAACAAAGGGATCTGCGTAATTTTGAGATAAGATGATGCCATTGAAGGGTAAAATAGAATGTTGATGATACAAAATTGCGGCACTGATATTATAAGTTGTCTAACATTAATTAAGAATGCGTATCTAACTAAGGGACCTGCGTAATTTTAGATGTGAAGATGTCCTTGAAGGGTAAAAATGGCCTGTTTATGATAGGATTTGTGGCACTGATATTGTATGTTATCTAACAATACTAATGAATGCGTATCTAACAAAGGGATCTGCGTAATTTTGAGACGAGACGATATGGTGGCACTGATATTGTAAGTTATGTAGAATTATGCATACTTCTTTATCAGATCAACATTCCAGAGTTCAGTTCGACAATTTCTAAATTTAAACAATACAAGACGAATATGATATTTAGAAATTAGCTCTTCATTATCAGTTACATTTAGACAAGTTTATACATCAGTACAACATACTAGTTCTCACTCACATATCTTTCTCTAAACATGTTGAAATGGAAAGATAACAATGAAAAAAAAAATATACACGTCATCCCAGCTAACTCTCTACTGCTAATGAATCCGATGTCCTCGCCATTACTACTATATTTGATTCCAAAGCCCGCTCTGGTGGGAAGACATTGAAAACAATCATTTACGGGTTCCTGCTCAGTAGGTTGTGCAGGATTAGAGGAATGGTAGACAGCATCATGGATTGGATTTTCTGCATCTGCTACTTGCTCCAGCTGTTCATGTCCATAAAAACCTCCTAACAAACTTCGATCCAGGTCAATGAGGTTTTCCTCCTGAGCCTTGAGCTTAGGTCCGGTGGGAGACATGTACAGAGAAACGAAATCCAAACTTGCAAGACACTGGAACTAAAAGGAGGGAGATTTCAGTAAAACAAAAATGCATGATAACGAAGAAAGATTTATCAGAGAACTTTTTACCATCCGTTTGAAGAAGAAAATATCATCGGGCGACCTGGCTTTTTACCATCCATTCTAAATCTCCATTTCTCAGATCGAAATCTGGGTTCCAAGTTGAATATATATATATATATATATATATATATAATCAATAGTTATATGTTGAGTTGATGTGTTTATATGGAGGGAGAAGAAGAATTAATGTGTTCTAATTTAGGCAGCATTTACTATTGATGCGGCCATAAAAGTAAAAATTTGCATTGGAATTCAAAGATATTGCAGGCTTTATCGGAAGCGGTAAGGTGAGGGGACTGTGATGGGACATACTTATTAGGGTATTATACCTAAAAGACATATATTATTTTATTAGAAATATAAAATGATGAATGGATTTTAAAACTTCTCGTTAAATAATACTATATGTGAACCTAATTATGAAGTCTGCGTAACTGTACAGATGAATATCAACTAGTAGGGTATTCTGGCCTATCAAAAATATAAAATGTTGAATGAATTTTAAAACTTGTCGTTAAATAATATGATATGTGAACCTAAATATGAAGTTTGCGTAACTGTACAGATGAATATCAACTAATAGGGTATTCTGGCATATCAGAAATACAAAATGTTGAATGAATTTTAAAACTTGTCGTTAAATAATACGATATGTGAACCTAAATATGAAGTTTGCGTAACTGTACAGATGAATATCAACTAGTAGAGTATTCTGGTCTATCAGAAATATAAAATGTTGAATGAATTTTAACACTTGTCATTAAATAATATGATCTGTGAACCTAAATATGAAGTTTGCGTAACTATACAAATGAATATCAACTAGTAGAGTATTCTGGCCTATCAGAAATATAAAATGTTGAATGAATTTTAAAACTTGTCGTTAAATAATACGATATGTGAACCTAATTATGCTGTCTGCATAATTTTTAGATAAAATGGTGGCATTGAAGGGTAAATATAGAATATTAAGAATTCGACAAGCAGTAATTTCAGTACAACATTTTATATTTCACAGAGTACAATTACGCAAATATAAAAATTAGATCTTCACTATATGTTTCAGTTCAACAATGTTTTATGTAGCGCCCCGCTCTACAGTCCCCGAACCTGCACGGTTTCCCAAGCCGAGAACGGCGCCTCAACCCAAGAACCCATACAAGCCAACGGGTCAATCCTGACACTTGGCAACAGTGGATCCCCAAATTTAAAACATCTTGTGACGTCCCCCACGCCACAACCCCCGGACCGAAACGAGCTCCCGAGCGATAGTTAAATACCACCACTCGAAAACCCACCCCGGACAACGGGATTCCCACAATCTGGCAACAGCAACTCCCAACAATAGTACCAACACCAACAACAACAACAACAGCAACAACAAGCGGAAGCAATCAGCAAAAGATCATATTTATATTCACACTGCCATCCATGGCCAAAATAAACATTTATAAGTCCATTATCTATCACAAGTTATAACATCAATTCATTAAGTATTCTACATCAGCATAACATGTCAAGTTTTCATGTAATCCAACATCATGAGTTCGATCCACAAAAGTAAATGCATAAGACCGACTTCAAGGACTGTACAAGCCTACAACGCTGCTGCCAGTACCTGATCGCTAACCTGAAGCATGAACCAAAACGGGATGTGAGTCAAACGAACTCAGTGAGGAGGGGAATATATATATAATAATAATTGAAGCATAAAACATATTTAATTCACGCTTTGGTTATAGAGAAACGAATCTAGTGCCGATACTTTCTCTTTATAATTCATCAAAGCTTTGTGAATTAAATATTAAAGTAAAACATTTTAGAAAACATTTTTATTCCCGGCGAGAACGGGCCATCTCCTTATAACTCCCAAAAACATATCAAATATAATGAAATTCCTCCTCAATACCATTTGGCTTATCAAGGGAGCTACCCAAGATTTCACCATAACCGACTAATGGCGCCGGTGTAAGTATTATTCAGGCTAGACTACCTCCGACCAGCCATGAACAATACCCTTTGATTATTTGTCAGGTTCATGAATACCTGCTTATAATCGGTGGAATTATGAACCCAGCTTCAACCCTAGACGCACATCTCCGGGTATCCGCCTGTCACATAATCCAGGGCCCAAACAGAAATACCCATGAGCGTCCTCAATGGGGTTAAGTATAAGTCATCTCGCTTTTCAAAATATTTTAGCGGACCAAAAGGGTCTTTCGAGACAAGGTATGTAACCGCCTAGGGTATCCCATCACGTTGCCGAGTTATCTCGAGGCAAACGCGCAAGTCCCGAGACCAAATGTTACTTTTAAAATCAAAATAGTTTCCTTGTCTCTGTTTTGAAACCATTTTAACAAAGATATATATATATATATATCATTTGATATTAAAACCTTTTGTTACAAATATTGGCAAATCATATAATTGAAATATTAAAGGGGATATGTTTTCGCAATATTTGTTCACACTTCAGTTAAAAACCATTTTTACATCCTCACCTGTAGGCTAACAAAAAGGATATCCAAATAACTCAGAATCAGCCCCGCGAGGTCCCACCTGTAATACACAGGCCTCGAGGTAAGACACGACTCAACAAACCAACCAAATAAGACGCACGGCTATGAAATGCATTTCATGCTCAAAATAACATATTATGCATAAATGCATTTAAACACAATTAAGCTCATTCAAACACATTTAAACACAATCCAATACACATGATATTAAGCTAAATTAAGCATTCAAGTAATATGGAAGCTTGGGGAATAAAATTCAAAGGTTTGTGAATATTACACAAACCACCCCTCATTTAATACTTTACATAGCAAAACAACTCCGATTAATCCGAAACTTCCGGCATCACTTAGCTACTATATTTAAGGATTTTTGATGCCAAAAGAATCGAAAAATGAAGCCAAATGCTCAAAAATCACTATTCATCAGCCCCTACCTATTTTGCCAAACCTTCATTTTTTCAACCCCAAACTCCACAAAACTTCACCAATTAGCTTAATATCATGAACTAACATGAATTCCCTAACCATTCAAGCATCTAAGACCATTAACCCAACATTGCAAATTGATCAAATTCAATGAAAATTTCACAAATACTGCTACATGCTTTCAACAACCAAACTAAGCTCATCAATCATTCATTCTAGCATGCTTCTTCACTTCATCAACATATAAAACATTGAAACTCAAAGATTAAAGAGATTTGCAACCTTACCTTGTAAAAGAAAATTGAAGAGATAGAGATGTTGAGGGCTTGTTTGCACAAATAGAAAGAAGAAGCTTGTTCCTTGGATGATGTAGCAACTTTTTGTAGCAAGAAAGGGGATGCTTTTTGGTGCTTTGATGGTGGTTAGAAGTGGCGGTGATGAAGATGATGAGAGGGCCGAGAGAGTGAGATGAAGGAGAAGAGAGTTGCTTGAGAATAGTGTAGAAACTTGAGAGAGAAATGAGATAATTAAATAAATAAGTATATTTATTATAATTATAGATGTTATTTGGAAAAGTCAAAATTGGTATGCAACTATATAGATATTTATATGTATATATATTTGTATATATTTTCATATGTATATGCATATATATCTGCGTATATATCAAATACAATATCATGTTATTTAAACATAATGGCATAATTTTCATAAAATTTCAAATACAACAATTCAAATATAAACATAGTGTGAAGTAATTTCAAATATGAAAATTCTTATGAAATCATTATATTATTCACATATAGAATCACACATTAATTCATATAATTCACATAATCACATAATTTGCAAATAATACACACAAGAGCTATTAGTCGGTAAACTTACCGAAGCGTTATAAAAATAACGGGGCGTTACACTATCCCCCCCTTCGGAGAATCTGGTCCCCAGATTCTAATTCGGCTAGGCAAATAACTCAGGATAATGAGTTCGCATCTTCTCTTCCGTTTCCCAAGTTACTTGCTCGGTGGTTCGGTTTCTCCACAACACACGAACCAAGGGAATCTGTCGGTTGCGGAGTTGCTTGAACTTACGATCCTGAATCTCAACAGGTTTCATCTCGATCGTCAAGTCTGGCTCTACCTGGACTTCTTCATCTCGGAGAATATAAGATTCGTCGGGATAGTATTTTCGCAATTGAGAAACGTGGAAGACGTTGTGAATCCCAGTTAGAGTCGAGGGTAGGTTCAGGCGGTAGGCAGTCTTCCCAATCCGTTCAATAACCTCATAGGGTCCCAAATATCTCGGACTGAGCTTCCCACCTTTTCCCACTCTAGCGAAACCTTTCCTCAACGTCGCCTTAAGGAACACTTTGTCTCCCTCTTCAAATTCCAAATCCCGGCGTCTCTTATCAACATAACTCTTTTGGCGATCCTGGGCAGCTTTCATTCTCTGTCGAATGATCGCAATCTTATCAAGAGTTTCCTGGATCGTCTTTGGAGGTAGAGCTCGTTCCACTCCGTCTTTAGTTCTTCGCCAGTCTTCCAATTCCCAGTACAAAGGGGATCGGCATTTACGTCCGTAAAGTGCTTCATACGGGGGCATCCCTATTGTCGCTTGGTAGCTGTTATTGTAGGCGAATTCAACGAGTGGCAGTTGCTTGTCCCAACTCGTAGAGAAGTCGAGAGCACAAGCTCGCAGCATATCGCCTAGAATCTTGATGGTTCTTTCAGATTGACCATCAGTTTGCGGGTGAGCGGCCGTGCTGAATTTCAAATTCGTTCCCAAGTTTCTGTGAATTTCTTGCCAAAGTCTAGAAGTGAACTTAGGATCTCGATCGGACACGATATTCTTCGGAACTCCATGTAGCTTTACAATCTGCTCGATGTACAACTCTGCCAGTTTCTTGACATTGGTGGTCTTTCGAATTGGAATGAAATGGGCGGATTTCGTCAAACGATCCACAATCACCCAAATCGTATCATATCCGCCCCGAACTCTTGGTAATCCGGACATAAAATCCATAGAAATATCTTCCCATTTCCAATCCGGAATAGAGAGTGGCTGTAGAGTTCCACCGGGTTGCTGATGTTCGGCTTTAGACCCGATGTCTACCGACTTCGTCCTATCATCCTTTACTCCGGGCCTCAACATACATACATACATACATATCATAACTCGCTTTTCAAATCATTTCGGGTTGGCCAAAAGACCGTTCAAGACATGTCATATGCGAGGCCGAAGGCCAAAGTTCGCCTTAGAAATTAAAGGGGTTTTACATGTCTCTTTCGCAATCGTTTCAAAGACTATACGTAGTACTTTTTCATATCAAAACATTTTTGATAAATCGAATAAACATAATAGGCATAAATATTTATTAAGTATATATATAGAAACGGTGTGAAAACAAAATGTAAACATGGCTTATATCGGGAGAGGCTTATTTATATATATATATACATAATAGTACTGGAATCAGAAACGGAAAGCCTCACCTGGCTATACCAAACAAGAGCAAAAGCAAGAACCGGCGCTACTCCACAGGATTATCGTCTGCAAAATACCAAGACACAACCAAATAAGACTAAGGACGACGCACGGCTTATACGAAAACATTAAAACATATTGGGGCATGTTATACAATCACATAAGGCACTTAGGTTCAAATTATCAAACGAAAACGGAGTAATTCGTAAATTTAAAAATGCAAATCAAGTCCAAATGCAACGAAACTTTACGGACATGCTTTAAATATCATAAGGGAGTATGCATTCGAATTTCAGGAAAATCGGACTTCATATGTAAAAGATAGAAAATTTGTCGAAAACTTAAAACGTACTATTCATAGACCCGAACATGCTATAAATTCATAAATCATGCAATTCATATCTATTTCATATATATCGAATACACGAGCGAAGAAAGAATTTGGAAAAGACGAGCCTCGGAGGGACCCCTAGGCCAAAATGGGCCCTGACTAACAGAAGGTCAGGGCCCTGTTCAACCAGGCCACACGGCCTTGTGCACGGCCGTGTGCCAAGGCCGTGTACACCATGAGAAACACGCACGGCCTGTTGCACACGGCCTCAAGGCCGTGTGCACAAGGCCGTGCACCAATATCACACGCACGGTCTCTTGCACGGCCGTGCAAGAGGCCGTGTACCCCCACACGGGCTTGCCACACCCCGTGTGCAAAGCCCGTGTGCGTAAAGAAAGAGCAGAAACTTCGCAGAACCAAAACCTACGCGAATTCATTTCTAAATTCAACATTTAACTAATTAAACATGCAAATCATACCCTAATATTTACATATAATCATCTACAACATATAAGCTACACATAGAAATAATAAACACGAAAATCCATCCACAATTTCTATCAAAATCATATAAAACCTAAATTATTCAACTATATTCAAAAACGAGAAATACGAGGCATAGGAGACATTAAACGAGAGGGACGTGAAAGACTTACTCGTAGAAGAGATCGCGGGGAGTTCGTAGGCGTAAACGGCTCGAAAATCTGTCGGGAAATGAAGTCGGGACGATCGTCGAAACTCCTTCTTCTTCCTTCTCTTTTTCTTTCTTTTCTTCCTTCTCCTTTGCTATTGCATTTGAACGCAAATGAGGGAAGAGAGAGTGAGATGAGACTTAGTCAATTTTGACTAAGGTCGAGAGACGAAAGGGCGTTTTCGTAATTTCGCAAAATAAGTTTGAAAACTCATGTTGTCCAAATAATATATAATTACAGTCAAAATTCATATAATTAAACGCACATTGACGATTCGTAATTTAAATATAGAAGTTCATTCATTTACGAAATTATTCTAAAATCTCATAATAATTATCAAATAAAATAATAATTTGCGCAAATGCCCGATTCGGACATACCGGATTATAATACCGGATTTTCGGGGCGTTACAAAACCAGAATGTGCTTCGACTTGGATATTCAATAAAATGATAAAACAATAACAATATAAAGCAATAAATAAATATCCCCGCGAGAGTGGGCCTGTTCCTCCTTATTTCTCCACAATACATTATAAAAATCTCCATCGCCGGTGTCAAGCCAAGGAGCAACCCAAAGCTCGACTATTGTGAATTTAAGGAAAATGTGCAACGAATGCAACATCCACCATCACTCCCAACCGTGGCTATCAACTCCTGACGGGCCACGATTGACGCTTAGTTTTGGGAGAAGCACCTCGGATTACATCCTGGACGCTCGTCCCCAGATGCAACCTCCGGATACCATCCCGGGCCCATTGAAATAACAATACTTTGCTCGCTTTGAAATAAGATTTTTGAATGCCAAACGGGCAATGTGGGCAAGTGGTGACGACGAAGGGGTAAATCCTAAGTCAAACCGTCACGTAAAGGAAAGAGTTTTCTTGCCCTTTTTGAAAACAAATCGATTTAGGTTACTATTATATAATTTTGATATCAAAGGATTTGAGGATAAAACATAAAAGTATAAGCTCGAAATATGTATTACAATAATATGGGATTAAGGGGGTTTCACAAGTATACATATATGTTCAAGCCCAGTTAAAACGATTTAAATCCTCACCTGGTCTCAAAAATAGGAAGCCTAGCAGCTAGACTCACTGGTCACCGACGTCTGACTGATTTGTAAACAAGACAGGACCTAGACAAATTAATAACGACTATAAAAGCACAAATAAGCAATTATTTGACGAACGGCTAACCAAACATGTTCACAATCATGCATATGCCAATCATAGTATGTAAGGAAGCTATCATGTAATTTTCACGAAATTCCGACAAGTTGTCAAAAATACACATACTTAAAATTACACTATTCACAGCCCGAACGAGGGAGAAATTAAATAAACATTTCAAAATATTAATCCACAAGTCATAAAGGTTCTATAGGTGAAAACTGTATAATTTTTGGAGTCCGTATGCGAAAAGTCAACCAAAAATGTTGACCCGGAGACTCACTTGCCGAGAGCAACATTTGAAAAAGGCTGGAAAATTTTCTAAGTGTTTCACACCGGCTTGTGCACAGTCTTGAACACGGTGTCAAGACCGTGCACTCACACACGGCCATCTGCACGGTTTAGGCGCCGTGCAGGCACAAAGAGGTGCACACGGGCTCCTGCACGGTCTTGCTCAAGACCGTGCGTTAGCCCGTGCGGTTTAACAGCACACAGCAGAAAGTTATGCGATTTCACGAAAATTCGAACCAAAATTCATAAAAATCATATTTATAATGCAAATCAACACCCAACAATCGTAACAATCAACAATCATCATCTAATAAACATTTACATCCAATAATTTCACGAAATGATCAAGAAACAGGTTCGATCTAAGCATTTAACCTAAAAATCCCGAAATGACAAATTATCCTCAAAACAGCGTAAATTCGTGAAAGAAATTGGGGAAATTGGTACCTAGAGAAAGGTATCGCTGAGAGGATCGTTTAGAGAAACAAGCTCGACACGATCGATTAGGGCTTCGGGGGAAAAATCCTCTTTTCTTCTTCTCTCTCACTCTCTCTATATCGAATATGGGTTCGAATGAGGGTTTCGAGACTTTTATCAAATATTTCAAAATATCGGAAAAATATGAAGGGTAGTTTGGTAAGTTTGGAAAGTCCAATTAAATGTACGTTGGTCAAATATATCTATTTAATATCAAACAAACGAAATTTAGACAAGGAATTTAAATACGCAATTAATATTATCACATTGGGTCGTATACTAAAATAATATATAATAATTCACATATTACGAGAACTTAGGGTTAAGAAAGATAATTAACGCGGGAAAAATACTCACAATGATTCTCGAATTTTTGGGTCGTTACATTTTACATCAGTGCAACATCCTAATCACTCATACAGTTTTCCCTGAACGAACTAGTTAACTCAAACTAATCACTCATACAGTTCAATGGTAATCGTGCTTTATACGATAATTGCACTTAATCTAAGATCAGTGCAACATTTTAGTCCTCCAAGTATGTCTTCACCTAATTATTTGGCAATTTATTTTGGGTGCAATTGGAGGACATTTTATTTGCTAATTCATCAAGCACCACAGACTGGTAGCTAATGAAAATCATTCATCTGTACAGAAGGAAACGTGTTCTAAAGGGGAGTGTGGCCTTTTTGCCCCAAGCTAAGCCGTTCATTCCGTCTAGTCTGTGGCCGTTTCGCCCCAAGCATGGGACGTTGACTCCATCTGGTCTGTGGCCGTTTTGCCCCAGGTTGGCCATGAATATTCCAGAAATGTTTGCAACTTAGTTGCGGGACAGAGGATGTGGAATCTTTAAACATTATATCAACCAAAACACTCATACCACACTCCACACTTGCAAGACACTGTAACAAAAAAGAGAGAGAGATTTCAGTTTTTAAAAAAAATGAATGATAACGAAGAAAAATTTAACAGATAACTATTTACCTTCCGTTTGAAGTAAAAAATATCATCGGGCGACTTGAAAGTGTTCTTGTCAAAGTGGTATTCAACCCTTGCATGATAAAGCAAATTATTCGTGATCTCCATTTTCTAGATCTAATAGTTCCAAATATAGTTATTGTGTTTATATAGAGGGAGAAGAATGGGTAATTAGGGTATTAAGTGATCCTGACGGTTAAGTTACCAATACGAGTTATTAAAGTAGAATTCAAAGAGAGTTGTCGTTTATCAATTCACAACCGCTCAATTTAGGCAGCATTGACTATTGAAGCGACGGTAAAAGTAAAGTAAAAAGATGCATTTGAATTCAAGATAGATATTTGCAGGCTTTATCGGAAGCGGTAATGTGAGGGGACTGTGATGGGACACTTTTTATACCTATAAAAAAGCTAAATCCACTAGAAGGGTATTCTGGCCTATACAAATAAGAATGTTACGTTGATTTTAAAAACTATCGAACTATATTATGCGATGTGTGTCTAATAATGAGGTCTACGTAATTATATAAAGCTAAATCCACTAGAAGGGTATTCTGGCCTATACAAATAAGAATGCTACATTGATTTTAAAAACTATCGAACTGTATTATGCGATGTGTGTCTAATAATGAGGTTCTCATAATTATATAAAGCTAAATCCACTAGAAGGGTATTCTGCCCTATACAAATAAGAATGCTACGTTGATTTCAAAAACTATCGAACTGTACTATGATATATGGATCTAATAATGAAGTCCGCATAATTGAGGAGAGGGAAATCCCCTTTTGAAGGTTGATATTTTGTATAAGTGCGTAGGTTGTTGACTACATTCATGGATTATATTTCTTTACATGTTCAATGAAACATCATGTGTTCGATTTAATTGTAATATTCTAACTTAAATGATATATTCATAGATTAACTTAATATTAAGATTACTTTACTAATGATTATTACCAACATACAAGCATAATAGATGGATTTTACACTTTATGTAATACTTGAAAACTTATTTTTAACGATTATCGAAGTAAAAGTCTCTAAATAAAGTCTATGATTCGATTGACAAAGAAAAATCTATCCGTGATGATGGTATTTTGATATGATACATAGGAAAAGTAGTAATACCAATAAGTGTGGACAAGTATAATCAATAAGTTAGTTTATTCTAAATCAACTTATAAGTATTTGACATTTTACAACGAAGTTTAATTGAATTTATAGAGTAATATAATACGACGTTCGTACTTATACAAAAGGCAATCCTTTTAAAGTGCATCTCTTCATTTGAGATTACGTAGATTCATTTGTTGGATACACATTTGTTAGTATTGTTAGACAAATTACAATACCAGTGCCACAAATTTGTATTATCTACTGGCCATTTTTACCCTTAAAGCGGATCTCCTCATTTGAGAATACGTAGATCCGTTTGTGGGATACACATTTGTTAGTAATGTTAGACAAATTACAATACCAGTGTCACAAATTTGTATTATCTACAGGCCATTTTTACCCTTAAACTGCATCTCCTCATTTGAGATTACGTAGATCCGTTTGTTGGATACACATTTGTTAGTATTGTTAGACAAATTACAATACCAGTGCCACAAATTTGTATTATCTACAGGCCATTTTTACCCTTAAAGCGCATCTCCTCATTTGAGATTACGTAGATCCGTTTGTTGGATACACATTTATTAGTATTATTAGACAAATTACAATACCAGTGCCACAAATTTGTATTATCTACTGGCCATTTTTACCCTTAAAGCGTATCTCCTCATTTGAGATTACGTTGATCCGTTTGTTGGATACACATTTGTTAGTATTGTTAGACAAATTACAATACCAGTGCCACAAATTTATATTATCTACAGGCCATTTTTACCCTTAAAGCGCATCCATCATTTGAGATTACGTAGATCCGTTTGTTGGATACACATTTGATAGTATTTTTAGACAAATTACAATACCAGTGCCACAAATTTGTATTATCTACAGACCATTTTTACCCTTAAAGTGCATCCCTCATTTGAGATTACGTAGATCCGTTTGTTGGATACACATTTGATAGTATTTTTAGACAAATTACAATACCAGTGCCACAAATTTGTATTATCTACAGGCCATTTTTACCCTTAAAGTGCATCCCTCATTTGAGATTACGTAGATCCGTTTGTTGGATACACATTTGTTAGTAATGTTAGACAAATTCCAATACCAGTGCCACAAATTTGTATTATCTACAGGCCATTTTTACCCTTCAAGTGCATCTCCTCATTTGAGATTACGTAGATCCGTTTGTTGGATACACATTTGTTAGTATTGTTAGACAAATTACAATACCAGTGCCAAAAATTTGTATTATCTACAGGCCATTTTTACCCTTAAAGCGCATCTCCTCATTTGACATTACGTAGATCCGTTTGTTGGATACACATTTGTTAGTATTGTTAGACAAATTACAATACCAGTGCCACAAATTTGTATTATCTACAGGCCATTTTTACCCTTAAAGCGTATCTCCTCATTTGAGATTACGTGGATCCGTTTATTGGATACACATTTGTTAGTATTGTTAGACAAATTACAATACCAGTGCCACAAATTTGTATTATCTACAGGCCATTTTTACCCTTAAAGCGCATCCCTCATCTGAGATTACGTAGATCCGTTTGTTTGGTACACATTTGATAGTATTTTTAGACAAATTACAATACCAGTTCCACAAATTTGTATTATCTACAGGCCATTTTTACCCTTAAAGTGCATCCCTCATTTGAGATTACGTAGATCCGTTTGTTGGATACACATTTATTAGTATTTTTAGACAAATTACAATACCAGTGCCACAAATTTGTATTATCTACAGACCATTTTTACCCTTAAAGTGCATCCCTCATTTGAGATTACGTAGATCCGTTTGTTGGATACACATTTGTTAGTAATGTTAGACAAATTACAATACCAGTGCCACAAATTTATATTATCTACAGGCCATTTTTACCCTTAAAGCGCATCCATCATTTGAGATTATGTAGATCCGTTTGTTGGATACACATTTGATAGTATTTTTAGACAAATTACAATACCAGTGCCACAAATTTGTATTATCTACAGACCATTTTTACCCTTAAAGTGCATCCCTCATTTGAGATTACGTAGATCCGTTTGTTGGATACACATTTGATAGTATTTTTAGACAAATTACAATACCAGTGCCACAAATTTGTATTATCTACAGGCCATTTTTACCCTTAAAGTGCATCCCTCATTTGAGATTACGTGGATCCGTTTATTGGATACACATTTGTTAGTATTGTTAGACAAATTACAATACCAGTGCCACAAATTTGTATTATCTACAGGCCATTTTTACCCTTAAAGCGCATCCCTCATCTGAGATTACGTAGATCCGTTTGTTTGGTACACATTTGATAGTATTTTTAGACAAATTACAATACCAGTTCCACAAATTTGTATTATCTACAGGCCATTTTTACCCTTAAAGTGCATCCCTCATTTGAGATTACGTAGATCCGTTTGTTGGATACACATTTATTAGTATTTTTAGACAAATTACAATACCAGTGCCACAAATTTGTATTATCTACAGGCCATTTTTACCCTTAAAGTGCATCTCCTCATTTGAGATTACGTTGATCCGTTTGTTGGATACACATTTGTTAGTATTGTTAGACAAATTACAATACCAGTGCCATAAATTTGTATTATCTACAGGCCATGTTTACCCTTAAAGAGCATCTCCTCATTTGAGATTAGGTAGATCCGTTTGTTGGATACACATTAGGTTAGTACAGTTAGATGAGTCAGAATATCAGTGCCACAAATTGGTATCATCAAACAAACAAGCACTTTATGAAGCATCAAGAAGAATAAGAAAACGAGTGCGTGTTTTTAGTCTTTAGATACACATCAAAACAACTTTTTAATTTCTGATTTATCAATGTCCACAAAAAGTTCACAAAATCAGGGACCCCTCAATATTTCCAGGATATTCCATTCAGGTTCAACATCATAACCATCACTTCCATCGTCAATACCATCATCATTTCCATTATCACTTGCATCATCACTACCATCATCTTTATCAGTTCCATCATCATTATCACTTCCATCAGAAGAGGTCTAGTTGACATACTCCACCTCGCTGTCACCAGTAGCTAATGGGATTTTTTCCCAACCATTCTCTTCAGGTTCTTCAGGGAAAATGGCAAATTTACTTTTTTTGAAAATGAACGCTAGATTCGTGTAATGATCACAGCCATAGATGCAATGCCTTCGTTCTTCAGCTGACTCCTATTATTGTGAAAAAAAGAGAGACATGAAACTAACAATAGATATGATAACCCATAACAAGATAGGGAATAGTTCATGCAATATACCTGATGATAAAAGGGTAGAGAATTCCAATAAAAGGGTGAAACAGTAACTCATTTCAAATGAATATTTTATGACACCCCAGGTCTAGTTATATATCTTCTGAAGGAAGCAAAAATATGGTAGAGTTGGATCAACCTCCATTTGATAAAACGTTTCTTGAACTCGGTTCTCATATGCAACAACAATTTCTGCTGCATATCTTTTAGGACTGTCGGCAACATCTCGGGAGCGCTGACATCAGCTTCTTTACAATAGCTTTTCAATAGGCTAACAAACAACTTATCAATATCTCGGTGTATAAAACACCAAATGGTTTCTCTCAAAATCCTATTGAACTCCTCATCCATGTTCATTTGGTGGATGGGCAACTTAAGAGAGGCAGGGGAGACTAAATACAGAGAAGGTAAAGCGAGTAAAAATGGTGTAATAGGGTTATATAGTTGAGGGAGACTATGGGTTTTAGTATGGGGAAATGGGAGAATGAAATAGGGTTCAATAAATTGATGGACGGATGCGTGTCCGAATGTCTTATCCAATTTAATGGAGATTCAGTTTGAAAGTTTGACCTAAAGATCCAATATCTACCTGGTTTAATATTATTTTCTTGGTACAGTTATGCACAATTCCCTACAAGATATGCAATTATTGATTTATGTTCGACATAGTTTATTATTATAAGTTCATTTATTAATCAAATCATTTACTAATAGAATTAGGCAGATGTCCAAAATAGAACGACATTAACTAATTGTTTTTCGACATATGTAAAGATCACAACATTTATTTGGTTTACATATTATTTTCTTCGTAAAATTATGCAGAATGTCCTACAAGATCTGCAATTATTGGTTTATGTTCGACATATTTTATTATTATAATAATAAGTATATCTTTTTTCAACTATTAATCATCGTTTTCACTAGACGAAGACACCACGTAATCTTCATCTTCTTCAAATTCACTACCGTTGGAGTTGGACCAAGCGTCGACCTCCTCCTCCACGTCTCTGTCATTCTCTCTTTACGCATTTACCGGCCGCCGATTCTCAACCTGTACGAGCACCACCAGTGAGCAAACATGATCAAAGGCGTGGCTGCAGCGGGAGCGAAGGGCGGGAAGAAGAAGGAAGTCAACTTCTTGATTGATTGCTCGAAGTCGGTGGAGGATAAGATCATGGAAATTACTTCGTGATTGAGGAACCAAATTGCTTCTAATTTTTACTTTTATATAAATCAATACAACGTCAATTATCAATTTTCAGCCAAAAAAAAAAAGAAAAAAGAAGGAGGTTTATAGTTTCCCTAATTTATTTTTACGTTTGCTGTATGAAATTATAATTTTACGGAATTGATAGTTTGCATTACAGTTTGTTTCTATAGAATGTAAATAATACATTTGTTGTATAATATATGGTGTTTATGGACCGAAATATGAATTTTGTTGTATTAAATATAAAAGTTCGGTTAAGCAATTTTCCTGGACCGTTTCTCCCTTAAATCGAAAGTAATGTTTGCGGAATTTATTTGTCAATATAAAGTATAAGTTTGTAATTTTGCGGAATTGACGTATTGCATTACAGTTTGTTTATGTGGAATGTAAACAACACATTTGTTGTATAATATATGGTGTTTGTGGACCCAAACTTGAATTTGTTGTAATAAGTTTAAAAATTAGGTTATGCAATTTTTCTGGACAGTTTTTTCCCCAATTCGAATGTCATTTTTGCCGAATTTATATGTCAATATGAAGTATGATTTTGCGAGTTTGTGGAATTCGCAGTTTGAATTACAGTACGTTTCTGTAGAATGTAAATAAAATATTTTTTGTATAATATGTGGTGTTTGTGGACCAAACTTGAATCGTGTTGTAGTAGAACAAAAGCTAGGTCAAGCAATTTTACTGGACCGTTTCTTCCCCAATTCGGACGTCGCAACCGTCGATGGACAATTGCCACCGTCAAACGCCGTGTCAAACACCGCGCGAGCACATTCTCTTCGAGAAAATTGCTCGCCGGAAAATTATTCCGGTGCCCATGTGAAAGATAATGGCATACCCTTATAATTCTTGGACAAATAAGGATATTTCGGACATTTTACACAAAAATGGGTAGCAAAGTTAAAATTGAATCTTAGATTGGGCACCTAAGATGACCATTGAAAAAAGTGGGTAGCTATCCTAAATTTTTTGAGAAGGTGGTCATTTAAAGTAAACTTGCCCTTATTTTGTTGAAGAAAGTCTGAAATATTCTTATTTGCCTAACAATTATAAGCCATGTTATTATCTTTCACTTTCCTCCCAAAAAATATTATTATTACTGGCTCCACAACTTCCGGCAACCACTACACCTACCTCTCCCCATGATGCAACATACTCCTACAGTTAGTGGCGGAGTCAGGACCCCGGGGTCAGGAGGGTCACCTTTTAATAATGAAAAAAATGAAAAATATATATATAAACTATAAATTCGGACAATTTGAGTGAAAATAATTTAAACAAATAAAAATATCATTAATTTAATACTATAATCAGAAAAACACATAAAATTTATAATTGTCCAATTCGTGCTTCCATATTATGGAATCGTTGAATAATCAATTCATTGCCAATGCTATTAAACATATTTTTCTCTATATAAGTAACCAAACAATCATTCATCCAACCATCTCCCATCCGATTATGCAATCGATTCTTCACTATTTTCATTGCTGAAAAAGCTCCCTCCACAGTCGTTGTACCTACGGGTAAAACTAATCCCAACCGAATAAGCAAATAAACAAGTGAATAAATAACATGTTTTCCAGTCTCAACCATCTTTTGTGCAAGTTCCCCAATTCCTTTTAAACTTGAAAATTCCTCGTTGCTTTTCATATCAATAATATACGTCTCCCATTGATTATCAAGCATAGCTAAATTAGTAGGAGAAAAATCACATGGGTAACACATTGGAAACTGAATCAATCGATGTTTATCAAATGCCGAAAAGAAGTTGTCCGGAGTTAAACAAGCTAAGCAAAGAAGTAACTCGGTATTTGTCTCAGTAAAACGATCATTAAGCTCTCGAAGTTGCATATCCACAACAGTATTAAGCAAATCAATATGATAGTGATGCAAATTTGTAATTTGTTGAGCTCCACGTCTTGATCTCCCTTTAGATAGAAAGCTATCATCCATATTTGGGATGTCAATTTCATGAGTTGTGCAAAATCGAGTTACTTCAACCAATAAAGATTCTCATCCACTATCCCGTAAATCTTGCAATCGTTTCTTTGATATATCAACCAATTTCATGGCATTAACGATGTTTTGATCTTTTCTTTGCAAGGCTTGTAACAATTCATTTGTGATGCCCAATACAATTCTCATCAAATGCAAAGTGAAAACAAAATCAAATGTTTGTAACATGTCTAGAAGTCCATTAGCTTCATCTCTTTGATCCGAACTCAACCTATCTTCTTTGATAATCTCAAGCACATCAAGTATCGAAGAATATAAAAGAATTAAGTTAATCAGAGTACCATAGTGCGAACCCCAACGAGTATTAGTGCTTCATTTAAGACTAATTTCTTGATTCAAGCCACGGCCACTATGCATATGTCCATTTTGTAGTGCTACTTTAACTTTAGCAACTTGCTTTTCACAAAGCATATCGTGACACTTGCATGAGCCTCCAACAACATTTAGTAAAATGGCAACTGAGTTGAAAAGAGATGCAACTTGAATATGATTCTTGACAATAGCAACAAGTGTGAGTTGCAATTGATGAGCAAAACAATGAATATAGAAAGCAGATGAATTTTCTTTCAAAATCAAACTTTTAAGACCGTTAAATTCACCTCGCATGTTACTAGCTCCATCATAGCCTTGTCCACGAATTCTCGCTATACTCAATCCATGTTTGCTAAATAATAATTCAATTGCATTTTTAAGTGATAGAGCAGTTGTAACGATCCGAAATTTCGGATTTATTCCGGAATAATATTTTATTCGCGCCAAAGGCTTTTCGTGAGAATAATTATATTCACGAATAAGTTTTATCCATGAACCTGCCTTTTACCCGAAATTCCCTATTTTACCCCGACCCCATTTAATATCCCTTTTTGCATACTTGCCCCTCTTATATTCCTTATCCCCACACAAACCCCAATTATTTGAGAAAGAAAGAGAAAGAGAAGAGAGAAGGAGAAAAAGGAGAAAGAAGGAGGAGAAGGAAGCATCGACCCCCCGTGCTCGTTTCTCATCGGATCGACGCGCCGTAAACGACTACGAGTTCCTCTCTGTAACGCCCCGCTATTTTTATAACGTTTCAGTAAGTTTACCGACTAATAGCTCTTGTGTGTATTATTTGCAAATTTGTGATTATGTGAATTATATGAATTAATGGGTGATTCTATATGTGAATAATATGAAGACTTCATATTAAGAATCTTTATATTTGAATTACCCTACACTATGTTTATACTTGAAGTGTTGTATTTGAAATTTTATGAAAATTGTGTCATTATATTTGAATCACATGATATTATATTTGAAATATATGCAATATATATACAAACATATACAAATATATATGTATATATATATATAAATATCTATATAAATTGCTAGCTAATTTTGACTTTTCAAAATAACTTATATTTATTTAATTACCTCATTTCTCTCTCAAACTTTCTACACTATTCTCAAGCAACATTCTCTTCTTCTTCCTCTCATCTCTCGGCCCTCACTCCACCAGTCACCACCGCCACTTTCAACCACCATCAAAGCACCAAAAATCATCCTTTTTCTTGCTACAAAAAGTTGCTCTATCATCCAAGGAACAAACCTCTACTTTCTATTTGTGCAAACAAGCTCTCTACATCTCCTTTCTCCTCCATTTTCTCCTTCAATGTAAGGTTGTAAATCTCTCTAATCTTTAAGTTTCAATGTCTCATATGTTGATGAAGTGAAGAAGTAGGCTAGAATGAATGATTGATGAGCTTAGTTTGGTTGTTGATAGCATGTAGCATTACTTGTGATTTTTCATATAAATTTGATTATTATGCAATGTTGGGTTGATGAATTTAGATGCTTAGATGCTCAAATGGTTAGGGAATTCATGTTAGTTCATGATATTAAGCAAATTGGTGAAGTTTTGTGGAGTTTGGGATTGAAAAATGAAAGTTTGGCAAAAATAGGTAAGGGCTGATGAATAGTGATTTTTGAGCATTTGGCTTCATTTTTCGATTCTTTTGGCATCAAAAATCCTTAAATATAGTAGCTAAGTAATGCCGGAAGTTTCGGATTAATCGGAGTTGTTTTGCTATGCAAAGTATTAAATGAGGGGTGGTTTGTGTAATATTCACAAACCTTTGAATTTTATTTCCCAAGCTTCCATAGTACTTGTGTGCCTATTTTAGCTTAATATCATGTGTATTTGATTGTGTTTAAATGTGCTTGAATGAGCTTAATTGTGTTTAAATGCATTTATGCATAATATGTTATTTTGAGCATAAAATGCATTTCATAGCCGTGCGTCGTATTTGGTTGTTTTATTGAGTCGTGTCTCACCTCGAGACCTGTGTATTACAGGTAGGACCTCGCGGGACTGATCTCGGGTCGTTGGAAACCCCTTTTTGTAAAACCTACAGGTGAGGATGTAAAATGTTTTCTAACTGGAGTATGAACAAATATTTGCGAAAACCCTACCCCTTTATATTTCAATTATATGTTATCAATATTTGAAATAAAAAGGATTTGATATAAAATGATATATATGTATCTTTTCTAAAATGGTTTTAAAATAGAGACAAGAGAACTATTTTGTTTTTAAAAGTAACATTTGGTCTCGGGACTTGCGCGTATGCCTCGAGTTATTCGGCAACGTGTCGAGAAACCCTAGACGGTTACATACCTTGTCTCGAACGACCCTTTTGGTCAATCAAAACAATTATAAAGCGAGACTATATTTCCTTTAACCCTATTGAGGACGCTCTTAGGGTATATTTGGGCCCCGGATTATACTAGAGGTGGAACCCGGAGACGTGCGTCTAGGGGGAAGCCCATGGTATAATCCAGATTATATATATGGATGGAGACCCAGTGACGATCATCCAATATATATAATCCAGATTATATATAGATGGAGACCCAATGACGATCATCTAATATATAATCAATGGGTGTTACTTGTAACTAGTCGGAGGTAGTCTAGTTCAAGTAATACTTGCACCGGCGCCATTAGTCGGGTATGGTGAAATCGAGGGTAGCTCCCTCGATAAGCCAAATGGTATTGAGGAGGAATTTCATTATATTTGATATGTTTTTGGGAGTTATAAGGAGATGGCCCGTTCTCGCCGGGAATAAAAATGTTTTCTAAAATGTTTTACTTTAATATTTAATTCACAAAGCTTTGATGAATTATAAAGAGAAAGTATCGGCACTAGATTCGTTTCTCTATTAACCAAAGCGTGAATTAAATATGTTTTATGTTTTAATTATTATATATATTCCCCTCCTCACTGAGTTCGTTTGACTCACATCCCGTTTTGGTTCATGCTTCAGGTTAGCGGTCAGGTACTGGCAGCAGCGTTGTAGGCTTGTACAGTCCTTGAAGTCGGTCTTATGTATTTACTTTTGTGGATCGAACTTATGATGTTGAATTACATGAAAACTTGAAATGTTATGCTGATGTAGAATACTTGATGAATTGATGTTATAACTTGTGATAGATAATGGACTTATAAATGTTTATTTTGGCCACGGATGGCAGTGTGAGTATAAATTTGAACTTTTGCTCGTTGCTTCCGCTTGTTGGTGCGGTTGTTGTTGTTGTTGTTGGTACTGTTGATGGGGAGATGCTGTTGCCAGATTGTGGGAATCCCGTTGTCCGGGGCGGGTTTTCGAGTGGTGGTATTTAACTATCGCTCGGGAGCTCGTTTCGGTCCGGGGGTTGTGGCGTGGGGGACGTCACACTCTCGATCTCCTCTACCGATAATCCTTTTACCCCATTTGAATCCGTCATTTCCTCGTTGCAATTTTCGTGATTTATATATAGGATTTCATAGTTTTAGGATTTTTGTGTTTAAGAAGATTTACTTGACCATTTAACGTGTTTCTTGAACCTATGTGTAGCTTATATGATATATATGATTATATGTGAAAATTAGCGTATTTTATGGTGTAATTTATGAGATCTATGGATTTATATGTTGATGCCCGCGTGTGAGCTTCGCGACCTGCTGCTTTCTGCACTCAGTTGATCTGCACGGGCTAACGCACGGTCTTGATCAAGACCGTGCAGGAGCCCGTGCGCGCCTCTTTTTGTCTGCACGGGCGCGAGCCTTCGCGACCTGCTGCTTTCTGCACTCAGTTGATCCGTACGGGCTAACGCACGGTCTTTATCAAGACTGTGCAGGAGCCCGTGCGCGCCTGTTTTTGTCTGCACGGGCCCGGGCCTGCCCCGTGCACTTGGACGTGTGCAGTGCACGGTCTTGACAGTGTGTCCAAGACCGTGCATATGCCGGTGCGAAACACTTAGTGGATTTTTCTAGCATTTTCCTTTCTTGCACTTCGGGAATTGGGTCAACCCTACTTATTTAAATGTTAACTTTCGCATACGACCTCCGAATATCAATCCGATTTCACCTATAACTTTCTTGAGCCTCGGGATTTGATATTCTTCATAGTTTACAATTTATCCGACCCTATTTGACCATCAATTGACACATTTCTCGTTTAGAGATTTTTCCCACTTTTCCCTTTTCTTGCCCGTCTGATCCCATTTTCATGAGAGAGCTTCGTTATATTATTTTAAGCATGTCTACGTGCCCTAATTGCGTTTTAGCATGCCTTAACATTTATTATCTATGTTATTTTATTATTTAGTATTGCATTAGTAATTCTTTAATTGTCGTTCCGTATTTCATATGTCTTTGTATGTTTAATTATTTAACTTTCCATGTTACGCTTATAGCATGATTAGGGTTCTATATGAATTGCCGTGCGTCGTCTGTTGTCTTGTGTCTTGCTTTTCATATTGTCGGTCTCGTTTTCATCCTTTAGGCCCTGTGTATTACAGGTGGGACCAACGAGGGAGAAACTTGACTACCGCCTGCTTTCATACTGTCGTGTCAAGCCAGGTAAGGGTTTAAACTATTTTCAACTGGGGCAAGGACATAGTTACTTAGGTTTCAAAATAAAGTAATATCCCACCTATTTCTTATTGTTTGTTGTACTGTCTTTATTATTTCCTTGTGTGCTTAGTCAAATGTTTTGATAGCAAAACCTATGCATCTACCAAAATGATTTGAAATATTTTTAATTAGAGACAAGTAACTCATTTGTTTTCAAAGTAACTATTTGATCTCTGAGGCACTTGTGAGTACTTCTTAGGTCGTTACACCAACTTGTCTCAATTGCCATTTGGCTATTCATACTTAACTGCTTGCATCATCTTTTCGAACGACCCCTTTGGCCACCCAAACTGTTATTGATTTCAAATGCGAGCCCTGGACTGAATAATGATTTGGTCCCGGAGTATACAAGAGGTGAGCCTGGTAGGGCAAATCCCGATGTATACTTCTAGCGTGTTAACTTAGGCCGGCTAGGAGGTTGGCTAGCCTAAGTTAATGCGAACGGTGGTGCTAACCGCGTCTCCTTAATTCACTGTACGGTGGTGCTAATCGCGTCTCCTTAAATTACTGATTGAATGATTGTTGGTGGTGGAGTACTTAGCTATATGCTTGCATGATTTTCATAATTGGGAGTTATAAGGAGAGGGCCCGTTCTCGTCGGGACACAATATTGCATGATTTATTGCATTCTTGCTTGTCTAATTGTTTTACGGCTTTCGTTACAAGTCGAAGTACATTCCGGTCTCCTTCCTTTAGCATATGTATTTCCCTATATAATAAAACCCGGAAGTATGACTCGAACTTCCCCAACCTAAGCCTCATTTATTATTCAATAAATTAGTTGAATTACGAGCCGTGTTTATTTATAGTTTCCAACTTATTTATATCATGCCTTTCGAACTCGTAACGGCCTCGTGACTCAACTAACATCCTTTCAATTTATCGGCTTGACATTATGTGCAAATGGTTTTTAAAGGATCCGGTTCGTCAACCTTTTCGTGTTTTCCAAGCAAGCCGAACCCGAGTGTGCCTTGTATTATCGTTTTGCAACTTATATTTTGTTGTTTATATTCTTTCTCAAAACGGGCAACATTCACTATTTTGATTTTAAAAGATAAATGACGATCTATGATCAAAACCCCCTTACTGAGTATCCTTTATACTCACCCCTTCTGTTTTGGTTCTTACTTCAGGTAGACAGGTGGCGGCGTCACCTATCTTGTCAGTCGGCATCAGCAGGTCTAGATTGGCTCAGTCTTGTCGTTTGGTTTGTCTTGTCAGTGGTCCCAGCAAACGTTGAGTCTTGTTTATTGCATTCAATTACTTTCGTACCCCCTTTCTGCTTTATCTACTTTATGTATCTTATGTGCCCCTGATGTGAGATAGTTGAAAATATCTAGGATTGCACAGGGTAGACTAGTCGAGATCATGGATGGCACTATCTGCTTATGAATATTTTGTATCTTGATTTATAAATGTTAAATGATATTATGTTAGCCTCGTAGGTTTTATGAAATATAATTGTTTACCTTTAAATCGCTTCCGCATTTCTCTGCTCTGTTGTGGTTGTTGTTGGGATGTTGTCGCTGTTGTCGATGGTTATTGCTTGAGTGCCGTTCGCCGGAGTGGGTTTTTGAGTTGAGGCCCCTGCTGAAGCTCAGGAATCCATTTTGGTGCGGATGTGGCGGTCCTTCTTCAGGGGGCGCTACAGCAGTTGTATCACCAACATGTACTATACCAAGAAAACGCTCAACAATACAGCCATTTCTACTTACATAACGTAAAGCAACAGCCATTTCCTTTTTATTTGATATATCGCGTGACTTATCTACAATAATAGAAAAATGATCATCCCCAAGATCCTTTATAATAGCATTAGCAGTCTCAATTGCAACAGCATTAACAATATCTTTTTGGATATCTGGAGCAGTTAATCTGTTATTCTCTGGAGCATTTTGCAGAACTATATTTTTCAAATCTTCATTGTGATCAGCAAGAAATTTAAGAAGTTCAAGAAAGTTACCTTGATTATTTGAACTTTCTGACTCATCATGACCACGAAACGCCAATCATTGCTTCAAAAGAAATTGAATATAATCAATTCATGCAGTTAACCGGCTTCGATACACCTTGTGAACTTGATTAGATTGCTTGTTAATGGAAGATTCAATATGCTGCTTTTGATTCATCAAATTCTCACAATCCCTCCTAGCTTTGTGATGAGCGCTACATGGTCCTCCAACATGATTCTTTATTTTATCCTTCTTGTTCCAATAGTTAAACCCCTCTGTAACAAAGACCTCTCCGCCTGATTGTTTCCCAACATCAGGCTTAAATAAATAACAATATAAGTAATAAACACCATCTTCTTTTATGCTATATTCCAACCAATCACTAAATTAAGTGAATCAAGAAGGACAAAATCATCGAAACTTATCACCCACTTAATATTTTTTTATTTATAATACTTAATATGTTATTATTTAATTTTAATTTAAATTCTTATAAAATAAAAAGTAAAAGTATATAACATTAAGAGTGCATCAGATTGCAGTGAGCGGGGTCACCCAAAATTAAATATATACTACATATATAGGGGTAATTTCAAAGTCAAGGGGTTACGTGCACCGCCTGACTTGTGTGTAGCTCCGCCAGGAGTCTCCTACTGACCAGAAACACTCAAAAAACTATCAACAAAGCAATTGCCGAAACCCATAACTACCATTTCAAGCTTTCTCTCTCAGGTTTTGACTGAGCTCAGAAATCGCATCTTTATCACTCTTTCTCCGTCCAGTGGGCTCTACCTTGTGTTTCCATGAAGAACAATTCGAGATTTAAAGCTATTTTCTCATCTATTATTTCCTAATTTTGCCGTTCCATTGATTTTACGCAACAACCCAGGAATTCAATTCGACATTTTAGAATTTTTGTTAAACCTCTTTTTCTCTTCTTTTAATATGCAGAGATGGCGTGATCAAAGAAAAAGGGACTTAAAAGAAAGTTCACAATTCAAGCTCAATGCAGCATGCTGCACTTCAGGCCGGTGATCAATTCATTATTGAAGAAAAAATTCCGCCAGCCAGCTAGAAGGGGTATTCAGAACCCCTTTCGATCGATTTTGGTTGACGCCCAAAGTTTCAAGCAACGTTTTTCGAGTAAGGTACCTTCTGGATGGGTACGATTGTGAGAGGAATGAGTTAAGTTTGGTAACAAAATCCTTCACTTCCATAACGATGATTTCTACATTGTCATGGGACTAAACTTGAAGGGTTATCATGTCATCGTGGACTTGAAGATTGAATCCAAAATACTGGATAAATATTTTACAGTTGATAATAATAAACCCATTCCAATCAAAAGACTAGGAATTGTCAAGATAAAAAAGCAATTGATTGGTAGGACTGATCCTGAAGGCAAAGATGGCTTTGTTAGAATATTTATATTATTAATTTTTAGCTATTTGTTGTGCCCAACCTGCACCAAAAATTTGGCAAGAGAATTGATAATTTATGTTGATAGTTTGAAAACAATGAGAAATTTACATGGGATGATGCCACATACAGGTTCTTAGTCGAAGGGATCAACACAAGAACGACATTGAATTTTTTGATGGTTGCACTATGAGACTGATGGTAAGCAATGATATTCTGAGACTCTGTTTGATGCTTGGTTTTTAATAGAATATGTGTTTGTTTTGTTTGGCTTATTTGAATGACATACTTGGTTTTACGAACATGTACCGAAGTTTGGGGTATCAACCTCATATCTTTCATCCCGCGCATGTTCCAATGGACGAGAAGTAAATTTCCTAACAAAAAGGAAAATGCACACCAGGCTTTGAATTCTATATGCATGAGGTAATACATAACTCATATGTAATCGTGTAGAAGTACTGCTTTGTATTTAAAGAACTAAATTAAAAATATGTATACCAAATTCTAAAGTAAGTCCTGTTCCTCATATGAGGGGTAAAAATGCATATCTAAAAGTTAAAATCATGTAACTAAATAATGAATATGTAGAACTCGATAAAAATATGCCTAACAAATCCCAAAGAATGCCATGTTCCTCAAATGAGGGGTAAAAATGCATAACTAAAAGTAAAAATCGTGTAACTATAAAATGAATATGTAGAACTTGATGAAAATATGCCTAATACATTCTAAAGTATGCCCTGTTCCTCAAATGGGGGGTAAGAATGCATAACTAAAAGTTGAAATTGTGTAGGTGAAGATTAATTTCTATGTTTTATATATATCGATAGATACATCCCATAGAAGCGGCAGACGTAAGGGAATACAAGCTGTTGAATGTTCCATTGTCTGTTGGCATAGAAATACTGGTAAAATACACAAACTCTAATTTGAACTGTCAAAAAATTACTACCTTTGGTCTCTCACTCTAATTTGGACTGTCAAAAAATTAATAAATTTTATTTTTCTCTCTTTTTTTCACTTTTTTTCTTTCTCTCCTTTTCTTTTTCTCTATCATCTCAACTCATGCTCCCCACTACTCCTCTCAATCCTCTCACTATGTTTTAGTTCTTCTTTAATTTAAATTTAATTTTTTTGACTTATTAATTAATATATTAATTCGAAATAATATTTATAACTCTATATTAATTATATTATATCATCATATTAATTAATATTTTATACATTTAATATGCACACACATCGAGAATATGCGGTGTTACTAATTCTTCCCCAAAAATATGTGTAATGTAAAATAAAAATTTTGGGAAGAAACGATGTGTTATAGGATTTAAGAACAAATAATTCGATAAGGTATGATACAAAATAATAGTCACATACTTTTCAAAGAAGTCGATGTAGCGGTTCAAACTTGAGCAGATCGATACCATTGCACCCCGGGTTTGAGTCCCAGAAGTGGCTCTATAATTTTTTATTTTTTTTAAGCACACGTACACAATTCGACCCTTGCCATTGCAAGGAATCGAAGACCTCCACACTGGAGTAATGTCTGGTGATCATTGGGCCAAATCCGAATAATTGCTCTATAATTTTTTTGTTCTATAAAAAGTACTTTTTATTTGTAAAATACAAAAAGACCTAATTTCCCTCCCAGGCTTTTTATTTTCTTTATCTTTCTTTTGAAGCCTTACAAATATAAATATAATAAATTTGAAACAGAATTTTCTCAAGAAATCAGAGTAATACTTGGATTATCAATTTGAATCTCCATTTATATTTTTGTGTTGCATGTCCTACTAAGCTAACCTGTATACATTATAATGTTCAAATATTCATGATGCGTTGAGATAAGAAAAGAAAATTATTAAATTATTATTCATATCACAATCTTCTTCTTTACATATGTCTATCCCTCATCGATACGCGTAGTGTCTATTGATGTGTTTAACATCAAATGTAGCACTAGGATATAGAAGGAGATTCATATTTAGGATTTATGGAGTGATTTGTCTATTTCCTTTACATTGTAGGTAACGTGCATATAACTTATGCATTTCTTTGTTTCTTCCTTTCCGTGGAACTTACATTCAAATTTTGGGAACAGGTACAATTTATTTCCAGCTTTTGGTTTTGTTTTTATTTCAGACAACAAGAATATCCAACACTCTAAGCAAAGAAAATAATACTATGAACTAAATGGTGGGATTCTCCTAGGATAGAAATAGAAATAGAAACAAGGAAAAACTATAATATTCACAAGAGGTCAAGTCAAAAAAGCTTCAAATAAATATCACAATGATAATATCATTTACAAAGATCATGTTAACAATATCCTCTGCAAAAGTCATGTTAAGGGGATATCCTTAACATATTATGAAGGGAAATTGAAAGTCGGAGATTGTCAACCAGACGTAACCATACAGAAATGTGATGCGTATGCAGGATTAATACCCAACATGCATGCTTTTGTTAGTAATATTTTATATCTCTCTCACATTAAACACATAAATATAGTAGAGCTAATTGGCTTGTTTAAATGAGAGGCTTGGTTTTATGAACATGTTCCAAAGTTCGGGATATCAACCTCATATCTTTCATTCCTACGCATGTTCCCATGAACGACAAGTAAATCTTTCCAACATGAAGGAGAATGCAACCATACACGAGGTAACACATAACTCCTGTAATCTTGTAGAACTAATGCCTGCATTTGAAGAATTAAATTGAAATTTGTATAACAAATTTTAAAATATGCGCTCAAATGAGGGATAAAAATGCATAACTAAAAGTTAAAATCATGTAACTATAAAATGAATATGCAGAACTCGATTAAAGTATGCCTTGTTCCTCATATGAGGGGTAAGAATGCATAACTAAAAGTCAAAATCGTGCAATTGAAAGTTAATTTCTATATTTTATATATATTGACAGAGATATCTCATAGAAGTGACAAATGTAAGGGAAGACAAACTGTTGAATGTTTCAATGTTTGTTGACATAGAAATATTGGTAAAATACACAAACTCTAATTCGAACTATCAAAAAATTAATACATTTTATTTATCTCTGTTGTTTTCATATTTTTTATTAATTTATCTCTTTTTCTTTTTCTCTATGATCTCAACTCAAACTCCCCACTACTCCCCTCAATCCTCTCACTATGTTTTTCAATTCTTCTTTAATTTAAATTGAATTTTTTTGTCTTGTCATAAGATTAATTAATATATTAATTCTAAATAATATCTATAACTCTATATTAATTATATTATGTCATCTTATTAATTAATATTTTATATATTTAATATGCACATCGAGAGTATGGGTTGTTACTAATTTTTCGCTAAAAACATGTGCAACATAAATTAAATTTTTTTGGAAGAATTAATGAGCTTTTTTGATTCAAGAACAAAAATTTCAATAAGATATGATACAAAAATATTGTCACATCTTTTTTAAAGAAACCGCTATAGCGATTCATACTTTAGCAGATCGGTACATTTGGTACCCTGGTTCGAGTCCTGGTACCGGCTCTATAATTTTTTTGTTTAACTATAAATTAAAAAGTGTTTTTCATTTGTAAAATACAAAAACACCTACTTTTCCTCCGAGAGACTTTTTTTTCTTTGTCTTTCTTTTGTAACCTTATGAATATATATATAATGAAATTTGAAACATAATTTTCTCACGAAATCAGAGTAATACTTGGATTATCAGTTTGGATCTCTATTAATTTATACTTTAGTGTTGCATGTCCTACTAAGCTAACCGTATACATTTTTTTTTCCGTTAAAACTTAAAAAAAGTATAGGTTAAAACCTTTGCATGCTAATACTTTCAAAGCTAATTGAAGGCAATGAAAGTATTAATTGCATGCAGCAACAACTCATAATCAACACCTTTGATACATCTCATGGTATTAATCACCAATCCCGGAGCATTATATTGAGTATTTTCTGCAAAGTGTCCCTAAAAAAATTGAGCAAGCTCCTGCACCAATACCTCATAGAGAGAGGTCTGGATTTACACTTGGTGTCTCATAATTATAGAAATATCTACATCTACAAAAGTAGGTTTCCATCCTCTTTTAGCTTCTCAACTGAGAAGCATCCTTGACAATGTACTCTTTCCAGAATCTGTAGGTCCCACAACAATAACTCGTGGTCCCTCAGAATTATTTGGTGAATTTTTGCAGAGTTTTATTCAGTATCCAGAAGAGCATCCATGTTGGCATAGCTCCTCATCAATGTCTCTGCAATATATTCATTTTCAGTTGGACCATGCATCCATTTCAATCACTGTACCATACTAACTAAAAACAACAAATTTCATCGTCAGCGGAAAAGTCAGCTAAATCGCTTTCCAAATTTCCATTCCATAAATCTCTGCGCTGTCGTGGAGAAATCGGAGGCGAAGTGGAAAATCGCGACCGGCTTCAACTCTCAGCTCACATTCTTTAACCAGCCATTTCGAACTAACTGATATACATTATAATGTTTAAGTATTCATGATGCGTTGAGATAAGAAAAAAAATTGTTAAATTTTTATTTATATCACAATCTTCTTCTTTACCTATATCAATCCCTCATCGATACGCGTACTGTCTATTGATGCGTTTAACATGAAATATAGCACTAAATGTCAATATTGAAATAAGCTATGATACAAAAACATTGTCATATCTTTTTCAAATAAATTGTTGTAGCGAATCAAACTTGAGCTGATCGTTACCTTTGGTACCCCGAGTTCGAGTCCCGGCAGTGGCTCTATAATTGTTTTTGTTTAACTATAAAAATTACTTTTTATTTGTAAAATACAAAGGAAGTGTTTACTTTGATTTACACTAATCTAATTAGATAGTGTTATAAATTTATTAATTTTTTGTTATTTAAACAAATTTAGTGTTTACTTTAATATGTTATGGGTGGGTTAAATACTACATTTGAGAGTTGTAATATAACATGGTCATAGTCTAGTTTTATATAAGGCTCATGCATTAACACAAAGTCCACCATCTAATAAAGTAAACAATTTATTATGGCTTATTATTTAGACGATATAACTTAATATGCCAAAGTAAACCCTCTCAAAATGACCTAATTTCCCTTCGAGGGACTTTATTTCTTTATCTTTCTTTTGATACCTTACAAATATAAATATAATGAAATTTGAAACAGAATTTTCTTAAGAAATCAGAGTAATATTTGGATTATCGGTTCGGATCTTCTTTAATATTTTTATGTTGCATGTCCTACTAAGCTAACCGATATAGATTACAATGTTCAAATATTCATGATCCGTTGAGATAAGAAAAGACAATTGTTAAATTTTTATTAATAGCACAATCTTCTTTTTTACATATATCTATCCCTTATCGATACAGGTAGTGTCTATTGATGCGTTTAACATGAAATGTAGCACTAAGATATAGAAGGAGATCCATATTTAGGATTTTATGGAGTGATTTGCCTATTTCCTTTATATTGTGGGTAACGTGCTTACAACTTATGCATTTCTTTGTTTCTTTCTTTCCGTGGAACTTATATGCAAATTCTGAGAATAGGTACAACTCTATTTCCAACTTTGGGCTTTGCTTTAATTTCAGCGAACATAAATATCCAACACCCTATGCAAAGAAAAGAACACTATGAACAAAATGGTAGGATTCTCCTAGAATATAAATTGAAACAGAAACAGAAAAAAACTATAATATTTACAAGAGGTCAAGTCGAAGAGACTTCAAATAAATATCGCAATGACTATGTCTTCTACAAAGATCATGTTAACAATGTTATGTCTTCTACAAAGATCATGTTAACAATGTCCTCTGCAAAAATCATGTTCAGGGGATATCCTTAATATCTTATGAAGGAAAATTGCAAGTTAGAGATTGTCAATAGGACATAATCATACATAATTGTGATGCTTATGCAGGATTCAGATCCAACATACATGCTTTTGTTAGTAATATATTATATCTCTCCCACGTTAACCATATAAATATAGTGGAGCTGATTAGTTGTTGTTTAGAGACGTCAAGTGTTGTATTGGTTTATAAATTCGTCAATACTATGATGCTTAATCGTTATCTTCATGATTCGGATCTGGTGACGCTTCACACATGGTGATCGTCTTACAATAGTTCTAGAAATTCTTGGAGCGCTTTGCCACATACATATTGAAGCAAGCAAAGAAACCATTATTCATGGCTTACTCAACAACCGCAACATATTACTACGCGCATCTTTATTATCTATATCTATATTGAGTAGTGTAGCCAAATTTTTTTTTTCACTGGGTCAATTAAAGAGCAGCTTATAACATATATAATTTTTTTCTTATTTGTACTATGACAAGTGAATCAAACACTCTGCTTGACGCACATATACACACTATTTTTCTGTCACAAATAATTTACTTTTAATTTACAACCTAAAGACTTAATTTACATTGTATTTGCCCTCTAGATACTTAATTTTTTTATAGTCACAAATAAACTTACCATCTATTTATAATTTTAATTTATTTAAATCAACAATATGTATAGATTTCATTCAACAATAGAGGTTGATCCTCAAAATCATTCTACAATAACGTAAAACGTTCAAAGAGCTTCTAGAATTATGTTAAGTTTGAGTTACTCAATAAAATTAAGTTACAAGTGGAGAAAAGTTGGATTTAGTCAAATAAATCAACTACATTTATAAATTTGATTATTTATTATCAAATTAATTGGTTTTTTTATTTTTATATATATTCTTATTTATGATAGTTTTAGTTTAAGTTAAAAATCTAACTTTATCCATATATTTTTATCTTTTAACCCCCTCCATATGTAACTTTATGAAATTTTTATTGATGTCAAAAACTAGAATTATCCTTACAAAATCCAAATAATAAATATTTTTCTACATAGTTAATATATAAACAAGAGTTATCATCATCCAACAAAATTGAAACCTCTCGCTATCTATACTACTACGCAGGATTAACAATACATCATACAAGGGTGGAGCCAGGATTTTGATTTAGGGCCCGGGGGTTGGGGGGGGGGGGGGGGGGGCAATTTTTTTTCCGACAAATTTTTTAATAACTAAATACATAAAAAAATATTAGTTAAAAAAATATTATACATAAATTTATTATATTTGTCAAAATTTTAGCTCTGCATGTTGCAACCTATATTATTTGGTATAACATAAAATTAAAAAAAAAAAGAAAAAGAAAAAGTTTGACATGAAAATAATATACACTACAAAAAAACTGTCAAAAACCAACGACGAAACTCGTCGCAAAGTCGTTGGAAATTATATTTCCAACGAATTTGCGACGACTTGGGGATATCGGATGGCTTCTCGCAAATATTAGTCTTGTCGCAACTTTGTCGCAAAGTCGTTGGAAATTGTATAAAAAAATTTGCTCAGGTTTGCAACGAATTTCCAACGACTTTGCGACGACTTGGAGTGATCCCTAATATTTTCAATGACTACTATGTCGTTGTAAACTCGTTGGAAATATTTTTCGTTTTCCACAAATTTGTGACGACTTTGCGACGAAACGGAATGACTCGTAATATTTCCGATGACTACAATGTCGTTGCAAATTCGTTGGAAATATTTTCAGTTTCCAACGAATTTGCAACGAAAAATGGCGTTGGAAACTGAAAATATTTCCAACGAATTTGCAACGAAAAATGGCGTTGGAAACTGAAAATATTTCCAACGAATTTGCAACGACATTGTAGTCATCAGAAATATTACAAGTCATTCCTTTTCGTCGCAAAGTCGTCGGAAACTGATTTTTACATTTTTTTTTTATTTTTATTTGTGACGACTTTACAATAGAAAAATCGTTGCAATGTCGTCGCAAATAAATAAAAATTTTTAATTTTTTATTTATTTATTTCCTATTCCTGCTCAATTTATCAACCAATCAACACATGTTCAACTCAATAAATCAACTCCTAAATCCAAAATCTAATAAATGCGTAATTTATAAATTTAATATTCGAAATCATAAATCAAACAATTACTTTCGTTTTACAAAATCCTAATAGAGTCAAATTAAAAAGCTACAATTGTTTAGCAATATAAAGAAGCTACTTTCACTCATCATCTTCTTCATCTCCATCTTCCTCTTCCTCCTCCTCCTCCTCCTCCTCCTCTTCACGATGATAAAATCGAGACTTTAAAGTTTTATTCTTACTCGTACCACAGTTTTTACCGATACTCCTGTCCTTGTCTTTGCCCTTGCTCTTGGACATGCTCTTGCTGCTGGACATGCCCTTGCCCTTGCCCTGACTCAATTGACTATTTCTAAACATAGAGGCAATTTGTGCAGTATATGATTGGAGTTGTGTATGAGAGAGAGAGAGAGAGGAAGCATACCAGCCAGTGGTGAGAGAAGAGCGACGACGGGAGGTGCAGGGGAGACAGCGGGGAGGTAGACGCAGAGATTCTTCTCCAGTTTCTCCCCTTTAAAATACTTCCGCGGCGGGAAGGTGGGCGGATGTGGTGATGTTGTTGCGGTGGGAGACGGCGCGATGGTAGTGGTGGTGGTGGGCGACGTCGTGGTAGCGGGAGATGTTTGGTCGACTGGTGAGCAGCGGGAAGAGACAATTTGGGTTTTTTCAATTTGGGGCAAAGTGTTGGATACCATTTAGGTTTTTACTGCTATACCAATGGGCGCATTCCTAATAATTTTTTTTTTTGTTCATTTCCCACGAATTTCCAACGATATAATGTCGTTGGTAATATTTTTCTAAATTAATTTTATTTCGGAAAGGGATTAGCGACGACTTTCCAACGACATTTTGTCGTCAGTAATATTTTCCTAATTGTTTTTATTAAATATTAAGATTTGCGACGAGTTAGCAACGACAAATGGTCATTGGTAAATTTTCCCACTTCATACACGTCTTTGCAACGAATTTGCGACGAAAGATGAGTCGTTGGTAATAATTTTTAAATTATTTTTATTTAATATTCATATTTGCGACGAATTAGCGACGATGTGACGACCCATAATTCCCAAGCTCAGAATTAGCACGTTTATCAAGATACAGACCATTTATGGTCCCGACGTCTTTCATAATTACACATTTTCCAACTCTTGCATTTAAAGAATTTTTCATAACCATTAATCTGGTTTTTAAAACTCACAGCATTAATAAGAATTATATTTGCATCATTTTGTCACTAACTAGGGTCAATTTGGTAAATTTATATTTTTAGCTCGTTTAATCGAATCTGTAATTTAACAGTGCACGTTGGACCGGAATCCAATGTCTTAAAGATGTATTTCATCAAGGTTCCAAATATTATTCATAAAATTATATTTCCAAAATATTGCATTTCTGGCCCAAAATTATTTACACTTTGACCCCACTCGATATTGACTTTTTGTAAATGCCCGAATTTTTATGAAACGAACCTCAAACCTTGTTAAGCTTTTCATTACGGTCATTTTGACACTAAGTACGCCTAATTTCGAGACTTTGCATTTTGTCTCGTTTTTCGAAAAATATATATAGTAACCTTCCATATTTAGAAACCACACACACACCGACAATCATCGAACGACGTGTCATTCTCTCCCAAACACGATTTTTGCAACGTTGTCGGAATTCGACGAATCATATGTCCAGACGACCGTATCGACGAGACGAATCCAACCGTACTATTTTCCCGGCCATCGGAGCAGCGACGACAGCGTAACAGCGGGAGAACCGAACGACGGCACTATTCTCCGATCTGACTTTTCCGGCGACGACGAGACTTAAGACCGGTCTGGTCTGAACCGTTTCGACGAGAGGAATCCATTGGCGGTGGTCTTGAGTCCATCCGACCACCGACGGCGGAGATACGGCCCATTTTCAGGCGCGGCGTCGGTGGAGCTCCGGCGACGTTTCAGGCGGCGCCACCATCGCGGACCACCAAGGTTCTGACCGGCGTGACAAGATGAGAAGATTGGCGGTGGTCTCGTGGCGTGACTCCCTCAGACGGCGGTGCTCCGGCCATTTACAGGCGGCGCGCGGAGGAGCCACGGCCGAGGTGGTGGTCCGACGTGCTCCGGTCTCCATTTTCGTCGATCTTTAGGTGCTTTCCAACCTTCTCGACGTGGGTAAGCTTTCTACGAACTCCATTCGCGAATTCGATAGCCCGATTTTGAGTAATTTTGATTCTTGTATTTAGGGTCCATTGGAGCTTCAAACTGAAATTAAACTCCGGTGAGTGACCGGATCGAGAAACGGGCTTGGGGGAAGTGACGGGCTCGACGAGAGGAACATTTGAGTATAAGGGTCCGACTGCGTTGGCGGCGGTCCGGCGGCGGCAGACGGTGATCGGCGGTTTTGACACTGTTCTGGAAAGAATCCGGCGACGGTGTCTTCGGACAGATTCATCGTCTCGACGCAACGGTTCTAACGGCGCTGGTATTACCTCAATCTGATTTACCGTTTGTCTTTTATGACCGTATGATTATGTATATATGTCAACTTTCGCACTAGCTTTTAGCTTTTCGAATCAATTAAGCTAAATTTGCTTGTACCTTAACTTGTAGCATGATTGTAAATTGATGAATATTGTCGATGTATGATTGTATAGTTGAATTGATGAGATTTGGGTTCGATTAAACTTGGATTATGAGTGAATGTTAGATTGTAGCTTTTGAGCTTTTGGAAAAAGTTGTTAAGTTGATAAGTTGTAATTCAATTGATTGACTTGAATGAGTTATGCATGTTTATTGTGGAATTTCAATCATACCATCTGAGTAGTTTATTCTTAAATGTTTATATTTAATCAAATGTTATTTGTTATTCGTTTATTCCACATTTTACATGCTAAATGACCAATTTGCCCTACTTGTCCTTTTATGCTTAAATATTGTATTTTCGTCTCTAAGCATGTTGCATTTTCATAGCCGAGCGTCAGTGTCTGTTTTCTCGTTCGTGTCAGTCATTCATCCTCTAGACCCCGTGTTTTCAGGTGGGATCTCTGAGGGAGAATCATATCTGTTGCTTGCTTGCTTTTCTCGTTTGTCGAGCTACAGGTAAGGGTTTAAAATGTTTTCAACTGGGGCAAGATCATAGATATATATAGGATTGCGAAATAAATTATTATCCCGCCTTTTCTTCTTGCTTGTTGTTCCTGCCTTTACTATTTCTTTATGTGCTTAGTCAAACCTTTTAATAGAAAAACCTATATGTATAATATTTTACAAACATTTTCAGCTAGAGGCAAGGAAAACCCATTTGTTTTAAATGCGAACTTTGGTCTCTCGACCTCGCAAATATAACCTTGTCTCGAATGACCCATTTGGCCTCCCACACCCTGATTCCCTATTTTCAAATGGCCCTTTTGGCCACTTAAATTATTATTAATTTCAAGCGAGCCATGGACTGGATTGTGACTTTGGGGCCCAGGAGTTATACAGGAGGTGAGCCTGGAGACGAGCGTCTAGGGCAAATCCCGATGTGAACTCTAGGTATTGATTTAGGCCAGTCGGGAGGTTTGACTGACCTAAGTTAATGCGACGGTAGCGCCTTGAGCGTTTCCTTAAATTATGTACGGTAGCGTTGTGGGGCACCACTCGTTTCCTTAAATTGTGATTGGATCACGACTTTCGGTGGTGGAGTACTTGACTACGTGTTTTCATTAATGGGAGTTATAAGGAGAGGGCCCGTTCTCGGCGGGACACATTATTACATGACTTATTGCATCACTTGTTTGTCTAAATGATTTACGGCTTTCGTTACAAGTTGAAGCACATTCCGGTTTTCTTCATTTAGCATATGTATTTCCCTATATATATATATAAAACCCGGAAGCGTGGCTCGAACTTGCCAACTTATGCCTTGCTTATTGTTCAAACTATTTAGTTGAATTACGAGCCGTTTTTACTTATCATTTCCAACTTATTTATGCCATGTCTTTCGAACTTGTAACGGCCTCGTGACTCAACTAATATCATTTCAAAATAATCGGCTTGACCTTACGTGCAAATGGTTTCAAAGGATCCGGTTCGTCAACCTTTTGTGTTTTCAAATAAAGCCGAACCCGAATGTTGCTTTGTGTTATAGTTTTACAACTTATATTATTGTATGTATCTTTATGAAAACGAGTAACATTCACCCCTCTTTGGTTTTAATCAATAAACGACGAACTGTGATCAATACCTATATTGTATTACCCCCCTTACTGAGTATCCTTTATACTCACCCCTTCTATTTTGGTTCTTGCTTCAGGTAGACAGGTGGCGGTGTCACCTATCTTGTCAGTCGGCAGCAGCAGGTCTAGGTCGGCTCTTGTCTCTTGTCTTGTTAGTGTCCCAACAACAGTCGAGTCTTTACTTTCTGAATTGATTCGAATTACTGTATTTAACATTATGATTACCTTATGTACCAATGTGCCCCTGATGTGGGATAGTTAGTTGAGCCATGGATGGCTTTTATGATTAAACTGTTGTTTATGAATTCGCTTCCGCATTTCTCTAATTGTTGTTGTTGTTGTTGGGGCGTTGTGTTGTTGTTGCCGGAGTTTGATTGAGTGCTTGCCGTTGGCCGAGATGAATTTTTGAATCGGGTACATTTACCTTGTTTAGGAGTTCGTCTTGGTGCGGATGTGGTGTCCTTTCTCCTTCTATGGAAAGGGGCGCTACAGACGACATGTGGTCGTTGGTAAATTTTTCCACTTTGATACTTGTGTTTGCAACGAATTTGCGACGAACGATGAGTCGTTGGTAATAATTTTTAAATTATTTTTATTTAATATTCAGATTTGCGATGAATTAGCGACAACATGTGGTCGTTGGTAAATTTTCCCACTTTCATACTCGTTTTTGCAACGAATTTGCGACGAGAAATACTCGTTGGAAAATTTTCTCGCTTAATGCTAAACTTTGCAGCGAATCTGTGACGACAAATGTGTCGTTGGTAATAATTTTAAAATTATTTTTATTTAATATTCATATTTGCGACGAATTAGCGACGACATCGTTGTCGCTAATATTTGATTTTATATTTTTCTGGTTTTCGTTGCTACAACGAATTTGCGACGCCTTTGCAACGACATTATTCCGTTGGTTTTTTTCGTTTGTTTTTGACAGTTTTCTTGTAGTGATAGTTAGATATATATAAAACGGAAAAATATTATTTTTGTTCTTAATGTATATACTTGTTTCCATATTGAATCTAATTGTTACTGTGTGACTCATTCAATCCCATACATTAATGATTATTTCAATATTGGAACAATCTAGTCATTTTTGTTAAAAATTTGACGAGAGTTACAAGTGCAAGTCACGTGGAACATTTACAAACAAATGTTTTGATATTTTGCATTTCAAAACGAGTAATTAATCACCACTTTTATCCCAAAAACACTCCTAACAACTCGATTGTAAATTAAATTAATTTTTTTTCTGAAACGTAAGATATCAAAACGAAATTTAGCATAGATCCTACATAACTTGCTCATGGGACTTCCATTAGGTGTTTAATAGTATGGATTGGGTTGTCTCAATATTGAAATAATTAATTAATATTTGAGAATAAATGTGTCACATTCGTAATAATAGGATTCAATGTGAAAATTACTATATATGTTAGGACTAAAAATGATATTTTTCCTATATAAAACCTACCAATTCATTAATAGATCAATAAACAAATTCACAAAATATACTCAACTTTTAGGAATTTATTTTAATAAAAAATAATACTTGTATATACTTAAATTAAAATTTAATACGTATGACCTTCTTTTTGGATTGAAAATTAAAAAAATAAGTAATTTTAATAAAATTCTTAAGATTTTTATGTGATTAAAATAAATATGAAAGATAATGAGAGAATTAATGGTGATTTAGAAAAGAAAAAGAAGAGGAGATTGTCTTTTACCTCAAGGATAAAAGTTAGAGTCCTAAATTAATTAGGATTGTCTAAATAAATTTTTAAAATTTAGGGGAACAAAACACAAAATATGAAATTTGAGGGGCGCAATTTATTTTATTTTTTTAAAAAAGTATAAATGGAAGAATTATCATCATCCGACAAAATTCATTATCCGAAATCAAATATTCCTTTAGTCGACATTTGGAAACCCGCATATAATCGCTTCACATTCAGCTCAATCCTTAACCAATGGAGTCACTTTTGGAGGTACTGAAGAATGAAAAAAATGCTTTGCGAGTTCCTATTGATCAATGATCAAGAGTCAAGACAGAGACAAATTTTCGTCAACATGTAATAATTCGGCTTTGGGGAAGAAGAACCAGAAGAAAATGCTTGCATGAGGCGGGTGTGGACCCGGTTCATACATTCTCTATTATTTTATTTATATTTATTCTTACTTTTAACTATTTTTCATGTTAATAAGATCAGTTAATGAAAATATGATTAGTTAATGGAGTCAAATTTTATTGAAAACTCAGTTTTAATTCAATACTAAAATTTTATCACTACAAGAAAATCAAATAATAGTGACAAAAAAATCAAGTGGCAGCTTAAAAGTTATCATGAATGATAACATTTACTGACAATATCTTTTATTTTGTCATTAACTAAATTCATTTGGTAACAATAATTTTTATATTGTCACCATATGCATCTATAGTGACAAGAATTTGTGATTTTATTGTTACAATTGACAATTAGTACATAACTATGGTGACAACTTTATGACAAGAAAATTGTCACTATAATTTTGTGATAAGAAAATTACTTGTAACAAAGTTGTCATCATAGTTATGTCACTAATTGTCAATAGTAACAACTTAAATACCATCTTGTCACTATTATGCATCATGAAAATTAATTTTGTCACAAAAACAAAATTTTTGTCACTAAATAAATACAATTAGTGACAACTATTATATTACTACAATGCATTTTCTCACTCATTTTCATTTTTTTTGGTAGTGTATGGGAATGCTATGATTGAAAGAACAGTAAATTTAGAGATTAATAGAAATTTATATAACTTTTTAGAAAATTCCCTTTTAAGGAATAACTTCTAAATATTTTGAATTAAGTAATAGAGAGTATGAGACGAGAAAAATGTGAACCATGCCATCAATCTTGGGGCCGACCCGAGGCTGGAGTGATCAAGCTGAATTTTAACGGTGCCATTTTTGAGAAAACTAATGAATCTGGCATTGGGGTGGTGGCTCGTGATGAGAACGGGATGGTTGTTGGGTGGGAAACAAATAGTTTGTCGGGCCCGAATGATCCGGAGCTTGCCGAAGCTTTTGCGGCTTTCTCGACTATCCGATTGGCAAGAGACTTTCGTTGGAGGCATGTGGTTATTGAAGGGGATTGTCTCAACTCTCGACATCATCCGAAAATTGAAGGCAAAAAATGAAGACTTGTGATTTAGGTCATTTCAATTCTTGTAATTTTTCTTTTTATTAAACATGAAGGCAATAGACAACGCCCATATCTTAGCTAGAAATGCGGCTCACGCTTACGTTAGTTCGGGAGATATTCCCAATTTTGTAATGGATTATGTAATTTCTGATTTATGATGATATATACAACCTTTTTTCTGAAAAAAAAAATAAAAAAAAAACGAGACGAGAAAAATAAATATGATTAAAGGATTGGAAAATTAAATATTCAAAAATCAGTTTTACCATTAGATTGTCTTTCAGATTGACATCAATTTATCATTTTATATATTTCGTGATATGAATTTTTCATTTAAAGTTTATATTAAACATGAATGCATAATTTGACTTAAACTGACCTAAACTTGATTTTGGGAAATGCGAATGTGGATAAATTTCGAGTATTTCAATTTTTAAACAAAGAATCATGTAGCAAATATTGAACAACGTGAAGTATATGTTACGTCCCAAATATGGGACATGACTAGCCATTCTATGGGAGTCCTTTCCGGTAATACGCAGCCCTTGAATAATCCACACAAATATTGAACTCATCTCAAACTACTAACTATAACGCATAATATCCAATAACCTCATTAAAATAACTAAACAAAATGAAGAAAAATAAAATAGAATATTTCAATTAAAATTGACTGAAATTTTGGGCTCACGGTATAGATTAGAAAATAGGACCCGAATTAGTTTAAGATTACGAACTCTAGAAAAGTCAATAGGATGGATTGCAATATTTTCCTCTTTCTTTTATGGGTTAAAATCATTTTCGGTACCGTTACTTTCTCTTAATTCAATTCTAATACTAAACTATTATTTTTTTCAATTTTGGTACTATAATTTATAATTTGTATCAAATTTAGTACATTCGGACTTGATTCATTAACTACTAATGACAGACCATTAATATCCAAAGCCCAAATGTACCAAAACTGACACAAAGTATAAGTTTACGGTATCAAAATTGAGAAATAATTAACATCTCCGACTCGAATATACCCAGATTGATATAAATAATAAGTTATGATATAGAAATTGAGAAAACAGAACAATTTGGTACTAAAATTAAATTAGGACAAAATACAATACCAAAACTGATATTCACCTTTTCTGCTCAAAGAATTCCGCTCAAGAAGCCCCTGAAAAGGAATCATATCTTATAAGTATTCATCAACATCAAACTCCATTTCAATGGAGAATCAGAATATTATGATCCTTATTTATTCTTACCATATTCCCGTTGCTCTTTTGGCTTTATCTCTGCAAATATAAATGGAGGAGGCTTTATCAGTGATGACTATTGACTTGCTTTGACCTCACTTATAAATTTTAGGGATAAATACCAAAAATACCTGAGGTTTGCTTAAAAATACGAAAAACCATTGAAACCTTAAAAATAACCCCACCCCCCACCCCCCACCCCTGTTAAACTGAAACCTTGCAAATACCCCTTGAAACATAAAATGTAAACATAATACTAGCCCCTGAAAAACCTTACGAAGACCCCCTCAGGGGGGAGTTTGTAAAATGAACAAATCTCAGGGGTTTTGTGTAACTGACCCATATTTTTAAGGTGCCAATTTCCAAAAATACAGATGCAGTTTTTCTGAGTTACCTCGTTTTTCCTTCAAATGCATCATTAATTTCTTCGCCACTTGGTCTTTTTTCAAACTTTGACAAGATTACGTATTTCTCCTTCTTAGACTGAGACTCATCCACCCTCTTGTACACCTCGTACTCATATGGATAAGCCATCCTGATAACACAAGTACTATTTGAAAGCTCAAACAAGAAAAACCGAAAAATTCATATTATTTTAATAGAGTAACTTGGATAAATTGGTTTTTTTTTTCTTAAACTTCACTAAGGAACCACATCCTTAGTCTTCCACAAATGTTTACATCTATTTTTCTTTACTTTTCTTTGGTTCAGTTAGTAAGCCCACATACATTCAGAATTTCAGATTAAAAGAGATCTTTTAGGAATATCTCACCTTAGGGCACCCATGATAGGGTATTGGGTCCCAGCATAATAGAGTAAACGAAACACGTAGCATATCTCAAATGAGGCAGCATATTCCAATCTCTTATCTCGACCCATCGTCTTGCAAATAAATCATAAGAGGAAAATTGGAATAATTACGAAAAACCCCTTCAAGTTAGGTTTAAATTCGCAAACACCATTGAAATCTTGAAACCTTACGAGTACCCCCTGAGTTTTTATGTCTTTTATATTCACACCTTGAAACCTTGAAACATTACGAAACTTACCCGAGGTTTGCAAAAAAATACGAATACCCCCTAAGACTAACGGAAAATTGTTGACTTTCGTTGACTCACGAGATTTTTGTAACGTTTAAATGTTCTAGTGGTGTTTGTGATTGTTTTGCAAACCTCCAGGGCTATTCGTAGTGGTGCAAGATTTTAGTAGTTTTCCGGTGAAAGGCACAAACCTCAGGGGTAATTCATAAATGACCCAAGAAGTTTTTCATTAAAAGATGCTGAGATGTGCAGTAACAGTTCTTGATTATTTAATTTGGTACTTACTTGCATGATGCCACTCGAACCTGGTACATCCTAACAATTCAGGAATGCAATTAGATCAGTTTTCCAGATAAACAATCAGCAAAAACATATTCCAAAGATGGCAGGAAAATAATATAAAAAAGATATCCTCCTTACAATGACCATAGAAATCATTTATTTTGTACTAGGTCTAGAACAAGTAGTTCTTTTGTATCTATTTGGATTATTTTAGGATATAAGTTTGGACGTCTATTGTGATTACGATACGCAATCTGTATACAGTTGGTTTACATCTCATGTATTATTTGCTTTACACTATTCTCCACCTATTCTCAATATAAAGGATATAGGGATTATCCAATGATAGATATAAAGTTATAAACATAACATTTTCCCATTTTCTTGCTAGAACATTTTTTTTTTTTTGTTGGGTACAATGATAGAACAAATTAACATGCAGAAATGTAAGAGACTTTCAGGTTCTGAATTGAAAACTAACCTTGAGTTTAGGATTTACAAGAATGACTGGACGATGACCAGCAGCATCAGTCATAGCTCTTAGATCCTGCATTATTAGACTCCAAAATTCATGAATCGTAAATAAATGTGGCAATTAGATAAGATGCATTATGAATAAAGTAATAGCGTGATTATCTCGAGTCTCTTACATCAATAATACAATTTCCTACTGCATTTTGAGGAGCCACTAGTATAAACATGTCATCCTGCTCTTCAACCTCTTTGCCACCTGCAGAACAGATTAAATAAAAATATTCATGCTGGTAAAATTAATCAATGTGGTCCCGATGAAGAATATATCAACATAGAATAGCAAAGGTATTTAATATGCACAAGTGGTGATATGAACTTGGCCACAATTGTAATATATACTTGCATACTTAAATTTTGAAATAAATTCATAGTATTTTTTTAATTATTTTAATGTAGTTACTAACTTATATAGTTAAATAATTAATATGAAATAAAATAAATTGTGTTTTTTTGGGGTGAAAAAACTTAATTCTTTAGTAAAATAATAAATACAAAAACAAAATGTTTAGGAAGAGAGAGAGGAGAAAGGAGAATTCAGATGAGAGGGAAAAGAAAAAGAAAACAGAGAACGTTAGTATAGATGATCATGCAGTATTCTTTTTTCTCAAGCGTTTCATGTAAAACTCTACAGATGGGTGGAATGACACTTGAACCAAGGAGACATACAATATTAAAAACCACCAATAATAAAAGTTTAAGCAGCTGCTGGAAGTGAGAGACGTTGATATAAAACAATATTGCTAATAATATTAAATGACCCCCTCATTTAAAAGCTTCAGTCGTTAGAAAACCATAATATAACGAATCAAAAGAAACCAATCAAGTTTGGCATGGCCAGGAATGTTGATGGCAATGAAATCTTAACCGCCAAATAATTAATAACATTCTTTGAGTCGTGGGCAGATTTTGAACTTAGCAATCAAATAAAGAAGGTTATCCATACCCTACTAGTAGCACAATTGCTATTAGATCAATTCATGGAAATGAGCATCCTGTTTAAATAAATAAAAAATATTCCTACGTTTACAACTTCATAAAGATCAACTAATGCTAGTCTAAGAGTTAATAAAAGTATATACAGGAAGCTAAATACATATAATTGTAAATACAAATTCATGAAAGATCGATTACCTATAGAACCAATCTTGATAAAGTTTCCGATGGCACCATCATCACCCCAATCCATGAACTCCAAAATCTTCCGACTTCCAGCAAGCTGTAGTGGCATTCCAGCCAGAGCTCCTTCTCCCATAGACCCTTGCACACAAACCTATAAGAAACTGGGAATAAATACAAAAAATACTTTTCAAAATATGTGAAAAAGTACTTTTAGAAAAGATAGTTGGAACCTTAACGCGCTTTCCATCGTCAGCAAAGGTAAGAGCAATGTTACGGACAAGTTCCATTAAGGTACCTATTCGATAGACATCCTGAGCAAGAAATCATTCATTGGCTCCAAAAATATAAGAATAATAAATGAAGAAATAGAGATAGAAAAAGAAGTTCCTCACCATTTCTGGATTGAGCTCTGGAATGCTGATCTCCACCTTCAGTTCAATATAGTCAAGTCAATATTCTCTAATCATTTAAAAAAACTTGGAATATTGAAGAAAAGAATGTTCAATGACTCAACCAGTGGCGGAGCCACATGTTGAGGGGGTGCAATTGACCCCCTCAACGTTTGAAATTTTCATCTATATATGTATATAAAATATATTAATTAGGTATTGTATTTGATTTTCATGTGATAATTGCTCAATTGACCCCCCCTCCCAAAGTCACAAATTTATATAGGATGGGGTCAAGAATATTAAAAATCGAAGATTTTCATTTGATATTAAATTGAATATAAGTAATCGAGTCATAAAATAGGTTAAGTTATGAAAATTCCCCTAAAATTTACGCCGTTTACAAAAAAAATTCCTGAAACCTTGTAACCTTACACATACAGGTATTTGTAACATTTTTCAGGAGGTGTTATGTATACATTTTTATGTTTCAAGCAGTATTTGTAAGATTTTAGCTGATCGGAGATATTTGTAATGTTTTCAAAATTTCAAGATATTTTCAGAAAAAAGACCTAAATTTAAGGGTTTTTTGTAATTACCCTTATAAAAAAATAAGAGACTAAAAATTTATAGTGGAATGACCCCCCTGAATAAATTTTCTGGCTCCGCCACTGGACTCAACATAGATACATTATTTCTTAATACGTGTTGTTTAATCAGAATAAGTATACACAAGAAAAAGTAATCAGAATTGTTGCGGCCTAAGAAAGAGTTACATGTAGAGTTGTAGACAAACTAGGTTATTACGCTCTCTCTCTCTCTCATCCGCACCCACACAGATCACCAAGAACAATATATGAGTGCGTTCCGTGCAAATTTCAATCAAGTAAAACTACTAATCTTGAGAACAAAAACTTGACATTTACAGTCACGAATTGTTCTTGCCAAAGAAATATGTTTTCCACTAAAAATTCATAAAAAGTAAGAAGAGGCCCCTTTTTTTTTTTTTTTTGAGCTATACACTAAAATGAACTTAAGGATAGGGAAACAGAACTTATCTAACTGATCTCTTCTCATAAAAAACTGTAATATGAGAAGAATATATGACCTTTAATCGAGTTTTGCCATCTTTTACTGCTCTTTGGGTTGCTTGCAGCACATCCTCATAGAAGTATTTCCTGATTTCTCTAGAATGAGGAATGTTATTCAATCTTGTTGGTATTCCTCTCCAAGTTTCCTGCAGAAGTTCACAGCTAAACAATGAAACTATATACTAACAATTAAATTTTCAATATTCCTTAAACTACTGCATCAGAAAACAATTAGAAACTGTATAAGCAGGTTTCACTAAAATAACCTCTCCTGCAGATGACTTATTTAACTGGCTGCCATTTCTAGCCAATTTACCTGAGTATAAGTAGAATAACTCAATCAGTACAAAGCAGTTATTAGCATTATGTGAAATGGGGATGAATTCAATTACATTGGAACCTGACCAAGAAAAATCAAATTAAATAATATAAAACTTCCTGCCCCCTCTCTTCTCTGAAAGGAATTGTCAAAATATTCAAAAAAAAAAAAAAAAAAAAAAAAAAAAAAGAACGATCGGAAAGAAAAGGATGAGAGTGGAAAATTAGTGAAGGCAAAGGAAACATACACTTGCTTTTAAAATCTAAGAAATTTAGGTTATACAACACATACTAAAAAGAAAAGGCAGAAGTTGTATTTTTTTTTTCTTTGTTTTTGGTATGTGAAGTTGTATTTTCAAGGATGGTTCTTTTACCCTACAAAATTAGAAATACGTATGAAAGAAATGAAAATCGGACCTGATCCTGATTCCTCTTCCTTATCTTTCTGCAATTTTGACAACAAAGAATCTATTTCTTTAAACACCAATTCTTTAGGACGGTTTCCATCAATCTGTACACAAGCAATTACAAGTTCACTCAAGAAAGGGTCTAAATTCTGGATTTGAAAGGAAAAGGACATCCACACCAAGTTCTGTAGTACCTTAGTCATTACATCTTTGTATGTCGATGTGACTGACTCAGCATTTTGCTTATATATTTGTAGGCGTGATTTCACCTGAGAAATATTGAACATTTTAGAAAATGAACAAGACTAAAAGAGTATTGCTACACAACTCCAGCTAAGAACTAATATTAGTTGTATGTTTTTCCAATCCATCTATGTGCTTTTACAGTTCCTGAATTTTACAATAAAAATATTTTTCTTACCATAGAAAAGGTAATCAAAATTTATCCCCGCCATCAAGAAACATGAATTGCATGTCCCTTTAACTTTTCTTTTCTTTTATTTTAGAAGATGGAGTTTTAGCTTTATGCATGCAAAAATCCTCCATTTGTGTCTATTTAAACATAGGAAGTGCACATAGCTCACTATAAGCTAATTCCTCAGTTTAAGAAACACTAGACAACAAGCAGTTCCTCAATAAATCTTAAATATTCTACTTGAAACATCAAAACAATTTGCAAATAGAAAATTTAAAACATTTAGAACTGCCAGAAGTTGAAGTACCTTTTCCTCAGTGTCATCTGGACGAGTAACAAGCCTTGCTTTAATTTCCTTGTTTTCTGGCGGGAAATTCTTTATATGATAGATCTTTCCTGTTAAAGGATCCAGCCTTCTACCAACACATCGTTCAATTAGGATTTCATCAGGAACCTGAAAAAACGATAATATTCCTATCATCAAGAAAAGGCCCCAAAATGCTTAACCCAAAGAGTAACTTTTCAGGCTTCCAGGAAGTCCTATAGTAATGCATTTTGTTTGATTTCTCAGACAGTCAATTTCAGCAGTCATATAACTTGAAAACTAAACCTTTAGCATCATAAGGCATAATGACATACTGACATACATCAAGCATAATGTATACGTCAGGCCTAATGTTCAGTTTCTCCAAACTCTCTGCTTGATCCGAACTTCGTGGGTATCCATCTAAAAGCCAACCTTTCTCCTTCACATCTCCTAGTGATAGCCGAGCTGTCACCATCTATAAAATGAAGTGTTAATATGCAGCAACTTCACAATTGTACAGAGAAAATTATTTGGTAGAGATTTTCTTACAGCTGTGACAATTTCGTCTGGAACTAAACGACCAGAATTCATGTATTCCTTTGCTTTCTTTCCAATTTCTGTACCAGCAGATACTTCAGCTCGCAGAATATCTCCAGTTGATATGTGTACTACTCCGAACTGATGGAGTCATAAAAAGGAAATGTAAAGAAAAAACTTCTAGAGATCTATATCTAGGATTTCATTTTGTTTTTTTGAAGCTTTCATGTACATTATATTTCTTCCTTCCCTTTAATTAAAACAGTGAGAGAAAATAAAGATTCTATTCCTTTTAAGGTTCAAAAACCGATGTACAATAGTGTCAACTCACTTTCTCAACAATCATCTCACATTGTGTCCCTTTCCCCGAAGCTGGTGCACCCGAAATCATCACTTTCAGTGGCTCAATTTTAGTGTTAACAATCTTGAGTCCCTGCTTCACATATAGGCGAGACTGTCAGAGAATGTGAGATATTTTTACATGTAAGCCTAATTAAGATCATCATGAATACCCTTTTATCCAAAAGAGTGATCCTAGTTTCTCTTGTTTCTTTGAGATTTTTGGAGAATAATCAACTCCTCAATGATAAATATTAAATTTAAAATGGCATGATTTCCTCCCATCTTCACGTTTCACTAAAAAACCAACACCAATTCAAACAGAAAACTGTTTGGCAAAACAGTAACAAAAAACTTGGCAATTGCCATGCAAAGTTGCAAACACATAATTCGAAAAATGCAATTCATTTTGCCCCAAAATTCTTTGAAAACTCGATTTCCCCTAAGCTTCAACTATCAAGCTCATTATTCCATTTATCATCAATCTATGATCACGTGGAAAAGAACCAATCGTCGCTTCGCGCCAGAATAATGCAACTATAAATTACAGAAACAAATAGAGAAAAATTAAGAATCAAACCTTTCGCGAGGATTTGGTCTTGAAAACAGCGCGTCCGTACACATGATGCGATGTAAGCTGCTGAGGTAGAACAGAATACGAAACGCAGAGAGAAGACGGAAGAGAAGGGGAGAGAGAAGATCTCTGCGGAGCAGAGAGCTTGGGAGTTAAAGAGACGTTGCCACGGTGAGTAGCGGCGGCGGCGTAGTTCAGCATGGCTGAGAACTCACACAGTGGGGGTGTGCGAGAAAAAGATTACGGCTGAAATTAACGGACAAACTGGCGCCAGATACTGCAAATCCAGAGTCCTACTCCTACACTTGGATATTTCAAGTGGGGCTCAGCAGTCTAATGTGTCACTCCTACGTAGAAGTGTAGGACACATGGGAAAATTGCATAATTTATCCAGTCTAACTTTAATTCACTTAGGTTTTACGATATAAATTTGTAAAGTTATAAATTTCATTTTGTAGCATTAAAAATATGATAAAATACAGATAATATTCGGTATATTTTATTTTGTATTATTATAAATTTTATCATGTAGTATTAAAAATTTTATCCTGTAGTTAATCTCGTATCATTGTAAATTTCATCCTGTAGCTTTGAACATTGTCTGTATTTTGCCATATTTTCAATGTTACATGATAAAATTTTTAACTTTAGAAACTTATGTCCCTAAAATCCAAGTAAATTAAAGTTGAGGGATGAATCTCACAATTTTTTCATGATAAATTGACGACGATGGTGTTTGTAAGAGCTTTTGCTTTCCAAGAAGTTTGAAGTTAAAATTGTTAAGTTAAGAATGACTGAGAAAAAAAGAAAAATTAAAAAGCACTTTTATCACTCTAAAACAGTGTTTTGAAACTTTATCTTCTTTTAAGAAGTTAAAATTGGAAAAAGTAAAATAGTAAAAGCAATAATGTGACAAATACACAAAATATTGTCAAAATTTTAAAAGTTAAAAATTACTTTTACTACTATTAAAAACGTTTTTTCTTTACAAAAATCTAGAAGCTATAAGCTGCACCTTTCAGCATATAACTTAATCGTGTAAAATCTTTTTTGAGAGTTTGCAACTACTCCCTTAAGCTTTCCCTTTATTTGTCGAAATAATCTATAAATTAGAAGTTGAAGCTCAAGCTAAAAGTTAGATTTTGAGATATGAAATTAGAGATTGGAAAAATCACGGACATCCCTGGGTGCTATTGCACTTTGTCTCCCAACCTTTGCTTTTGTGCTTTATTAATATTTAACATTTGTCCTACATTTGATTTCTTACCCCCAAACCCTTTTTAGATTGAATATTCCATTCTAAAAATACCCGTCTTCTTCACGTGCTTTTTTTGAGGGATATTTTCGTCCTGACAATAAAAATTCTCTATTCCCACTCAAAACCCACAACTATTACATGTAGAGAGTAAAATCAAGTTTTAGGGCAGTAAACGTTAGGATTTTTCATAGCACATTCCTCGTATATGTCCTTTCTTTCCAAAATCTTCTCAGAAAGCAGGAAGAATTGCGGAAAAATGGTGCGGTTTAGCGAAGATGATATTGAGCCTGGGGAAAATTATTTTGCTACTAGTTTTATATTTGTGAATAATCGGGAAATTTATAACAACAGGAGCCTAAAAAATTGCTCCTCAAAAATCTCCACGAGCTGCTTGAGCTTTTTTGCCATGTTGACTTTTTCTTTATCACTTTCTTGCTTATATGTTTCATGGCCTTGGAAAAATAAGTTTGTCATAATCCTTGTCGGAATGTGATGTGGATTTACTTACAAGAATAATGTGATTTCCTAGTTCAATGAAAAATTTGGATATATACACAACAACAAAAAAAGGTACTTTTGGCTAAGAACAAATGTAAATATAAATTAGTTAGCAAAGTATAATAGCAACAATAGGTTAGGGATATCATGATTATCCCATCAAAAATAATTATTGTAGGGACGAAAATATCCCTCAGAAAAAGGCACGTGAAAAAGACGGGTATTTTTAGAACGTAATATTCCGCCATAATAGAGTTTAGGGGTGAAATCAAATGCAAGACAAAGATTAGATATTAATAAAGCACAAAAGTAAAGGTTGGGGGCAAAGTGCATGCAATAGTACCCATAGGTTGGGGAGTGTCCGTGATTTTCCCTGAGAGATTCCATTATAGTTTTAATTTTAAAAAATTACATATAACTATATTACAAATAACACACAAAAAATATGATATTACAAATAACATTCAAGTAAAATTTAGGTATGACATAAAATAAAGTAAGGGGATTTTCGGTATTCACCTGTAGCAGGCGCCACCAAACGGATAACGCATACCCCGCACTGAGTTCCAACCCGAAGCCGAAATGGAAATTTGACCCCAAATTGAAACCTAGCGACAACAAACACATTTACTCAATTACTAGGCGGGGCATTTTAAAGATACAGATGCCGACAATGCGGAAGCGGAAGCAAACAAATTAAGTAACAATAATCAATCCTATTCCCATTACATAATTTTAAAACAAATCATAAACGGTTTCAATACAACAATCCCAAACATTTAAATACAAGAGCTTCGTAACATCCTAAACGGGTTCCATATGCATAATCTTGATCTTAATAACATACTCACGAATACCTTATGTAGCGGGCGCCCCAAAGGGGTAACGCACGCCCCGCACCGAGCCCCGACCCGGAACCGAAATGGAATCCGACCCGAATCGAAACCCGGCGAACGGCACACATTTACTCAATGACTAGGCGGGGGTTTCAAAAACGAAAGAAAACGACAGAGGTGCGGAAGCGAAAATAAACAAAACAGCAAATCATAATAATTGCACAAATAGTTAAAGCCCACTAAGGCCAGCAGAATTCACTTACTATAATATCTTAAACGGGTTCGATACAATATCCCGGTGATATACAATAACGGGTTCAATACATCAATCCTGATAACAAATACTTATAACCTAATCATGAACCTAAAACAATCTAGAAATGAACAATCACCGAAAAGAAAGAAAACCCGCGATACAAGACTGACGATGCCCACCTAGTAACCACCTGAAACAGGTAAGGTTTAAAGCAGGGAGGGTTAGTCAAAAGACTAAGTGAGGGGAAACGGGGAGTACATACATAGTAGCATACGGGAATAAATCACCATTTTAACTTAAAAGAAAACAAACGTAAAAGAAGGGTTTTCATAAACATTCGGTGATTTATCATAACATAACATAACGGGACATATCATATTGCTCGGCGAGTCGAGCCCTCAACTCCTCATATCATATCATAACATACCTGAAAACCATACCAGCCTTATTCCTCCCATATAGCAGAAGGACCGCTAAATCCAAACTGCTTTATAGGCATAATAGCCTATGTCTCAGTTGACACGAAGTCAACTGCCGCAGGAGCACAAAGGTTGCCACTCCGGCCTCACCCGTGCTCCCGGTAAACATGGAGCAAACTGCCGAATTCCACCGTAGACCCGCTGTCTATCCGGCTTCATCTGATCGCCATACTCCGGGGCCCACATATCATATCATACATATCATATCTCGCATTTTTTTCATAACTATCATTTTCCTATTATAATAGGAATCAAGACATTTCGGGGAGGGCCAAAAGGGCCATTCGAGACATGCGATGTAACGGTAGGAAACGCAACCGGGTGTTCCGTCGTCATGGGGGAGAAACCCGCCCTAACGATTTCACTCAACGAGAAGGTTTCCAAACCCAAAATTACATTTAAATCGAAACATAGTTCGCTTGTCTCTCTTTATAAACATTTCGAAATCATATACATAATATTCATTTGATATCAAATCCGTTGTTCTTAAACCTCATAAAAGTAATAGGCATAAATTATTTACTAAATATAGTAATACGGGATGAAAACGTAAACTACACATGCGAGGCTTATTTAGTGAGGCTTGATAGTACATATCTACATAATACGGGATAACAACGGAAACCTCACCTGGCGATCACCAAAAGAAAGCCAGAAACCGAAACGAGCAACCTAATCCACGAGAGTGGAACCTGCAACTGACAAACGACATAACCACGTAAGACATACAACGACACACGACTCATACGAAAGCATTAAAACACATAGAAGCACGTTAAGCAATCATATATGGCACTTAGGTTCAAGTTAACAAACAAAAACGAAGTAATTCTTGAATTTAAACATGAAAATCAAGTTCAAATGCTACGAGACTTCACGAGCGTATTTTAAATACCATAAGGGAGTATGCATTCAAATTTCGGAAGAATCGGACTTCATATGCAAAAGTTAGAAAATTTCACGAAAACCTCGAATGCACTATTCATGGACCCGAACATGCTATAAATTCATAAATCATGCAATTCATATCTATTTCATACATATACAATACATGAGCGAAGAAAGAATTCAGAAAAGACGAGCCTCGGAGGGACCTACAGGCCAAATCGGACCCTGACTAACAGAAGGTCAGGATCCTGTTCATACAGGTCCACACGACCTTGTGCACGGCCGTGTGCTAAGGCCATGTGCATCAAAGAAGGACACGCACGGTCTCTTGCACACGGCCTCAAGGCTGTGTGCACAAGGCCGTGCGCCTAAAACCACACGCACGGTCTCTTGCACGGCTGTGCAAGAGGCCGTGTACACCCACACAGGCTTGCCACACCCCGTGTGCAAAGCCCATGTGCGTCAAGAAAGAGCAGAAATATGCAGAACAACAAACCCATTACGCGAACTCAATCCCAAATCCAACATTTAATCATCTAAACATGCAAATCACGCCCTAATATTTACATATAATGATCTGCAACATATAAGCTACACATAGGATCCAAAAACACGAAAATCCATCCATAAATTCTCTCGAAATCTCATAAACCCTAAATTATTCAACTATTTACAAAAATGAGAAAAATGAAGCATATGAGGCATTAAATGAGAAAATTGTGAGAAGCTTACTCGTAGAAGAGATCGTGAGGAGTTCGTAGGCGTAAACGGTTTGAAAATCCGTCGAGAAACGAAGTCGGGACGATCGTTTGAACCTCCTTCTTTCTCTTTCTTTTTTTTCTTTCTTTTTCTTTCTTTTCCTTCTCTTCTTTGTGCATGAATGGGGTGAGGGAGAGAGAAATGAGACTTAAGTCAAAATTTGACTTGGGTTGAGAATCGAAAGGGCATTTTCGTAATTTACAAAATAAGTTCGAAAACTCATGTTGTCCAAATAACACATAATTACAGTCAAAATTCATATAATTAAACGCACATTATCAATTCGTGATTTAAATATCAAAATTCACTCATATACGAAATTGTTATAAAATTATATAATAATTAATAAAATAAATCCTGAATCGCGCAAGAAAATCGATTCGGGTTCGCGGTTCATAACTCGAATTTTCGGGGCGTTAGAATCACCCCTCCTTATGAGAATCTGGTCCCCAGATTCTTCTGATTAGAGTTAAACAACTCTGGATGAAACTTACGCGTCTTCATTCGGATCTCTCACGAAGCTTCTTTGATGGTCTGATCCTGGAAGGAACTTATAGGAGGTATCTCGCGGATTGCACAACTCCGAGCTTGTTCGGGGTTCTTATAAGTAGCATTTCAGTAGAACTTGAGCTCTCTCCATTGATTGTCGAAAGTCCTATATTCGATCGTTTGCACCTTGGAGAAATCCTAGATAATCGAGTAGCGGTAAATACCATCTTAGTCCTTCAGTAGTCTGGACACGATGTCCATGGTGAATTCATTCCCAATCCCTCATAGGGATAAATAATAGTAGTAGCTAACCTTTTAATCTTTAGTGCTCGGCTTTGATCTGCTGACAAGTCGAGTATCCCTTGACCTAATCGAGTAAGTCTCTTTCTTCCGACTCCTCGAAACATGGGTCCAAGGCTTATATTAGGAAGTATTGGCGTTACCAACACAAAGTTGAAACTCTGGATTATCCTTAGCTCGGATTGTCTGACTCAGTTTCCATTCTTTTGCAATCTTGGCATTTTAGATTCCCCAACTCAATTCTGACTGGGTCGCGAGGCTATGAATGAAATTATTCAAAACGGTGCAAGTCCAATTCAGTTTAGCCTCAACTTGTAACACGTTCGTGATTTGATTCAAAGTGCCAACTAAGATATTCGTTTTTCCAAAGGAACACTGATCCTTGCAATCGTAGTCCTCAAACATTTTCCATTGACGACATTGGGGTTGGTTCAACTCCTCCTGAGTTAACACTTGTTGAAACTCTCATAATCTGTGGAGATGTCAACAGATTCCATAAGAGATGGTGGCGACGCTTAAGCCAATCCTGTACTACGGCAGCTAGTTCGATGTCATGAGTGACAACTCTCTGGTTGATTTTTGTGTCCCGAGCATAAACTAGGGTTTCTTTATTAGTACCATTCACAAATTCAACCTTTCATGTGATGCATTCTCACTCACGACGATTCCTTCAGAATCCCTTAAGCAGGGTCAATATTGGAGTAATCTCTTTTCGGCTCCTGAAACCAGGTCCAACATAGATGGTCCATTCGAGCTCGGTTTCCTTCTTGTCGACTCAACCAACAGGGTTGTAAGATTAGAGAAGTTCCACATGATGTCTTGGCTTGTTCCCATTCTAGTACTGTTCAAATCCTCAAAGATTCTACTTCGGTCCTCGTTCCGAATCCGAAATGACCTAAAAGGTCACTCAGTCGATCCAGATTTCATATTTGCTAGGCTGGCAATCAACAGGTGCCCTTTTTGAGGTCTGGAGCACCATACAGAGGTGCACTGCGTTCTTCCTCGAATCTCGAGAATATCAAGGTGACTCCTTAGAAAGCAACAACTAACTCACTGTGCTATGAACGGGGTCTATCAAGTCGCAAAGTACTTGTCAGTACTAGAGGCAGACATACAAATTCAAGACGTCTACATCAGGCACTGAATGCTGTCTTCAGAACATATTCGTCTCGGACACAGAGCTGATGATTCCCTAATCAAAGGTTGTTCAGACAAAATCCTCGATCTCAAAGCATATCGGACAATTCTTCATCGACGGTAGAGGATAAGCCTATAGTTTCATCCTTTCGGGTAAGGTTCTCGGCTTCCACCAACGAGGTGTACGACCCTCATCCATCCAAAAAAATCTCTGACTTAGTCAAGTCCAAATTAATCCTTTGCTGGCAACTTGGTCAAATCTGCTGGGCAACGGTTCCTTCGATGATAAACGGTAGCACGCACACGAATCGTCAATGTCCTCCAATCCGGCAATGAAGAAATAGAAAAAGAAACATGCAAAGAATCCAACATGCGCACGCACAAGTTCAGCAATGAAAAGCGCAACAAGTGAGTGTAAACCACTCGAATTATAAAATGCATGTATGGGATGACAATTAATATTTTGTACCTTGCACAAAGCATTCGGATCTAAGTTCCCCTCGACTGTCTCGATCTTTTCTTCCTCGTGCAATTTGCGCGGAGATGGAAGGGACTTCCACATGTGAAGCAACGTCCAGCTTTCTTTCGGCATTCCGACTCTTGATGGTCCCTTTGGCAAAAGCTACATACGGGTTGTAGGGCTCCCTGCGGTTGGGGAGGTGCATTCTGCTTCGATGAAGACACCTAGGAGGTCTTCTTTCTGGAAAATGGCCCCGAAGGTGTAAATGGCCTCCTGGAACTTGCTGGAAGGTACTGAATGGTGGTAGTGGCCAGAATAGGACTCGGTCCCATTAGGCTGAGTTCAGACTCAATATGCAGAGCCATTTCCACTGCGTCGGTATAACATTGATGTCGGACTACCATTATAGCCTTCCTGATCTTGTAAGTCAATCCCTCTACAAACTGGCGAGTCTTCCTCTGCTCGTCGGCGACCATATACGGGCAATGCGTAATGAGGCGGGAGAAGTGTGCCTCGTACTGATCAACTGAAGATGTATTATGCTTGAGAGCCAGAAACTCCCTTTCACGTTGCTGACGAACAACCAACGGAATGTACTTAGCCCGGAACTCGGTCAATAACTGATCCCATGTCGGGGCTACATGCTTACGTTTTCATCTTTGCTCAATCTGTTTCCACCAATCCTGTGCGGCTCTAATCATCAGATAGATTGCAAAATCGACTCTCTGAGGGTCTGGATATTCCATAATCCTGTAATCTTTTCCAGAGCTGATATCCATGCCTCGGCAATAGCGTCATCCGGGGCACCTTCAAACTGTGGTGGTTCGAACCTGAGAAATCGGGCCCACGCTTCCTGCTCAGCATTTCCTTTAGGGGCCTGAGTGATGAACTGTCTTAACATTTCTGCAATTTCGGCTGGAATCGGTGTATCGGTCTGAGGTGCCAACGGAGGTGATGAGAGCGGTTTAAGTGCACGACGACGTGAAGACATTCTGTAAGGCCAATAGAAAATATGCATGACAGGTAAGTGAGTATGCAAAGCTGTAAGCACATAGGCAACTAAAGTTCAGGTAGAGTTCACATAATTACTTAGCACATTTGCACAAATTCCATAGAAGTCCTAAGCCGTACGACCTAGATGCAACCGGACACGACAGACAACCAGGCACGGCCAGTGAAACCTTGAGTTTCACATCCACCTATATCCGAGTCCATCCCAGTGTTTTGATTGTAAAAAATCTTTTGTTGTTGATCATCCAACAAAGATCCATCACAATTCAAACACTAAGCGTTCTTGACCACTTGTGAGTGCAATTTCCTAAGTTACACTGGCACACAACGACTGACAAAACAAACAAAACACGACGATTCAGAGCTTAGACCATTGGACCCAAAAGCTCTGATACCAACTGTAGTGGGCGCCCCAAACGGGTAACACACGCCCCGCCCGAGCCCCGACTGGGAACCGAAATGGAATCCGACCCGAATCAAAACCCGGCGAACGGCACACATTTACTCAATCACTAGGCGGGGGTTTCAAAAATGAAAGAAAACGACAGAGGTGCGGAAGCGAAAATAAACAAAATAACAAATCATAATAATTGCACAAATAGTTAAAGCCCACTAAGGCCAGCGGAATTCACTTACTATAATATATTAAACGGGTTCGATACAATATCCCGGTGATATACAATAACGGGTTCAATACATCAATCCCGATAACAAATACTTATAACCTAATCATAAACCTAAAATAATCTAGAAATGAACAATCACCGAAAACAAAGAGAACCCGCGATACAAGACTGACGATGCTCACCTAGTAACCACCTGAAACAGGTAAGGTTTAAAGCAGGGAGGGTTAGTCAAAAGACTAAGTGAGGGGAAATGGGGAGTACATACATAGTAGCACACGGGAATAAATCACCATTTTAACTTAAAAGAAAACGAACGTAAAAGAAGGGTTTTCATAAACATTCGGTAACATAACGGGACATATCATATTGCTCGGCGAGTCGAGCCCTCAACTCCTCATATCATATCATAACATACCTGAAAACCATACCATCCTTATTCCTCCCATATAGCAGAAGGACCGCTAAATCCAAACTGCTTTATAGGCATAATAGCCTATGTCTCAGTTGACACAAAGTCAACCGCCGCAGGACCACAAAGGTTGCCACTCCGGCCTCACCCGTGCTCCCGGTAAACATGGAGCAAGTTACCGAATTCCACCGTAGACCCGCTGTCTATCCGGCTTCATCTGATCGCCATACTCCGGGTCCCACATATCGTATCATACATATCATATCTCGCATTTTTTTCGTAACTATCATTTTCCTATTAGAATAGGAATCAAGACATTTCGGGGAGGGCCAAAAGGGCCATTCGAGACAGGCGATGTAACGGTTGGAAACGCAACCGGGTGTTCCGTCATCATGGGGAGAAACCCGCCCTAACGACTTCACTCAACGAGAAGGTTTCCAAACCCAAAATTACATTTAAATCGAAACATAGTTCGCTTATCTCTCTTTATAAACATTTCGAAATCATATACATAATATTCATTTGATATCAAATCCGTTGTTCTTAAACCTCATAAAAGTAATAGGCATAAATTATTTACTAAATATAGTAATACAGGATGAAAATGTAAACTACACATGCGAGGCTTATTTAGTGAGGCTTGATAGTACATAATACAGGATAACAACGGAAACCTCACCTGGCGATCACCAAAAGAAAGCCAGAAACCGAAACGAGCAACCTAATCCACGAGAGTGGAACCTGCAACTGACAAACGACATAACCACGTAAGACATACAACAACGCACGACTCATACGAAAGCATTAAAACACATAGAAGCACGTTAAGCAATCATATACGGCACTTAGGTTCAAGTTAAGAAACAAAAACAAAGTAATTCTTGAATTTAAACATGAAAATCAAGTTCAAATGCTACGAGACTTTACGAGCGTATTTTAAATACCATAAGGGAGTATGCATTCAAATTTCGGAAGAATCGGACTTCACATGCAAAAGTTAAAAAATTTCACGAAAACCTCGAATGCACTATTCATAGACCCGAACATGCTATAAATTCATAAATCATGCAATTCATATCTATTTCATACATATACAATACATGAGCGAAGAAAGAATTCAGAAAAGAAGAGCCTCGGAGGGACCTATAGGCCAAATCGGACCCTGACTAATAGAAGGTCAGGATCCTGTTCATACAGGTCCACACGGCCTTGTGCACGGCGGTCGTGTGCTAAGGCCATGTGCATCAAAGAAGGACACGCACGGTCTCTTGCACACGGCCTCAAGGCCATGTGCACAAGGCCGTGCGCCTAAAACAACACGCACGGTCTCTTGCACGGCTGTGCAAGAGGCCGTGTACACCCACATGGGCTTGCCACACCCCGTGTGCAAAGCCCGTGTGCGTCAAGAAAGAGCAGAAATATGCAGAACAACAAACCCATTACGCGAAATCAATCCCAAATCCAACATTTAATCATCTAAACATGCAAATCACGCCCTAATATTTACATATAATGATCTACAACATATAAGCTACACATAGGATCCAAAAACAGGAAAATCATAAATTCTCTCGAAATCACATAAACCCTAAATTATTCAACTATTTACAAAAATGAGAAAAATGAAGCATATGAGGCATTAAATGAGAAAATCGTGAGAAGCTTACTCGTAGAAGAGATCGTGAGGAGTTCGTAGGCGTAAACGGTTCGAAAATCTGTCGAGAAATGAAGTCGGGACGATCGTTTGAACCTCCTTCCTTCTCTTTCTTTTTCTTTCTTTTCCTTCTCTTCTTTGTGCGTGACTGGGGTGAGGGAGAGAGAAATGAGACTTAAGTCAAAATTTGACTTGGGTTGAGAATCGAAAGGGCATTTTCATAATTTACAAAATAAGTTCGAAAACTCATGTTGTCCAAATAATACATAATTACAGTCAAAATTCATATAATTAAACGCACATTATCAATTCGTGATTTAAATATCAAAATTCACTCATATACGAAATTGTTATAAAATCATATAATAATTAATAAAATAAATCATGAATCGCGCAAGAAAATCGATTCGGGTTCGCTGTTCATAACTTGAATTTTCGGGGCGTTACACCTTAAAAGACGTACGAGTTAAAAAAAGTATAAACTAACTACGACACTACGAAACTTGATGACAACGAAGCCCACCTAGTAACCAAAACCTGAAACAAATAAGGGTTGAAGCAGGGAGGGTTAGTCAAAAGACTAAGTGAGGGGGAAAGGGGAGAACAGTACATATATATATCAAGCGGGAATATGATTCACCATTTTATAACAAAAACAAAAGAACAAGAGAGAGAGGGAGAGAAGTATGTTTTACCAAATACCTGTCTGAATCATAATAACAAACATTTTACAAAAGTGCTTGGCGAGTCGAGCCAAACTCTATCAAAAACCAATTGAACAATCAAGTGAATAAACCAACCTTATTCCTCTAGTTGTAGTCAGGAAGCTATCCCAAAATACACAAATTCGTATACTTTGGGAATTTCACCCATCGTCTTCGGCAAACACAGGATAGGCCCTGCCGAATGCCGGCTCAGGTACTCAAAGGACTGTCACTCCGGCCACAGCCCGAGCTCCCAAACGTTTGAGTGTGAGCAAATTGATCCGCCGTAGACCTAAGTCTACTCGATCACCCCTTACTTCGGTTGGTATTATGTACGTATTATCGTATCGTGATAACAAATGAAAACCTCACCTGGCGACAACCAAAAGAAAGCCAAGACGCAAAGACGAACAATCTACTTCACAAGAGTGGAACCTGCAACTGATAACGACATAACCACGTAAGACAAAAGACGACTGACGGCTTAAACGGAAGCATAGAAACACATAGGAGCACGTTACATGATCACATTTGCATTACTTTGTCAAGAACATAGTAATTCATGCATTTCAATAAACAAATCAAGTTTAAATACAATATAAATTCATAATCATACTTATAATACAATAAGGAAGAATGCATTCAAATTTCGGAAGTAACGGACAACTTTTAAAAAATTACCAAAAAACCCCTAAATGGAAAAGTCTACTAGTCACGGCTTCAACGAAGTGAAAAAAATCTAAACTCCAGGAATTTAGAAGTTTACGAACCCTATGAATCTATTGGTGAAGTCGGATTTCAAAAATAATGTCAATCGAAGAAAGTAGGTAATCAAAAATGGTCACTTATAGTAGGTCGGCTGAAAAAATTCTCCAAGGCATGGGCATAGGGTACTGCACAGGGCAAGGGCCTTGTGGGAGGGGCACTCACACCTTACTGCACGGGGTGCATTAGCTCGTGTGGACTCACACGGCCTCCTGCACCACGTGCAGCAGCCCGTGTGTCCCTCAATTTCTTCAGAAAATTGCAGAACAGCAACCCTTCGGGCAGACGATCCAAAAATCAAACATTCAAGCATCGAAATGTTAAGCACTGATACCAATACTCACATATATCATACTACTGCCTCTTAGCTACCTATAGAAACAAAAATCATGAGATTCCATCCACAATTTGTACCTAAATCACATTTTAACAAAAAAGGTGTACTATTCACGAAATCAGTAAAAACGAGGCATAGAGTGGATTAAAAGTGAATGGAATGAGAGGGTTAATAGAGGAGATCTTGAGGGTCGTGTATGAATTTACGGATTGAAATTCCATCGAGAAACGGAGTCGTGGCGATCGTTTGAACCTTGCCCTCACCTTCTTCCTCTTCTTCTTTTCTTTCTTTCCTTCCTGCGCGTTTTTCTTCCTTTTTCTTTTCTGCTGACTTCCACGTGAGAGATGAGAGGGAGAGAAGATATTTCTTTTGGAAATATCTTATTTTTGGCTTAAAACACGAAAGGGTAGTTTCGTCATTTCACAAAAAAAACTTATTAGAAATAGCGTGTTGTCGGAATTAAGTGATTTTGATATCGAAACTCATGAAATTAAACGCATGTTGACACGTAGTGGTTTAAATACCTAAATGCACTCATTTATGAAAAGTCACGTAATCATATAGTAATTAATAAAATAAACACTAACTCACGTAAAATAAATCGGTTCGGTTTTCATAATTCAAATTTTTGGGGCGTTACAATCACCCCTCCTTATAAGAATTTGGTCCCCATATTATATTGATTAGAGTTAAGCAACTCCGAGGAAACTTACGCATCCTCATTGAAATTCTCACGTAGCTTCTGCAGTTGATTGATTTTCCCCAGTGATCTAGACAAGAGATCTCTCGCGGTTTGCACAATCTAGGTCTCGTTCGAGGAATGCCCGTTGATAGCGTATCTGTCGATCTTGAGCTATCTTTGATTCTATCGTAAGGTCTGAACTTGGTTAACACCACCTTGAAGAAATTTTGCAGAAGTTCAATGGTGATTGTGACCTTAGGCTCTCAGTAATTCGGACATAAAGTCCGTTGCGGATTCATACCCCATCTCTGCTAAGGAATCGATAAGGGTTGTAGCTAATCTCTCAGACTTTATACTTCGCTTTGACCTACTAACAAGTGACGCATCTCTTGACACGTTCAATCACATTTCCTTTCACTCTTCAGAACGTAGATTCAGGTCTTGAAATGGCGAATATAGATCTCATTATTGTAGAGTCAAGACTCCGTACTATCCTTTGTCTGACGTGTCTGTCTCAAAGCTCATTCTTCTGCATTCTTGACATCTTGGATTCTTCAATCCAATTCTAACTGGATCGCGACGCCATGTTTAGGAGTGTTGAAAACGGTGTAAGTCCAATTTGATTTAGCTTCTTATCAGTAACACACTCGTACTTTGGCTCAAAGCACCTACTACAATATTCGCTTTTCCAGGGACACTGATTCTTGCAATTGTAGTTGCCAAATAATTATCTTCCTCGGGGTTGGTATTGGAGTTGATGCCAATCACTTCGTGCTCTTAAAAGTTGGCTTCACATATGACTGATCTTTCGAGCATGATTTCTCTTTCTCTAGCTCTGGCAATAGGGTTGAAAGCCTGAGGCAATCTTTGACGAATCGTCAGCAGCGATTTACTAATCATGCTAGGTTACGAATTCAGTCAGAGCCTCGAGTTGCTCCCATTCCAATAATGTTCAAGTTGTAGGAGGATCTACCTCGATTCCTGTTTTGGATATAACACATCATAAGAGATTTCTCGGTCAATCCAGACTCCATCTTTACTAGACTAGGCATATAGTCGATGCGTTCTCGAGGTCTGAAACACTACATGGGGTGCTTTGCATGTTCTTTCTTAAATCTTGAGGACATCGAGATGATTTCAACGATGATTATGTCTGACTTGTTGAGGTACCGGCAGATGTCCACTTAGTAGCAAAATGCTTGACAGTCTAAAATACACGATCACGAACTCGGAATGTCCACATCGGGTGTCGACCCCTAACTTCAGAATATCCTCGACTCGAGAACTTGAAATGAATCCTCAATCTTGAAACAAGTCGAGAAATTCCTCAACAAGCTGTAAGGGTTATGTAACGACCCAGAAATCTAAGAATCATTGTGAGTTCTTTTTCGCGATTAATTATCCTTCTCAACCCTATTTCTCATATTATGTGAATTATATTATATCATTTCGTATACGACCTTACGTGACAATATTATGTGCGTATTTAAATTCCTTATTCGTTAGCTTTCGTTTGATATTAATATTGTTATATTTTACCAAAATATTTAAATTGGACTTTCTAAAAATTACCGAAATACCCCTTCGTATTTTAGACATTTCAAAATATTTGATAAAAGTCTCAAAACCCATTTCTAACCCTAATTTCGCTAGAGAGAGAGAGAGAAGAGGGAAAAAAGAGAATTTTTGCATTTTAAGCTCGATTCGATCGTCTCGAGCTCGTTTCTCCGCTGAGTTTCGTGCCGTTCGAACCTACGAGATTTATATGCATTTTTGGATCGGATTTTCGTTTGAATCGCGTGTTTCTGCTGTCTGCTGTTAAACCACACGAGCTAACGCACGGTCTTGATCAAGACCGTGTAGGAGCCCGTGCGTGGCTCTTTTTGCCTGCACGGGCTCACGCCCGTGCGTCCAAACCGTGCAATTGGCCGTGTGCAGTGCACTGTCTTGACAATGTGTCCAAGACCATGCACAAGCCGGTGCGAAACACTTCGCATATTTTTCCAGCCTTTTCACAAGTTGCTCTCGGGAATTGAGTCAACATCTCGCCATTTTATGTTGACTTTTCGCATACGGACTCCAAAAATTGTACCGATTTCACCTATAGATCCCTTATAAGTTGTAGATTAATATTTTGAAATGTTTGTTGAATTTCGACCTCGTTCGGACTGTGAATAGTACATTTTTATGTGTGTGCATTTTTGGAAACTTGTCGGAATGACTTGAAATTTATGTGGTAGCTTCCATAAATATTATTATTGGCATATGCATGCTTGTTGATTCATTTGGTTAGTCGTTCGTCAAATAATTGCTTATTTGCGCTTTTAGAGTCGTTATTAATTTGTCTAGGTCCTGTCTTGTCTACAGATCAGTCAGAGGTTGGAGAGCAGTGAGTTGTAGCTGCTAGGCTTTCTTTTTTGGCACACCAGGTGAGGATTAAAATTATTTAAACTGGGCTTGAACATATATGTCTATGTATACATGTGAAATCCCCGTGTTCCCTTATTATTAGTATTAAGTATTTCGAGCTTATATTTTTATGATTTTATCGACAAATCAATTAATATCAAATTATACATTAGTACCCAAAAATCGTTTTGTTTTCAAAAGGGCAAGTAAACTCTTTCTTTTCAACGTGATACTTTGACTTTGGTTGGGCCTGTGAGGGAAGTTGTTAGGGGACTCCGTCAGCACATCCCGACACGTATGAAACTCATGGTTACCCCTTTTGTCGTCACCACTTGCCCAATTGCCAGTTTGGCACTCAAACCCTTATTGTAAAGCGAGTAAAATATTGGACTTTTCATTTGGACGCCCGTCCCCAGATGTAACCTCCGTATACCATCCCGGGGCCCAAATGAAAAGTCTAATATTTGACTCGCTTTACAATAAGGGTTTGAGTGCCAAACGGGCAATTGGGCAAGTGGTGACGACAAAGGGGGTAACCATGAGTTTCATACGTGTCGGGATGTGCTGACGGACTCCCCTAATGACTTCCCTCATAGGCCCAACCAAAGTCAAAGTATCACGTTGAAAAGAAAGAGTTTACTTGCCCTTTTGAAAACAAATCGATTTTTTTGGGTACTAATGTATAATTTGATATTAAATGATTTGTTGATAAAATCATAAAAATATAAGCTCGAAATACTTAATACTAATAATAAGGGAATACGGGGATTTCACATGTATACATAGACATATATGTTCAAGCCCAGTTTAAATAATTTAAATCCTCACCTGGTGTGCCAAAAAAAAGAAAGCCTAGCAGCTACAACTCACTGCTCTCCGACCTCTGACTGATCTGTAGACAAGACAGGACCTAGACGAATTAATAACGACTCTAAAAGCGCAAATAAGCAATTATTTGACGAACGGCTAACCAAATGAATCAACAAGCATGCATATGCCAATAATAATATTTATGGAAGCTATCACGTAAATTTCAAGTAATTCCGACAAGTTTCCAAAAATACACACACGTAAAAATGTACTATTCAGAGTCCGAACGAGGTCGAAATTCAACAAACATTTCAAAATATTAATCTACAACTTATAAGGGATCTATAGGTGAAATCGATATAATTTTGTGCACGGTCTTGGACACATTGTCAAGACCGTGCATTGCACACGGCCAATTGCACGGTTTGCACCCGTGCAGGCAAAAAGAGCCGCGCACGGGCTCCTGCACGGTCTTGATCAAGACCGTGCGTTAGCCTGTGTGGTTTAACAACAGACAGCCGAAAAACGCGATTCAAACGAAAATTCGATCCAAAAATGCATATAAATCATTTTCTCGCGCAAATCAACACCCAACAATTACAACAATCATCAATCAACATATAGGGAACATTTATATCCAAGAATTACAAGAAATGACCAAGAAACGGGTTCACAATCATAAATATTCATAATAAATTCCGAAATGAGAAACATGCTCAAATCTCCAAAAATCCGTAAAAAGAATTGGGGAAATTGGTACCTAAAGAGAGATCTCGTTGAGAGGATCTTGTAGGTTCAAACGGCACGAAATTCCGCGGAGAAACGAGCTCGGGACGATTGATTCGGGCTTCAAATGAAAAAGCCTCTTTCTCTTCTTCTCTCTCTCTCTTTTGTGCGAAAATTAGGGTTAGAATGGGTTTTGAGACTTTTATCAAATATTTCGAAATGTCAAAAATACGAAGGGGTATTTCGGTAATTTTTAGAAAGTCCAATTTAAACATTTTGGTAAAATATAACAATATTAATATCAAACGAAAGCTAAACAAATAAGGAATTTAAATACGCACATAATATAATCACGTAAGGTCGTATACGAAATAATATAATATAATTCACATAATACGAAAAATAGGGTTGAGAAGGATAATTAATTGCAAAAAGGAACTCACAATGATTCTTGGATTTCTGGGTCGTTACATTAACCCACATGCATTTTCAGCTCACTGTTTCAGGTATAATGGTTCGACCACGTGGCCGACAGGATCCGCCTCCACCGCCAGAGGGCTTTCCTCCGCCCAATGCCTTCTATGATGCTGTTCGATTAATTATTCAGCAGGCTCAGCAGGAGCAACAGTAGCATCAGCCGCCACCACCGAACCCTTGGGATGCTACCGCCTGTACTATGGATCGCTTTATGTCATATCGCCCTATGGTCTTCGAGGGCGAACCGGATGACCTTAAGGTTGAGGCCTAGATTTCTGAGCTGGAGCAGAAGTTTAGGGCCCTGGATGTTGAGGATTTGCAGAGGATAGAGCTCGCCGTGTTTCTGATGAGGGGACCCGCCCTTGATTGGTGGCGATTTGTAGAGAGGAGATGGACGGCTGCACAGACCCCACGTACTTGGGCACAGTTCTTATTTGAGTTCCGTGCGAAGTATGTGCCCGAGATTGTTTGGGATCAAAGGGAGAGGGAGTTCATGAACCTCTCCCAAGGAGGTATGTCCGTGGGCCAGTATGAGGCCAAGTTCACCAGATTGATCACATATGCTCTTCACATGGCGACCGACGACAGGAGGATGGCGAGGAAGTTTAAGGAGGGTCTTCGTGATGAGATCCGAGCAGAGCTAGTTGGCAGTGACCTCCGTTCTTTTGAGGAGGCTGTGATGCGGGCTATGGCTATCGAGTCCGAACTTGGAGAGCTCCGCCATAGGGCTCCTATTCCTGCCGCCCCTAAGGGCTTTCCCCAGAAGAACAGAGGCCTTTTATTTTTGGATCTGGATCTTCCACGGGCGAGAAGAAGCCCAAGTATATTGAGCCAGCCCCGATTGCTGCTAGCACACCAGTTCTATGCTCCCACTGCCACAAGCCGAACCACACTACCGAGTTCTGTAGGAGACGTTTGCGACAGTGCCTATTATGTGGTTCCTCTGATCATATGCTGGACGTGTGTCCGAACAGGAGGACCACCACGCCTCAGAAGGCGATTCAAGCCGCCGGACATCAGGGTGGTCAGCCAAGAGTGCAACCCAGAGTCTTCGCACTGGGAGGAAAGGAGCTTCAGCCCGATCAACACAACGTGATTGGAGGTACCCTGCATATTCATGACATCCCTATTACTGCATTATATGATCCGGGTGCGTGTAATGGCACGTCCCCAAATACGGTGCGACGTGACGTCCCGCACCAAGTCACAATCCATAACCAGAACTAAAGGTCCGGTTATGAACTACAACCTGGCGAACGGAAAATAAATACCAGGCGGATCTGCTTTAAAAAAAATAACAGGACAATGAACAATAATACAGCGGAAGCAAATTAGCACAACCTATCCCACTCAGGGAGCTAGAACAACCATAATCCAAAACACAATTATAAAGCCCACCAAGGCCACTGAAAACAACCATATCAACATTCAAACTAATTTACATTATTTACATCTACAACTTCTAGGGTTTTAGTTATTAATCCAGATACATAGGCGGAAATGAAATCACCTAAACAAAAGTAAATGGCTCCAAGGACACGACCTGAATCCGGCTAGCAACAAAACCTGAAAAGACAACCACAGAATAATGGGGTTAGTGAAAGCGACTAAGTGAGGGGGCTATAATACGTATATATTATTGAAACAACAGAAAGATTCACCAGTTTGTAAATGAGAAGAAAGCAAAGGAAAATAAAGGTTTTCACAATTATTGGTGAATCGAATAATTTCGCAATAAAGTAAAAGCTCGGCGAGTCGAGCATCAACCACCTGTTTCATAATATCAGAAATATCAAATAAACCTCCCTTATTCCTCCTTGTGTAGTCAGGTAGCTAGCCCGCTACTATATAATCATGCAAGGACAAATATCCAATACATCTTCGGCTGGGGATATAGACTAGATCCCGTCCGGCGCAGGTACTCAAAAGGGTTGCCATTCCGGTCATACCCCCGAGCTCCCATCAGTTTGGAGACCAGAGCATTGAGATCCACCGTAGACCCAACGTCTATCCGACTTCACCCCGTACCCTGATGTCCGGGCCTAATAGTATAATGTGGCTCAATGGCCAGGCCGAAAGGCCAAGATAATTCCTCGCAATCCAAATGCTTATATGGTCAAAGGGACCGATTGATAAATCAACTTTTAACCCTTTCGAGCTAAAGGAGCTTTTGAGGGGTTATACGTAATAATTTGATATCAAAGCATTTTTCTTTAAACTCATTAAGATAGTATGGTTTCAAATAGCTACTACATATAATATAAATGTAACGCCCCACATTTTTGGTAAACTGAAGCCGGTAAGAATTCCTAAGATAACGGGATAAGTTGGAAAACTCGATCGGAAAATACGTGCTTATGTGATATTATTTGGCTAATTTGTGTCTAATTGATATTTTAAATTTTCCCAGACACTTTGAATTATACTAACTTTAAGTTATTTGATACTTGGCGAAAATTATACTTATGTGTATAATTGTCTATGTACTTTTATTAAATTTTGACACGTATATCTTTATCCCTAAATATCGGATAAGAATTGAATTCAAAATATAATTTAAGTTACTCGAAATTTTTGATAATCTGAATAACTACATTAACCAGTAGATAAATTTAGAATTGTTTAGACCATAATAAAATATATTACTTTTTGGTCCAGCCGCTACTGAACCCACGAACTAAAATGAGGAAGAAATAAATATCATAATACATCATCAAATTGAACGGATAATGAGTCATCTAGATTAGGTCAACTCAAACCTTATTATAACAACACCTCCTGCTTGGCTTTTTAAGTGGGGTCTTCAACTGTATACATCCTCAAGCATCAACTCATTATACAAATTATGAAATAAAAGAAAGAATACTCTCTGGTACTTGAAGTGAAGAAGAACGAAACTGGTAAGATACATGAGTCATGAATTTCCATTTGATAATTGATACACTACATGATTGTTTGAAGTATATTTTTAATATTTATTATGTGCTTAGTGTAAATTCTCTTCTAGTTGGAAGAATTAACACATATATGTTCGGTGGAGGCAATCTTACACAATTTGATTTTTTTGTAGAGATTTTAATTGTTGGTTGTGGTATTCAACCAAAGTTTTATTAAGCTTGTACATATAGTAATTAATAGTATCTCGTTAATTACTAAATTGTATGTTAAGCTTAAATAATAAATAAATAAGAATCTCTCTCAAATCTAGAAGCTTTTAAAATGCCATGGTTAGAAAGAAGTAAGAAACTTGATTGTGACCTCATTTGAATAGCCAATTACCTGCTAGAATGTTAATTATGCTTATTTAGGTTTCCTTTGTATTATCCAACTACACGAACATAGTATTACACAACCCCCTGTTACTTGGGTTAGTTGGAGAACACAAGAACTAAGAATTACCAACTTATTACAAACAATCTTTGTGATTACTGAAAATGAATTTTAGAAGAAAAGAAATTAAAATATAATCATCCGACGAATAAAAAAAATATATATATATATTACATGAATTTTGATTTAGAGGTTAGAGTATATGCGTCGAAATTAGTATTTAATGATAGGAACTTTATATGCGACTTGATTTAATTCTTTAATCGTTTATTGCAATATGATTACGTGATTTGGTTAAAGCCGTACATGCCAGTCACATATTTGGTTTGTCGAGTTGAGTCTTACCCTTTTGTCATTTATATAACAGGTGATCCTACAGAGGAACCCTGATTGTGTTTGATCATCATTTTTGCTATTTTCTTGGGATATCCAGGTGGGGTTTCTTTTCCGAATTCGGTCTTTCTTATATGTATGTAAATATTCCATATATACTCGAAGCCTGTGTTTTATGTTTTTATGTTTTCTTTCCCCATATTTATATTATACGTAGTAGCTACTTGAACCCATACTATCTTAATGATTTTAAAGAAAAATGCTTTGACATCAAATTATTATGTATAACCCTCGAGAGCTCTATTGGCTCGAAAGGGTATAAAACGAGTTTGAAATTGGTCCCTTTGACCACCTAAGCATTTGAAGTGAGAGAACCTTATCTTGGCCTTTCGGCCTGGCCATTGAGCCAAATTATACTATTGGGCCCGGACATCAGGGTACGGGGTGAAGCCGGATAGACGTTGGGTTTACGGTGGATCTCAATGCTCTGGTCTCCAAAACTGCTGGGAGCTCGGGGTGTGACCGGAGTGGTAACCCTTTTGAGTACCTGCGCCGGACGGGATCTTGTCGCATAGACTTGTCCTCCGCCGAAGATGTATTGGATATTAGTCCTTGCATATATGATTATATAGTAGCGGGCTAGCTACCTGACTACACAAGGAGAAATAAGGGAGGTTTATTTGGTATTTTTGATATTGTGAAACAGGTGGTTGATGCTCGTCTCGCCGAGCTTTTACTTTATTGCGAAATTATTCGATTCACCAATAATTGTGAAAACCTTTATTTTTCTTTGCTTTCTTTTCATTTACAAACTGGTGAATCTTCCTGTTGTTTCGATATTATATACGTATTACAGCCCCCTCACTTAGTCGCTTTGACTAACCCCATTACTCTGTGGTTGTCTTTTCAGGTTTTGTCACTGGGCGGATTCATGTCTTGTCATTGGGATTGCTTTCTTTTGGTTTAGGTGATTCCATATAGCCTATGTTGTCTGGATAAATACCTAACACCTTAGAGTTTGTATATGTAAATGGTGAAAATTATTTTAATTAGTGGTATTGATGTTTTCAGTGGCCTTGGTGGGCTTTATAATTGTGTTCTTGATTATGATTGTTCTAGCTCCCTGAGTGGGATAGGTTGTGTTAATTTGCTTCCGCTGTATTATTGTTCATTGTCCCAGAATTTTCTAAAGCAGATCCGCCTGGTGTTTATTTTCCGTTCGCCAAGTTATAGTTCATAACCGGACCTTTAGTTCTTGTTATGGATTGTGACTTGGTGCGGGGCGTCGCGTCGCACCGTATTTGGGGACGTGCCGTCACAGTTGGTATCAGAGCTAGAGGTTCATTAGCCTTAGCTCTGTGAGTCGTGTCAGTCTAGGTCCGTACGGCTTATGACTTAGGAAATTGTGCTTTCGTGCTTATGTGTTTACAGCTTTGCATCCATAATTGACCTACATGCATACTTGTTATATTTAAATGTAGGATGCCGCCTCGTCGTGATCGTACTCCTCCAGCAGCACCACCACCGGCACTAGTAGTGGTTGCTCAGCAGATATTTGGTCTCTTTAAAGATTATCTGGATCAGAGAGACAGGAATATTGAGGTAGATGAGCATAGAGCTCGTGAGCAGTCCTTGCGTAGATTCCTTGATTTCCACCCACCTCAGTTTGTTGGTACCACAGATGATATTGTGGCAGAGGGTTGGATTTCATCTCTTGAGAGGATATACCGAGTTCATCAGCCTACTGATCTAGAGAAGGTTGAGTTTGCTATCTATCTTCTTCGAGGACCTGCAGAGGCCTGGTGGAAGATGACTGAGCAGAGATGGAGGGCCACCGGAGTTGAGTCAACATGGGATAGGTTTCTTGAGGAGTTTCGAGCTAAGTATGTTCCCCCTACTGTTCAGGATCGCCGGGAGCAGGAGTTTATGGAGTTATCCCAGGGTACTTCTACTGTGGCAGATTATGAGGCCAACTTTACTAGACTTGCAGTATATGCTCCCCATATTGCTACAGATGAGCGCAGGAAGACCAAGAATAGAGGGCTTGAGTATTCCTCTTCGACAGGGTCTTGCAGCTTCCCGTCCTACTACCTATGTTGCAGCTGTAGATGCAGCCTTATCTCTAGAGGCTGAGTATGCCAGTATTGATCGAGCTATTCGTCGTACTACCCCCGCTTCTTCCTCATCAGGTTTCAAGAGGCCTTTCATTCCGAGTGCTCCTATGCAGCCTAAGGGCAAGAGACCTTTTGGTGGACCCAGACCTCCTATACCTCGCCCTATGGGATTTTCTTCAGCACTTCGCCCGACTGGTTTTCCTACAGCCCCTCGTCCGTCAGGTTATCGTCCAGTTACTTGTGGTTATTGTGGGAAGAATCATCCAGAGTCCAAGTGTTGGAGCAAGTTGGGATTGTGCAGAGCTTGTGGGAGTTCCACTCATCAGATAGACAGTTGTCCCAGGAGACAGCCCCCGAGTCAGCCTATGCCGCCGAAGCCGAAGCCTGCTGTTCCAGCTCGTGTGTACGCCCTGGAGGGCGATAGTGAGGGTACTGAGCCTGATGCTTCCGCCATGGTGGAAGGTACCATACATATACATAACATACCCATACATGCATTATTTGATCCGGGTGCTACGCATTCGTTTGTTGCTCCTGAAATTGACTTATCTGCGCATGCGTCTGTTAATTTGTCTGATTATTGTTTTGTTGTGAGTTCTCCTTTGGGATCTTGTATGATTACCGACCGCGTGTACCAACGTTGTCCCGTTGTTATTGAGGATAAAGTTTACCCCGCAGATTTGATAGTGTTGTCAGTGAAGAAGTACGGAGTTATCTTGGGTATGGATTGGTTATTTGAGCACAGGGCCAAGATCGATTGTTTTGAGAAGAATATTAGTTTGGGATCTGATTCGAGTCAGGGTATTCAGTTGACAGATGGGCCGATTATTTCTATGACAGAGGCAAAGAAGCTCGTCCGAGAAGGAGCTTCGGGTTTTGTTGCTTATCTTCTTAACAGGCCGAAGGAACAGTCAAAGTTTGAAAATACCGACATAGTTAAGGATTTCCCAGATGTGTTTCCTGAGAAGTTAGAATCGTTACCTCCAGACCGTGATATCGAGTTTGTTATTGATCTGTATCCGGGATCTGAGCCGTATTCGAAGACACCTTACAGAATGGCACCAGCCGAGTTAAAAGAATTGAAGATTCAGTTAGATGATTTGCTAGCTAGTGGTTATATTAGGCCGAGTACTTCTCCCTGGGGTGCACCGGTATTGTTGGTGAAGAAGAAAGATGGTTCTCTTAGGCTTTGTATTGATTATAGAGAGTTGAACCGGATGACTGTGAAGAACAAGTATCCTCTTCCCCACATTGAGGAGTTGTTTGATTTATTGCAGGGATCGAGGGTCTATTCTAAACTCGATCTAAGACAGGGATATTACCAGTTACGTATCAGGGCAGAGGACATACTGAAGACAGCCTTCAACATTCGATATGGTCATTTTGAGTTTGTGGTTATGCCATTCGGTTTGACGAACGCTCCTGCAGCATTTATGGATATGATGCACCGAATCTTCCAACCTTATCTTGATAAGTTTGTTGTCATCTTCATCGACGATATACTGGTTTTCTCAAAGTCCGAGGAAGAGCATGCAGAGCATTTAAAGATTGTGCTACAAACTTTGAAAGAACATCAGTTATATGCCAAGTTCAGTAAGTGTGAGTTCTGGATTGAGAAAGTGGCGTTTCTGGGTCATGTTATATCTAAGAAGGGTATCGAAGTTGATCCTTCGAAGATTGATTCAGTATTGAGTTGGGAGCAGCCTAAGACTCCGACAGAGGTTCGTAGCTTTTTGGGATTGGCAGGTTACTACAGACAGTTTGTGAAGGATTTCTCTAAACTTGCAGCCCCGCTTACTGAGTTAACAAAGAAGAATGTTGCCTTTGTGTGGACTGATAAGTGTGAGAGCAGTTTTCGAGAGTTAAAGAACAGATTGACATCCGCTCCTATTCTTACTTTGCCTGAAGGCCCAGATGGATTCGTGGTTTATACTGATGCTTCGAAAGAAGGTTTAGGATGTGTGTTGATGCAGAATGGAAAGGTTATAGCTTATGCCTCGAGAAAGCTTAAACCTGCTGAAATAAATTATCCTACACATGATCTTGAGTTAGCAGCAGTTGTATTTGCTTTGGGCAAGTGGCGTCACTATCTCTACGGCGTTACTTTTGATATTTTCACTCATCATAAGAGCCTTCAGTATCTTTTCAAGCAAAAAGAGTTGAATAAACGTCAGAGGCGTTGGATGGAGTTGTTAGAAGACTATGATTGTAAGATTCAGTACCATCCAGGAAAGGCGAATGTGGTTGCAGATGCCTTGAGCAGAAAAGTGAGTGTATCACAGCTAGAGCTGAGTTCAGATATATCAGGTGCAGAGAGAGCTCGTATTATTTCTCAGGCTCGTGTTTCTAGCATCACGATTCGGTCAGATTTGGGTCGTAGAATTAAAGAAGCTCAAGCTATTGATGATTGGATTCAGCGACAGACTATCCGAATGTGGTTGCAGATGCCTTGAGCAGAAAAGTGAGTGTATCACAGCTAGAGCTGAGTTCAGATATATCAGGTGCAGAGAGAGCTCGTATTATTTCTCAGGCTCGTGTTTCTAGCATCACGATTCGGTCAGATTTGGGTCGTAGAATTAAAGAAGCTCAAGCTACTGATGATTGGATTCAGCGACAGACTATCCGAATGAAAGATGAGCCAGACACGCAGTTCAGTATCGACGACACAGGTCTTCTCAGACATAAGACAAGAGTTTGTGTTCCTGAGAGTTTGAGGAGAGAGATTTTGGATGAAGCTCACAAATCAGCCTATACTATCCATCCGGGAGGTACTAAGATGTATCGAGATTTGAAAGAGTTCTTCTGGTGGAATGGTTTGAAGAGAGATGTGGCCAATTATGTCAGACAGTGTGCGACGTGTCAACAAGTCAAGGCAGATCATCAGAAACTCGGAGGTTTACTACAGCCACTCCCCGTTCCATCTTGGAAATGGGAAGAGATCGCATTTGGGTTATGATGGACTTTGTTTCGGGTTTACTTAAAGTCAGAGGTGGTTATGATAGCATTTGGGTAATCATTGACAGATTGACGAAGTCCGCTCATTTCTTGGCCGTTTGTACATCTTGTACAGTTGACAAGTTGGCAGAGGTTTATCATGAGGAGATTGTGAGACTTCACGGAGTTCCGAAGAGTATAGTATCGGATAGAGACACTAGGTTTACTTCACGTTTATGGCAGAACTTACAGGATCGTATGGGAATGAAGTTGACCTTCAGTACTGCAGCTCACCCCCAGACAGACGGCCAATCCGAAAGGACGATCAGATACCTCGGAGATATGTTGAGATCTTGTGCCTTGGATTTTCAGAATACGTGGCACAAACAGCTACCATTGATTGAGTTTGCTTATAATAACAGTTATCAGTCCTCGATTCAGATGGCCCCATACGAAGCTTTGTACGGAAGGAAATGTCGATCACCACTATATTGGGACATTGAGGATTGGAGATGGACTAAAGATGGTATTCATCGTGGCATTGCTCCGAAATTGATTCAGGATGCTATCGAAAAGGTGCAAGTCATCCGACAAAGAATGAAAGCTGCCCAGGATCGACAAAAGAGTTATGCAGATAGACGCCGACGTGATTTGGAGTTTGAAGTTGGGGATCAGGTATTCTTGAAAGCTTCTCCTAGAAAGGGATTCGTTCGAATTGGTAAAGGAGGAAAGTTAGCCCCGAGATATTTGGGTCCGTATGTGATTCTCGAGAGGATTGGGAAGATGGCCTACATATTAGATTTACCACCAGCTCTTACCGGTATTCACAATGTTTTCCACGTCTCGCAGCTTCGTAAGTACCATCCAGACGAGTCCGAGATTATTCCGGTAGAAGATATTAAGTTAGAGCCGAATCTGACATTCGTTTCCCAACCGGTTAGTATTTGGACCGTAAATTTCAAGAACTTCGTAATCGTCAAATCCCCCTCGTAAAAGTCCTTTGGAGGAATCAGAAAACTGAAGAAGCTGCCTGGGAGACAGAAGAGAAAATGAGAAAACATTATCCTGAATTGTTTGCCTCGAATGAATAGAATCTGAGGACAGATTCTCATAAGGGGGAGAGATTGTAACGCCCCACATTTTTGGTAAACTAAAGCCGGTAAGAATTCCTAAGATAACGGGATAAGTTGGACAACTCGATCGGAAAATACGTGCTTATGTGATATTATTTGGCTAATTTGTGTCTAATTGATATTTTAAATTTTCCCAGACACTTTGAATTATACTAACTTTAAGTTATTTGATACTTGGCGAAAATTATACTTATGTTATAATTGTCTATGTACTTTTATTAAATTTTGACACGTATATCTTTATCCCTAAATATCGGATAAGAACTGAATTCAAAATATAATTTAAGTTACTCGAAATTTTTGATAATCTGAATAACTACATTAACCAGTAGATAAATTTAGAATTGTTTAGACCATAATAAAATATATTACTTTTTGGTCCAGCCGCTACTGAACCCACGAACTAAAATGAGGAAGAAATAAATATCATAATACATCATCAAATTTAACGGATAATGAGTCATCTAGATTAGGCCAACTCAAACCTTATTATAACAACACCTCCTGCTTGGCTTTTTAAGTGGGGTCTTCAACTGTATACATCCTCAAACATCAACTCATTATACAAATTATGAAATAAAAGAAAGAATACTCTCTGGTACTTGAAGTGAAGAAGAACGAAACTGGTAAGATACATGAATTTCCATTTGATAATTGATACACCACATGATTGTTTGAAGTATATTTTTAATATTTATTATGTGCTTAGTGTAAATTCTCTTCTAGTTGGAAGAATTAACACATATATGTTCGGTGGAGGCAATCTTACACAATTTGATTTTTTTGTAGAGATTTTAATTGTTGGTTGTGGTATTCAACCAAAGTTTTATTAAGCTTGTACATATAGTAATTAATAGTATCTCGTTAATTACTAAATTGTATGTTAAGCTTAAATAATAAATAAATAAGAATCTCTCTCAAATCTAGAAGCTTTTAAAATGCCATGGTTAGAAAGAAGTAAGAAATTTGATTGTGACCTCATTTGAATAGCCAATTACCTGCTAGAATGTTAATTATGCTTATTTACGTTTCCTTTGTATTATCCAACTACACGAACATAATATTACACAACCCCCTGTTACTTGGGTTAGTTGGAGAACACAAGAACTAAGAATTACCAACTTATTACAAACAATCTTTGTGATTACTGAAAATGAATTTTAGAAGAAAAGAAATTAAAATATAATCATCCGACGAATAAAAAAAAAAATATATATATTACATGAATTTTGATTTAGAGGTTAGAGTATATGCGTCGGAATTAGTATTTAATGATAGGAACTTTATATGCGACTTGATTTAATTCTTTAATCGTTTATTGCAATATGATTACGTGATTTGGTTAAAGCCGTACATGCCAGTCACATCTTTGGTTTGTCGAGTTGAGTCTTACCCTTTTGTCATTTATATAACAGGTGATCCTACAGAGGAACCCTGATTGTGTTTGATCATCCTTTTTGCTATTTTCTTGGGATATCCAGGTGGGGTTTCTTTTCCGAATTCGGTCTTTCTTATATGTATGTAAATATTCCATATATACCCGAAGCCTGTGTTTTATGTTTTTATGTTTTCTTTCCCCATATTTATATTATACGTAGTAGCTACTTGAACCCATACTATCTTAATGATTTTAAATAAAAAGGCTTTGATATCAAATTATTATGTATAACCCTCGAGAGCTCTATTAGCTCGAAAGGGTATAAAACGAGTTTGAAATTGGTCCCTTTGACCACCTAAGCATTTGAAGGGCGAGAACCTTATCTTGGCCTTTTGGCCTGGCCATTGAGCCAAATTATACTATTGGGCCCGGACATCAGGGTACGGGGTGAAGCCGGATAGACGTTGGGTTTACGGTGGATCTCAATGCTCTGGTCTCCAAAACTGCTGGGAGCTCGGGGTGTGACCGGAGTGGTAACCCTTTTGAGTACCTGCGCCGGACGGGATCTTGTCGCATAGACTTGTCCTCCGCCGAAGATGTATTGGATATTAGTCCTTGCATATATGATTATATAGTAGCGGGCTAGCTACCTGACTACACAAGGAGAAATAAGGGAGGTTTATTTGATATTTCTGATATTGTGAAACAGGTGGTTGATGCTCGTCTCGCCGAGCTTTTACTTTATTGCGAAATTATTCGATTCACCAATAATTGTGAAAACCTTTATTTTTCTTTGCTTTCTTTTCATTTACAAACTGGTGAATCTTCCTGTTGTTTCGATAATATATACGTATTACAGCCCCCTCACTTAGTCGCTTTGACTAACCCCATTACTCTGTGGTTGTCTTTTCAGGTTTTGTCACTAGGCGGATTCAGGTCTTGTCATTGGGATTGCTTTCTTTTGGTTTAGGTGATTCCATATAGCCTATGTTGTCTGGATAAATACCTAACACCTTAGAGTTTGTATATGTAAATGGTGAAAATTATTTTAATTAGTGGTATTGATGTTTTCAGTGGCCTTGGTGGGCTTTATAATTGTGTTCTTGATTATGATTGTTCTAGCTCCCTGAGTGGGATAGGTTGTGTTAATTTGCTTCCGCTGTATTATTGTTCATTGTCCCAGAATTTTCTAAAGCAGATCCGCCTGGTGTTTATTTTCCGTTCGCCAAGTTATAGTTCATAACCGGACCTTTAGTTCTTGTTATGGATTGTGACTTGGTGCGGGGCGTTGCGTCGCACCGTATTTGGGGACGTGCCGTCACAATAAATATGGGGAAAGAAAACATAAAAACATAAAACACAGGCTTCGGGTATATATGGAATATTTACATACATATAAGGAAAGCCGAATTCGGAAAAGAAACCCCACCTGGAATTAATGCAAAAAGGGCAAAAGAAAGAAGACCAACTACTACCCGGAAGAACTACCACTTGAAACCAAATACGACACAACCATGTAAGACGACAATACGACGCACGGCTTATTCTTAATGCAATAAACACTTAATTAAATCAAAGAAGGGCAATTAGGGCAATTATTCAATGAAACAAATGAAATATCAAACTTCAAGCTTATAAATCATGCTTAAACACAATTAGGTTTCATATACATGCTTAAAATACTATAAAGAAGCATGGCCTTGTGCAAGGCCGTGTGCATTTTTGGGACATGCACGGCCTACACACACGGCCTGATGCAAGGCCGTGTGAGTTGAGAATTGCGCACGGTCTTGCTACACGGCCTGTTGCAAGGCCGTGTGCACCATGTTTTCGCGAATTTTCAGCAGAAACGCGAAGAACTTCGCACAAAAGTAACAAAACTTCATCAAATCTTCACCAAAATACCATTTTCAATCAGATTTTCATACTACAAACTTCAATAAACATCAAAGATCACAATGGAAACACATAGGATCAAGAATCATCGAAAACTACGGAGTATAACGATCAAACTACCAAAAAATCCAACTTCGAAACAATTTATCCAAAACATACTCAAACGGCAACAAAATCGAATGGAACCTGAATAATACCTGTAGAGAATGTTACAAGGGTCACGTAGGTTCTTACGGATCGAAATTTGGTTAAGAAATGAACTCGAAAGATCGAATTGAAGTTTTAAGAAAATTCTTTCTTTTTTTCTTCTTCTTTTCTTTTCTCCCGTTGGGGCTAAGTGTAATTAAGAAAAAGGAAAGGAAAAGAGAATAAAAAGAAAACCTGAGGTTTAAATGAAAAATCAAAGGGGCATTTTCATAATTTCGCGAAACTTCATAAAAAGGACATATTAATGAAATATGTCAATATTATAGTCAAAACTCATCATTTTAAACGCACATTGTCATAGAATAATTTAAATTCACAAATTATTGCATTTACGAAAATTCATATAAAACACACAAATATCACATAAGCACATATATCCCGATCGAGTTTTCCAGACTTGTCTCGTTATCTTAGGAATTCTTACCAGCTTTAGCTTACCAAAAATGTGGGGCGTTACAATCTCTCCCCCTTATGAGAATCTGTCCTCAGATTCTATTCATTCGAAGCGAATAACTCAGGATAATGTTTTCTCATTTTCTCTTCTGTTTCCCAAGTAGCTTCTTCGCTTTTCTGATTCCTTCAAAGGACTTTTACAAGTGGGATTTGTTGATTACGAAGTTCTTGGAATTTACGGTCCAGAATACTAACCGGTTGGGAAATGAACGTCAAATTCGGCTCTAACTTTATATCCTCTACGGAAATAATCTCAGACTCATCCGGATAATACTTACGAAGCTGCGAGACGTGGAAAACATTATGAATATCTGTAAGAGCTGGCGGTAAATCTAATCTGTAGGCCATTTTCCCAATCCTCTCAAGAATCACATACAGACCCAAATATCTCGGGGCTAACTTTCCTCCTTTACTAATTCGAACAAATCCCTTTCTAGGAGAAGCTTTCAAAAATACCTGATCCCCAACTTCGAACTCCAAATTACGTCGACGTCTATCAGCATAACTCTTTTGTCGATCTTGGGCAGCTTTCATTCTTTGTCAGATAACTTGCACCTTCTCGATAGCATCCTGAATCAATTTCGAAGCAGTACCACGATGAATACCATCTTTAGTCCATCTCCAATCCTCAATGTCCCAATATAGTGGCGATCGACATTTCCTTCCGTACAAAGCTTCGTATGGGGCCATCTGAATCGATGACTGATAACTGTTATTATAAGCGAACTCGATCAATGGAAGCTGCTTATACCACGTAGTCTGAAAATCTAGGGCACAAGATCTCAACATGTCTCCGAGGTATCTAATAGTCCTCTCTGATTGACCGTCTGTCTGGGGGTGAACTGCGGTACTGAAGGTCAACTTTGTTCCCATACGATCCTGTAAGTTCTGCCACAAACGCAAAGTAAATCTAGTGTCTCTGTCTGACACTATACTAGCTGAAACTCCGTGAAGTCTCACAATCTCCTCATGATAAACCTCTGCCAACTTCTCAACTGTATAGGATGTACGAACGGGCAAGAAATGAGCGGACTTCGTCAATCTGTCAACAATTACCCAAATGCTATGTCGCAGCCCCGGGCGCGGAGAGGAGAACCCTCACGACGGCACCCGTTGGACGCGCGGGTATAAGCTTCACCACCACTAAGCACAACCCTAAAGTTTGGCTTGAAACCACTTGCCAAAAGGTGATGCACCACATGGTAGTTGTGTTTGGAAGATCACTTATAAACCCTTCACATTACTTATGTTTTTCCTATGTGGGACAAATGCCCACATGGTACATATTTCTCAAGTTTGGGGTGTTACATTCACCCCTCCTTGAGAGCGTAATGTCCTCATTACGCCGTGACATAGGATCGTGGCTTCCCGCCAGTGGAGAAGCTGCCCACAACACGCCGACCGGAGCCCCTTTAGCGGTGACTCACGACTCATGTCATGTGTGGAACACGCATTCCCATAGCTGACGGTTGGCTCTGATACCATTTGTCGCGGCCCCGGGCGCAGAGAGGAGAACCCTCACGACGGCACCCGTTGGACGCGCGAGTATAAGCTTCACCACCACTAAGCACAACCCTAAAGTTTGGCTTGAAACCACTTGCCAAAAGGTGATGCACCACATGGTAGTTGTGCTTGGAAGATCACTTATAAACCCTTCACATTACTTATGTTTTTCCTATGTGGGACAAATGCCCACATGGTACATATTTCTCAAGTTTGGGGCGTTACATTTACCCCTCCTTGAGAGCGTAATGTCCTCATTACGCCGTGACATAGGATCGTGGCTTCCCGCCAGTGGAGAAGCTGCCTACAACACGCCGAGCGGAGCCCCTTTAGCGGTGACTCACGACTCATGTCATGTGTGGAACATGCATTCCCATAGCTGACGGTTGGCTCTGATACCATTTGTCGCAGCCCCGGGCGCGGAGAGGAGAACCCTCACGACGGCACCCGTTGGACGCGCGGGTATAAGCTTCACCACCACTAAGCACAACCCTAAAGTTTGGATTGAAACCACTTGCCAAAAGGGATTAATCCATATTGATTGTACATGAGTTCTCAGCCCCGGGCGCGGAGAGGAGAACCCTCACGACGGCACCCGTTGGACGCGCGGGTATAAGCTTCACCACCACTAAGCACAACCCTAAAGTTTGGCTTGAAACCACTTGCCAAAAGGTGATGCACCACATGGTAGTTGTGCTTGGAAGATCACTTATAAAGCCTTCACATTACTTATGTTTTTCCTATGTGGGACAAATGCCCACATGGTACATATTTCTCAAGTTTGGGGTGTTACATTCACCACTCCTTGAGAGCGTAATGTCCTCATTACGCCGTGACATAGGATCGTGGCTTCCCGCTAGTGGAGAAGCTGCCCACAACACGCCGAGCGGAGCCCCTTTAGGGGTGACTCACGACTCATGTCATGTGTGGAACACGCATTCCCATAGCTGACGGTTGGCTCTGATACCATTTGTCGCAGCCCCGGGCGCGGAGAGGAGAACCCTCACGATGGCACTCGTTGGACGCGCGGGTATAAGCTTCACCACCACTAAGCACAACCCTAAAGTTTGGCTTGAAACCACTTGCCAAAAGGTGATGCACCACATGGTAGTTGTGCTTGGAAGATCACTTATAAACCCTTCACATTAGTTATATTTTTCCTATGTGGGACAAATGCCCACATGGTACATATTTCTCAAGTTTGGGGTGTTACATGCTATCATAACCACCTCTGACTTTCGGTAAACCCGAAACAAAGTCCATCGCTATCTCTTCCCATTTCCAAGATGGAACGGGAAGTGGCTGAAGTAAACCTCCGGGTTTCTGATGATCTGCCTTGACTTGTTGACAAGTCACACACTGTCTGATATAATTAGCCACATCTCTCTTCAAACCATTCCACCAGAAGAACTCTTTCAAATCTCGATACATCTTAGTACCTCCCGGATGAATAGTATAGGATGATTTGTGAGCTTCATCTAAAATCTCTCTCCTCAAACTCTCTGGAACACAAACTCTTGTCTTATGTCTGAGAAGACCTGTGTCGTCAATACTGAACTGCGTGTCTGGCTCATCCTTCATTCGAAATAATCTGTCGTTGAATCCAATTATCAGTAGCTTGAGCTTCTTTAATTCTACGACCCAACTCTGACTGTATCGTAATATTAGAAATACGAGCATAAGAGATAATACGAGCTCTCTCGGCACCTGATATATCTGAACTCAGCTCTAGCTGTGATACACTTGCTTTTCTGCTCAAGGCATCTGCAACCACATTCGCCTTCCCCGGATGGTACTGAATCTTACAATCATAATCTTCTAACAACTCCATCCAACGCCTCTGGCGTTTATTCAACTCCTTCTGCATGGAAAGATACTGAAGGCTCTTATGATGAGTGAAAATATCAAAAGTAACGCCGTAGAGATAGTGACGCCACTTGCCCAAAGCAAACACAACTGCTGCTAACTCAAGATCATGTGTAGGATAATTTATTTCAGCAGGTTTAAGCTTTCTCGAGGCATAAGCTATAACTTTTCCATTCTGCATTAACACACATCCTAAACCTTCTTTCGAAGCATCAGTATAAACCACGAATCCATTTGATCCTTCAGGCAAAGTAAGAATAGGAGCGGATGTCAACCTGTTCTTTAACTCCCGAAAACTGCTCTCACACTTATCTGTCCACACAAAAGAAACATTCTTCTTCGTTAACTCTGTAAGCGGGGCTGCAAGTTTAGAGAAATCCTTCACAAACCGTCTGTAATAACCTGCCAAACCCAGAAAACTACGAACCTCTGTCGGAGTCTTAGGCTGCTCCCAATTCAATACTGAATCAATCTTTGAAGGATCAACCTCGATACCTGTCTTGGATATAACATGACCCAGAAATGCCACTTTCTCAATCCAGAACTCACACTTACTGAACTTGGCATACAACTGATGTTCTTTCAAAGTTCGTAACACGATCTTTAGATGCTCTGCATGCTCTTCCTCGGATTTGGAGAAAACCAGTATGTCGTCGATGAAGATGACAACAAACTTATCAAGATAAGGTCGGAAGATTCTGTGCATCATATCCATAAATGCTGCAGGAGCGTTCGTCAAACCAAATGGCATAACTACAAACTCAAAATGACCATATCGAATGTTGAAAGCTGTCTTCGGTATGTCCTCTGCCTTGATACGTAACTGATAATATCCCTGTCTCAGATCGAGTTTAGAATAGACCCTCGATCCCTGCAATAATCAAACAACTCCTCAATGTGGGGAAGAGGATAATTGTTCTTCACAGTCATCCGGTTCAACTCTCTGTAATCAACACAAAGTCTAAGAGAACCATCTTTCTTCTTCACAAACAATACCGGTGCACCCCAGGGAGATGTACTCGGCCTGATATAACCACTGGTTAACAAATCATCTAACTGAGTCTTCAACTCTTTTAACTCAGCTGGTGCCATTCTGTAAGGTGTCTTCGAATACGGATCAATAACAAACTCGATATCACGGTCTGGAGGTAACGATTTTAACTTTTCAGGAAACACAACAGGGAAGTCTTTAACTATCTCGGTATTTTCAAACTTCGACTGTTCCTTCGGCCTGTTAAGAAGATAAGCAACAAAACCTGAAGCTCCTTCTCGAACGAGCTTCTTTGCCTCTGTCATAGAAATATTCGGCCCATCTGTTAACTGAATACCCTAACTCGGATCAGATCCCAAACTAATCTTCTTCTCAAAACAATCAATCTTGGCCCTGTGCTCAAATAACCAGTCCATACCCAAAATAACTCCGTACTTCTTCACTGACAACACTATCAAATCTGCGGGGTAAACTTTATCCTCAATAACAACGGGACAACGTCGGTACACGCGATCGGTAATCATACAAGATCCCAAAGGGGAACTCACAACAAAGCAATAATCAGACAAATTAATAGACGCATGCGCAGATAAGTCAATTTCAGGAGCAACAAAAGAATGCGTAGCACCCAGATCAAACAATGCATGTATGGGTATGTTATGTATATGTATGGTACCTTCCACCACGGCGGAAGCATCAGGCTCAGTCTCCTCATTATCACCCTCCAGTGTATACACACGAGCTGGAACAGAAGGCTTCGGCTTCGGCGGCATAGGCTGACTCGGGGGATGCCTCCTGGGACAACTATCCTTCTGGTGGGTAGAGCTACCACAACTAGTACACGATCCCAACTTATACCAACACTTAAACTCTGGGTGATTCCTTCCACAATAACCACAAGTAATTGGGCGATAACCTGACGGACGAGGGACTGAAGGAAACCCAGTCGGGCGAGGTGAAGAGTAAAATCCGGTCGGACGAGGTGATGAAGAAAATCTAATAGGGCGAGGTATAGGAGATCTGGGTCCACTAAAAGGTCTCTTGCCTTTAGGCTGCATAGGAGCACTCGGAATGAAAGGCCTCTTGAAACCCGATGAAGAAGAAGCGGGGGTAGTACTACGAATAGCTCGATCAATATTGGCATACTCAGCCTCAAGAGATAAGGCTGCATCTACGGCTGCAACATAGGTAGTGGGACGGGAAGCTGCAAGACCCTGTCGAAGAGGAATACTCAAGCCCTCTAGAAACTTCTTAGTCTTCCTGCGCTCGTCTAACGCAATATGAGGAGCATATACTGCAAGTCTGGTAAAGTTGGCCTCATAGTCTGCCACAGTAGAAGTACCCTGAGATAACTCCATAAACTCCTGTTCCCTGCGATCCTGAACAGTAGGGGGAACATACTTAGCTCGAAACTCCTCAAGGAACCTATCCCACAATGACTCAACTCCGGTGGCCCTCCATCTGTGCTCAGTCATCTTCCACCAGGCCTCTGCAGGTCCTCGAAGAAAATAGATAGCAAACTCAACCTTCTAGATCAGTAGGCTGAAGAACTTGGTATATCCTCTCAAGAGATGAAATCCAACCCTCTGCCACAATATCATCTGTAGTACCAACGAACTGCGGTGGATGAAAGTCGAGAAATCTGCGCAAGGACTGCTCACGGGCTCTATGCTCATCTACCTCTACATTCCTATCTCTCTGATCCAAATAATCCCGAAAAAGACCAAATATCTGCTGAGCATCAACCACTGGTGCCTGTGGTGGTGCTGCTGGAGGAGTACGATCACGACGAGGCGGCATCCTACAGTTAAATGTAACAAGTATGCATGTAGATTAATTATGGGTGCAAAGCTGTAACCACATAAGCACAAAAGCACAAATTTCTAAGTCATAAGCCGTACGGACCTAGACTGACACGACTCATAGAGCTAAGGCCAATGAACCTCTAGCTCTGATACTAACTGTAACGGCACGTCCCCAAATACGGTGCGACGTGACGTCCCGCACCAAGTCACAATCCATAACCAAAACTAAAGGTCCGATTATGAACTACAACCTGGCGAACGGAAAATAAATACCAGGCGGATCTGCTTTAAAAAAAATAACAGGACAATGAACAATAATACAGCGGAAGCAAATTAGCACAACCTATCCCACTCAGAGAGCTAGAACAACCATAATCCAAAACACAATTATAAAGCCCACCAAGGCCACTGAAAACAACCATATCAACATTCAAACTAATTTATATTATTTACATCTACAACTTCTAGGGTTTTAGTTATTAATCCAGATACATAGGCGGAAATGAAATCACCTAAACAAAAGTAAATGACTCCAAGGACACGACCTGAATCCGCCTAGCAACAAAACCTGAAAAGACAACCACAGAATAATGGGGTTAGTCAAAGCGACTAAGTGTGGGGGCTGTAATACGTATATATTATTGAAACAACAGAAAGATTCACCAGTTTGTAAATGAGAAGAAAGCAAAGGAAAATAAAGGTTTTCATAATTATTGGTGAATCGAATAATTTCGCAATAAAGTAAAAGCTCGGCGAGTCGAGCATCAACCACCTATTTCATAATATCAGAAATATCAAATAAACCTCCCTTATTCCTCCTTGTGTAGTCAGGTAGCTAGCCCGCTACTATATAATCATGCAAGGACAAATATCCAATACATCTTCGGCTGGGGATATAGACTAGATCCCGTCCGGCGCAGGTACTCAAAAGGGTTGCCACTCCGGTCATACCCCCGAGCTCCCATCAGTTTGGAGACCAAAGCATTGAGATCCACCGTAGACCCAACGTCTATCCGGCTTCACCTCGTACCCTGATGTCCTGGCCCAATAGTATAATGCGGCTCAATGGCCAGGCCGAAAGGCGAAGATAATTCCTCGCAATCCAAATGCTTATATGGTCAAAGGGACCGATTGATAAATCAACTTTTAACCCTTTCGAGCTAAATGAGCTTTTGAGGGGTTATACGTAATAATTTGATATCAAAGCATTTTTCTTTCAACTCATTAAGATAGTATGGTTTCAAATAGCTACTACGTATAATATAAATATGGGGAAAGAAAACATACAAACATAAAACACAGGCTTCGGGTATATATGGAATATTTCCATACGTATAAGGAAAGCCGAATTCGGAAAAGAAACCCCACCTGGATGATACTGCAAAAAGGGCAAAAGAAAGAAGACCAACTACTGCCCGGAAGAACTACCACCTGAAACCAAATACGACACAACCATGTAAGACGACAATACGCCGCACGGCTTATTCTTAATGCAATAAACACTTAATTAAATCAAAGAAGGCCAATTAGGGCAATTATTCAATAAAATGAATGAAATATCAAACTTCAAGCTTATAAATCATGCTTAAACACAATTAGGTTTCATATACATGCTTAAAATACTATAAAGAAGCATACATTCAAGTTTCGAAGCAATCGGAAAAGAATTGCGAAAAGCGTACAATTCCCTAAACGGAAATCGGTTCGTTTCACTATCAAACGGTATTGGAAAAATTCAAAATCTATGGATTATTAAGTTTTAAAGCACTACGAACTTAATGGTGAAGTCGGATTTTGAAAATAATATCAAACGAAGAAAGTAGGATTTGCAATTTTTGACTTCCAGAGACTTTTGAACTAAAATCGGGACACACGGCCTCTTGCACGGCCTTGTGCAAGGCCGTGTGCATTTTTGGGACACGCACGGCCTACACACACAGCCTGATGCAAGGCCGTGTGAGTTGAGAATTGCGCACGGTCTTGCTACACTGCCTGTTGCAAGGCCGTGTGCACCATGTTTTCGCGAATTTTCAGCAGAACGCGAAGAACTTCGCACAGAAGTAACAAAACTTCATCAAATCTTCACCAAACTACCATTTTCAATCAGATTTTCATACTACAAACTTCAACAAACATCAAAGATCACAATGGCAACGCATAGGATCAAGAATCATCGAAAACTACGGAGTATAACGATCAAACTACCAAAAAATCCAACTTCGAAACAATTTATCCAAAACATACTCAAACAACAACAGAATTGAATGGAACCTGAATAATACATGTAGAGAATGTTACAAGGGTCGCGTAGGTTCTTACGGATTGAAATTTGGTTAAGAAATGAACTCGAAAGATCGAATTGAAGTTTTAAGAAAATTCTTTCCTTTTTTCTTCTTCTTTTCTTTTCTCTCGTTGGGGCTAAGTGTAATTAAAAAAAAGGAAAGGAAAAGAGAATAAAAAGAAAACCTAAGGTTTAAATGAAAAATCGAAGGGGCATTTTCATAATTTCGCGAAACTTTATAAAAAGGACATATTAATGAAATATGTCAATATTATAGTCAAAACTCATCATTTTAAACGCACATTGTCATAGAATAATTTAAATTCACAAATTATTGCATTTACGAAAATTCATATAAAACACACAAATATCACATAAGCACATATATCCCGATCGAGTTTTCCAGACTTGTCCCGTTATCTTAGGAATTCTTACTAGCTTTAGCTTACCAAAAATGTGGGGCGTTACAGTACGACACACTCGTTTATTGCGTTTGATATTGCTGCTAAGTTGTGCATGCCTGTGGAGAGTCTGCCTTATTTTTATCGAGTCAGTTCTCCTTTGGGGACTTTATACATTACGGATAGGATCTTCAAGGGTTGCCCTTTGAAGATAGGAGATCGTGTTTACCCCGTCGATTTGATACAGTTGCCGCTACAGCGTTATGGGATTATTCTTGGGATGGACTGGCTTTATCAGCACAGAGTCAGTGTGGATTGTTTCAAGAAGACAGTGCAGATTAGAACCGAGGCGACAATTGTGAAGGGTATTGTTGAGAAGTCAGATTCGACACTGAAGATTTCTTATGTCGAGGCTTCGCGTATGATACGAGAGGGAGCTCAGGCTTTCGTCGCTTACCTGCTTAACCGACCGAAGGAACAATGGAAGCTTGAGTACATAGAAGTGATTAAGGACTTCCAGGACGTCTTTCCCGAGAGTTTGAACTCTCTACCCCCCGATTGTGACATCGAGTTCGTAGTCGATCTTACCCTAGGATCGGAGCCTTATTCGCAGACTACGTACAGGATGGCTCCCGCCGAGTTGAAGGAACTTAAGATGCAACTTGAAGAGTTGCTTGAGAGTGGTTACATTAGACCGAGCATCTCCCCTTGGGGTGCACCGGTTTTGTTCGTGAAGAAGAAGGATGGCACGCTGAGAATGTGCATCGATTACCGAGAGCTGAACCGGATGACAATGAAGAACAAATACCCTCTACCCCACATAGAGGAGCAATTTGACTTATTGCAGGGAGCGAAGGTATATTTGAAGTTGGATCTTCAACAGGGATACTATCAGCTTCGTATCTGAGAGAAGGATATACCTAAGACTGGGTTTAACACTCGGTATGGCCACTTTGAGTTTGTTGTGATGCCGTTTGGTCTGACGAATGCCCCTGCAGCTTTCATGGATATGATGCACAGAATTTTTCGGGCTTACCTCGACAAGTTCGTGGTCATCTTCAGCGACGATATTCTGGTTTTCTCCAAGACAGTTGAGGATCATGCCGAACATCTTCGCATTGTGCTATAGACGCTTCGAGAGCATACCCTATATGCTAAGTTTAGCAAGTGCGAGTTCTGGATCAACGAGGTTTCATTCCTTGGTCACATCATCTCCGGGAATGGGATTGTTGTGAATCCATCGAAGGTTGAGGCAGTGACGAGTTGGAGTCAGCCTAAGACGCCGACAGAAGTTAGGAGTTTCCTTTGATTGGCTGGATATTACAGGCGATTCATTAAGGATTTCTCCAAACTAGCCGGCCCCACTCACGAAGTTGACTTGCAAAGATGTGTCCTTTCAGTGGGACGAGGAGTGCGAGTCCAGCTTCAAGGAGCTGAATACGAGATTGACCACCGCACCTATACTTATTCTCCCATACGGACACGAGGGATACGCGGTTTATACCGACGCATCCAAGGAAGGTTTAGGGTGCATGTTGATTCAGAATGGGAAGATCGTTGCCTATGCTTCTAGGAAGCTGAAAGATGCCGAGAAGAACTATCCCATCCACGACCTGGAACTTGCAGCGGTGATATTTGCCTTGGGCGAATGGCGTCATTATCTGTATGGTGTCACTTTTGACATCTTTACGGACCACCAGAGTTTGAAGTATCTGTTCACGCAGAAGGATCTCAACAGGAGATAGAGACGGTGGATGGAATTCTTGGAGGATTATGACTGCCGTATTCAGTATCACCCTGGGAAGGCGAACGTGGTCGCCGACGCATTGAGCCGGATGGCTCACGTGGCACATTTGGAGGGGTCATCTTCCGATATCCCTATAGAGGACATAAAGACTCGAGTTAAGTCATACCCTCGACTTGCCAACCTTACAGTCTAATCCGATCTAGTCCAACAAATCCGAGACGAGCAGATTTCGGATGCCAGTATTCAGAAGATCAAGGCCAGAATGCAGAATGATCCCAACACCAAGTTCAGGATCGATGGTACCGGATTGCTTCGCTTCGGGACTCGAGTTTGTGTTCCCACGAACCTGAAGTGTGGAATTCTCGATGAGGCACACAAGTCTGCTTATGCTGTTCACCCAGGAGGCAACAAGATGTATCGTGGTCTCAGAACCCAGTATTGGTGGAACGGTATGAAAAGGGACGTGGCTACCTATGTAAAACATTGTCTAACATGTCAGAGAGTCAAGGCCGAGCATCAAAGGCCTGGAGGTACTCTTCAGCCGCTTCCCGTGCCTACTTCCAAGTGGTAGGAGATCACTATGGACTTCGTGACCGGATTGCCCACTGTTCGTGGGGGTTTCGACAGTATTTGGGTCATTGTCGATCGATTGACCAAGTCAGCTCATTTTCTTCCGGTTCGAAAGACAGCGAAGGTCAAGCAGCTCGCAGAACTGTATCATAAGGAGATCATCCGACTTCATGGTGTTCTGGAGAGTATCGTTTCAGACAGGGATCCTAAGTTCACAGCTCAGTTTTGGCAAGAACTTCACAAGAGCTTGGGAATGACCCTGAAGTTTAGCTCTGCAGCACATCCCCAGACTGATGGACAGTCCGAGCGAACGATCAAGTTCTTAAGTGATATGCTACGGGCATGTGCACTCGATTTTCATACGAGTTGGATTTCACACTTGCCCTTGGTAGAGTTCGCTTACAACAACAATTATCAAGCCTCGATTGGGATGCCGCCGTATGAGGCTCTCTATGGGAGGAAGTGCAGATCTCCGATTTATTGGGAATTGGAGGATTGGAAGTGGTCAGCTGACGGCCACGAAAGGGCTACTCCGCAGGATGACATTCAGGCAGCTATTGATAAGGTTCAGATCATTCGGCAGAGAATGAAAGCAGCCCAAGACCAACAGAAGAGCTACGCCGACAAGAGACGTCGAGACTTGGAATTTGAAGTGGGAGACCGAGTATTTCTCAAGGCCTCCCCGAGGAAGGGATTCACCAAGATCGGTAAAGGTGGAAAGCTTACTCCGAGATACTTAGGTCCCTTCGAGATTATAGAGCGGATCGGGAACACCGCTTATCGTTTGGATCACCACATCTTACCGGGATCCACAATGTCTTCCATGTCTCACAGCTCCGCAATTACTTCCCCGACGAGTCCCATGTTCCCCCGGATGACGGAGTTCAGCTTGAGCTGGACTTGACTATTGAGATGAAACCGGTTCAGATTCAGGATCGCAAGGTCCAGCAGCTTCATCACAAGCAGATTCCCTTAGTGAGAGTTCTCTGGAGGAACTGTTCGACCGAGCAGTCTACTTGGGAGACTGAGGTTAAGATGAGAGAAGCTTATCCCGAGCTTTTCCAGTAAAGATAGAATCTGGGGACCAGATTCTCATAAGGGGGAGTATTGTCACGACCCAGAAATCCAAGAATCATTGTCAGTTCTTTTTCGCGATTAATTATCCTTCTCAACCCTATTTCTCGTATTATGTGAATTATATTATATCATTTCGTATACGACCTTACGTGATAATATTATGTGCGTATTTAAATTCCTTATTCGTTTAGCTTTCGTTTGATATTAATATTGTTATATTTTACCAAAATGTTTAAATTGGACTTTCTAAAAATTACCAAAATACCCATTCGTATTTTTGACATTTCGAAATATTTGGTAAAAGTCTCAAAACCCATTTCTAAACCTAATTTCGCTAGAGAGAGAGAGAGAGAGAGAAGAGGGAAAAAAGAGAATTTTTGCATTTTGAAGCTCGATTCGATCGTTCCGAGCTCGTTTCTCCGCGGAATTTCATGCCGTTCGAACCTACGAGATCCTCTCAACGAGATCTCTCATTAGGTACCAATTTCCCCAATTCTTTTTACGGATTTTTTGGATATTTGAGCATGTTTTGCATTTCGGGATTTATTATGAATATTTATGATTGTGAACCCATTTCTTGGTCATTTCTTGTAATTCTTGGATAGAAATGTTTCCTATATGTTGATTGATGATTGTTGTAATTGTTGGGTGTTGATTTGCGCGAGAAAATGATTTATATGGATTTTTGGATCGGATTTTCGTTTGAATCGCGTTTTTCTGCTGTCTGCTGTTAAACCACACGGGCTAACGTACGGTCTTGATCAAGACCGTGCAGGAGCCCGTGCGCGGCTCTTTTTGCCTGCACGGGCTCACGCTCGTGCATCCAAACCGTGCAATTGGCCGTGTGCGGTGCACGGTCTTGACAATGTGTCCAAGACAGTGCACAAGCCGGTGCGAAACACTTAGAATATTTTTTCAGCCTTTTCACAAGTTGCTCTCGGGAATTGAGTCAACATCTTGCCATTTTATGTTGACTTTTCGTATACGGACTCCAAAAATTGTACCGATTTCACCTATAGATCCCTAGTTGAATTTCGACCTTGTTCGGACTGTGAATAGTACATTTTTACGTGTGTGCATTTTTAGAAACTTGTCGGAATTACTTGAAATTGACGTTGTAGCTTCCATAAATATTATTATTGGCACATGCATGCTTGTTGATTCATTTGGTTAGCCGTTCGTCAAATAATTGCTTATTTGCGCTTTTAGAGTCGTTATTAATTCGTCTAGGTCCTGTCTTGTCTACATATCAGTCAGAGGTCGGAGAGCAATGAGTTGTAGCTGCTAGGCTTTCTTTTTTGGCACACTAGGTGATGATTTAAATTATTTAAACTGGGCTTGAACATTTATGTCTATGTATACATGTAAAATCCCCGTATTCGCTTATTATTAGTATTAAGTATTTCGAGCTTATATTTTTATGATTTTATCGACAAATCATTTAATATCAAATTATACATTAGTACCCAAAAATTGTTTTGTTTTCAAAAGGGCAAGTAAACTCTTTCTTTTCAACGTGATACTTTGACTTTGGTTGGGCCTATGAGGGAAGTAGTTAGTGTAGCGGGCGCCCCAAACGGGTAACGCACCGACCCGAAGCCAAAATGGGATCCGACCCAAACCGAAACCCGGCGAACGGCAAGCATTTACTCAATTACTAGGCGGGGTTTCAAAAACAACGAAAAGACAGAGACGCGGAAGCAATAAAACGAAACATAAATAATTACACAAGTATTAAAGCCCACCAAGGCTAACGAAATTCAATTACATAACATCAAACGGGTTCGATACAGTATCCTGATAAATATAATAACGGGTTCAGTAAATACATAATCCCGAATACAAATTAAATAAAATTATAATATCCTACAAATCTAATTCATATCATACGGAAAAGGAATATACATGAGAGAATAAATAAAACCCTACGACGACGACGACGAATCCCGCCTAGTATCCTGAAACCAATATAGGGTGAGACAGAGAGGGTTAGTCAAACGACTAAGTGAGGAGGGAGTAATAATGTATATAATAAAACGGAAGTAAATCACCAATTTTATAATTAAAAGAAATCAACATAAAGGAAAGGTTTCCGTAAACGGGTGGTGATTTAACATAAAACATAACTTATCATATGACTCGGCGAGTCGAGCCCTGAAACTCCAATAACCAAAAACATAAAACCGGAAACCATCCTTATTCCTCCAATGTAGCCGGACTGCAAACCCGAACTACTCATAACTAACGGGAATAACTCAGGTACTCAAAGGGCTGCCACTCCGGCCTCACCCCGAGCTCCCAAATGGAGGAAACCATAGGATTTACGCCGTAGACCCGACGTCTACCGACTTCGTCCTATCGCTCTTACTCCGGGCCCAAACGATCATGCATACAGTTCATAACTCGCTTTTCAAACATTTCGGGTTGGCCAAAAGACCGTTCGAGACATGTCATATGCGAGGCCGAAGGCCAAAGTTCGCCTTAGAAAACAAAAGGTTTTACATGTCTCTTCCGTAAACATTTCGAAAACTATACATAGTACTTTTTCATATCAAATCATTTTCGATAAATCAAATAAACATAATAAGTATAAATATCTACTAAGTATATATATAGAAACGGTGTGAAAACAAAACATAAACGTGGCTTATTTCGGGAGAGGCTTATTTATACATATAAATAGTAATACTGGAACAGAAAAGGAAAGCCTGACCTGGCGTGTGCAAAATAAGAGCAAAAGCTAGAACCGGCGCTACTCCACAGGAGTATCGTCTGCAAAAATACCAAGACACAACCAATTAAGACTAACGACGACGCACGGCTTATACGAAAATATTTAAACACGTAGGAGCACGTTACACAATCAAATCAATCACTTAAGTTCAAATTCTCAAACGAAAACAGAGTAATTCATGCATTTAAAAATACAAATCAAGTCCAAATGAAACGAAACTTTACGGACATGTTTAAATTATCATGAAGGAGCATGCATATGAAATTTGGGAAAATCGGACTTCACATGCAAAAGTTAGCAAATTTAACGAAAACTTAAAACGCATTATTCATAAACCCGAACATGTTGTAAATTCATAAATCATGCAATTCATATCTATATCATATATATCGAATACACGAGCGAAGAAAGAATTCGGAAAAGACGGGCCAAAGCGGGACCCGTAGGCCAAATTGTGCCCTGACTAACAGAAGGTCAGGGCACTGTTCGACCAGGCCACACGGCCTTGTGCACGGCCGTGTGCCGAGGCCGTGCACAATCGGACGAACGCGCACGGCCTCTTGCACACGGCCTCAAGGCCGTGTGCACAGCCCGTGCACCATCCCCAAACACGCACGGTCTCTTGCACGGTCGTGCAAGAGGCCGTGTACACGCACACGGGCTTGCCACACCCCTTGTGCATGGCCCGTGTGTGTAAAAATTGAGCAGAACATGCAGAACATCAAACCCAACACGCGAAAATCAAATATAATTCAACCTTATATCGATTAATCATGCAAATCAATCCCTAATTTTTACATATAATCATCTACAACATGTAATCTACATATAGAAACGATAAACACGAAAATCCATCCACAATTACTATCAAAATCATATAAAAACCTAAATTATACAACTATTCACAAAAACGAGAAAAACGAAGTATAGAGGACATTAAACGAGAGAATCGTGAAAGGCTTACTCGTAGAAGAGTTCGCGAGGAGTTCGTAGACGAAAACGGATCGAGAATCCGTCGGGAATCGGAGTCGGGACGATCGTTGGAATCTTTCTTCTTCCTTCTCTTTTTTCTTTCTTTTTCTTTCTTCTTCTTTTCCTTGTTTGTGCGTGAATGGCAATGTGAGAGAGAGAAATTGAGACTTAGTCAAATCTTGACTAAGGTTTAGAAATCGAAGGGGCAAAGTCGTAATTTTACAAAATAAGTTCGAAGACTCACGTTGTCCAAATAATACGTAGTTACAGTTAAAATTCATATAATTAAACGCACATCGACAATTAGTGATTTAAATATAAAATTCACTCATTTACAAAATTATTCTAAAATCTCAGAATAAATATTAAATAGAATAATAAATAACGAAATTACTCGATTGAAATATACCGAATTGAAACTCGGATTTTCGGGTCGTTACAGTTAGGGGAGTCCGTCAGCACATCCCGAAACGTATGAAACTCATGGTTACCCCCTTTGTCGTCACCACTTGCCCAATTGCCCGTTTGGCACTCAAACCCTTATTGTAAAGCGAGTAAAATAATGGACTTTTCATTTGGGCCCCGGGATGGTATTCGGAGGTTACATCTGGGGACGGGCGTCCAGGGTGTAACCCGAGGTGCTTCTCCCAAAACTAAGCGTCAATAGTGGCCCGTTAGGAGTTTGATAGCCACGGTTGGGAGAGATGGTGGGTGTTGCATGTGTTGCACGCTTTCCTTAAATTCACTATAGTCGAGCCTCGGGTTGCTCCTTGGTTCGACACCGGAGATGGAGTTTTTATAATGTATTGAGAAGAAATAAGGAGGAACAGGCCCACTCTTGCTGGGATATTTATTTACTGCTTTATATTGTTACTGTCTTTATTGCTTTATTGAATATTCAAGTCGAAGCACATTCCGGTTTCTTCTTTATTGCATATGTATTTTCTATTAAAACCCGGAAGCGTGAGTCGACTTGCTCCATCCATATCTTCACTGAGTTCTTTGAATCACCCTCTTTTATTGGTTCTTGCCTCAGGTAGATTGAGAGACCGACATGTCTCGCGTGTCGGATTGGCAACAGTTCAAGATAGGTCTTTTTGGTTTCACCGTTGTCTATATTGTTGTCCGTAACTCTCTCGTTAGGTTATTCTTTTGTCCTGGCATGTATTTAATGCTATATTGATCCAAACCCCTATATATTTACTTTAAGTTGCCCCTGAATGGGCTGTGATGATATTGGATACTTAGATTGGCCCCGAAGTGGCATTTATGTTATTATGTTTTAATTCGCTTCCGCTATATATATTCTGAACTATTTATCTGTTGTGTCTTTGGGGATCCGCTGTTGCCAAGAGTCGGGATAGACCCATTAGCTTGTATGGGTTCTCGGGTTGAGACGCCGTTCTCGGCTTGGGGATCTGTGCAGGTTCGGGGGCTGTAGAGCGGGGCGCTACAGGTTACTTGTTCTTTATTGGCATCCTGCTTAATTTTCGATAAGCGGTACATATTAGGAGTGTACTATCTTTCTTCTTCACAAGTAGTACAAGAGTACCCCAGATCAAGGTACTCTGTTGAGTGCAAGCAAGGAAGAGAAGTTGACAAGTCGGTTCTTCGATTCTGTCAAATTGGCAGAATCCATTCAGTTTGGCAATTTCGATCACGGTTCACCTTCGGAATTAGATCAATCACAGACTTTATACCCCGATCTGATAGCATGGGCTCTTAGATTCTCGGGAAATACCTCCGTGAATTCTATGATCATCTGGTTCTTCAATCTTCACTCAGTTCTTCAGGAGGTTGAAAAGGTAGGTGATAAACTCTTCCCTTTGGATAAGCTTCTCAGTTTCCACCAACGAGGTGTACGACCCTCGTTCAATCAAAAATCACTGGCTTAATTAGATCCGAATTAATTCCTCTTCCCACAATAGCCGACTTTGGCTTAGTGTTCATCCAATCCGTCCATTCTATAATAACTCTGTAATCCTTCACTGACAACTCGGTCAAACCTTGCTGAACAACGGTTCCCCCGATATATATGATTCACGATGGAACGCACGTTTCAAAAATGCTCTCTAACTCAATGGAAAAGAAATGGTAAGAGAGAGAGGCGCACAACTAGTCCAACAAGCGCATGCACAATTAAAGTAATAGCAGGCGCAACAAGTTAATGTAAATCACTCAAGTAATAAAATGCATGTATGGAATGACAATTAATATGTTATACCTTGCACCGGAGCATTCAGATATGAGTCCTTCTCCTCCTCGGTTGTCCCGGTCTCCTCTTTCTCGTGCAATTAACAAGGAAGTGGTAACGGTACGCCAGCACGACGGCTTGGAGGCATCCTGTAATGTCAAGTAGCGAATATGCATGACAGTAAGTGAGTATGCAAAGCTGTAAACACATAGGCAAATAAAGTTCAAATCAAGTTCACCTAATCACTTAAGCACATTGCACCAATTTCACAAAAATCCTAAGTTGTACGACCCAAACACAACCGGACACGACAAACAACCAAGCACGATAACTGCAACCTCGAGTTTCACAACCACCAATGTCCGAGCCCATCTCAGTATCACAATTGTAAAAGATCTAGTGTTGATGGCCATTCCAACAGAGATCCGTCACAATTTAAATACTAAGCGTTCTTGAACACTAGTGACTGCAATTCTCTAAGTCATACTAGTACACAAAGGACAGACAAACGAATGAACATAATGCCTCAGAGCCTAGGCCATTGGACCTAAACGACTCTAATACCAATTGTAGCGGGCGCCACCAAACGGGTAACGCACACCCCGCACCGAGTCCCAACCCGAAGCCGAAACGATAATTCGACCCCAAATTGAAACTCAGCAAAAGGCAAACACATTTACTCAATTACTAGGCGGGGCTTTTTAAAGATACAAACACCGACAATGCGGAAGCGGAAGCAAACAAAGTAACAATAATCAATCCTATTCCACTTACATAATTTTCAAACAAACCATAAACGGGTTCAATACAATAATCACAAACATTTAAATACAAGAGCTTCGTAACATCCTAAACGAGTTCCATATGCATAATCTCGATCTTAATAACATACTCATAAATACCTTAAAAGACGTACCCGTTAACAAAAGTATAAACTAACTGCGACACTACGGAACTCAATGACGACGAAGCCCACCTAGTAACCAAAACCTGAAACAAATAAGGGTTAAAGCAGGGAGGGTTAGTCAAATGACTGAGTGAGGGGGGAAGGGGAGAACATTACATATATATATCAAGCGGGAATATGATTCACCATTTTATAGCAAAAATAAAAGAACAAGAGAGAGAGGGAGAGAAGTATGTTTTAACAAATACCTATGTGAATCATAATAACAAACATTTTACAAAAGTGCTCGGCGATTCGAGCCAAACTCCATTGAAAGAGATAGTGTTCTGCAGCCAATATTTGTAATAGCTATCTCTTGTAATACAATCTTTGATTTATAATAAATGATATATTGTTTTTATATCTAATGGCCAGATTTTTTATTTCATATACATATTTGTTTTGCTTTTATGTTTTCTTGATATGTAAATAAATAAGCTCCCGAATTACTATAAACCATATCACATTAACTAAAGAGATAGTTAAATAAAACATGTGATTAAGGTGTAATTCTAACTAATAAACTCCAAGTCAAATGAGTTCATAAAGACAAGTGGGAGCGGCGAACGTGAACTCGAATATATAGACTTGCAGTGTGACTATGTAAAGTACTGAGTTTCTAAGTATGAGAATGTAAGTTGACATTCATACTCACACTGGTTGGCTGTTCGACAGTTACATTGAGGATCCCAACCTTGACACTCAAAATGGGAGAGGATAAGACCTCTAAGTAATTTAGTTAAGTCAAAGGTCAGTGATGTGATTAATAATCCCTAGACTTGAGGATTTGTCTCATCTTATATTTATGAGATAGTGATTTGGTATGTTTCTTCTCTCTATGACAACGAGCTCAGAGGAGAACATAAGTTTAATGCTGGTGACTATTCAAGTGAATATGAAGATCAGAGAATGCCAAGAAATGATCCATCTACTCGATATCTGTATTGAGCAGAATTCCTATATCGTTCTGGATAGAATAACTGCCAAAGGAATCTTCGGCCGAAGTATTAATAGGTTCAAACTAAGGAAAGAGTATCCTTGAGTTTAGAATCAAAATGACACTTGTCACTAACAGACATATATGATATAGTTAATAAGGTTTCTTATTCCCATACCTTAGATTGTATCTGGAATTAAAAGGTGGAGAGATCGTATCTCACAACTAAAGTCACTGATCGAAAAAGGTTAATCTAAGAAATGCTTTCACCATTGGCTAGGTAGATTCTAAACGTACTAGTTCGTTATGAATCTTGCTATGCGTCATATCATGAATATGGGTAATTCATGTTATGATAATTGTATGAATTGTTCATTCAGTTAAATGCTAGCTGCTATTCAATTGGTGGACCTGAGGGGTCACACAATGAACTGGCCTTCTTGAACGTAGAACAAATGATCAATAATAGATTGATATTAAATTAATGAAGTTAATTTAATTGAGAAATAAGAAAGAAGAATTTATATATAAGATATATATAATACATTGAGAATGAAATAAATTAATGCAGTTAATTTATTAAAAGATAAATAGTTTATTAGTTTATTGATTTGGGTATTTAATTGATTGGGCTTTTAATTAAGTAAGTTAATTAATACAAGCCTGATCCAATTAAATAAACTTAAGTTCAAACAGGCTTGGACTGAACAGTTAATTAAAGCCTGAAAGGATTTAATTAAATAAATCCCAAACACAGTAATTAATAAACTGGACCAGACCTGGACCAAGCCTGGCCCAGAGGAGACTGGAGAAAATTCCTAGCCCATCAAGGTTAGGGTTTTCGGCCAGTGTGTCTATTTAATGGACAGTTGACTGATCATTCTCATAAGCTGATAATCTGATTTCTTTCTGAACGTAGTTGAGAAACTGTTCTCTCTTCGTTCACCTTCTTTCTCAAATCTCAGTTCTTGTATTTCTTAAGTGTAAGAAATTCAAAAACATTCTATACTCTAAAGTTTTATTGTTCTTACATTATTCAGTTGTAGATCTGGCAGCAACTGAATTGTGGGTTTGAGAAGTTTCGGTTCGTGGACTTAATCATCAGAGGACTCTGGTCTTTGAAGTCTTCGTGTAGCAAACGGTGGATTCAAAGTTCTTGAGAACTCCAATTCCTACATCAGTAGGCGTGCTAAAGATGTTTATTCTAAACACATATTTTTGATAAAAGATCTTTAATCGGTTCATAAACTTCCTGGGGAATTCGATATTAGATTCCCGGCATAAAAATTTTAAATTCCGCTATTGCCGGGTATTCAATTCCAATAGTGGTATCAGAGCCTCCAATTAATTCGATGTTTTCATGAATTTAATTAGTGTCTGATATTGTTTGACAAATTAAATTATGTATATTGATTGTTGTTGCTGGAGATATCTATTTATTTGGTTTTTGCTAAAGTTTTCCAAAACTGTTCTTCTGTTCTTGGCTGTGTTTAAATTTTTTGAAAAATTAGAAAAAAAATATTTATTCTCGATTTCCGCACGATAGCACGGTGGTTGCCGTTGGACAACCACCACCGCGCGCTGCCGAAAATCTCACGGCAGAGGGCTTTTTCGATCGGGAAAGGAGAGGTTGTGCACCACCTGGTGCACAACATCTCCACCACATCGGAAACCACTAGGGAGGCTTCTCCCTGTTAGAGTAGTGCCCTTGAAAGTCAAACTGTTTAGGCTATTTCTATGTAATACTCTAGAGCAGAACTTTCTTGTGACTTGTAATAAAAAGGCGTGATTAGTCGTTTTATACTATTGGCGTATTTCATCATATTTCAATTGTATTTAATTGCATATTATCTATTTTTGTGTATGGATGAAACCCCAAGATCACAGTAAGCTAAGGGACTTGGTTTCACCATTTGATGGGGGCCATGAAATAAGTACCCAATGGCGTGATCTGAAACACTCCAAGTCGAAGAGTTTAAAAGACACATGGGATGCCGATCAGACTCACTCAAGACTTGCTCATATGACATAGCTTTATGAAAGTGTGTCCCATTTCATGGGATTAGTGTTTTGACACTACTATGCATATGAGGGTGCTTAATGGAGATTAAGTTCACTGAGGATCCTGAAGGGAATGCCTAAATGGGTTAAGGCTCATAACGAGTCTTAAAGATTAGGAGGGTTTCCCAAACCATGATCGTGTCTAATTGGTCCTTAGACTTGAGACTCCATGGTTGCCTTGTGTATGACTGGGGCATACTTTGATATACTGCTGAATCCCTCGAGTTTCACGTAAGATGTATGTTGGGTATGTTCGAGTTATGCATGGAGGCTGTGAGGGTTAATATAGAATCAATCACTTGTTATAAGAATAAGAAGAATTCCTATGAATTCCGTTGTAGTGTATCTCAATTAGGAAATAGTTCCTAGAGTTAGAGTTCAAATGAGATTACTATTGGAATGTCGTTCATAGCATTATAGACTACTGGGGTTCTGTATCCCATACCCTAGGTCATAATCGGGAATTGAACGATTGAGGGATTATATCTCATGGAGATCATGCTGAAAGGTAAGCACCATTTCATCGAAGGATGGGTGGCCATAGACACGTTGCTAGACGTCATCCATGGTCTGTAGAAATGAGTTTGTGAGATCAAATGGGCTTTGACTCACAAACCTTCTTTAAATTGAAATGGTTCAATTAAAGAGATAACTGTAACATTTGGAATGTGTTTCTACTGCTGTCCTGTTGGTGAACCTGAGGGGTCACACAATGACTTCCAAGGGTAAATAAGATTATCTAATCAATGGGGATTGATGGATTGAATTAATTGATTTAATTCAAAACTGAAGTAGTTAATTAATAGTTGATCAACAATGAAGAATTTAATTTAATAGTAATTGAGGGATTTAATTTGATTAAATCAAATTGAGAAAGGAAATATTAATTTGGGAATTAATATTCAATTGGGCTTGAATTTTATTTGGAATAAAATAAAGCCCAAAAATTAATTGAAAGATTAATCTATTTCTAATTAAGAGTAATTAGATAATTGGGCTTTGAGAATTTAATCTAGTATTAAATTTAATGGGCCTTTTAGTCCAAGTAGAAGGAGATGGCCGAAAATCCAAGTCCTTCATGGGCTTGGAATTTTCGGCCATGTGGGTTTTTAAATAACCCCTTGGATTGTTTCTTTCTAAGCAAGGAATACCACATTCAGAAAAACCCTAAGTTTTCTGTTTTCTCTCCTCCCTCTTTTCACACCAACTTTCTCTCTCTCTCTCTAAGAGAATTGATTTTTCTTCACATCAAAGATCAAGTCTTACTCACTAAGGCTTAATCAAAAGAGATAGTCAATCGTTCTTCGTTCCCTAGTAGGAATTAGGAGACACGAGTTTGCCTGCGAGAAGCCGTGGACCATCTTCAGAGGATTTAGGTTGAAAATCGAAACCTAGGTGGATCTTGAAGCCAGCGATCTCGAGGAGTGGCCAGAAGCTTTGGAAAGCTTTCGTTCCTTATCTACTACAAAAGGAGTGCGTAAAGATGTGCTTCGTTATGATGTATAAACATCTCAAAGTTTCATATTCATTGGATGAAGATTCACTGTAAAGCCCTGGGACAAAAATTTTGAAATCCATTACTTCCGCTGCGTCCGGGGTTACGTGAATCCCAACACTCCCCGTCGCGCCAGCCGCGTCGCCCATCCCTGCCGTGAAGCGCCACCTGTCGCCGCCGAGAAGAAACTCATAGAGGAAGCATTTGGCCATCTTCGGCCAATGTTGAGGATTATGTAGGTGAGAGGAGGCGCGGACTGGGAGCAACGAAGCCGTTTCCCATCCCAGCACGGATCGCCGCCGCGAGAGAAGGCGTTTCCAGCCTTCGCCGGAAAATCACGAAAAGAAAATAGAGGCGGCGAAATTTCCCGTCGCCGCACCGTGGGGGCGTCTCCAACCACCACCGTTCCACCCTCTGGTGGCGCTGCCGCTGGCTGAGATGTGCAGCCAGCGGCGCTAGGGTTTCGTGGTGAAACCCTAGTGGGAGGAAGAAGACGACATTGTTTCGACCCAATTTCTGAACCGGGTCGGCCAACGGGTCGACCTGACCCGTGGGTCAGTTTTATTAAAAAAAAAATTTAGTTTTTGAAATTTGTTTTTAAATAAGATTTTAAAATTAGTTTTAAAATCTGAAAATTATTTAAAATTAGATTTTAGTAATAATTTCAAGTTCGAAAATTATTTAATGAGTTAAATTGAAAATTTCAAAAATATTAGAATATCCCCAATATACAATATTATGATACATGATTTAAATTGATTTTGTCTTGTTGAAAATTAATTGAATGTTTAATTTGAAAATTTTATTTTTCGAATTAAATGCTATAATTAATTTTCATTATGTTTTTAAATATTCGATTTAATATTTTTTAATATTAAATTGAATAAAATATTTTTGAATCAAATAAAGTTTATTTGATGAAAATATTAAATCAGATTATTTGACCTAGTCAAATAAACCTTAAGAATTATATTATTAAGTTATTTGAACCTCCCTACAAAGTGTTGTATTGTTTGTTATCATAAAATTGTTATGTGCGCGGGATGATCATAGTAGAGCCTTATGTGTCAAGCATGTTTTATTATGTGTGCATTTAAATGTATGGTTTTGGTTTTATTAAATGAGAGCCTGCGAGCCTCTTTGATTCTTGTAAGTTATTTCAATTCTGTAATTCCCCCTAAATGTAAATCCCCTAGAATAGTTGAGTGTTTTAGTGAGGAATCCCTATTAGATAGGAGAAGGAGTTGAAGACAAGAAAGAATGAGTTCAAGGATGTTTCCTGGAGTGGATCACCAAGACAGGCTCATGAAGAACTTATGTAAAAGGGTTGATCATGTAATAGATAGGATCTATGTGCTCATTTAATTGCCATTTAATTCCATTTATTTATTTAATGCTTATAATAAAGTTATATTTTATGGATGACTCCCATAAAATATAATTAGGCCCTATGATCATCCAATTTATGAATGAATGCTTGAATGTATGGTTTATTTAAGTTTTGACTTATTTATTATCACATGACATATATAAGTCTTGCATGTATGTGTTAAATATGATGAGATCGTATGTGCATGTGTCAGCCAATATTTTTGAAATTTTGGTCCTTTTCAAACCCTGTTGTTTTTCAAAACAAAATTAATACATATATTAGCATATGTATAGATTAGTCCTTAATGGGAAATACTTTTAAAGTAAAAGTCATCTGTCAAGTAAAGTACTTGAGTTTTCCAAGGCATTCCATCAAAAGGGCATAATTGGTTATAAGATGATGGACATGGATGGCACTCGAGTCGACGGTTCATGTTAAAAGTCTTATAATCAATTAGTCTTGAATATAAAGTATACCAATTTTGTTATTATGTAATAAGGATGGCACTCGAGGCGAGGGTCCTTATTATGTAATAAGCAAAATCGAATATTTTCGATGGGTTGGATCTAATACCTAATTAGTATGGAAGGCACACGAGGCGTGGGTCCATATGAAAATGGGTAATGCTAAAATTACAAATATATGTCGGGAATTACATGGTGATGTAAATAATAAATGTATTAACCTAGAATTATAATTTGGATGGCACACGAGGCGTGGGTCCAAGTTATAATTTTAGGATCTTGACACCCACTAAGGAAATTGATTAGAAATCTATAGCGCCCCGGCACCACAGTCCCCCCCGGACCGTGACGGATCCCCAAACGGTGATGGAGGTCACCGTCTAGAAACTCATCCCGACCGACGGGTCTAGCCTGATGATTAGCAACAGCGTATCCCGACTACGAACGAATAACACACAATTGGAAACAATATTAAACGTGTGGATAGCAGAAGCAATTTAAAAGTCAGATAATCAAAAGTGCCGCTCACAGACAGCTAAATACCATTTACAGAATTTACACTGGCAGTCATGCCCACACGGGGCCAGCAGTATATATACAATCCATAAGGAAAGGGTTAAGTCAAGGTCGAACAACAGTTAACAAGTATCTAAGACATAATAAAAAATGGCAACAACTTAAGGGGACCAAACCAAAACGCCCTATCACTAACGCTATTGCCATTCCGAGACGCAGGACATGTCGGCTACCCATAGCTACCTAAGGCAAGAACCAAAACAAGAGGGGGTGAGTTCAAAGGGAACTCAGTGTAGGTGCTATAGATATAGTAAAGCAACAAGAACGAGTCACGAATCTGGTTTTAGTCAAGATAATAAGATATTCGTTTAAGAAACACGGATTGTGATTCGTCTCGGTAGTAAAGCATTAACATTAACATAATTATCCCAGCGAGAATGGGCCTCCTCCTTATATCTCCACATTCAAGAAAATACTCCCAAAACCAGTTGTCAAGTCAAGGAGCAACCCGAGACTTGACTCGTTCGTTATGAGATTTTAGGAAAGACACGCAACACATGCTATGTCCACCATCACTCTAATGAAAGACTAGCCAACCACCGACCGGTCTCCCATTAGAATTTATAATTTGGAAATCATATTTTGGGATCTTACTACCCTAGACGCACGTGTCCGGGTCTCACCCTCCATATGACCTTCGGGCCCTTTCTTTTTTTGAAACGTTAAACGTTATTCATTTTCTCGCTTTTGAAATCGTTCGTTACGTTTGCGGTCAAATGGACCATTTCAGCTTATATACGTATACCATTTCGAAAATGGATTTCAACGAGACATAAAATCCTTTGTTTTTAAATGAGACATCGGCAAAGACCCAAATCCTACTTTTAAAAACAAAGGATTTTATGTCTCGTTGAAATCCATTTTCGAAATGGTATACGTATATAAGCTGATATCCAAACAGGTTTTGATTGAAATCATCAAGATATAGAATTGAGATATCTAATACGTACAACACAGATGTAAAATAAAGCATTATAAACAACGGGAAGGGGGAAAACGGTTATTTCACAAGTACATACTATACATGTAAGTTCGTTACCCAGTGAAAACAGTTGAAAACCCTCACATGGATATGGGTACAACTAATCAAGATAAGAAGACGCTAGGATCCTCTTCCTGAGACTGATTTGTAACAATACAAAACCTAGAGGATCAAAAACGGGACTCTAGAAACACGAAAAATGCAATAAAAGACTAACGACTAAACATATAATGTCACAATCATGCACTACACACAAGGAAGATATCACGTAAGTTTCGAGTCAAACGGACCTCGTATGCAAAAGTTAAAAAATGCAACGAAAACTAAAAATGTACTATTCATGATCCCGAACATATTGTAAATTTAAAAATCATGCTTTTCATACTTATATAATAATAATAGAATAGACGAGCGAAGAAAGAATTCGGAAAAGACGAACCCCGGTTAGGGCCACAGTGCAATCGGCACTGTTCCTAACAGTAGGTTTTGGCCGCAAAATGCTATTTTTTTCTAAGTATGGAATACTCACGGGGTTGGGACACGGGGTTAAGGCCGTGAGAAGGCCTTGACAGCTCATGCACGGCCTTGCGACAGGTCGTGAGGTGAGATCGCGCGCTGCGCACAGGGTTGCCAAACCCTGTGTCTCAAGGTCGTGTCGTTCTAAAAAACTCAGCAGAACAGGGCAAAACAGAGGAATAACAGAGAAGAAACAACAATCAATCATTACTCGTTTTTTACCAATTCAAAAGCCATGGAACTCTAGGTTAAGCATGATGGATTCAATACACAACTAACAATCCAAGCAACTCTAAAAAGGAACAACCATGTGATCGAAAGTCATCAAATAACCAATCATGCTTACTATTCTCCTTGTAACAAGAAATCATGTAATACTCAATGAAATCAAGAGAAAATCGGTATCTACCTGAAGAGATGATTATGAGGTGAACAAAGGAATTAACGGTACGTCAAATGATCGGCTAAAGAGTTCGCAATAGAGCTTTGAAGATTGAAAGTACTCAAACTCTTGTTTCCCTCTCTTATTACAAGAACAAAGAAATAAAGGAAAAAGGTAGTTTTATCAAAATATCCTGATTTTCTATCTTCGAAATGAAGGGCAAAATGGTCACTTTCGCATTAAAAAGATCAAATTTCAAAAATAGCAATATTATACTCTCATTTCGAAGCTATCAAGATGACGATCACGAATATGTTATCGAAAATTTAAAATACGCACATATACAAAAATTAATATAAACACGTAATTCAATAAAACGAGAAATAAGATAAAAGAAGAATTAACGCGAAAGTCGTACCAAGAAGTCCGTTAAACACTCGGGGCGTTACAATACTCCCCTCTTTTAAGAATATGGGGACTGTTGCCGCTGGGAAAAGCTCGGGGTAAACCTTCTTCATCTTCTTTTCCGGTTCCCAAGTCGACTGTTCGGTCGTCTTGTTATTCCACAAGACTCGTACTAAAGGAATCTGCTTGTTGCGAAGCTGTTGAATCGTGCGGTCTTGAATCTAAACTGGTTTTATCTTGATGGTCAAGTCCGGCTCTACTTGAATATCATCATCTTGGAGAATGTGAAAATCATCGGGAAAGTATTTCCGAAGTTGAGAAACATGAAATACGTTATGAATCCTGGTTAAGCTCGCTGGTAAATCTAGCCGATAGGTAATATTTTCGATCCGTTCTAAGATCTCATACGGACCTAGGAATCTCGGACTGAGCTTTCAGCCTTTACCAATTCTTGTGAGCCCTTTTCTCGGCGATGCTTTAAGAAAAACTCTATCGCCAACCTCAAATTCTAAATCCCGACGTCTTGTATCTGCGTAGGTCTTCTGACGATCTTGAGCTGCTTTCATTCACTGGCAAATGATTTGAACCTTTTCCAAAGCTTCCTGAGCCATCTGGTGAGGTGTAGGAGAATCTCGTTTAGCTTTCGTTGTAGACCATCTCCAATCCTCAAGATCCCAGTATAGCAGCGATCTGCATCTTCTACCATACAAAGCTTCATACGGTGGCATTCCGATCGATGACTGATAACTGATATTGTAGGCGAACTCGATCAACAGTAGCTGTTTGTGCCAATCTGTCTGAAAATCAAGGACACAAGACCTTAACATGTCGTTCAGAAACCTGATTTTGTTCGCTCACTGTCCATCAGTCTATGGATGAGCAGCTGAACTAAATTTCAGAGTTGTTCCCAAGTTCTTATGAATCTCCTGCCATAAACGAGCGGTAAACTTGGGGTCTCTATCTAATATAATGCACTCCGGAACACCATGACGAGCGATAATCTCTTTCTGATATAGCTCTGCTAGAAGTTTAACTTCTGTTGTCTTACGAACTGGCAAAAAGTGTGCTAATTTGGTCAATCGATCGACGATGACCCAAATACTATCGTAACCTGCACGAACAGTGGGTCAATCAGGTCACGAAGTCCATAGTAACTTCTTGCCATTTCCATGTAGGCACTGAGAGCGGTTGAAGAGTACCTCCGGGTTTCTGATGTTCTGACTTAACCATCTGACATGTCACACAATGCTTTATGAATTCTGCTACATCTCCCTTCATACCATTCCACCAGAACTCTGTCTTAAGATCCTTGTACATCTTATTACCTCCCGGATGTACAGTGCATGCGGATTTGTGCGCTTCTTCCATAATTGCACGCTTCAACTTCTCAGGAACACATACACGGTTCTTGAATCGTAGCAAACCGGTATCATCGAATCTGAAATGTGATTCCTGCTCGCTCTGCATCTTGGCAATGATTCATTGAATTTTCTCGTCGTAAGATTGTTCTTCTCGAATCCATTGGACTAAATCAGGTCGACCTGACAAGTTTGCAATCCGAGGTTGCAAAATCATTCTCTCCCTTCTATCTTCTTCAAAGATATCAGAGGACGTTCCTTCAGTCTGAGCTACCTGAGCTTTCCGGCTTAAGGCGTCTGCCACTACATTCGCCTTTCCTAGATGGTAGTGCAAACGGTAGTCATAGTCCTTTAGGGATTCCATCCACCGACGCTGTCTACGATTGGGATCCTTCAGCGTAAACAGGTACTTCAGACTCTGATGGTCGATGAATATGTCGAAAGTGACACCGTATAGATAATGTCGCCACTTCCCAAGGGCGAATATCAAGGCGGCCAACTCCAAGTTATGAATGGGGTAGTTCTTCTTAGGATCCTTCAACTTCCTTGAAGCGTAGGCAACTACTTTCCCATTCTGCATAAGAACACAACCTAATCCTTACTTCGAGGCATCAGTATAAACCGTATACCCTTCAGTGCCGTCTGGAAGAGTAAGGATAGGTGCAGTGGTCAGTCTCCTTTTCAACTCTTGGAAACCTTTCTCGCACTTGTCGTCCCACTTAAAAGGTACCGATTTGTGAGTCAACTGAGTAAGAAGAGCAGCTAACTTCAAAAAGTCTTGAACAAATCTCCGGTAATACCCAGCTAATCCAAGGAAACTTCTCAGTCCGGTCAGAGTCTTCGGCTAATTCCAGTTCATCACAACTTCTATCTTGGATGGGTCAACTGAAATCCCGTCTCCAGAAATGATATGACCAAGAAAAGTAACTCGGTCAATCCAGAACTCACATTTGCTGAACTTAGCAAAGAGTTTGTGCTCACGGAGCGTTTGAAGTACAATCCGAAGATATTCAGCATAGCTATCGGCATCCTTTGAGAAAACCAAGATGTCCTCAATAAATATTACCATGAACTTATTGAGGTAAGGTCGGAACACTCTGTGCATCATATCTATGAATGCAGCTGGTGCGTTCGTCAACCTAAATGGCATCACAACGAACTCATAGCGGCCATACCGAGTATTAAACCCAGTCTTGGGGATATCCTACTCACGGATATGCAATTTGTAACGACCCGAATATTTAATTATATTTATATTTATTACGCGAATTCTTTCTTGTCTAATTTCTCGATCTATCCAATTTAATTAATTAATCTTACGGAAAAGATTGATTTAACCTATCTGTTAAATACCCGCAATTGCTAAAATTAAATAAATGCCCTTAAAAGCCAAAATGACCATTTTACCCCTCGAGATATTTTCCCTAAATATCTAACTCTCTCTCACAATCTCTCATTTCAAAAGAAGGAAGAAAGGAAGAAGGAAGGAGGAAGAGAGAATTTCGTGCCAAATCCAATCCTCGTCCGAATGGAATCCCGTCTTCGGCTACGTGACCCCCATTCCATAACCAACCAGTAACCTTCTAACCTCTTTTCAATTCATCCGACGAATATCGATTTTTATTGAATTTTATTAACTTAGGTTTTTATTGGGTTTATTCGTTATAGTTGAGGGTTTTGCATGATTCTTGTTTCTAATTGTTAATCATGTTTAGGAGAGTAATATATATGAATTTGAGCATGATTGGCCAAGTATAATTTGTGTAGGATGAATTTTGGTATTAGATTTATTGCTTCTGCGTCTGTTTCTCGCGAATCTGCTCATTTTAGAACCACACGGTCTCGCCACACGGCGTGACGAGACCCCGTGTGAACGCGCACGGCCTTGCGACAGGCCGTGCAGGAGGCCGTGTGCCTTGTGTATAGCACGCACGGCCTTGCGCACAGCCGTGCAAGAGGCCGTGCATCTCCATTTCTTGCATGCACGGCCTTGCAACAGGCCGTGCAACACCCCGTGTGTACCCCTTAGCCAATTTTAAGCCATTTTCCAGACCGAACCTTCTGTTATTTAAAATCGGCCCGGGATGGTATCCGGAGGTTACAACTGGGGACGAGCGTCCAGGGTGTAATCCGAGCTGCTTTTCCCAAAACTAAGCGTCAACCGTGGCCCGTCAGGAGTTGATAGCCACGGTTGGGTGTTGGTGGGCGTTGCATTCGTTGCACGTTTTCTTAAAATTCAACAGTCGCCCAGGGCGTTGCAAGAGGTCGTGCATCTCCATTTCTTGCATGCACGGCCTTGCAACAGGCCGTGCAACACCCCGTGTGTACCCCTTAGCCAATTTTCAGCCATTTTCCAGACCGAACCTTCTGTATGTTCACCTCCCAAAAAATCTAAAATGTTCGTTTGATGTCGTTTTTGAATTCCGTCTTCACCAATCGCTTTATTTGGACATTTATATCGTTAATATTCGAAGTAGGAATTTTTCCGACTTCGTTCGGGCATTGAATAGTGCCAATCTTGTTTAGGGCTTTTGAGCTATTTTCCATACATCGTCTATTTGATCCAAAACTTGTATGAATGCTTCTTTATTATGTCACGAGCATGAATGTGAAATCTAAATTGTGTTCGAAGCATGTTTACATCTTTTAATCCTTATATCTCGTTTAATTGTTTTAAATGCAATTGTGAGTACTTCAATGGAAGTCGTGTCTATATGCTTTTACGTGTTCTAATTACTTATCGTACGCCGTGCGTCTTGTCAAGAGTCTTACCTGGTTATGTCGTGTCTTAGATTGCAAGCTTCACTCCCCGTGGAGTACTTGTCCGTAGCTTGCTTTTCTCGTTTGTCGAGCTTCAGGTGAGGGTCTTAAAATGCTTTCAAACGGAGTAAGAATTTCTTTTAAATTATTGCGAACTACCCTTATGTGCTCATCTTGCTTTGATTTCCTTTCTCGTATATCTATTAGATATTTAATATATATTTTATAACAAATGTTTTGATATTAACTCGTATCTATAGGTATCTCTAAATCATTTTTGTTTTCAAAGGGCAAGAAAACTCTTTCCTTTTTCGTGACGGTTTGACTTCGGATTTAATCCCTTTGTTGTCAAATACACTTGCCTAAATGCCCTTTGGGCTTTAACTTATAATGATTCTTCGAACGCGAGCAAAGATAATGTATTGTTATTTAAAATCGGCGCGGGATGGTATCCGGAGGTTACAACTGGGGACGAGCGTCCAGGGTGTAATCCGAGCTGCTTTTCCCAAAACTAAGCGTCAATCGTGGCCCGTCAGGAGTTGATAGCCACGGTTGGGAGTGATGGTGGGCGTTGCATTCGTTGCACATTTTCCTAAAATTCAACAGTTGCCCGGGGCGTTGCAAGAGGCCGTGCATCTCCATTTCTTGCATGCACGGCCTTGCAACAGGCCGTGCAACACCCCGTGTGTACCCCTTAGCCAATTTTCAGCCATTTTCCAGACCGAACCTTCTGTATATTCACCTCCCAAAAAATCTAAAATGTTCGTTTGATCTCGTTTTTGAATTCCGTCTTCACCAATAGCTTTATTTGGTCATTTATATCGTTAATATTCGAAGTAGGAATTTTTCCGACTTCTTTCGGGCATTGAATAGTGCCAATCTTGTTTAGGGCTTTTTAGCTATTTTCCATACATCGTCTATTTGATCCAAAACTTGTATGAATGCTTCTTTATTATGTCACGAGCATGAATGTGAAATCTAAATTGTGTTCGAAGCATGTTTACATCTTTTAATCCTTATATCTCGTTTAATTGTTTTAAATGCAATTGTGAGTACTTCAATGGAAGTCGTGTCTATATGCTTTTACGTGTTCTAATTACTTATCGTACGCCGTGCGTCTTGTCAAGAGTCTTACCTGGTTATGTCGTGTCTTAGATTGCAGGCTTCACTCCCCGTGGAGTACTTGTCCGTAGCTTGCTTTTCTCGTTTGTCGAGCTTCAGGTGAGGGTCTTAAAATGCTTTCAAACGGAGTAAGAATTTCTTTTAAATTATTGCGAACTACCCTTATGTGCTCATCTTGCTTTGATTTCCTTTCTCGTATATCTATTAGATATTTAATATATATTTTATAACAAATGTTTTGATATTAACTCGTATCTATAGGTATCTCTAAATCATTTTTGTTTTCAAAGGGCAAGAAAACTCTTTCCTTTTTCGTGACGGTTTGACTTAGGATTTAATCCCTTTGTTGTCAAATACACTTGCCTAAATGCCCTTTTGGCTTTAACTTATAATGATTCTTCGAACGCGAGCAAAGATAATGTATTGTTATTTAAAATCGGCGCGGGATGGTATCCGGAGGTTACAACTGGGGACGAGCGTCCAGGGTGTAATCCGAGCTGCTTTTCCCAAAACTAAGCGTCAATCGTGGCCCGTCAGGAGTTGATAGCCACGGTTGGGAGTGTTGGTGGGCGTTGCATTCGTTGCACGTTTTCCTAAAATTCAACAGTCGCCCGGGGCGTTGCAAGAGGCCGTGCATCTCCATTTCTTGCATGCACGGCCTTGCAACAGGCCGTGCAACACCCCGTGTGTACCCCTTAGCCAATTTTCAGCCATTTTCCAGACCGAACCTTCTGTATGTTCACCTCCCAAAAAATCTAAAATGTTCGTTTGATCTCGTTTTTGAATTTCGTCTTCCCCAATAGCTTTATTTGGTCATTTATATCGTTAATATTCTAAGTAGGAATTTTTCCGACTTCGTTCGGGCATTGAATAGTGCCAATCTTGTTTAGGGCTTTTTAGCTATTTTCCATACATCGTCTATTTGATCCAAAACTTGTATGAATGCTTCTTTATTATGTCACGAGCATGAATGTGAAATCTAAATTGTGTTCGAAGCATGTTTACATCTTTTAATCCTTATATCTCGTTTAATTGTTTTAAATGCAATTGTGAGTACTTCAATGGAAGTCGTGTCTATATGCTTTTACGTGTTCTAATTACTTATCGTACGCCGTGCGTCTTGTCAAGAGTCTTACCTGGTTATGTCGTGTCTTAGATTGCAGGCTTCACTCCCCGTGGAGTACTTGTCCGTAGCTTGCTTTTCTCGTTTGTCGAGCTTCAGGTGAGGGTCTTAAAATGCTTTCAAACGGAGTAAGAATTTCTTTTAAATTATTGCGAACTACCCTTATGTGCTCATCTTGCTTTGATTTCCTTTCTCGTATATCTATTAGATATTTAATATATATTTTATAACAAATGTTTTGATATTAACTCGTATCTATAGGTATCTCTAAATCATTTTTGTTTTCAAAGGGCAAGAAAACTCTTTCCTTTTTCGTGACGGTTTGACTTAGGATTTAATCCCTTTGTTGTCAAATACACTTGCCTAAATGCCCTTTTTTCTTTAACATATAATGATTCTTCGAACGCGAGCAAAGATAATGTATTGTTATTTAAAATCGGCGCGGGATGGTATCCGGAGGTTACAACTGGGGACGAGCGTCCAGGGTGTAATCCGAGCTGCTTTTCCCAAAACTAAGCGTCAATCGTGGCCCGTCAGGAGTTGATAGCCACGGTTGGGAGTGTTGGTGGGCGTTGCATTCGTTGCACGTTTTCCTAAAATTCAACAGTCGCCCGGGGCGTTGCAAGAGGCCGTGCATCTCCATTTCTTGCATGCACGGCCTTGCAACAGGCCGTGCAACACCCCGTGTGTACCCCTTAGCCAATTTTCAGCCATTTTCCAGACCGAACCTTCTGTATGTTCACCTCCCAAAAAATCTAAAATGTTCGTTTGATCTCGTTTTTGAATTTCGTCTTCCCCAATAGCTTTATTTGGTCATTTATATCGTTAATATTCTAAGTAGGAATTTTTCCGACTTCGTTCGGGCATTGAATAGTGCCAATCTTGTTTAGGGCTTTTTAGCTATTTTCCATACATCGTCTATTTGATCCAAAACTTGTATGAATGCTTCTTTATTATGTCACGAGCATGAATGTGAAATCTAAATTGTGTTCGAAGCATGTTTACATCTTTTAATCCTTATATCTCGTTTAATTGTTTTAAATGCAATTGTGAGTACTTCAATGGAAGTCGTGTCTATATGCTTTTACGTGTTCTAATTACTTATCGTACGCCGTGCGTCTTGTCAAGAGTCTTACCTGGTTATGTCGTGTCTTAGATTGCAGGCTTCACTCCCCGTGGAGTACTTGTCCGTAGCTTGCTTTTCTCGTTTGTCGAGCTTCAGGTGAAGGTCTTAAAATGCTTTCAAACGGAGTAAGAATTTCTTTTAAATTATTGCGAACTACCCTTATGTGCTCATCTTGCTTTGATTTCCTTTCTCGTATATCTATTAGATATTTAATATATATTTTATAACAAATGTTTTGATATTAACTCGTATCTATAGGTATCTCTAAATCATTTTTGTTTTCAAAGGGCAAGAAAACTCTTTCCTTTTTCGTGACGGTTTGACTTAGGATTTAATCCCTTTGTTGTCAAATACACTTGCCTAAATGCCCTTTTTGCTTTAACATATAATGATTCTTCGAACGCGAGCAAAGATAATGTATTGTTATTTAAAATCGGCGCGGGATGGTATCCGGAGGTTACAACTGGGGACGAGCGTCCAGGGTGTAATCCGAGCTGCTTTTCCCAAAACTAAGCGTCAATCGTGGCCCGTCAGGAGTTGATAGCCACGGTTGGGAGTGATGGTGGGCGTTGCATTCGTTGCACGTTTTCCTAAAATTCAACAGTTGCCCGGGGCGTTGCAAGAGGCCGTGCATCTCCATTTCTTGCATGCACGGCCTTGCAACAGGCCGTGCAACACCCCGTGTGTACCCCTTAGCCAATTTTCAGCCATTTTCCAGACCGAACCTTCTGTATATTCACCTCCCAAAAAATCTAAAATGTTCGTTTGATCTCGTTTTTGAATTCCGTCTTCACCAATAGCTTTATTTGGTCATTTATATCGTTAATATTCGAAGTAGGAATTTTTCCGACTTCTTTCGGGCATTGAATAGTGCCAATCTTGTTTAGGGCTTTTTAGCTATTTTCCATACATCGTCTATTTGATCCAAAACTTGTATGAATGCTTCTTTATTATGTCACGAGCATGAATGTGAAATCTAAATTGTGTTCGAAGCATGTTTACATCTTTTAATCCTTATATCTCGTTTAATTGTTTTAAATGCAATTGTGAGTACTTCAATGGAAGTCGTGTCTATATGCTTTTACGTGTTCTAATTACTTATCGTACGCCGTGCGTCTTGTCAAGAGTCTTACCTGGTTATGTCGTGTCTTAGATTGCAGGCTTCACTCCCCGTGGAGTACTTGTCCGTAGCTTGCTTTTCTCGTTTGTCGAGCTTCAGGTGAGGGTCTTAAAATGCTTTCAAACGGAGTAAGAATTTCTTTTAAATTATTGCGAACTACCCTTATGTGCTCATCTTGCTTTGATTTCCTTTCTCGTATATCTATTAGATATTTAATATATATTTTATAACAAATGTTTTGATATTAACTCGTATCTATAGGTATCTCTAAATCATTTTTGTTTTCAAAGGGCAAGAAAACTCTTTCCTTTTTCGTGACGGTTTGACTTAGGATTTAATCCCTTTGTTGTCAAATACACTTGCCTAAATGCCCTTTTGGCTTTAACTTATAATGATTCTTCGAACGCGAGCAAAGATAATGTATTGTTATTTAAAATCGGCGCGGGATGGTATCCGGAGGTTACAACTGGGGACGAGCGTCCAGGGTGTAATCCGAGCTGCTTTTCCCAAAACTAAGCGTCAATCGTGGCCCGTCAGGAGTTGATAGCCACGGTTGGGAGTGTTGGTGGGCGTTGCATTCGTTGCACGTTTTCCTAAAATTCAACAGTCGCCCGGGGCGTTGCAAGAGGCCGTGCATCTCCATTTCTTGCATGCACGGCCTTGCAACAGGCCGTGCAACACCCCGTGTGTACCCCTTAGCCAATTTTCAGCCATTTTCCAGACCGAACCTTCTGTATGTTCACCTCCCAAAAAATCTAAAATGTTCGTTTGATCTCGTTTTTGAATTTCGTCTTCCCCAATAGCTTTATCTGGTCATTTATATCGTTAATATTCTAAGTAGGAATTTTTCCGACTTCGTTCGGGCATTGAATAGTGCCAATCTTGTTTAGGGCTTTTTAGCTATTTTCCATACATCGTCTATTTGATCCAAAACTTGTATGAATGCTTCTTTATTATGTCACGAGCATGAATGTGAAATCTAAATTGTGTTCGAAGCATGTTTACATCTTTTAATCCTTATATCTCGTTTAATTGTTTTAAATGCAATTGTGAGTACTTCAATGGAAGTCGTGTCTATATGCTTTTACGTGTTCTAATTACTTATCGTACGCCGTGCGTCTTGTCAAGAGTCTTACCTGGTTATGTCGTGTCTTAGATTGCAGGCTTCACTCCCCGTGGAGTACTTGTCCGTAGCTTGCTTTTCTCGTTTGTCGAGCTTCAGGTGAGGGTCTTAAAATGCTTTCAAACGGAGTAAGAATTTCTTTTAAATTATTGCGAACTACCCTTATGTGCTCATCTTGCTTTGATTTCCTTTCTCGTATATCTATTAGATATTTAATATATATTTTATAACAAATGTTTTGATATTAACTCGTATCTATAGGTATCTCTAAATCATTTTTGTTTTCAAAGGGCAAGAAAACTCTTTCCTTTTTCGTGACGGTTTGACTTAGGATTTAATCCCTTTGTTGTCAAATACACTTGCCTAAATGCCCTTTTTGCTTTAACATATAATGATTCTTCGAACGCGAGCAAAGATAATGTATTGTTATTTAAAATCGGCGCGGGATGGTATCCGGAGGTTACAACTGGGGACGAGCGTCCAGGGTGTAATCCGAGCTGCTTTTCCCAAAACTAAGCGTCAATCGTGGCCCGTCAGGAGTTGATAGCCACGGTTGGGAGTGTTGGTGGGCGTTGCATTCGTTGCACGTTTTCCTAAAATTCAACAGTCGCCCGGGGCGTTGCAAGAGGCCGTGCATCTCCATTTCTTGCATGCACGGCCTTGCAACAGGCCGTGCAACACCCCGTGTGTACCCCTTAGCCAATTTTCAGCCATTTTCCAGACCGAACCTTCTGTATGTTCACCTCCCAAAAAATCTAAAATGTTCGTTTGATCTCGTTTTTGAATTTCGTCTTCCCCAATAGCTTTATTTGGTCATTTATATCGTTAATATTCTAAGTAGGAATTTTTCCGACTTCGTTCGGGCATTGAATAGTGCCAATCTTGTTTAGGGCTTTTTAGCTATTTTCCATACATCGTCTATTTGATCCAAAACTTGTATGAATGCTTCTTTATTATGTCACGAGCATGAATGTGAAATCTAAATTGTGTTCGAAGCATGTTTACATCTTTTAATCCTTATATCTCGTTTAATTGTTTTAAATGCAATTGTGAGTACTTCAATGGAAGTCGTGTCTATATGCTTTTACGTGTTCTAATTACTTATCGTACGCCGTGCGTCTTGTCAAGAGTCTTACCTGGTTATGTCGTGTCTTAGATTGCAGGCTTCACTCCCCGTGGAGTACTTGTCCGTAGCTTGCTTTTCTCGTTTGTCGAGCTTCAGGTGAGGGTCTTAAAATGCTTTCAAACGGAGTAAGAATTTCTTTTAAATTATTGCGAACTACCCTTATGTGCTCATCTTGCTTTGATTTCCTTTCTCGTATATCTATTAGATATTTAATATATATTTTATAACAAATGTTTTGATATTAACTCGTATCTATAGGTATCTCTAAATCATTTTTGTTTTCAAAGGGCAAGAAAACTCTTTCCTTTTTCGTGACGGTTTGACTTAGGATTTAATCCCTTTGTTGTCAAATACACTTGCCTAAATGCCCTTTTTGCTTTAACATATAATGATTCTTCGAACGCGAGCAAAGATAATGTATTGTTATTTAAAATCGGCGCGGGATGGTATCCGGAGGTTACAACTGGGGACGAGCGTCCAGGGTGTAATCCGAGCTGCTTTTCCCAAAACTAAGCGTCAATCGTGGCCCGTCAGGAGTTGATAGCCACGGTTGGGAGTGTTGGTGGGCGTTGCATTCGTTGCACGTTTTCCTAAAATTCAACAGTCGCCCGGGGCGTTGCAAGAGGCCGTGCATCTCCATTTCTTGCATGCACGGCCTTGCAACAGGCCGTGCAACACCCCGTGTGTACCCCTTAGCCAATTTTCAGCCATTTTCCAGACCGAACCTTCTGTATGTTCACCTCCCAAAAAATCTAAAATGTTCGTTTGATCTCGTTTTTGAATTTCGTCTTCCCCAATAGCTTTATTTGGTCATTTATATCGTTAATATTCTAAGTAGGAATTTTTCCGACTTCGTTCGGGCATTGAATAGTGCCAATCTTGTTTAGGGCTTTTTAGCTATTTTCCATACATCGTCTATTTGATCCAAAACTTGTATGAATGCTTCTTTATTATGTCACGAGCATGAATGTGAAATCTAAATTGTGTTCGAAGCATGTTTACATCTTTTAATCCTTATATCTCGTTTAATTGTTTTAAATGCAATTGTGAGTACTTCAATGGAAGTCGTGTCTATATGCTTTTACGTGTTCTAATTACTTATCGTACGCCGTGCGTCTTGTCAAGAGTCTTACCTGGTTATGTCGTGTCTTAGATTGCAGGCTTCACTCCCCGTGGAGTACTTGTCCGTAGCTTGCTTTTCTCGTTTGTCGAGCTTCAGGTGAGGGTCTTAAAATGCTTTCAAACGGAGTAAGAATTTCTTTTAAATTATTGCGAACTACCCTTATGTGCTCATCTTGCTTTGATTTCCTTTCTCGTATATCTATTAGATATTTAATATATATTTTATAACAAATGTTTTGATATTAACTCGTATCTATAGGTATCTCTAAATCATTTTTGTTTTCAAAGGGCAAGAAAACTCTTTCCTTTTTCGTGACGGTTTGACTTAGGATTTAATCCCTTTGTTGTCAAATACACTTGCCTAAATGCCCTTTTTGCTTTAACATATAATGATTCTTCGAACGCGAGCAAAGATAATGTATTGTTATTTAAAATCGGCGCGGGATGGTATCCGGAGGTTACAACTGGGGACGAGCGTCCAGGGTGTAATCCGAGCTGCTTTTCCCAAAACTAAGCGTCAATCGTGGCCCGTCAGGAGTTGATAGCCACGGTTGGGAGTGTTGGTGGGCGTTGCATTCGTTGCACGTTTTCCTAAAATTCAACAGTCGCCCGGGGCGTTGCAAGAGGCCGTGCATCTCCATTTCTTGCATGCACGGCCTTGCAACAGGCCGTGCAACACCCCGTGTGTACCCCTTAGCCAATTTTCAGCCATTTTCCAGACCGAACCTTCTGTATGTTCACCTCCCAAAAAATCTAAAATGTTCGTTTGATCTCGTTTTTGAATTTCGTCTTCCCCAATAGCTTTATTTGGTCATTTATATCGTTAATATTCTAAGTAGGAATTTTTCCGACTTCGTTCGGGCATTGAATAGTGCCAATCTTGTTTAGGGCTTTTTAGCTATTTTCCATACATCGTCTATTTGATCCAAAACTTGTATGAATGCTTCTTTATTATGTCACGAGCATGAATGTGAAATCTAAATTGTGTTCGAAGCATGTTTACATCTTTTAATCCTTATATCTCGTTTAATTGTTTTAAATGCAATTGTGAGTACTTCAATGGAAGTCGTGTCTATATGCTTTTACGTGTTCTAATTACTTATCGTACGCCGTGCGTCTTGTCAAGAGTCTTACCTGGTTATGTCGTGTCTTAGATTGCAGGCTTCACTCCCCGTGGAGTACTTGTCCGTAGCTTGCTTTTCTCGTTTGTCGAGCTTCAGGTGAGGGTCTTAAAATGCTTTCAAACGGAGTAAGAATTTCTTTTAAATTATTGCGAACTACCCTTATGTGCTCATCTTGCTTTGATTTCCTTTCTCGTATATCTATTAGATATTTAATATATATTTTATAACAAATGTTTTGATATTAACTCGTATCTATAGATATCTCTAAATCATTTTTGTTTTCAAAGGGCAAGAAAACTCTTTCCTTTTTCGTGACGGTTTGACTTAGGATTTAATCCCTTTGTTGTCAAATACACTTGCCTAAATGCCCTTTTTGCTTTAACATATAATGATTCTTCGAACGCGAGCAAAGATAATGTATTGTTATTTAAAATCGGCGCGGGATGGTATCCGGAGGTTACAACTGGGGACGAGCGTCCAGGGTGTAATCCGAGCTGCTTTTCCCAAAACTAAGCGTCAATCGTGGCCCGTCAGGAGTTGATAGCCACGGTTGGGAGTGTTGGTGGGCGTTGCATTCGTTGCACGTTTTCCTAAAATTCAACAGTCGCCCGGGGCGTTGCAAGAGGCCGTGCATCTCCATTTCTTGCATGCACGGCCTTGCAACAGGCCGTGCCACACCCCCTGTGTACCCCTTAGCCAATTTTCAGCCATTTTCCAGACCGAACCTTCTGTATGTTCACCTCCCAAAAAATCAAAAATATTCGTTTGATCTCGTTTTTGAATTTCTTCTTCCCCAATAGCTTTATTTGGTCATTTATATCGTTAATATTCTAAGTAGGAATTTTTCCGACTTCGTTCGGGCATTGAATAGTGCCAATCTTGTTTAGGGCTTTTTAGCTATTTTCCATACATCGTCTATTTGATCCAAAACTTGTATGAATGCTTCTTTATTATGTCACGAGCATGAATGTGAAATCTAAATTGTGTTCGAAGCATGTTTACATCTTTTAATCCTTATATCTCGTTTAATTGTTTTAAATGCAATTGTGAGTACTTCAATGGAAGTCGTGTCTATATGCTTTTACGTGTTCTAATTACTTATCGTACGCCGTGCGTCTTGTCAAGAGTCTTACCTGGTTATGTCGTGTCTTAGATTGCAGGCTTCACTCCCCGTGGAGTACTTGTCCGTAGCTTGCTTTTCTCGTTTGTCGAGCTTCAGGTGAGGGTCTTAAAATGCTTTCAAACGGAGTAAGAATTTCTTTTAAATTATTGCGAACTACCCTTATGTGCTCATCTTGCTTTGATTTCCTTTCTCGTATATCTATTAGATATTTAATATATATTTTATAACAAATGTTTTGATATTAACTCGTATCTATAGGTATCTCTAAATCATTTTTGTTTTCAAAGGGCAAGAAAACTCTTTCCTTTTTCGTGACGGTTTGACTTAGGATTTAATCCCTTTGTTGTCAAATACACTTGCCTAAATGCCCTTTTGGCTTTAACTTATAATGATTCTTCGAACGCGAGCAAAGATAATGTATTGTTATTTAAAATCGGCCCGGGATGGTATCCGGAGGTTACAACTGGGGACGAGCGTCCAGGGTGTAATCCGAGGTGCTTTTCCCAAAACTAAGCGTCAATCGTGGCCCGTCAGGAGTTGATAGCCACGGTTGGGAGTGATGGTGGGCGTTGCATTCGTTGCACGTTTTCCTAAAATTCAACAGTCGCCCGGGGCGTTGCAAGAGGCCGTGCATCTCCATTTCTTGCATGCACGGCCTTGCAACAGGCCGTGCAACACCCCGTATGTACCCCTTAGCCAATTTTCAGCCATTTTCCAGACCGAACCTTCTGTATGTTCACCTCCCAAAAAATCTAAAATGTTCATTTGATCTCGTATTTGAATTCCGTCTTCACCAATAGCTTTATTTGGTCATTTATATCGTTAATATTCGAAGTAGGAATTTTTCCGACTTCGTTCGGGCATTGAATAGTGCCAATCTTGTTTAGGGCTTTTTAGCTATTTTCCATACATCGTCTATTTGATCCAAAACTTGTAGGAATGCTTCTTTCTTATGTCACGAGCATGAATGTGAAATCTAAATTGTGTTCGAAGCATGTTTACATCTTTTAATCCTTACATCTCGTTTAATTGTTTTAAATGCAATTGTGAGTACTTCAATGGAAGTCGTGTCTATATGCTTTTACGTGTTCTAATTACTTATCGTACGCCGTGCGTCTTGTCAAGAGTCTTACCTGGTTATGTCGTGTCTTAGATTGCAGGCTTCACTCCCCGTGGAGTACTTGTCCGTAGCTTGCTTTTCTCGTTTGTCGAGCTTCAGGTGAGGGTCTTAAAATGCTTTCAAACGGAGTAAGAATTTCTTTTAAATTATTGCGAACTACCCTTATGTGCTCATCTTGCTTTGATTTCCTTTCTCGTATATCTATTAGATATTTAATATATATTTTATAACAAATGTTTTGATATTAACTCGTATCTATAGGTATCTCTAAATCATTTTTGTTTTCAAAGGGCAAGAAAACTCTTTCCTTTTTCGTGACGGTTTGACTTAGGATTTAATCCCTTTGTTGTCAAATACACTTGCCTAAATGCCCTTTTGGCTTTAACTTATAATGATTCTTCGAACGCGAGCAAAGATAATGTATTGTTATTTAAAATCGGCGCGGGATGGTATCCGGAGGTTACAACTGGGGACGAGCGTCCAGGGTGTAATCCGAGCTGCTTTTCCCAAAACTAAGCGTCAATCGTGGCCCGTCAGGAGTTGATAGCCACGGTTGGGAGTGTTGGTGGGCGTTGCATTCGTTGCACGTTTTCCTAAAATTCAACAGTCGCCCGGGGCGTTGCAAGAGGCCGTGCATCTCCATTTCTTGCATGCACGGCCTTGCAACAGGCCGTGCAACACCCCGTGTGTACCCCTTAGCCAATTTTCAGCCATTTTCCAGACCGAACCTTCTGTATATTCACCTCCCAAAAAATCTAAAATGTTCGTTTAATCTCGTTTCTGAATTCCGTCTTCACCAATAGCTTTATTTGGTCATTTATATCGTTAATATTCGAAGTAGGAATTTTTCCGACTTCGTTCGGGCATTGAATAGTGCCAATCTTGTTTAGGGCTTTTTAGCTATTTTCCATACATCGTCTATTTGATCCAAAACTTGTAGGAATGCTTCTTTATTATGTCACGAGCATGAATGTGAAATCTAAATTGTGTTCGAAGCATGTTTACATCTTTTAATCCTTACATCTCGTTTAATTGTTTTAAATGCAATTGTGAGTACTTCAATGGAAGTCGTGTCTATATGCTTTTACGTGTTCTAATTACTTATCGTACGCCGTGCGTCTTGTCAAGAGTCTTACCTGGTTATGTCGTGTCTTAGATTGCAGGCTTCACTCCCCGTGGAGTACTTGTCCGTAGCTTGCTTTTCTCGTTTCTCGAGCTTCAGGTGAGGGCCTTAAAATGCTTTCAAACGGAGTAAGAATTTCTTTTAAATTATTGCGAACTACCCTTATGTGCTCATCTTGCTTTGATTTCCTTTCTCGTATATCTATTAGATATTTAATATATATTTTATAACAAATGTTTTGATATTAACTCGTATCTATAGGTATCTCTAAATCATTTTTGTTTTCAAAGGGCAAGAAAACTCTTTCCTTTTTCGTGACGGTTTGACTTAGGATTTAATCCCTTTGTTGTCAAATACACTTGCCTAAATGCCCTTTTGGCTTTAACTTATAATGATTCTTCGAACGCGAGCAAAGATAATGTATTGTTATTTAAAATCGGCGCGGGATGGTATCCGGAGGTTACAACTGGGGACGAGCGTCCAGGGTGTAATCCGAGCTGCTTTTCCCAAAACTAAGCGTCAATCGTGGCCCGTCAGGAGTTGATAGCCACGGTTGGGAGTGTTGGTGGGCGTTGCATTCGTTGCACGTTTTCCTAAAATTCAACAGTCGCCCGGGGCGTTGCAAGAGGCCGTGCATCTCCATTTCTTGCATGCACGGCCTTGCAACAGGCCGTGCAACACCCCGTGTGTACCCCTTAGCCAATTTTCAGCCATTTTCCAGACCGAACCTTCTGTATATTCACCTCCCAAAAAATCTAAAATGTTCGTTTAATCTCGTTTCTGAATTCCGTCTTCACCAATAGCTTTATTTGGTCATTTATATCGTTAATATTCGAAGTAGGAATTTTTCCGACTTCGTTCGGGCATTGAATAGTGCCAATCTTGTTTAGGGCTTTTTAGCTATTTTCCATACATCGTCTATTTGATCCAAAACTTGTAGGAATGCTTCTTTATTATGTCACGAGCATGAATGTGAAATCTAAATTGTGTTCGAAGCATGTTTACATCTTTTAATCCTTACATCTCGTTTAATTGTTTTAAATGCAATTGTGAGTACTTCAATGGAAGTCGTGTCTATATGCTTTTACGTGTTCTAATTACTTATCGTACGCCGTGCGTCTTGTCAAGAGTCTTACCTGGTTATGTCGTGTCTTAGATTGCAGGCTTCACTCCCCGTGGAGTACTTGTCCGTAGCTTGCTTTTCTCGTTTCTCGAGCTTCAGGTGAGGGCCTTAAAATGCTTTCAAACGGAGTAAGAATTTCTTTTAAATTATTGCGAACTACCCTTATGTGCTCATCTTGCTTTGATTTCCTTTCTCGTATATCTATTAGATATTTAATATATATTTTATAACAAATGTTTTGATATTAACTCGTATCTATAGGTATCTCTAAATCATTTTTGTTTTCAAAGGGCAAGAAAACTCTTTCCTTTTTCGTGACGGTTTGACTTAGGATTTAATCCCTTTGTTGTCAAATACACTTGCCTAAATGCTCTTTTGGCTTTAACTTATAATGATTCTTCGAACGCGAGCAAAGATAATGTATTGTTATTTAAAATCGGCGCGGGATGGTATCCGGAGGTTACAACTGGGGACGAGCGTCCAGGGTGTAATCCGAGCTGCTTTTCCCAAAACTAAGCGTCAATCGTGGCCCGTCAGGAGTTGATAGCCACGGTTGGGAGTGTTGGTGGGCGTTGCATTCGTTGCACGTTTTCCTAAAATTCAACAGTCGCCCGGGGCGTTGCAAGAGGCCGTGCATCTCCATTTCTTGCATGCACGGCCTTGCAACAGGCCGTGCAACACCCCGTGTGTACCCCTTAGCCAATTTTCAGCCATTTTCCAGACCGAACCTTCTGTATGTTCACCTCCCAAAAAATCTAAAATGTTCGTTTGATCTCGTTTTTGAATTTCGTCTTCCCCAATAGCTTTATTTGGTCATTTATATCGTTAATATTCGAAGTAGGAATTTTTCCGACTTCGTTCGGGCATTGAATAGTGCCAATCTTGTTTAGGGCTTTTTAGCTATTTTCCATACATCGTCTATTTGATCCAAAACTTGTATGAATGCTTCTTTATTATGTCACGAGCATGAATGTGAAATCTAAATTGTGTTCGAAGCATGTTTACATCTTTTAATCCTTATATCTCGTTTAATTGTTTTAAATGCAATTGTGAGTACTTCAATGGAAGTCGTATCTATATGCTTTTACGTGTTCTAATTACTTATCGTACGCCGTGCGTCTTGTCAAGAGTCTTACCTGGTTATGTCGTGTCTTAGATTGCAGGCTTCACTCCCCGTGGAGTACTTGTCCGTAGCTTACTTTTCTCGTTTGTCGAGCTTCAGGTGAGGGTCTTAAAATGCTTTCAAACGGAGTAAGAATTTCTTTTAAATTATTGCGAACTACCCTTATGTGCTCATCTTCCTTTGATTTCCTTTCTCGTATATCTATTAGATATTTAATATATATTTTATAACAAATGTTTTGATATTAACTCGTATCTATAGGTATCTCTAAATCATTTTTGTTTTCAAAGGGCAAGAAAACTCTTTCCTTTTTCGTGACGGTTTGACTTAGGATTTAATCCCTTTGTTGTCAAATACACTTGCCTAAATGCCCTTTTGGCTTTAACTTATAATGATTCTTCGAACGCGAGCAAAGATAATGTATTGTTATTTAAAATCGGCCCGGGACGGTATCCGGAGGTTACAACTGGGGACGAGCGTCCAGGGTGTAATCCGAGGTGCTTTTCCCAAAACTAAGCGTCAATCGTGGCCCGTCAGGAGTTGATAGCCACGGTTGGGAGTGATGGTGGGCGTTGCATTCGTTGCACGTTTTCCTAAAATTCAACAGTCGCCCGGGGCGTTGCAAGAGGCCGTGCATCTCCATTTCTTGCATGCACGGCCTTGCAACAGGCCGTGCAACACCCCGTGTGTACCCCTTAGCCAATTTTCAGCCATTTTCCAGACCGAACCTTCTGTATGTTCACCTCCCAAAAAATCTAAAATGTTCATTTGATCTCGTTTTTGAATTCCGTCTTCACCAATAGCTTTATTTGGTCATTTATATCGTTAATATTCGAAGTAGGAATTTTTCCGACTTCGTTCGGGCATTGAATAGTGCCAATCTTGTTTAGGGCTTTTTAGCTATTTTCCATACATCGTCTATTTGATCCAAAACTTGTAGGAATGCTTCTTTATTATGTCACGAGCATGAATGTGAAATCTAAATTGTGTTCGAAGCATGTTTACATCTTTTAATCCTTACATCTCGTTTAATTGTTTTAAATGCAATTGTGAGTACTTCAATGGAAGTCGTGTCTATATGATTTTACGTGTTCTAATTACTTATCGTACGCCGTGCGTCTTGTCAAGAGTCTTACCTGGTTATGTCGTGTCTTAGATTGCAGGCTTCACTCCCCGTGGAGTACTTGTCCGTAGGTTGCTTTTCTCGTTTGTCGAGCTTCAGGTGAGGGTCTTAAAAGGCTTTCAAACGGAGTAAGAATTTCTTTTAAATTATTGCGAACTACCCTTATGTGCTCATCTTGCTTTGATTTCCTTTCTCGTATATCTATTAGATATTTAATATATATTTTATAACAAATGTTTTGATATTAACTCGTATCTATAGGTATCTCTAAATCATTTTTGTTTTCAAAGGGCAAGAAAACTCTTTCCTTTTTCGTGACGGTTTGACTTAGGATTTAATCCCTTTGTTGTCAAATACACTTGCCTAAATGCCCTTTTGGCTTTAACTTATAATGATTCTTCGAACGCGAGCAAAGATAATGTATTGTTATTTAAAATCGGCCCGAGATGGTATCCGGAGGTTACAACTGGGGACGAGCGTCCAGGGTGTAATCCGAGGTGCTTTTCCCAAAACTAAGCGTCAATCGTGGCCCGTCAGGAGTTGATAGCCACGGTTGGGAGTGATGGTGGGCGTTGCATTCGTTGCACATTTTCCTAAAATTCAACAGTCGCCCGGGGCGTTGCAAGAGGCCGTGCATCTCCATTTCTTGCATGCACGGCCTTGCAACAGGCCGTGCAACACCCCGTGTGTACCCCTTAGCCAATTTTCAGCCATTTTCCAGACCGAACCTTCTGTATATTCACCTCCCAAAAAATCTAAAATGTTCGTTTAATCTCGTTTCTGAATTCCGTCTTCACCAATAGCTTTATTTGGTCATTTATATCGTTAATATTCGAAGTAGAAATTTTTCCGACTTCGTTCAGGCATTGAATAGTGCCAATCTTGTTTAGGGCTTTTTAGCTATTTTCCATACATCGTCTATTTGATCCAAAACTTGTATGAATACTTCTTTATTATGTCACGAGCATGAATGTGAAATCTAAATTGTGTTCGAAGCATGTTTACATCTTTTAATCCTTATATCTCGTTTAATTGTTTTAAATGCAATTGTGAGTACTTCAATGGAAGTCGTGTCTATATGCTTTTACGTGTTCTAATTACTTATCGTACGCCGTGCGTCTTGTCAAGAGTCTTACCTGGTTATGTCGTGTCTTAGATTGCAGGCTTCACTCCCCGTGGAGTACTTGTCCGTAGCTTGCTTTTCTCGTTTGTCGAGCTTCAGGTGAGGGTCTTAAAATGCTTTCAAACGGAGTAAGAATTTCTTTTAAATTATTGCGAACTACCCTTATGTGCTCATCTTGCTTTGATTTCCTTTCTCGTATATCTATTAGATATTTAATATATATTTTATAACAAATGTTTTGATATTAACTCGTATCTATAGGTATCTCTAAATCATTTTTGTTTTCAAAGGGCAAGAAAACTCTTTCCTTTTTCGTGACGGTTTGACTTAGGATTTAATCCCTTTGTTGTCAAATACACTTGCCTAAATGCCCTTTTGGCTTTAACTTATAATGATTCTTCGAACGCGAGCAAAGATAATGTATTGTTATTTAAAATCGGCCCGGGATGGTATCCGGAGGTTACAACTGGGGACGAGCGTCCAGGGTGTAATCCGATGTGCTTTTCCCAAAACTAAGCGTCAATCGTGGCCCGTCAGGAGTTGATAGCCACGGTTGGGAGTGATGGTGGGCGTTGCATTCGTTGCACGTTTTCCTAGAATTCAACAGTCGCCCGGGGCGTTGCAAGAGGCCGTGCATCTCCATTTCTTGCATGCACGGCCTTGCAACAGGCCGTGCAACACCCCGTGTGTACCCCTTAGCCAATTTTCAGCCATTTTGCAGACCGAACCTTCTGTATGTTCACCTCCCAAAAAATCTAAAATGTTTGTTTGATCTCGTTTTTGAATTCCGTCTTCACCAATAGCTTTATTTGGTCATTTATATCGTTAATATTCGAAGTAGGAATTTTTCCGACTTCGTTCGGGCATTGAATAGTGCCAATCTTGTGTAGGGCTTTTTAGCTATTTTCCATACATCGTCTTTTTGATCCAAAACTTGTATGAATGCTTCTTTATTATATCACGAGCATGAATGTGAAATCTAAATTGTGTTCGAAGCATGTTTACATCTTTTAATCCTTATATCTCGTTTAATTGTTTTAAATGCAATTGTGAGTACTTCAATGGAAGTCGTGTCTATATGCTTTTACGTGTTCTAATTACTTATCGTACGCCGTGCGTCTTGTCAAGAGTCTTACCTGGTTATGTCGTGTCTTAGATTGCAGGCTTCACTCCCCGTGGAGTACTTGTCCGTAGCTTGCTTTTCTCGTTTGTCGAGCTTCAGGTGAGGGTCTTAAAATGCTTTCAAACGGAGTAAGAATTTCTTTTAAATTATTGCGAACTACCCTTATGTGCTCATCTTGCTTTGATTTCCTTTCTCGTATATCTATTAGATATTTAATATATATTTTATAACAAATGTTTTGATATTAACTCGTATCTATAGGTATCTCTAAATCATTTTTGTTTTCAAAGGGCAAGAAAACTCGTTCCTTTTTCGTGACGGTTTGACTTAGGATTTAACCCCTTTGTTGTCAAATACACTTGCCTAAATGCCCTTTTGGCTTTAACTTATAATGATTCTTCGAACGCGAGCAAAGATAATGTATTGTTATTTAAAATCGGCCCGGGATGGTATCCGGAGGTTACAACTGGGGACGAGCGTCCAGGGTGTAATCCGAGGTGCTTTTCCCAAAACTAAGCGTCAATCGCGGCCCGTCAGGAGTTGATAGCCACGGTTGGGAGTGATGGTGGGCGTTGCATTCGTTGCACGTTTTCCTAAAATTCAACAGTCGCCTGGGGCGTTGCAAGAGGCCGTGCATCTCCATTTCTTGCATGCACGGCCTTGCAACGGGCCGTGCAACACCCCGTGTGTACCCCTTAGCCAATTTTGAGCCATTTTCCAGACCGAACCTTCTGTATGTTCACCTCCCAAAAAATCTAAAATGTTCGTTTGATCTCGTTTTTGAATTCCGTCTTCACCAATAGCTTTATTTGGTCATTTATATCGTTAATATTCGAAGTAGGAATTTTTCTGACTTCGTTCGGGCATTGAATAGTGCCAATCTTGTTTAGGGCTTTTTAGCTATTTTCCATACATCGTCTATTTGATCCAAAACTTGTATGAATGCTTTTTTATTATGTCACGAGCATGAATGTGAAATCTAAATTGTGTTCGAAGCATGTTTACATCTTTTAATCCTTATATCTCGTTTAATTGTTTTAAATGCAATTGTGAGTACTTCAATGGAAGTCGTGTCTACATGCTTTTACGTGTTCTAATTACTTATCGTACGCCGTGCGTCTTGTCAAGAGTCTTACCTGGGTATGTCGTGTCTTAGATTGCAGGCTTCACTCCCCGTGGAGTACTTGTCCGTAGCTTGCTTTTCTCGTTTGTCGAGCTTCAGGTGAGGGTCTGAAAATGCTTTCAAACGGAGTAAGAATTTCTTTTAAATTATTGCAAACTACCCTTATGTGCTCATCTTGCTTTGATTTCCTTTCTCGTATATCTATTAGATATTTAATATATATTTGATAACAAATATTTTGATATTAACTCGTATCTATAGGTATCTCTAAATCATTTTTGTTTTCAAAGGGCAAGAAAACTCTTTCCTTTTTCGTGACGGTTTGACTTAGGATTTAATAATTCTTCGAACGCGAGCAAAGATAATGTATTGTTATTTAAAATGGGCCCGGGATGGTATCCGGAGGTTTACAACTGGGGACGAGCGTCCAGGGTGTAATCCGAGGTGCTTTTCTCGAAACTAAGTGTCAATCGTGGCCCGTCAGGAATTGATAGCCACGGTTGGGGGTGATGGTGGGCGTTGCATTCGTTGCACGTTTTCCTAAAATTCAACAGTCGCCCGGGGTAGCACCTTTGGGGTCAGACACCGGAGATGGAGTTTACCGAACTTGAGGGGGTTATAAGGAGGAACAGGCCCATTCTCGCTGGGATATTACTTGCTTTCATTAATGCTTTATTATTACGGCTTATTATTGTCATGTATGCAAGTTGAAGTACGATCCGGATTCTCTTCATTATGCAAATGTAATTTCTTATATATATATAATCCAAACCCGGAATCGTGGCTCGTACTTGTTCCCTCTTTACCCTCATTTAGTATCCTTCATACTCACCCCCACTATTTTGATTCTTACTTCAGGTCGACAGGTGGCGTTGTCACCTATCTTGTCAGTCGGCAGCAGCAGGTCTAGGTTGGCTCGTATGTCTTGTCTTGTCAGTGTCCCAACAACAGTCGTGTCCTTATTTATGATTTGATTTAATTTATGTATTCCATATTATGTTTTAATTCCCGTACTTATGTGCCCCTGATGTGGGATAGATTAGACGAGCCATGGATGGCATTTATTAAATGATTATGGAAAATGATGTATGAATTATGTTGCCATGAATGGCTTATATGACTAATTGTATAATTTAATTGTGCTTCCGCAACTCTGTTATTCTTTTATTGCTGTTGTTGTTGGGGTGTCGTTATGCTATTGCTGGTATTTGTTTGATTGATTGCCGTTCGCCGGGATGGATTTTTAAATGGGGTACATCTACCACGTTTGGGAGTTCATCTCGGTGCGGATGTGGTGTCCTTTCTCCATACAAGGAAAGGGGCGCTACACAATGGATAATATCCCTGGCGAAGATCCAGCTTCGAATGGATCTTCGATCCCTGTAGCAAGTTAAACAACTCCTCTATGTGGGGTAGAGGGCATTTGTTCTTAATTGTCATCCGATTCAACTCTCAGTAATCGATACACATTCTCAAGGACCCATCCTTCTTCTTAACAAAAAGGACTGGAGCACCCCAAGGGGAAATGCTCGGTTAATGTATCCCATCTCAAGCAATTCTTCCAATTGCTTGTTCAGCTCACTTAGCTCGGAGGGAGCCATCCTATACGGAGTGTTAGAGTAAGGCTCCGATCCCGGCATTAAGTCTATTACAAACTCAATATCTCGCTCGGGCGATAGGGAATTCAAACTTTCCGGGAAAACGTCCTGAAACTCCGGGACAACTGCAGTGTTCTCAATCTCTATCTGATCCTTGGGTCTATTAAGCAGATAGACAACATAGGCTTGGGCCCCATCTCAGATCAAGCGAGTGGCCTCGACAAAAGAAATCTAGGGTGAATTCGGCTTATCCAAGATCCCTTTAACTTCTGTCTCATCAACACCAATTAAGACTTTCTTCCTGAAACAGTCTAGCTACGTGAACTCGATGTCGACATAGCCAATCCATTCCAAGGATAATACCGTATCTCTTCAATGCCAACTCAATCAGGTTGGCTGGATACACACGTCCTTCAATCTTCAGCGGGCAATTCTTGGAAATGCGGTTGGTCGAAAAAAAAGATCCCATAGGGGAACTAACTCTATATACATAAAGCAGACTCGTCACAGGCATTCGCAAATTGGCAGCAATATCATGCGCAATAAACGAGTGGGTAGCACCCGGGCCAAATAGTACTATAATAGGGATGTCATGCATGTATCAAATACCTTCGATCATGGCGGCCTGGTTGGGGTCGAGCTCCTCTTCCTCTCCTCCCACAGCGTACACTCTCACCTAAATCTTGGGTCTGTTGTTGGAAGGTCCGGCAGCTTGTGGCGCTTTCTGAGGCTGAGCAGCCTTCTTCCTCGGACACGACTCCATAGTGTGGTTACAATCACCGCAAAGAAAACACTGACCCAACCGGCATCGACAATTCTCGATCGTGTAGTTATCATAACCAGAATATAAACACTTGATGGGAGCGACAGTCGAAGTATGTGGTCCACTCTTCTGCTTCTTCTGAAAATGGGAAGGTCCAGACTGAGGATACTGCTTCTTCTTGTTATTCGGTGGCACATTCTGGGGAGCAAATTGTGGGGTGGTCCTGTTAATCTCCCTCAAATCAGACTCCATGCTCAAAGCTCTGGCAACGACATCCGTATAATAGCGAGCATCATGTCCTAGCACACCTTTACGAAGCTCTAGCCCTCGTTAAACTTTCATGCTCGGCGCCTTTCATCCTCGGCTATGTGAGGGGCGTACACATTGAGGCGTGTGAAACTGGCCTCGTACTGAGCTACTGTCGATGTGCCCTGAACCAAATTCATAAATTCTCTTTCTCGCTGATCCCGTACCGCCTCAGGCACGTACTTCTCACGAAAATCCTTCACAAACTGATCCCATGTCGGCTGAACTCTATTCGTGTTCCACTTTTTCTATAGATATACCCGCCAGTCGCTAGTGGGACCCCTCATAAGATATGAGGCATTATTGACCCTTTCGGGGTCACCACAAGGAAGAACCTCGAAAATCTTGTCCAAATCTGCAAGCCATGTCTCGGCTATAAGGTCGCCCGGTGCACCCCCAAAACTAGGTGGACGATGGTTCATGAACCTATTAAACAACCAACATTCGGTTTCCTCTAAAGAAACCTGTTGTGGCTGCTGTTGAGCGTTAGCCACTAGTAGTTGAATAGCGGCTGCGAGTTCCTGTGCCGGATTTGGTGGTGGTGGATCTGCCATTCCTATAACAGCAAACTGGATATGCATGCTTACGTTAAAGATCATGATGGAAAGAATCAGTTAGCATATAAGCACTTCAGTGCACATATATAGAATAGCACAAATCCTAATGCCGTACGACTTAGAATCGACAAGACACGACTACAAAGCTTAGGTTTAAACCTTCGGTCTAAAACCTTTGCTCTGATACCACCTCAAGGAAGCTGTAGCGCCCCGGCACTACAGTCCCCTCCCCCCCACAGACCATGACGGATCCCCAAACGGTGACAGAGGTCATCGTCTAGAAACTCATCCCGGCCGACGGGTCTAGCCAGACGATTAGCAACAGTGTATCCCGACTACAAACGAATATTGTACAATTCAAAACAATATAAAACATGTGGATAGCGGAAGCAATTTAAAGTCAGATAATCAAAAGTGCCACTCACGGACAGCTAAATACCATTTACAAACTTTACACTGGCAGTCATGCCCACACGGGACCAGCAGTATATATACAATCCATAAGGAAAGGGTTAAGTCAAGGTCGAACAACAGTTAACAAGTGTCTAAGACATAATCAAAAATGACAACAACTTAAGATGACCAAACCAAAACGCCCTATCACTAACGTTGTTGCCATTCCGACAAGCAAGACATGTCGGCTACCCATAGCTACCTGAGGCAAGAACCAAAACAAGAGGGGGTGAGTTCAAAGGAAACTCAGTGTAGGTGCTATAGATATAGTAAAGCAACAAGAACGAGTCACGCATCTGGTTTTAGTCAAGATAATAAGATATTCGTTTAAGAAACACGGATTGTGATTCGTCGCGGTGGTAAAGCATCAACATTAACATAATTATCCTAGCGAGAACGGGCCTCCTCCTTATATCTCCACATTCAAGAAAATACACCAAACACCAGTTGTTAAGTCAAGGAGCAACCCGAGACTCGACTCGTTCGTTATGACTTTTTAGGAAAGACACGTAACACATGCTATGTCCACCATCACCCTAACGAAAGACTAGCCAACCACCGACCGGTCTCCCTTAGAATTTACAATTTGGAAATCAAATTTTGGGATCTTATTACCCTAGACGCGCGTCTCCGGGTCTCACCCTCCATATGATCTCCGGGCCCGCTTTTTTTTTGAAACGTTAAACGTTATTCATTTTCTCGCTTTTGAAATCATTCGTTACGTTTGAGGTCAAACGGACCATTTTTGAGACATCGGCGTAGTGGTCGAAGACCCAAATCCTACTTTTAAAAACAAAGAATTTTATGTCCCGTTGAAATCCGTTTTCGAAATGGTATACGTATATAAGTTGATATCCAAACGGGTTTTGATCGAAATCATCTAGATATAGAATTGAAATATCTAATATGTATAACACAGATGTAAAACAAAGCATAATAAACAACGGGAAGGGGGAAAACGGTTATTTCACAAGTACATACTATACATATAAGTTCATTGCCCAGTGAAAACAGTTGAAAACTCTCACCTGGATATGGGTACAACTAATCAAGACAAGAAGCAGCTAGGATCCTCTTCCTGAGACTGATCTGTAACAATACAGAACCCAGAGGATAAAGAACGGGACTCTAGAAACACGAAAAATCAATAAAACACGAACAGCTAAACATATATGTCACAATCATGCACATGGTGTTGTATACACACAAAGAAGGTATCACATAAGTTTCGAGTCAAACGGACCTCGTGTGCAAAAGTTAGAAAATGCAACGAAAACTAAAAATGTACTATTCATGATCTCGAACATGTTGTAAATTCAAAAATCATGCGTTTCATACTTATACGATAATAATAGAATACACGAGCGAAGAAATAATTCGGAAAAGACGAACCCCGGTTAGGGCCACAGTGCAATCGGCACTGTTCCTAACAGTAGGTTTTTGCCGAAAAATGCTATTTTCTTTCCAAGTATGGAATACTCAAGGGGTTGGGACACGGGGTTAAGGCCGTGTGAGAATGTCATGACAGCTCACGCGTGGCCTTGCGACAGGCCGTGAGGTGAGACCGTGCGGCGCGCACGGGGTTGCCAAACCCTATGTCTCAAGGCCGTGTCATTCTAAAAAACTCTGCAGAACAGCGCAAAATAGAGGAAAAACAGAGAAGAAACAACAATCGATCATAACTTGTTTTTTACCAATTCAAAAGCCATGGAACTCTAGATTAAGCATGATCGATTCAATACACAACTAACAATCCAAGCAACTCTCAAAAGGAACAACCATGTGATCGAAAATCATCAAATAACCAATCATGCTTACGATTCACCTTGTAATAAGTAATCATGTAATACTCAATGAAATCAAGAGAAAATCGGTATCTACCTGAAGAGATGATTACGAGGTGAACAAAGGAATTAACGGTACGTCAAATGATCGGCTAACAAGTTCGCAATGGAGCTTTGAAGATTGAAAGTACTCAAACCCTTGTTTCCCTCTCTTATTACAAGAACAAAGAAATAAAGGAAAATGGAAGAAAAAGGTATTTTTATCAAAATATCCTGATTTTCTATCTTCGAAATGAAGGGCAAAATGGTCATTTTCGCATTAAAAAGCTCAAATTCCAAAAACATTAATATTATACTCTCATTTCGAAGCTATCGAGATGACGATCACGAATATGTTATTGAAAATTTAAAATACGCACATATATTGAAATTCATATAAACACGTAATTAAAATAAAATAAGAAATAAGATAAAGGAAGAATTAACGCGAAAGTCGTACCAAGAAGTCCGTTAAACACCCGGGGTATTACAATACTCCCTTCTTTTAAGAATCTGGTCCCCAGACTCTATGTTGCCTCGGGGAAGAGCTCGGGGTAAACCTTCTTCATCTTCTCTTCCGGTTCCCAAGTCGACTGTTCGGTCGTCTTGTTTCTCCACAAGACTCGTACTAAAGGAATCTGCTTGTTGCGAAGTTGTTGAATCTTGCGGTCTTGAATCTGAACCGGTTTCATCTCGATGGTCAAGTCCGGCTCTACTTCAATATCATCGTCTTGGAGAATGTGAGAATCATCAAGAAAGTATTTCTGAAGTTGAGAAACATGAAATAAATGACGAATCCCAGTTAAGCTACCTGGTAAATCTAGCCGATAGGCAATATTTCCGATCCGTTCTAAAATCTCATACGGACCTAAGAATCTCAGACTGAGCTTTCAGCTTTTACCAATTCTTGTGAGCCCTTTTCTCGGCGATGATTTAAGAAAAACTCTATCGCCAACCTCAAATTCTAAATCCCGACGTCTTGTATCTGCGTAGCTCTTCTGACGATCTTGAGTTGCTTTCATTAGCCGGCGAATGATTTGAACCTTTTCCAAGGCTTCCTAAGCCATCTGGTGAGGTGTAGGAGAATCTCGTTTAGATGACGATCTTAGTGAAGAGAAAAGAAAAACTGTTGAGAAATGGAAAGAGGACGACCTTCACGTCAAATGCCTCATGCTGGCCACCATGTCACCCGGGCTTCAAAGGCAACACGCTGAGAAGCCACTGCTAAAACCATTCATGATCAACTAAACGAAATCTACCAACCTGTCAATAGGATTGATAGATTTGCAGCAGCTTATGAATTGTTCACAATAAACCTGACAGGTGGATCAAGTGTCCAAGAGCATTGCATCAAGTTTCTTGGACTTATTAATAAGCTCGCGAGTCTTGATGTGATGATGGATGTTGGACTTTATGTTGATCTACTTCTTTCCACTCTGCCGCCCTCATTCAAGCCCTTCATAGTCAACTACAACATGGTTAGTGTAGATACATCAGTTGAGGAACTGATGAGAATGTTTACAAATTTCGAAAGAACTATAAAGAAGGACAAGACTGTTCTCATGGTTAGCTCTTCTTCGAAGAACAAAAGGAACCCCGAGAAAGTCAAGGGGAAGTTTGAGAAGAAGAAGAAACCCTTCAAGCGCCCTGGAACTGCTAAGAAGGGCAAGGCTCCTAAAAGGAACCAAAGTGAGGATGTCTGCTTCCAATGCAAGAAGTCTGGACACAGGAAAAGAAATTGCCCAGAGTACCCGGCTACTCTGAAGAAAGGTATTTTCTTAGTTGAAGTTAATCTTTCATTAAATCATAATAACTGGGTTATTGACTCTGGATGTGGTGCTCATATTTGCAATGATTTGTAGGAAATGAGTGAGATGCAAGAGGTTGATGGAAGAGATCACATTCTGAGGCTTGGAAATGGAGATAGAGTCCAAGCAAGAGCAATAGGATGTGTATCATTAGCTTTAAAGAATTTTAATTTAAAGTTGAACAATGTTTTGTATGTTCCTAAGATTGTCAGGAATATAATTTCCATTTCTGTTTTGGATTTCTGAAGGTTTTTCCTTCAAGTTTTATAGAAACAATTGTTATTTTCTGAATGATAATGCTTCTATATTATTAGGATCTTTACAAAATGGTCTTTACATCACAAATTTTCTAAATAATTTACTTAACATTCAACATGGTACAAAACGAAAAACAATCAATCAAGACTCAGCAAAAATATGGCATTCTCGACTTGGACATATATCCAAGAAAAGAATTCAACAGTTGACTTCCTTAGGAACTTTCGGAAGGGAAGAACTTGAGGAAATTGGTAACTGTGAATCCTGTCTGAAAGAGAAGATGTCAAAGATTCCCTTCAAAGGTAATGTCGAGAGAAGCCAAGATCTTGTAGATCTAATCCACACTTATATCTGTGGACCATTGAGTAAAAGCACTCAAAATGGTTGTGTTTATTTTATTACATTCACTGACCACTTCAGTCGTTATGGGTATGTTTATTTAATGAACATAAGTCTGAGGCCTATGAAAATTTCATAGAATTTAAGAATGAAGTAAAAAACCAAATTGATCGAAAGATCAAAGTTCTGCGTTCTGATCGAGGAGGTGAATACCTCAACGAAGAAGTCTTGAATTACTTGAAATAGAATTGTCTCACAGTGGACTCCTCCATACACACCACAACTCAACGGAGTTTCTGAGCGTAGGAATCGAACCTTGATGGGCATGGTTCGATCCATGATGAGTTTCACTGATTTTTCAATCTCCTTTTGGGGATATGCCTTGGAGGCAGCAGCAAAAATTGTTAATATAGCAGCCAACCACCCCATATGAACTATGGATTAAGAAACCACCATACTATTCTTACATAAGAATCTTGGGTGCTCCTGCCTATGTGAAAAATGTAATGGGAGATAAGTTGGACTCTAGATCCACCTTATGTAAATTTGTCGGATATCCAAAGGAAACAAATAGATATTACATCTATGATCCAAGTGAACAAAAGGTGTTCGTTTCCAGAAATGCCAAATTCCTGGAAATCGAATTTCTGTCAGACAGAAACGGATCATCAATTGAACTTGAAGAAATTCAAGATCAAGTAGAAAACCCACGAGTAGAGGAACAAAGAGCAGAACTCGAGCAGACAAACCCTCCAACAGTACAAACTGCACCTCAAAGATCAAGTAGGATTCCGAAGGAACTTGAAAGATATTATGGTTTTATAATTGAAACTGATCAAAGTGATGATGATCCTAAGACCTATGAGGAAGCAGTAAAGGACAAAGATTCGGGAGAATGGCTGAAAGCCATGCAATCAGAAATGAAATCCATGTACTCCAACAAGGTATGGACCTTGACTGATCTACCTTCTGGCGAGCAAGCCGTTGGGAGCAAATGGATCTTTAAGCGAAAGCTTGGAGCTGATGGAAAGGTGGCAACCTTTAAAGCTAGACTTGTTGCTAAGGGATACACACAAAAACCTGGAATAGGTTTCGAGGAAACTTTCTCCCCAGTGGCAATGTCTAAATCCATTCGAATTTTGCTTGCAATTGCTGCATTTCATAACTATGAAATTTGGCAAATGGATGTGAAAACTGCCTTTCTCAATGGAGACATTAATAGAGACATTTTCATGGAGCAACCCAAGGGGTTCATATCCAGTGGGAGCGAGCAGAAAGTCTGCAAACTTCAAAGGTCCATCTATGGACTTAAGCAAGCATCCCAAAACTGGAATATTCATTTTAATGACACTGTAGAGTCTTATGGATTCGTCAAAAACGAATTTGATCCTTGTATATACAAGAAGATCGAAGGGCGAGTGATTCAGTTTTTAATACTGTATGTGGATGATACACTCCTCATTGGAAATGAGATCGATGTATTGAAAACCACAAAACAGTGGTTATCCACACAATTCTCAATGAAAGACTTGGGAGAAGCTTCTTACGTTCTCGGTATCAAGGTCTACAGAAATAGATCAAGAAGAATGATAGGCATTTCTGTAGCCATGTACATAGACAAAATCTTGGCTAGATTCTCAATGGAGAAGAGTGGTGGAGGATGTACTCCTATGACACCTGGACTTAAACTATCCAACAACATGTCTCCTAAGACGCAATAAGAGATCGATAGAATGTCTAAGATCCCTTATGCGTCAGCTATAGGAAGCATAATGTATGCAATGTTATGTACAAGGCCGGATGTTGCTTATGCTATAGGCATAGTAAGTAGATTCCAATCTAATCCTGGAGAACATCACTGGTTAGCAGTGAAATATATTCTGAAGTATTTCAGAATATTCTAAGGAAATATTTCTCGTGTATGGTCGTGAAAAAGAATTGAAATTAGAAGGATATTCTGACTCAAGTTTTCAGTCAGATGTGGATGACATGAAATCCGTTTTAGGATTTATATTCAAACTGAATGGTGGAGCAGTAAGCTGGAAAAGTTCCAAACAAGCTACAACTGCAGATTCGACATGTGAGGCAGAATACATAGCTGCATCAGAGGCAGTGAAAGAAGGTGTGTGGATGAAGAATTTCATCTAAGAACTAGAAGTGGTACCTAGCATTGCTGAACCAATTCTCGTGTACTGCGACAACACTAGAGCTATGGCAGAAGCAAAGGAGCCAAGATCTCATCAGAAATCCAAACACATCTTAAGATGTAGCGGGCACCCCAAACGGGTAATGCACACCCCGCACCGAGTCTCGATCCAGAACCGAAATAGAATTATGCCCCAAATCAAAATCCGGCGAACGGCACACATTTACTTAATCACTAGGCGGGGATTTCAAAAACGAAATAGACGACAAAGGTGCGGAAGCGATAAACAAGCAAAACAATAAACCATTGCACAAATATTAAAGCCCACCGAGGCCAACGAAATTCTAATTACTAATCACAATAGTTTAATACACGGGTTCAATACAATATCCCGACAATTTAGAATAACGGGTTCAGTATAATAATCCCGAATATAATTACACAACAGCATAATTATCCTAATACATATATCATAAATAAATGCCAAATGGGAACAAGAGTTTACATATGCCAAAATAAATGCAACTCAACAGACGCGACGACGACAACGTACAATCCCGCCTAGTATCCTGAAACCAACACCAAGGGTGAAACAGAGGGGGTTAGTCAAATGACTAAGTGAGGAGGGAATAATAATGTATATTATAAAACGGAAGTAAATCACCAGTTTTCAAACTTAAAAGAAATCAACATAAAAGAAAGGTTTTCGTAAACGGTTGGTGACTTAGCATAAAACATAACATAACATTTCATATGACTCGGCGACACGAGCCCTTAACTCCAATTTCCAAACATAAAAACCGGAAACCACTCTTATTCCTCCAATGTAGACGGACCGCTAAATCCGAACTACTCATAACATATAGTATAATCTCAGGTAATCAAAGGGCTGCCACTCCGGTCTCACCCCGAGCTCCCAAAGGTGGAGGGAACAAGAGGATGTACGCCATAGACCCGACGTCTACCGGTTTCGTCCTGTCATCCTTACTCCGGGCCCAAACATTCATACATGCAGTTCATAACTCGCTTTTCAAATCATTTTTGGGTTGGTCAAAAGACCGTTCGAAACATGTCATATGCGAGGCCGAAGGCCAAAGTTCGCCTTAGGAAAACAAAGAGGTTTTACATGTCTCTTTCGTAAATGTTTCAAAAGAGTATATGTAGTAATTTTTCATATCAAAACATTTTCTATAAATCGAATAAACATAATAGGAACAAATATTTACTAAGTATATATAGAGACGGTATGAAAACAAAACGTAAATCAAGGCTTATATGGGGAGAGGCTTAATTATATATATACGTATAAGTATAGGAGTCAGAAACGGAAAGCCTCACCTGTTGGCTAATCAAAAAGGGGTAAAAGCAAGACTAGTGCTACTCCACGGGAGTATCGTCTGCAAAATACAAAGACACAACCACATAAGACTAACGACGACGCACGGCTTATACGGAAGCATTAAAACACATAAAAACACGTTAAACAGTCATTCATATCACTTAGGTTCACATTCTATCAAAATAGATAAATTCAATAAGCAAATCAAGTTGGAATGCGATAAAAGTTCATAATCATGCATAAAAGGCAATAAGGAAGTATGCATTAAATTTTCGGAAGAAACGGACAACATTTAAAAAATAGCCAAAAATACCTAAACAAAAAACACGAAGAACGGGGCCCGAACGAAGTCGGAAAAGTCCAAACTTCCTAAAATATATTTTTCATGATTTATAGGAACTATGGGTGAAATCGGATCTCAAATCGGAGGTCAAATGAAGAAAGTCAACTTTTAAAAATGCCCTTTGACTCCCATTGCCGAGAGCAACATTTTGAAAATTAAGAAATTTTGGTTAAGGCATACACGCGTTCTTGGGGACGGGCATGCGCATGGGCTTGAGTGCGTTCTCAAGCTGGTGCAAACACTTGCATTGTGTAGCGGGCGCCCCAAACGGGTAACGCACGCCCCGCACCGAGTCCCGACCCGGAACCGAAATGGGATCCGACCCGAACCGAAACCCGGCGAACGGAAAGCATTTACTCAATAACTAGGCGGGGGTTTCAAAACAACGGAAAAAAAAGACAGAAGTGCGGAAGCGACATAAACGAAACATTAAAACATAAATAATTACACAAGTATTAAAGCCCACCAAGGCTAACGAAATTCAATTAATTAAATAACAAACGGGTTCGATACAATATCCCGATAATTATAATAACAGGTTCAATATATACATAATCCCAAATACAACTTAAAGTAATAAATCCCTAATATCATAAAACATATAAATAAAGGCCATACGGGAAAGAGTTATACAATCAAATCAATCACTTAAGTTCAAATTCTCAAACGAAAACAGAGTAATTCATGCATTTAAAAATGTAAATCAAGTCCAAATGCAACGAAACTTTACGGACATGCTTAAATTATCATAAAGGAGTATGCATTCGAATTTTGGGAAAATCGGACTTCATATGCAAAAGTTAGGAAATTTTACGAAAACTTAAAACGCACTATTCATATACCCGAACATGTTGTAAATTCGAAAATCATGCAATTCCTATCTATTTCATATATACCGAATAAACGAGCAAAGAAAGAATTCGGAAAAGACGAGCCGAAGCGGGACCCGTAGGCTAAAATGTGCCCTGACTTACAGAAGGTCGGGGCACTGTTCGACCAGGCCACACGGCCTTATGCACGGCCGTGTGCCGAGGCCGTGCACAATCAAGGAACACGCACGGCCTCATGCATACGGCTTCAAGGCCGTGTGCACAGCCCGTGTGCAATTCTCCACACACACGCACGGTCTCATGAGGCCGTGTGCGACCAGATTGAGCAGAACATGCAGAACAGCAAAAACATACGCGAATTCAAACCAAAATCTAACATTTAATCGATTAATCAAGTAAATCAATCCCTAATTCTCACATATAATCATCTACAACATATAATCTACATATAGAAACGATAAAAACGAAAATCCATCCACGATTACTATCAAAATCGAATAAAACCTAAATTCTACAACTATTATCAAAAATAAGAAATACTAAGCATATGAGACATTAAACGAAAGAATCGTGAAAGGCTTACTCGTAGATGAGATCGCGAGGAGTTCGTAGATGTAAACGGATCGAAAATCCGTCGGGAAACGGAGTCGGGACGATCGTTGGAATCTCTTTCTTCTTCCTTCTCTTTTTCTTTCTTTTTCTTTCTTCCCCTTTGCTGTTGATTGCGTGAATGGAATTGAGGGGGAGAGATGAGACTTAGTCAATTTTGACTAGGGTTTAAAGTCGAAGGGGCATAGTCGTAATTTTGCAAAATAAGTTCGAAAATTCACGTCGTCCAAATAATATATAATTACAGTTAAAATTCATATTATTAAACGCACATTGACAATTCGTAATTTAAATATAGAAATTCATTCATATACAAAATAATTCTAAAATTACATAATAAATATAAAATAAAATAATAAATTGCGCAAATATTCGATTCGGACATACCATAATATAATTCGAATTTTAGGGGTGTTACAATCACCCCTCCTTATGAGAATCTGGCCCCCACATTCTACTCGTCCGGCTGAAATAATTCCGGATGAAACTTGCGCATCTTGTCCTCGGTTTCCCATGTAGCTTCTTCGGTTGTCTGATTTCTCCAAAGGACTTTGACAAGAGAAATCTCTCGGTTGCGCAGAGTTTGAGTCTTCTTATCCAATATCTTCACCGGCTTCGAAACAAAGGTCAAATCCGGTTCCAGTTCAATATCCTCAACAGGAAGGATCTCAGACTCATTCGGAAAGTACTTTCGGAGTTGAGAAACATGAAAGACATTGTGAATCCCAGTTAGGCTTGGCGGCAAGTCTAACCTGTAGGCTGCGTTCCCAATCCTCTCCAGAATTTCATAGGGACCTAAAAATCTCGGGCTCAACTTTCCTCCTTTTCCAATTCGGGTGAAACCCTTTCGAGGAGAAGCTTTGAGGAATACTTTGTCACCAACCTCAAATTCCGACGACGCTGTCGTTTGTTCAATTCCTTCTGAGTAAACAAATACTGACGGCTCTTATGATCCGTGAAGATGTCGAACGTGATGTTGTAGAGGTAATGACGCCATTTCAATAATGCAAATACCACGGCGGCTAGCTCAACGTCGTGAGTGGGATAGTTCTCTTCAGCTGGCTTTAGCTTTCTCGATGCATAAGCTATAACTTTCCCATTCTGCATTAACACACAACCTAATCCTTCGTGTGACGCATCTGCATACACGACAAATCCTTCAGAACCCTCGGGCAGGGTCAATACTGGAGTTGTGGTCAATCTCTTCTTGAGCTCCTGAAAACTAGCTTCACATTTGGCTGACCACTCAAACTTAGCTTCCTTCTTTGTCAATGCTGTTAACGGGCCTGCAAGTTTAGAGAAATCCTTGACAAAACGTCTGTAGTATCCTGCTAAACCCAAGAAACTACGGATCTCTATAGGAGTCTTAGGTCTCTCCCAATCCAGCACTGTCTCAATCTTCGAAGGATCTACCTCGATTCCCGTTCCGGATATGACATGACCTAGGAAGGTCACTCGGTCAATCCAGAATTCCCATTTGCTGAACTTAGCGAACAACTGGTGCTCTCTCAAAGCATGGAGCACAATCCGGAGGTGTTCAGCGTGTTCTTCTTCGGACTTCGAGAACACTAATATGTCGTCAATGAAAATAACGACGAACTTGTCGAGGTACGGACGGAAAATTCTGTGCATCATGTCCATAAAAGCTGCTGGGGCATTCGAGAGTCCAAATGGCATGACCACAAACTCGAAATGTCCGTATCGGGTGTTGAAAGCTGTCTTCGGAATATCCTCTGATCGGATACGGAGTTGGTAATATCCTTGTCTGAGATCGTTGGAATAAACCCTCGATCCTTGTAGCAAATCGAACAATTCCTCGATATGCGGTAGAGGATACTTGTTCTTCACTGTCATCCTGTTCAATTCTCGGTAATCGATACACATGCGAAGTGTACCATCCTTCTTCTTCACGAACAAGACTGGAGCACCCCAAGGCGAGGCACTGGTCGGATATATCCAATAGAAAGAAGTTCATCGAGTTTGTTCTTCAATTCTTTCAACTCGGCAGGAGTCATTCGGTACGGCGACTTCGAATAAGACTCGGCTCCCGGAACTAGGTCAATCACAAACTCTATGTCCCGATCTGGTGGCAAGAATTCCAGATTCTCGGGGAACACGTCCATGAATTCATTGACCACAGGCGTTTCTTCGATCTTCGTCTGGTCCTTCGGGCGGTTAAGAAGGTAAGCTATAAAGCACGTCGCTTCTTCTTTCTGAACGAGCTTCTTGGCTTCCATCATTGAGATATACGGGCCTTCTCCTGATCGGAAACCCTTAACCTCATTAGAACCCAGAATAACCTTCTTCTCGAAACAATCAACCTTCGCCCGATGCTCGTACAACCAATCCAATCCGAGAATAACCCCATATTTCTTCATCGGCAACTCAACCAAATCTGCCGGGTATTCGATACCCTCGATGATAACCGGACAACGCTTAAGTGCTCGGTTCGCAATAACCTTCGAACCCAACGGCGAACCAACCACTAACACATAATCAAGCAAGGAAACAGGCGCATGCACAGATAAGGAAACAGCAGGCGCAATAAACGAGTGTGAAGCACCCGTGTCGTACAATGCATGTATGGGGATGCCATTTATATATATAGTACCTTCCACCACGTCAGTCGGATCTGCAACAGCATCCTCTGCATCGCCTTCCAAGGCGTAAACACGAGCATATGCCTGAGGCTAAGCGGCTCCCTGCTGTACCGGTCTCTTCCTCGGGCATTCACCTATTCTGTGATCGGCGCTACCACATCCGTAGCAAAGACCATTCTTCCTCCAACACTTGGCCTCTAAGTGCGGGCCCTGACAGAATCCACATACGGGTCGTGGAAATCCCTGAGGTCGGGGAGGAGCAGGCTGAACGGCTGCCTTGAACGGCTTCTTCCCAGAAGAGGACCCAGACGGAATAAATGGCCTCTTCGAACCATAAGCGAAACTCTTGGCGGCTGCAGGGGCAGGTGCAGATGTCAGTCTCATCTGTCGGAGATCGGACTCTATAGAAAGTGCCGTCTCAACTGCATCTGTGTTGTACTGGAGTCGGTTCCCAAGCATATGCATACGAATCTCATTCGACAACCCCTCAATGAACTGTCGAGTCTTCCTTTGCTCGTCGTCAACCATATACGAGCAGTGAATAATAAGTCTGGAGAAATGAGCCTCGTACTGGTCAACGGATGAAGTACCCTGCTTGAGAGCTAGGAACTCTCGTTCACGTCTCTGTCGGACCACCAACGGAATATACTTGGCCCGAAACTCAACCAAGAACTGATCCCAAGTCGGGACCACATGCTCACGCTGCCATCTCTGTTCTATACGGGCCCACCAATCCTGAGCAGCTCCTATCATCTGATACACTGCTAACTCGACCCTCTTAGGGTCCGGACACTCCATTACTCGGAATCTCTTTTCCATCGCCGATATCCAAGCCTCGGCGATAACATCATCAGGTGCACCCTCGAACTGCGGAGGGTTGAGCTTAAGAAACCTTCCCATATCATTTTCGGGGGCAGGTGGTGGCGTTGCTCGGTTAGTATGAACCATGAATTGCCGTAAGGCTTCCATAAACTGTGCTGGTGTCGGAACACCTGGAGGCGGACCTGGCGGTTCACGGCGAGGAGGCATTCTGCAAATTCAATACCAAACATGCATGATGATAAATGATTATGAAAAGCCGTAACACGTAGAGAAGTTAAATTCACGTAATCACGTTGTCACAATCACATAATCCTAAGCCGTACGACCTAAATAGACACGACAAAACGCGACGCTTCAGAGCCTAGGCCATTGGACCAAAGCGCTCTGATACCAACTGTAGCGGGCCCCCCAAACGGGTAACGCACGCCCCGCACAGAGTCCCGACCCGGAACCGAAATGGGATCCGACCCGAACCGAAACCCGGCGAACGGCAAGCATTTACTCAATAACTAAGCGGGGGTTTCAAAACAAAGGAAAAAAAAGACAGAAGTGCGGAAGCGAAATAAACGAAACATTAAAACATAAATAATTACACAAGTATTAAAGCCCACCAAGGCTAACGAAATTCAATTAATTAAATAACAAACGGGTTCGATACAATATCCCGATAATTATAATAACAGGTTCAATATATACATAATCCCGAATACAACTTAAAGTAATAAATCTGTAACGCCCCGAAAATCCGAATTATTAATTTGGTATGTCCGAATCGAATATTTGTGTAATTTAATATTTATTTGATATTTATTATGTAATTTTAGAATTTATTTCGTATATGATTGAATTTATGTATTTAAATTACAAATTGTCAATGTGTGTTTAATAATATGAATTTTGACTGTAATTACGTGTTATTTGGACATCGTGAGATTTCGAACTTATTTTGCAAAATTACTAAAATGCCCCTTCGATTTCTAAACCTTAGTCAATTTGACTAAGTCAATCTCTCTCCTTCTCCATTACCATTCACGCACAAACAAGAGAGAAAAAGAGAAGAAAGAAAAAGAGAGAAAAGAGAAGAAAGAAGAAAGAAATTCCAACGATCGTTCCGACTCCGTTTCTCGACGGATTCTCGAGCCGTTTACGTCCACGAACTCCTCGCGATCTCATCTACGAGTAAGCTCTCACGAAATTTTTCGATTAATGCCTTCGTTACTTCGATTTTTTTGGATTTTTGATAATAGTTATAGAATTTAGGTTTTATATGATTTTGATAGAAAATGTGGATGGATTTTCGTGTTTATCGTTTCTATATGAAGATTATATGTTGTAGATGATTATATGTGAGAATTAGGGTTTGATTTGCATGTTTTAGTGATTAATCGTTGGATTAAGGTTTGAATTCGCGTAGGTTTTCTTTCTGCGAAATGTTTCTGCTCGAATCGGTGCACACGGCCTGGTGCACACGGCCTTGAGGCCGTGTGCATGAGACCGTGCGCGTGGATGAATTGCACACGGGCTGTGCACACGGCCTTGAGGCCGTGTGCATGAGGCCGTGCGCGTTTCTTGATTGTGCACGGCCTCGCAACACGGCCGTGCACAAGGCCGTGTGGAAGGCTCGAACAGTGCCCTGACCTTCTGTAAGTCAGGGTACAAATTGGCCTACGGGTCCCGCTTTGGGTCGTCTTTTCCGAATTCTTTCTTCGCTCGTGTATTTGATATGTATGATATAGATAGGGATTGCATGATTTATGAATTTACGACATGTTCGGGTATGTGAATAGTGCATTTTAAGTTTTCGTTAAATTTTCTAACTTTTGCATGTGAAGTCCGATTTTCCCGAAATTCGAATGCATGCTTCTTTATGATATTCTAAGCATGTCCGTCAAGTTTCGTTGCATTTGGAATTGATTTACATTTTTAAATTTGCGATTTACTCTGTTTTCATTTGAGAATTTGAACCTAAGTGATTTATTTAATTGTATAACGTGCTTCTATGTGTTCTAATTCTTTCGTATAAGCCGTGCGTCGTCTTTAGTCTTATTTGGTTGTGTCTTGGTATTTTTGCAGACAATACTCCTGTGGAGTAGCGCCGGTTCTTGCTCTTTTTGCTCATCTTTTGCATAGCCAGGTGAGGCTTTCCTTTTCTGATTCCAGTATTATTACGTATATATATATAAATAAGCCTCTCCCCATATAAGCCTCGTTTATGTTTTGGTTTTCACACCGTTTATATATATATATACTTAGTAGATATTTATGATTATTATGTTCATTTGATTTATCGAAAATTACTTGATATGAAAAAGTATTACGTATAGTCTTCGAAATGTTTACGAAAGAGACATGTAAAACCTTTTTGTTTCTAAGGCGAACTTTGGCCTACGGCCTCGCATATGACATGTCTCGAACGGTCTTTTGGCCAACCCGAAATGTTTGAAAAGCGAGTTATGAAATGTTTGCATGATCGTTTGGGCCCGGAGTAAGAGCGATAGGACGAAGTCGGTAGACGTCGGGTGTACGGTGTAAATCCTATGGTTTCCTCCATTTGGGAGCTCGGGGTGAGGCCGGAGTGGCAGCCCTTTGAGTACCTGAGTTATTCCCGTCAGTTACGAGTAGTTCGGATTTAGCGGTCCGTCTACATTGGAGGAATAAGGGTGGTTTCCATTTTTTTTTATGTTTGGATATTGGAGTTCAGGGCTCGACTCGCCGAGTCATTAGATATGTTATGTTTTATGTTAAATCACCACCCGATTACGAAAACCTTTCTTTTATATTGTTTTCTTTTAATTTAAAATTGGTGATTTGTTTTCCGTTTTGTTATATACATTATTATTCCCTCCTCACTTAGTCGTTTGACTAACCCCCTCTGTTTTACCCCTGTACTGGTTTCAGGACACTAGGCGGGATCTGCGTCGTCGTCGTCGCGTCTTTGAGTTGCATTCTTTTGTTCATGTATAACTCTCATTCAGTATGGCTATGATTTATGTCTTTTGATTTTAGGATTTATTAGAATGTATTCGGGATTTTGTATATTGAACCCGTGATTATATAATTATCGGGATATTGTACCGAACCCGTTTGTTATTTAATTAAGTGAATTTCGTTAGCCTTGGTGGGCTTTAATAATTATGCAATTTATCATGCTTTAATGTTTGATTATTTCGCTTCCACACTTCTGTCTTGTTGTTTTTTTAAAACCCCCGCCTAGTAATTGAGTAAATGCTTGCCGTTCGCCGGGTTTCGATTCGGGTCGGATCCCATTCCGGCTTCGGGTCGGGGCTCGGTGCGGGGCGTGCGTTACCCGTTTGGGGCGCCCGCTACAGTTGGTATCAGAGCTCTTGGTCCAATGGCCGAAGCTCTGAATTGTCGTGTCTAGTTGTGTCTAGGTTGTACGGCTTAGGATTACGTGTTTGTGGCTATGTAATTATTTGAATAAACTTCTCTACGTGTTACAGCTTTTCATAATCACTTATCGTCATGCATGTTTGGTATTGAATGTGCAGAATGCCTCCTCGTCGTGAACCGCCAGGTCCGCCTCCAGGTGTTCCTACTCCGGCACAGTTTATGGAAGCCTTAGGGCAATTCATGGTTCATACCAACAGAGCTACGCCACCACCTGCCCCCGAGAATGATATGGGAAGGTTTCTTAAGCTCAACCCTCCGCAGTTCGAGGGTGCACCTGATGATGTTATCGCCGAGGCTTGGATATCGGCGATGGAAAAGAGATTCCGCGTGATGGAATGTCCGGACCCTAAGAGGGTCGAGTTAGCAGTGTACCAGATGACTGGAGCTGCTCAGGACTGGTGGGCTCGTATAGAGCAGAGATGGCAGCGAGAGCATGTGGTCCCGTCTTGGGATCAGTTTTTGGTGGAGTTTCGGGCCAAGTATATTCCTTTGGTGGTCCGACAGAGACGTGAGCGAGAGTTCCTGGCTCTCAAGCAGGGTACTTCTACCGTTGACCAGTACGAGGCTCATTTCTCCAGGCTTATTATTCACTGCTCGTATATGGTTGACGACGAGCAAAGAAAGACTCGACAGTTCATCGAGGGATTGTCGAACGAGATTCGTATGCATATGCTCGGGAACAGACTTCAGTTCTACACAGATCCAGTCGAGACGGCCCTTTCTATAGAGTCCGATCTTCGACAGATGAGACCGACATTAGTACCTGCCCCTGCAGCAGCCAAGAGTTTTGCTTCTGGTTCGAAGAGGCCATTTATTCCGTCTGGGTCCTCTTCGGGGAAGAAGCCGTTCAGGAGCGCCATTCAGCCTGCTCCTCCCCGACCTCAGCTTGCTCCTCCTCGATCTCAGGGATTTCCACGACCTGTCTGTGGATTTTGTCAGGGCCCACACTTAGAGGCCAAATGTTGGAGGAAGAACGGTCTTTGCTACGGATGCGGTAGCCCCGATCACAGAATTGGTGAATGTCCGAAGAGAAGACCGGTACAGCAGGGAGCCGCTCAGCCTCAGGCTTACGCTCGTGTTTACGCCTTGGAAGGCGATGCTGAGGATGCAGTTGCAGATCCGACAGATGTGGTGGAAGGTACTATATATATAAATGGCATGCCCATACATGCATTATACGACTCGGGTGCTTCACACTCATTTATTGCGCCTGATGTTTCCTTATCTGTGCATGCGCCTGTTTCGTTGCTTGATTATGTGCTAGTGGTTGGTTCGCCATTGGGTTCGAAGGTCGTTGCGAACCGAGCACTTAAACGTTGTCCGATTGTCATCGAGGATATCGAGTATCTAGCAGATTTGATCGAGCTGCCGATGAAGAAGTATGGAGTTATTCTCGGAATGGATTGGTTGTACGAGCATCGGGCGAAGGTTGATTGTTTCGAGAAGAAGGTTATTCTGGGCTCTAATGAGGTTAAGGGTTTCCGATCAGGAGAAGGCCCATATATCTCAATGATGGAAGCCAAGAAGCTCGTTCAGAAAGAAGAAGCGACGTGCTTTATAGCTTACATTCTCAACCGCCCGAAGGACCAGACAAAGATCGAAGAGACGCCCGTGGTCAATGAATTCGTCGACGTGTTTCCCGAGAATTCGGAATTCTTGCCACCGGATCGGGATATAGAGTTCGTGATTGATCTAGTTCCAGGAGCCGAGTCTTATTCGAAGTCGCCGTACCGAATGGCTCCTGCCAAGTTGAAAGAATTGAAGAATCAACTCGACGAACTTCTTTCTATTGGATATATCCGACCGAGTGCCTCGCCTTGGGGTGCTCCAGTCTTGTTCGTGAAGAAGAAGGACGGTACACTCCGCATGTGTATCGATTACCGAGAATTGAACAGGATGACTGTGAAGAACAAGTATCCTTTACCGCATATCGAGGAATTGTTCGATTTGCTACAAGGATCGAGGGTTTATTCCAAGCTCGATCTCAGACAAGGATATTACCAGCTCCGTATCCGATCAGACGATGTCCCGAAGACAGCTTTCAACACCCGATACGGACATTTCGAGTTTGTGGTCATGCCGTTTGGACTCTCGAATGCTCCAGCAGCTTTTATGGACATGATGCACAGAATTTTCCGTCCGTACCTCGACAAGTTTGTCGTTATTTTCATTGACGACATCTTAGTGTTCTCGAAGTCCGAAGAAGAACACGCTGAACACCTCCGGATTGTGCTCCAAGCTTTGAGAGAGCACCAACTATTCGCTAAGTTCAGCAAATGCGAATTCTGGATTGACCGAGTGACCTTCCTAGGTCATGTCATATCTGGAACGGGAATCGAGGTAGATCCTTCGAAGATTGAGACAGTGCTGGATTGGGAGAGACCTAAGACTCCTACAGAGATCCGTAGTTTCTTGGGATTAGCAGGATACTACAGACGTTTTGTCAAGGATTTCTCTAAACTTGCAGGTCCGTTAACAGCATTGACGAAGAAGGAAGCTAAGTTTGAGTGGTCAGCCAAATGTGAAGCTAGTTTTCAGGAGCTCAAGAAGAGATTGACCACAGCCCCAGTACTGACCCTGCCAGAGGGTTCTGAAGGATTTGTCGTGTATGCAGATGCGTCACACGAAGGGTTAGGTTGTGTGTTAATGCAGAATGGGAAAGTTATAGCTTATGCATCGAGGAAGCTAAAGCCAGCTGAAGAGAACTATCCCACTCACGACCTTGAACTAGCCGCCGTGGTATTTGCATTATTGAAATGGCGTCATTACCTCTACGGCATCACATTCGACATCTTCACAGATCATAAGAGCCTTCAGTACTTGTTTACTCAGAAGGAATTGAACAAACGACAGCGCCGATGGATGGAGTTATTTGAGGACTACGACTGCAAGATCCAGTACCATCCCGGGAAGGCGAATGTCGTAGCCGATGCATTGAGCCGGAAGGCAAGCATAGCCCAGCTAGAGGCTAGGTTAGAGGGAGTTCACATCAGTTCTCAGGCCCATGTTCACAGCATATCGATCCAGTCAGAGTTGGGTCGAAAGATTCGAGATGTTCAGGCTACTGATGAGTGGACTCAGAGACAGGTAGTTCACATTGCAGCTGATTCTGAGACTCAGTTTGGTGTGGACGACACAGGAATTCTCCGCTACAAGTCCCGAGTTTGTGTTCCGGAGAGTCTGAGGAAAGAGATTCTCGATGAGGCTCACAACACACCTTACACAGTTCATCCGGGAGGAAGTAAGATGTATCGGGATTTGAAGGAACTGTTCTGGTGGAGAGGTATGAAGAGAGACGTAGCTGATTACGTCAAGAGATGTTCGACTTGTCAACAAGTTAAAGCTGAACATCAGAGACCAGGAGGTTTGCTTGAGCCACTACCGATTCCTACATGGAATTGGGAGGGTATTGCCATGGACTTCGTGTCTGGTTTGCCTAAAGTTAGAGGTGGTTACGATAGCATTTGGGTGATTATCGACCGACTATCCAAGAGTGCTCATTTCATACCGATCAACATGTCATACAAAGTGGATAGGTTGGCAGAGATTTATCACCGAGAGATTGTCAAGCTTCATGGGATTCCGACTACGATAGTATCTGACAGAGATGCTCGATTTACTTCCCGTTTGTGGCAGCAACTTCAAGAACGAATGGGAACGAAACTGACTATCAGTACAACCGCACATCCGCAAACCGATGGTCAGTCAGAGAGGATGATCAGATATCTCTGTGATATGCTTCGAGCTTGTGCCCTGGATTTTCGCAACAATTGGCACGACCAGTTGCCTCTGATCGAGTTTGCTTACAACAACAGTCATCAGTCTACGATCGGAATGGCACCTTACGAAGCATTGTATGGCAGAAAGTGTAGATCCCCGTTGTTTTGGGATCTCGAAGATTGGCGATAGACGAAAGATGATAAGGAACGAGGAACTCCTCCCAAGTTTCTCCAAAATGCCATCGACCGTATTTAGATCATCCGGCAGAGAATGAAGGCAGCTCAGGATCGACAAAAGAGCTATGCCGACACCCGCCGCCGACCGTTGGAATTTGAGGTTGGTGACAGGGTATTCCTCAAAGCTTCTCCTCGAAAGGGTTTCACCCGAATTGGGAAAGGAGGAAAATTAAGTCCGAGATTTTTGGGCCCCTATGAGATTCTGGAAAGAATTGGGAACGCAGCTTACAGGTTAGACTTGCCGCCGAGTCTGACTGGGATTCACAACGTTTTTCATGTTTCCCAACTCCGAAAATACTTCCCAAATGAGTCCGAGATCCTTCCTGTTGAGGATATTGAACTAGAACCGGATTTGACCTTTGTTTCGAAGCCGGTGAAGATATTAGATAAGAAGACTCAAGCTCTGCGCAACCGAGAGATTTCTCTTATCAAAGTCCTTTGGAGAAATCAGACAACCGAAGAAGCTACATGGGAGACCGAGGACAAAATGCGCAAGTTTCATCCGGAACTATTTCAGTCGGACGAGTAGAATCTGTGGGCCAGATTCTCTTAAGGAGGGGTGATTGTAACGCCCCGAAAATCCGAATTATTAATTTGGTATGTCCGAATCGAATATTTGTATAATTTAATATTTATTTGATATTTATTATGTAATTTTAGAATTTATTTCGTATATGATTGAATTTATGTATTTAAATTACAAATTGTCAATGTGCGTTTAATAATATGAATTTTGACTGTAATTACGTGTTATTTGGACATCGTGAGATTTCGAACTTATTTTGCAAAATTACTAAAATGCCCATTCGATTTATAAACCTTAGTCAATTTGACTAAATCAATCTCTCTCCTTCTCCATTACCATTCACGCACAAACAAGAGAGAAAAAGAGAAGAAAGAAAAAGAGAGAAAAGAGAAGAAAGAAGAAAGAAATTCCAACGATCGTTCCGACTCCGTTTCTCGACGGATTCTCGAGCCGTTTACGTCCACGAACTCCTCGCGATCTCATCTACGAGTAAGCTCTCACGAAATTTTTCGATTAATGCCTTCGTTACTTCGATTTTTTTGGATTTTTGATAATAGTTATAGAATTTAGGTTTTATATGATTTTGATAGAAAATGTGGATGGATTTTCGTGTTTATCGTTTCTATATGAAGATTATATGTTGTAGATGATTATATGTGAGAATTAGGGTTTTATTTGCATGTTTTAGTGATTAATCGTTGGATTAAGGTTTGAATTCGCGTAGGTTTTGTTTCTGCGAAATGTTTCTGCTCGAATCGGTGCACACGGCCTGGTGCACACGGCCTTGAGGCCGTGTGCATGAGGCCGTGCGCGTGGATGAATTGCACACGGGCTGTGCACACGGCCTTGAGGCCGTGTGCATGAGGCCGTGCGCGTTTCTTGATTGTGCACGGCCTCGCCACACGGCCGTGCACAAGGCCGTGTGGAAGGCTCGAACAGTGCCCTGACCTTCTGTAAGTCAGGGTACAAATTGGCCTACGGGTCCCGCTTCGGCTCGTCTTTTCCGAATTCTTTCTTCGCTCGTGTATTCGATATGTATGATATAGATAGGGATTGCATGATTTATGAATTTACGACATGTTCGGGTATGTGAATAGTGCATTTTAAGTTTTCGTTAAATTTTCTAACTTTTGCATGTGAAGTCCGATTTTCCCGAAATTCGAATGCATGCTTCTTTATGATATTCTAAGCATGTCCGTAAAGTTTCGTTGCATTTGGAATTGATTTACATTTTTAAATTTGCGATTTACTCTGTTTTCGTTTGAGAATTTGAACCTAAGTGATTTATTTAATTGTATAACGTGCTTCTATGTGTTCTAATTCTTTCGTATAAGCCGTGCGTCGTCTTTAGTCTTATTTGGTTATGTCTTGGTATTTTGGCAGACGATACTCCTGTGGAGTAGCGCCGGTTCTTTCTCTTTTTGCTCATCTTTTGCATAGCCAGGTGAGGCTTTCCTTTTCTGATTCCAGTATTATTACGTATATATATATAAATAAGCCTCTCCCCATATAAGCCTCGTTTATGTTTTGGTTTTCACACCGTTTATATATATATATACTTAGTAGATATTTATGATTATTATGTTCATTTGATTTATCGAAAATTACTTGATATGAAAAAGTATTACGTATAGTCTTCGAAATGTTTACGAAAGAGACATGTAAAACCTTTTTGTTTCTAAGGCGAACTTTGGCCTTCGGCCTCGCATATGACATGTCTCGAACGGTCTTTTGGCCAACCCGAAATGTTTGAAAAGCGAGTTATGAAATGTTTGCATGATCGTTTGGGCCCGGAGTAAGAGCGATAGGACGAAGTCGGTAGACGTCGGGTCTACGGCGTAAATCCTATGGTTTCCTCCATTTGGGAGCTCGGGGTGAGGCCGGAGTGGCAGCCCTTTGAGTACCTGAGTTATTCCCGTCAGTTACGAGTAGTTCGGATTTAGCGGTCCGTCTACATTGGAGGAATAAGGGTGGTTTCCGTTTTTTTTTATGTTTGGATATTGGAGTTCAGGGCTCGACTCGCCGAGTCATTAGATATGTTATGTTTTATGTTAAATCACCACCCGATTACGAAAACCTTTCTTTTATATTGTTTTCTTTTAATTTAAAATTGGTGATTTGTTTTCCGTTTTGTTATATACATTATTATTCCCTCCTCACTTAGTCGTTTGACTAACCCCCTCTGTTTTACCCCTGTACTGGTTTCAGGACACTAGGCGGGATCTGCGTCGTCGTCGTCGCGTCTTTGAGTTGCATTCTTTTGTTCATGTATAACTCTCATTCAGTATGGCTATGATTTATGTCTTTTGATTTTAGGATTTATTAGAATGTATTCGGGATTTTGTATATTGAACCCGTGATTATATAATTATCGGGATATTGTACCGAACCCGTTTGTTATTTAATTAAGTGAATTTCGTTAGCCTTGGTGGGCTTTAATAATTATGCAATTTATCATGCTTTAATGTTTGATTATTTCGTTTCCGCACTTCTGTCTTGTTGTTTTTTTAAAACCCCCGCCTAGTAATTGAGTAAATGCTTGCCGTTCGCCGGGTTTCGATTCGGGTCGGATCCCATTCCGGCTTCGGGTCGGGGCTCGGTGCGGGGCATGCGTTACCCGTTTGGGGCGCCCGCTACAAAATCCCTAATATCATAAAACATATAAATAAAAGCCATACGGGAAAGAGTTATACAATCAAATCAATCACTTAAGTTCAAATTCTCAAACGAAAACAGAGTAATTCATGCATTTAAAAATTTAAATCAAGTCCAAATGCAACGAAACTTTACGGACATGCTTAAATTATCATAAAGGAGTATGCATTCGAATTTCGGGAAAATCGGACTTCATATGCAAAAGTCAGGAAATTTTATGAAAACTTAAAACGCACTATTCATATACCCAAACATGTTGTAAATTCAAAAATCATGCAATTCCTATCTATTTCATATATATCGAATAAACGAGCAAAGAAAGAATTCGGAAAAGACGAGCCAAAGCAGGACGCATAGGCTAAAATGTGCCCTGACTTACAGAAGGTCAGGGCACTGTTCGACCAGGCCACACGGCCTTGTGCACGGCCGTGTGCCGAGGCCGTGCACAATCAAGAAACACGCACGGCCTCATGCATACGGCTTCAAGGCCGTGTGCACAGCCCGTGTGCAATTCTCCACACACACGCACGGTCTCATGAGGCCGTGTGCACCAGCCCGTGTGCGACCAGATTGAGCAGAACAGCAAAAACATACGCGAATTCAAACCAAAATCTAACATTTAATCGATTAATCAAGTAAATCAATCCCTAATTCTCACATATAATCATCTACAACATATAATCTACATATAGAAACGATAAAAACGAAAATCCATCCACGATTACTATCAAAATCGAATAAAACCTAAATTCTACAACTATTATCAAAAATAAGAAATACTAAGCATACCAGACATTAAACGAAAGAATCGTGAAAGGCTTACTCGTAGATGAGATCGCGAGGAGTTCGTAGACGTAAACGGATCGAAAATCCGTCAGGAAACGGAGTCGGGACGATCGTTGGAATCTCTTTCTTCTTCCTTCTCTTTTTCTTTCTTTTTATTTCTTCCCCTTTGCTGTTGATTGTGTGAATGGAATTGAGAGGGAGAGATGAGACTTAGTCAATTTTGACTAGGGTTTAAAGTCGAAGGGGCATAGTCGTAATTTTGCAAAATAAGTTCGAAAATTTACGTCGTCCAAATAATGTATAATTACAGTTAAAATTCATATTATTAAACGCACATTGACAATTCGTAATTTAAATATAGAAATTCATTCATATACGAAATAATTCTAAAATTACATAATAAATATCAAATAAAATAATAAATTGCGCAAATATTCGATTCGGACATACCATAATATAATTCGGATTTTAGGGGCGTTATACACTGGCCTATGCACTGGCGTGCGCACCAGCGTGCACAAGGCCGTGCAAGGCATAAAATGGACGCACGGTCTTGGCGCATGGTCTCAAGACCGTGCGGATTATCAGAACAGCAGAAAAGTCGCAGAAACGAAGAAAACTCGCGGGAATGAACCAAAAATCGATATTTAACCAATCAATCATACAAATCCCAAGCTAATGCTCACATATATTGATCTATAACATCTAATCTACCTATAGAACCAAGAATCACATAAATCCATCCATAGAATCATTCAAAATCAACATTTAACCTAAATATTCAACTATTCACAAAAATCAGAAAATCGAAGCATAGAAAGCATTAAACACGAAAGGTGTGAGAAGCTTACTTGAAGAAGATATCGTGAGGAGTTCGTCGGTTTTCATGGCTCGGAATTTGGTCGGGAAACGAAGTAGGAATGATCAATCCAAGCTTTTTCTTCTTTTTCTTTTTTTCCTTTCTTTTTCTTCTCCTTTATTGTGTTTGAACGTGAATGAGGGAGAGAGAGGGAGAGAGAGTGAGACTAAGTCAAAAAGTTGACTTGGTTTGAGAAATGAAGGGGGCATTTTCGTAATTTTATAAAAGTAGTTCAAAACATATGTTGTTCAAATAAAACATAAATACAGTCAAAGTTCATGAAATTAAACGCACATTAACATGTCGTGGTTTAAATACCAAAATTCACTCATTTATGAAATTGTTATATAAATCACATAATAATTATCAAATAAAATAATAAATCACGTAAATAATTGATTCGGACTTACCGGATAATAACTCGGATTTTTGGGGCGCTACAATCACCCCTCCTTATGAGAATCTGGTCCTAGATGCTACTCGTTCGACAGAAATAACTCCGGGTGGAACTTGAGCATCTTGTCTTCAGTCTCCCACATAGCCTCTTCGGTTGTTTGATTTCTCCAAAGAACTTTGACAAGAGAAATCTCCCGGTTGCGCAGTGCTTGAGTTTTCCTATCCAATATCTTCACCGGCTTCGAAACAAAGGTCAAATCTGGTTCTAGTTCAATTTCTTCAACAAGAAGGATTTTGGACTCATTCGGGAAGTACTTTCGGAGTTGGGAAACACAAAAGACGTTGTGAATCCCTGTTAGGCTTGGCGGCAAGTCTAACCTGTAGGCGGCATTCCCAATCCTCTCCAGAATCTCATAAGGACCCAAAAATCTGGGGCTCAACTTTCCCCCTTTTCCAATTCGGGTGAATCCCTTTCGAGGAGAAGCTTTGAGGAATACTTTCTCACCAACCTCAAATTCCAAAGGTCGGCGACGGGTGTCGGCATAGCTCTTCTGTCGATCCTGAGCTGCTTTCATTCTCTGACGGATGATCTGAATACGGTCAATGGCATTTTGGGGGAACTTTAGAGGAGTCCCTCGTCCCTTATCATCTTTCCTCCAACGCTAATCCTCGAGATCCCAGAACAATGGAGATCTACACTTTCTGCCATATAACGCTTCGTAAGGTGCCATTTTGATCATAGACTGATAACTGTTGTTGTAGGCAAACTCGATCAATGGAAATTCGTCGTGCCAATTGTTACGAAAGTCCAAGGCACAAGCGTGAAGCATATCACTGAGATATCAGCTGTACTGAAAGTCAGCTTCGTTCCCATTCGCTCTTGAAGTTGCTGGCATAAACGGGAAGTAAAAATCGAGCGTCTCTATCAGATACTATAGTAGTCGGAATCCCATGTAGCTTGACAATCTCTCGGTGATAAATCTTTGCCAACTTGTCCACTTTGTATGACATATTGATCGGTAGAAAGTGAGCACTCTTGGATAGTCAGTCGATATCACCCAATTGCTATCGTAGCCACTTCTAACTTTAGGCAAACTAGACACAAAGTCCATGGCAATACCCTCCCAATTCCATGTAGGAATTGGTAGTGGCTCAAGCAAGCCTCCCGGTCTTTGATGTTCAAGTTTGACTTGCTGACAAGTCGAGCATCTCTTGATGTAATCAGTTATGTCTCTCTTCATTCCTCTCCACCAGAATAATTCTTTCAAATCCCGGTACATCTTACTTCCTCCTCGATGAACTGTGTAAGGTGTGTTGTAAACCTCATTGAGAATATCTCTCCTCAAACTCTCCGGAACACAAACTCGGGTCTTGTAACGGAGAATTCCTGCATCGTCCACACCAAACTGAGTCTCAGGATCAACTGCGATGTGAACTATTTGTCTCTGAGTCCACTCATCAGTAGCCTGAACATCTCGAATCTTTCGACCCAACTCTGACTGGATCGATATGCTGTGAACGTGGGCCACAGAACTGATGTGAATTATCTCTAACTTTGCCTCTAGTTGGGCGATGCTCGCCTTCCGGCTCAATGCATCGGCTACAACATTCGCCTTTTCGGGATGGTACTGAATCTTACAATCGTAGTCATCAAATAACTCCATCCAACGGCACTATCGTTTGTTCAATTCCTTCTGAGTAAACAAATACTGAAGGCTCTTATGATCTGTGAAGATATCGAACGTGATGCCGTAGAGGTAATGACGCCATTTTAATAAAGCAAATACGACGGCGGATAGCTCAAGGTCGGCTGGCTTTAGCTTCCTCGATGCATAAGCTATAACTTTCCCATTTTCCATTAACACACAACCTAATCCTTCGTCTGACACATCTGCATACACGAAAAATCCTTCAGAACCCTCGGGCAGGGTCAACACTGGGTCTGTGGTCAATCTCTTCTTGAGCTCTTGAAAACTGGTTTCACATTTGGCTGACCACTCGAACTTAGCTTCTTTCTTCGTCAACGCTGTTAACGGGCCTGCAAGCTTAGAGAAATCCTTGATGAAACGTCTGTAGTATCCTACTAATCCCAAGAAACTTCGGATCTCTATTGGAGTCTTAGGTCTCTCCCAGTCCAGCACTGTCTCAATCTTCGAAGGATCTACCTCGATTCCCGTTCCGGACATGACATGACCTAGGAAGGTCACTCGATCAATCCAGAATTCGCATTTGCTGAACTTAGCGAACAACTGGTGCTCTCTCAAAGCTTGGAGCACAATCCGGAGGTGTTCAGCGTGTTCTTCTTCGAACTTTGAGAACACTAAGATATCGTCAATGAAAATTCTGTGCATCATGTCCATAAAAGCTGCTGGGGCATTCATGAGTCCAAAGGCATGACCACAAACTCGAAATGTCCGTATCGGGTGTTGGAAGCCGTCTTCAGGATATCCTCTGATCGGATACGGAGCTGGTAATATCCTTGTCTGAGGTTGAGCTTGGAGTAAACCCTCGATCCTTGTTGCAAGTCGAATAATTCCTCGATATGCGGTAGAGGATACTTGTTCTTCACTGTCATCCTGTTCAACTCTCGGTAATCGATACACATGCAAAGTGTACCATCCTTCTTCTTCACGAAAAAGACTAGAGCACCCCAAGGCGAGGTACTCGGTCGGATGTATCCAATGGAAAGGAGTTCGTCGAGTTGGTTCTTCAATTCTTTCAACTCAGCAGGAACCATTCGATACAGCGACTTCAAATAGGACTCGGCTATCGGAACTAGGTCAATCAAGAACTCTATATCCCAATCCGGTGGCAAGAATTCCAGATTCTCGGGGAACACGTCAGTGAATTCTCTGACCACAGGCGGTTGAGAAGGTAAGCTATAAAGCACGTAGCTTCTTCTTTCTGAACGAGCTTCTTGGCTTCCATCATCGAGATATACGGGCCTTCCCCTGACGGAAACCCTTAACTTCGTTGGAACCCAGAATAACCTTCTTCTCGAAACAATCAACCTTCGCCCGATGCTCATACAACCAATCCATTCCGAGAATAACCCCAAACTTCTTCATCAGCAACTCGATCAAATCTGCCGGGTATTCGATACCCTCGATGATAATCGGACAACGCTTAAGAGTACGATTCGCAACTACCTTCAAACTCAACGGTGAACTAACCACTAGCACATAATCAAGCAACGAAATAGGCGCAAGCACAGATAAAGAAACAGCAGGCGCAACAAACGAGTGTGAAGCACCCGTGTCGTACAATGCATGTATGGGGATGCCATTTATATATATAGTACCTTCCACCACATCGGTCGGATTTGCCACGGCGTCCTCAGCATCGCCTTCCAAGGCGTATATACGGGCATGGGCCTGAGGCTAAGCTGCTCCATGTTGTACCGGTCTCTTCCTCGGGCATACCTCCACTCGATGATCAGCGCTACCACATCCGTAGCAAAGTCCATTCTTCTTCCAGCACTTGGCATCTGTGTGGTTACCCTGAAAGAATCCACATACAGGTCGTGGAAGTCCTTGAGGTCGGGGAGGAGCAGGCTGAACGGCGATCTTGAATGGCTTCTTCCCAGGAGAGGACCCAGAATGAGAAAATGGCCTCTTCGAACCAGGAGGAAAACTCTTGGCGGCTGCGGGGGCAGGTGCAGAAGTCAGTCTCATCTGTCGGAGATCGGACTCTATAGAAAGGATCATCTCAACTGCGTCGGTATAGTACTGGAGTCGGTTCCTGAGCATGTGCATCCAGATCTCATTGAACAACCCCTCCATGAACTGGCGAGTCTTCCTCTCCTCGTCGTCAACCATATACGAGCAATGAACAATGAGCCTAGAGAAATGAGCCTCGTACTGATCGACGGATGAAGTACCCTGCTTGAGAGCCAGAAACTCTCTCTCACGCCGCTGACGGATAACCAACGGAATATACTTGGCCCAGAACTCGACCAAGAACTGATCCCAAGTCAAGACTACGTGCTCACGCTGCCATCTCTGCTGGATCCGTGTCCACCAATCCTGTGCAGCCAATCATCTGATAAACTGCAAACTCAACCCGCTTAGGGTCCAGGCACTCCATAACCCTGAATCTCTTCTCCATCACCGATATCCAAGCTTTGCGATAACATCATCCGGTGCACCCTCAAACTGCAAAGGGTTGAGCTTAAGGAATCGGTCCATATCCTTCTCGGGAGCAGGGTTTTGTTGTACCTAATGAGTATGGACCATAAATTGCCCTAAGGCCTCCATGAATTGGGTTGGGGTCAGAACACCAGTAGGCAGACCAGGCGGCTCATGGCGAGGAGGCATTCTGCAAAATCAACATCAAACATGCATGATGAAAAGTGATTATGAAAAGCTGTAACACGTAGAGAAGTTAAATTCACATAACCACATTGTCACAAATCACATAATCCTAAGCCGTACGACCTAGACAGACACGACAAAACATGACGCTTCAGAGCCTAGGCCATTGGACCCAAAGGGCACTGATACCAACTATAGCGGGCGCCCCAAACGGGTAACGCACGCCCCGCACCGAGTGTCGACCCGGAACCAAAATAGAATTCTGCCCCAAATCAAAACCTGGCGAACAGCACACATTTACTCAATCACTAGGCGGGGATTTCAAAAACGAAATAGACGACAAAGGTGCGGAAGCGATAACCAAGCAAAACAATAAACCATTGCACAAATATTAAAGCCCACCGAGGCCAACAAAATTCTAATTACTAATCACAATAATTTAATACACGGTTTCAATAGAATATCCTGACAATTTAGAATAACGGGTTCAGTATAATAATCTCGAATATAATTACACAGCAGCATAATTATCCTAATACATATATCATAAATAAATGCCAAATGGGAACAAGAGTTTACATATGCCAAAATAAATGCAACTCAACAGACGCGACGACAACGACATACAATCCCGCCTAGTATCCTGAAACCAACACCTAGGGTGAAACAGAGGGGGTTAGTCACACGACTAAGTGAGGAGGGAATAATAATGTATATTATAAAACGGAAGTAAATCACCAGTTTTCAAACTTAAAAGAAATCAACATAAAAGAAATATTTTCGTAAACGGTTGGTGATTTAGCATAAAACATTACATAACATTTCATAAGACTCGGTGAGACGAGCCCTTAACTCCAATTTCCAAACATAAAAATCGGAAACCACCCTTATTCCTCCAATGTAGACGGACCGCTAAATCCGAACTACTCATAACATACAGTATAATTTCAGGTACTCAAAGGGCTGCCACTCTGGCCTCACGCCAAGCTCCCAACGGTGGAGGGAACAAGAGGATGTACGCCGTAGACCCGACGTCTACCGGTTTCGTCCTGTCATCCTTACTCCGGGCCCAAACATTCATACATACAGTTCATAACTCGCTTTTCAAATCATTTTCGGATTGGTCGAAAGACCGTCCGAGACATGTCGTATGCGAGGCCGAAGGCCAAAGTTCGCCTCAGGAAAACAAAGAGGTTTTACATGTCTCTTTCGTAAATGTTTCAAAAGAGTATACATAGTAATTTTTCATATCAAAACATTTTCTATATATCTAATAAACATAATAGGAACAAATATTTACTAAGTATATGTAGAGACGGTATGAAAACAAAACGTAAATCAAAGCTTATATGGGGAGAGGCTTAATTATATATATACGTATAAGTATCGGAGTCAGAAACGGAAAGCCTCACCTGTTGGCTAATCAAAAAAGGGTAAAAGCAAGACCGGTACTACTCCACGGGAGTATCGTCTGCAAAATACAAAGACACTTTCACATAAGACTAACGACGACGCACGGCTTACACGAAACCATTAAAACACATAGAAACACGTTAAACAGTCATTCATATCACTTAGGTTCACATTCTATCAAAATAGATAAATTCAATAAGCAAATCAAGTTGGAATACGATAAAAGTTCATAATCATGCATAAAAGGCAATAAGGAAGTATGCATTAAATTTTCGGAAGAAAAGGACAACATTTGAAAAATAGCCAAAAATGCCTAAACAAAAAACACAAAGAACGGGGCCCCGAACGAAGTCAGAAAGTCCAAACTTCCTAAAATATGTTTTTCATGATTTATAGGAACTATGGGTGAAATCGGATCTCAAATCGGAGGTCAAACGAAGAAAGTCAACTTTTAAAAATGCCCTTTGACTCCCATTGCCGAGAGCAACATTTTGAAAATTGAGAAATTTTGGTTAAGGCATACACACGGTCTTGGGGACGGGGGCGCGCATGGGCTTGAGTGCGTTCTCAAGCCAGTGCAAACACTTGCACTGGCCTGCGCACCGCCATGCACACCAGCGTGCACAAGGCCGTGCAGGCATAAAATGGACGCACGGTCTTGGCGCATGGTCTCAAGACCGTGCGGATTATCAGAACAGCAGAAAAGTCGCAGAAATGAAGAAACCTCGCGAGAATGAACCAAAAATCGATATTTAACCAATCAATCATGCAAATCCCAAGCTAATACTCACATATATTTATCTATAACATCTAATTTACCTATAGAACCAAGAATCACGTAAATCCATCCAGAGAATCATTCAAAATCAACATTTAACCTAAATATTCAACTATTCACAAAAATCAGAAAATCGAAGCATAGAAAGCATTAAACACGAAAGGTGTGAGGAGTTCGTAGGTTTTCACGGCTCGGAATTTGGTCGGGAAACGAAGTCGGAACGATCAATCCAAGCTTTTTCTTCTTTTCTCTTTTACCTTTCTTTTTCTTCTCCTTTCTTTGTGTTTGAACGTGAATGAGGGAGAGAGAGAGAGAGAGTGAGACTAAGTCAAAAAGTTGACTTGGTTTGAGAAACAAATGGGGCATTTTCGTAATTTTATAAAAATAGTTCAAAACATAAGTTGTCCAAATAAAACATAATTACAGTCAAAGTTCATGAAATTAAACGCACAGTAACATGTCATGGTTTAAATACCAAAATCACATAATAATTATCAAATAAAATAATAAATCGCGTAAATAATCGATTCGGACTTACCGGATAATAACTCCGATTTTCGGGGTGCTACATAAGACGATATCATCTTATAAGAGAAATCGTAGAACGAGGAGCGTCGCTGTTGAACGCGTAACCTCGGAAGAGAATATAGCAGATCCACGAACGAAGCCCCTAAACCAAAGAGTATTTGAAGAACATTTTAGGAATATGGGACTTAGATACATGGGCAAATTGGCTTTAGGGCAAGTGGGAGATTGAAAGAGATAGTGCCCTGCAGCCAATATTTGTAATAGCTATCTCTTGTAATACAATCTTTAATTTATAATAAATGATATATTATTTTATATCTAATGGCAAGATTCTTTATTTCATATATATATTTGTTTTGCTTTTATGTTTTCTTGATATGTAAATAAAGAAGCTCCTGAATTACTATAAACCATATCACATTAACTAAAGAGATAGTTAAATGAAACATGTGATTAAGGTGTAATTCTAACTAATAAACTCCAAGTCAAATGAGTTCATAAAAGACAAGTAGGAGTGTCGAACGTGAACTCGAATATATAGACTTGCAGTGTGACTATATAAAGTACTGAGTTTCTGAGTATGAGAATGTAAGTTGACATTCATACTCACACTGGGTGGCTGTTCGACAGTTACACTGAGGATCCCAACCTTGACACTCACAATGGGAGAGGATAAAACCTCTAAGTAATTGAGTTAAGTCAAAGGTTAGTGATGTGATTAATAATCCCTAGACTTGAGGATTCGTCTCATCTTATATTTATGAGATAGTCATTTGGTATGTTTTTTCTCTCTATGACAATGAGCTCAGATAAGAACATAAGTTTCATGCTGGTGACTATTCAAGTGAATATGAAGATCAGAGAATGCCAAGAAATGATCCATCTACTCGATATCTGTATTGAGTAGAATTTCTATATCGTTCTGGATAGAATAACTGCCAAAGGAATCTTCGGCCTAAGTATTAATAGGTTCAAACTAAGGAAAGAGTATCCTTGAGTTTAGAATCAAAATGGCACTTGTCACTAACAGACATATATGATACAGTTAAAAAGGTTTCTTATTCCCATGCCTTAGATTGTATCGGGAATTAAAAGATGGAGATATCATATCTCACAACTAAAGTCACTGATCGAAAAAGGTTCATCTAAGAATGCTTTCACCATTGGCTAGGTAGATTCTAAACGTGCTAGTTGGTTATGAATCTTGTTATGCGTCATATCATGAATATGGGTAATTCATGTTATGATAATTGTATGAATTGTTCATTCAGTTAAATGCTAACTGCTATTCAATTGGTGGACCTGAGGGGGTCACACAATGAACTGGTCTTCTTGAACGTAGAACAAATGATCAATAATAGATTGATTTTAAATTAATGAAGTTAATTTAATTGAGAAATAAGAAAGAAGAATTTATATATAAGATATATATAATACATTGAGAATGAAATAAATTAATGCAGTTAATTTATTAAAAGATAAATAGTTTATCAGTTTATTGATTTAGGTATTTAATTGATTGGGCTTTTAATTAAGTAAGTTAATTAATACAAGCCTGATCCAATTAAATAAACTTAAGTTCAAACAGGCTTGGACTGAACAGTTAATTAAAGCCTGAAAGGATTTAATTAAATAAATCCAAAACATAGTAATTAATAAACTGGACCAGACCTGGACCAAGCCTGGCCCAGAGGAGACTGGCAAAAATTCTTAGCCCATCAGGGTTAGGGTTTTCGGCTAGTGTGTCTATTTAATGGACATCTGGCTGATCATTCTCATAAGCTGATAATCTGATTTCTTTCTAAACGCAGTTGAGAAACTATTCTCTCTTCGTTCACCTTCTTTCTCAAATCTCAATTCTTGTATTTCTTAAGTGTAAGAAATTCAAGAACATTCTATACTCTAAAGTTTTATTGTTCTTACATTATTCAGTTGTAGATCTGGCAGCAACTGAATTGTGGGTTTGAGAAGATTCGGTTCGTGGACTTAATCCTTAGAGGACTCCGGTGTTTGAAGTCTTCGTGTGGCAAACGGTGGATTCAAAGTTCTTGAGAACTCCAATTCCTACATAAGCAGACGTGCTAAAGGTGTTTATCCTAAACACATATTTTTGAGAAAATATCTTTAATCGGTTCATAAACTTCCTGGGGAATTCCATATTAGATTCCCGGCATAAAAAATTTAAATTCCGCTATTGCGGGGTATTCAATTCCAACAGTGGTATCAGAGCCTCCGATTAATTCGATGTTTTCATGAATTTAATTAGTGCCGGATATTGTTTGACAAATTAAATTATGTATATTGATTGTTGTTGTTGGGGATATCTGTTTATTTGGTTTTTGCTAAAGTTTTCCAAAACTGTTCTTCGTGTTCTTAGCTGTGTTTAAATTTTCTGAAAAATTACAAAAAAAAAAAAAAAATCTTCTCGATTTCCGCATGACAGCACGGTGGTTGCCATTGGACAGCCACCACCACGCGCCGCTGGAAATCTCACGGCAGAGGGATTTTTCGATCGGGAAATGAGAGGCTGTGCACCGCCTGGTGCACAACATCTCCACCAGATCGGAAACCACCAGGGGAGGCTTCTCCCTGTTAGAGTAGTGCCCTTGAAAGCCGAACTGTTTAGGCTATTTCTATGTAATACTCTAGAGCAGAACTTTCTTATGACTTGTAGTAAAAAGGAGTGATTAGTCGTTTTATACTATTGGCCTATTTCATCATATTTCAATTGCATTTAATTGCATATTATTTATTCTTGTGTATGGATGAAACCCTAAGATCACAGTAAGCTAAGGGACTTGGTTTCCCCATTTGATGGGGGCCATGAAATAAGTACCCAATGGCGTGATCTGAAACACTCCAAGTCGAAGAGTTTAAAAGACACAGGGGATGTCGATGAGACTCACACGAGACTTGCTCATATGACATAGCTTTATGAAAGTGTGTCCCATTTCATGGCATTAGTGTTTTGACACTACTATGCATATGAGGGTGCTTAATGGAGATTAAGTTCACTGAGGATCCCGACAGGAATGCCTAAATGGGTTAAGGCTCATAACGAGTCTTAAAGATTAGGAGGGTTTCCCAAGCCATGATCGTGTCTAATTGATCCTTTAAATTGAAAGGATTCAATTAAAGATATAACTGTAACATTAGAAATGTGTTTCTACTGCTGTCCTGTTGGTGGACCTGAGGGGTCACACAATGACTTCCAAGGGCAAATAAGATTATCTAATCAATGGGGATTGATGGATTGAATTAATTGGTTTAATTCAAAACTGAAGTAGTTAATTAATAGTTGATAAACAATGAAGAATTTAATTAAGAATAATTAATGGATTTAATTTGATTAAATCAAATTGAGAAAGGAAATATTAATTTGGAAATTAATATTCAATTGGGCTTGAATTTTATTTGGTATAAAATGTATAAAATAAAGCCCAAAAGTTAATTGAAAGATTAATCAAATTCTAATTAGGAGTAATTACATAATTGGACTTTGAGAATTTAATATATTATTAAATTTAATGGGCATTTTGAAAAGGCCCAAATCCTAGTCCAAGTAGAAGGAGATGGCCGAAAATCCAAGTCCTTCATGGGCTTGGAATTTTTGGCCATGTGGGTTTTTAAATAACCCTTGGATTGTTTCTTTCTAAGCAAGGAATAACACATTCAGAAAAACCCTAAGTTTTCTGTTTTCTCTCCTCTCTCTTTTCACGCCAACTCTCTCTCTGTCTAAGAGAATTGGTTTTCTTCACTTCAAAGATCAAGTCTTACTCACTAAGGCTTAATCAAAAGAGATAGTCAATCGTTCTTCGTTCCCTAGCAGGAATTAAGAGACACGAGTTTGCCTGCGAGAAGCCGTGGACTATCTTCAGAGAGTTTCAGTTGAAAATCGAAACCTAGGTGGATCTTGAGGCCAGCGATCTCGAGGAGTGGCTAGAAGCTTTAGAAAGCTTTCGTTCCTTATCTACTACAAAAGGAGTGCGTAAAGGTGTGCTTCGTTATAATGTATAAACGTCTCAAAGTTTCATATTCATTGGATGAAGATTCACTGTAAAGCCCCGGGACAAAAATTTTGAAATCCATTACTTCCGCTGTGCCTGGAGATACATGAATCCCAACACTCCCCGTCGCGCCAGCCGCGTCGCCCATCCCTGCCGTGAAGCGCCGCCTGTCGCCTCCAAGAAGAAAAATTACAGAGGAAGCTTTTGGCCATCATTGGCCAACGTTGAGGATTCTGCAGGTGAGAGGTGGCGCGGACGGGAGCAACGAAGTCGTTTCCCGTCCCAGCACAAATCGCCGCCGCGAGAAAAGGCATTTCCAGCCTTTGCCGGAAAATCGCGAAAAGAAAATAGGGGCGGCGGAATTTCCCGTCGCTGCCCCGTGGTGGCGTCTCCAGCCACCACCGTTCCACCTCGCGAGGACCAAGGATCCAGCGCTACCCTCTGATAGCGCTGCCGCTGGCTGAGATGCGCAGCCAGCGCCGCTAGGGTTTCATGGTGAAACCCTCACTGAGGATCCCGACGGGAATGCCTAAATGGGTTAAGGCTCATAATGAGTCTTAAAGATTAGGAGGGTTTCCTAAGCCATGATCGTGTCTTATTGATCTTTAGACTTGAGACTCCATGGTTGCCTTGTGTATGACTGGGGCATACTTTGACATACTGTTGAATCCCTCGAGTTTCACATAAGCTGTATGTTGGGTATGTTCAAGTTATGCATGGAGGCTGTGAGGGTTAATATAGAATCAATCACTTGTTATAAGAACAAGAAGAATTCCTATGAATTCCGTTGTAGTGTATCTCATCTTAAATCTTTGCAAAGTACTATTGATCTCAATTAGGAAAGAGTTCCTAGAGTTGGAGTTCAAATGAGATTACTATTGGAATGTCGTTCATAGCATTATAGAGTACTGGGGTTCTGTATCCCATACCCTAGGTCATAATCGAGAATTGGATGATTGAGGGATTGTATCTCACGGAGATCATGAGGCTGAAAGGTAAGCACCATTTCATCGAAAGATGGGTGGCCATGGACACGTTGCTAGACATCATCTGTGGTCTGTAGAAATGAGTTTGTGAGATCAAATGGGCTTTGACTCACAAACCTTCTTTAAATTGAAAGGGTTCAATTAAAGATATAACTGTAACATTTGGAATGTGTTTCTACTACTGTCCTACAGGTGAACCTGAGGGGTCACATAATGACTTCCAAGGGCAAATAAGATTATCTAATCAATGGGGATTGATGGATTGAATTAATTGATTTAATTTAAAACTGAAGTAGTTAATTAATAGTTGATTAACAATGAAGAATTTAATTAAGAGTAATTAATGGATTTAATTTGATTAAATCAAATTGAGAAAGGAAATATTAATTTGGGAATTAATATTCAATTGGGCTTGAATTTTATTTGGTATAAAATAAAGCCCAAAATTTAATTGAAAGATTAATCCAATTCTAATTAGGAGTAATTACATAATTGGGCTTTAAAAATTTAATCTAGTATTAAATTTAATGGGCCTTTTGAAAAGGCCCAAATCCTAGTCCAAGTAGAAGGAGATGGCCGAAAATCCAAGTCTTTCATGGGCTTGGAAGTTTCGGCCATGAGGGTTATTAAATAACCCCTTGGATTGTTTCTTTCTAAGCAAGCAATAACACATTCAGAAAAACCCTAAGTTTTGTGTGTTCTCTCCTCTCTCTTTTCACGCCAACTCTCTCTCTCTCTCTAAGAGAATTGGTTTTCTTCACTTCAAAGATTAAGTCTTACTAACTACGGCTTAATCAAAAGAGATAATCAATCGTTCTTCGTTCCCTAGCAGGAATTAAGAGACACGAGTTTGCCTGCGAGAAGCTGTGGACTATCTTCAGAGGGTTTCGGTTGAAAATCGAAACCTAGGTGGATCTTGAAGCCAGCGATCTCGGGGAGTGTCCAGAAGCTTTGGAAAGCTTTCGTCCCTCATCTACTACAGAAGGAGTGCGTAAAGGTGTGCTTCATTATAATGTATAAACGTCTCAAAGTTTTATATTCATTGGATGAAGATTCACTGTAAAGTCCAGGGACAAAAATTTTGAAATCTATTACGTCCGCTGCGCCTGGGGGTATGTGAATCCTAACAATGAATGCTTATTTAAAGGTAAAATGGAATGTTGATGATACAAAATTGCGGCACTTATATTATAAGTTGTCTAACATTAATTACGAATGCGTATCTAACTAAGGGACCTACGTAATTTTAGACGTGAAGATGCCCTTGTAGGGTAAAAATGGCCTGTTTATGATAGGATTTTGTGGCACTGATATTGTAAGTTGTCTAACAATACTGAAGAATGGCGTATCTAACCAAGGAATCTGGTTAATTTTGAGACCAGATGATGCCATTGATGATACGAATTTGTGGCACTGTAACACCCCAAAGTTTTGGTAAGCTAAAGCCGGTAAGAATTCTTAAGATAACGGGACAAGTTTGGAAAATTCGATCGGTACATATGTGCTTATGGGATATTTGTGTGTTTTATATGAATTTTTGTAAATGCAATAATTTGTGAGTTTAAATTATTCTAAGTTGATGTGCGTTTAAAATGATGAGTTTTGACTATAATATTGACATATTTCATTAATATGTCCTTTTTATGAAGTTTCGCAAAATTACGAAAATGCCCCTTCGATTTTTCATTAAACCTCAGGTTTTCTTTTCATTCTCTTTTCCTTTTCTTTTTCTTAATTACACTGAAACAGCTGAAGGAAAAGAAAAGAAAGAAAGAAAAAGAAAGAATTTTCTTTAAAACTTCAATTCGATCTTTCGAGTTCGTTTCTTAACCAAATTTCGATCCGTAAGAACCTACGTGATCCTTGTAACATTCTCTATAGGTATCATTCAGGTTTCATTTGATTCCGTTGTCGTTTGAGTATGTTTTGGATAAATTGCTTCGAAGTTGGATTTTTCGATAGTTTGATCGCTATACTCCGTAGTTTTCGATGATTCTTGATCCTATGTGTTGCCATTGTGATCTTTGATGCTTCTTGAAGTTTGTAGTATGAAAATATGATTGAAAATTGTATTTTGGTAAAGATTTGATGAAGTTTTGCTGCTTCTGTGCGAAGTTCTTCGCGTTCTGCTGAAAATTCGCGAAAACAGGTGCACACGGCCTTGCAACAGGCGGTGTAGCAAGACCGTGCGTGTTTTCCACCCCACACGGCCTTGCATCAGGCCGTGTGGGTAGGCTGTGCATGTTTCAAAGTTGCACACGGCCTTGATCAGGCCGTGTGGACAGGCCGTGCGTGTTCCCAAAATCGCACACGGCCTTGATCAGGCCGTGTGTGTAGACCGTGTGTCCCGATTTTAGTTCAAAAGTCTCTGGAAGTCAAAAATTGCAAATACTACTTTCTTCGTTTGATATTATTTTCAAAATCCGACTTCGCCATTAAGTTCGTAGTGCTTTAAAACTTAATAATCCATAGAGTTTGAATTTTTCCAATACCGTTTGATCGTGAAACGAACCGATTTCCATTTAGGGAATTATACGCTTTTCGCAATTCTTTTCCGATTGCTTCGAAACTTGAATGTATGCTTCTTTATAGTATTTTAAGCATTTCTATGAAACCTAATTGTGTTTAGGCATGATTATAAGATTGAAGTTGATATTTCATTCGTTTCATTGAATAATTGCCCTAATTGCCCTTCTTTGATTTAATTAAGTGGTTATTGCATTAAGAATAAGCCGTGCGTCGTGTCGTCGTCTTACTTGGTTGTGTTATATTTGGTTTCAGGTGGTAGTTCGTCTGGGCAGTAGTTGGTCTTCTTTCTTTTGCCCTTTTTGCAGGATTATCCAGGTGGGGTTTCTTTTCCGAATTCGGCTTCCTTATACGTATGTAAATATTCCGTATATACCTGAAGCCTGTCTTTTATGTTTTTATGTTTCTTTCCCCATGTTTATATTATACGTAGTAGCTATTTGAACCATACTATATTAATGAGTTTAAAGAAAAATGCTTTGATATCAAATTATTATGTATAACCCCTCGAGAGCTCTATTAGCTCGAAAGGGTATAAAATGGATTGAAATTGGTCCCTTTGACCACATAAGTATTTGGGATGCGAGAACATTATCTTGGCCTTTCGGCCTGGCCATTGAGCCACATTATACAATTGGGCCCGGACTTCAGGGTACGGGGTGAAGCCGGATAGACGTCGGGTCTACGGTGGATCTCAATGCTCTGGACTCCAAACTGATGGGAGCTCGAGGGTATGACCGGAGTGGCAACCCTTTTGAGTACCTGCGCCGGACGGGATCTAGTCTATATCCCCAGCCGAAGATGTATTGGATATTTGTCCTTGCATGGTTATATAGTAGCGGGCTAGCTACCTTTCTACACAAGGAGGAATAAGGGAGGTTTATTTGATATTTCTGATATTATGAAACAGGTGGTTGATGCTCGTCTCGCCGAGCTTTTACTTTAATGCGAAATTATTCGATTCACCAATAATTGTGAAAACCTTTATTTTTCCCTTGCTTTCTTCTCATTTACAAACCGGTGAATCTTTTGGGTTGTTTCGATAATATATATGTATTACAGCCCCCTCACTTAGTCGCTTTGACTAACCCCATTACTCTGTTGTTGTCTTTTCAGGTTTTGTTGCTAGGCGGATTCAGGTCGTGTCCTTGGAGTCATTTACTTTTGCTTAGGTGATTTCATATCCGTCTATGTATCTGGATAAATACTTAAAACCCTAGAAGTTGTAGATGTAAATAATGTAAATTAGTTTGAATGTTGATATTGATATTTCCAGTGGCCTTGGTGGGCTTTATAATTGTGTTTTGGATTATGGTTGTTCTAGCTCCCTGAGTGGGATAGGTTGTGCTAATTTGCTTCCGCTGTATTATTGTTCATTGTCTTATTATTTTCTAAAGCAGATCCGCCTGGTAACTATTTTCCGTTCGCCAGGTTGTAGTTCATAACTGGACCTTTAGTTCTGGTTATGGATTATGACTTGGTGCGGGACGTCACGTCACACCGTATTTGGGGACGTGCTGTTACAGTTGGTATCAGAGCTAGAGGTTCATTGGCCTTAGTTCTGTGAGTCGAGTCAGTCTAGGTCCGTACGGCTTATGACTTAGGAATTGTGCTTTTGTGCTTATGTGCTTACAACTTTGCATCCATAATTAATCTACATGCATACTTGTTATATTTAACTGTAGGATGCCGCCTCGTCGTGATCGTACTCCTCCAGCAGCACCACCACAGGCACCAGTAGTAGATGCTCAGCAGACATTTGGTCTCTTTCGGGATTATCTGGACCAGAGAGACAGGAATGTAGAGGTAGATGAGCATAGAGCCCGTGAGCAGTCACTTCGCCGATTCCTCGATTTCCACCCACCTCAGTTTGTTGGTACTACAGATGATATTGTGGCAGAGGGTTGGATTTCATCTCTTGAGAGGATATACCAAGTTCTTCAGCCTACTGATCTAGAGAAGGTTGAGTTTGCTATCTATCTTCTTCGAGGACCTGCAGAGGCCTGGTGGAAGATGACTGAGCAGAGATGGAGGGCCACTGGAGTTGAGTCATCGTGGGATAGGTTTCTTGAGGAGTTTCGAGCTAAGTATGTTCCCCCTACTGTTCAGGATCGCCGGGAGCAGGAGTTTATGGAGCTATCTCAGGGTACTTCTACCGTGGCATATTATGAGGCTAATTTTACCAGACTTGCAGTATATGCTCCTCATATTGCTTTAGACGAGCGCAGGAAGACCAAGAAGTTTCTAGAGGGCTTGAGTATTCCTCTTCAACAGGGTCTTGCAGCTTCCCGTCCCACTACCTATGTTGCAGCTGTAGATGCAGCCTTATCTCTTGAGGCTGAGTATGCCAGTATTGATCGAGCTATTCGTAGTACTACCCCCGCTTCTTCTTCATCAGGTTTCAAGAGGCCTTTCATTCCGAGTGCTCCTATGCAGCCTAAAGGCAAGAGACCTTTTGGTGGACCCAGACCTCCTATACCTCGCCCTATGGGATTTACTTCAGCACCTCGTCCGACCGGATTTTACTCTACACCTCGCCCGGCTGGTTTTCCTTCAGTCCCTCGTCCGTCAGGTTATCGTCCAGTTACTTGTGGTTATTGTGGAGGGAATCACCTAGAGTTTAAGTGTTGGTCTAAGTTGGGATTGTGTACTAGATGTGGTAGCTCTGCCCACCAGAAGGATAGTTGTCCTAGGAGGCAGCCCCCGAGTCAGCCTATGCCGCCGAGGCCGAAGCCTTCTGTTCCAGCTCGTGTGTATGCACTGGAAGGCGATAATGAGGAGACTGAGCCTGATGCTTCCGCCGTGGTGGAAGGTACTATACATATACATAACATACCCATACATGCATTGTTTGATCCGGGTGCTACGCATTCGTTTATTGCTCCTGAAATTGACTTATCTGCGCATGTGTCTATTGATTTGTCTGATTATTGTTTTGTTGTGAGTTCCCCTTTGGGATCCTGTATGATTACCGATCGCGTATACCGACGTTGTCCCGTTGTTATTGAGGATAAAGTTTACCCCGCAGATTTGATAGTGTTGTCAGTGAAAAAGTACGGAGTTATCTTGGGTATGGATTGGTTATTTGAGCACAGGGCCAAGATTGATTGTTTTGAGAAGAAGATTAGTTTGGGATCTGATTCGAGTCAGGGTATTCAGTTGACAAATGGGCCGATTATTTCTATGACAGAGGCAAAGAAGCTCGTCCGAGAAGGAGCTTCAGGTTTTGTTGCTTATCTTCTTAACAGGCCGAAAGAACAGTCGAAGTTTGAAAATACCGAGATAGTTAGAGATTTCCCTGATGTGTTTCCTGAGAAGTTAGAATCGTTACCTCCAGACCGTGATATCGAGTTTGTTATTGATTTGTATCCGGGATCTGAGCCTTATTCGAAGACACCTTACAGAATGGCACCAGCTAAATTGAAAGAGTTGAAGACTCAGTTAGATGATTTGCTAGCCAGTGGTTATATTCGGCCGAGTACTTCTCCCTGGGGTGCACCAGTATTGTTTGTGAAGAAGAAAGATGGTTCTCTTAGGCTTTTGTATTGATTACAGAGAGTTGAACCGGATGACTGTGAAGAACAAGTATCCTCTTCCCCACATTGAGGAGTTGTTTGATTTATTGCAGGGATCGAGGGTCTATTCTAAACTCGATCTAAGACAGGGATATTATCAGTTACGTATCAAGGCAGAGGACATACCAAAGACAGCTTTCAACATTCGATATGGTCATTTTGAGTTTGTGGTTATGCCGTTCGGTTTGACGAACGCCCCTGCAGCATTTATGGATATGATGCACAGAATCTTCCGACCTTATCTTGATAAGTTTGTTGTCATCTTCATCGACGACATACTAGTTTTCTCAAAATCAGAGGAAGAGCATGCAGAGCATTTAAAGATCGTGTTACAAACTTTGAAAGAACATCAGTTGTATGCCAAGTTCAGTAAGTGTGAGTTCTGGATTGAGAAAGTGGCATTTCTGGGTCATGTTATATCCAAGACAGGTATTGAGGTTGATCCTTCGAAGATAGATTCAGTATTGAATTGGGAGCAGCCTAAGACTCCGACAGAGGTTCGTAGCTTTTTGGGATTGGCAGGTTATTACAGACGGTTTGTGAAGGATTTCTCTAAACTTGCAGCCCCGCTTACTGAGTTAACAAAGAAGAATGTAGCCTTTGTGTGGACTGATAAGTGTGAGAGCAGTTTTCGGGAATTAAAGAACAGATTGACATCCGCTCCTATTCTTACTTTGCCTGAAGGTTCAGATGGATTCTTGGTTTATACTGATGCTTCGAAAGAAGGTTTAGGATGCGTGTTGATGCAGAATGGAAAGGTTATAGCTTATGCCTCGAGAAAGCTTAAACCTGCTGAAATAAATTATCCTACACATGATCTTGAGTTAGCAGCAGTTGTCTTTGCTTTGGGCAAGTGGCGTCACTATCTCTACGGCGTTACTTTTGATATTTTCACTGATCATAAGAGCCTTCAGTATCTTTTCACGCAGAAGGAGTTGAATAAACGTCAGAGGCGTTGGATGGAGTTGTTAGAAGACTACGATTGTAAGATTCAGTACCATCCAAGGAAGGCGAATGTGGTTGCAGATGCCTTGAGCAGAAAAGCGAGTGTATCACAGCTAGAGCTGAGTTCAGATATATCAGGTGTCGAGAGAGCTCGTATTATTTCTCAGGCTCGTGTTTCTAGCATCACGATTCAGTCAGATTTGGGTCATAGAATTAAAGAAGCTCAAGCTACTGATGATTGGATTCAGCGACAAATTATTCGAATGAAAGATGAGCCAGACACGCAGTTCAGCATCGACGATACAAGTCTTCTTAGACATAAGACAAGAGTTTGTGTTCCAGAGAGTCTGAGGAGAGAGATTTTAGATGAAGCTCACAAATCAGCCTATACTATCCATCCGGGAGGTACTAAGGTGTATCGAGACTTGAAAGAGTTCTTCTGGTGGAATGGTTTGAAGAGAGATGTGGCCAATTATGTCAGACAGTGTGTGACTTGTCAACAAGTCAAGGCAGATCATCAGAAACCCGGAGGTTTACTACAGCCACTTCCCATTCCATCTTGGAAATGGGAAGAGATAGCAATGGATTTTATTTCGGGTTTACCGAAAGTCAGAGGTGGTTATGATAGCATTTGGGTAATTGTTGACAGGTTGACGAAGTCTGCTCATTTCTTGCCCGTTCGTACAACCTATACAGTTGACAAGTTGGCAGAGGTTTATCATGAGGAGATTGTGAGACTTCATGGAGTTCCGGCTAGTATAGTGTCAGATAGAGACACTAGATTCACTTCACATCTGTGGCAGAACTTACAGGATCGTATGGGAACGAAGTTGACCTTCAGTACTGCAGCTCACCCCCAGACAGACGGCCAATCCGAAAGGACGATCAGATACCTCGGAGATATGTTGAGATCTTGTGCCTTGGATTTTCAGACTACGTGGCACAAACAGCTACCATTGATCGAGTTCGCTTATAATAACAGTTATCAGTCCTCGATTCAGATGGCCCCATACGAAGCTTTGTACGGAAGGAAGTGTCGATCGCCACTATATTGGGACATTGAGGATTGGAGATGGACTAAAGATGGTATTCATCGTGGCATTGCTCCGAAATTGATTCAAGATGCTATCGAAAAAGTGCAAGTTATCCGACAAAGAATGAAAGCTGCCCAGGATCGACAAAAGAGTTATGCTGATAGGCGTCGACGTGATTTGGAGTTTGAAGTTGGGGATCAGGTATTCTTGAAAGCTTCTCCTAGAAAGGGATTCGTTCGAATCGGTAAAGGAGGAAAGTTAGCCCCGAGATATTTGGGTCCGTATGTGATTCTCGAGAGGATTGGGAAGATGGCCTACAGATTAGATCTACCGCCTGCTCTTATCGGTATTCATAACGTTTTCCACGTCTCGCAGCTTCGCAAGTATCATCCAGACGAGTCCGCGATTATTCCAGTGGAAGATATTAAGTTAGAGCCGAATTTGACATTCATTTCCCAACCGGTTAGTATTTTGGACCGTAAATTCCAAGAACTTCGTAATCGTCAAATCCCCCTCGTAAAAGTCCTTTGGAGGAATCAGAAAACTGAAGAAGCTACCTGGGAGACAGAGGAGAAAATGAGAAAACATTATCCAGAATTGTTTGCTTCGAATAAATAGAATCTGAGGACAGATTCTCATAAGGGGGAGAGATTGTAACGCCCCAAAGTTTTGGTAAGCTAAAGCCGGTAAGAATTCTTAAGATAACGGGACAAGTTTGGAAAATTCGATCGGTACATATGTGCTTATGTGATATTTGTGTGTTTTATATGAATTTTTGTAAATGCAATAATTTGTGAGTTTACATTATTCTATGTTGATGTGCGTTTAAAATGATGAGTTTTGACTATAATATTGACATATTTCATTAATATGTCCTTTTTATGAAGTTTCGCAAAATTATGAAAATGCCCCTTCGATTTTTCATTTAAACCTCAGGTTTTCTTTTCATTCTCTTTTCCTTTTCTTTTTCTTAATTACACTGAAACAGCCTGTAACGCCCCGAAAATTCGTATTATGAACCGGGAACCCGAATCGAATTTTCTCAAGCGATTTATTATTTATTTTATTAATTATTATATGATTTTTATAACGATTTCGTATATGAGTGATTTTAATATTTAAATTACGAATTGTCAATGTGCGTTTAATAATATGAATTTTGACTGTAATTATGTGTTATTTAGACAACGTGAGTTTTTGAACTTATTTTGCGAAATTACAAAAATGCCCTTTCGTTTCTCAACCGAGTCAACTCCTTTGACTTAAGCCATCACTCCCTCTCCCTCACTCATTCACGCAGCAAAGAAGAAAGAAAAGAAAGGAGAAAAGAGAAAGAAGAAGAGGAAGGTCAATCGATCGTCCCGACTCCGTTTCTCGACGGATTTTCGAACCGCTTACGCCTACGAACTCCTCACGATCTCTTCTACGAGTAAGCCTTTCACGTCCATCTCGTTTAATGTCTCCTATGCCTTGTATTTCTCGATTTTGTTTATAGTTATATTATATAGGGTTTATATGATTTTGGATGAATTTATGGACGGATTTTCGTGTTTATCGTTTCTATATGTAGATTATATGTTGTAGATGATTATATGTGAGAATTAGGGAGTGATTTGCATGATTTATCGATTAAATGTTGAATTTTGGTTTGGAATCGCGTATGTTTTTGCTGTCTGCGAGTTTCTGCTCAATCTGGACGCACACGGGCCTTGCACACGGGGTGTCGCAAGGCCGTGTGGGGTTACACGGCCTCTTGCACGGCCGTGCAAGAGACCGTGCGTGTGTGTGTTGGTGCACGGCCTTGTGCACACGGCCTTGAGGCCGTGTGCAACAAGCCGTGCGTGTTTCTCATGGTGTACACGGCCTTGGCACACGGCCGTGCACAAGGCCGTGTGGCCTGGTTGAACAGGGCCCTGACCTTCTGTAAGTCAGGGCCCATTTTAGCCTACGGGTCCCGCCTCGGCCCGTCTTTTCCGAATTCTTTCTTCGCTCGTGTATTCGATATATATGATATAGATAAGAATTGCATGATTTATGAATTTACAACATGTTCGGGTATATGAATAGTGCGTTTTAAGTTTTCGTCAAATTTTCAAACTTTTGCATGTGAAGTCCGATTTTTCCGAAATTCGAATGCATACTTCTTTATAATATTTAAAGCATGTCCATAAAGTTTCATTGTAATTGGACTTGATTTGCATTTTTAAATTTGCGAATTACTTCATTTCGTTTGATAATTGGACCTAAGTGCTATATGTGATTGTATAACGTGCTTTTACGTGTTTCTATGCTTTCGTATGAGCCGTGCGTCGTCGTATGTCTTATGTGGTTATTTCGTTTGTCAGTTGCAGGTTCCACTCTCGTGGATTAGGTTGCTCGTTTCCATTTGGGCTTTCTTTTGGTTATCGCCAGGTGAGGTTTCTATTGTTATCCCGTATTATGTAGATATGTACTATTGAGCCTCACTAAATAAGCCTCGCATGTGTAATTTATGTTTTCACCCCGTATTACTATATTTACTAAATACTTTATGCTTATTATCTTTATGAGGTTTAAGAACGACGGATTTGATATTAAATGAATAATATGTGTATGATTTCGAAATGTTTTCAAAAAGAGACAAGCGAACTATGTTTCGATTTAAATGTAATTTTGGGTTTGGACACCTTCTCGTTGAGTGAAGTCGTCAGGGCGGGTTTCACCCCCAAGACGATGGAACACCCGGTTGCGTTTCCTACCGTTACATCGCCTGTCTCAAACGGCCCTTTTGGCCCTCCCCGAAATGTCTTGATTCCTATTCTAATAGGAAAATGATAGTTATGAAAAATGCGAGATATGATATGCGTGTCCGTCTTGTCTTTGTGGGCCCCGGAGTATGGCGATCGGATGAAGCCGGATAGACAGCGGGTCTACGGTGGAATTCGGTAGCTTGCTCCATGTTTACCGGGAGCACGGGTGAGGCCGGAGTGGCAACCTTTGTGCTCCTGCAGCGGTTGACTTCGTGTCAACTGAGACATAGGCTATGCCTATATGCTGAGCAGTTTGGATTTAGCGGTCCTTCTGCTCCATGGGAGGAATAAGGTTGGTATGGTTTTCAGGTATGTTATGATATGATATGAGGAGTTGAGGGCTCGACTCGCCGAGCAATATGATATGTCCCGTTATGTTATGTTATGATAAATCACCGAATGTTTATGAAAATCCTTCTCTTACGTTTGTTTTCTTTTAAGTTAAAATGGTGATTTATTCTTGTATGTTATTATGTATGTATTCCCATTTTTCCCCTCACTTAGTCATTTGACTAACCCTCCCTGCTTTTAACCTTATCTGTTTCAGGTGGTAACTAGGTGGGCATCGTCAGTCTTGTATCGCGGGTTTTCTTTCTTTTCGGTGATTGCCCCTTTCTAGATTATCTTAAGTTCATGATTAGGTTATATGTAATTGTTATCGGGATTGATATATTGAACCCGTATTTGTATATCACCGGGATATTGTATCGAACCCGTTTATTAAATTATATTATAGTAAGTGAATTCCACTAGCCTTGGTGGGCTTTAACTATTTGTGCAATTGAGCTGCTGCTTTGAATGTTGTTATATAGAATTTAATTTGGTTGTTGCTTCCGCTCCCGCTTGTTGTCGTCAGTTGTTTTTTTACAAAAGCCCCGCCTAGTGATTGAGTAAATCGGTTTGCCGTTCGCCGGGTTCCAATTTAGGGTCGGATTTCTATTTCGGCTTCGGATTGGGGCTTGGTGCGGGGCGTGCGTTACCCGTTTGGGGCGCCCGCTACAGTTGGTATCAGAGCTTCTTTGGTCTAATGGCCTAAGCTCTGAATCGTCGTGTTTTGGGTGTTTTGTCCGTCGTTGTGTGCCGGTGTAACTTAGGGAATTGCGCTCACCAGTGTTCAAGAACGCTTAGTGTTTGAATTGTGATGGATCTTTGTTGGATGATCAACAACAAAAGATCTTTTACAATCAAAACACTGGGATGGACTTGGATATAGGTGGATATGAAACTCAAGGTTGTACTTGCCATGCCTGGTTGTCTGTCGTGTCCGGTTGTGTCTAGGTCGTACGGCTTAGGACTTTTGTGGAATTGTGCAAATGTGCTAAGTGCTTATGTGAACCCTATCTGAAGATTACTTGCCTACGTGTTACAGCTTTTCATAATCACTTACCATCATGCATGTTTGGTACTGAATTTGCAGAATGCCTCCTCGCCGTGAACCGCCAGGTCCGCCTCCAGGTGTTCCGACACCAGCACAATTTATGGAAGCCTTAGGGCAGTTTATGGTTAATACCAACCGAGCAACACCACCACCTGCCCCCGAGACAGAGATGAGCAGGTTCCTTAAACTCCACCCTCCACAGTTCGAGGGTGCCCCCGATGATGTTATTGCCGAATCTTGGATAGCGGCAATGGAGAAGAGGTTCAGAGTAATGGAATGTCCGGACCCTGAGAGGGTCGAATTAGCAGTATATCAGATGACAGGAGCTGCACATGACTGGTGGGCCCGTATCGAGCAGCGATGGCAGCGAGAGCATGTGGTCCCAACTTGGGATCAATTCTTAGTTGAGTTTCGGGCCAAGTATATTCCGTTGGTGGTCCAACAGCGACGTGAGCGAGAGTTCCTGGCTCTCAAGCAGGGTACTTCATCCGTTGACCAGTACGAGGCTCATTTCTCTAGACTTATTATGCACTGCCCGTATATGGTCGCCGACGAACAGAGGAAGACTCGCCAGTTTGTAGAGGGATTGACTTACAAGATCAGAAAGGCTATGATGGTGGTCCGACCTCAATGTTATACCGACGCCGTGGAAATGGCTCTGCATATTGAGTCTGAACTCAACCTAATAGGACCGAGTGCTATTCTTGCCACTACCACCGTTCAGTACCCTCCAGCGAGTTCTAAGAGGCCGTTTACACCTTCAGGGCCATCTTCCGGAAAGAAGACCTCCCAAGTGTCTTCATCGAAGCAGAATGCACCTCCCCAACCGCAGGGAGCCCTACGACCTGTATGTGGTTTTTGCCAAAGAGACCATCAAGAGTCGGAATGCCGAAAGAAAGCTGGACGTTGCTTCTCATGTGGAAGTCCGTTCCATCTCCGCGCAAATTGCACAAGGAAGAAAAGATCGAGACAGTCGAGGAGAACTTAGATCCGAATGCTTCGGTGCAAGGTACAAATATTAATTGGCATTCCATACATGCATTTTATAATTCGAGTGGTTTACACTCACTTGTTGCGCTTTTCATTGCTGTACTTGTGCGTGTGCATGTTGGATTCTTTGCATGTTTCTCTTTCTATTTCTTTGTTGCCGGATTGGAGGACAATTGCGATTCGTGCGTGCTGCCGTTTATCATCGAAGGAACCGTTAGCAGCAGATTTGACCAAGTTGCCAGCAAAGGATTATTTTGGACTTGACTAAGTCCAGAGAACCAAGTTGGTCATAGAATTCACAGACGTACTTCCCGAGAGTCTGAGAGCTCTTGCGATTAGATCGGAATGTATGGTTTGTGAAAGATCTAACTCTAAGAAGTCGAACCGTGATCGAAGTCGCCTAATCGAATGGATTCTGCCGATCTGACAGAATCGAACAACCGACTTGATGAACTTCCCTCCCTTGAACGTGCCCGAACGAGTGTCTTGATCTGGGGTACTCCAACGTTGCTTGTAGAGAAAGAAGATAGTGCACTTCCAGTGTGTATTGTTCACCGAGAATTGCACAGAATATTAACGAAGCCAAGTATTCTCTACCGTCGATGAAGAAATGTCCGATATGCTTTGAGATCGAGGATTTTGTCTGAACAACATTTGATTAGGGTATCATCAGCTCTGTGCCCGAGACGAATATGTTCTGAAGACAGCTTTCAGTGCCTGATGTAGACATCTTGAATTCGTATGTCTGCCTCTAGTACTGACAAGTGCTTTGTGACTTGCTGGACCCCGTTCATATCGTAGTGAGTTAGTCGTTGCTTCCTAAGGAGTCACCTTGGTGTCCTCGAGATTAGAGGAAGAACGCAGAACACCTCCGTATGGTACGCCAGAAAACAACGGGCACCTGCTAGTTGCCCCACCTAACGGATGTGAAATCTGGATCGACTTAGGGACCTTTTAAGTCATTTCGGATCCGGAGTGAGAAGAGAAGGAGGATCTTTGAAGATTTGAACGGTACTGGAATGGGAACAAACCAAGACTTCGAGAACCTTCCAAACCACGCTCTTGGTGATTGTTTTAGTCCATATAAAGACTTTTTCAACTTGCAAACTATGCTTCCATGTGCACCCTTGACTTCAAGAGGAACTTCCATGTAGACCTCTTCTTCTAAATTTCCATTAAGGAAGGCATTTTTAACATCAAACTGTCTTAGTGGCCATTCTCTATTCGCAACTATGGATATAAGAATCCGAATTGTATTCAACTTAGCTACAGGAGCAAAAGTCTCTTGGTAATCTATCCCACTATGCATACCCTTTTGCTACAAACGATCTCTGTAAGACTTGTTCTTAGGAGTCGAGAAGAGATTAACTACAACTTCAATATTAACCCTGCTCAAGGGATTCTGAAGGAATCGTCGTGAGTGAGAATGCATCACATGAAAGGTTGAATTGGTAAATGGTACTAATGAAGAAACCATAGCTCATGCTCGGGAAGCTTAAATCAATCAGAAAGTTGCCCACAGGACATTGCACGAGCTACTGTAGGAGAGGATTAGCTGAAGCGTCGCCACTATCTCTTATGGGATTTGTTGACATCCCCACCGATTATGAGAGTTTAACAAGTGTTAAATCAGGAGGAGTTGAACCAACCCCAATGTCGTTAATGGAAAATGTTTGAGGACTAAGATTACAAGAATCAGTGTTCTTTGGGAAAAGCGAATATCGTAGTTGGTACTTTGAACCAAATCACGAACGTGTCACAAATTGAGGCTAAACTGAATTGGACTTGCACCATTTTGGATAATTTCATTCATAGCCTTACGACCCAGTCAGAATTGGGTTGAAGAATCTAAAATGCCAAGTCTGCAAAAGAATGGATCCCGAGTCAGACAATTTGAGCGTAGAATAATCCAAAGTTTTAGCTTTGTGTTGGCAACCCCAATACTTCCCAATATAAGTCCCGGACCCATGATTCGAAGAGTCGAAAGGAAGAGACTTACTCGATTAAGTCAAGAGATACCTGGCTTGCCAGCAGATCAAAGCCGTGCATCAAAGATTAAGGGGTTGGCTATGACTACTACATATCCCTATGTGGGATTGGGAACGGATTCACCATGGACTTCGTGTCCGGACTACTGGAGGTTTAAGATGGTAATTATTGTTACAGGTTTATCTGGGATTTCTCCAAGGTGTTGTCGATCGGATTCAGGCTTTTCAACAATAAATGGTGATAGCTCAAGTTCTACTGAAAAGCTACTTGCAAGAACCCCGAACAGGCTTGGAGTTGTGCAATCCGCGAAATATCTCCTAGCGAGTCCATTGAATGAATCAGACAGTCGAAGAAGTTTCGTGAGAGATCCGAATGATGACGCGTAAGTTTCATCCAGAGTTGTTTAACTCTAATCAGTAGAATCTGGGGACCAGATTCTCATAAGGAGGGATGATTGTAACGCCCCGAAAATTCGTATTATGAACCGGGAACCCGAATCGAATTTTCTCAAGCGATTTATTATTTATTTTATTAATTATTATATGATTTTTATAACGATTTCGTATATGAGTGATTTTAATATTTAAATTACGAATTGTCAATGTGCGTTTAATAATATGAATTTTGACTGTAATTATGTGTTATTTAGACAACGTGAGTTTTTGAACTTATTTTGCGAAATTACAAAAATGCCCTTTCGTTTCTCAACCGAGTCAACTCCTTTGACTTAAGCCATCACTCCCTCTCCCTCACTCATTCACGCAGCAAAGAAGAAAGAAAAGAAAGGAGAAAAGAGAAAGAAGAAGAGGAAGGTCAATCGATCGTCCCGACTCCGTTTCTCGACGGATTTTCGAACCGCTTACGCCTACGAACTCCTCACGATCTCTTCTACGAGTAAGCCTTTCACGTCCATCTCGTTTAATGTCTCCTATGCCTTGTATTTCTCGATTTTGTTTATAGTTATATTATATAGGGTTTATATGATTTTGGATGAATTTATGGACGGATTTTCGTGTTTATCGTTTCTATATGTAGATTATATGTTGTAGATGATTATATGTGAGAATTAGGGAGTGATTTGCATGATTTATCGATTAAATGTTGAATTTTGGTTTGGAATCGCGTATGTTTTTGCTGTCTGCGAGTTTCTGCTCAATCTGGACGCACACGGGCCTTGCACACGGGGTGTCGCAAGGCCGTGTGGGGTTACACGGCCTCTTGCACGGCCGTGCAAGAGACCGTGCGTGTGTGTGTTGGTGCACGGCCTTGTGCACACGGCCTTGAGGCCGTGTGCAACAAGCCGTGCGTGTTTCTCATGGTGTACACGGCCGTGCACAAGGCCGTGTGGCCTGGTTGAACAGGGCCCTGACCTTCTGTAAGTCAGGGCCCATTTTAGCCTACGGGTCCCGCCTCGGCCCGTCTTTTCCGAATTCTTTCTTCGCTCGTGTATTCGATATATATGATATAGATAAGAATTGCATGATTTATGAATTTACAACATGTTCGGGTATATGAATAGTGCGTTTTAAGTTTTCGTCAAATTTTCTAACTTTTGCATGTGAAGTCCGATTTTTCCGAAATTCGAATGCATACTTCTTTATAATATTTAAAGCATGTCCATAAAGTTTCATTGTAATTGGACTTGATTTGCATTTTTAAATTTGCGAATTACTTCATTTCGTTTGATAATTGGACCTAAGTGCTATATGTGATTGTATAACGTGCTTTTACGTGTTTCTATGCTTTCGTATGAGCCGTGCGTCGTCGTATGTCTTATGTGGTTATTTCGTTTGTCAGTTGCAGGTTCCACTCTCGTGGATTAGGTTGCTCGTTTCCATTTGGGCTTTCTTTTGGTTATCGCCAGGTGAGGTTTCTATTGTTATCCCGTATTATGTAGATATGTACTATTGAGCCTCACTAAATAAGCCTCGCATGTGTAATTTATGTTTTCACCCCGTATTACTATATTTACTAAATACTTTATGCTTATTATCTTTATGAGGTTTAAGAACGACGGATTTGATATTAAATGAATAATATGTGTATGATTTCGAAATGTTTTCAAAAAGAGACAAGCGAACTATGTTTCGATTTAAATGTAATTTTGGGTTTGGACACCTTCTCGTTGAGTGAAGTCGTCAGGGCGGGTTTCACCCCCAAGACGATGGAACACCCGGTTGCGTTTCCTACCGTTACATCGCCTGTCTCAAACGGCCCTTTTGGCCCTCCCCGAAATGTCTTGATTCCTATTCTAATAGGAAAATGATAGTTATGAAAAATGCGAGATATGATATGCGTGTCCGTCTTGTCTTTGTGGGCCCCGGAGTATGGCGATCGGATGAAGCCGGATAGACAGCGGGTCTACGGTGGAATTCGGTAGCTTGCTCCATGTTTACCGGGAGCACGGGTGAGGCCGGAGTGGCAACCTTTGTGCTCCTGCAGCGGTTGACTTCGTGTCAACTGAGACATAGGCTATGCCTATATGCTGAGCAGTTTGGATTTAGCGGTCCTTCTGCTCCATGGGAGGAATAAGGTTGGTATGGTTTTCAGGTATGTTATGATATGATATGAGGAGTTGAGGGCTCGACTCGCCGAGCAATATGATATGTCCCGTTATGTTATGTTATGATAAATCACCGAATGTTTATGAAAATCCTTCTCTTACGTTTGTTTTCTTTTAAGTTAAAATGGTGATTTATTCTTGTATGTTATTATGTATGTATTCCCATTTTTCCCCTCACTTAGTCATTTGACTAACCCTCCCTGCTTTTAACCTTATCTGTTTCAGGTGGTAACTAGGTGGGCATCGTCAGTCTTGTATCGCGGGTTTTCTTTCTTTTCGGTGATTGCCCCTTTCTAGATTATCTTAAGTTCATGATTAGGTTATATGTAATTGTTATCGGGATTGATATATTGAACCCGTATTTGTATATCACCGGGATATTGTATCGAACCCGTTTATTAAATTATATTATAGTAAGTGAATTCCACTAGCCTTGGTGGGCTTTAACTATTTGTGCAATTGAGCTGCTGCTTTGAATGTTGTTATATAGAATTTAATTTGGTTGTTGCTTCCGCTCCCGCTTGTTGTCGTCAGTTGTTTTTTTACAAAAGCCCCGCCTAGTGATTGAGTAAATCGGTTTGCCGTTCGCCGGGTTCCAATTTAGGGTCGGATTTCTATTTCGGCTTCGGATTGGGGCTTGGTGCGGGGCGTGCGTTACCCGTTTGGGGCGCCCGCTACACAGCCGAAGGAAAAGAAAAGAAAGAAAGAAAAAGAAAGAATTTTCTTTAAAACTTCAATTCGATCTTTCGAGTTCATTTCTTAACCAAATTTCGATCCGTCAGAACCTACGTGATCCTTGTAACATTCTCTACAGGTATTATTCAGGTTTCATTTGATTCCGTTGTCGTTTGAGTATGTTTTGGATAAATTGCTTCGAAGTTGGATTTTTCGATAGTTTGATCGCTATACTCCGTAGTTTTCGATGATTCTTGATCCTATGTGTTGCCATTGTGATCTTTGATGCTTGTTGAAGTTTGTAGTATGAAAATATGATTGAAAATGGAATTTTGGTAAAGATTTGACGAAGTTTTGCTGCTTCTGTGCGAAGTTCTTCGCGTTCTGCAGACAGGTGCACACGGCCTTGCAACAGGCCGTGTAGCAAGACCGTGCGTGTTTTCCACCCCACACGGCCTTGCATCAGGCCGTGTGGGTAGGCCGTGCATGTTTCAAAGTTTCACACGGCCTTGATCAGGCCGTGTGGACAGGCCGTGCGTGTTCCCAAAATCGCACACGGCCTTGATCAGGCCGTGTGTGTAGACCATGTGTCCCGATTTTAGTTCAAAAGTCTCTGGAAGTCAAAAATTGTAAATACTACTTTCTTCGTTTGATATTATTTTCAAAATCCGACTTCGCCATTAAGTTCATAGTGCTTTAAAACTTAATAATCCATAGAGTTTGAATTTTTCCAATACCGTTTGATCGTGAAACGAACCGATTTCCATTTAGGGAATTATACGCTTTTCGCAATTCTTTTCCGATTGCTTCGAAACTTGAATGTATGCTTCTTTATAGTATTTTAAGCATGTCTATGAAACCTAATCGTGTTTAGGCATGATTATAAGCTTGAAGTTGATATTTCATTCGTTTCATTGAATAATTGCCCTAATTGCCCTTCTTTGATTTAATTAAGTGGTTATTGCATTAAGAATAAGCCGTGCGTCGTGTCGTCGTCTTACTTGGTTGTGTTATATTTGGTTTCAGGTGGTAGTTCGTCTGGGCAGTAGTTGGTCTTCTTTCTTTTGCCCTTTTTGCAGGATTATCCAGGTGGGGTTTCTTTTCCGAATTCGGCTTTCCTTATACGTATGTAAATATTCCATATATACCCGAAGCCTGTCTTTTATGTTTTATGTTTCTTTCCCCATGTTTATATTATACGTAATAGCTATTTGAACCATACTATATTAATGAGTTTAAAGAAAAATGCTTTGATATCAAATTATTATGTATAACCCCTCGAGAGCTCTATTAGCTCGAAAGGGTATAAAATGGATTGAAATTGGTCCCTTTGACCACATAAGTATTTGGGATGCGAGAACATTATCTTGGCCTTTCGGCCTGGCCATTGAGCCACATTATACAATTGGGCCCGGACTTCAGGGTACGGGGTGAAGCCGGATAGACGTCGGGTCTACGGTGGATCTCAATGCTCTGGACTCCAAACTGATGGGAGCTCGAGGGTATGACCGGAGTGGCAATCCTTTTGAGTACCTGCGCCGGACGGGATCTAGTCTATATCCCCAGCCGAAGATGTATTGGATATTTGTCCTTGCATGGTTATATAGTAGCGGGCTAGCTACCTGTCTACACAAGGAGGAATAAGGGAGGTTTATTTGATATTTCTGATATTATGAAACAGGTGGTTGATGCTCGTCTCGCCGAGCTTTTACTTTAATGCGAAATTATTCGATTCACCAATAATTGTGAAAACCTTTATTTTTCCTTTGCTTTCTTCTCATTTACAAACCGGTGAATCTTTTGGGTTGTTTCGATAATATATATGTATTACAGCCCCCTCACTTAGTCGCTTTGACTAACCCCATTACTCTGTTGTTGTCTTTTCAGGTTTTGTTGCTAGGCGGATTCAGGTCGTGTCCTTGGAGTCATTTACTTTTGCTTAGGTGATTTCATATCCGTCTATGTATCTGGATAAATACTTAAAACCCTAGAAGTTGTAGATGTAAATAATGTAAATTAGTTTGAATGTTGATATTGATATTTTCAGTGGCCTTGGTGGGCTTTATAATTGTGTTTTGGATTATGGTTGTTCTAGCTCCCTGAGTGGGATAGGTTGTGCTAATTTGCTTCCGCTGTATTATTGTTCATTGTCTTATTATTTTCTAAAGCAGATCCGCCTGGTAACTATTTTCCGTTCGCCAGGTTGTAGTTCATAACTGGACCTTTAGTTCTGGTTATGGATTATGACTTGGTGCGGGACGTCATGTCGCACCGTATTTGGGGACGTGCCGTTACAGGCACTGATATTTTATGTTGTCTAACAATACTGAATAATGCGTATCTAACAAAAAAATCTGCGTAATTTCAGACGAGAAGATGCCCTTGAAGGGTAAAAATGGCATGTTTATGATACAACTTTGTGGCACTGAACCGTTGGGATTGAACCGTAACCGTTACATAGAAACGGTTCATGACCCCTAATAACCGTCTATAACTACCTGTTTAATATTACTAATGCAATTCACCCACTATTCCTCCATACTTATCATCCTAATCATGCATTTTTCTACTGAAGAATGGCATCACAGGTACGTTACGAGGTGGCAGTGAACGGGGCAATTCCAGACATTATTGGGGACGTTGAGCGTCTTCTCATAAGGACTCTGAAAAGCTTGGCACGAAGAAACCATATCCATCTCCAAACCCAGTACTGGACTGTCATGGGAGAGTTGAGAAGATAGATGAACAAGAGGATGAGGAAGGAGTATTATACAGACGAGATTATTTGGAAAGTTATGCAGGTGAGGGCGAAGTTCGCTGCTTTCAGACGGTTCATTGCCAAGTATGGCATTGCCTATACGGAAGACAACAACGAGGTTGCTGCTGACCAACAATATTGGGATCAGATCCCTTACTGCCAGGTAAATTACAAATATTGCCCCCTTGAAATTTTTTATTACTGAGATCGTATTTATATATTTTTTTAAACCTTCATCTCATATAAAGCAGGGATTTGTTCAAGAGCCAACTGAGTGGAGAAACTTTCATATCTACGGGTGTGAGTACTATGACTGGCTGAAGTTCATCTTCATCTCTGCCAAGGCAGCACTGCTTCATGATGAGCCGTCTACTGTTGGGTGGCAATCAAATCCTGAAAGGCCAGGTGATGGGTTTGGTGCTGAGGACATAGGGCAGATGCAAGATGCAGAGTCAGACCAGGATAGCGACTACGAACGGTTCTCGGACCAGGATTCCAATTAGTATCTGCAAGTACTCTGTTTTAGTTGAAATTTAACTTATTTTAAGTTCTATTTTGGACAAGTACAATTGGTTAACCTTTTTATTTGTATATGAACCCACTGTTGAATGGATTTAATTAAATAATAATAATAATATGTGAACCTAATTATGTGAACCCACTGTTGATATGTGAACCTAATTATGAACTCGTCGTAAATGTACAGATGGTAAAATTGGCCTGTTTGTGATACCAATTTGTATCACTGATATTGTAAGTTGTCTCAAAATACTAATGATTGCATATCTAACAAATGGATCTGCGTAATTTTGAGACGAGATGATGCAATTAAAAAGTAAAAATGGCATATTTATGGGACCAATTTGTGGGACTGATATTGTAAGTTGTATAACACTACTATGGATTTGCGTAATTTTGTGATACAATTTTGTGGCACTGATATTGTAAGTCGTCTAACAATACTTACGAATGCGTATCTAACAAAGGGATCTGCGTAATTTTGAGACGAGATGATGCACTTGAATGGCCTGTTCGTGATACGATTTTGTGGCACTGATATGACAATTTGTGGCACTGATATTGTAAGTTGTCACAAATTTAATGTTTAAACAATATAAGACGAATATGCTAATTTAGAAATTAGCTCTTCATTATAAGTTCCAGTTCGACAATTTTATACATGAGTGCAACATACTAGTTCCAACTAACAAGGCTTCCTTGAATATTGTTGGAATAAGAAGAAAACAGTAATCCCAGCTAAGGAATCTGGTGTTCTCGTAATTACTAGTATATCCAGCTCCGGTTCCTACTCTAGTGGGAAGAAGTTGAATACTATCTTTTATGGGTTCATCCTTTCCCCATTTCAGTAGGTTTCGAGAGTTGAAGAGTTCAAAGATCTATATCTGTGACTTCCTCAACCCATTCATGTACAGAGAAACGTGTTCCAAACCTCCTAATAAACTTGGATAGAACTGCTGCATCTGTGACTGCATCTATGACTGCATCATGTAGTTTTCTTTTTTTTCTTACTCAAGAATACAAAAAAAACTACAAGATGCATTCACAGATGCGCAACTGCAGTTGTTAAATTCTATTCAAGTTTATTGGAGGGCGTTGGACATGTACAGAGAAACGTGCTCCAAACCCGCAAGATACTGGAATGAAAAGGAGGTAGATTTCAGTAACAAAAAAATAAGGTGCATGGTACGAAGAAAGATTTAACAGAGATCTTTTTACCTTCCGTTTGAAGAAGAAAACATCTTCGGTCGATCTGGCTCTGCTTTTGTACACTTAGTATTGAAACATTGCATGATAAAGCAAAACATTCGAAATATCCATTTCTCAGATCGAATTCTGGGTTTCAAGTTGATCATATAATATTATTCGAAATATATAGAATGGAGTTATTTGAGGGGAGTGGAGTAGATGTGTTTTTTTAGGTATGGGGAGAAGAATTCTAATGGGTAACTACTAACTAAGGTTGTAGTGATAGACTGATAGTCATATGGGAGAAGAATTCAACGAGTTGTCGGGTCGGGTAGAAAATGATATCAATTCAGGCAGCATTTATATTGAAGCGGATGTAAAAGTGAAAATTCCAATTAATAGTAGTATTAAAATAGGATATTATTTATTAGATATGTATGGATATATATGGGAAAGTTGCATTGGAAATCAAATATATTGCAGGCTTTATCGGAAGCGCGGTAAGGTGAGAGGACTTTGATCGGACAATACTTGTATTACTGTACATATTGATTACAAACTCGAAGGGTATTTTTTGCCTACCTGAAATATAAAATGATGGATGGATTTTAGAACCTGTCGTAAATTCATATGATATGTGTGGCTGATTATGAAGTTTGTGTAACTGTAAATATTGATTACAAACTCGAAGGGTATTTTTGTCCTACCTGAAATATAAAATGATGGATGGATTTTAGAACCTGTCGTAAATTCATATGATATGTGTGGCTGACTATGAAGTCTGCGTAACTGTACATATTGATTACAAACTCGAAGGGTATTTTTGGCCTACCTGAAATATAAAATGATAGATGGATTTTAGAACCTGTCGTAAATTCATATGATATGTGTGGCTGATTATGAAGTCTGCGTAACTGTACATATTTAAATCCACTCGAAAGGTTAACCTTAGGGAAATCATCTTTTAAAAGTGATATGTGCAGTATGGTAATGAATAGTTTATTAAGTTTGTATGTCCAAGTTTGATGTTAGTGTTACTTTACAAGTTTGTTACTTGTGGAAAATAAAACTACAATGGATTGATAAACTTAATAAACTTAATTAATCTACTAATATAATTGTAGCTGTATTCCCATTGTAAACTTATAACAAACCCAAGCTTATCAATCCATTGTAGTTGTATTTCCACAAGTAAAGTAACACTAACATCAAACTTGGACATACAAACTTGATAAACTATTCATTACCGTACTTGTATCTTTGTGGAATTTTTTACTAATCATGTTTCATTGAAGAAATAAGGAATACAATACCTAAAAGGATGCAATCGACCTTCATGTACTTATTGGGAAATAGTCTCTGTGTGCAAGTCCTAATAAGCAATTACATAGGTGTCAAAATAAACTCCGCAAATGATAATTTAGTTCCACGAGTTACGACATTCGTTCTTCCTTTTATTTTTCATGTATTGGGAAATAGTCTCCTTGTGTAAGTCCTAATAAGCAATTACGCAGGTATCAAAATAAACTCCGCAAATGATAATTTAGTTCCACGAGTTTCGGCATCCGTTCTTCCTTTTATTTTTCATGTATTGGTAAATAGTCTCTGTGTACAAGTCCTAATAAGCAATTACGCAGGTGTCAAAATAAATTCCGCAAATGATAATTTAGTTCCACGAGTTCCGACATCCGTACTTCATTTTATTTTTCATGTATTGGTAAATAGTCTTCGTGTGCAAGTCCTAATAAGCACTCCGCAAATGATAATTTAGTTCCACGAGTTCCAACATCCATTCTTCCTTTTATTTTTCATGTATTGGTAAATAGTCTCCGTGTGCAAGTCCTAATAAGCAATTACGCAGATGTCAAAATAAACTCCTCAAATGATAATTTAGTTCCACGAGTTCCGACATCCGTACTTCATTTGATTTTTCATATATTGGGCATCTCTTCGTTTGAAATTACGCAGAGCAGTTAGTTTGATACACATCCTAAACATTAGAGAGTAGATAAATTATAATTTATTCGTCCGCAAAAAGGTTACAAAAATGAGGTCCTAACCCACAGCCTATAGGACCTCACGCACATAACACACACACACACAAAAAAGAAAAAGAAATAAAAGACTAATACTACTCCTAAACATCCGCTTCATCATCAGTATCATCTTCACCACCAGATGACAAATCATAATCCTCGTCCTCAACAAAATTATCATTGTCAGATGACCTCCAGCAGTCGAAGTCCTCCGTATCACTAAGTTTTGATTGGATTTCCACACTAGCATTTTGGTGTGGTTCCTCAGGGAAAAGGTGAAACCCTGAGAATTTGAAAATGAACCTCAGTTCCAAGTAATTGGGACAGCCACGGGTACGAAACTCCCTTTCCAGGACTGACTCCTATTGCAGTGAAACAAACAAAATTAACAAGATAAACCCGATAGTTCTTAAAGACAAGGAGGATGTTCATGCAATATACCTGACAATTGACCAGATAATTCCAATACCTATCTGAAACAACAACCCTATTGTTATATATAACGTAGGAAATCCAATCCCTACTAATATATCTCCTGAAGGAGGCGAACTGGTGGCGGAGTTTGATCAACTTCCATTTGATATGTTTTCTCTTGTACGTGGTTCTCATCTGCTTACCCATTATGTCCTTCAACTCGCGTACCGCGACTTGCTGCGATTCCTTCCTATGGACACTAGTTCTTTTGTAGTAGCTCTTGACAATACTAGCGAATAAGCTCTCGATATATAGGTCACTAAGCCTCGGAATAGGTTGTCCCAAAATCCTATTAAACTCTTCTTCCATGTTCATTGTTGGTGGATAGGCAAAATAAGACTTCGAAGAGAACCAGACGATGGTTGTTGTTAGTAGTATGAGGCAAAGGGAAAAGCGAAAGGTGGTTTTAAATTGTCAGAAGGATGCGTGTCTAAGTGTTCTTAATTAGGGAGTCAGTTTTGAATTTAATGATGACATTACAGATAGGAACACGCCAGATTCATCTAGGGTTTTGTTGTTCATTTTTGCACTACGTCGCAAAAATAACTTTTTAGTTTGACAATATTTGGTTTTAGTTCGGCAAGTTTAAAGATCAAATCTTCATGCTGGTTTACTCTTATTTCCATCATACAATAATGCAGAAGTCACAATAAGATATGCATTTATTTGTTCATATTCGACATGTTTCTACAAATGATTCACTATAATATAAAAAAAAAACAATTATGCAGATTTGACAATAAGATATGTATTTATTTGTTCATATTTGACATGTTTGTACAAATGATTCACTATAATATAAAAAACTAGAAAAAACCACAAAAACTATAATAATATAAAAGGACATCAGATTGCAACTAAACTAATCATTGTTTTCACTAGAAGAAGACAATTCGTAATCTGATTCTTCTTCAAATTAACTCCCTTCTGAGTTCGACAAAGCATCCATCTCCATGTCACTGTCATTGCCTCTAATTGGGATTCGACGCCAAGAGTTCTCCGGGGTTTCTTCGGGTAAGAGGTCGTACTTAGAAGCAATGAAAATGGTCTTGAGCGACCCGTATCGGGGACATCCACGGAGACGAAATTCCTGATGCTCGATAGGCTCGGCCTGTTACAGTGTCAACCACAAACATAAATAATAATTGGGTGTTATGTAAAAATAGGAAATCGTATATATATATAATCTCTTCACGCATTTACCGGCCGCCGATTCTCAACCTGTACGAGCACCACCAGTGAGCAAACATGATCAAAGCTTCTTAATTGATTGCTCGAAGCCGGTGGAGGATAAGATCATGGAAATTACTTCGTGATTGGGGAACCAAATTGCTTCTTATTTTTACTTTTATATAAATCAATACAACATCAATTATCAATTTTCAGCCAAGAAAAAGGAAGGAGGTTTATGTAATATACTAGCGGGTTCACTGCATAATTCAAATAGTTATGGTCCACAGTCACTACATTGGTAACTTCATTATAGTGCATCCCAATTTGGTTGATGAATCTTCTGAAGCTGGCGAATTGGTTGCGGAGTTGAATCAGATTCCATCTCACGTGATTTTCATCGAAGTGAGTTCTCATTCGGTAGTCCATGCTCAATTTCAGATCATGGGGAGCCTCCGCCATCCCGTTAAGTTCGTGGACATCGTATCTTTTGCAGTAACTCTTTAGGACGCTAATGAACAGCCTCTCAGTTTCTGGTTCCGAAAGCCTAGGAATAGGTTCCCGCAAAATCCTATTGAACACATCAGCCATTATTTCTTTTCTGGTTTAGTAAGAAGGACTCAGAATGAGAGGGAGCAAGATAACTACAGAAGAGGCGGTGACGTTTATTTGTAATAGGGGAAAGGTCGCAACCATTAGAAGAGGAGGTGTACGAAAAGGCGGTATACGAAAGGCTGCAAGCCTGCAATCATTTAATTTTTTTAACGTTACCATGATTTATAATTTGCCAAATTTATTTTTACGTTTGCCGTATGAAATTGTAATTTTACGGAATTGATAGTTTGCATTACAGTTTGTTTTTGTAGAATGTAAATAATACATTTGTTGTATAATATGTGGTGTTTGTGGACCAAAATATGAATTTTGCTGTATTAAATATAAAAGTTAGGTTAAGCAATTTTCCTGGAGCGTTTCTCCCCCAAATCGAAAGTCATGTTTGCGGAATTTATTTGTCAATATAAAGTATAAGTTTGTAATTTTGCGGAATTGACGTATTGCATTACAGTTTGTTTATGTGGAATGTAAACAACACATTTGTTACATAATATGTGGTGTTTGTGGATCCAAACTTGAATTTGTTGTATTAATTTTAAAAATTAGGTTATGCAATTTTCCTGGACAGTTTCTTCCCCAATTCGAACGTCATTTTGCCGAATTTATATGTCAATATGAAGTATGATTATGCGAGTTTGTGGAATTCGTAGTTTGAATTACAGTACGTTTCTGTAGAATGTAAATAAAATATTTGTTGTATAATATGTGGTGTTTGTGGACCCAAACTTGAATCTTGTTGTATTAATTTTAAAAATTAGGTTATGCAATTTTCCTGGACAGTTTCTTCCCCAATTCGAACGTCATTTTTGCCGAATTTATATGTCAATATGAAGTATGATTTTGCAAATGTGTGGAATTTGAAGTTTGAATTACAGTACGTTTCTATTGAATGTAAATAAAACATTTGTTGTATAATATGTGGTGTTTGTGGACCCAAACTTGAATCTTGTTGTAGTAGAACAAAAGCTAGGTCAAACAATTTTACTGGACCGTTTCTTCCCCAATTCGGACGTCCCAGCCGTCCATGGACAATTGCCACCGTCAAACGCCGCACGAGCCTTATAACATACCAAATGCCACCATACAAGATGACCCAAACACCACCAATCTGCCTATTAGTTCTCCGTGGAACCAGGGCCAGAAATTTCAACCACTGTCGCTAGGGTAAAAAAACGAGCTCGCGAAGTCACGACTGCTACGGAACAACCTACCCATCGATTTCCAAGTACAACGGTTGATTTTTTCTCATTGAGCGAGCACATTCTCTTCGAGAAAATTGCCCGCCGGAAAATTATTATGGTGCCCATGTGAAAGATAATGGCATGCCCTCGTAATTCTTGGACAAATAAGGATATTCGGACATTTTACACAAAAATGGGTAGCAAAGTTAAAATTGAAACTTAGATTGGGCACCTAAGATGACCATTGAAAAAAGTGGATAGCTAACCTAAATTTTTTGAGAAGGTGGTCATTTAAAGTAAACTTTCCCATTATATAATGCAGCTTCACCCTTTTGGTGTATTGGTATCTTTTTTAAAATATATATATTAATTTCTTTTCTCTCTTCATGATCTTCTCAATCTCTTATATTTTCTCTCCCACTCTCATATATTACACGTTATTTTTTTTTCTCTTTTTCTCTCTTTTTATCTCTTCCTTTTTTAGGTTCTTTTTAAAATCAAATTACAAAAATAAATTTTTAACCTATCATATTTTAAAAGTATATATTAAAAATAATTTAGACATGTATTATAATTTTATATTATTTGAATTTTATCACTTTATAAATTTATAATTTGTATTTATTAGGCACACGCATGGAGTGTGCCATATTTACTAGTATAAACTATAACTTTTTCTTAAAATACTACCTAAACTTTAGGAAAATTTCAGATTACCATCTTCGTTCATTTCCTGCCGAAAAATTGGTCATCTGAAAATTTTCGTAAGTTTATATGGTACTTTGGAAAAATATTATATGGCAATTCATTAATAAATTAGTTCAAAATATTATATTATTTTGGAAAAAATACTAAAAATTTCATGGAAAATAATTTTTTATATTCAAAAAATCCATGAATATTTTTGTTAATCTAAAATACCCATTCCATCATTTTATCATTCTAAAAAACCCAAATATTGACTTTGACCTATTTTTTTGACAATTTTACCCTTTAATTTCTTAAATTAGTTTTTTTTTGTTTTATTATAACTTAATTTTATTTACATATTAATTTATAAAATAAAAAAAATAAAAATTAATTTATCAAGATTTTAATTTTTTTTTCTATTTAATCTTAAAAATTACATTGTCTCAATTAATTATATTGTAACTAAAATTTAAGAAAAATATTTTCACGCACATGTATCTATATCTATATATATATATATATATATATATATATATATATATATCTTACTGAAAAAATATTTTTTCTAAAAATATTTAAAATATTAAAACTTTTTATTTATAAAATTTATATTAAAAACATAAAGATAAAAAATATTATAAAAACTAATAATTATGTTTTAAATCTAAAATGTATTTGAGGGTAATTTAGTCCAAAAATTAAACTTTGGACTTTTTAAAATGAAAATTTTGAAGAATCACAAATTTTTTGGATATAAAAGTTTATTTTAGGAATTTTTTGATATTTTTCCCTATTATTTTTCTCAATATTTTCTTAGTATGTTTTCTTACATGTCAAATGTCAATAGTAACTTATTGCAACCTTAAATAAGAATCTGATTTTGACGTTACTCACCGACACCAGAAAGATAAATGCTATAAATTTTGAGCTCGTGTTTTCCAGTACCTTCGCACCTCTCTCTCTCTCTGAATTTCCCCATCTACACGTTATGTGCAGCTGCTGATGTCCCCATTTTTACAGGGTCTTTAATCCTGATCCCACTTGAAAGTCAGGTTAGATCTCTGGAATTCTTATATATTGGAATTCAGCTTCTTCTTCTTCTTCCTCCTTAGAGAATCATTTTTTTCAAAGTTTCAGTTACATTTTATTGTTTTTACGTCCCTTTATCTTGTGTTAATTCACACATTTTGATCTGAAACAACCCTGTCGAACGCCCTTAATCAAAATTTTCTGCATTTCTATACCAGATCCCGACAAAAATAAATATCCCACGTCAAAAAACTGCTATTATCTTGAAATTATTGGTTGATTTCCGATCTGGGCCATCCAGATCTGCCGCGGTAACAGTAAAGATGGAATCTTTTCTCAAGTTGAAGATCTGGGTCTTGCTTATTTTCCTGGGGAATTTTGATCTGGGGCATGGGTTTTATCTCCCTGGTAGTTACCCTCACAAATATGGAGTTGGTGATTACTTGAATGTGAAAGTGAATTCTCTGACTTCAATTGAGACCGAAATTCCCTTTAGTTATTATAGTCTCCCATTCTGTCTGCCACAAGAGGGTATTAAAGACAGTGCTGAAAATCTGGGTGAGCTTCTTATGGGTGATAGGATTGAGAATTCCCCATATAGGTTTAAAATGTACACGAATGAGACCGGAGTTTTTCTCTGCCAAACTAAGCCTCTATCAGCCGAAGAATTCAAGCTTCTGAAAAAGAGGATTGATGAGATGTACCAAGTGAATGTGATTCTTGACAATTTGCCGGCAATTCGTTACGCCAAGAAAGACGGGTTTATGCTGAGGTGGACGGGTTACCCAGTTGGTGTAAAGGTGCAGGATGGCTATTATGCTTTTAATCACTTGAAATTTACTGTTCTTGTCCATAAATACGAGGAGACAAATGTTGCTCGTGTGATGGGTACCGGTGATGCTGCTGAGGTCATCCCCACCGTTGGAAAGCCCGAATCAGACATCCCGGGTTACATGGTTGTAGGGTTTGAGGTTGTCCCTTGTAACATTGCCCACAATCACGACTCCTTAAAGAACTTGAAAATGTATGATAAATACCCCGGTTCACTTACCTGTGATCCAAGCACGGTGACTCATCCTCTCAAAGAAAATGAGCCAATCACTTTCTCGTACGAGGTCTCCTTCGAGGAGAGAGACATCAAATGGCCGTCGAGGTGGGATGCCTATTTGAAAATGGAGGGAGCCAAAGTCCACTGGTTTTCGATCTTGAATTCTCTAATGGTGATCACTTTCTTGGCCGGAATTGTCCTTGTGATATTCTTGAGGACCGTGAGAAGGGATCTCACCCGTTATGAGGAGCTCGATAAAGAAGCTCAAGCCCAGATGAACGAAGAGCTTTCAGGATGGAAACTCGTTGTCGGAGATGTTTTCCGTGCTCCTACAAACCCGTCTCTTCTGTGCGTGATGGTTGGAGACGGGGTTCAAATTCTCGGAATGGGAGTTGTCACGATCCTATTTGCCGCCCTAGGGTTCATGTCGCCCGCGTCCCGTGGAACCCTCATAACCGGAATGCTTTTCTTCTATATGATTCTCGGAATCCTAGCCGGATACGTCGCCGTCCGTCTGTGGAGGACTATCTTTTGTGGGGACCACAAGGGATGGGTCGGGGTGTCTTGGAAAGTTTCTTGCTTTTTCCCTGGAATCGCATTCGTAATCCTCACTACTCTGAACTTCTTGTTGTGGGGTTCTCACAGCACGGGAGCGATTCCCTTCTCGTTGTATGTCATTCTCATTTCGCTATGGTTCTGCATCTCGGTTCCACTTACCCTCATCGGCGGCTATTTCGGTGCCAAGGCCCCACATATCGAGTATCCCGTTCGGACCAATCAAATCCCCCGAGAAATCCCGCCACAAAAGTACCCTTCTTGGCTTCTCGTTCTTGGGGCGGGGACACTTCCTTTTGGGACGCTCTTCATCGAGCTTTTCTTCATCATGTCGAGTCTATGGATGGGACGAGTTTACTATGTTTTCGGGTTCCTTTTGATCGTTATGTTGCTTTTGGTGGTCGTTTGTGCTGAGGTGTCGCTCGTGCTCACTTACATGCATCTCTGTGTGGAGGATTGGAGATGGTGGTGGAAATCTTTCTTTGCCTCGGGTTCGGTGGCTATTTACATCTTCTTGTATTCAGTCAACTATCTGATATTTGACCTCAAGAGTTTGAGCGGGCCTGTCTCGGCGACACTTTATTTGGGATATTCGCTCTTCATGGTTATTGCGATTATGCTTGCAACTGGTACCGTTGGGTTTCTTTCTTCCTTCTGGTTTGTGCATTACCTGTTTTCTTCAGTGAAGCTGGACTGAAAGGTAATGGTGATAGAAGCAACTTGTTGGTAGCTTTTATGGGTATGATGTCTTCTTTTAGTTGAGAATTTGGATCGAGGAAAATAATATTGTGCAGTTTTTGTTTAATATTTTGTAGTTGAAGGGTTTTGTGATGCACGATTATTAACATTAGTATGATCAATTGGTCTTCAATTTGGAAGTGAATTTTGCATTCTCTTCATCATAATGTCGAGATGAAATAAACAATTTTGTGATAAGATCAGATGATGGATGAGTTATGTTCTTTGAGTTTTACTGCTTAATGCATGTGAAAATGATCATAATTTATGGCAGAAAATGTTTATAAGAATCGGCTTGGGAAACATATCAGCACCTGCATGGTAGTCTAGTTTGTGCTACATGTATGTTTGAAGGTGTAGTCTAATTACGGAAAATTTATGAAATACGGATACGATTTTTTTTCATTATTTTGCACAAGAGAAGTGTTCGATATGTGTGTCAGGTATAGTATCGGACATGACTCGACACAATTAAGTAGGATTTTTAGAAGTTTCCGTAAAACATAGTGAGAAACCCTACTGACAAATGTTATTTATCTGTTATGTCTTAATTATTTTTCTATAAAAAGAGAAACTAAAATCAAATTTATTGAATGACCTAAGTACCTTGTGTGGATTATTAGAATTATATATTTAACTTTATAAATGAATAAACTAATAATATTAAGCAACTGTTGTAAACCAATACCTTTTTAGTTTGATATCATTCAGGTCCAGGCAACAACAAAAGAATTAAAATGAAAAAAAAAAAAGGAGAAATCAAAACGCCCCTCAAAATTTATTGGCAAAGGCGCAAAGCACCCTGAATCTTGTGGTGGATCAAGAACCTGAGTGAATATGTCAGTTAACTGCTCTTTCGTAGCAGGATGAGAGGTGGAGATAACTCCAACTTTAAGTTGATTTGAAACATGGTACCAATTTCCAAATACTTGGTACGCTTGTGGAACACCGGATTTAAAACAGTGTAAAATACTGATTGACTATCACAATGAAGAGGTATAGACAATTGTCGTGGCACCTGAAGATCTTTTAAGAGATAAGAAATTCACTATAATTTACATACGATAGATACAACCTATATTCTACTTCTGTATTATAACATGAACCAGTAACTTGTTTTGCTTATTTCCAAGAAATAAGAGTCTTAAAGAACACACAATAACCCGTGAAAGAGCGCTTGTATTAGGGCAAGTTGCCTAGTCCGCATCACAGAAAGCCATCAATTTACAATAAGAGCCATAAAAAAAATGTGGAAGAGGAATCCTTAAGTGTGGGTGTATACATACACTCTCTTATAATTGTAATATATATATATATATATATATATATATAATTTAAATGTACCTTTTAATTCCCTAATTTTGAGCTCCTAACTCCAACTTAGAAGTTACCAAGGAGCATGATTCATGAATACAAACATGATAATACGAATATATTACGATATAGATATGACGACAAATATATTTTTCAATATTTAATACTATAAAAACATTAAATATTTATATCGGACACGATACGATATAAGTTATAAACAATGAATTTTTTAAAATTTCTCCTTCCAATTTTTTTTAAAGTTTCATGCATCATATACCGTGACGTATATACATTTTGCACATAACAATGGTTTCGTAAACGAGTCTAAATTGAGTTTCAAACAAAAAAGTAAACGAGTCTAAATTCGAAGTTGGGCCCACTAGGTGTAGTAGGTCCAGGACGGTCTAGGACTATGAGCCCCTCCACATGTCCCTTCCAATACACAGCAAACCCGCTAATACAACACGTTTCGCAAACCCCCACCTTTTTTTCCTCAATATTTAACCTGCGCACCCCACTACACCACACCAAAAAAAGAAATCCCCCAAAAAGTTCATTCCGCAGAGCATCTCAAAGATTCCAGCGAGAGCTAGCGACACACCAGGGGAATTAAGGAGAACTCAATCGAACTATGGAGACCGCTGCTGCAGGAGACGGCTTTCTCCGTGGTAATTTCGAGAGCTGCATTTCCGGCGCAGATATGAGCATCGACCGCCGCCCTTACCACAAGAACTGCGGCTGCGCTCTCCACAACAAGTCACGCGGCGGCCATTGCCACCACTCCAGTCGTCATAACAAAATCTCCTTTCCGATTCGCCGATCGTGGAGTGAGGGTTGCCTCACGCTCATCGGCAAAGCCTCGCCGGGTTGCTCACCCTCCCCCACGGAAGCGGCGGGGATTTGTAGGACGCAGACGCAGTTGGTGTTGTACCAAGGGGAGGAGGCCGAAGATGATGAGGGTAGTGCTTCGACTAAGGTTTGAGTTCTTCGAGAAATAATTGATCGGGTGTAATTCTGTTTCTAATTTTTGTAAATCAAAATGAAAAAAAAAAAAAAGAAAGAATTAGTCCTAACCAAGAAAAAAAGGAAAATAATTAGTGAGTGAAATTTATGGTGTTTTGTGGTAGTTGCATGCGACTCTTTGAGGAAATGTTACTGTTGAATGTTGATGTACTCGATCCATGTTTCTGTATTTTGTGTTTCATCCAATAAACACACATTATTCATTCAGCTTCCTTTTTCCCCTCGAATTGAATTGAATTGATGTATGGGTGTCTCCAGTTTTAATTCAACTTAATCAATATGTTTATATGTTTTTTCGTATCCTTAATCTGGGTGTCTTCGATCGATTTTTTTTTTTAATTTAAGGAAAAATTACACATAGATCCAAAAAGTTCGCTATTGCCCTGATTCTCTCAATGAGAGAGTCAGACGATTACAGTTATATTTGACGAAAAATTAAATAATTACAAAATATACTCATTATATCTTACAAAAAATTGAATAATTATAAAATATATCTATTATTAGGGAAATTGAATAATTATAAAATATATCTATTATTAAGGTTATTGTTGGTATTTGTATTTTGCTGTTGCTTTTATGCTTTTGGTGTTTATCACCCTCCTTATGTACTTTTCTAACTTTTCTATTTAAGATCTAATATTTGAGGTGGGGTCCTCTTTTAACTTTACGGTCTCGATTTGATCGATTCTTGGAAAAAAAATGTTATATAGTAGCAATATTTTTTTTTTTTGACATTAACTGGCCGGTATATCCTTGGCTTTAAAAAAATTACGTTTAGACTCTAAACTAAACTCTAAAAAATTTTTATGATATTTGAAATAATACAAAAGTGAAAATTAAAAAAATAACTCATGGCATTAAAAAAATAAGGGTATTTTTGGTATTTATTATTTATTTTTTATGATGCCACTAAGTAAATAACGAAATCCTAATTCATGATTGTATTTTGTAATTATTTAATTTGAAATGGGGTGTAACTGTAATTATTTGACAAAGAGAATGATAATATTTTTTGTCTAAGTGTAATATTTTCTTTATTTAATAAAAGTGGTTTTGCAAAAGTATTGAAATTGTGGTTGGAAACCTCAAAATCGATTTACACTTGATAGTCAGTAATTTTGTATACTAGAGCAATAGGAAAGTGTCTTAGATCTATCTTTTTAGAAACAATCCCTTAATATTGTATGTCATTTGGTATGCATTTATATAACTTCATGTGTTAATAAAAGACGAAGTCAACAATATTTATTTGGGAAATGAGGCAACATTGAGCTTCTTGGTTCTTCGAAATATAATTTTAAACTAGATAAAAAAATATAGAAAATTGTTTTGTATGGGAAAATTGCAATCCAAATTTAAGGAATATATATCACTCACATATTATTTACATTAGTTTAATTAAATGTGGGATAAAACTTGCAACGTTTGAGTAAATAATAAGACCACACTTGAAATTCTTGAAATAATAGGACCACAGTTTTAACTAAGCATATTTAGTGGGACATCGATTATAATTTTCCCTATATATATAAAGCTGATCAGATTATTGCTTATTCTAATCCAACAAGCTCGTTCCTTGAGATATTTGTCCAAAACTGTCACGCTCCGAATCCGGGGCTAGTTGGACGTGAGCCACAAGTTTCGAATCCACTAAGTACAATCACCCATCTTTTAGAACGAGACGTCCTCGTCGCGCCATGACATAGCCCATGACTATCCATCAGTGGGGACTCTAGAGGTGGCTCCCGCACATGTAACACTTTGCCCCGCAGGCTTAAGAAGTGGTTCTCACGCGTGTAGTACTTAGCTCATACGATTGACAGTCAGCTCTGATACCACTTATCATGCCCCGGACCTCAGGATGCGTTGGACGCGAGCCACAAGTTTCGAACCCACTGGATACAACTTGAAATTGGGCCTAAACTACTGCCCAAAAGGATATCCATTAGAACGTTACACTTGAATTTTAACTTATAAACCCATTTTTTTTTGGGTGAAATATAATTAAACCCATTTTATTTTCATTCCTTTACGGATGTGGGACAACCGCCACACATCTGGGGCGCTGGTCTCCTTAAAGGGGGAGGATTGAAGTATCTCACATCAGTTGTGAAATAGAGCGAAACATTCCTTATAAGGGAGTGGACACCTTTACCTTGTGAACGCATTTTAAAACCATGAGGTGCATTCTCTAAGGGCTCTCCCAACAGTATATGCAAACTGGTTTTCAGACTGTTACAAAAACATTCACCATTTAATGCCTCATTGCATTTCTTGCAACTTGTAATATACCTAATAATCAGGGTATTCCGTTTTTTCTGAAGTAAAAAATGAACCTAGTAGACCTTGTGGAGGTCTCTCAGGTGTCTACGACAGAGTAGAGGAAGGAATGTCGTAAAGGAAGACGAAGAATTGATACTTAACTAAATAATTAGGGTAAGATGTCTTTGGAAATGTAGTTCAGATTGAGGCTCTAAGACTTTATATATATAATTGGTCTTAAGTATATATGTTTATAACCGGACGCGTGGGTAGTTGTTTTCACAAATGTGAGTTCAGATGAGTTATTGGTAATTTGTTAGGTTATTATTGATGATTGCCTATAAAAATATTTAATTATTGATACAATTAATGTAGTGATGTGATTCAAATGTAATGATTATATGTTAAAAAAATTAGGGTAAAGATTTTTTGAAATATAAAATTTACCGCATTTTAATTAGACCAAGTCATATATATTGCCACTCGAGCTTTATGAAAATTGCAGTTTGCCATATAAAATTGCTATCCCGACCAGATATCTCTTGGGAAAATGCATGTCACAATTAGAGAATTATATCTAAATCGCTCATCTCGATCTCCCATTAAAAAAATCTTAAAATTAATTTTACTCAGTAGAACTTCAAAATATCAATTTGCAAATTAGTGTCGCGGTCGTCACTCAATTGTTCCATTACCACTAATTATTTTATCAAATTGAAATGAGTTTAATAGGGATCGAATTTGAGATTCTTTTTATAAATTCAACACGTGTTAACAACGGAGCCATACCACGTTGATTAAATAATTATATATGTGTATACTATATATATTCATCTTAGTTTTATCGGTTCACTAGAGTATTTGTCACTAAGAAATGTCGCATATTTATTCCATTGTACGTAAGTAGTTACGTAAGTAACACCTTGTTTGACTGCAATGCGACTTTAACGATGCAGACACTCGTACGAATCGCTACCAAGTCGTCAATTCTAGCTACGTTACCTATCTATCATAGTACAAATTAAAGCAGCCAAGAATCCAAAGGTTAGTTAAATGTTTGTAGAATAAAACAAAATTGGCAGTTGGAAACACTTTTTTTTTATTTAATTTTTTTATGACAAAAGGACACACTAATTTTATCCAATAAAAATAAAAGATTACCCATCATCATAAGGTTAATAATGACACAAAAAGAATTACCACCGCTCTTCTAATGCCTTTTTAGCGAGCGATGACACTTTGACGCACAAGTTAGTAAATAGCTCGAACCTCCACAGATAAAGTTTGGTATATTAAGTGCATATTAAAAGCTTACTAGAATGAATTAATGAGACAATATTTGTAGGAGTTTCGTTATCCTGGTAATAACAAGTGCTCCTTGATATTTAGAATATGCAAATTTGCATCTGGTAATTGATACATGATGGTATTTATCATTGTAAAAGTAGATTTGTTTTGTCTAATTAAGTGTTAATCTTATAGTGATCGTGTTAAATCTTTTAAAAGATTTTGAAGTAATTTTTTTTTTTTAAGAAATAAGGAGGTATTATAAATCATAAATCGGCAAATACATAATTTGTTACAAAGTTGGGAATATCACTCGAACCAACACGGGCGTAAGTTGCATTTCTATCTAATACGTGAGTGATGCAACTGGCCTCACATTTAACAAAATGAAAATTACAAGAATAAAAATGCCCTAACATAGCTTTAGCTTCTTAGCTTCAACAAAATAATGCAACCCATTTCTAAAATGTTAGTAAATATAAGTATGTATAGTTAATTCGGACTTCTAAAATATTATTAATTATTTATAATTATATATGTAATTAATTCAATTAAAATGTTGGTAATTGCAATTCATGTGTAATTAATTCGGACTTCTATAACATATATTAATAACTGCAATAGTGTAATTAATTCTACTGAATATCATAAAGTGTGTTAAAATCTTAAACACAAATTTGATCTAAATAGTTTATCGAAAATCTTATTTTACCCCTTCTATAAAAGTTACCAAATTTTATAATAGCTGTTAAAACACCTTAATTATCTTATTACTATCTTAATACCATATATGTTGGAAAAACGGATCGTCCATGTGGGCTGGCCCCACCCACCTCAGAAAATGAGTAAATGACGTTTTTTAAAGGGAGTGGTTTTTCCATATTTTGAATGGAAAAAACAACCTACAACCTCCTTCAACTCCTACATGATATAGGATGGAGGGAGCAGGATAGTTACACACGAGCATTATCCAAAAATGATCATAAGAAATTCGTACGATAAATTAGAAGGAAAAAGAAAAAATACTTTTTTGTTTCTCTTCAATTTCATTTTAGATTAAGTGCAAAACTTGGGTTTGGGTTGTGGATATTGGTTTGGTTCGTTCTTTGTGATAAATCCTGATTACAAACACCATACTTCCGTGACATAGCCTCACAAGATCCGTATTCAAGTAAGTGTGTTTTATTTCGATTCTTTGAATATGTAGCGCCCCTTTCCGTATGAGAAGAAAGGACACCACATCCGCACCAAGACGAACTCCCAAACGAGGTAAAGGTACCCCATTCGAAAATCCATCTCGGCGAACGGCAATCACTCAATCAAACTCCGGCAACAGCATCACGACGCCCTAACAACAACAGCAATAATCAGAATAGTGCGGAAGCGATTTCAAAAAATAACAATTTAACCATAAAAGTCATCCATGGCAACATAATTCATAAAACAATTCCAAAGTAAATATCCAATTAATGCCATCCACGACTCAACTATCTATCCCACATCAGGGGCACGTAAGTACGGAAAATAAATCATAATATTAAATACATTAAGCTAAATCAATTCATAAAGTAAAGACTCGACTGTTGTTGGGACACTGACAAGACAAGAGACAAGAGCCGACCTAGACCTGCTGCTGCCGACTGACAAGATAGGTGACACCGCCACCTGTCTACCTGAAGCAAGAACCAAAATAGAAGAGGTGAGTATAAAGGATACTCAGTAAGGGGGGTAATACAATATAGGTATTGATCACAGTTCGTCGTTTATCGTTTAAAACCAAAAAGGGGTGAATATTACTCGTTTTGATAAAGATACATACAATAATATAAGTTGTAAAACTATAACACAAAGCAACATTCGGGTTCGGCTTTATTTGAAAACACAAAAGGTTGACGAACCGGATCCTTTGAAAACATTTGCACATAAGGTCAAGCCGATCATTTTGAAATGATATTAGTTGAGTCACGAGGTCGTTACAAGTTCGAAAGACATGGCATAAATAAGTTGGAAATGATAAGTAAAAACGGCTCGTAATTCAACTAAATAGTTTGAACAATAAAGAAGGCTTAAGTTGGGCAAGTTCGAGCCACGCTTCCGGGTTTTATATATATATATAGGGAAATAAATATGCTAAATGAAGAAAACCGGAATGTGTTTCGACTTGTAACGAAAGTCGTTAATCAATTAGATAAGCAAGTAATGCAATAAGTCATGCAATAATGTGTCCCGGTGAGAACGGGCCCTCTCCTTATAACTCCCAACCATGAAAAGCATAAAAGCATGTAGTCAAGTACTCCACCACCAAAAGTCGTGATCCAATCAGAATTTAAGGAGACGCGATTAGCACCACCGTACAGTGAACTAAGGAGACGCGGTTAGCACCACCGTTCGCATCAACTTAGGCTAGTCAACCTCCTAACCGGCCTAAGTCAACACGCATAGAAGTATACATCGGGATTTGCCCTAGACGCTCGTCTCCAGGCTCACCTCCTGTATACTCCGGGCCCAAATCATTATTCAGTCCAGGGCTCGCATTTGAAATCAATAACAGTTTGGGTGGCCAAAGGGGCCGTTAGAAAAGATGATGCAAGCAGTTATGTATGAATAGTCAAATGGGCCTTTGAGACAAGTTGATGTAACGATCTAAGAAATACTCATAAGCGTTGTACGTTGTACGCTTCGGAAGCATGCTAACGGATGTCCCTAACGACATTACTTATAAGTGCCTCAGAGATCAAATAGTTACTTTTAAAATAAATAAGTTACTTGTCTCTAGTTAAAAGCATTTCAAATCATTTTGGTAGATGCATAGGTTTTGCTATCAAATCATTTGACTAAGCACATAAGGAAATAATAGAGACAGTACAGCAAACAATAAGAAAAGACGGGATATTAATTTATTTTGAAACCTAAGTATGTAACGACCCGAAAATTTCATAATTAATTCTTGGAATAATTATTCGACATTTAGTTGAATTTTATATGAAAAGATTTAACTTTGTTAGTTAATCTTAATTTATTATAATTATTTCAATATCTTTAACCTTTTATAATTACATTTTCTACCCTCGAATTATTCTAATCTATATAAACGAACCCACAATCTTCTAAAATACCCTTGCACTACCTTGAACACACCCACACTACCTTGAACACACCCACACTATCTTGAACACACTCACACTCTCTTGAACACACCTCTTGCACCCTCTTGGTTACATATTCAATCGAGAGTGAGAGAGAGAGAGAGAGAGAAGAGAAGGAGAAAAGAGAGAAGAGAAGGAGAAGAAAAGAAATTCCGAGACCAGATTTACGATCCTCATTCGATTCTTTATCGGTAACCTTCTTTCTCCAATTCGTTTCATCCATTAAATCTTTCAATTTTTATAGTTTTTAAATTGAATAAATATTTGATGAATTTCTTGATTCGTAGGTTATAGTTTATCATTTTTAGCGTAGTTCAGATCAAATGATAGATATTAATGTGTGCAATGCATGAGTGTTAATTTTTCATGTTAATTTTAGTCTTAGAATTCCCCATATTTGATTTTTGCATGAAACTCTCGAGAAAACCTTATAAATCGCGTTTCTGCACCTGTGTGTTGGAACCACACGGTCCAACGCACGGTCTTGCTCAAGACCGTGCGAAAGACCGTGTGCAGCCTTTAACCTTGCACCGGCTTGCGCACGCTGGTGCAACAAGCCGTGTGCCCTTGATACAGCCTGTACGGTCTTGGTTGCATGCTCAAGACCGTGCACAAGGCCGTGCGTTAGCCCGTGCGAATGCCTTAGCCAATTTTCCAGCCTTTTTCATTAGTTGCTCTCGGTAATGGGGTCAAATGATCAAAAATAAAAGTTGATTTTTTGCATACGACCCCCTAAAATCGAGCCGTTTTCACCTATAGCTTCCTTATGATTCAAGGATGAATATTTGGTAAAGTTTTCAAAATTCCGATCTCGTTCGGACCTTGAATCGAGCCATTTTCGTTTAGGGCTTTTTCCCCAATTTTTGAATGTTGTCCGAAAAATCCAAAAATCGCATGAGTGCTCCTTTATAATATTATATGCATGAATATGCAATTAGAATTTCAATTGAGCATGTTTATCATTGTTAATTTCGTATTTTTTAGTTTAAATTGATTTAATTGTATTTTAATTGTATATTCATTTGATACATGTTGTTTATTGGTTTTGATTGCAATGTAGTCTTTGTGAGTCGTTGTCGTGTCTTGTCTTATGTGGTTTTGTCGTCTGTTAGTTTCAGGCTGTCTTGTCAGGACATAGCTTGGAGTGTCTTGTCGTTCCGTGTTCCCAGGTGAGGGTTTTAAAATATTTCAAACGGAGTAAGAATTCTTTTTATTTATTGTGAACTCCCCTTATGTGCTCATATTGCTTTGTTTTCCTTTCTCGTATAATTATTAGATATTTAATCTATATTGTAAGGTTGATCTCAAATGTCTTAATATTAAATTGTACTTATGAGTATCCCTAAATCATTTTATTTTCATAAGGCAAGTAAAATTATTTATTTTAAGCGTGACGGTTTGACTTAGGATTTATACCCTTCGTCGTCACTCAAACTTGCCCAAATTTAATTTATGTATGTTTTTAAGGCGAGCAAATTCGTGTCATTTCAAAATTGGGCCCGGGAAAGTATCCGGAGGTTATACCTGGGGACGAGCGTCTAGGGTAATCCGAGGTGCTTCTCCCAAAAATAAGCGTCAATCGTGGCCTGTCAGGAGTTGATAGCCACGGTTGGGAGTGATGGTGGGCGTTGCATTCGTTGCACGTTTTCCTAAAATTCACAGTCGCCCGAAGTAGCGATTCGGGGTCAGACACCGGTGATGGAGTTACCAGAACTTGAGGGGGTTATAAGGAGGAACAGGCCCATTTCTCGCTGGGACGTTAATTGCGTGCATGTTACTACTTTAATTATTTATTATCATTATTTAATGTCATGTATGCAAGTCGAAGCACGATCCGGATTTTCTTCAATTATGCAAATGTATTTTCATATATATATAATTAAAACCCGGACACGTGGCTCGTACTTGTTCCCTCTTGACCTTCACTGAGTGTTTTTACTCACCCCTCTATTTTAATTCTTACTTCAGGTCGACAGGTGGTGTTGTCACCTATCATGTCAGTCGGCAGCAGCAGGTCTAGGTTGGCTCGTGTGTCTTGTCTTTTCAGTGTCCCAACAACAGTCGTGTCCTTGTTATGAATTTATTTAATTATGTATTTTGGATTATGATATATATTATGCACTTACGTACCCCTGACGTGGGATAGATTGGACTGGCCATGAATGGCATTTTATATTATGACTGAGAATGATGTATGAATTACGTGGCCATGGATGGCTTATATGATTATTTTTATAATTGTTTATCTTCCGCAACTCTGATTTATTTAATTATTTATTGCTGTTGTTGTTGGGCTGTCGTTTGCTGTTGCTAGTTTTGCTTGATAGACTGTTGTTCGCCTGGATGGATTTTTAAATGGGGTACTTATACCTCGTTTGAGGGTTTGTCTCGGTGCGGATGTGGTGTCCTTTCTCCGGCCAAGGAAAGGGGCGCTACAAAGTAACTATGTCATTGCCCCAGTTGAAAATAGTTTAAACCCTTACCTGTAGCTCGACAAACGAGAAAAGCAAGCAAGCAACATGTATGATTCTCCCTCAGAGATCCCACTTGAAAACATGGGGTCTAAAGGATGAATGACTGACACGAACAAGAAAACAGACACTGACGCTCAACTATCAAAATACAAACATGCTTAAGGACACTCACTCAACATTTAAACATAAGAAAGCGAGTAGGGGCAATATAGTCAATTTATCCAAAAGCATGCAATAATTAAATAAACGAATAACAATTAACATTTAATTAATAATAACATTTAAGCATAATCTAACCAGGGGTTAAGCTTGCAATTAAACATCAAACATGTATATTTCATTTAAATCAACAACAATTAAAGTACAACTTATAGAAAAGCTCAAAAGCTAAGAAGCTAAGATCGATCCTATCTCTAGCCTAATCGAACCGAAACCTATCCGTTCGACTACACAAGCATATATCATCAACAATCAACAATTTATACAATTAAGCCAAGCTAGGATCAAGTTATTCATGCTCAAAAGCTATAAGCTATAAGCTATAGTTCAAAAGCTACAAATTAACACAATAATACGAAAAATGCGATAAAAGACAAACAACAAGTCGGATTCGAGTAATACCAGCGCCGTTAGAACCGTTGCGTCGAGGGGCACGATCTGTCCAAAGACTCCGTCCCCGGATTCCCGCTGGAACAGTGCCAAAACGCCGGAAAACCACCTGCCACCACCGGACCGCCGCCGGGCCACCTCCGATGGTCGAACCCTTATACCGAAATGTTCCTCTCGACGAGCCCGTCACTCCCTCAAAGCCATTTCTCAATCGGATCATCCATTGGAATTTAATTTCACTTTGAAGCTCCAAAATCCTAGAATCCAAGAATCGAAATTAACGAAAATCGGCTCAACGAAATACGAAATTGACTTTGAAATCGGCTTACCCATGTCGAGAAGATTGAAATCCATATAAATCTCTTTCAAAATGGTGGCCGAAAAGTCCAGACCACCACGTCGCCGCCGCGGCTCTGCCACGCGCCGCCGCGGCTCACTTCCAGGCCATGAGACCACCACCAAAATCTTCGTCTCTTCAAGGTCGTTCCAACCACGGTGGTGCGCCATCGAGACGCCGCCTGGAGTCGCCGGAATCCGCCGTTGACCTCCGCGCCGTCTCCTCCTCGATCCGCCGCCGTCCGGCCAAATCAGGCCGTGAGACCACCGCCAAAAGACTCCCCTCGATGAGAGCTTCCATCTCCGACCAAGCCCAAGCCTCGCCGTGACCGGAAAAGCCTCCGACGAGAAGCTCATTTCCGCGCCACCGTTGCGCCGCCGTCGCTGCTCCAATCGCCGGGAAAATGGTATGGTTGAGTTCGTCTCGTCGAGACGGTCAATTCGACATATCATACGCGCGATTCCGAGAACAAATGAGAAAATCACATTTTTGGGGGGAGAGGGAGCCGTGGCTGCTGTCGTGCGTGTGTGTTCTCTCTTTTTTCATTTTGGCCCCAAATCTCCCAATCATTACATAATATACCCTATCCTCGAAAAATGTGCAAATAGTGTAAAGTGTCGGAATTAGGCGTACTTAGTGTCAAAATGTCCGTAATTAAGTGCTTAACAAAGATTGAGGTTCGTTTTATTAAAATTCACGAGTTTATGAAAAGTCAATGCCGGGTAAGGTCAAAGTGTAAATAGTTTTGGGTCAAAAATGTAATTTCTTGAAAATATAATTTAATGAATAATATTTAGAATCTTATGAAAATATTTGGAACCTCGATAAAATATGCATTATTACATTGAACCCCAGTCCAATGTACACCGTTAAATTACTAAATTAAATTAAACGAGCTATAAATATAAATTTACCAAATTGACCCTAATTAGTGGCAAAACGATGCAAATTAAATTCTAATTAATGCCTTGGGTTTTAAATGCCAAATCAATGATTTATAAAAATATTTAAAATGCAAGAGTTGGGAAAATGTGCAATTGTGAAAGACGTCGGGACCGTAAACGGTTCGAATTCCGATAAATGCGCTAATCTTGAACGTGGAGATTGCGGGTCGTTACAGAATATGTAAATATGTAAAATATATTATATTGATATAAGATGTTTCAAAGTATAAGCTCAGCCCTATGATGTACGGACACATTTAAAAATCTTATTTTGCTGTGTCGTATCGCGTTGTGTCCGACATGTCTATCAAACATTCTTTTAGTGCAAGATGTTGAAAAGAATTCATGTCGCCGTGTCTGTGTCGTTTGATGTCCGTCTATGAAACAAAGACACGGACACGGCGACACGTACAGACATAGCGACACAGATTTTTTTCAATATTTTACACTAAAAGAATGTCTGATACGGGTGTCCGATACAATGACAGACACGATATAACACGACAAATTAGAATTTTTAGAAGTATTCGTGCATCCTAGATTCAAACTTACGAAGAAGAGGCAACCTAGGAAAACAAAATTGTGAAATTCGAGTTGGGCTATTTTGGTATTCCCACTTGAAAACAAAGACCATATCTGCATTTCCAAGGGCTATTCTCTTCGTACCCGATTAGTTTAAGTTTCCTTGCCTAGGACATTAGAGTTTTCCAAGAAAACACTGTTCTATCTAGATCCATCTACTTTGTCTAAGAGGGTGTTTGGCTAAGCTTATTTTAAAAAGTTTATATGCTCTCACATCTTCTAAGATATTTTTAGAGCTTATAAGATGTTAGATCTTATTTTAAAAATAAGATCTAAAAGTGTTTGGATAAAAATAAGACCATGAGCTTATAAGATGTTAGTAATAGCAATTATGTAATTAATATGGTCAAAGGGTTGGTGTATGTGTTAAGATCTAAAAAATAAGTTGGAATTCATAACTTATTTTAAAAGAGCTTATAAGCTCCTAATATCTTATTTTAAGAGCTTATAAGTTCCTTTTCAAAAATATTGTCAAACACTTTACAATATCTTATAAGCTCTCAAACATCTTATAAGATATTTTAAAGAGCTTATAAGCTCACCCAAACACCCTCTAAAACAATTATATTTTCATGTGATTAAAGTGAAATTTTATATAAAAAAATAAAAACTTGGACGGGTGACTATAATTATCCCTTTATAAAGAATAGTGAAACATTTGTCATTGCTTAATTTTGGATTAGTCATACCCAATAAATTTCAAATGAAATAACAATAATATGATTAATTCTATAATTTGACTTAATTTTTTACTATTTCAGTAACCCAAGTTTTTACTTTTTCTTTTGAAGAATAGTAACCCAAGTAGGTATATAGCATGTAAATTTGTTTCACTTGACGACTCTATTGCTTTTCAAAGTTGTAAAAGTTAAAAGATTCCAACACATTTATTTTATTTATATTCTTATATATGCGTATTGAAAGAACAACTTATGTACTAATAATGTGATATAATTATTTTAATATACAGAATTGTAACACCCCAATTTTTCAAGATGAGTTTGGTTAGTTGCAGTCGTTTCGTTTCTCGTTTTTCATCTCTATTCCTAAAAAATTATGTGATATTGTTTGCCTAAAAGTATTTAATTTAAAGAGATATATGTGTTAATTATGATTACATTTCATTATGGTGCATAATTGACATTTTTAAATCTTCTTGACACTTTAAATTACGTGAATTTCGAATTAATTGATAACATGGCAAAATTTATGTTTATGTGTAAACGTGTCTAGGTGCTTTTATTAAATTATGACACATATATCATTATAATTAAATATCGATAAGAATAAAATGAATAAATAAAAAAATAATAATAATGCACGTTTAGTTAAATTACTCAAATGTTGTAGTGGTCCGATTGAAATATATGTATATTAGCCGCCATTTCTTAAACGAAGTAAATGGAATAAGGAAAATAAAGAAATGAATAAGAGGTCCAATTTTCTTGAACTGTGTACCCTTCTAATATGTGCTAGTTAGTCTATTCAATTTCCAAGAAATGTCTATCCTTCTAATATGTTCTAGTTCCTCTACGAACTAGGTATTATATTAATTAACCAAGGTGAAAACTTCACCCATATTTCATTTCGTCCATTTTCTCCGAAACTGCACTCCAGCGAGAGCAGGTAAAGCTCTAAAGTTTTCTTCTTATTTCTAAATTATAGAAATCAACTAGTTCATCAATTTTACTGGTTGTAGGATAATTATTAGTGTGTACCTGTTTTCTTCTTCCCTACTTAATTAGTTTAAGTATAGAGGTAATATCACCTAATAATTAGTATTCTCGCTCCTCATAAATATTGTGTAATAAAAGTATACTAGAGAAGACATGATGTGATTATATGTGTTTATACCCCAGATCATGTTTAGCTTAGCATAGATAAACGGATACCTACGCACATGCTTGCTATTTGTCGCATATCAGTTCTCGTTATGATAAAGAAATTGTGTATAAAAGTGATAACAAAAAGGTAAATAACTCTATTCATTTCTGTAATTGATTCCCATTAACCATTTTACTTGATTAACTACATGCTTAGCCATATAGAAAAATATTATTAGGTTTTAATCAATCTTTGTGTTAGATAATTATGACTACTCTTTTAGAGTTTAGAGTAATTAATCCTTTAGGGTACAGTAGGCCAATTAGCTATTAAATGAATTACTTAGAAAATAAATTACTAATAAAGAGCACCTATTAGTAATTCTAATTGATTAAGGTTCTAAAACTGATTTCCAAACACATTGTAAACTTGACATTAACTAATTAGTTTATATATGTTTAACTACATGTATGTTAGTGTGAAATAACTTATTAATTAGCAAACAATATTGAATTGTATTCTTTCTGACTAGTCATTAAGATTTTGTAATTAATTGTTTGGTTCTTATATTGCTTATGTTTAACTATCTTCTTTACTTATTTTACGTGAAACGTGGTTACATAATTTAAGTTATAGCCGTACATGTCAGTTATGTCTTATTTAGTTTGTCAAGTCGAGTCTTACCGTTTAGTCATTTGTATAGCAGATGATCCTTCAAAGGAACCCTGATTGTGTTTGATCGTCCTTTTTCCTATCATTTGGGATATCCAGGTGAGGTTTAAAATATTTTACTGGCCAATATCAAGTAAAAATTGGAAACCGTTATCCTTCATAAATAAATCCTTTTATAAATATGTTTTCTGAAACAATGATCGTTTCCTTTATACGCATTCGTTCATTATGTTATTCCGGGTTCTTACCCGCGATTGGTAGTCATGAGATATATCTCTGCTACCCTTATATGTTGATTACGGGCCTCCACCTGGGAATGATAGTTTTAAATGTTATGAATGATAGTCTTGAGGTAACACTCTGGTATGAATGATAGACACGTTCTATGAAAGATAGTCTTGAGGTAACACTCTGCTATGAATTATAGACACTTCGCTATGAATGATAGTTTGGGGTAACACTTTGCTGTAGATATGGTTATATGTTCCACCTGAACGAGAATTGAGTTATTATGTAATTGAATGAAAATACCTTTCTTACAAATGATTTCTGGAACTGTTTTGGAACTGAATGTAAGAATCTTATTTCCAAATGAGGGAAGGAATGATCTACTTTGCACTTGTAAACTATTCCTCACTTAGTCCTTTTGACTAATCCTCTTTTGTTTCCTTTTTGGTATTGGTTTCAGGTTGGAGTTGCTAGGCGGCGGTAGAGTCAGTCGTCTGTCTTGGAGTCGGAGTCTTGTTTGTCTTTATGATTTTCCTTTCATTATGTTGTTTATGATTGTTGTATAGGAGAAATGATATATGTTGTTTTACACTTATTAGCCCTGGTAGACTTTATAATTACGTGATAAGAATATGAGAATTATGATTTTTGTTTGATAACTCCCTGAGTGGGTTAGAATTATTTATTATTACTTTGAAACAAGTTTATAAGATTTAATTGCTTCCGCGCTCGGTCGTTTTGTTACCGCCTAGCAGGTTGTTTTTGTTTTGCCGTTCGCTGGGTTTTGAGTCGGGGTTCGGATCTCATTCCGGTCTTGGGTCGAGACTCAGTACGGGGCGTGTATCACCCTGTTTGGGTGCGCTTGCTACAAGAATATCATATTTATATTTTATATTTAATAATATATTTTTTTTCGGTGCAACAAATAATATATGTATTATGCACATTTTCTTATAAGTACTAACCTATCGTGCACGAATACTTCTAAAAATTCTATCATGTCGTGTTGTGTCGTGTCTGATACCCTGTCGGATACCCGTGTCAGGCACTTCTCTAGTATAAAATGTCTAAATAAATTCGTGTCGCCGTATCCGTGTCTCCATGTCCCTATCCGTGTTTCATAGGTACTAACCATATTGATATAATCTAAAGGAATATTCCATTGGTTCTCGACAAATACTGTTTTTCTTTTAAAATTAAGCAAAATCGAATGAAATAAATTAACAATCTTGTAGATTGTTAGATGTATAAGCTATGATTGAGAGAAATTGAAAAATATCGTAAATAGTCGAAAATTGGAAAAATATTGACGGAACTTAGGACTTTTAGATAACAAAAAAACATGAATGAGTTCCATTTGCGATAAAAGTTCTGTAGCCAAGTCCGTGAGGGCAAGACACATAAGATGGTATGACCCGTTCCTGTTGCTGCAATCATCTTTGTGATATACAATCTTATACTTTATTTTATCCTAAAAATTCAATTTTGGCCCAAAATCCAATGAAATATTTAATTAGATTTTGCCGAATTTACAATTGGGTACTGAAAGCGGACAATAATTAAAAGTTAGACACTTATCTGCAAAAATTAATAAGGTTAAGTACCAAAGTGGTCAAAGATTAGGGTGCTTGAGGCAATTAGCCTATAAAGAATTAAGAATATAGCATGAACTCAGAGCAAAAAACTAACTTTTTTTTTTTTTTAAATTAAAACCGGCGCACACCTTAGGCACAAAACTAACTTCAATTATAACAAAAAAAAAAAAAAAAAAAAAAGTTCAATTGAATCAAAGCGATTGTTTAGAAATTGCAACTAACAACTTCTGGAGTTTGAGAGCATAAAAGGAACTTAGTGAATATATTGATTAACTTGTTTGAAAATTACATCTTAGAAGAGCATAAAGACTAAAACTTGAGAGAACAAAGAACTAAAGCTATTGTAGAATGATTCTTTGAGTTGTTTTGAGTTGTTTTTGGTATCAGATGACGTCTTTTGAACGTTTTTGAAGATCGGTATTTATAGACCAAAGCTTTGGCCAAATTTCAATGTTTTATTAACTGGATAACAATTCACTCATTTCGCTAACGTTTTATTAACTGGACAACAGCTCACCCGCTTCGCTCATTCCATGTATAATTATATTAATGATAATTGAGTCATTTTGCAACTTTCCGTTAAGTTTTTTAGGATTCCGTTAATATTAGTTCGGTAGAACCATATAAAGCAATACCCAAAACGCCTATTAAAAGAAAAATAGAACCTGTCGCCGTATACAAAATAAATTTTGTAGCTGAGTACAAACGTTTTTTTTCCTCCCCCACGTGGATACAAGTAGATAAACAAGAACTAATTCTAAATACCACATGAGAAAAAAAAAAGTAAAAGGTCCCAAGAAGCAAGTAATCCTATTTGCCCACTGGACATTGCTAATGTTAGGAAACGAAATAATCGAGAATCTCGAGTAACTAGCCAAGCTACTAAAGTAGCTAAAATGGGTCCTATAGAGATTTTACAAATTTCCAATAGTAGAGGAAGGTGGTATTGTTTTACCCTAAGTTGGGGGTAAAAGTGTAATTATCCCTAATATTTTCCTCTAATTACTTCCCCCACAATATAATTAATGTAAGCAATTTTTTCATATGCAAGCATGTTGTATCCCTATCTTTAATGAACTCCTGTTTCAATATATCATGAATAGAAAACTATTGGAATTTGACCCAATGACCACCAGATATCTCTCTCAATGTGGAGGTCAAAGTTCGACTCCTTACAGTGGCAAAAATCAAAATTTTTAAACGGAAAAAAAAAATTAAATAAATATATCATGAATAGAAGTTAACCCTAGATATGACAATTGATATATACTACACTAAAATAAAGTTCAAGAAAGTTTAATTTCTTAGAAAATAGAAAGAACAATAAAATATATTTCATATCCAAAATTTCAATTCAAATTAAAACCAAGCATAGAAAATTACTAATATAAATCACTAACACAGTAACACATAAATGCCATATCCATATCGTGCCCGCATTACCATGTCCATATCCGTGAATCATAACTTTCATCTTTTGTACTATTGTTTTATTTATATACAAAGCATAGTATATAAGCCCTACTCGCTTTACTCTGTGTCTTATCCTAATCTGATTTTCACCAAAAAAACTTTTCCTCTGATCAACCACAAAATGACTAATTGCAAGAGAAATGTACCTAAAGCACACAACAGAATTATTTCAGTAATCATGTGCAGTTAAAATAGGTAGCATGTCTACACACAACTGGTAATTATACAAACATCTATGATAATAGATGCACAAACACTCCTAAAAAAATCATCATGCAGTGTCGTGTCATGTCCGTATCCCTATGACCGTGTCCGTGCATTATAGATAAACATACATTTCTCCGAAATAAGTTATACAGCAAAAAGCCAAATTACTGTATTCTACATGAAATGGACTAAAAAGATATTGTACCTTTAGAAAGTTCCTTCTGGATTGATGATGCTTTAATAATCCTCCTCATCAGAATAGTTTCCATCACTATATTGTTCATATATCTGATATCCTTCATCATCTGGATTGGGATCTTCGATTCCATCACCGAAAGGAAAACTACCAAAAAGATCCTGCAGATAGTCTTTCGAGATGTTCTCATGGTCTGTATCTAAATCAAGTATAGGATGTAGTTACTTTAGGTCATTATGTTTAGGTCGAATTACCTCTACGACCCCTGAAGTTTGAGCTAATTACAGTTTAGTCCCTCTATTTTCCAAAATTACAGTGAAATCCCAAACATTTCATTATATTACAAAAAACTCCCTAAACTATGCAACATGAAGCCAAAAAATGCAAATAATTAGCCTACTTCAGGAGTTTCTTGCATTTACTGAAATGTTAAGGAGTTTTTATAATTTCTGAAAACAGGACTAAACTGTAATTAGCTCAAACCTCAGGGGTAGTAGATTTAATTCGCCCGTATGTATGAAAGATTCACAAATTTTGATTGTAGATAAACTATATCTTCAGTAATTTTCAAGAAAACAACGATTCAGATTAAGTATATGAAAATGAATGCTGGCAGAGCTGGAAACAAAAGATGAATACAAAAAATAAACAAAATAAATATTTGGCCTTCATATGGTTTTTTTTCTAATTTAAAAAGGAAAGTAAAACAGTAGAGACAAAGAGAGGTAAAAACTAGAACATGTTGCAGGATACATGGATTTGGTAAAGGGAAATTGCTGTCCTCTTCAACCTGGAAAAAAGAATAATATTCATGTGAGGTTCAATTGAATTTGCAAATGATCAACAATATTAATCAAATATTTATTCACCGTATCAAGTGGTTCATCTGCATCAATGTCTTCTCCAAGATGGTCATCCTCCATTTCATCTGCATCAATGTCTTCTCCAAGATTGTCATCCTCCATTTCATCTTCTTCATCGTCCTCATACTCGATTTCATCGTTAGTTTCTTTATCTTCACTTTCTAAAACTTTTGCAACATGAAAACACATCATGATATTATTACTTACATGATCTGTAGTATGCTCATTAATGAAGTCCGAATTAGTAAGATGAGTGGTCTAAAGGAATAATAATACAAAGAATAAAGGACTTAATAACTAACCCGAATTAGGGTTAATTATATCTAGGCCCCTCGAGAGATCATAATTACAACTCGTACCCCATTTTTGAAAAATATTACAACTCATCCCCCATGAGTTTGAAATATTATCTCGGAGCACCCACAAGTTTGAAAAATGTTACAATTCATCTATTAGTTAAATTAAAGGGACTACCCTCGAAGTTAGGTGAAATTACAAATGGATCCCTCTAGTTTGAAAAATAAGCGTATCGACCCTGATGCTTCCAGTAAATGCATAAATTTTCCGAAAATACCCCGCTTAGGGTTTCAGCTGGGTTTTTTTTGGAAGATTTACACATTTATTGAAACATTAGGACTATCCTGTAATTTCTCAAATTAAATAGTCCTGAATTAAATTGTCGATTTTCACCTTTAGTAGCTTGTTTCCCTTCTCCATCAACTTTCAAATCCTTGAGATTAATTTGCACCCTCTTAGACTTTTCAAAGCGATTCGAAACAGACTTCAAGAAGGATTCTGCCCCAGCCTCGGGATATACGGAGAGAAACCTCTGAGCAACATGCAATCTCAAGGTATCAATCATATGTAATGGAAACCATCCTGTTTGCAGCTGCCAAAAACAAAATAATTTCAGAATAAGCGGATGATTTTATTTCTTTCTTTCAAAATATTTACGAAACGGAATCAAGATAATTTCATTGTTTTTCTTCAAAAGATAGGTGATCATGTTCCTTAAAACAATACTGGATAGTCAGTTAAATGCACCATACACTGCAGGTTCCTTGGCTTGTAGGTTTTCTGATCTCTTGTTGAATATAATCATCCTTAAGTTCTACAAACTGTAAAGATATTTGGCATTTACGAGGAAAAACTCGAAATGCACAAATATCCTCCCACCTGATCTTCAATCTGCTCAAGAAAGAGTAAAAAAGAGGTAATTAAATTACACCCAAGGGGAAAAAAAGGAACTATAGGATATTTATTCTCCTCAAGTATTGGATTTCAGTGAGTCATGAATTTTGAAATGATAAAGTCCAAATCTCGAATTAGAAACTAAATCTAGAAACCATGATATATACTTAAGGTAAACGGGCAAAGTATACGGGTAATTAATTAGTTCATTTTGAAACACATGCAGCAATTCAGCCAATTACTTAAATGAGAGATAATATCAGCAAATTCAGTAAAAGAAGACTGTACTTCCTAGCTGAAGAAAAAACTCTTTCAGACAGTAGATTTTACTAGCCAACTCGTCATGTGAAGAGAGAATCAAAGGTATTCTGATAAACTCATTTTTAGTCAAAGATTAGCCACTTAGAAAGAGATAATATCATGATTCTTGACTTCCTATATCACAATATAATCAAATTTGACTGACGACAGAAGCCATAAAATCTGAAATTTTCAAAACTTACTCAGATGCAACATTGGTGTCACAATAGCTTCGCAATGGGGGTGGTACTCGGAAATCAATTCTCTGATATCTATGCAAGTAAACCACAAGAAATCAGCATTTGTGACTTACACATGATAAGCTTTTAGATTCAAACAAGAGTGCTAATACCAGGTCTTAATTGTATTTGAATTAGATAAAAATCATACAGTCAACAACAGAGGCAGTAGTTTACAATTACATGGAGATGAAATTATCAATTTAACTCATATTGCTTCTAACCAGAGGTTAGAGATTTCTCCAAGAGAGTTATCCCAAGAAATTGGAGATAGATTGAGTAAGCATTGAACAAAGAAAAATTAGTTCTCCAATAACTTAATTGATTATTTTTTTCGGGGAGGTGGGATATCTTGTTGCTTCCTTCTCCCATATTGAATGTCATTGATATACTTTTGAAGGCAAAAACTAGTTTTAGGTTCGCCATGGATTATGAAATATGTCTTTGACCATCTTTGTTAGTCTAGTCAATGGATTCTATTGTGACAACCCTTTTCTTAATTATTATCAGAAGAAAATCATAGAAAAATAGAACTCACCTTAAAGGTACAGACTATAGAGACACACTTCTGCTTTTGGAGAAGCTAAAGTAGAAGTTGATGTTGTAAAAAGCTTTAGTAAAAGTGACTAGAGTCTGGAAAAAAAAGAGCAGTTGAGTGTTTAAGAAAAAGTTGAAAAGCACTTTTATTACACTAAACAAACTTTAATTTATTACGAATACAGCCTAGAAGCTCGAAGTTGAAGTTAAAAGTTGGTAATTGGATGCTTCTAGCTTATTTCTGCTTAAAATAAGCAGAAGCTGGTTTTCCAAACACTCCAACATGCTGAGAAAAAGTGGTTAGAAACTTACATGCGGGATTCAGGATCTTTGCGTGGATCATATCCTTTTCTTATCCAGAACCTCAGGAATGGTCCATTTGAGAAATAATATGCTGCCATAAAAAGAAGCCTACGAATTTGAAACAGACTCGAATGAGAAACTTTTGAGTCTAATAATGTGTATATTGTTCAGCCCACATATGTTTCAAAACAGAAGATCAATTTACAAGACAGTTGCGAAAGAAGCCACCTTTTGAGTATTTTGTCTGGAAAGTTGAGACCTTGGTCACGTAAACGCTCAGCTAATAAATCTTTGGCCCATATTGGCCGCTCATCAAACAATTCACACACAGCCATTTGCCAACGCCATCGATCTGAGTTCTTGGCTACTGATTTCTCCCAATTTACTTTCTTAGGGATCTGTGTGAGTGTCAAGTTCAAACAAAAGAAGATACTCCAGAAGGAAAGAATTGAATTATGAAACTCAGCAAGATATAATCATGTTAATATAGAACAATTAGGATATCTTTGATGTTGAAGTCAATGGCAAGACACTGCTCTATCTCCATCTGCATCATGAATGGGAATTTTTCAGAATCTAAACCAGCTATTTGGACAAAGCATTACAAGGATATTGAAAAATCATAGCATTTTGAACAAGGAATCAACACAACAAAGTAGATAATAGGAAGCATTGAATCTAATCAATCAAAGATTTAAAGTAGCATACTTTTCTACAGGAACAGTAAATTTGTTGAAATAATTTTCCACAAGCAGTAAAGGAAGTCGAAAATGAGAATCCAATATAATCAGCAGTGCTACTCAGATGGAGATTAGTGCAATGGTATCCGATAATTCTCACTCAAAATGGGTGTCCAATACTTCACAGATTTCGAATAGAACGAAGTAAGTAAATCAGAAATATATATATATATATGATTTTTTGGCAATATAGGAACTTACCTCCCAGTGTCGTTGGACAACTGCCTCTTGCTTCTTTTTCACACTCGGATCTCCACATGGTTTTAGACTGCAGCACACAATGATTAAGGTTCAAAACCAAAGAAGCCATTTCTCCATAATGAAAAACCTCCACATAAACAATGATTATATCAATGCTTCAATTTCTATTTTAGTTTGAAAATAAAAATATAGACACAAAAATATAATCCATTACTGAACACACAAGGATATGTCTTGTAAACAAATAAAAATAATAAAAGAACAGATACCAAAAAGCACCTAATGCCTTCTAACCATCTATACAAAACAAGAGCAAATCATTGGTTTACTATAGAGTAGAGAAAACAAAATATTCACACAAAAAGCTGACAGGATATGATTAAACATTCAACAATAAGCTGGTAAAGTAAAAGATTATCCTGAAAATTGCCACTTCATCATTTCAGTGTGAAAATGAAAAAAGAAAAAGCCCATGAGAGTTTTTATGCTTGAATGCATAGTTTTTAAAAGCGCAAAGCGTGCTATACCGGCAAGGCCTCCCCCGGGCTATACGTCAAAGCACAGCGTGAAGCGCGTGCTTTTTGAGAAAAAGTCGTACTCAAAATAAATTTGTTCCACACATCCAAATAAGATTAAATAGTCTAAAACACAAATACAAATTAAAATTGGAAAAATAAGAAAAGACGAAAGAACGAAGAAAAGAAGCTGCTGCTGAAACAGCATGTTAATGTATTTTAAAAACTAACCCTATTGTTGAGCTTTTTTTTCTTCAGAATGCGGGCTTTTGTTGGGCTTTGTGTTTAAGTGCAAAAAGAGAAGAAAGAAGGACATTTAATAACTATGCTTGAATGTAACAAGGCTTTCATCAAATAAGATAAGCCATTCTTACTTTTTACTAGGTCGAAAGAAGGACATTTCCCAAAGGAGACGAAATGAGTTCCTATTCAGAGAAAATAAAGAGTAAACAAAGCTAAGAATCTTACGCCACTTTTTCTGGGAGATCCTTCATTGAAAAAAGTGGTGGCACCAAGATCATTAGATCTTCCTCGGCAACGTCCATTAAACCATCTTCCTCTAGAAAGTGTTTAAAGAAGAAAATAAGACAAAGGAAGAGCAGCTCAAAACTCTGTGTGGAATAGCAAACAAAAGTCCACGTAAGATCTCAGAATCAAAAAGGATGGTCACCAAATTGTGGTTCAACTTCAGCCCAATTTCTTTTCTTTTTACGAGTTACATCAGCGTGAACAGCAAGCACATGCTGGTAATCCGCCATTCCTTCAGAAAATAGAATAAAAGATGGCATAAGATGTACATAAAAAGACATGACTTTCATACCAATTGTGAAAAAAATACTAAGGTCAAAAAATAGATCACCATTAAAGTGGTACGCCTCTGAAACTCTAGCAACAATATCTGCACAAAGCAGCTCTTGAGCTCCACTATCTATATGTTTGACTTCTGAAGGAGCTGAAAAGGGTTCACATTCAGGTTGAATGATATTTTCTGTAGATTCCCTAGATTCAGGAATAATATTATTCTGTTCAGGATGAAGTGAATTTGCAGTTGCGCTTTCAGAAATTCTGTTGAGGTCCTTAATATTCTGGACATGCTTAACTTTCTTTTTCGAAATTTTCAGGAGAAAACTATTGCAGGGCTGGAGTTCACCAAAGGCTGGGTGTGAATATGGATCTTCAGGACGAAAATGTAGCTCCAACTTGTTTGACTTCTCAGTACGTACCTGTAAACATAGAGAGTCTAAATTGCAGGGTACCGAAAAAAGTATAAATATATAGTTACATTAGATTACTGGTAGTAAGAGTTGGGAGAAAAGGTTGAACAGACAAGAAGCAGTTGTTCAACTCTATAAACCCCATCTGTGTCCTAAAAATATAGTTGCTTTAAATTCTTTAGTATTGAGAGTTGGGGAAAAGGTTGAATAGGAAAGAAGCAGCAGTTCAACACTTCAACTCAATAAAACCAGCTGTGACCTAAAAAATTTAATAACCGAACCTTCTCCTTACCAGATTTCCGGCATTCCTAAATAAGATTTCACCTCGACAGAGTGGTAACTTCTTAAGTCAAAAAGCTTTCACCAAGAACAAGATTCATTAAACAACAAACACAGAACTCCGCATCTTTCTAACAAGACAAAAAAACACGCAGAGAAGGAGACATTCAGCTCAATTTGTATGTAGTGTTCGAAATTGCCAGCAGTAAAAGTTATTAGAAACCCCATCTTCTTCAATGCAGTTTGAACAAACGAATTGCATGTGATTTATCAACTGACTACAAGTAAATGTACCTTGAGAATGCCTTGGCTGCCGCCCAGTGTCTCTATGGCGCGTTCAGTAGAAGAAGGGTAACCTGGGTAATGAACTGCAAATGCCTCACTGCTACTCGGGAAAATGCCCGAAATTGAGTCGTCCTTGATAATCCCCATGCCTAATCACTTAGTATGTGTAAATTGATGCAGCGGTGAACCATACGCCAATGCCTTCGTCTTCCTGAGCCCAAATAAATACCTCAACCAATTTGATTCAATTTCACAAAAACAACCAACTCGCCACCAAGCCGTTGTCTTTTTCACAAAATTACCATCACCGCTACCTTCCCTTCACCAAAATCGTCAGAACCCAGTAATTTCCGATCAGTCTGCCTCAGGAAACGCCGGGGGCAGCCACCACCGCCGTTCGCCGCCGCTCTTCCTTCCGGCAGAGTAAACTCGAACTTTTACCCGTCAATCGACTCGTCTTGACGAGAAGAACACAATGGTATAATTATATTCAAGCTTTAACGGTGACTAAGGAAGATAAATGGGCATGTGTGATTTGGGTGTAATCTTTCTTCCCGCCTCCCAGCGTTTGCTCTAATTCGCTCCGTGGCACTTCTTCCTGGGCTTCGTATTAAAACGCCCAATTAATTTTTTCTTAATTAAATTTAACCCATATTTCCAAACGCTGCGGATATTGACTTCCTTGAGCAATATCATTGCGGCTACCCCAGTACATCAAACTTAGTCACATCAAATGCAGCATAAATGTTTGTGCTGATTGTTTAATTAAAATTGGAAACGATCTTATTAATTCTAATTTTATTTGGGAAAAACCCCTTTCTATGGTTCTTGATGTTGTAAAACTTGACTGCATTATCTAATAATATTGCTACCTTTTTCGACCAAAAAATAAAATAAAAATTTCCAAACCTGGACCGGATGTTAAATCGAATGTTCAACCGAGTTAACCACCGATCGAACCGGTATGACATCATAATTACTTAATAATTATATATATATACAATTATATATTGGTAAAAATATATAAAATATTAATTTAATAAAATACAAAAATCTGACATCATTACTATACATGAATAAAAATATATAATGTAGATTTTTTTGTTTTTTTGGTACATATATAATGTAGGTATAATTATATGGAAAAGTTGGAGGAATGAAAATATGCATATTACCATAATATTAGTTTTTTTATCCCCTACGTTTGCACCAGAAAATTTATTTATAAAATATATATTATTAAATAAATTATATTATATTTTATATATGATTATTAATAATATATTAAAAATTATTAATTTAGAATTTTAAGCATACATACTAAAATAATTTATTTTATAAAATAATCAGGAATTATGTATATAAAGAATTCATTTTAAATGTATAAAAATAATAATATGATATTTTTATGACAAAGTATTGATTTTATATTTGTAATAAATAATATATATTTATACATATATATAGAGAAGGAATATTATGACAGTTACAGAAATATTAAAATGATAATTAAAATGTAAAAAAAATATTTAATATAGACCACATAAATAATATTTGGAATCTCTTTGTCTTTTTGGCCGAAAAAGAACTATTTATTATACTTGGTATTTTTTTTGTTAAATAATTTGTTATTATTTCATTATTAATTAATAATTATAATATTCATTTCATTATTGAATTTTTTTTATATTATGAAAATATTAATATTCAAATATAATAATTTAATAAATTTATTTATATTGAAATAAAATATAACTTTTTCGCCGAAAAATGAACATGAGAAACATGTATTTGGAAAAGTTTTTTTTTCTAGAAAATCATTTATTTATTTATTTATATTGTTAAAATAATAATAAAATTTAATTAAACTTATATTTTAAAATTTTCTTCCTTACTATAGTCCGATAAATTTTCATTTGAATCCACTATGCCAAAAATATTTGATAGGAATTAAAATATTAAATATAATTTTTAATGAATTTATTGAATATATTATTTTGTCTTTATTTTTATTAACGAACATATTCAATGCAATATGGATAAATCTAAAGCTTATTAAAATTTACATAAAATTATTTTTTGAAAAAAAAAAGTCAATCTCAATATGTAAAATAGTTATCTAGTTCTATAATTAAGTAGGAGTTATAATTTTTTTAATATAAACAAAAAGTATGGAATGTCAATAAATACACATGTAAATTACAAAATAATAATTAATGAGATTAATTATGGAAACAATCTATATGGCAAAATGGATCAATTCTAACTAATCCACTTCATTGCCACATAAATATATTTCCTAAAACACTCCACTATATCATTTTCATATATATATATATATATATATATATATATATATATATATATATATATATATATGTTAGAGTTGTGCCCTGGAAAGTCGAACTGTTTCAGGCATTTCCTATGAAATTCTAAGAGTGGAACGATCTAGTGATCAACAATAGAAATACGTTAGTAGTCGTCTAAAACTACTATGGCCAAATTCATCATATTTCATTTATATTTAATTGCATATTATTTATTCTTCTGTATGGATGAAACCCCAAGATCACAATAAGCTAAGGGACTTGGTTTCACCATTTGATGGGGGCCATGAAATAAGTACCCAATGGTGTGATCTAAACTACTCCAAGTCAAAGAGTTTAAAAGGCATAGGAGATGTTGAACAGACTCACTTGAGACTTGCTTGTATGTCATAGCTTTATGAAAGTGTGTCCCACTTCATGGCACTAGTGTTTTAACACTTCTATGCATATGAGGGTGCTTAATGGAGATTAGGTTCACTGAGGATCCCATCGGGAATGCCTAAATGGGGTAAGTTTCATATAAGAGTCTTAGAGATTAAGAAGGTTTACCTAGCCATGATCGTGCCTAACTAATCCTTATATTTGAGACTCCATGGTTGCCTTGTGTATGACTGGGGCATACTTTAATGTACTTTTGAATCTCTAAGTTTCACATAAGTTGTACGTTGGGTATGTTCGAGTCATGCATGGAGGTTGTGAGGGTCAATACAGGATCTATCACTTTTTATAAGAACAAGAGAATTCCTATTGTAGCGCCCCATTCCTTGGCCGGAGAAAGGACACCACATCCGCACCGAGACAAACCCTCAAACGAGGTATAAGTACCCCATTTAAAAATCCATCCCGGCGAACGGCAATCAATCAAGCAAAACTAGCAACAGCAAACGACAGCCCAACAACAACAGCAATAAATAATTAAATAAATCAGAGTTGCGGAAGATAAACAATTATAAAAATAACATATAAGTCATCCATGGCCACGTAATTCATACATCATTCTCAATCATAATATAATAATTGCCATTCACGGCCAGTCTAATCTATCCCACATCAGGGGCACGTAAGTACGTAAATATAAAGCATAATTCGGGATACATAATTAAATAAATTCATAACAAGGACACGACTGTTGTTGGGATACTGACAAGACAAGACACATGAGCCAACCTAGACCTGCTGCTGCCGACTGACATGATAGGTGACAACGCCACCTGTCGACCTGAAGTAAGAATTAAAATAGTGGGGGTGAGTAAAAACACTCAGTGAAGGTCAAGAGGGAACAAGTACGAGCCACGTGTCCGGGTTTTAATTATATATATGAAAATACATTTGCATAATTGAAGAAAATCCGGATCGTGCTTCGACTTGCATACATAATATTAAATAATAATAATAAATAATTAAAGCAGTAACATGCACGCAATTAATATCCCAGCGAGAAATGGGCCTGTTTCTCCTTATAACCCCTTCAAGTTCTGGTAACTCCATCACCGGTGTCTAACCCCGAATCGCTATTTCGGGCGACTGTGAATTTTAGGAAAACGTGCAACGAATGCAACGCCCACCATCACTCCCAACCGTGGCTATCAACTCCTGACGGGCCACGATTGACGCTTATTTTTGGGAGAAGCACCTCGGATTACCCCTAGACGCTCGTCCCCAGGTATAACCTCCGGATACTTTCCCGGGCCCAATTTTGAAATGTCACGAATTTGCTCGCTTTGAAAAACATACATAAATTGAATTTGGGCAAGTTTGAGTGACGACGAAGGGTATAAATCCTAAGTCAAACCGTCACGCTTAAAATAAATAACTTTACTTGCCTTATAAAATAAAATGATTTAGGGATACTCATAAGTACAATTTAATATTAAGACATTTGAGATCAACCTTAAAGTATAGATTAAATATCTAATAATTATACGAGAAAGGAAAACAAAGCAATATGAGCACATAAGGGGAGTTCACAATAAATAAAAAGAATTCTTACTCCGTTTGAAATATTTTAAAACCCTCACCTGGAAACACGGAACGACAAGACACTCCAAGCAATGTCCTGACAAGACAGCTTGAAACTAACAAACGACAAAACCACATAAGACAAGAAACGACAACGACTCACAAAGACTACATTGCAATTAAAACCAATAAACAACATGTATCAAATGAATATACAATTAAAATACAATTAAATCAATTAAACTAAAAATACGAAATTAACAATGATGAACATGCTCAATTAAAATTCTAATTGCATATTCATGCATATAATATTATAATGAAGCACTCATGCGATTTTCGGATTTTTCGGACAACATTCAAAAATTGGGGAAAAAGCCCTAAACGAAAAAGGTTCGATTCAAGGTCCGAACGAGATCAGAATTTTGAAAACTTTACCAAATATTCATCCTTGAATCATAAGGAAGCTATAGGCGAAAATGGCTCGATTTTAGGGGGTCGTATGCAAAAAGTCAACTTTTATTTTTGATCATTTGACCCCATTACCGTGAGCAACTAAGAAAAACGGCTGGAAAATTGGCTAAGGCATTCACACGGGCTAACGCACGGCCTTGTGCACGGTCTTGAGCATGCAACCAAGACCGTGCAGGCTGAAACAAAGGCACACGGCCTGGTGCACCGGCGTGCGCAAGCCGGTGCAAGGTTAAAGGGTTGTGCACGGTCTGGCGCACGATCTTGAGCAAGACCGTGCGTTGGACCGTGTGGTTCCAACACCCAGGTGCAGAAACGCGATTTTTAAGATTTTCTCGAGAGTTTCATGCAAAAATCAAATATGGAGAATTCTATGGCTAAAATTAACATGTAAAATTCACACTCATGCATCGTACACATTAGTATCTATCATTTGATCCGAACTACACTAAAAATGATAAACTATAACCTACGAATCAAGAAATTCATCAAATATTTATTCAATATAAAAACTATAAAAATTGAAAGATTTAATGGATGAAACGAATTGGAGAAAGAAGGTTACCGATAAAGAATCGAATGAGGATCGTAAATCTGGTCTCGGAATTTAAATTGGTCGAGAAACGGATTCGGAACGGGATTTCCTTTTTCTCCTCCTTCTTCTTCTTCTTCTCCTTCTCTTTCTCTTCTCTCTTTCTCTCTCTCGATTGTATAAGTATCCAAGAGTGTGCAATAGGGTGTGTTCAAGAGGGTGTGAGTGTGTTCAAGAGAGTGTGGGTGTGTTCAAGGTAGTGCAAGGTTATTTTAAAAGGTTGTAGGTTCGTTTAAATAGATTAGAATAATTCGAGGGTAGAAAATGTAATTATAAAAGGTTAAAGATATTGAAATAATTATAATAAATTAAGATTAACTAACAAAGTTAAATCTTTTCATATAAAATTCAACTAAATGTCGAATAATTATTCCAAGAATTAATTATGGAATTTTCGGGTCGTTACAATACTCCCCCCTTTAAAAGAATCTGTCCGCAGATTCTACTCCGAACCTCGGGGTTTATTAAAGGAAGTATATCACAACATTTAAAAGAATTCGTCATACAGAAATTGCGCAACTAACACGTAAGCAATTAATTGAAACGAACAATTAACAGTTAAGTTCAAATAAACATTTAACATATAGTTCATACATAATAGTTCAACTGAAATCAAATTACAATTAAAACGAAAATAATGAGAAAATAGAGGAAAAACCAATGCCAACTAAGAATCGGGTGCTCCCGAACTAGGCGGCATGCCAAGACGGCTTAGATAGCGAGCGAGTTGTTCATTGATGGACCTCTCGAGATCGGAAATCTGCTCCCGAATTTCAGCGTGGTTGCGTTGGGTCTCGAGTCTGATTTCCCTCAGGTCTGCCGACTGTTGGTTCAGTCGCTCAGTAGTCTGTTCTGCGAAAGTTGTGAAACGGTTTTCCCAAACCGTCCACCTGTCGGCCTCCCATCGGCTTCGGGTTTCCGACTCCGCTTGTTGATACTGAGTCCACTGTTCCTCACTTAATCTGTCCCATTGAGAGGATCCAGCCTGGTGCTGTGTCGGGTAATCCTCAAAACTCTGTTGGAATGGAACCTCTTCGGTTCTAGGAGGGTCGGGTATGTACGGAACCTGCTGAGGAGCGAAGCCTCCTGCTTCGTAAAGTTGTTCCATCATTTGCTCCTCCCTCTCTTGTCGGTCCTCCTCAGGATGACCTCCTATTTCGGCGTCTTCTTCATCGTCGCCATCACTCCCGGCGGCGGCTTCCTCTGCCGTCATTGGTACGTATCTACCATGTCGCCCTCTCACTTTCCTACAAAGTTTCATCTGAGCAAGTTGCTTGTAGGAAATTGTTGAATCCTCGGCTCCTGCCGGGGCCATTCGATCCATGCCGGTCACTCCGGCACACTCGAGGATCGCTGTAATGTAGGACCCAATTCTGATTTCTCCTTTAGGCCGGGTACCTACATATTCTACATATCGAAGGAAAAACATAATGCCGTTGACTGCTTGCCTTCGAACCGCACAATCAAGGACGTAGAGTTCCTCAATATTAATTGAATCGTAGCTATCTCCTCTAGCAAAAACGGTACATGAGAGGAACCGGTGGAAAGTCCTCAAAGCGGCATCACGAAGGTCGGTTGCCTTCAATTTTCCTTGTTGAAAGGGTCTCCTAGAAGTGGAGACGTTTCTCCAATCATCGGCTTCGGACCATCCAACTTCACGGCTTATCATACCTCGGATGGGTAGTCCAAAATGCATTGTTAGTTGCCGAAGAGTGAGCTCATAATTTTCATTAAAAGCTCGGAACTCAATCTTGAATGGTAGCTCGGCATCGTCTTCGTGGGGAATTACTTGAAGTGTTGCAATGAATTCGTACACAAGCCGGGGGTACGAATTCCTTCTTATGTCCAAGAATGTGGTCCATCCCACGTCTTCTATGTATCGAGCAATACCGGTGCCAAGTCCCAAATTTCCTAATGCTTCGATGTCGAGAAACTTGGTGGACAACACCGGGCGTTCGTGCATTCGCCTAAAAATTTTAGCTTGTAAGGAGTTTGAAATATCCACATTGAATGGAAGTGGAGATGGAGGGTCATCTCGTCTCCTCCTTCGTCGAGAACCTTCGGCGGCCATATGAGAATGTTGTTGGAAGCTTGTAGGATTGAATTTGATGAAATTCCTCACTCGGAAAAATTTTGTCGAACACCTGGCGTGCGTGTATTTTGGGCAGCAATGTGTGTAAGATCGGCTCGGCGGATCGTCCTCAAAACCCAACTAATTGAAATTCGTAATGTAGACTACGTACCTTCCGAAAATTAGGAAGATCCAACGGACGGATCGAAAGTTATTGGCTTGCAAAGATTGGGGGATGAAATTGGGGAAAAATTGAGAGGTTTCTGCTGCTGGAAGTGGAGAAAAATGAGGGGGAGAGTTTCTGGAAGTGTGCTCGCGAAAATAGGTTTAAAAAGGGCAAAATAGGGACACACGGGCGTGCGCTGGCCCGTGTGGAGCGGTACATCCGGTTCAGCGGTTTAACGCTGAACTGGCTTGCACGGGCTTGAGCTGAACCGCACGGTCTTGAGCAAGACCGTGCATTAGGGCGTGCAAGCACCCCTGGATCGAATTAAAACGCGAAAATTTTTCGAAAACACCCCGGATTTAATCCGGAGTTCACTCAAATAATATTTACATAATACCGCGCAATTAATAAATTGAATACGAGAAATATGAATGTTATGAAAATGCACGGTACCTTTTATTCCGAGTAATGAAGTCCGTTCTAGTCTCCCATTATTCCTTTTATTCCAGAATTTTTGCTCAAGTCCTTCGGTGTCGTAGCTTCTCATTTATTGTACGTCCTCAACACTGTCCCTTCCCGCTTTATTCTCCGGTAGCCTCCCTCTCTGAATTAAGAACCCTGAATCCTCAGAATCATCATCCACTATCCTCTTCCTTAGGTGTCTTCTTATTAGGGCAATTGTCGAGAAGATGGTCAGGGGATCCACACAGTAAACACTGTCTCAGTCGTTTCCGGCAGTACTCTGCGAGATGATTTGGCTTATGGCAATACGAGCAAAGGATGGTGCTCTCACTGGATCCACTGGTCGTCGCCTCTTTTCTGTGAGAAGTTGTACGAACAGCCACTGGAATTCTCGATCCATAAGATGGGTTCGGTAAAATGACCGGTCGAGCATTCCTAGCTCTCATTTCAAACTCTGCTTCGGCCCGCAAGGCTCGGCCAACAGCTTCAGCATAAGAACAACAACCAAGACCTATGAGTACTTGGCAAATTTCGTGCCTCAATCCAGATATAAATCTCGCAGCTCTGTTCCTTTGATCTGGCTCCCGGTTAGGTGAGTAGTTAGTCAGGTAGGCAAATCTGGCCTCGTATTCTGTCACGCTATCTGCTCCCTGAGCTATTTCCAACTCTCCCGTTGAATACGAGTGCGTTGATCCTGACGTAGTCTGAAGTGGAGGTAGTGGCGGATCTGATCTAGCTTTCTTACGCGGCATACCTGCGTTCACAACTATTTGGCAAAATAGGTGCATGTCTTGTGAGAAATGATGCCAACAATTCATAAACACATAAGCATGCTCAATCACTCAACAAAATCCTACCGACACACACTACGACAGACCAAACCATGTAAGACACGCACAGTGTTTCACGATCGACTCGCATTACATCTTCCTTAGTACAAAAATTTATAAAAGATTTCCAGTCAGTTTGTAACGACCCGAAAATTTCATAATTAATTCTTGGAATAATTATTCGACATTTAGTTGAATTTTATATGAAAAGATTTAACTTTGTTAGTTAAACTTAATTTATTATAATTATTTCAATATCTTTAACCTTTTATAATTACATTTTCTATCCTTGAATTATTCTAATCTATTTAAACGAACCTACAACCTTTTAAAATAACCTTGCACTACCTTGAACACACCCACACTCTCTTGAACACACTCACACCCTCTTGAACACACCCTATTGCACACTCTTGGATACTTATACAATCGAGAGAGAGAAAGAGAGAAGAGAAAGAGAAGGAGAAGAAGAAGAAGAAGGAGGAGAAAAAGGAAATCCCGTTCCGAATCCGTTTCTCGACCAATTTAAATTCCGAGACCAGATTTACGGTCCTCATTCGATTCTTTATCGGTAACCTTCTTTGTCCAATTCGTTTCATCCATTAAATCTTTCAATTTTTATAGTTTTTATATTGAATAAATATTTGATGAATTTCTTGATTCGTAGGTTATAGTTTATCATTTTTAGTGTAGTTCGGATCAAATGATAGATACTAATGTGTACGATGCATGAGTGTGAATTTTACATGTTAATTTTAGCCTTAGAATTCCCCATATTTGATTTTTGCATGAAACTCTCGAGAAAACCTTAAAAATCGCGTTTCTGCACCTGGGTGTTGGAACCACACGGTCCAACGCACGGTCTTGCTCAAGACCGTGCGCCAGACCGTGCACAACCCTTTAACCTTGCACCGGCTTGCGCACGCCGGTGCACCAGGCCGTGTGCCTTTGTTTCAGCCTGCACGGTCTTGGTTGCGTGCTCAAGACCGTGCACAAGGCCGTGCGTGAGCCCGTGTGAATGCCTTAGCCAATTTTCCAGCCTTTTTCCTTAGTTGCTCACGGTAATGGGGTCAAATGATCAAAAATAAAAGTTGACTTTTTGCATACGACCCCCTAAAATCGAGCCGTTTTCGCCTATAGCTTCCTTATGATTCAAGGATGAATATTTGGTAGAGTTTTCAAAATTCCGATCTCGTTCGGACCTTGAATCGAACCTTTTTCGTTAGGGCTTTTTCCCCAATTTTTGAATGTTGTCCGAAAAATCCGAAAATCGCATGAGTGCTTCTTTATAATATTATATGCATGAATATGAAATTAGAATTTCAATTGAGCATGTTCATCATTGTTAATTTCGTATTTTTAGTTTAATTGATTTAATTGTATTTTAATTGTATATTCATTTGATACATGTTGTTTTTTGGTTTTAATTGCAATGTAGTCTTTGTGAGTCGTTGTCGTGTCTTGTCTTATGTGGTTTTGTCGTTTGTTAGTTTCAGGCTGTCTTGTCAGGACATTGCTTGGAGTGTCTTGTCGTTCCGTGTTTCCAGGTGAGGGTTTTAAAATATTTCAAACGGAGTAAGAATTCTTTTTATTTATTGTGAACTCCCCTTATGTGCTCATATTGCTTTGTTTTCCTTTCTCGTATAATTATTAGATATTTAATCTATATTTTAAGGTTGATCTCAAATGTCTTAATATTAAATTGTACTTATGAGTATCCCTAAATCATTTTATTTTATAAGGCAAGTAAAGTTATTTATTTTAAGCGTGACGGTTTGACTTAGGTTTTATACCCTTCGTCGTCACTCAAACTTGCCCAAATTCAATTTATGTATGTTTTTCAAAGCGAGCAAATTCGTGACATTTCAAAATTGGGCCCGGGAAAGTATCCGGAGGTTATACCTGGGGACGAGCGTCTAGGGGTAATCCGAGGTGCTTCTCCCAAAAATTAAGCGTCAATCGTGGCCCGTCAGGAGTTGATAGCCACGGTTGGGAGTGATGGTGGGCGTTGCATTCGTTGCACGTTTTCCTAAAATTTACAGTCGCCCGAAATAGCGATTCGGGGTCAGACACCGGTGATGGAGTACCAGAACTTGAAGGGGTTATAAGGAGGAACAGGCCCATTGCTCGCTGGGATATTAATTGCGTGCATGTTACTGCTTTAATTATTTATTATTATTATTTAATGTTATGTATGCAAGTCGAAGCACGATCCGGATTTTCTTCAATTATGCAAATGTATTTTCATATATATATAATTAAAACCCGGACACGTGGCTCGTACTTGTTCTCTCTTGACCTTCACTGAGTGTTTATTCACCCCCACTATTTTAATTCTTACTTCAGGTCGACAGGTGGCGTTGTCACCTATCATGTTAGTTGGCAGCAGCAGGTCTAGGTTGGCTCGTGTGTCTTGTCTTGTCAGTGTCCCAACAACAGTCGTGTCCTTGTTATGAATTTATTTAATTATGTATCCCGAATTATGCTTTATATTTACGTACTTACGTGCCCCTGATGTGGGATAGATTTGACTGGCCATGAATGGCAATTATTATAGTATGATTGAGAATGATGTATGAATTACGTGGCCATGGATGGCTTATATGTTATTTTTATAATTGTTTATCTTCCGCAACTCTGATTTATTTAATTATTTATTGCTGTTGTTGTTGGGCTGTCGTTTGCTGTTGCTAGTTTTGCTTGATTGATTGCCGTTCGCCGGGATGGATTTTTAAATGGGGTACTTATACCTCGTTTGAGGGTTTATCTTGGTGCGGGTGTGGTGTCATTTCTCCGGCCAAGGAATGGGGCGCTACAGTCAGTGGTATCAGAGCCCAGGTTCCCGAACAGGAACCGAAAGCTCTAGTATCTCGTCTGTCTTGCATGGAGTGTCTGTCTGCTTGGTGTCAGTTCTTGTCGAGTTCGTGTTTTGACAAGTGTTTGTCTCATCTTGGTGCTTAAAATTGTAGACGATTACGGTTGGCTTAATTAACCGACTGGCAATCTTTTATAAATTTTTGTACTAAGGAAGATGTAACGCGAGTCGATCGTGGAACACTGTGCGTGTCTTACATGGTTTGGTCTGTCGTAGTGTGTGTCGGTAGGATTTTGTTGAGTGATTGAGCATGCTTATGTGTTTATGAATTGTTGGCATCATTTCTCACAAGACATGCACCTATTTTGCCACATAGTTGTGAACGCAGGTATGCCGCGTAAGAAAGCTAGATCAGATCCGCCACTACCTCCACTTCAGACTACGTCAGGATCAACGCACTCGTATTCGACGGGAGAGTTGGAAATAGCTCAGGGAGCAGATAGCGTGACAGAATACGAGGCCAGATTTGCCTACCTGACTAACTACTCACCTAACCGGGAGCCAGATCAAAGGAACAGAGCTGCGAGATTTATATCTGGATTAAGGCACGAAATTCGCCAAGTACTCATAGGTCTTGGTTGTTGTTCTTATGCTGAAGCTGTTGGCCGAGCCTTGCGGGCCGAAGCAGAGTTTGAAATGAGAGCTAGGAATGCTCGACCGATCACTTTACCGAACCTGTCTTATGGATCGAGAACTCCAGTGGCTGTTCGTACAAATTCTCACAGAAAAGAGGCGACGACCAGTGGATCCAGTGAGAGCACTATCCTTTGCTCATATTGCCATAAGCCAAATCATCGCGCAGAGTATTGCCGGAAACGACTGGGACAGTGTTTACTGTGTGGATCCCCTGACCATCTTCTCGACAATTGCCCTAATAAGAAGACACCTAAGGAAGAGGATAGTGGATGATGATTCTGAGGATTCAGGGTTCTTAATTCAAAGAGGGAGGCTACCGGAGAATAAAGCGTGAAGGGACCGTGTTGGGGACGTACAATAAAGGAGAAGCTACGACATCGAAGGACTTGAGCAAAAATTCTGGAATAAAAGGAATAATGGGAGACTAGAACGGACTTCATTACTCGGAATAAAAGGTACCGTGCATTTTCATAACATTCATATTTCTCGTATCCAATTTATTAATTGTGCGATATTAAGTAATTATTGTTTGATTGAACTACGGATTAAATCCGAGGTGCTTTCGAAATTTTTGCGCGTTTTTATTCGATCCAGGGGTGCTTGCACGCCCTAACGCACGGTCCTGCTCAAGACCGTGCGGTTCAGCTCAAGCCCGTGCAAGCCAGTTCAGCGTTAAACCGCTGAACCGGCTGAACCGCTCCACACGGGCCAGCGCACGCCCGTGCGTCTGGCCGTGTGTACCCCTTCGCCCATTTAAACTCCATTTTTGCGAACAGAAACTTTTCACCCCAGTTTTCCCCCACTTCCAGCAGCAGAAACCTCTCAAATTTTTCCCCAATTTCATCCTCCAATCTTTGCAAGCCAATAACTTTCGATCCGTCCGTTGGATCTTCCTAATTTTCGGAAGGTACGTAGTCTACATTACGAATTTCAATTAGTTGGGTTTTGTGGACGATCCGCCGAGCCGATCTTACACACATTGCTGCCCAAAATACACGTACGCCAAGTGTTCGACAAAATTTCCGAGTGAGGAATTTCATCAAATTCAATCCTACAAGCTTCCAACAACATTCTCATATGGCCGCCGAAGGTTCTCGACGAAGGAGGAGACGAGATGACCCTCCATCTCCACTTCCATTCAATGTGGATATTTCAAACTCCTTACAAGCTAAATTTTTTAGGCGAATGCACGAACGCCCGGTGTTCTCCACCAAGTTTCTCGACATCGAAGCATTAGGAAATTTGGGACTTGGCACCGGTATTGCTCAATACATAGAAGACGTGGGATGGACCACATTCTTGGACATACGAAGGAATTCGTACCCCCGGCTTGTGTACGAATTCATTGCAACACTTCAAGTAATTCCCCACGAAGACGATGCCGAGCTACCATTCAAGATTGAGTTCCGAGCTTTTAATGAAGATTATGAGCTCACTCTTCGGCAACTAACAATGCATTTTGGACTACCCATCCGGGGTATGATAAGCCGTGAAGTTGGATGGTCCGAAGCCGAAGCTTGGAGAAACGTCTCCACTTCTAGGAGACCCTTTCAACAAGGAAAATCGAAGGCAACCGACCTTCGTGATGCCGCTTTGAGGACTTTCCACCGGTTCCTCTCATGTACCGTTTTTGCTAGAGGAGATAGCTACGATTCAATTAATATTGAGGAACTCTACGTCCTTGATTGCGCGGTTCGAAGGCAAGCAGTCAATGGCATTATGTTTTTCCTTCGATATGTAGAATATGTAGGTACCCGGCCTAAAGGAGAAATCAGAATTGGGTCCTACATTACAGCGATCCTCGAGTGTGCCGGAGTGACCGGCATGGATCGAATGGCCCCGGCAGGAGCCGAGGATTCAACAATTTCCTACAAGCAACTTGCTCAGATGAAACTTTGTAGGAAAGTGAGAGGGAGACATGGTAGATACGTACCAATGACGGCAGAGGAAGCCGCCGCCGGGAGTGATGGCGACGATGAAGAAGACGCCGAAATAGGAGGTCATCCTGAGGAGGACCGACAAGAGAGGGAGGAGCAAATGATGGAACAACTTTACGAAGCAGGAGGCTTCGCTCCTCAGCAGGTTCCGTACATACCCGACCCTCCTAGAACCGAAGAGGTTCCATTCCAACAGAGTTTTGAGGATTACCCGACACAGCACCAGGCTGGATCCTCTCAATGGGACAGATTAAGTGAGGAACAGTGGACTCAGTATCAACAAGCGGAGTCGGAAACCCGAAGCCGATGGGAGGCCGACAGGTGGACGGTTTGGGAAAACCGTTTCACAACTTTCGCAGAACAGACTACTGAGCGACTGAACCAACAGTCGGCAGACCTGAGGGAAATCAGACTCGAGACCCAACGCAACCACGCTGAAATTCGGGAGCAGATTTCCGATCTCGAGAGGTCCATCAATGAACAACTCGCTCGCTATCTAAGCCGTCTTGGCATGCCGCCTAGTTCGGGAGCACCCGATTCTTAGTTGGCATTGGTTTTTCCTCTATTTTCTCATTATTTTCGTTTTAATTGTAATTTGATTTCAGTTGAACTATTATGTATGAACTATATGTCAAATGTTTATTTGAACTTAACTGTTAATTGTTCGTTTTAATTAATTGCTTACGTGTTAGTTGCGCAATTTCTGTATGACGAATTCTTTTAAATGCTGTGATATACTTCCTTTAATAAACCCCGAGGTTCGGAGTAGAATCTGAGGACAGATTCTTTTAAAGGGGGGAGTATTGTAACGACCCGAAAATTCCATAATTAATTCTTGGTGTAACGCCCCGCTATTTTTATAACGCTTCGGTAAGTTTACCGACTAATTGCTCTTGTGTGCATTGTTTGCAATTATGTGAATTATATGAATTAATGGGTGATTCTATATGTGAATAATATGAAGACTTCATATTAAGAATCTTTATATTTGAATTACCCTACACTATGTTTATACTTGAAGTGTTGTATTTGAAATTTTATGAAAATTGTGTCATTATATTTGAATCACATGATATTATATTTGAAATATATGCAATATATATATACAAACATATACAAATATATATGTATATATATATATAAATATCTATATAAATTGCTAGCTAATTTTGACTTTTCAAAATAACTTATATTTATTTAATTACCTCATTTCTCTCTCAAACTTTCTACACTATTCTCAAGCAACATTCTCTTCTTCTTCCTCTCATCTCTCGGCCCTCACTCCACCAGTCACCACCGCCACTTTCAACCACCATCAAAGCACCAAAAATCATCCTTTTTCTTGCTACAAAAAGTTGTTCTATCATCCAAGGAACAAACCTCTACTTTCTATTTGTGCAAACAAGCTCTCTACATCTCCTTTCTCCTCCATTTTCTCCTTCAAGGTAAGGTTGTAAATCTCTCTAATCTTTGAGTTTCAATGTTTTATATGTTGATGAAGTGAAGAGGCATGCTAGAATGAATGATTGATGAGCTTAGTTTGGTGATTGATTACATGTAGCATTACATGTGATTTTTTTCCATGGAATTTGATCAATGTGCAAGGTTGAGTTAATGGTCTTAGGTGCTTGAATGGATTGGTAATTCATGTTAGTTCATGATATTAAGCAAATTGGTGAAGTTTTGTGGAGTTTGGGATTGAAAAATGAAAGTTTGGCAAAAATAGGTAGGGGCTGATGAATAATGATTTTTGAGCATTTGGCTTCATTTTTCGATTCTTTTGGCATCAAAAATCCTTAAATATAGTAGCTAAGAGATGCCGAAAGTTTCGGATTAATCGGAGTTGATTTTCTATGCAAAGTATTAAACGAGGGGTGGTTTGTGTAATATTCACAAACCTTTGAATTTTATTTCCCAAGCTTCCATAGTACTTGTGTGCCTATTTTAGCTTAATATCATGTGTATTTGATTGTGTTCAAATGTGTTTGAATGAGCTTAATTGTGTTTAAGTGCATTTATACATAATATGTTATTTTGAGCATAAAATGCATTTCATAGCCGTGCGTCGTATTTGGTTGATTTATCGAGTCGTGTCTTACCTCGAGGCCTGTGTATTACAGGTGGGACCTCGCGGGACTGATCTCTGGTCGTTTGGTAACCCCTTTTGTAAAACCTACAGGTGAGGATGTAAAATGTTTTCTAACTGGAGTATGAACAAATATTTGCGAAAACCCTACCCCTTTATATTTCAATTTTATGTTATCAATATTTGAAATAAAAGGGTTTTGATATAAAATGATATATATGTATCTTTTCTAAAATGGTTTTAAAATAGAGACAAGAGAACTATTTTGTTTTTAAACGTAACATTTGGTCTCGGGACTTGCGCGTATGCCTCGAGTTATCGGCAACGTGTCGAGAAACCCTAGACGGTTACATGCCTTGTCTCGAAAAACAATTATAAAGCGAGATTATATTTCCTTTAACCCTATTGAGGACGCTCTTAGGGTATATTTGGGCCCCGGATTATACTAGAGGTGGAACCCGGAGACGTGCGTCTAGGGGGAAGCCCATGGTATAATCCAGATTATATATATGGATGGAGACCCAGTGACGATCATCCAATATATATATAATCCAGATTATATATAGATGGAGACCCAATGACGATCATCTAATATATAATCAATGGGTGTTACTTGTAACTAGTCGGAGGTAGTCTAGTTCAAGTAATACTTGCACCGGCGCCATTAGTCGGGTATGGTGAAATCGAGGGTAGCTCCCTCGATAAGCCAAATGGTATTGAGGAGGAATTTCATTATATTTGATATGTTTTTGGGAGTTATAAGGAGATGGCCCGTTCTCGCCGGGAATAAAAATGTTTTCTAAAATGTTTTACTTTAATATTTAATTCACAAAGCTTTGATGAATTATAAAGAGAAAGTATCGGCACTAGATTCGTTTCTCTATTAACCAAAGCGTGAATTAAATATGTTTTATGTTTTAATTATTATATATATTCCCCTCCTCACTGAGTTCGTTTGACTCACATCCCGTTTTGGTTCATGCTTCAGGTTAGCGGTCAGGTACTGGCAGCAGCGTTGTAGGCTTGTACAGTCCTTGAAGTCGGTCTTATGTATTTACTTTTGTGGATCGAACTTATGATGTTGAATTACATGAAAACTTGAAATGTTATGCTGATGTAGAATACTTGATGAATTGATGTTATAACTTGTGATAGATAATGGACTTATAAATGTTTATTTTGGCCACGGATGGCAGTGTGACTATAAATTTGAACTTTTGCTCGTTGCTTCCGCTTGTTGGTGCTGTTGTTGTTGTTGGTGTTGGTACAGTTGTTGGGAGTCGCTGTTGCCAGGTTGTGGGAATCCCGTTGTCCGGGGCGGGTTTTCGAGTGGTGGTATTTAACTATCGCTCGAGAGCTCGTTTCGGTCCGGGGGGTTGTGGCGTGGGGGACGTCACACTTGGAATAATTATTCGACATTTAGTTGAATTTTATATGAAAAGATTTAACTTTGTTAGTTAATCTTAATTTATTATAATTATTTCAATATCTTTAACCTTTTATAATTACATTTTCTATCCTCGAATTATTCTAATCTATTTAAACGAACCTACAACCTTTTAAAATAACCTTGCACTACCTTGAACACACCCACACCCTCTTGAACACACCCTATTGCACACTCTTGGATACTTATACAATCGAGAGAGAGAAAGAGAGAAGAGAAAGAGAAGGAGAAGAAGAAGAAGAAGGAGGAGAAAAAGGAAATCCCGTTCCGAATCCGTTTCTCGACCAATTTAAATTCCGAGACCAGATTTACGAACCTCATTCGATTCTTTATCGGTAACCTTCTTTCTCCAATTCGTTTCATCCATTAAATCTTTCAATTTTTATAGTTTTTATATTGAATAAATAGTTGATGAATTTCTTGATTCGTAGGTTATAGTTTATCATTTTTAGTGTAGTTCGGATCAAATGATAGATACTAATGTGTACGATGCATGAGTGTGAAGTTTACATGTTAATTTTAGCCTTAGAATTCCCCATATTTGATTTTTGCATGAAACTCTCGAGAAAACCTTACAAATTGCGTTTCTGCACCTGGGTGTTGGAACCACACGGTCCAACGCACGGTCTTGTTCAAGACCGTGCGTCAGACCGTGCACAACCCTTTAACCTTGCACCGGCTTGCGCACGCCGGTGCACCAGGCCGTGTGCCTTTGTTTCAGCCTGCACGGTCTTGGTTGCGTGCTCAAGACCGTGCACAAGGCCGTGCGTTAGCCCGTGTGAATGCCTTAGCCAATTTTCCAGCCTTTTTCATTAGTTGCTCACGGTAATGGGGTCAAATGATCAAAAATAAAAGTTGACTTTTTGCATACGACCCCCTAAAATCGAGCCGTTTTCGCCTATAGCTTCCTTATGATTCAAGGATGAATATTTGGTAGAGTTTTCAAAATTCCGATCTCGTTCGGACCTTGAATCGAATTTTTTTCGTTAGGGCTTTTTCCCCAATTTTTGAATGTTGTTCGAAAAATCCGAAAATCGCATGAGTGCTTCTTTATAATATTATATGCATGAATATGCAATTAGAATTTCAATTGAGCATGTTCATCATTGTTAATTTCGTATTTTTAGTTTAATTGATTTAATTGTATTTTAATTGTATATTCATTTGATACATGTTATTTTTTGGTTTTAATTGCAATGTAGTCTTTGTGAGTCGTTGTCGTGTCTTGTCTTATGTGGTTTTGTCGTTTGTTAGTTTCAGGCTGTCTTGTCAGGACATTGCTTGGAGTGTCTTGTCGTTCCGTGTTTCCAGGTGAGGGTTTTAAAATATTTCAAACGGAGTAAGAATTCTTTTTATTTATTGTGAACTCCCCTTATGTGTTCATATTGCTTTGTTTTTCTTTCTCGTATAATTATTAGATATTTAATCTATATTTTAAGGTTGATCTCAAATATCTTAATATTAAATTGTACTTATGAGTATCCCTAAATCATTTTATTTTATAAGGCAAGTAAAGTTATTTATTTTAAGCGTGACGGTTTGACTTAGGTTTTATACCCTTCGTCGTCACTCAAACTTGCCCAAATTCAATTTATGTATGTTTTTCAAAGCGAGCAAATTCGTGACATTTCAAAATTGGGCCCGGGAAAGTATCCGGAGGTTATACCTGGGGACGAGCGTCTAGGGGTAATCCGAGGTGCTTCTCCCAAAAATTAAGCGTCAATCGTGGCCCGTCAGGAGTTGATAGCCACGGTTGGGAGTGATGGTGGGTGTTGCATTCGTTGCACGTTTTCCTAAAATTTACAGTCGCCCGAAATAGCGATTCGGGGTCAGACACCGGTGATGGAGTACCAGAACTTGAAGGGGTTATAAGGAGGAACAGGCCCATTTCTCGCTGGGATATTAATTGCGTGCATGTTACTGCTTTAATTATTTATTATTATTATTTAATGTTATGTATGCAAGTCGAAGCACGATCCGGATTTTCTTCAATTATGCAAATGTATTTTCATATATATATAATTAAAACCCGGACACGTGGCTCGTACTTATTCCCTCTTGACCTTCACTGAGTGTTTTTACTCACCCCCACTATTTTAATTCTTACTTCAGGTCGACAGGTGGCGTTGTCACCTATCATGTTAGTCGGCAACAGCAGGTCTAGGTTGGCTCGTGTGTCTTGTCTTGTCTGTGTCCCAACAACAGTCGTGTCCTTGTTATGAATTTATTTAATTATGTATCCCGAATTATGCTTTATATTTACGTACTTACGTGCCCCTGATGTGGGATAGATTAGACTGGCCATGAATGGCAACTATTATATTATGATTGAGAATGATGTATGAATTACGTGGCCATGGATGGCTTATATGTTATTTTTATAATTGTTTATCTTCCGCAACTCTGATTTATTTAATTATTTATTGTTGTTGTTGTTGGGCTGTCGTTTGCTGTTGCTAGGTTTGCTTGATTGATTGTCGTTCGCCGGGATGGATTTTTAAATGGGGTACTTATACCTCGTTTGAGGGTTTATCTCGGTGCGGGTGTGGTGTCCTTTCTCCGGCCAAGGAATGGGGCGCTACACAGTTAATTAAGCCAACCGTAATCGTCTACAATTTTAAGCACCAAGATGAGACAAACACTTTCCCGGCCGGATAGTGTAACGCCCCGTAATTTTTCGAGGTACGTTTTGGTACGTTAGCCGATTTATTTATGATTATTTATGTAATTATTTGAATTATATGAATTATGTGATTTAATTGTGATTTATTTGAGGATTTTGGTGAATTTTCATAATTCCGATTATTCGGGAATTCTAACCTCGTATTGTTATCGAGGGTTAAATGAGGGTCATTTTGACTGTAAGATCGATTAATTTCGAAAAGTTGACCTTTTAGCCCTAAAATAACAATTTTCGGTATTCACGGACTGGCTCAAGTTTGAGCCGGTATTCTTTTTCTTTCTTTTTGACTTTCTTTACTTTCTCTTTCCCCACTTCTCATTTTCACTTCTCATCTACAACATTCAAACACTCCAACCCTTCTTCTCCATAGTTCTCTCGGCACCCACAAACAAGGAAGGAAACTTGATCAATAACTTCATTTAAGCTTCAAGGATTTAAGCTTATAGCTTTTCAAAGAAGCACCTCAACTTGTAGCTTTTCCATAGAAGCTTTCATCTACTTTCTTTCACCACTTTTCTTCTTTTTGAGGTAAGATGGATATATGAATTTCTTGAATTCTAGTTAATTATTGGTGGATTAGCTAATGATATATGATGGATATATGTTGATATGAATGTTATTGAGCTTTTGGAAGCATGATTGAGCTTTTAAGCTATGAAACACCATTTTCACTAATTGAAGCTAAATGGGTTTATTTGTAATATCGAATTCATGACTTCTTTTGCTTGTTTTAATGTTGTTTTCATGATATACGATCATATTAAGCATTTAGGTAGAGTTTGTTGGAGGATTGGGGAATGAAAAATGAACTTTGAGCCAAAAATCAAAAAAAATTCTCGACTGCTACAGTAACTTGCTACAGTACCTGCGTGTTACTGTAGCAAATTGGCTACGGGAATTTGGCCAAAAATGTGGCGATCCGAACTTTAAAAATCCCGTTTTCACCCTAAAACTCGTCCAAAAATCATTATTTCACCACCATAAATCATCTAACACACAAAATTACTTATTTTGAAAGTTTCGTGGTGATTGGACATGTTCGGGTTTTGAATAGTGTTTCGGGGGTACTTTTGGTAATTTTCCCAAATGTTTGGAAATGCTTCCCCAAGCTTCTATATGACTTGTATGCCTTCTTTGCTCAATATTATAAGCTTCTAATGTGTCTAAATGCATTTATACCTGATTTACCATTTTATAAGCATGTTTTGCATTTTCGTTAAAGCCGTTCGTCTTTTTGGTTGGGTTGTCGAGTCGTGTCTTACCTCGAGGTCCTGTGTGTTACAGGTGGGAACCAAGAGGCTAAGACTTAGATCGTCGAGCCTTCCTTTTGTCAGCTTTCAGCCTACAGGTGAGGATTTAAAATCTTTTAACTGGAGCATTGAACAAATATTTGCTAAAATCATCCCCTTTTTATATTTCATTTATATGCTTTGCCGATATTTGAGATAAAAGGATTCGATAGCAAATGATATATATGTATTTTGCCAAAATAATTGTAAAATAGAGACAAGTAAACAGTTTTTGATTTATAAAGTAACTTTTGGTCACGGGATACGCGCGTATGCCTTGGAATTGCTCGGCAACGTGGCGAAAACCCTAGACGGTTACATTTCTTGTCTCGAACGACCCCTTTTGGTCAATTTGCTCCTTTGCTCGAGAAAGAGAAAGGAGAACTAAGTGTTTTACAAAGCGAGAAGTTATTACCTTTAACCCCAGTGAGGACGCTCATGGGTGTATTTGGGCCCGGATTATGTAGTTGGTGGAGACCCGGAGACGTGCGTCTAGGGTGAAGCCCAGGCATAATCCATAGATTGTGAAGGGTTTAGCAACCCGACGGACAATCGAAGGGTATTACTTGTGGCTAGTCGGAGGTAGTCTAGCCGAGGTAATACTTACACCGGTTACGGTTATGGCAAAGATCTTGAGTTGCTACTTGATATGCCAATGGTGTTTGGATTTCAAATCATCTAAAATGATATTTATTTGGGAGTTATAAGGAGATGGCCCGTTCTTGCCGGGAATAAAACGATTCATAAACACTTTTGCTTTTATATTTAATTCCCAAGGCTTTGATGAATTGTAAATAGAATGTTTCGCCATAAGATTCATGTCTATCAAACCAAAGCGAGGAATTAAATAAGCTTTTAAATTGTAACGCCCCGAAAATCCGCATTATTATCCGGTACGTCCGATTTGTTATTTTGCGCGATTTAATTATTTTATTTGATAGTTAGTATGTGAATTTTTAACAATTTCATAAATGAGTGAATTTTGGTTTTTAAACCATTGCATGTCAACGTGCGTTCAATTATATGAGCTTTGACTGTAAAATTGTTCAATTCCGACAACCTGCTATTTTTAGTAAGTTCGGAGTAATTACGGTTTTGCCCCTCGTTTCTAAGTCAAGTCAAAGTTTGACTTGACCACTCTCTCTCTCCCTCAAACCTCATTCACGTAAAGAAAGAAAAGAAAGGAGAAGAAAAAAAGAGAAAAAGAAGAGAGAAAAGAGAGAAAGCTTCGATTGCTCATTCCGATTTCATTTTCCGACCGAATTACGATCCGTGAAACTTTTCGAACTCCTCACGATCTATTCTTCAAGTAAGCTTCTCACGTCCTTCGCGTTTAATGCTTCCTAGGTTGTGATTTATAGAATTTTGTGAATAGTTTAATAATATATGAAAAATGTGAATATGAATGATTTTGTGGATGGATTTACGTGTTTCTTGGTCCTATAAGTAGATTAGATGTTGTAGATCATTATATGTAAGTTTAGCTTGAGGTTTTGCATGATTTATATGATTTAAATGTTAATTTTTGGCTCATTCCCGAGAACCCTCGCGATTTTCTGCTGTTCTGATGATCCACACGGCCTGACGCACGGTCTTGAGACCATGCGCCAAGACCGTGTGCATATTTTGGCCTTGCACTGCCTAACGCACGGCCGTGCGCAAGCCGGTGCGCAGGCCAGTGCAAGTTTGTCCGCACCGGCTTGAGCACGTGTTCAAGCCCGTGCGTTTGCCCGTCCCCAAGACCGTGTGTATGCCTTAACCAAAATTTCTCCATTTTCAACTTCTTGCTCTCGGCATTGAGGGTCAAAGGGTAATTAAAAAAGTTGACTTTCTTCGTTTGACCTCCGATTCGAGATCCGATTTCACCTATAGGTCCTATAAATCATGAAATACATATTTTAAGTAGTTTGAATTTTTCCGACTTCGTTTGGGTCCCGTTTCTCGTGTTTTTCGTTTAAGCCTTTTTGGCTATTTTTCAAATGTTGTCCGTTTCGTCCGAAACTTGAATGCATGCTTCCTTATTGCATTTTATGCATGTTTATGAGCTTTTATTACATTCTAACTTGTTTTGCTTATCGAATTCTATGAATTTCTATGTTTTGTTACAATGTGAACCTAAGTGATATGAATGATTGTTAAACGTGCTTCTATGTGTTTTAAATCTTTCGTATAAGCCGTGCGTCGTCGTTAGTCTTATTTGGTTGTGTCTTTGTCTTTTGCAGACGATACTCCCGTGGAGTAGTGTGCCTGTCTCGCATTTTGCTCTCGTTTTTGTCAAGCCAACAGGTGGGGTTTTCAGTTTCTTATAGTAGACGATAATACGTACATAATACCAACCCTACTACCCGATAAGCCTCGTTTTATGATTTGTTTTACATCCGTCTGTATATATAGTAGATATTTAAGCTTATACTTTTATGATCTTGAAAACGATTTAATATGAAAAGTATTATGTATAAGTTTGTGAAATGTTTACGAAAGAGGCAAGCAAATCTTTGTTTTCCGAAAGCGAACTTTGGCATTATAGCCTCGCACACGACTTGCCTCGAACGGTCTTTTGACCACATGGAAATGTTTGAAAAGCGAGCTATGTATATGTATATGAATATGTTTGACCTGTTCTGATGGGCCCGGAGTAAGGACGATAGGACGAAGTCGGTAGACGTCGGGTCTACGGCGGAAATTCTATGGTTTCCTCCACCTTTGGGAGCTCGGGGTGAGGCCGGAGTGGCAGCCCTTTGAGTACCTGAGCTTGTTTATGTATGATATGTGTAGTTAGGGGTTGCTCCCTGATTACAACTGGAGGAATAAGGTGGGTTTCTGTTTTTATGATTTGACTGGTGGTTCAGAACTCTTCTCGCTGAGTTATACGCTTTGTTATGTTTCATTTTGAGCTAGTTCACCAAACGTTTGCGAAAACCTTTACTTCTGTTGTTTTCTTTCTGTTAAACTGGTGATCTACTTTCGTTTATTCTTATGTACTGTCTTTTTCCCCCTCACTTAGTCATTTGACTAACCCCATTCGTTTCACCCTTTGGTTTCAGGATTCTAGGCGGGCTTCATAGTATTGAGTAGTCGTCGGTCGAGTTACGTTTTTGTCTTATGTAAACTCTTGTTTCTTGTTGACTTATGATGTATGTAGGATTTGATTGTGCTTATGAAAATCCGGGAATAATATTGTAGAACCCGTTGTAAACATTTGTTAATATTTATTGGAATTTGCTAGCCTTGGTGGGCTTTACCTATCTGCGCAATCATTATGGGTTTTATGTTTTGTTTTATATTGCTTCCGCTTTTGGTTTGTCTCTGTTTTGAAACTCTCGCCTAGTAGTAAATGTCCGGTTTGCCGTTCGCCGGGTTTTGGTTCGGGTCGGACTCCTTTCGATTCCGGGTCAGGATCCGGTGCGGGGCGTGCGTCTGCCCGTTTGGCGGCGCCCGCTACAGTTGGTATCAGAGCCCTATGGGTTCAATGGCCTATGCTCTGAAGCGTCGAGTCTGTCTAGGTCCGTACGGCTTAGGAACTATGTGAATTGCGTGATTGTGCTTAAGTGATTGTGTGAATTTGAATTCCTTACGTGTTAATGCTTTACATGATCACTTACCGTCATGCATAATTGTATAGTTTTGCAGGATGCGTCGTGGTAGAGGTCCTCCTCCGCCTCCTCCTCCGCCAGAGGGACCTACGCCAGCCCAATTTATGGCGGCGTTACAGCAGTATGCTCTTCATGCACCTCAGGAGACGCCGGAACAGATGGCTATGAAGGCAATGAATCAGTTTCTCAATCGTAATCCGCCACAGTTTGTGGGAGCACCGGATGATGTGGCTGCAGAGGCCTGGATATCGGCCTTGGAGAAGATATTCAGACTGATGCACACTACGGATCCACAGAGGGTCGAGTATGCTGCCTACCTGATGATTGGGGCAGCACAGGACTGGTGGACACGGATCGATCAGCGTTGGACGCGTGATCGGGTGGTTCCGACATGGGCTCAGTTTTTGGTGGAGTTCAGGGCTAAGTACATACCGTTGGTAGTCAGACAACAGCGGGAAAGGGAGTTTTTGAACTTGAAGCAGGGCACGTCCTCGGTAGATCAGTATGAGGCACATTTCTCTCGCCTCATTGTTCACTGTTCCTATATGGTTGAGGACGAGGAGAGAAAGACACGCCAGTTCGTGGAGGGTTTGTCTCACAGCATTCGACTGCATATGATGGCTGTCCGCCCCCGATTTTATTCCGATGCAGTTGACATGGCTCTTGCTATAGAGTCAGAGATGAGACAGATGAGGCCTACGTCAGCACCTGCCCCCGCAGCCGCTAAGGGTTTTTCTTCGGGTCCGAAGAGGTCTTTTCCTTCTGTAGGACCATCTTCTTCTTCAGCTGGGAAGAAACCATTTCAGCAGGCTCCGAAGCCGAATGTTCCTCCCCAAGCTCAGGGTTTTCCACGACCAGTTTGTGGATATTGTGGAGGTCCCCATTTGGAGTCTAAGTGTCGAAGGAAGTTAGGGCTTTGCTTTGGATGTGGTAGCTCCGATCATCTTATGAATGCATGCCCGATGAAGAGAGGTCAGAAGCAGCCAGCTCAGCCTCAAGCCCAGGCCCGACTTTATGCCTTGGAAGGCGATGCTGAAGATGTCGCGCCAGATGCGAATGCCGTGGTGGAAGGTACGATATATATACATGGCATTCCCATTCATGCATTGTACGACCCGGGTGCTTCTCACTCGTTTATTGCGCCTGCCGTTGCTTTATCTGTGCATGTGCCTGTTGAGTTGCTTGAGTATGTGTTAGTTGTTAGCTCGCCGATGGGTTCTAGAGTAGCTACGAACCGCGTTCTCAAGCGTTGTCCGATGATTATTGAGGGTACCGAGTACCTTGGGGATTTAATCGTACTGCCGATGAAGGATTATGGGGTTATTCTTGGGATGGATTGGTTATTTGAGCACCGAGCGAAGATCGACTGCTATGAGAAGAAAGTTGTGCTTGGTTCCAGTGAAGTTAGAGGTTTTAGAATGGGTGAAGGCCCGTATATCTCTATGATGGAAGCCAAGAAGCTTATCCAGAAGGGAGAAGCAACTGGTTTTCTAGCTTATCTTCTCAACCGTCCGAAAGAGCAGACGAAGATCGAGGATACCGATGTGGTTAAGGAATTCATGGATGTGTTTCCCGAGAACTTGGAGTTTCTGCCCCCTGATAGGGACATTGAGTTCGTTATTGATCTAGTCCCGGGTGCCGAGCCGTACTCGAAGTCTCCGTACCGTATGGCTCCTGCCGAGTTGAAGGAATTGAAGAATCAGCTCGATGAACTCCTTTCGATTGGATATATCCGCCCGAGTACCTCGCCTTGGGGTGCTCCAGTCTTGTTCGTGAAGAAGAAGGACGGTACACTCCGTATGTGTATCGATTATCGCGAGTTGAACAGGATGACAGTGAAGAATAAGTATCCTTTGCCGCATATTGAGGAGTTGTTTGATTTACTCCAGGGATCGAGAGTTTATTCTAAGCTTGATCTCAGACAAGGGTATTACCAGCTCCGTATCCGAGCCGAGGATATTCCGAAGACAGCGTTCAACTCTAGATATGGTCACTTTGAGTTCGTGGTCATGCCGTTTGGACTCACGAATGCTCCTGCCGCTTTTATGGATATGATGCACAGGATCTTTCGTCTGTACCTCGATAAGTTTGTTGTAATCTTTATCGATGACATTCTAGTGTTCTCGAAGTCAGAGGAAGAGCACGCAGAACACCTCAGGATTGTTCTTCAGGCTTTGAGAGAGCATCAGTTATTTGCTAAGTTTAGCAAATGCGAGTTCTGGATCGACAGAGTGACTTTTCTAGGTCATGTCATATCCGGAACGGGAGTCGAGGTAGATCCGTCGAAGATCGAGACTGTATTGGATTGGGAGAAACCTAAGACTCCTACAGAGATTCGCAGTTTCTTGGGATTAGCAGGATACTATAGACGTTTTGTCAAGGACTTTTCCAAGCTTGCTAGTCCGTTGACTGCGTTGACAAAGAAGGATGCCAAGTTTGAGTGGTCAGACAAATGTGAAACAAGTTTCCAAGAGCTCAAGAAGAGATTAACTACAGCCCCAGTGTTAGCTATGCCTAATGGATTGGAGGGACTCGTTGTGTATACAGATGCGTCACACGAGGGATTGGGTTGTGTGTTGATGCAAAATGGGAGAGTTATAGCTTACGCCTCGAGGAAGCTAAAGCCAGCCGAAGAGAACTATCCCACGCATGATCTTGAGCTAGCAGCCGTTGTGTTTGCTTTGCTAAAGTGGCGTCATTATCTGTATGGCACTACGTTCGATATCTTCACTGATCACAAGAGTCTTCAGTATTTGTTTACTCAGAAGGATTTGAACAAGAGACAGCGTCGATGGATGGAATTGTTTGAGGATTATGATTGCAAGATTCAATACCATCCTGGAAAGGCGAATGTGGTAGCCGATGCATTGAGTCGTAAGGCGAGTGTCGCTCAGCTAGAGGCTAAGTTTGAGCGAGTTCATATCACCTCGCAGGCTCACGTTCACAGTATATCGATTCAGTCAGAATTGGGTCGTAAGATTCGAGATGTTCAGGCTACTGACGAATGGACTCAGAGGCAGATAGTTCATATTTCAGATGAATCAGAGTCCCAGTTTCGTGTTGATGATTCTGGTATTCTCCGCTTCGAGACTCGAGTTTGTGTTCCTGAGAGTCTTAAGAAGGAGATTCTTGCTGAGGCGCATAATACGCCTTATACAGTACATCCTGGTGGAAGTAAGATGTACCGGGATCTAAAAGAGTTGTTCTGGTGGAGAGGTATGAAGAGAGACGTAGCTGATTACGTCAAGAGATGTCAGACATGTCAGCAGGTCAAGGTAGAGCACCAGAGACCTGGAGGATTGCTACAGCCACTACCGATTCCTACGTGGAATTGGGAGCAGATTGCGATGGACTTTGTGTCCGGTTTACCAAAAGTTAAAGGTGGCTATGATAGTATTTGGGTGATAATTGACCGACTTTCCAAGACTGCTCACTTTCTGCCGGTCAAGAAGTTATTTAAGGTAGAGAAGTTGGCAGAGATTTATCACCGAGAGATTGTCAGGCTTCATGGAGTTCCTGTGAGTATTGTGTCTGACAGAGATGCTAGATTCACTTCTCAATTATGGCAGCATCTTCAGGAGAAAATGGGAACGAAACTGACATTCAGTACAGCAGCACATCCGCAGACCGATGGCCAATCTGAGAGGACGATTCGATATCTCAGTGATATGCTTCGTGCGTGTGCCTTAGACTTTCGCACCAATTGGCACGACCAATTACCGTTGATTGAGTTCGCCTACAACAACAGTTATCAATCTACAATCAAGATGGCACCTTACGAAGCACTGTATGGAAGGAAGTGTCGATCCCCGTTGTTTTGGGATCTTGAGGATTGGCGTTGGACAAGGGATAACAAAGGAAGAGGAGATTCTCCGCAGTCTCTTCAGAGAGCGATTGACCGAATTCAGATCATCCGTCAGAGGATGAAAGCAGCCCAGGATCGCCAGAAAAGTTATGCCGATACACGCCGCCGACCTTTGGAGTTCGAGGTTGGTGACCAAGTGTTTCTTAAAGCTTCACCTCGAAAGGGATTCACTCGTATTGGCAAAGGTGGTAAGCTAGGTCCGAGATTCTTAGGACCGTTTGAGATTCTGGAGAAGATTGGAGAAGCTGCTTACAGATTAGACTTGCCACCGAGTCTGACAGGAATCCACAACGTTTTCCACGTTTCACAGCTCCGGAAGTATCACCCGAGTGATTCACACGTTCTTCCTATCGAAGATGTTGAGATAGAGCCGGACTTGACCTTCGTTTCACAGCCGGTGAAAATTTTAGACAAGAAGACTCAAGCACTGCGTAACAGAGAGATTCCTATGGTTAAAGTGCTTTGGAGGAGTCAGTCGGTTGAAGAAGCTACATGGGAAACTGAAGAGAAGATGCGCAAGTTTCATCCCGCATTATTTGTAGCAGACGAGAAGAATCTGGGGACAGATTCTCATAAGGAGGGGTGATTGTAACGCCCCGAAAATCCGCATTATTATCCGGTACGTCCGATTTGTTATTTTGCGCGATTTAATTATTTTATTTGATAGTTAGTATGTGAATTTTTAACAATTTCATAAATGAGTGAATTTTGGTTTTTAAACCATTGCATGTCAACGTGCGTTCAATTATATGAGCTTTGACTGTAAAATTGTTCAATTCCGACAACCTGCTATTTTTAGTAAGTTCGGAGTAATTACGGTTTTTGCCCCTCGTTTCTAAGTCAAGTCAAAGTTTGACTTGACCACTCTCTCTCTCCCTCAAACCTCATTCACGTAAAGAAAGAAAAGAAAGGAGAAGAAAAAAAGAGAAAAAGAAGAGAGAAAAGAGAGAAAGCTTCGATTGCTCATTCCGATTTCATTTTCCGACCGAATTACGATCCGTGAAACTTTTCGAACTCCTCACGATCTATTCTTCAAGTAAGCTTCTCACGTCCTTCGCGTTTAATGCTTCCTAGGTTGTGATTTATAGAATTTTGTGAATAGTTTAATAATATATGAAAAATGTGAATATGAATGATTTTGTGGATGGATTTACGTGTTTCTTGGTCCTATAAGTAGATTAGATGTTGTAGATCATTATATGTAAGTTTAGCTTGAGGTTTTGCATGATTTATATGATTTAAATGTTAATTTTTGGCTCATTCCCGAGAACCCTCGCGATTTTCTGCTGTTCTGATGATCCACACGGCCTGACGCACGGTCTTGAGACCATGCGCCAAGACCGTGTGCATATTTTGGCCTTGCACTGCCTAACGCACGGCCGTGCGCAAGCCGGTGCGCAGGCCAGTGCAAGTTTGTCCGCACCGGCTTGAGCACGTGTTCAAGCCCGTGCGTTTGCCCGTCCCCAAGACCGTGTGTATGCCTTAACCAAAATTTCTCCATTTTCAACTTCTTGCTCTCGGCATTGAGGGTCAAAGGGTAATTAAAAAAGTTGACTTTCTTCGTTTGACCTCCGATTCGAGATCCGATTTCACCTATAGGTCCTATAAATCATGAAATACATATTTTAAGTAGTTTGAATTTTTCCGACTTCGTTTGGGTCCCGTTTCTCGTGTTTTTCGTTTAAGCCTTTTTGGCTATTTTTCAAATGTTGTCCGTTTCGTCCGAAACTTGAATGCATGCTTCCTTATTGCATTTTATGCATGTTTATGAGCTTTTATTACATTCTAACTTGTTTTGCTTATCGAATTCTATGAATTTCTATGTTTTGTTACAATGTGAACCTAAGTGATATGAATGATTGTTAAACGTGCTTCTATGTGTTTTAAATCTTTCGTATAAGCCGTGCGTCGTCGTTAGTCTTATTTGGTTGTGTCTTTGTCTTTTGCAGACGATACTCCCGTGGAGTAGTGTGCCTGTCTCGCATTTTGCTCTCGTTTTTGTCAAGCCAACAGGTGGGGTTTTCAGTTTCTTATAGTAGACGATAATACGTACATAATACCAACCCTACTACCCGATAAGCCTCGTTTTATGATTTGTTTTACATCCGTCTGTATATATAGTAGATATTTAAGCTTATACTTTTATGATCTTGAAAACGATTTAATATGAAAAGTATTATGTATAAGTTTGTGAAATGTTTACGAAAGAGGCAAGCAAATCTTTGTTTTCCGAAAGCGAACTTTGGCATTATAGCCTCGCACACGACTTGCCTCGAACGGTCTTTTGACCACATGGAAATGTTTGAAAAGCGAGCTATGTATATGTATATGAATATGTTTGACCTGTTCTGATGGGCCCGGAGTAAGGACGATAGGACGAAGTCGGTAGACGTCGGGTCTACGGCGGAAATTCTATGGTTTCCTCCACCTTTGGGAGCTCGGGGTGAGGCCGGAGTGGCAGCCCTTTGAGTACCTGAGCTTGTTTATGTATGATATGTGTAGTTAGGGGTTGCTCCCTGATTACAACTGGAGGAATAAGGTGGGTTTCTGTTTTTATGATTTGACTGGTGGTTCAGAACTCTTCTCGCTGAGTTATACGCTTTGTTATGTTTCATTTTGAGCTAGTTCACCAAACGTTTGCGAAAACCTTTACTTCTGTTGTTTTCTTTCTGTTAAACTGGTGATCTACTTTCGTTTATTCTTATGTACTGTCTTTTTCCCCCTCACTTAGTCATTTGACTAACCCCATTCGTTTCACCCTTTGGTTTCAGGATTCTAGGCGGGCTTCATAGTATTGAGTAGTCGTCGGTCGAGTTACGTTTTTGTCTTATGTAAACTCTTGTTTCTTGTTGACTTATGATGTATGTAGGATTTGATTGTGCTTATGAAAATCCGGGAATAATATTGTAGAACCCGTTGTAAACATTTGTTAATATTTATTGGAATTTGCTAGCCTTGGTGGGCTTTACCTATCTGCGCAATCATTATGGGTTTTATGTTTTGTTTTATATTGCTTCCGCTTTTGGTTTGTCTCTGTTTTGAAACTCCCGCCTAGTAGTAAATGTCCGGTTTGCCGTTCGCCGGGTTTTGGTTCGGGTCGGACTCCTTTCGATTCCGGGTCAGGATCCGGTGCGGGGCGTACGTCTGCCCGTTTGGCGGCGCCCGCTACATAAATATTACGTATATCCCCCTTCCTCACTGAGTTCGTTTAACTCACCCTCTTTTGGTTCGTGCTTCAGGTTAGAAGTTCGACCGTCCATGGTCGATTACTGGCAGCAGCAGTCGTAGGCTTTTGAGTCTCTGTGTCGGTCCCTTTGTATTTACTTTTATGCGAGATCGATACATTATGACTTGAATTACATGTTAAGTTGAATTATGTTGTACATATTTGAAGATACATGTTTTATGAATTTGTGAACGACTTATATATGACCTGGATGTAATTGGAGCCTTTGATGGGCGTATATATGATATTACTCCTTCTACGTTATTGCTTCCGCATAATTGTTGTTTTGTGCCTTGTTGTTGGGAATTGCTGTTGCCAGGTTGTGGAATCCCGTTGTCCGGGGCGGGTTTTCGAGTTGAGGTCTTTAACCGTCACTCGGGGGCTCGTTTCGGTCCGGGGGTTGTGATGTAGGGGCGTCACAGCTTAAGGTGGTATCAGAGCCTAGGTTTGGTACTTAGGTTTTGATGTTGTGTCGAGTCTGTCTAGGTCGAACGGCTATAGGACAATGTGCGCTTCTAAGTGTTTATGCTATGTGACTTATGTTAATATGATCATATAGCTAACGAAACATGCATCTTGTTCAGTTTCCTTGTAATAGATCACATAAAATGCATCGTGGTAGAGGGAGACCGAGACGACAGGCACCTCCTCCTCCTCCCCAGGATGACAATATTCCTAATGTTCCTCCGGCTCCGCAGCCCGAGCCGATACCACCAGTGCAACCGGCTCAGCCGAACCCGGTTAACCCAGCTGCATTTATGGCGGCTATGCATCAATTCTTTATGCAAGGGCCGACTCCCGCCCAACCAACTGTGGCCCAGCAAAGACAAGCCGAAGCCAAGGACTTCGCCAACTTCCTCAGCCTAAATCCTCCTCGGTTTGAGGGAGCCCCCGACGATATGAAAGCCGCAGCATGGATCTCAGATTTAGAACCCATGTTCAGAGTCACAGGCTGCGAAGATGCAAAGAAGGTAGAATATGCCGTATTCCTTCTGAAAGGACCGGCAAGGGATTGGTGGAGATTGACGGAAGCTCAATGGCAAGCTGAGCACACCGAGTCTACCTGGGCGAACTTTCTGACTGCCTTCCACGACAAGTACATTCCGTTGGTCGTGCAGGATCGACGGGAGGCAGAATTCCGAGCCCTGACACAGGAGAACCGTACGGTGGATCAATATGAGGCTATGTTCTCCCGCCTCATTGTGTACTGCCCTTCCATCTTGAACGATGAACGACGAAAGGTTAACCAGTTTGTACAAGGGTTGACCGAAGAGATACGACGGGCCCTTTTGGGAACGAAGCTGCCCACATACCGGTCAGCGGTTACGACGGCATTGGAAATCGAGTCTCAGTTACGGCAAATCACTAGGGATGCAGTGGTTAGGGGCGCATCTCAAGCTTCCCGGAAAGTTAAGAAGACATTCCCGCCATCCGGATCTTCCTCCTCTAACAAAAAGCAGAAGTTCGCGGGACCCAAACCAGTTGAACCACGAGTGAGATGCACCTTTTGCGGTAAACCGCACCATACTGAGGCCAACTGTTGGACTAAACAGGGGTTGTGCACCCGATGTGGGGGGAAAGACCACCATGCCGAGAATTGCCCGAAAAGGGGAAATCCGCCGCCGCAGAGGGGACCGCAAGATAAAGGAAAAGGGAAAGTAGTGGCCCGAGCCTATGCGATGCAAGGGGATGGGGGAGAGGCGGACCCGAATGCAGTTGTCCAAGGTACTATACATTTGCATGGCATGCCCATAATTGCATTAGTTGATTCGGGTGCTACTCATTCATTTATTGCACCCGATTACGCTGATAAACTGCCTCTACCTGCTGAGTCATTGCCTTACATACTTGAAGTCAATTCCCCGTTGGGAATTTCCTATTTGTGCCATCGTATGTTTCGGGACTGTCCCTTAAGGATAGACGACCGCGATTATCCCGCCGATCTCATTGTGCTCCCGATGAGTCATTTCGGGATAATATTGGGTATGGATTGGCTATATCGTCACCAGGCTCATATAGACTGTTTCGGAAAGAAGATCGCTCTGGGTGCCGATAGCGAGATTTCGGGCAAAAGGTTTGACACGATTCCACGAGTTTCATATGTTAAAGCCGCCCGAATGATTCGTAAGGGATCTCCGGCCTTTGTTGCTTATCTACTCAACCGTCCAAAAGAGCAAGTTAAGCTTGAGGAGGTACCGGTAGTTGGAGATTTTCCCGACATGTTTCCCGAGAGTTTGAATTCTTTGCCTCCGGAACGGGAAATTGAGTTCGTGATCGACTTAGCTCCGGGTGCCGAACCGTATTCGAAGACTCCGTATCGTATGGCTCCGGCAGAGTTGAAAGAGCTGAAGACTCAGTTAGAAGGATTAATGGAGAGCGGGTACATTCGACCGAGTACTTCGCCGTGGGGTGCACCGGTTCTTTTTGTGAAGAAGAAGGACGGTACGTTGAGGATGTGTATTGATTACCGCGAGCTGAATCGTATGACGGTAAAGAACAAATATCCTGTACCCCACATACAAGAGTTGTTTGATATTCTTCAAGGGTCGAAAGTGTACTCCAAATTGGATCTCCGACAGGGATATTATCAGTTGAGGATTCGAGAGTCTGATATCCCGAAGACTGGCTTTAACACCCGTTATGGGCATTACGAATTTGTGGTTATGCCTTTTGGGTTGACGAATGCTCCGGCCGCTTTCATGGACCTGATGCACCGTACTTTCCGGCCGTATTTGGATAAGTTCGTTGTGATCTTCATAGACGATATCCTGGTTTTCTCTAAGACTAAGGAAGAGCACGCTGAGCATCTCCGCATTGTGTTAAGGACTCTTCGAGAGCATGTGTTATATGCCAAGTTCAGCAAGTGCGAGTTCTGGCTCGATAGAGTGACTTTCCTTGGTCATGTGATATCGGGAGATGGAATTGAAGTTGATCCTTCCAAGATCAAGGCCATGATGAAGTGGGAACAACCGAAGACGCCGACCGAATTGCGAAGTTTCTTGGGGTTGGCCGGCTACTACAGGCGATTCGTTCAGGATTTCTCCAAAATAGCTATGCCGCTCACCAATCTGACTCGCAAAGACGTGCCATTCCAGTGGGACGATAAGTGTGAGGCGAGTTTCCAGGAATTAAGGAAACGGTTGACAACCGCTCCAGTTCTCACTTTACCCGAAGGTTCCGAGGGATTCACGGTCTATACTGATGCGTCGAAGGAAGGATTGGGTTGTGTTCTTATGCAGAACGGAAAGGTTATCGCTTATGCTTCGCGTAAGTTGAAGGATGCCGAGAAGAATTACCCGATCCACGATCTTGAACTTGCAGCTATTATCTTCGCCTTGGGAAAGTGGCGACACTACTTGTATGGCGTGACGTTCGACATATTCACCGACCATCAGAGTTTGAAATACTTGCACACTCAGAAGGAGCTCAATCGCAGGCAACGTCGGTGGATGGAGTTTCTTGAAGACTACGATTGCCGTATCCAATACCATCCGGGTAAGGCTAACGTAGTCGCAGACGCCTTGAGTCGACAGGTGAAGGTAGCCAGTTTAGAAGGAACTTCTTTGAGTTTTGCATCGGCGACAGAAAGATATCAATTGGTTTCGCAACTGAGGATTGCAAATCTCTCAGTGAGACCGGATTTAGTACAGAGATTAAAGGATGAGCAGAGTACAGATGGATGGATCTAGAGACAGATCGTCAGAGTGCAAGATAATCCGAGCTCCCCATTTGCATTTGATGGTATGGGTCTTTTTCGATTTAAGAACCGTATTTGTGTGCCGAAGGGTTTGAGGTTAGAAATCATGAACGAGGCACACAAGTCAGCATATGTCGTCCATCCGGGAGGCAATAAGATGTACCGAGATCTCAAGACCCAATATTGGTGGCATGGGATGAAGCGTGAGGTTGCCGACTTTGTAAGACGGTGTTTGACTTGCCAGCAAGTTAAAGCCGAACACCAGCAACCAGGTGGGACTTTAGAACCGCTTCCTATTCCGGATTGGAAGTGGGAAGATATAGCGATGGATTTCATGTCCGGATTGCCGAGAGTTCGTGGTGGATATGATACAATCTGGGTGATTGTGGATCGCTTGACGAAGTCCGCCCATTTTATCCCAATTCGAAAGTCCACTAATGTGAAGAAGCTAGCTGAGTTGTACATCGAGCATATTGTGAAGCTACATGGGGTTCCGGTGAGCATAGTATCGGATCGAGATCCCAAATTCACTTCTCGTTTGTGGCAAGAGATTCACAAAAATTTGGGCACGAATTTGAAATTCAGCACAACAGCTCACCCGCAGACTGATGGTCAGTCCGAGAGAACCATCAAGATATTAGGCGATATGTTACGAGCCTGTGTTCTCGACTTCTCCACAAGTTGGGACAAACAGTTGCCGCTAATCGAGTTCGCCTATAACAATAGTTATCAATCGACTATTGGAATGCCCCCGTATGAAGCTTTATATGGTCGCAAGTGCCGATCTCCTCTTTATTGGGATCTGGATGATTGGCGAAGAACGAAAGACGAAGTGGATCGAGCTCTTCCTCCTAAGACGATCCGAAAAACTCTTGATACAGTTGCGGTCATTCGTCAGAGAATGAAAGCCGCACAAGATCGACAAAAGAGCTATGCGGATAAGAGACGCTGGGATTTGGAATTTGAAGAAGGAGACAAGGTGTTTCTCAAAGCAACGTTGAGGAAAGGATTCGCGAGAGTGGGTAAAGGTGGAAAGCTCAGTCCGAGATATTTGGGGCCCTATGAGGTTATCGAACGGATTGGGAAGACCGCTTACCGCTTGGATTTGCCCTCGACAATGACCGGGATTCACAACGTTTTTCACGTTTCGCAACTTCGAAAGTATTATCCCGACGATTCTCACATTCTCAAAGATGATGAAGTTCTAGTGGAGCCCGATTTGACGATTGAGCTAAAGCCCGTTGAGATTCAAGATCGTAAGCTCAAGCAGCTCCGTAACCGGCAGATTCCTTTGGTTCGTGTTTTGTGGAGGAACCGAACTACCGAGCAAGTAACTTGGGAGACGGAAGCGAAGATGCGAACTCATTACCCCGAGTTATTTTCTGGGACGAATTAGAATCTGGGGACCAGATTCTCCGAACGGGGGGATAGTGTAACGCCCCGTAATTTTTCGAGGTACGTTTTGGTACGTTAGCCGATTTATTTATGATTATTTATGTAATTATTTGAATTATATGAATTATGTGATTTAATTGTGATTTATTTGAGGATTTTGGTGAATTTTCATAATTCCGATTATTCGGGAATTCTAACCTCGTATTGTTATCGAGGGTTAAATGAGGGTCATTTTGACTGTAAGATCGATTAATTTCGAAAAGTTGACCTTTTAGCCCTAAAATAACAATTTTCGGTATTCACGGACTGGCTCAAGTTTGAGCCGGTATTCTTTTTCTTTCTTTTTGACTTTCTTTACTTTCTCTTTCCCCACTTCTCATTTTCACTTCTCATCTACAACATTCAAACACTCCAACCCTTCTTCTCCATATTTCTCTCGGCACCCACAAACAAGGAAGGAAACTTGATCAATAACTTCATTTAAGCTTCAAGGATTTAAGCTTATAGCTTTTCAAAGAAGCACCTCAACTTGTAGCTTTTCCATAGAAGCTTTCATCTACTTTCTTTCACCACTTTTCTTCTTTTTGAGGTAAGATGGATATATGAATTTCTTGAATTCTAGTTAATTATTAGTGGATTAGCTAATGATATATGATGGATATATGTTGATATGAATGCTATTGAGCTTTTGGAAGCATGATTGAGCTTTTAAGCTATGAAACACCATTTTCACTAATTGAAGCTAAATGGGTTTATTTGTAATATCGAATTCATGACTTCTTTTGCTTGTTTTAATGTTGTTTTCATGATATACGATCATATTAAGCATTTAGGTAGAGTTTGTTGGAGGATTGGGGAATGAAAAATGAACTTTGAGCCAAAAATCAAAAAAAATTCTCGACTGCTACAGTAACTTGCTACAGTACCTGCGTGTTACTGTAGCAAATTGGCTACGGGAATTTGGCCAAAAATGTGGCGATCCGAACTTTAAAAATCCCGTTTTCACCCTAAAACTCGTCCAAAAATCATTATTTCACCACCATAAATCATCTAACACACAAAATTACTTATTTTGAAAGTTTCGTGGTGATTGGACATGTTCGGGTTCTGAATAGTGTTTCGGGGGTACTTTTGGTAATTTTCCCAAATGTTTGGAAATGCTTCCCCAAGCTTCTATATGACTTGTATGCCTTCTTTGCTCAATATTATAAGCTTCTAATGTGTCTAAATGCATTTATACCTGATTTACCATTTTATAAGCATGTTTTACATTTTCGTTAAAGCCGTTCGTCTTTTTGGTTGGGTTGTCGAGTCGTGTCTTACCTCGAGGTCCTGTGTGTTACAGGTGGGAACCAAGAGGCTAAGACTTAGATCGTCGAGCCTTCCTTTTGTCAGCTTTCAGCCTACAGGTGAGGATTTAAAATCTTTTAACTGGAGCATTGAACAAATATTTGCTAAAATCATCCCCTTTTTATATTTCATTTATATGCTTTGCCGATATTTGAGATAAAAGGATTCGATAGCAAATGATATATATGTATTTTGCCAAAATAATTGTAAAATAGAGACAAGTAAACAGTTTTTGATTTATAAAGTAACTTTTGGTCACGGGATACGCGCGTATGCCTTGGAATTGCTCGGCAACGTGGCGAAAACCCTAGACGGTTACATTTCTTGTCTCGAACGACCCCTTTTGGTCAATTTGCTCCTTTGCTCGAGAAAGAGAAAGGAGAACTAAGTGTTTTACAAAGCGAGAAGTTATTACCTTTAACCCCAGTGAGGACGCTCATGGGTGTATTTGGGCCCGGATTATGTAGTTGGTGGAGACCCGGAGACGTGCGTCTAGGGTGAAGCCCAGGCATAATCCATAGATTGTGAAGGGTTTAGCAACCCGACGGACAATCGAAGGGTATTACTTGTGGCTAGTCGGAGGTAGTCTAGCCGAGGTAATACTTACACCGGTTACGGTTATGGCAAAGATCTTGAGTTGCTACTTGATATGCCAATGGTGTTTGGATTTCAAATCATCTAAAATGATATTTATTTGGGAGTTATAAGGAGATGGCCCGTTCTTGCCGGGAATAAAACGATTCATAAACACTTTTGCTTTTATATTTAATTCCCAAGGCTTTGATGAATTGTAAATAGAATGTTTCGCCATAAGATTCATGTCTATCTGTGACGTCCCCCACGCCACAACCCCCGGACCGAAACGAGCCCCCGAGCGATAGTTAAATACCACTACTCGAAAACCCGCCCCGGACAACGGGATTCCCACAATCTGGCAACAGCAACTCCCCAACAACGATACCAACATCAACAACCACAATAGCAATAACAGGCCAGCAACGGAAGCAATACCAAGCATATATATCCACTAATTTCATAAGATTCAAATATCCAAATATCATCATATTTCAACTTCCATCAATTTCAAGTTAACATGCCAAAATAAATAAGAGTAGTCATAATAAAATGTCTACATAAACTGACTCCAAAGACCTGTAAGCCTACACTGCTGCTGCCAGTACCCAACAACCACTCGCACTGCTAACCTGAAGCATGAACCAAAAAGGGGATGTGAGTCAAACGAACTCAGTGAGGAGGGGAATATATATATAATAAAAACATATATTTAATCCACGCTTAGGTTGATAAAAGCACATCTAGTGATAATATGCTCTTTTACAATTCAGCTAAGCTTTGGGAATTAAATATTCATATTTAATCCACGCTTTGATTAATAGAGAAACGAATCTAGTGCCGATACTTTCTCTTTATAATCCATCAAAGCTTTATGAATTAAATATTAGAGTAAAACATTTTAGAAATATTTTTATTCCCGGCGAGAACGGGCCATCTCCTTATAACCCCCAAAACATATCAAATATAATGAAATTCCTTCCTCAATACCGTTTGGCTTATCAAGGAGCAACCCGAGATTTCACCATAACCGACTAATGGCGCCGGTGTCAGTATTATTCATGCTAGACTACCTCCGACCAGCCATGAACAATACCCTTTGATTATTTGTCAGGTTCCAGGATACCTGCTTATAATCGGCGGATTATGAACCCGGCTTCAACCCTAGACGCACGTCTCCGGGTATCCGCCTGTCACATAATCCAGGGCCCAAACAAATACACCCATGAGCGTCCTCAATGGGGTTAAACGTGTATGATCTCGCTTTTAAAAATATTTTAATGGACCAAAAGGGTCTTTCGAGACAAGGTATGTAACCGCCTAGGGTATCCCGTCACGTTGCCGAGTTATCTCGAGGCATACGTGCAAGTCCCGAGACCAAATGTTACTTTTAAAAACAAAATAGTTCTCTTGTCTCTATTTTCAAACCATTTTAGAAAGATACACATATATCATTTTTATATCAAAACCTTTTTATTTCAAATATTGATAATATATAATTGAAATATAAAAGGGTAGGGTTTTCGCAAATATTTGTTCAAGCTTCAGTTAAAAACATTTTACATCCTCACCTGTAGGCTTAACAAAAAGGATAGCCAAACGACCAGAAATCAGTCCCGCGAGGTCCCACCTGTAATACACAGGCCTCGAGGTAAGACACGACTCGATAAATCAACCAAATACGACGCACGGCTATGAAATGCATTTTATGCTCAAATTAACATATTAGGTATAAATGCATTTAAACACAATTAAGCTCATTCAAGCACATTTAAACACAATCAAATACACATGATATTAAGCTAAAATAGGCATACAAGTAATATGGAAGCTTGGGAAATAAAATTCAAAGGTTTGTGAATATTACACAAACCACCCCTCATTTAATACTTGGCATAGCAAATCAACTCCGATTAATCCGAAACTTTCGGCATCTCTTAGTTAACACATTTTAAGATTTTTGATGCCAAAAGAATCGAAAAATGAAGCCAAATGCTCAAAAATCACTATTCATCAGCCCCTACATATTTTGCCAAACTTTCATTTCTCAACTCCAAACTCCATAAAACTTCACCAATTAGCTTAATATCATGAACTAACATGAATTACCAATCCATTTGGGCATCTAAGCATCTAAATTCATCAATCCAACATTGCATAATAATCAAATTTATGTGAAAAATCACAAGAGATACTACATGTAATCAATCACTAAACTAAGCTCATCAATCATTCATTCTAACATGCTTCTTCACTTCATCAACATATGAGACATTAAAAACCAAAGAATTAAGAGAATTGAAACCTTACCTTGAAGAGGGGAATTGAAAAGATTGAGGACTTAAGAGCTTGTTTGCAAAAATAGAAAGTAGAGGCTTGTTCCTTAGATGAGAGAGCAACTTTTTGTAGCAAGAGAGGGGATGATTTTTGGTGCTTTGATGGTGGTAGAAGTGGCGGTGGTGAGGGTGATGAGTGAGGGCCGAGAGTGAGAGAGAGAGAGGTTGAAGATGAGTTGCTTGAGAATAGTGTAGAAATTTGGAGAAAAGATGAGATAATTAAATAAATATAAATTATTTTGAATAGTCAAAATTAGCTAGCTATATGTATATACTTGTATATATATTTGTGTAGATATTTATGTATATATTTGCATATATATATTTATGTATATTTCAAGATTAATATCATACAAGTCAAATATAATTGACATAATTTCGTAAGATTTCAAATACAACACTTCAAATATAACATAGTGTGAAGTAAATTTCAAATATAAAAATTCTTATGAATTCATCATATTATTCACATATAGAATCACACATTAATTCATATAATTCACATAATCACATAATTTGCAAATAATACACACAAGAGCAATTCGTCGGTAAACGTACCGAAGCGTTATAAAATAGCGGGGCGTTACACTATCCCCTCCTTCGGAGAATCTGGTCCCCAGATTCTAATTCGACTCCGCAAATAACTCGGGATAATGAGTTCGCATCTTCTCTTCTGTCTCCCAAGTTACTTGTTCGGTGGTTCGGTTTCTCCATAACACACGAACCAAGGGAATTTGTCGGTTGCGGAGTTGCTTGAACTTGCGATCCTGAATCTCAACAGGTTTCATCTCGATTGTCAAGTCAGGCTCTATCTGGACTTCTTCATCTCGGAGAATATGAGATTCATCGGGATAGTATTTTCGCAATTGAGAAACATGGAAGACGTTGTGAATCCCCGTTAGAGTCGAGGGCAGGTTCAGGCGGTAGGCAGTCTTCCCAATCCGTTCGATAACCTCATAAGGTCCCAAATATCTCGGATTGAGTTTTCCACCCTTTCCCACTCTAACGGAACCTTTCCTCAACGTCGCCTGGAGGAACACTTTTTCTCCTACTTCGAATTCCAAATCCCGGCGCCTCCTATCAGCATAGCTCTTCTGACGATCCTGGGCAACTTTCATTCTCTGTCGAATGGTTGCAATCTTATCAAGAATTTCCTGGATCATCTTCGGAGGTAGAGCTCGTTCCACTCCGTCTTTAGTTCTTTGCCAGTCTTCTAGTTCCCAGTACAGAGGGGATCGGCATTTACGTCCGTAAAGCGCTTCGTATGGGGGCATCCCAATTGTCGCTTGGTAACTGTTGTTGTAGGCGAATTCAATGAGTGGCAGTTGCTTGTCCCAACTCGTGGAGAAGTCGAGAGCACAAGCTCGTAGCATGTCGCCTAAGATCTTGATGGTTCTTTCAGATTGACCATCAGTTTGCGGGTGAGCGGCCGTGCTGAATTCCAAATTCGTTCCCAAGTTTCTGTGAATTTCTTGCCATAGTCGAGAAGTAAACTTGGGATCTCGATCGGACACGATACTTTTCGGAACTCCGTGAAGCTTTACGATCTGCTCGATGTACAGTTCCGCTAACTTCTTGACATTAGTGGTCTTTCGAATTGGAATAAAATGGGCGGATTTCGGCAAACGATCCACAATTACCCAAATTGTATTATATCTGCCTCGAACTCTCGGTAATCTGGACATGAAATCCATAGAAATATCTTCCCATTTCCAATTCGGAATAGAGAGTGGCTGTAGAGTTCCACCGGGTTGCTGATGTTCGGCTTTAACTCGTTGACAAGTCAAACACCGTCTCACGAAATCGGAAACTTCTCGTTTCATTCCGTGCCACCAATATTGAGTCTTGAGATCTCGGTACATCTTATTACCTCCCGGATGGACGACATAAGCAGACTTATGTGCTTCCTCCATGACTTCGGTCTTCAGATTCTTCGGCGCGCAAATTCGGTTCTTAAAACGAAGAAGACCCATATCATCGAAAGCAAAGGAGGAGTTCGGATCATTTTGCATCCTCACCACTTGCCTTTGAATCCAGTCATCAGCACTCTGCTCGTCTTTAAGTCTCTGAACCAAATCCGGTCTTACTGAGAGATTCGCGATCCGCGGTTGAGAGACTAGATGATATTTCCCTGCTTCCGACATCACTCTTGTAGAGGTTCCTTCTAAGACAACTACCTTTGCCTGTTTACTTATAGCATTGGCTACTACGTTAGCTTTGCCTGGGTGATATTGAATACGACAATCATAATCTTCAAGAAATTCCATCCACCGACGTTGCCTGCGATTGAGATCCTTCTGAGTATGTAAATACTTCAAACTCTGGTGGTCGGTGAAAATGTCGAACGTCATGCCGTATAAATAATGTCGCCATTTTCCCAGGGCAAAGATAATAGCAGCTAGCTCAAGATCATGGATGGGATAGTTCTTCTCAGCATCTTTCAGCTTGCGCGAAGCATAAGCAATCACTTTGCCCTTTTGCATCAGAACACATCCTAACCCTTGCAAAATATCGAACAACTCTCCGATGTGAGGTCGAGGATATTTATTCTTTATCGTCATCCGATTCAGCTCACGACAATCTATACACATCCTCCACGTCCCATCCTTCTTTTTCACGAAAAGAACAGGCGCACCCCACGACGAAGTACTCGGTCGAATGTACCCACTCTCCAACAAACCATCCAACTGAACCTTAAATTCTTTCAACTCTGCCGGAGCCATACGGTAAGGAGTCTTCGAATACGGTTCGGCACCCGGAGCTAAATCGATCACAAACTCTATCTCTCGTTCCGGAGGCAAAGAATTCAAACTCTCGGGAAACACATCAGGGAATTCTCCAACTACTGGTACCTCCTCAAGCTTAACTTGCTCTTTCGGACGGTTTAGTAGCTAAGCAACAAAGGCCGGAGATCCCTTGCGAATCATTCGGGCAGCTTTAACATAAGAAACTCGAGGAATCTTGTCAAACCTTTTGCCTAAAATCTCGCTATCAGCTCCCAGAGCGATCTTTTCCCCGAAACAATCAATATAAGCTTGATGCCGATATAGCCAGTCCATTCCCCAATATTAGCCCGTAGTGACTCATCGGAAGCTCAATGAGATCAGCAGGATAATCGCGATCGTCTATCCTCAACGGACAGTCTCGGAAGACTCGATTGCACAAATAAGAAATTCACAACGGGGAATTGACCTCAGGCACATAAGGTAAAGACTCGGCAGACAAAGATAATCTAGAAGCATATTCAGGTGCAATAAAAGAATGCGTCGCACCCGAATCATATAATGCAAATATGGATATGTCATGCAAATGTACAGTACCTTGCACCACTGCATTAGGGTCGGTCTCCCCTCCATCCCCCGTCATCGCATACGCTCGTGCCACAACTTTTCCTTTCCCCGCATTCTGTGGCTCTTTCTGGAACTGTGGAGGTGGCCTTCTCCTTGGGCAGTTTCCTACTTGATGATCCTTGCGCCCACATCGAGTGCACCGTCCTTGTTTCTTCCAGCAATTAGCTTCCGTGTGTTTTGGCTTGCCGCAGTAAGAACACTTAATTTGAGGCTCGACTGTCTGAGGACCTGTGATCTTTTGCTTCTTGCTCGAAGATGAAGAACCCGCAGGTGGAAAATGCTTCTTAAATTTGCGAGGTGCTGGAGCTACAGCCTGTTGAAACATCCTTTGCATGGCTTCAAAGAACATGGCAGGATTTAAGGGATTCGGCTGCGCTGGCGGCACAGGCTCGGGCTGAGGAGCTGGAGGAGCATTAATGTTATTGTCTTGGGGAGGAGAGAGAGGAGTAGCTCGGGTTCTGCGTCTACCACGTGCCATTTCCTATATCAAAAGACTAAATAAGATGCATGTTTCGTTAGCGGCATGATCATGTCCACACAAGTCACAATACATAAGCATATAAAAGCACATTGTCCTAAAGCCGTTCGACCTAGACAGACTCGACACAACATCAAAACCTAAGTACCAAACCTAGGCTCTGATACCACCTTAAGCTGTGACGTCCCCCACGCCACAACCCCCGGACCGAAACGAGCCCCCGAGCGATAGTTAAATACCACTACTCGAAAACCCGCCCCGGACAACGGGATTCCCACAATCTGGCAACAGCAACTCCCCAACAACGATACCAACATCAACAACCACAATAGCAATAACAGGCCAGCAACGGAAGCAATACCAAGCATATATATCCACTAATTTCATAAGATTCAAATATCCAAATATCATCATATTTCAACTTCCATCAATTTCAAGTTAACATGCCAAAATAAATAAGAGTAGTCATAATAAAATGTCTACATAAACTGACTCCAAAGACCTGTAAGCCTACACTGCTGCTGCCAGTACCCAACAACCACTCGCACTGCTAACCTGAAGCATGAACCAAAAAGGGGATGTGAGTCAAACGAACTCAGTGAGGAGGGGAATATATATATAATAAAAACATATATTTAATCCACGCTTAGGTTGATAAAAGCACATCTAGTGATAATATGCTCTTTTACAATTCAGCTAAGCTTTGGGAATTAAATATTCATATTTAATCCACGCTTTGATTAATAGAGAAACGAATCTAGTGCCGATACTTTCTCTTTATAATCCATCAAAGCTTTATGAATTAAATATTAGAGTAAAACATTTTAGAAATATTTTTATTCCCGGCGAGAACGGGCCATCTCCTTATAACCCCCAAAACATATCAAATATAATGAAATTCCTTCCTCAATACCGTTTGGCTTATCAAGGAGCAACCCGAGATTTCACCATAACCGACTAATGGCGCCGGTGTCAGTATTATTCATGCTAGACTACCTCCGACCAGCCATGAACAATACCCTTTGATTATTTGTCAGGTTCCAGGATACCTGCTTATAATCGGCGGATTATGAACCCGGCTTCAACCCTAGACGCACGTCTCCGGGTATCCGCCTGTCATATAATCCAGGGCCCAAACAAATACACCCATGAGCGTCCTCAATGGGGTTAAACGTGTATGATCTCGCTTTTAAAAATATTTTAATGGACCAAAAGGGTCTTTCGAGACAAGGTATGTAACCGCCTAGGGTATCCCGTCACGTTGCCGAGTTATCTCGAGGCATACGTGCAAGTCCCGAGACCAAATGTTACTTTTAAAAACAAAATAGTTCTCTTGTCTCTATTTTCAAACCATTTTAGAAAGATACACATATATCATTTTTATATCAAAACCTTTTTATTTCAAATATTGATAATATATAATTGAAATATAAAAGGGTAGGGTTTTCGCAAATATTTGTTCAAGCTTCAGTTAAAAACATTTTACATCCTCACCTGTAGGCTTAACAAAAAGGATAGCCAAACGACCAGAAATCAGTCCCGCGAGGTCCCACCTGTAATACACAGGCCTCGAGGTAAGACACGACTCGATAAATCAACCAAATACGACGCACGGCTATGAAATGCATTTTATGCTCAAATTAACATATTAGGTATAAATGCATTTAAACACAATTAAGCTCATTCAAGCACATTTAAACACAATCAAATACACATGATATTAAGCTAAAATAGGCATACAAATAATATGGAAGCTTGGGAAATAAAATTCAAAGGTTTGTGAATATTACACAAACCACCCCTCATTTAATACTTGGCATAGCAAATCAACTCCGATTAATCCGAAACTTTCGGCATCTCTTAGTTAACACATTTTAAGATTTTTGATGCCAAAAGAATCGAAAAATGAAGCCAAATGCTCAAAAATCACTATTCATCAGCCCCTACATATTTTGCCAAACTTTCATTTCTCAACTCCAAACTCCATAAAACTTCACCAATTAGCTTAATATCATGAACTAACATGAATTACCAATCCATTTGGGCATCTAAGCATCTAAATTCATCAATCCAACATTGCATAATAATCAAATTTATGTGAAAAATCACAAGAGATACTACATGTAATCAATCACTAAACTAAGCTCATCAATCATTCATTCTAACATGCTTCTTCACTTCATCAACATATGAGACATTAAAAACCAAAGAATTAAGAGAATTGAAACCTTACCTTGAAGAGGGGAATTGAAAAGATTGAGGACTTAAGAGCTTGTTTGCAAAAATAGAAAGTAGAGGCTTGTTCCTTAGATGAGAGAGCAACTTTTTGTAGCAAGAGAGGGGATGATTTTTGGTGCTTTGATGGTGGTAGAAGTGGCGGTGGTGAGGGTGATGAGTGAGGGCCGAGAGTGAGAGAGAGAGAGGTTGAAGATGAGTTGCTTGAGAATAGTGTAGAAATTTGGAGAAAAGATGAGATAATTAAATAAATATAAATTATTTTGAATAGTCAAAATTAGCTAGCTATATGTATATACTTGTATATATATTTGTGTAGATATTTATGTATATATTTGCATATATATATTTATGTATATTTCAAGATTAATATCATACAAGTCAAATATAATTGACATAATTTCGTAAGATTTCAAATACAACACTTCAAATATAACATAGTGTGAAGTAAATTTCAAATATAAAAATTCTTATGAATTCATCATATTATTCACATATAGAATCACACATTAATTCATATAATTCACATAATCACATAATTTGCAAATAATACACACAAGAGCAATTCGTCGGTAAACGTACCGAAGCGTTATAAAATAGCGGGGCGTTACACTATCAAACCAAAGCGAGGAATTAAATAAGCTTTTAAATATTACGTATATCCCCCTTCCTCACTGAGTTCGTTTAACTCACCCTCTTTTGGTTCGTGCTTCAGGTTAGAAGTTCGACCGTCCATGGTCGATTACTGGCAGCAGCAGTCGTAGGCTTTTGAGTCTCTGTGTCGGTCCCTTTGTATTTACTTTTATGCGAGATCGATACATTATGACTTGAATTACATGTTAAGTTGAATTATGTTGTACATATTTGAAGATACATGTTTTATGAATTTGTGAATGACTTATATATGACCTGGATGTAATTGGAGCCTTTGATGGGCGTATATATGATATTACTCCTTCTACGTTATTGCTTCCGCATAATTGTTGTTTTGCGCCTTGTTGTTGGGAATTGCTGTTGCCAGGTTGTGGAATCCCGTTGTCCGGGGCGGGTTTTCGAGTTGAGGTCTTTAACCGTCACTCGGGGGCTCGTTTCGGTCCGGGGGTTGTGATGTAGGGGCGTCACAAGAGTTGATTAGGAGTAATTAACAAGTATTTAATGTGATTAAATTTGAGAGACTTGTTATTTGATAACATATTGCCAAAATTAGATTTGAGAATTAATTGAGAATTAATTCAAGTCTAAAATAATTAAGAGTTAGTCTCGAAATTTATGTTGGAATAAATTTGAGACTACTTAATTTATGTAGGAGAGAACTTTATCAATTAAAGTGTTAATTGAAAGTTTAAGACTTGAGAGTTAATTGGTATTAATTCAAGTAAAAATGATTAATTGAGAAACTTGTAATTTATTTAGACTAAATCAAGTACAATTAATAGAAGGTAAAATCTGTAGCAATTAATTTTAATTGGGCTTATTGAATTTTAGCCCAAGTTGATTAATGATGAGCTTGGAATTTATTTAGAATAAATTAAAACCCACTTTAATAATAAATTAGACTTGCTTAATTAATCAGGATTAATTAAATTGGGCCTGAAATATTTAATCTGACATTAAATTGAAAGGGCCTTGAAAAGGTTCAAGACTGCTAGGCCCAATAGCAGCAATGGCCGAAAATCCTAGCCCATCTTGGACTGAAATTTTCGGCCCAATGCAGGGTTATTAATAACCCTGCACTCAAGTACTCTAATTAAGTGAGATCTTACGTAACAAAATTCCAAGAGTTGGATTTTTCCTAACCCTATTTTCTCTCTCCCTTTCTGCGTCTCTCTCTCTCTCTCTTCACACAGTTCATGTGAACTGCAGAAAACAATTTTACAGTTTCATGTGAACAAGTTTTGGGCTATTCCCTTCTTGATTTTCTTATCCTACAATAGATAAAAAAAAGTCTAGTCTTAGAACTCTAGCAAGTTTTAAGTGATTCAGAGTTCGTCTGCAAGAAGCCGTGGATCAACCTCAGAGGGTTTTTGGTTAAAGATCGAAGTCTTAGTGGAATCGAGAAGTCTGCGTGATCAAGGAGTGGATCGAAGCTTTGGAAAACTTTCATACCTTAACGAATACAAAATGAGTGCGTAAAGGTGTGCAATATTCTAGATATATAAACGTGTCAAAATTCTTGAATTCATTGGATGAAGATTCATGTTAATTCGATTAAGGCCCCGAGACAAAAAATTTTGAAATCCCTTACTTCCGCTGCGCCCGAGGCACCATAAATACCAACAATATATACTAGTGTGGAACCCCGTACTACGCATGGATCATGAAATAAGATATTAAATATATGTATTTCATTTAATATAATGCCTTTCATAAAATATATGTTATTTTTAATAAGTAGAAAAATACAAAATATTATTTGTTTTTTCTTCACATAAAGTAAGATGTATTTTTATAATTTCGAAAATTTTATTGGTTCTTATTTAATTTTTATTAGATATAAGATTTGTAAGTCCATACCTATTGATTAATTATCAATATACATTTTATAAGTTGCAAATCTAAATAATTTTATTATATACTTACAAATATAAGTGTTTTTTGGTTGGTCTCTTAATCTAAACTTTCAGCAAGGATATTTCGGAATATTTTATTTCAAACATTTATTAGCTTTTTTAGGCTAATTAATACTTTAATGATTTTGTAATTCACTTTTACTGAATATCTTTTTTTTTTCAAACCAAGCACAACTCGCAAAGTGTTTTAGAGGGCTCTCATTTCATATTATAAAAAAATCAAATAAAGAAAAAGATAAGCAAAAGAATCTCTAACACTGGAATTCTAAAGGAAATGGATAAATTCTTACTAAAATAATAATCTAAATGATCAAAGCTACAACTAAACCTATTATAAACAATAAATAGAAAATCTTAGACTTATAATCCTTTTGTACATTGTCCAGCAACAAGGATTAAATGAATCCCAATATTGAAATCAAGCTTTTCAAAAGCATTGTATAGCTCCACAACCATTCAAAGAATATCCCAAAAATCAAGTTCGAAGGGAATAATATCAGTTGGATCATCCAATTTATCCGGCCAAGTTAGAACGCATCCACCCCGAATTCCAAAGTATGTAAAATAGTATTTCTTTACATGGTCAGAACATCTATCCAAACACTAAAATTTTTTATATTTTAATTGTAGACAATACATGCTAGTAGAATATATATTCATAAATATAATTAATCTAATGATAGAGAAATGAATTCATGTTACATGGTAAAAAGATCATAAATTCGAAAAATAAGTATAGAAGTTCTAAGAAACACAACTCTAAACAATAATAAAGGAAAATAATTAGGTATAAAGGTAGGCACTCAAATCTGAAAACCACAACATATTATCCTTCACACAGCAAAGTAAATAGAGGTAAGAGTATTATGAGAGATCCCTTGTAGCTAGAGCATTACATCATTTTTTCTTGGACCTCTGTCGATCTTGTCCTGCCACTCTCATCCTCTAGCTAAAAGAATCGTCGATCTTGTCCTGCCACTCTCTTTCTCTAGCTAAAAGAGTCCTAATCACCTACCAAAAGGATTAATTTTAGAATATGTGAAAGAAAAAGAAAAACATTCATAACAACTTAAAGAATGAAGAATGAAGAAAACGGAATAATTCACACGAATTACATTAAAAAACTTCTATGATATTGCTATTGACATATAAAACAAAATATGATATTACTATTGACATATAAAACAAAAAATAATAACAAAAAATGTCAAGAGATGGAAGAATAAGAGAGTATTTATCGATATTAATTAAGAAGCATCCCAATTCAAACACTATTAAAACTTACTTAAATTATAGAATATTTTTGGAGTAATTTTAGTAATAAATTAGCATTATTTAATTAATATCATCCTAACAATTTCGAAATTTCCTAAAATATATCACTTAAGGAATTCATATTGAGGGTTAAAAGCTAAATTTAATGTTATTATAGTAACAAACTTACTGTAGAATATCATTAAATAATAAAAATCTACAAACTTACTTACCAAATATGTTTTCTTAAAGATAATTGAATTTGAAATTCCGAGAATTGAGAACGAAACATAAAAATCTTTCAAAACCAAATCAATTCTAATTGGCATGAATTGTGAAAAAATGGTTAGCTTGATAAAATTGAGTCTTTAGGGTATTACATGATTAATTAAGATGAGTTTAAAATTTGAAATTCAAAACTTAGTCACATGCTATTAGAAACTTATCTCCTTTTGTATTTATTATTTAAGGAATTCTTTAACAACGGGATTGCTAAATCAATGCATAATTTAAGGGACTCAATTAATTTAAAGATAATTCAAATTTAATCCAATTCAACCAATGAGACTTTTTCTTTTTAATTAAAAATTCCAAAAAAACACAAAAAAGTGTTCAGTCAAAACACACACTTGTGGTCAAGGGACCGTTGTGTTATATTATATAGTATAAATGATTTGGACATTTGTTAAGGAAAATGATACTACAAAATCGATTATTACCATAAAAAATCAAATCGAAAATCTACTTGGCAAAAACGACTGCAAGGCTGTAAATTACTTTTATAATTATTTTGGCAATTGGCATATGCATATCTATCGTCTTCTTCCTTCAAATAATTTCTTTCTCTGTTCATCTTCATTCTTCCTTCATCTCTTTTTTAGGCTTTCTTACAATAATCAATTCCTTTCAAGATTGACTATTTTATAGGGAATAAATGTAAGCACTTAGGCTTCGTTTACTTTTCAGAAATTTAGCATTAGTGGGCTTAAATAACTCCACTTAAAAGTAATATTTAACTCCATATTAAACTTGTTTACCTTGGCCTAGGTATCTGCGTTAAGATTGTCAATAATTTGCCTTTTGTTACTATGCACAGCTTATTTCCTAAATTTGAATTCGAATTTGAATAAATCCTTGCCCTCATGTTTCCGTTAATCTGTTCTCTTTCATAACGTCTTCCATGGAACTGAGATTTTGCTCTCTTCTATATATAGAACCAACCGTTTCGTTGGGGAAAATTAACCTAATTTCTTTTTCCCTTTCATGCAATATGATAGTGTTCGACAAGATTGAGGTAAACTATTTTTCACCATTGAGCGCAAGTATTATTATTTTTTGTTGGGTATTTATATCTCTCAGACTATTTTTTTTTTGTAAAGATGTGTTGGGATTCACGCATGCCCCGGGCGTATCGGAAGTCATGGATTTCAAAAATTTTATTTCGGGGTCTTAATCGAATTAACATGAATTTTCATCCAATGAACTCAAAAACTTTGAAACGTTTATATATCTTGAATATGCATACCTTTACGCACTCCTTTTATAGTCGTTAAGGTATGAAAGCTTTTCAAAGCTTAGATCCACTCCTTGATCAGGCAGGCTTCTCAATTCCACTAAGGCTTTGATCTTTGACCAAATCCCTCTAAGGTTGATCCACGGCTTTTCGCAGACAAACTCTGAATCACTTAAAACTTGCTAGAGTTCTAAGACCAGTTTTTATCTATTGTAGGATAAGAGAATCAAGAAGGGAATAGGCCAAAACTTGTTCACATGAAACTGCATAATTGTTTTCTACAGTTCACATGAACTGTGTAAAGAGAGAGAGAGAGAGAGAGGCGCAAAAAGGGAGAGAGAAAAATAGGGTTAGGAAAAATTCAAATCTTGGAATTCTGTTACGTAAGATCTCTCACGGAATAGACTTGAGTGCAGGGTTATTAATAACCCCGCACTGGCCGAAATTTTCAGTCCTAGATGGGCTGGGATTTTTCGGCCATTGATGTTGTTGGGCCTAGCAGTCTTGGGCCTTTCAAGGCCCTTTCAATTTAATACCAGATTAAAATTTTCAGACCCAATTTAATTAATCATGATTAATTAAGCAAGTCTAATTTATTATTAAAATGGACTTTAATTTATTCTAAATAAATTCCAAGCCCATCATCAATCAACTTGGGCTAAAATTAATTCCAAATTAATTCTCTAGTCCAATAAGTCCAATTAATATTTAATTGTTACATATTTTTCTTTCTATTAATTGTACTTGATTTATTCTAAATAAATCACAAGTTTCTCAATTAATCATTTTGACTTGAATTAATACCAATTAACTCTCAAGTCTTAAATTTTCAATTAACACTTAAATTGATAAAGCTCTCTCCTACATAAATTAAATAGTCTCAAATTTGTTCTAACATAAATTTCGAGACTCACTCTTAATTATTTTAGACTTGAATTAATTTCCAATTAATTCTCAAATCTAATTTAAGCAATATGTTATCAAATAACAAGTCTCTCAAATTTAATCACATTAAATACTTGTTAATTACTCCTAATCAACTCTTAAATGTTAATTACATTTAATTAACATCTTGATCTCTTATGAATTAATTCCAATTAATTCATTCGTCAATCCAGTTGATTGTTATCAAACTCTATTGTTATAGATAAATGTGTTCGTCTTTGGAAGTCATTGTGTGACCCCTCAGGTTCACCAATAGGACAGTAGTAGGAACACATTCTCAATGTCATAATTGTGACTTTAATTAAACCCATTTAATTAAAGACTATTTGTGAATCAAGTCATTGACTTCACAAATATATTCCTATAGACCATGGATAACGTCTAGCAACGTGTCCATGGCCACCCATCCATCGATGAAGCGGTATGAACCTTTCAGCCTCATGATCTCCGTGAGATACGATCCTTCTATCATCCAATTCCTGATTGAGACCTAGGGTATGGGAGATGGAACCCCAGTAGTCTACAATGCTATGAATAACATTCCTATAGTAATTTCATTTGATCTTACACTCTAGGAACTCTTTCCTAGTGAAGACCAACCGGACCTCGAGCAAGGATTTAGTGGCGGAATATACTAAAATAGAATTCATAGGAATTCTCTTGTTCTTATAACAAGTGATAGATGCTGTATTGACCCTCACATCCTCCATGCATGACTCGAATATACCCAACGTACAACTTATGTGAAACTTAGAGATTCAGAAGTACATTAAAGTATGCCCCAGTCATACACAAGGCAACCATGGAGTCTCAAGTCTAAGGATTAGTTAGACACGATCATGGCTAGAGAAACCTTCCTAATCTCTAAGACTCTTATATGAGTCTTACCCCATTTAGGCATTCCCAGCGGGATCCTCAGTGAACCTAATCTCCATTAAGCACCCTCATATGCATAGTAGTGTCAAAACACAAGTGCCATGAAATGGGACACACTTTTGGGATTCACGTATGCCCTGGGCGCAGCGGAGGTAATGGATTTCAAAATTTTGTCTCGGGGCATTAATCGAATTAACGTGAAACTTCATCCTATGAATTCATAACTTTGAAACGTTTATAAATACTAAGAAAATTACACCTTTACGCACTCCTTTTGTAGTCGTTAAGGCTAAAAAGCTTTCCAAAGCTTCGGCCGCATTTCGGATTCGCGCAACAGGCTTCTCAATTCTACCAAGGATTCGATCTTTAACCAAATCCCTTTGAGGTTGATACACGACTTCTCGCAGACGAACTCTAAATCTCTTAAATCCTACTAGTGATTTAAGATCAGTATTTATCTATAGGGAACAAGAGAATTGAAAATAGAATTGCCAAAAACTTGTTCACATGAAACTGCAGAATCAGTTTCTGCAGTTCACGTGAACTGTAGGGAGGGAGAGAGAGAAAGAGGCGCGCGCGCGCGCGCGCGCGCGCGAGAGAGAGAGAGAGAGAGAGAGAGAGAGAGAGAGAGAGAGAAGGGTTAGGAAAAATCTAATTTTTCTCTTAATCTGTTTTTACGTAAAACTCATTCTGTGTTCTGTATATCATGTATGAAATAGACTTGAGTGCAGGGTTATTAATAACACTGCACTGGCCGAAAATTCCAGTCCTCGATGGGTTGGGATTTTCTGTTGGGATTCAGGCACCCCTGGGCGCAGAGGAAGTAGTAGATTTCAAAAATTTTAGTCCCGGGGAGTTACAGTGAATTTTCATCCAATGAATTCGTAATATTGAAACGTTTATATATCTTGAGAGATATGCACCTTTACGCACTCCTTTTGTAGTAGATAAGGAACAAAAGCTTTCCAAAGCTTCTGGCTACTCCTCGAATAGCGCAGGCTTCTTGATTCTACCAAGGTCCGATCTTTAACCGAAACCCTCTGAGGTTGATCTACGGCTTCTCGCAGACGAACTCTAAATCTCTTAATTCCTGCTAGATATTTAAGATCAGTATTTATCTAATATAAATAAGAGAATCAAGAAACAGTTGTAAAGGCTGGTTCATGTTGAACTGCAGAAAAGTTTTCTGCAGTTCACGTGAACTGCCTGTAGAGAGAGAGAAAAGTGGTGCAGAAGAGAGAGAGAGAGATTAGGGTTAGGAAAAATCTGATTCTTCTTCTAATCTGTTTTCACATAAAAAACTCCTTGTTCTGTGTTCTGCAAGATCTGTCTTAAATAGACTTGAGTGGGCCGAAAATTCCAGTCCTAGATGGGCTGGGATTTTCGGGCACTGCTACTATTAGGCCCAGCAGTATTTTGGCCTTCTAAAGGCCTTTTCAATTTAATACAAGATTAAATATTTCAGGCCCAATTTAATTAATCCTTATTAATTAAACAAATCTAATATATTATTAAAGTGGGCTTTAATTTATTCTAAATAAATTACAAGCCCATCATTAATCAACTTGGGCTAGAATTAATTCCAAATTAATTCTCTACTCCATTAAATCCAATTAACATTTAATTGCTACAAATTTTTCCTTCTATTAATTGTACTTGATTTATTCCAAATAAATTACAAGATTCTCAATTAATCATTTTGACTTGAATTAATACTAATTAACTCACAAGTCTTAAACTTTCAATTAACACTTTAATTGATAAAGCTCTCTCCTACTTAAATTAAGTAGTCTCAAATTTCAACATAAATTTTTAGACTCACTCTTAATTACTTTAGACTTGAATTAATTCTCAATTAACTATCAAGTCTAATATGTTATCAAATAACAAGTCTCTTGAATTTAATCACATTAAATACTTGTTAATTACTCTTAGTTAACTCCTACACGTTAATTACACTTAATTAACATCTTGATTTCTTATTAATGAATTAATTCCAATTAATTCATTTGTCAATCCAGTTGACTGTTATCAAACTCTATTGATATAGATAAATTTGTTCGCCTTTGGACGTCATTGTGTGACCCCTCAGGTTCACCAATAGGACAGTAGTAGGAACACATTCTCAATGTCATAATTGTGACTTTAATTAAACCCATTTAATTAAAGATTATTTGTGAATCAACTCATTGACTTCACAAATATATTCCTACAGACCATGGATAATGTCTAGCAACGTGTCCATGGCGACCCATCCATCGATGAAGTGGTATGAACCTTTAAGCCTCATGATCTCCGTGAGATACGATCCTTCTATCATACAATTTCCGATTGAGACCTATGGTATGGGAAATGGAACCCCAGTTGTAGAGCCCCTTTCCGTAGGAGGAGATAGGATGCCACATCTGCACCAAGATGAACTCCCAAACAAGGTAAATGTACCCCATTCAAAATTCATCTCGGCGAACGACGAGCACTTGATCAAAACTCCGGCAACAACAACACGACGCCCCAACAACAACAACAACAATCAAAATAATGCGGAAGCGATTTCAGAAACAACAGTATAATCATAAAAGCCATCCATGGCAACGTAATTCAAAAAACGAATCTGAAACGATTATCCATTCAATGCCATCTATGACTCAACTAACTATCCCACATTAGGGGCACGTAAATACAGAAAGTAAATCATAATATTAAATACAATAATCAAATCAATTCAGAAAGTAAAGACTCCACTGTTGCTGGGACACTGACAAGACAATAGACAAGAGCCGACGTAGACCTGCTGCTGCCGATTGACAAGATAGGTGACACCGCCACCTATCTACCTGAAGCAAGAACCAAAATGTAAGGGGTGAGTATAAAGGATATTCAGTAAAGGGGGGCGGGGGGGAGGGGGGGGGGGGGGGGGGCGTAATACAATATATGTATTGATCACAGTTCGTCGTTTATCGTTTAAAACCAAAAAGGGTGAACATTGCTCATTTTGATAAAGATACAAACAATAATATAAGTTGTAAAACTATAACACAAAGCAACATTCGGGTTCGGCTTTGTAGCGCCCTTTCCGTAGGAGGAGAAAGGACACCACATCCGCACCAAGACGAACTCCTAAACAAGGTAAATGTACCCCATTCAAAAATTCATCCCGGCGAACGGCAAGCACTCGATCAAAACTCCGGCAACAACAATATGACGCCCTAACAACAACAACAACAACAATCAGAGAAATGCAGAAGCGAATTCAGAATAATAAATCAATGCGTAAAAGCCATCCATGGCAACAGTAATCATAACAAAATGAATCTAAAACAATTATCCATTCAATGCCGTCCATGGCTCAACTATCTATCCCACATCAGGGGCACGTAAGTACGGAAAATAAATCATAATATTAAATACAATAAGCTAAAACAATTCATAAAGTAAAGACTTGACTGTTGTTGGGACACTGACAAGACAAGAGACAAGAGCCGACCTAGACCTGTTGCTGCCGACTGACAAGATAGGTGACACCGCCACCTGTCTACCTGAAGCAAGAACCAAAATAGAAGGGTTGAGTATAAAGGATACTCAGTAAGGGGGTAATACAATATAGGTATTGATCACAGTTCGTTGTTTATCGATTAAAACCAAAAGGGGTGAATGTTACTCGTTTTGATAAAGATACATACAATAATATAAGTTGTAAAACTATAACACAAAGCAACATTCGGGTTCGGCTTTATTTGAAAACACAAAAGGTTGACGAACCGGATCCTTTGAAAACATTTTCACATAAGGTCAAGCCGATCATTTTGAAATGATATTAGTTGAGTCACGAGGCCGTTACAAGTTCGAAAGACATGGCATAAATAAGTTGGAAATGATAAGTAAAAATGGCTCGTAATTCAACTAAATAGTTTGAACAATAAAGAAGGCTTAAGTTGGGCAAGTTCGAGCCACGCTTCCGGGTTTTATATATATATAGGGAAATACATATGCTAAATGAAGAAAACCAGAATGTGCTTCGACTTGTAACGAAAGCCGTTAATCAATTAGACAAGCAAATAATGCAATAAGTCATGCAATAATGTGTCCCGGCGAGAACAGGTCCTCTCCTTATAACTCCCAATTGAAAATCATGCAAGCATATAGTCAAGTACTCCACCACCAACAATTGGTACCATCAGAATTTAAGGAGACGCGATTAGCACCACCGTATCAGAATTTAAGGAGACGCGATTAGCACCACCGTACAGAATTTAAGGAGACGCGGTTAGCACGACCGTTCGCATCAACTTAGGCTAGCCAACCTCCTAGCCGGCCCAAGTTAACACGCTAGAAGTATACATCGGGATTTGCCCTAGACGCTCGTCCCCAGGCTCACCTCCTGTATACTCCAGGCCCAAATCATTAATCAATCTATGGCTCGCTTTTGAAATCAATGATAGTTTGGGTGGCCAAAGGGGCTGTTCGAAAAGATGATGCAAGAAGTTAAGTATGAATGGCCAAAGGGGCTTTTGAGACAAGTTGATGTAACGATCTAAGAAATACTCATAAGCGCCGTACGCTTCGGGAGCATGCTGACGGATGTCCCTAACGACATTACTTATAAGTGCCTCAGAGATCAAATAGTTACTTTTAAAACAAATAAGTTACTTGTCTCTAGTTGAAAGCATTTCAAATCATTTAGTTTTGCTATCAAAATGTTTGACTAAGCAGATAGAGAAATAGTAAAGGCAATACAACAAGTAATAAGAAAGCGGGATAGTGGTTTATTTCGTAAACCTAAGTAACTATGTTCTTACTCCAGTTGAAAACAATTTAAAACCCTTACCTGTAGCTCGACAAATGAGAAAAGCAAGCAAGCAACATGTATGATTCTCCCTCAGAGATCCCACCTGAAAACACGGGGTCTATAGGATGAATGACTGACACGAACAAGAAAACATACACTGACGCTCGGCTATCAAAATACGAACATGCTTAAAGATAATCACTCAATATTTAAACACAAAAGAGCATGTAGGGGTAAATTGGTCATTTATCCAAAAGCATGCAATAATTAAATAAACGAATAACAATTAACATTTAATTAATAATAATATTTAAGCATAATCTAACCAGGGGTTAAGCTTGCAATTAAACATCAAACATGTATATTTCATTTAAATCAACAACAGTTAAAGTACAACTTATAGCTTTACCCAAAAGCTCAAAAGCTAACAAGCTAAGATCGATCCTTTCTCTAGCCTAATCAAAGCGAAACCTATCCGTTCGACTACACGAGCATATATCATCAACAATCAACAATTTATACAATTAAGCCAAGCTAGGATCAATTTATTCATGCTCAAAAGCTATAAGCTATAAGCTATAGTTCAAAAGCTACAAATTAACACAATAATACGAAAAATGCGATAAAAGACAAACCTCCAAGCCGCGCCACCTTCGCGCCACCATTGCGTCGCCGTCGCTGCTCCAATCGCCGGGAAACTTGTATGGTTGAGTTCGTCTCGTCGAGACGGTCGATTCAGTATATCATACGCACGATTCCGAGAAGAAATGAGAAAAATCACATTTTGGGGGAGAGAATCGCGGCTGCTGTTGCGTGAGGGTGTTCTCCCATTTTTCATTTTGGTCCCAAATCTTTCAATAATTGCATAATATACCCTATCCTCGAAAAACATGCAAATTGTGTAAAGTGTCGGAATTAGGCGTACTTAGTGTCAAAATGACCGAATTAAATGCTTAACAAAGATTGAGGTTCGTTTTATTAAAATTCATGAGTTTACAAGTCAATTCCGTGTTGGGCTAAAGTGTAAATAATTTTGGGCTAAAAATGCAATTTCATTTAAAATATGATTTAATGAATAATATTTAGAACCTCGATAAAATATGCATTATTAAAACACTGAACCCCAGTCCAATGTACACCGTTAAATTACTAAATTCGATTAAACGAGCTAAAAATATAAATATACCGAATTAACCTTAGTTAGTGGCAAAACGATGCAAATTAAATTCTAATTAATGCCTTGGGTTTTAAATACCAAATCGATGATTTATAAAATATTTAAATGCAAGAGTTGGAAAACGTGCAATTATGAAAGACGTCGGGACCGTAAACGGTCCGAATTCCGATAAATGCGCTAATCTTGAACTTGGAGATTGCGGGTCGATACAGGCTTTATTTGAAAACACAAAAGGCTGATGAACCGGATCCTTTGAAAACATCTGCACATATGGTCAAGCCGATCAATTGAAAGAATATTAGTTGAGTCACGAGGCCGTTACAAATTCGAAAGGCATGATATAAACAAGTTGGAAATAATAAGTAAACACGGCTCGTAATTCAACTAGGTAGTTTGAACAATAAAGAAGGCTTAAGTTGGGCAAGTTCGAGCCACGCTTTTGGGTTTTGTATATATATAGGGAAATACATATGCTAAACGAAGAAAATCGGAATGTGCTTCGACTTGTAACGAAAGCCGTAAATCGATTAAACAGTAATAACAGTAAAGGCAATTACGGTAGCAAGTAATTATCCAAGCGAGAATGAGCCTATTCCTCCTTATAACCCCCTCAATCATGACAAGTAACTCCATCTCCGGTGTCTGACCCCATAGCTTGACCATGGGCGAGGAATTGAATTTAAGGAAAGTGTGCAACGAATGTGTAGCGGGCGCCCCAAACGGGTAACGCACGCCCCGCACCAAGTCCCGACCCGGAACCGAAATGGGATCCAACCCGAACCGAAACCCGGCGAACGGCAAGCATTTACTCAATAACTAGGCGGGGGTTTCAAAACAACGGAAAAAAAAAACAGAAGTGCGGAAGCGAAATAAACGAAACATTAAAGCATAAATAATTACACAAGTATTAAAGCCCACCAAGGCTAACGAAATTCAATTAATTAAATAACAAACGGGTTCGATACAATATCCCGATAATTATAATAACGGGTTCAATATATACATAATCCCGAATACAACTTAAAGTAATAAATCCCTAATATCATAAAACATATAAATAAAAGCCATACGGGAAAGAGTTATACATGAGCAAAAATAATGTAACTCTACGACGCCTACGACGACGAAGATCCCGCCTAGTATCCTGAAACCAGTACAGGGGTAAAATAGAGGGGGTTAGTCAAACGACTAAGTGAGGAGGGAATAATAATGTATATTATAAATCGGAAATAAATCACCAATTTTAAACTTAAAAGAAATCAACATAAAAGAAAGGTTTTCGTAAACGGGTGGTGATTTAACATAAAACATAACATATCATATGACTCGGCGAGTCGAGCCCTTAACTCCAATTTCCAAACATAAAAACCGGAAACCACCCTTATGCCTCCAATGTAGACGGACCGCTAAATCCGAACTACTCATAACAGACGGGAATAACTCAGGTACTCAAAGGGCTGCCACTCCGGCCTCACCCCGAGCTCCCAAATGGAGGAAACCATAGGATTTACGCCGTAGACCCGACGTCTACCGACTTCGTCCTATCGCTCTTACTCTGGGCCCAAACAAACATGCATACATATCATAACTCGCTTTTCAAATCATTTCGGGTTGGTCAAAAGACCGTTCGAGACATGTCATATGCGAGGCCGAAGGCCAAAGTTCGCCTTAGAAAACAAAAGGTTTTACATGTCTCTTTCGTAAACATTTCAAAGTCTATACGTAGTACTTTTCATATCAAATAATTTTTGATAAATCAAATGAACATAATAATCATAAATATCTATTAAGTATATATATATAAACGGTGTGAAAACAAAACATAAACGTGGCTTATATCGGGAGAGGCTTGTTTATATATATACGTAATAATACTGGAAACAGAAACGGAAAGCCTCACCTGTGGCTATACAAAATAAGACAAAAGCAAGACCGGATGCGCTACTCCTCGGGAGTATCATCTGCAAAATACCAAGACACAACCAATTAAGACTAACGACGACGCACAGCTTATACGAAAGTATTAAAACACATAGGAGCATGTTATACAATCAAATCAATCACTTAAGTTCAAATTCTCAAACAAAAACAGAGTAATTCATGCATTTAAAAATGTAAATCAAGTCCAAATGCAACGAAACTTTACGGACATTCTTAAATTATCATAAAGGAGTATGCATTCGAATTTCGGGAAAATCGGACTTCACATGCAAAAGTTAGAAAATTTGTCGAAAACTTAAAACACACTATTCACATACCTGAACATGTTGTAAATTCATAAATCATGCAATTCCTATCTATTTCATATATATCGAATACACGAGCGAAGAAAGAATTCAGAAAAGACGAGCCGAAGCGGGACCCGTAGGCTAAAATGTGCCCTGACTTACAGAAGGTCAGGGCACTGTTCGACCAGGCCACACAGCCTTGTGTACGGCCTTGTGCCGAGGCCGTGCACAATCAAGGAACACACACGGCCTCAAGGCCGTGTGCACATCCCGTGTGCAATTCTCCACACACACGCTGAGGCCGTGTGCACCAGCCCGTGTGCGACCAGATTGAGCAGAACATGCAGAACAGCAAAAACATACGCGAATTCAAACCAAAATCTAACATTTAATCGATTAATCAAGTAAATCAATCCCTAATTCTCACATATAATCATCCACAACATATAATCTACATATAGAAACGATAAAAACGAAAATCCATCCACGATTACTATCAAAATCGAATAAAACCTAAATTCTACGACTATTATCAAAAATAAGAAATACTAAGCATACGAGACATTAAACGAAAGAATCATGAAAGGCTTACTCATAGATGAGATCGCGAGGAGTTCGTAGACGTAAACGGATCGAAAATCCGTCGGGAAACGGAGTCGGGACGATCGTTGGAATCTCTTTCTTCTTCCTTCTCTTTTTCTTTCTTTTTCTTTCTTCCCATTTGCTGTTGATTGCGTGAATGGAATTGAGAGGGAGAGATGAGACTTAGTCAATTTTGACTAGGGTTTAAAGTCGAAGGGGCATAGTCGTAATTTTGCAAAATAAGTTCGAAAATTCACGTCGTCCAAATAATATATAATTACAGTTAAAATTCATATTATTAAACGCACATTGACAATTCGTAATTTAAATATAGAAATTCATTCATATACGAAATAATTCTAAAATTACATAATAAATATCAAATAAAATAATAAATTGCGCAAATATTCGATTCGGACATACCATAATATAATTCGGATTTTAGGGGCGTTACAGAATGCATCACCCACCATCGCTCCCAACCGTGCTTATCAACTCCTGACGGACCACGATTGATGCTTAGTTTTGGGAGTAGTACCTCAGGAAACCCCCTGGATGCTCTTCCCTAGGTGAGATCCGCGAATACCATCCCGGGCCCCATGATAGAAAAGATACGATTTTGCTCGCATTTCAAGAAATAATTATGAGTTGAGTGCCAAACGGGCATTTAGGCAAGTGAGTGACGACAAAAGGGGGTGACCACAAGTTCCGTACGCGTCAGGATGTGCTGACGTACACCCCTAAAGACTTCCCTCATAGACCCAACCAAAGTCAAAGTGCCATGTTGAAATGAAAGAATTTTTTACTTGCCTTTGAAACAAAATGGTTTGAATAATATAAGTACTGGTTTTGCTATCAAATGGTTTGACTAAGCACATAAGGAAATATTAAAGATAAGAATAGCAAACAATAAGAAGACGGGATGATAAGTTGTTTCGCAACCTACATATCTACGTCCTTGCCCCAGTTGAAAATATTTTAAACCCTTACCTGGCTCGACAACGATAGAAGGAAAGCAAGCAATCGAACAAGTACTCCACGGGAGTAAAGCCTGCAATCTAAGACACGACATAACCATGTAAAACTCTGACAAGACGCCCAGCGTACAATAAGTAATTAAAGCATGTAAGGGCATATAGACACGACTTCTACTGAAGTACTCACAAAATGCGTTTAAAATAATTAAACGAGATATAAAGATTAAAAGATGTAAACATGCTTCGAACACAATTTAGATTCTACATTCATGCTCGTAACATTATAAGGAAGCATTCATGCAAGTTTCGGATCATTTAGACGATATTCGAAAACTGGCTAAAAAGCCCTAAACGAAATTGGTATTATTCATTACCCGAAAGAAGTCGGAAAAATTCCCACTTCGATAATTATAGATTTAAAGGATCATATGAAGCTATTGGTAAAGTCGGATGTCTAAAACTAGATCAAGTAAAGAAATTAGGTATTTCGGGTGAAAATGTACAGAAGCCAAGTCTGGAAATAGGCTGAAATTCGCATGATGCGTAGTCATGGGGTACAGCACACAGCCTGTACCCTGTTAGCATAGCCCGTGCGTGTTGATATGTGCAGGCACGACCTGCGTCACGGGGTGTGGTGAGGCCGTGCGTGTTTCTTTGCACACACGGTCTCAGCCACAGTGTGAGGCTAGGCCGTGCGAGCGTTCACGAGCTCTCATCACCCCGTGTGGATAGGCCGTGACGTTCTATAAACAGCAGGTCGCGGATTCAAATGTAGAAAAAAGAAAATACAACACAAAAATCATCCTAAAGAAATTTCTACTCGGTCAATCATGCTCAAATTCAGATATGTAAATCTCCTAAACATGCTTGACATCTAGAAACAAGAATCGTACGAAACTATCGATTATAACTAACAAACCCATTTAATTCTCAAATAATAACCTAACTTAATAAACTTCAATAAAACCTAGAATCGACGAAATAAATCGAGACGAGGTTAAAATGTTACTAGTAGATTATTGAACAAGGGTCGTGTAGTTGAAGACGCAAGTTCATTCGGTCGGGAATCGAGTTCGGTACGAGTCCACCAAGGTTTCTTCTCTTCTTCTCCTTCCTTCTCCTCCTTTCTTCTTCTCCTTTCTTCTTCTCCTTATTGGTTTATGAGAGTGTGGGAGTAGGATAGATATTTTGGGAAATATCTTGGGGGTAAAATGGTTATTTAGGTTTTAGGGGTATTTATGCAATTTAAGTAATTGAGGGTGTTAAAAGTTAGGTTAAATCAATCTTTCTACAAGATTAATTAATCCAATTGGATAAATTGAGAAATTAGACAAGATAAGAATTCGCGATAAAAATTATAAATAAACGGGTCGTCACAATACTCCCCCCTTCAAGAGAATCTGTCCTGAGATTCTTCTCCGGACTTCGGGGTTAGTTAAGAGGAGTATTGTAACGACCCGAATATTTTAATTATATTATTAATTATTACACGAATTCTTTCTTGCCTAATTTCTCGATCTATCCAATTGGATTAATTAATCTTATGGAAAAGATTGATTCAACCTATCTTTTAAATACCCTCAATTACTTAAATTACATAAATGCCCTTGAAAGCCTAAATGACCATTTTATCCCCCCGAGATATTTTCCTAAATATCTATCTATCTCCCTCATTCTCTCATTAAACAAGAAGGAGAAAGAGAAGAAAGAAAAGAAGAAAGAAAGGAGAAAAGAGAGAAAATCTTCCTGACGCCCTCTCGAGCCCGTTTCTCGCCCGATCGACGAGCCGTGAAAACCCAAACGATCCTCACTACATTCTCTACCGGTAATCCTTTTACCCCATTTCATTTCGTTCCCTCTTCGTTGCGATTTTCGTGAGTTTTATATAGAATTTCATAGTTTTAGGATTTTCGTGTTTAGGAAGATTTACTTGACCATTTTACGTGATTCTTGTGCCTATGTATAGCTTATATGATATATATGATTATATGTGAGAATTAGGATATTTTATGGAGTAAATTAGGAGATGTATGAATTTATATATTGATTTTCGCGTGTGAGGCTTCGCGATCTGCTGAGTCTGCTGCTCAGTAGATCCACACGGGCGAACGCACGGTCTTGATCAAGACCGTGCAGGAGCCCGTGCGTAGCACTTTTCAACCTGCATGGGCTTGAGCCCGTGCACAGGCCCGTGCGCAGGCCCGTTTGCACTTGCACGGTCTTGGCACCGTGCTTAAGACCGTGCGGGAGGCCGTGCACCCCTTTTTGTGCTTGCACCGGCTTGCCAAGCCCGTGCGTTGGCCGGTGCGACATACTTAGTGCATTTTCCAGCCTTTTCCTTTCTTACACTTCGGGAATTTGGTCAACCCCACTCATTTAAATGTTGACTTTTCTCATACGACCTCCGAATATCAATCCGATTTCACCTATAGCTTCCTCGAGCCTCGGGATTTGATATTCTTCATAATTTACAATTTATCCGACCTTATTTGACCGTCAATTGACACCTTTCCCGTTTAGGGATTTTTTCCATCTTTTCTGTTTCTTGTCCGTTTGACCCCGTTTTCGCGAGAGAGTTCCGTTATATTATTTTAAACATGTCTACGTGCCCTAACTGCGTTTTAGCATGCTTTCCATATTTATTATTAATGTTCTTCCATTATTATAATTGCTTTAAGTATTCCTGTAAACGTTAATTCATATGTTATATATCCTCACATGTTTAATTGCCTGGCTTTCCATATTGCACCTGTAGCATGAGTGGAGTTATATTTGAATTTTCGTGCGTTGTCTGTTGTTCGTGTCTTGTTTTTAGTATTGTCGGTCTCGTTTTCATCCTCTAGGCCCTGTGTATTACAGGTGGGACCAACGAGGGAGAAACCTGACTACCGCTTGCTTTCGTACTGTCGTGTGGAGCTAGGTAAGGGTTTAAACTTCTTTTAACTGGGGCAAGGACATAGTCTTATATAGGTTTGCGAAATAAATGACTACCCCGCTTTTATTATTACTTGTTGTACTGCCTTTACCATTCCTTATGTGCTTAGTCAAACCTTTTAATAGCAAAACCAAAATGATTTGAAATGCTTTCAACTAGAGACAAGGAAAACCCTTTTGTTTTAAATGCGAATTTTGGTCTCTCGACCCTGCAAATATAACCTTGTCTCGAATGCCCCTTTGGCCTCCCAAACCCCGATTTCCTGTTTTCGAATGGCCCTTTTGGCCACCCCAAACTATCATTAATTTCAAAAGCGAGTCATAATCTGGTTAATGACTTGGGCCCGGAGTATACAGGAGGTGAGCCTGGGGACGTGCGTCTAGGGCAAATCCCGATGTATACTTCTAGCGTGTTGACTTGGGCCGGCTAGGAGGTTGGCTAGCCTAAGTTGATGCGAACGGTGGTGCTAATCGCGTATCCTTAAACCCTGTACGGTGGTGCTAATCGCGTCTCCTTAAATCCTGATGGTGGTGCTAACAGCGTCTCCTTAAATCCTGTATAGTGTTGTTGGTGGTGGAGTACTTGACTATATGCTTGCATGTTTTTCAATTGGGAGTTATAAGGAGAGGGCCCATTCTCGCCGGGACACATTATTGCATGATTTATTGCATTTATTGCTTGTCTAATTGTTTTATGGCTTTCGTGACAAGTCGAAGCACATTCCGATTTTCTTCAGTTATCATATGTACTTCCCTATATATATATATAAAACCCGGAAGTGTGACTCGTACTTTCTACCTTAAGCCTCCTTTATTACTCAACTAATATCCTTTCAATTTATCGGCTTGATATTACGTGCAAATGTTTTAAAGGATCCGGTTCGTCAACGTTTTGGGTTTTCAAATAAGCCGAACCCGGGCGTTGCTTTGTGTCATTTTACAACTTATATTTCGTATTCTTATTCTTTCTCAAAACGGGCAACACTCACTACTTTTAGTTTCAAAAGGATAAATGACGAACGGTGATCAAAACCCCCTTACTGAGTATCCTTTATACTCACCCCTGCTATTTTGGTTCTTGCTTCAGGTAGACAGGTGGCGACGTCACCTATCTTGTCAGTCGGCATCAGCAGGTCTAGATAGGCTCAGTCTATCTGGTTTGTCTTGTCAGTGGTCCCAACAACCGTCGAGTCTTGTTTATTGTATTTATTTACTTTACATATTTATGTGCCCCTGATGTGGGATAGTTGACGATATCTAGGATTGCATAGGGTAGACTAGTTGAGCCATGGATGGCACTATCTGTTTATGAATATTCTGTATCTTGATTATAAATGTTTAATTGTTATTATGTTAGCCTTGTAGGCTTTTATGAAATTTGATTATTTACGTTAATCACTTCCGCATTTCTCTGTTTTATTGTGGTTGTTGTTGGGATATGGTCTCTGTTACCGGTGGTCTTTGCTTGAGTGCCGTTCGCCGGAGTGGGTTTTTGAGTTGAGGCTCCTCGCTGAAGCTCGAGAGTCCATTTCGGTGCGGATGTGGTGGTCCTTCTTCAGGGGGCGCTACAAGTATAATCTATAAGGATTCTAATAGCACGAATAAAAGCGAACATTTAGGAGCAATTAAAACACACCTCATAATATCACTCATAACAAAAGCATTTAAGTACAAATAACACTCCAATTAAAACTTAAAGTCATGCAAAAGATGGGATTACATCAAATCCTAATCAAAGTTAACGACAAGGAAGAAAATAAGGATAGATAGGATCATGGTTCATCTGGACCACGACGGAAATATTGTTCGAGCTGATCCAAGAGTGACTTCTGTATCTCGGTGATTGTTCTCTGGAGCACTGCGTACTGGCTATCGATATACGACTCGATATGTGCACGCTGGGCGGGAAAGCTTTCACTGATCTGTCTCTCCTACCGAGCGAATCTCTCGTCGTTCATTCGGCGATATTCAAAGAACTCCGTATAGAACCACTGTAAGTCAATAGACTCTTGATTCTGAGCATTTTCTTTGGTATGCGAAGACTCAGGCATCGATGCATCCTGCTCCATCAACTGTTGGTAAATATGTTGAGCCTACTCGTGAACTTGCTCATGGGCCGGTTCTTGAACTTGCTCGTGGACCTCTGGGATCGGGGGTCCTTCTTCGTGAGCACCATCATTGGCGTCTTCCCCTAAGGGCAGACCATCTATCAGGACATATGGGTCTCTTCGACTCGGTCCCTTCGTACAGATCGCCATCTGAGCCAGAGTTCCATAACTGATTGATGTCGAACCTCCTATGGAAACCTGAGTGTCAAGCCCTTCCACTTGTGCACACTCTAAAATCGCAGTGATGTATGAGCCTACCCGAATTTCCCCTCTCGACCGAGTGGAGATATACATCATGTGGTCCACCATATATGAAATGGGGTTGAACCTAACCCCTCGCACCATGTGGTCTAGCATGAGACAATCTTTCGTATTCACTGCTCCCGGACTGTCTCCTCTTGCCAGAACCGATCGAGAAAGAGCTATGTGCATGATCCTCAACTGTGTAGTGATGAGCGCGGCAGCTTTGGATACTCCGGAGCTGAACATCTCGTCGGAGGTGGAGATACGTCTCCAAGCCTCAGATGGATTACATCTTCTAGAACATCTTCTAGGAGTTGTGACGTCCAAATGGAAGTGTTCCGACATCTGTCTATACGATAATGTGTAATCCTAGTTGAAAGCTCGGAAGCGGATTCCGACTGGCATCTCGGGGTCATCCGAAATAGTTGCGCCCTTGAGGGAACTCAAGAACTCACATGTGAGTCGACGGTAGGATGGCCGTTGGATGCTAAAGAAGTTAGTCCATCCGATGCTATCGATGTATCGAGAAATGCCTTCTCCTAGGCCCAAATGATTCATAGCATCCATGTCGAGAAATTAGGTCGGCCTAACCGGTCGTTCCATCAAACGATTGAAGATGACTTGATCCTCCTCATTATCCAAATCTACATGGTATCCTTCCGGTGCCGCTATGATGGGTAAATCTCTTGCCCGACGTCCTCTTCGAGTTTCGCGATCGTCTTCCAATCGTAGAGATTAAGTTGAAAGAATTAAGTTGAAAATTCTCACTTGGAACTTTCACCGAACACTTGGTGCGCACTAACTTTGGGCAGAGATTAATGCTAGATCGATGCGACGGATCGAGCCCAATTACCAACTAAATGAAAAGCGTGATAAGGAGAGTGTACCTTCCGATTCTCACGTAAATCCGACGACTGGATCAAGAGTTGTGCGTAATCAAAGTTGGAAGAAAGTTTTGGGGAAAAACTTAAGAGGAAATGCAAGAAGGAATGGGGAATTGGGGTGTTCTGCCGCTGAAACAAAGAATCTGACCATTTAAGGTCGGAAGGACATACGCACGGGGTCTCGTCACGGGGTGTGGCGAGCCCGTGTGGAAGAAATGCGCACGGTGTCTCGTCACGGGGTGTGGCGAGGCCGTGACAAATTAGAAGATCAGAATACAATGCGGCAATTTACAGTTTACATGTTAAATTCATAAAAACTTATAAAAATCGCATAAATTCACACAAATCATATAAATTCACAAAATCACATAGATTCACATATCATCGATTCTACGTCTAACGCACATAATTTAGATCTTTTAACATGAAGTGAAATTAAATGAATTTTGAGATGAATGTCATGATAATGCAATATACCTGGACTGATTGTACGAAAACCAAGCTTCGTCCCCTTGACTTGTTTCCACCTCTCCAGTAAGATTTAGTGGCATGGGATTTCGAGTAGTCGGTGGTAAGGATGCGAAGGACCAACATAAGATTTTCTCACGAGGCATTCCTGCAGTCACAACTAAGTGGCAAGATAGATGCATGTCTAATTAGGAATGAGAATTTTGAAAGTTCATATGAGCATACTCTTGTGATAATCACATACAGCACAAAATCTCACTCATAATATGGATTACACAATTCGAACAATCAAGTAAAAATCCTAATGCCGTACAACTTAGACGAACCAAACCAAATAGGATACGACATCGAATTCCACGAACGGCTCGTGTTACAACATACTTAATACAAGAAGTATAAAAGATCTCCAGTTGAGTGTACAACTCAACGGTGTTCGTTCTACAATTCTGGTACCAAGGATGACGAACACTCATCATACCACGAATCCAATAATCACTGACACCAAGCGAGATGACACTGAATGTAAGATAGACGCGATAACTAAGCTTTCGGTTGCCTTTCGGAAACCTAGGCTCTGATACCACTGACTGTAGCGCCCCTTTCCGTAGGAGGAGATAGGACGCCACATCCGCACCAAGACGAACTTCCAAATAAGGTAAATGTACCCCATTCAAAATTCATCTCGGCGAATGACGAGCACTCGATCAAAACTCTGGCAACAACAACACGACGCCCCAACAACAACAACAACAATCAGAATAATGCGGAAGCGATTTCAGAAACAAAAGTATAATCATAAAAGCCATCCATGGCAACGTAATTCACAAAACGAATCTAAAACGATTATCCATTCAATGCCATCCATGGATCAACTAACTATCCCACATTAGGGGCATGTAAATACAGAAAGTAAATCATAATATTAAATACAATAATCAAATCAATTCAGAAAGTAAAGATTCGACTGTTGCTGGGACACTGACAAGACAATAGACAAGAGCCGACCTAGACTTGCTGCTGCCGACTGACAAGATAGGTGACACTGCCACCTGTCTACCTGAAGCAAGAACCAAAATGGATACAAAAAAGGGTGAACGTTGCTCATTTTGGTAATACAATATAGGTATTGATCACAGTTTGACGTTTATCGTTTAAAACCAAAAAGGGTGAACGTTGCTCATTTTGATAAAGATACAAACAATAATATAAGTTGTAAAACTATAACACAAAGCAACATTCGGGTTCGGCTTTATTTGAAAATATAAAAGGTTGACAAACCGGATCCTTTGAATACATCTGCACATATGGTCAAGCCGATCAATTGAAAGAATATTAGTTGAGTCACGAGGCCTTACAAATTCTAAAGGCATGATATAAACAAGTTGGAAATAATAAGTAAACACGGCTCGTAATTCAACTAGGTAGTTTGAACAATAAAGAAGGCTTAAGTTGGGCAAGTTCGAGCCACGCTTCCGGGTTTTATATATATATATATATAGGGAAATACATATGCTAATGAAGAAAACCGGAATGTGCTTCGACTTGTAACGAAAGCCGTAAATCGATTAAACAGTAATAACAGTAAAGGCAATTACGGTAGCAAGTAATTATCCCAGCGAGAATGGGCCTATTCCTCCTTATAACCCCCTCAATCATGACAACTAACTCCATCTCCGGTGTCTGACCCCATAGCGCGACCATGGGCGACGAATTGAATTTAAGGAAAGTGTGCAACGAATGCATCACCCACCATCACTGCCAACCGTGGTTATCAACTCCTCACGGACCACAATTGATGCTTAGTTTTGGGAGTAGTACCTCGGGAAACCCCCTGGACGCTCGTCTCCAGGTGAGACCCGCGAATACCATCCCGGGCCACATGATAGAAAAGACACGATTCTGCTCGCATTTCAAGAAATAATTATGAGTTGAGTGCCAAACGGGCATTTAGGCAAGTGAGTGATGACAAAAGGGGGTGACCACAAGTTCCGTACGCGTCGGGATGTGCTGACGTACACCCCTAACGACTTCCCTCATAGACCCAACCAAAGTCAAAGTGCCACGTTTAAAGGAAAGAATTTTTTACTTGCCTTTGAAAATAAAATGGTTTGAATAATATAAGTACGGGTTTTGCTATCAAATGGTTTGACTAAGCACATAAGGAAATATTAAAGACAAGAATAGGAAACAATAAGAAAGAAGGGATGATAAATTATTTTGCAACCTACATATCTACGTCCTTGCCCTAGTTGAAAACATTTTAAACCCTTACCTGGCTCGACAACGATAGAAGGAAAGCAAGCAATCGAACAAGTACTCCACGGGAGTAAAGCCTGCAATCTAAGACACGACATAACCATGTAAGACTCTGACAAGACGCACGGCGTACAATAAGTAATTAAAGCATGTAAGGGCATATAGACACGACTTCTATTAAAGTACTCACAAAATGCGTTTAAAATAATTAAACGAGATATAAAGATTAAAAGATGTAAACATGCTTCGAACACAATTTAGATTCTACATTCATGCTCGTAACATTATAAGGAAGCATTCATGCAAGTTTCGGATCATTTAGACGATATTCAAAAACTGGCTAAAAAGCCCTAAACGAAATTGGTATTATTCATTACCCGAAAAAAGTCAGAAAAATTCCCACTTTGATAATTATGGATTTAAAGGATCATATGAAGCTATTGGTGAAGTCAGATGTCTAAAACGAGATCAAGTAAAGAAATTAGGTATTTGGGGTGAAAATGTATAGAAGCCAAGTCTGGAAATAGGCTGAAATTCGCATGATGCGTAGTCACGGGGTACAGGCCGGCACACGGCCTGTACCCTGTGAGCATAGCCCGTGCGTGTTGATATGTGCAGGCACGGCCTGCGTCATGGGGTGTGGTGAGGCCGTGCGTGTTTCTTTCCAGACATGGTCTTAGCCACGGTGTGAGGCTGGGCCGTGCGAGCGTTCACGGGGTCTCGTCACCCCGTGTGGCGAGGCCATGACGTTCTATAAACAGCAGGTCGCGGATTCAAACGCAGAAAACAGAAAATTCAACACAAAAATCATCCTAAAGAAATTTCTACTCGGTCAAGCATGCTCAAATTCAGATATGTTAATCTCCTAAACATGCTTGACATCTAGAAACAAGAATCGTACGAAACTATCGATTATAACTAACAAACCCATTTAATTCTCAAATAATAACCTAACTTAATAAACTTCAATAAAACCGAGAATAGACGAAATAAATCGAGACGATGTTAAAAGGTTATTGGTAGATTATGGAACAAGGGTCGTGTAGTTGAAGACGGAAGTTCATTCGGTCGGGAATCGAGTTCAGTACGAGTCCACCAAGGTTTCTTCTCTCCTTCTCCTTTCTTCTCCTCCTTTCTTCTTCTCCTTGTTGGTTTATGAGAGTGTGGGAGTAGGATAGATATTTAGGGAAATATCTTGGGGGTAAAATGGTCATTTAGGTTTTAGGGGTATTTATGCAATTTAAGTAATTGAGGGTGTTAAAAGTTAGGTTAATTCAATCTTTCCACAAGATTAATTAATCCAATTGGATAAATCGAGAAATTAGACAAGATAAGAATTCGCGATAAAAATTATAAATAAACAGTCGTCACACCAGTAGTCTGCAATGCTATGAACAACATTCCTATAGTAATTTCATTTGATCTTACACTCTAGGAACTCCTTCCTAGTGAATACCAACCGGAAGCCGCGCAAGTTCGAAAGGCATGATATAAACAAGTTGGAAATTGGAAATACATATGCTAAATGAAGAAAACCGAAATGTGCTTCGACTTGTAACGAAAGCCGCAAATCAATTAGACAAACAAGTAATGCAATAAATCATGTAATAATTTGTCCCGGCGAGAACGGGCCCTCTCCTCATAACTCCCAACCATGAAAATCATGTAGGCATGTAATCAGGTACTCCACCACCAAAAGTCAAGCACGACACAATTTAAGGAAACGAGTGGTGCCTCACAACACTACCGTACACAATTTAAGGAAACGCTCAAGGCGCTGCCATCGCATTAACTTAGGTTAGCCAAACCTCCCGACCGGCCTAAGTCAATACCTAGAGTACACATTGGGATTTTCCCTAGACGCTCGTCTCCAGGCTCACCTCCTGTACAACTTGTAGCGCCCCGAAAATCCGAATTTCATTCCGGTATGTTCGAATCATTTATTTACGTGATTTAATTATTTTATTTGATATTATTATGCGATTTTATAACAATTTCATAAATGAGTGAATTTTGATATTTAAATCACGACATGTCAATGTGCGTTTAATTTCACGAACTTTGACTGTAATTATGATTTATTTGGACAACTTGTATTTTGAACTATTTTTGTAAAATTATGAAAATGCCCCTTCGATTCTCAGCCTAAGTCAAATTTTTACTAAGACTCTCTATCTCTCTCTCAAACCTCATTCACGCAACATACAACAAAGAAGAAAGAAAATAAAGGAGAAAAAGAGAAAGAAGAAGAGGAAGGTTCGATTGATCGTCCCGACTCCGTTTCTCGACCGATTTCCGAGCCATGAAATCCTACGAACTCCTCGCGATCTCATATACGATTATGCTTCTCACGTCTTTCTCGATTAATGCCTCCATTGCTTCATTTTTCTGATTTTGATGAATAGTTGCACATTTAGGTTAAATGATGATTTTGAATGATTTTATGGATGGAATTACGTGATTCATGGTTCTATAGGTAGATTAGATGTTGTAGATCAATATATGTGAGTTTTAACTTGAGATTTGTATGGTTGATGGGTTTAATATCGAATTTTGGTTTGTTCCCGCGAAGCCCTCGCGATTCTGCATTTTTGCTGCTGTTCTTTAGTTCCACACGGCCTTACGCACGGTCTTGAGACCGTGTGCCAAGACCCTGTATGCCCCTTTTGAGCCTTGCACAGCCTTGTTCACCCCGTGCGCAAGCCGATGCGCAGGCCAGTGCAAGTGTCTGCACCGGCTTGAGCACGAGTTCAAGCCCGTCCGTCCGCCCGTCCCCAAGACCGTGTGTCCCCCTTAACCAAAATTTCTCCATTTTCAGAATGTTGCTCTCAGCAATGTGAGTCAACGGGCACTTTTAAAAGTTGACTTTCTTCGTTTGACCTCCGATTTGAGATCCGATTTCACCTATAGGTCCTATAAATCATGAAATACATATTTTAGGAAGTTTGGATTTTTCCGACTTCGTTCGGGCCCCGTTCTTCGTGTTTTTCATTTAGGCATCTTAGGCTATTTTTCAAATGTTGTCCATTTCTTCCGAAAATTGAATGCATGCTTCCTTATTGCCTTTTATGCATGATTATGAACTTTTATCGCATTCTAATTTGATTTTCTTATTGAATTTACGTACTTTGATAGAATGTGAACCTAAGTGTTATGAATGACTGTTTAACGTGCTTCTGTGTGTTTTAATGCTTTCGTATAAGCCGTGCGTCGTCATTAGTCTTATTTGGTTGTGTCTTTGTATTTTGCAGATGATACTCCCATGGAGTAGCGCATCCGGTCTTGCATTTATCTATTCTTTTTGTATAGCCAACAGGTGAGGCTTTCCGTTTCTGATTCCAGTACTATTATGTATATATATAAATAAGCCTCTCCCGATATAAGCCTTGTTTACGTTTTGTTTTCACACTGTTTCTATATATATACTTAGTAGATATTTATGCTTGTTATGTTTATTCGATTTATCAAAAATGTTTTGATATGAAGAAGTACTAAGTATAGTCTTCGAAATATTTGCGAAAGAGACATGTAAAACCCCTTTGTTTTCTATGGCGAACTTAGGCCTTCGGCCTCGCATATGACATGTCTCGAATGGTCTTTTGGCCAACCCAAAATGATTTGAAAAGCGAGTTATGAACTGTATGTATGTATGTTTGGGCCCGGAGTAACGACGATAGGACGAAGTTGGTAGACATTGGGTCTACGGCGGAAATCCTATGGTTCCTTCCATTTGAGTGGCAGCCCTTTGAGTACCTGAGATTATACCGTATGTTATACGTAGTTCGGATTTAGCGGTCTGTCTACATTGGAGGAATAAGGGTGGTTTCCTGTTTTATGTTTGGAAATTGGAGTTAAGGGCTCGACTCGCCGAGTCATATGATATGTTTATGTTTTATGCTAAATCAATACCTGTTTACGAAAACCTTTCTTTTATGTTGATTTGTTTTAAGTTTAAAATTGGTGATTGATTTCCATTTTATAATATACACTATTATTCCCTCCTCACTTAGTCGTTTGACTAACCCCCTCTATTTCACCCCTGTATTGGTTTCAGGATACTAGGCGGGATCGTCGTCATTGTCGTCGTCGTTAGAGTTGCATTTATTTCGTTCATGTATAACTCGTCCGTATGATTTTATTTATGTTTATGATATTAGGATTTTATTTATGTAGTATTCGGGATTATATGTTGAACCCGTTATTATCTATTGTCGGGATATTGTATCGAACCCGTTTATTATTTATGTAATTGAATTTTCGTTGGCCTTGGTGGGTTTTAACACTTGTGCAATTATTATGTTTTATTGTTTTGTTGTTTTTCGCTTCTGCACCTCTGTTGTTTATTTCGTTTTTGAAACCCCCGCCTAGTGATTGAGTAAATATGTGTCGTTCGCCGGGTTTTGGTTCGGGTCGGATTCCATTTCGGATCTGGGTCAAGGCTCGGTGCGGGGCGTGCGTTACCCGTTTGGGGCGCTTGCTACAGTTGGTATCAGAGCTCTTGGGTCCAATGGCCTAGGCTCTGAAGCATCATGTTTTGTCGTGTCCATTTAGGTCTTACGGCTTAGGATTACGTGATTGTGACAATGTGATCATGTGAATAAACTTCCCTACGTGTTACAGCTTTTCATAATCACTTATCATCAGTCATGTTTGGTATTGAATTTGCAGAATGCCTCCTCGCCGTGAACCGCCAGGTCCGCCTCCAGGTGTTCCGACCCAGCTTAGTTTATGGAGGCCTTAGGGCAGTTCATGGTGCATGCTAATCGAGAAACACCGCCTCCTGCCCCCGAGAATGATATGGGAAGGTTCCTTAAGCTCAACCCTCCGCAGTTCGAGGGTGCACCGGATGATATTATCGCCGAGGCTTGGATATCGGTGATGGAGAAGAGATTCCGAGTTATGGAGTGTCCGGACCCTAAGAGGGTTGAGTTGGCAGTTTATCAGATGATAGGAGCTGCACAGGACTGGTGGACCCGTATAGAGCAGCGATGGCAGCGAGAGCATGTGGTCCCAACTTGGGATCAGTGCTTGGTCGAGTTTCGGGCCAAGTATATACCGTTGGTCGTACGTCAGCGGCGTGAGCGAGAGTTCTTGGCTCTCAAGCAGGGTACTTCATCCGTTGACCAGTACGAGGCTCATTTCTCCAGGCTTATTATTCATTGCTCGTACATGGTTGACGACGAGCAGAGAAAGACTCGACAGTTTATCGAGGGGTTGTCGAATGAGATCCGTGTGCATATGCTCGGGAACAGACTCCAGTACTACACCGATGCAGTTGAGACGGCCATTTCTATAGATTCCGATCTCCGACAGATGAGACCGACTTCTGCACCTGCCCCCACAGCCGCCAAGAGTTTCCCTTCTGGTTCGAAGAGGCCATTTACTCATTCTGGGTCCTCTTCTGGGAAGAAGCCATTCAAGACCGCCGTCCAGCCTGCTCCTCCTCGACCTCAGGGACATCCACTACCTGTATGTAGATTTTGTTAGGGCCCGCACTTAGAGGCTAAATGTTGGAGGAAGAATGGTCTTTGCTACGGATGTGGTAGCGCCGATCACCGAGTAGATGTATGCCAGAAGAGGAGACCGGTACAGCAGGGAGCCGCTCAGCCTCAGGCCTATGCCCGTGTTTACGCCTTGGAAGGCGATGCTGAGGATGCTGTTGCAGATCCGACCGATGTGGTGGAAGGTACTATATATATAAATGGCATCCCCATACATGCATTGTACGGCTCGGGTGCTTCACACTCATTTATTGCGCCTGCTATTTCCTTATCTGTGCATGCGCCTGTTTCCTTGCTTGATTATGTGTTGGTGGTTGGTTCGCCGTTGGGTTCGAAGGTTATTGAGAACCGAGCACTTAAGCGTTGTCCGATTATCATCGAGGGTATCGAATACCCGGAAGATTTGATCGAGATGCCGATGAAGAAATATGGGGTTATTCTCAGAATGGATTGGTTGTACGAGCATCGAGCGAAGGTTGATTGTTACGAGAAGAAAGTTATTCTGGATTCTAATGAAGTTAAGGGTTTCCGATCAGGAGAAGGTCCGTTGATCTCAATGATGGAAGCCAAGAAGCTCGTTCAGAAAGAAGAAGCCACGTGCTTTATAGCTTACCTTCTCAACCGTCCGAAAGACCAGACGAAGATCGAAGAAACGCCCGTGGTCAATGAATTCACTAACGTGTTCCCCGAGAATCTAGAATTCTTGCCACCGGATCGGGATATAGAGTTCGTGATTGACTTAGTTCCGGGAGCCGAGTCCTATTCGAAGTCACCGTACCGAATGGCTCCTGCCGAGTTGAAAGAATTGAAGAACCAACTCGACGAACTCCTTTCTATTGGATACATCCGATCGAGTGCCTCGCCTTGGGGTGCTCCAGTCTTGTTTGTGAAGAAGAAGGATGGTATCAGAGCCGATCGCCAGTTGTAGGGACGCATGTTCCATGCGCGTGGGAATCACCACTTAGGCCTCGGCGTGCGTGGGCATGTTCTGCGCGTGTGGGAGTTACCGCTTAGGGCTCAGCGCGCGTGGGGAGCCCCGCTGGCGGGGAGCGATGGGCTATGTTGCGGCGCAATGAGGGCATTACCCTCTCAAGGAGGGGTGATTGTAGCACCCCAAAACTTGAGAAAGTGTGCTTTGTGGGCTTTGTTCCACGTAGGAAAAATCATATGAATTTGAAGGGTTTATAACCAAGTTTCCAAGTACAATCAACACAAGGTTAACTTCTTTTGGCATGTGCTTCCCAAGCCAAACTTTAGGGTTCTACTCGGTGGTGATGAAGGTTATACCCACGCGTCCAACGGGCGCTGTTGTGAGGGTTGTCCTCTCCTCGCCCGGGGGTCGTGATATAACTCCTGGGCCCCAACGTCATGATCCAGTTCATGGCTCGCTTTTGAAATCAATATCAATTTAGGTGGCCAAAAGGGCCATTCGAAAATAGGGAATCAGGGTGTGGGAGGCCAAATGGGCCATTCGAGACAAGGTTATATTTGCGAGGTCGAGAGACCAAAGTTCGCATTTAAAAACAAATGGGTTTCCTTGCCTCTAGTTGAAAATGTTTGTAAAATATTATACATATAGGTTTTGCTATTAAAAGGTTTGACTAAGCACATAAGGAAATAATAAAGGCAGGAACAACAAGCAAGAAGAAAGGCGGGATAATAATTTATTTCGCAAACCTATGTATATCTATGATCTTGCCCCAGTTGAAAGCATTTTAAACCCTTACTTGTAGCTCGACAAACGAGAAAAGCAAGCAACAGATATGATTCTCCCTCAGAGATCCCACCTGAAAACACGGGGTCTAGAGGATGAGTGACTGACACAAACAAAGAAGCATATAGACGCTCGGCTACCAAAACACAACATGCTTAGAGATGAAAATATAACATTTAAGCATAAAAAGACAAGTAGGGGCAAATTGGTCATTTAACATGTAAAACGTGGAATGAACGAATAACAATTAGCATTTGATTAAATATAAACATTTAAGCATAAACTTCTCAGGTGGTATATTAAAATTCCACAATAAACATGCATAACCCATTCAAGTCAATCAATTGAATTACAACTTATCAACTTAACAACTTTTTCCAAAAGCTCATAAGCTACAATCTATTATCTAATTCTAATCCAAGTTTTATCGAACCCAAATCCCATCAATTCAACTATACAATCATACATCGACAATATTCATCAATTTACAATCATGCTACAAGCTAAGGTATAAGCAAATTCAGCTTAATTGATTTGAAAAGCTAAAAGCTAGTGCAAAAGTTGACATATATACATAATCATACGAAAATGGCCATAAAAGACAAATGGTAAATCGGATTAAGGAAATACTAGCACCGCTAGAACCGTTGTATCGAGACGATGAATCTGTTCGAAGACACCATCGTCGGATTCCCGTTGGAATAGTGTCAAAACCGCCGGTCACCATCTGCCACCACCGGACCGCCACCAACGTAGTCAGACCTTTATACTCAAACGTTCCTCTCGTCGAGACCATCACTTCCCCCAAGCCCATTTCTCGATCCGGTCACTCACCGGAGTTTAATTTCAGTTTGAAGCTCCAATGAACCCTAAATCCAAGAATCAAAATTACTCAAAATCGGGCTATCGAATTCGGGAACGGAGTTCGTAGAAAGCTTACCCATGTCGAGAAGGTTGGAATGCACTAAAAGATCGACGAAAATGGTGGCCGGAGGACGCCGGACCACCATTCCCGCCGCGGCACCACCGCGCGCCGCCTGAAAGTTGCCGGAGCGCCGCCGTCTGATGGAGTCACGCCACAAGACTACCACCAATCGTCTCGTCTCGTCACGCCGGTCAGAACCTTGGTGGTCCGCGATGGTGGGGCCGCCTGAAACGTCGCGGGAGCTCCACCAACACCGCGCCTGAAAAGTGGTCGTATCTCCGCCGTCGGCGGTCGGATGGAGTCAAGACCACCGCCAATGGATTCCTCTCGTCGAAATGGTTCAGACCTGACTGGTCTCAGGCCCTCCCATCGCCAGAAAAGTCGGATCAGAAAAGGTGCGACGCCGTCCGGTTCTCTCCGCCGTTATGCCGCCGTCGCTGCTCCGATGGCCGGGAAAATAGTACGGTTGGATTCGTCTCGTCGATACGGTCGTCTGGACATATGATTTGTCAAATTTTGACAACGTTGCAAAAATCATGTTTGAGAGAAAATGGCTCGCCGTTCGATGATTGTCGATGTGTGTGTGGTTTCTAGATATGGAAGGTTACTATATAGATATTTTTCGAAAAACGAGACAAAAATGCAAAGTCTCGGAATTAGACGTACTTAGTGTCAAAATGACCGTAATGAAAAGCTTAACAAGGTTCGAGGTTCATTTCATGAAAATTCAGGCATTTACAAAAAGTCAATATCGAGTGGGGTCAAAGTGTAAATAATTTTTGGCCAAAAATGCAATATTTTGGAAATATAATTTTACGAATAATATTTGGAACCTCAAAGAAATACATCTTTAAAACATTAGATTCCGGTCCAACGTGCACTGTTAAATTACTAGATTCGATTAAACGAGCTTAAAATATAAATTTACCAAATTGGCCCTAGTTAGTGACAAAACGATGCAAATCTAATTCTTATTAATGCTTCAAGTTAAAACTGTCAAATCAATGATTTATGAAAAATCCTTTCGATGCAAGAGTTGGAAAACATGTAATTATGAAAGACGTCAGGACCGTAAACAGTCTGAATATCGATAAACGTGCTAATTCTGAGTGTGGGAATTGTGGGACGTAACAAAATCAATTTCTAATTAATGCCTTGGGTTTTAAATACCAAATCGATGATTTATAAAAAGCTTTAAATGCAAGAGTTGGAAAACATGCAATTGTAAAAGGCGTCGGGACCGTAAATGGTCCGAATTTCGATAAACGTGCTAATCTTGAACTTGGAGATTGCGGGTCGTCACACTATGCCTTTTCAACTCTTCGACTTGGAGTGTTTTAGATCACACCATTGGGTACTTATTTCATGGCCCCCATCAAATGGTGAAACCAAGTCCCTTAGCTTACTGTGATCTTGGGGTTTCATACATACACAGAAATAAACAATATGCAATTACTTATAAATATAATATGATGAATTTGGCCAAAGTAGTATCAGACGACTACTAACGTCTTTCTAATATGGATCACTAGATTGTTCTACTCTGGAGTTTTAGAGGAAATGTCTCAAGCAGTTCGGCTTTCCAGGGCACAACTCTAACAATCTCCCACTTGCCCTAAAGCCAACTGCCCTTTGTCTCAAGACCCATCTTCGAAAGATGTCCTTCAAAGACCTTTTGACTCTAAGGCTAAGTATGTGGGTTCACTGCGTTTTCTGCCTAAACGATTTATATCACTTAGATATAACTCGTGTCTTCTGATTTAACAACCTTAAATCATTTAAGGATATGTTTAGATATTCTATGAGATCTTGGTTCCATTGCTTGCGCAATCACATTTATGTTGTTTTGAAAACAACATGCCAAAGCATTGCTGGTATTACATCCAACACTTTTGGATGATGTTTCTCCTCTAAACTCCTTATGTTTCTACATCTTACGCAGTAATATATTCTGCTTCATAAGCTTAACCCATTCGTGTACTACACTTATTGGGATTTCCCAATTTAGTGTTGGGATTCATGCACCCCCGGGTGTAGTGGAAGTAGTACATTTCAAAAATTTTAGTCCTGGGGCATTGCAATGAATCTTCATCCAATGAACTCGTAACTTTGAAACGTTTATATATTTTGAAGAAGCACACCTTTATGCACTCATTTTGTAGTAAATAAGGAACGAAAGCTTTCCAAAGCTTCTGGCCACTCCTTGATCAGTGCAGGCTTCTTGATTCTACCAAGGTCTGATCTTTAACCGAAACCCTCTGAGGTTGATCCATGGCTTCTCGCAGACGAACTCTGAATCTCTTAATTCCTACTAGAGATTTAAGATCAGTATTTATCTAACATAAATAAAAGAATCAAGAAACAATTGTATGGGCTGGTTCACGTTGAACTGCAGAAAAGTTTTCTGTAGTTCGCGTGAACTGCCTGTAGGGAGAGAGAAAAGTGGCGCAGAAGAGAGAGAGAGATTAGGGTTAGGAAAAATTCAATTCTTGGAACTTCTATTCTGCATCTTACGTTAATGAATTAGACTTGAGTGCAGGGTTATAAATAACCCTGCATTGGGCTGAAAATTCAGTCCAAGATGGGCTAGGATTTTCAGCCATCACTCCTATTGGGCCTAGGAGTTTTGGGTCTTTTCAAGGCCCTTTCAATTTAATACCAGATTAAATTCCTAAGGCCCAATTTAATTAATCCTTATTAATTAAACAAGTCTAATTATTAAAGTGGGCTTTAATTTATTCTAAATAAACTACAAGCTAATCATTAATCAACTTGGGCTAAAATTAATTCCAAATTAATTCTCTAGTCCAATAAGTCCAATTAACATTTAATTGCTACAGATTTTTCCTTCTATTAATTGTACTTGATTTATTCTAAATAAATCACAAGTTTCTCAATTAATCATTTTGACTTGAGTTAATACTAATTAACTCTCAAGTCTTAAACTTTCAATTAACTCTTTAATTGATAAAGCTCTCTTCTACTTAAATTAAGTAGTCTCAAATTTCAACATGAATTTCGAGAGTCACCCTGAATTACTTTAGACTTGAATTAATTCCCAATTAACTCTCAAGTCTAATATGTTATCAAATAACAAGTCTCTCGAATTTAATCACATTAGATGCTTGTTAATTACTCTTAATTAACTCTTACATGTTAATTACACTTAATTAACATCTTGATCTCTTTAATGAATTAATTCCAATTAATTCATTTGTCAATCCAGTTGACTATTATCAAACTTTGTTGATATAGATAAATGTGTTCGCCTTTGGAAGTCATTGTGTGACCCCTCAGGTTTACCAATAGGACAGTAGTAGGAACACATTCTCAATGTTAGAATTGTGACTTTAATTAAACTCATTAATTAAAGACTATTTGTGAATCAACTCATTGACTTCACAAATACATTCCTACAAACCATGGATAACGTCTAGCATTGTGTCCATGGCCACCCATCCATCGATGAAGTGGTATGAACCTTTCAGCCTCATGATCTCTGTGAGATACGATCCTTCTATCATCCAATTCCTAATTGAGACCTAGTGTATAGGAAATGGAACCCCAGTAGTCTGCAATACTATGAATAACATTCCTATAGTAATTCCATTTAATCTTACACTCTAGGAACTCTTTCCTAGTAAAGACCAACCGGACCTTGCGCAAGGATTTAGTGGTCAACGGGTAGTCGGAATTGCGATGTCAATTGGCATAGAGAAAGCTCATACTCTTCGTTGAACGACCGAAATTCGATCTTGAATGGTAGTTCGGGATCGTCTTGATGAGGGAGTAATTGGAGTGTGGCGATGAATTCATAGACGAGCCGTGGATTAGAGTTTCTTCTAAAATCCAAGAATGTAGTCCAACCTACACTCTCGATGTACCGAGCTACATCGGGGCCATGTCCCAATCTCCCCAAGGCATCTACGTCGAGAAATTTGGTGGAGAGAACCGGACGGCCATATATCCGGCAAAAATTCCTTGATTGAGTGGAGTTTGGAATTTTCACCCCAAGAGGAAGCGGGGATGGAGGGTCATCTTGCCTCCTTCTTTGTTGAGAACCTTCGACGGCCATGTAGAAAGGTTGTTTGAAGCTTGCTTGGTTGAATTTGATGAAATTCTTCACTCGGAAATTTTGTCGAACACTTCGTGGGCGTGTATTTTGGGTAAGGATTTGTGCAAGATCGATTCGCCGGATCGTCCCCAAAAACCAAATAATGGAAATAATCGATAAAGACAATGCACCTTCCAAATTTCACGAAGATCCGACGGCCGGATCAAAAGTTATAGGCTTGCAAAGTTGGAAAGATGAAATTGGAGCAAAAATTGGGGTTTTCTGGTTGCTGGACGCGAGGAGAGAAAAAAAAATGAGGCTACTGGAAGTTTTGCTCGCATAAAAGAGTTTAAATTCGCAAAAGAGATGTGCACAGCCTGACGCACGGGCGTGCGCAGGCCAGTGCAAGCCGGTTTGAGCGATTCAGTGGTTCAGGCGCTGAAATGGTCCGCACGGTCTTGAGCTGGACGCACCGGCTTGACCAAGACCGTGCGTATTGCGCGCCCCTGATTCGAAATAAAATGCGAGAAAAATACTAAAATACCCCGGATTAAAATCCGAAGTTCAATCATACAACAATTATATCATATCACGCAATTAATAAATAAAAATACATAAAATATGAATGATATGAATATGCATAGTACCTCCATTCCGAGAAACGAAGTCCGGTCTAGCCTTCTTTCTTTCTTTATTCGGGGTCTTGGTTCGAGTCGTTTGATCCTGGTAGTTCCTCGATTCCCTCAGTTGCCTCTGCTCCGGTTGGGGCAATTCTTGACGTCGTGCCCGGGGGGGCCACAGATCAGGCACATGCCAAGTTTTCTCCTACACACATTGGCGGTGTGATTCAGTTTCCAACAGTGTGCGCAGAGGGGGGCACTTCCACTGGATTCGGATCTGCTAGCCTCCGTCCCTTCACTGTAAGAAGTCGCAAGGACAACCGCTGGACCTCCTGACTCGTGAGGTTGGTTCTCTAATGTGATCAGTCTGGCACCTCTAGCCCTCAATGCCAACTCTGATTTGGCCCGTAAAGCACGACCGAAAGCTACTGCATAAGAACAGCAGCCGAGCCCTATGAGTATCTGGGGGATCTCGGGCCTTAATCCAGATATAAATCTTGCGGCTCGATCCCTTTGGATCGGCTCCAAGTTACGAGAGTAGTTGGTCAGGTAGGCGAACCTAGCCTCGTACTCGGTCACGCTTTCCCCCCTTGGGCTATCTCGATATCTCCTGTCGGGTATGGGTACGAGGATCCTGGAGCAGTCTGGTGTGGTGGTAGTGGAGGGTCTGATCGGGCTTTCTTACGCGGCATACCTGCGATCACAACTAATTGGCAAAATATGTGCATGTCTTGTAAGAAATGATGCCAACAAATTCAGGATAAACCTGAATATCATATAATTCACATAGGCACATAAAACATGCTTAGCAATTAATCAAACCCTATCGACACAAAACTAAGATAGACCAAACCAAATAAAGCACAACAAAGATTTCCACGATCGACTTGCGTTACATCTTCCTTAGTACAAAAATTCATAAAGGATTGTCAGTTGGTTAATTAGGCTAACCGTAATCGTCCACAATTTTAAGCACCAAGATGAGACGAACACTCGTCAAAACACAAACTCGACGCGAACTGACACAACTCAAAAGACACAAAAGACAAGACAAGACGAGATACTAGAGCTTTCGGTTCCTTTTCAGGAACCTAGGCTCTGATACCACTGACTGTAGTGTCCCTTTCCGTAGGAGGAGAAAGGACACCACATCCACACCGAGACGAACTCCCAAACGAGGTAAAAGTACCCCATTCAAAAATCCATCCCGGTGAACGACAATCACTCTATCTATACTGGCAACAACGATCCTAGCCCAACAACAACCAATGGAAATAATAGAGTGCGGAAGCTTAAAGTAAATATCAATTCAACATTTAAAGCCATACGAGGCATCAATTATCATATATCAGTGCTCAACAATTCATCATCAAAATCAAAGTTCAATAATTCAATAATATGACTATTCTACAAAGAAATTCAATTCCAATCATAATGACAGACTTTTGTTGGACACTACCAACAATACCAAGGACACGAAACCCAAGACTCACGACCCGCTATTGCCAACCGACATGAGAGGTGACAATGCCACCTGTCGACCTGAAGTAAGAATCAAAATAAAGAGGGGTGAGTATAAAGGATACTCAGTGAAGGCATAAGGTGGAACAAGTACGAGCCACGCTTCCAGGTTTTGTATATATATATATATATGAAAATACACATGCAGAAATAAAGAAAACCGGAATGTGCTTCGACTTGCATTAACAACATTCAATAAGCAGTCCAATAATAACAATAAAGCATGAGTAAAAGCAATTAATATCCCAGCGAGAATGGGCCTGTTCCTCCTTATAACCCCTTCATGCCATGAAAAATACTCCATCTCCGGTGTCTGACCCCATAGCGCGACCATGAGCGATGAATTGAAATTCAAGAAAGTGTGCAACGAATGCAACACCCACCATCGCTCCCAACTGTGGCTATCAACCCCTGATGGGCCACGATTGACGCTTATTTTTGGGAGTAGTACCTTGGGAAACACCCTAGACGCTCGTCCGCAAATGAGACCCTCGAATACCATCCCGGGCCCTATAACGACCCAGAAATCCGAGAATTATTGTGAGTATTTTCCCGCGTTAATTATCTTTCTTAACCCTAAGTTCTCGTACTATGTGAATTATTATATATTATTTTCGTATATGACCTAATGTGATAATATTATTTGCGTATTTAAATTCCTTGTCTAATTTGCGTTTGTTTGATATTAAATAGATATATTTGGTCAACGTACATTTAATTGGACTTTCCAAACTTACCAAACTACCCTTCGTATTTTTTCGACACTTCAAAATATTTGATAAAAGTCTCGAAACCCTCATTCGAACCCTTATTCGATATAGAGAGAGAGAGAGAAGAAGAAAAGAGGATTTTCCCCCGAAGCCCTAATCGATCGTGCCGAGCTCGTTTCTCCGTGGAATTTCGCGCCGATCGAACCTAAACGATCCTCTCAATGATACCTTTCTTTAGGTACCAATTTCCCGAATTTCTTTCACGAATTTATGATGTTTTGAGAATATTTTGTCATTTCGGGATTTTTAGGTTAAATGCTTAGATCGAACCCGTTTCTTGATCATTTCGTGAAATTATTGGATGTAAATGTTTATTAGATGATGATTGTTGATTGTTACGATTGTTGGGTGTTGATTTGCGCTATAAATACGATTTTTATGAGTTTTGGTTCGATTTTCGTGAAATCGCGTAACTTTCTGCTGTGTGCTGTTAAACCGCACGGGCTAACGCACGGTCTTGAGCAAGACCGTGCAGGAGCTCATGTGCACCTCTTTGTGCCTACGCGGGCTCAAGCCCGTGCGTCTATGTAGCGGGCGCCCCAAACGGGTAACGCACGCCCCGCACCGAGCCCCGACCCGGAGCCGAAATGGGATCCGACCCGAACCGAAACCCGGCGAACGGCAAGCATTTACTCAATTACTAGGCGGGGTTTTTATAAACAACGAAAAGACAGAAGTGCGGAAGCAATAATAAACCAAATATTTAAAACATAATTAATAACACAATTATTAAAGCCCACCAAGGCTAATGAAATTCAATTACATAATATCAAACGGGTTCGATACAATATCCCGACCAAATCTAACCACGGGTTCGGTATATAAATCCCGTAAATACAACATAATAACATAATACGTAAATAAAAGACAACCGGGAAAGAATATACATGAGAAAATAAATATAAACCTACGACGCCTATGACGACGACGAATCCCGCCTAGTATCCTGAAACCAATATAGGGTGAGACAGAGAGGGTTAGCCAAACGACTAAGTGAGGGGGGGAAATAATAATGTATATAATAAAACGGAAGTAAATCACCAATTTTATAATTAAAAGAAATCAACATAAAAGAAAGGTTTTCGTAAACGGGTGGTGATTTAACATAAAACATAACTTATCATATGACTCGGCGAGTCGAGCCCTGAAACTCCAATATCCAAAAACATAAAACCGGAAACCACCCTTATTCCTCCAATGTAGTCGGACTGCAAACCCGAACTACTCATAACTTACTAGAATAACTCAGGTACTCAAAGGGCTGCCACTCCGGCCTCACCCCGAGCTCCCAAATGGAGGAAACCATAGGATTTACGCCGTAGACCCGACGTCTACCGACTTCGTCCTATCGCTCTTACTCCGGGCCCAAACGATCATGCATACAATTCATAACTCGCTTTTCAAACATTTCGGGTTGGCCAAAAGACCGTTCGAGACATGTCATATGCGAGGCCGAAGGCCAAAGTTCGCCTTAGAAAACAAAAGGTTTTACATGTCTCTTTCGTAAACATTTCGAAGTCTATACGTAGTACTTTTCATATCAAATCATTTTCGATAAATCAAATGAACATAATAATCATAAATATCTATTACGTATATATATATGAACGGTGTGAAAACAAAACATAAACGTGGCTTATATCGGGAGGGCTTATTTATATATATACATAATAATACTGGAAACAGAAACGGAAAACCTCACCTAGCTGCTATGCAAAATAAGAGCAAAAAAGCTAGAACCGGCGCTACTCCACAGGAGTATCGTCTGCAAAAATACCAGGACAACCAAATAAGACTAAAGACGACGCACGGCTTATACGAGAATATTAAAACACATAGGAGCACGTTACACAATTAAATCAAACACTTAAGTTCAAATTATCAAACGAAAATATAGTAATTCATACATTTAAAAATGCAAATCAATTCCAAAAGAAACGAAACTTTACGAACATGCTTAAGATATCACAAAGGAGCATGCATTCGAATTTCGGGAAAATCGGACTTCACATGCAAAAGTTAGAAAATTTAACGAAAACTTAAAACACACTATTCATATACCCGAACATGTCATAAATTCATAAATCATGAAATTCCTATCTATATCATACATATCGAATACACGAGCGAAGAAAGAATTCGGAAAAGACGGGCCGAAGCGGGACCCGTAGGCCAAATTGTGCCCTGACTAACAGAAGGTCAGGGCACTGTTCGACCAGGCCACACGGCCTTGTGCACGGCCGTGTGCCGAGGCCGTGCACAATCGGACGAACGCGCACGGCCTCATGCACACGGCCTCAAGGCCGTGTGCACAGCCCGTGCACCAACCCCAAACACGCACGGTCTCTTGCACGGCCGTGCAAGAGGCCGTGTACACCCACACGGGCTTGCCACACCCCGTGTGCATGGCCCGTGTGCGTAAAAATTGAGCAGAACATGCAGAACATCAAACCCAATACGCGAAAATCAAATATAATTCAACCTTAAATCGATTAATCATGCAAATCAATCCCTAATTTTCACATATAATCATCTACAACATGTAACCTACATATAGAAACGATAAACACGAAAATCCATCCACAAATCCTATACAAAACACATAAAACCTAATAATGTCAACTATTCACAAAAACGAGAAAAACGAAACATACGAGATATTAAACGAGAGAATCGTTAGAATCTTACTCGTAGAAGAGTTCGCGAGGAATCCGTAGAGGTAAACGATTCGAAAATCCGTCGGGAAACGAAGTCGGGACGATCGATTGAAATCTCTTCCTTCTCTTTCTCTTCTTCCTTCTCTTTTCTTTTCTTTTCCTTCTTTCCTTCCTTGTTGATTGTGAACGAGAGAGAGAGGTGAGAGAGAGACTTAGTCAAATTAGTTGACTAGGGTCTAAAAGTCGAAGGGGTATTTTAGTAATTTGCAAATTAAGTTTGAAAACTCACGTTGTCCAAATAATACGTAATTACAGTTAAAATTCACATAATTAAACGCACATTGACAATTCGCGATTTAAATATGAAATTCACTCATTTATAAAATTATCCTAAAATCTTAGAATAAATAGTAAATAAAATATTAAATAACGAAATTACTCGATTAAAATATACCGAATTGAAACTCGGATTTTCGGGTCGTTACAATACTCCCCTCTTCAGAAGAATCTGTCCTCAGATTCTCTTCCGGTCTCGGAGTTAGTTAAGCGGAGCATAACCTAGCGGAAATTCTAATAATACGAATTAAATCGAACATTAAAATAAAATTAATTCACATAATAAAACGCAATTCATAATAAACACTTAAAGCACTTAATATTCCAATTAAAATTCGAATTCATACAAAATAGAAAATTACATCAAATCCTAAACAAAGTTTACGGGAAAAAGAAAATAAAATAGACTAGATAGCTCAAGGCTCGTCCGGACCACGGCGGAAATACTGATCCAGCTGCTCTGATAGTGACCTTTGCATATCCGAGATCGATCTCTGAAGCTCTGCCTGCAAGGCGGTGTACTGACTATCAAGGTGAGCTCGCTGAGCTGCAAAGCCCTCGTTGATCTGCCTCTCCTGCTGGGCAAATCTCTCATCCGACACACGTCGGTAGTCAGTAAACTCTGAATAAAACTGTTGCAGGTTTATCGATTCCTGGTGCTGAGTGCTTCTCCTGCCATGTGAAGACTCAGGTATAGAAGCATCCTGTCTCATCAGTTGGGAGTAGATATGCTGAGCCTGCTCTCGGACCTCTGGGTCTGAAGGTCCTTCTTCGGGAGCATTCCCTTGGTCAGCTTCCCACAAAGGTAGTCCAGCCACCAGAATATATGGGTCGTTCCGCCTTGGACCCTTCGTGCAGATAGCCATTTGAGCTAGAGTGCCGTAGCTAATTGAGGTCGAACCTCCAACAGGAACCTGAGTATCGAGCCCTTCCACCTGGGCACACTCCAAAATGGCGGTGATGTATGAGCCAACTCGAATTTCTCCTCTCGACCGAGTGGAGATATACTTCATATGATCCATCATGTACGAGATGGGGTTGAACCTTTCTCCTCGTACCATATGATCGAGTATTAGACAGTCTTCGGTGTTCACCGCACCCGGGCTGTCTCCTCTGGCTAGAACCGATCGAGACACGACTCTATGCATAATTCTCAATTGAGTGGAAATGAGCATCGTGGCCTTGGATACGCCGGAGTTAAATATTTCGGTGGAGGTAGAGATACGTCTCCACGCTTCGGCTTGATTCCATCCGTCGGCACGTCTCCTCGGTGCCATAACATCCAGTTGAAAATACTCGGTCAACTGCCGGTATGAGAGCGTATAGACTCGGTTGAACGCTCTGAAGTGGATTCCTATCGGCATCTCGTCGTCGTCCGGAAATGCCGCGCCCTTAAGAGAGCTTAAAAATTCGCAAGTAAGGCGGCGATAGGATGGCCTTTGAATACTCCAAAAATTAGCCCACCCAATGTTGTCGATGTAATGGGAGATCCCTTCGCCAAGTCCCAATTGGTACATAGCTTCCATGTCTAGAAATTGCGTAGCTCTCACCGGTCGTTCCATTAACCGGTTGAAGACATCTTGATCGTCTTCGTTACCCAAATCCACTTGGTAACCTTCCGGGGCCGCTATGTCGGGTAATTCCCTTGCCCGACGTCCGCCACGGGTTTCACGAGCACCTTCCATAGTAGAGTTCAAGTTGTGTGGGTTGAAGGAGATAAGTTGCAAACTTTTCACTCGGGACTTTTACCGAACACTTGGCGTGCGCTACTTCGGGCGAAGATTGCGTGAGATCGGTAAAACGGATCGAGCCCAAACTTCAACAGTACCAAGAACTTGCTGCAGACAACACACCTTCAAAATTTCTTGAAAATCTGTCGGGTAGATCGAGAATTGATCGAGCTCAAAGTTGGGATGAAATTGGGGGCAAAACAAGAGCAAATTATCGCATGAAAAAGGAGAGAAAGTGAGGGTGTGCGCAAAAGAGGAGCTACTGACCATTTTAAAATCCGGAAGAAACGCGCACGGCCTCTCGTCACGGCGTGTGACGAGGCCGTGTGAGAAACACGCACGGGGTCTCGTCACGGCGTGTGACGACCCCGTGAGGATAAACACGCACGGGCTCTCGTCACGGCGTGTGACGAGCCCGTGTGTATTCATGCGCACGGCCTCTTGCACAGGGTGCAACAGGGCCGTGTGAAAAAGGGTGCACAGGATCTCGTCACGGCGTGTGGCGAGACCGTGCAAGGCATACAGGGGCAGTTCGTGTGATTAAAACCACACAAACTTCACGAAATTCAAACACAAATAATAATATCGAAATCACATGCATAATATAATACGCTTAACGCACATAATTTAAATTCACATAATATGAAATTAAATTAATTTAGGATGAATGTCATGACAATGCAATATACCTGGATCGTTCATACAGAATCAAGCTTCATTCTTCTGGCTCGTCTCGACATTCTCTTTCTCGTGCAATTTGTACGAAGATGAAACGGACTTCCACATGAGAAGCAACGTCCCTGCTTCTTTCGGCATTCTGACTCTTGATGATCTCTTTGGCAAGAGCCACATACTGGCGTTCCCTGCCGTTTTGGAGGTACATTCTGCTTCGATGAAGATACCGAGAAGGTTTTCTTGCCGGAAGAAGACCCTGATTGTTTAAGTGGCCTCGTAGAACTCGCTGGATGTGCATCCTCAGTATCGCCTGTTATATCCCGCGGTACTTGCCTCTTCTTCGGACATAGATTCACTATGTGATCGGGGCTACCACATCCGAAGCACAGTCCATTCTTCCTCCAACATTTAGCCTCTACATGTGGGCCCTTACAAAATCCACATACTGGTCGTGGATATCCCTGAGGTTGGGGAGGATTAGGCTGAACGGGGGCCTGAATTTCACTTTCATTTTGCTGATGAACAATCCTCGTAATGTATTCAGCCCGGAACTCAGTCAAGAATTGATCCCAAGTCGGGACTACATGCTCGCGTTCCCATCGGTGTTCAATCTGTTTCCACCATTCCTGAGCAGCTCCAATCATCAAATAAATAGCAAACCCGACTCTTAGAGGATCCGGATATTCCATAATCCTAAAAATCTTTTCTAGAGCCGATATCCATGCCTCGGCAATAGCTTCATCCAGGGTACCTTCAAATTGTGGTGGTTCGAATCTAAGATATTGGGCCCATGCTTCCTGCTCGGCATTTCCTTTAGGGGCATGAGCGATGAATCGTCTTAATGTTTCCAAAATTCCGGCTGGAATCGGTGGATCGGTCTGAGGTGTCAATGAAGATGACGAAGACTGTCCACAGGGACAACGACGTGGAGGCATCCTGTAAAGCCATTAACAGTTATGCATGACAGGTAAGTGAGCATGCAAAGCTGTAAACACATAGGCAAGTAATGTTCACTTAGTGTTCACATAAGCACTTAGCACATTGGCACAAATTCACAGAAGTCCTAAGCCGTACGACCTAGACACAACCGGACACGACAGACAACCAGGCATGGCAAGTATAACCTTGAGTTTCACATCCACCTATATCCAAGCCCATCCCAGTATTTTGATTGTAAAAGATCTTTTGTTGTTGATCATCCAACAAAGATCCGTGACAATTCAAACACTAAGCGTTCTTGAACACTGGTGAGTGCAATTCCCTAAGTTACACCGGCACACAACGACCGACCAAACCAGCAAAACACGACAATTCAGAGCTTAGGCCATTGGACCAAAGGGCTCTGATACCAACTGTAGCGGGCGCCCCAAACGGGTAACGCACACCCCGCACCGAGCCCCGACCCGGAGCCGAAATGGGATCCGACCCGAACCGAAACCCGGCGAACGGCAAGCATTTACTCAATTACTAGGCGGGGTTTTTATAAACAACGAAAAGACAGAAGTGCGGAAGCAATAATAAACCAAATATTTAAAACATAATTAATAACACAATTATTAAAGCCCACCAAGGCTAATGAAATTCAATTACATAATATCAAACGGGTTCGATACAATATCCCGACCAAATCTAACCACGGGTTCGGTATATAAATCCCGTAAATACAACATAATAACATAATACGTAAATAAAAGACAACCGGGAAAGAATATACATGAGAAAATAAATATAAACCTACGACACCTATGACGACGACGAATCCCGCCTAGTATCCTGAAACCAATATAGGGTGAGACAGAGAGGGTTAGCCAAACGACTAAGTGAGGGGGGGAAATAATAATGTATATAATAAAACGGAAGTAAATCACCAATTTTATAATTAAAAGAAATCAACATAAAAGAAAGGTTTTCGTAAACGGGTGGTGATTTAACATAAAACATAACTTATCATATGACTCGGCGAGTCGAGCCCTGAAACTCCAATATCCAAAAACATAAAACCGGAAACCACCCTTATTCCTCCAATGTAGTCGGACTGCAAACCCGAACTACTCATAACTTACTAGAATAACTCAGGTACTCAAAGGGCTGCCACTCCGGCCTCACCCCGAGCTCCCAAATGGAGGAAACCATAGGATTTACGCCGTAGACCCGACGTCTACCGACTTCGTCCTATCGCTCTTACTCCGGGCCCAAACGATCATGCATACAGTTCATAACTCGCTTTTCAAACATTTCGGGTTGGCCAAAAGACCGTTCGAGACATGTCATATGCGAGGCCGAAGGCCAAAGTTCGCCTTAGAAAACAAAAGGCTTTACATGTCTCTTTCGTAAACATTTCGAAGTCTATACGTAGTACTTTTCATATCAAATCATTTTCGATAAATCAAATGAACATAATAATCATAAATATCTATTACGTATATATATATGAACGGTGTGAAAACAAAACATAAACGTGGCTTATATCGGGAGGGCTTATTTATATATATACATAATAATACTGGAAACAGAAACGGAAAACCTCACCTGGCTGCTATGCAAAATAAGAGCAAAAAAGCTAGAACCGGCGCTACTCCACAGGAGTATCGTCTGCAAAAATACCAGGACACAACCAAATAAGACTAAAGACGACGCACGGCTTATACGAGAATATTAAAACACATAGGAGCACGTTACACAATTAAATCAAACACTTAAGTTCAAATTATCAAACGAAAATATAGTAATTCATACATTTAAAAATGCAAATCAATTCCAAAAGAAACGAAACTTTACGAACATGCTTAAGATATCACAAAGGAGCATGCATTCGAATTTCGGGAAAATCGGACTTCACATGCAAAAGTTAGAAAATTTAACGAAAACTTAAAACACACTATTCATATACCCGAACATGTCATAAATTCATAAATCATGAAATTCCTATCTATATCATACATATCGAATACACGAGCGAAGAAAGAATTCGGAAAAGACGGGCCGAAGCGGGACCCGTAGGCCAAATTGTGCCCTGACTAACAGAAGGTCAGGGCACTGTTCGACCAGGCCACACGGCCTTGTGCACGGCCGTGTGCCGAGGCCGTGCACAATCGGACGAACGCGCACGGCCTCATGCACACGGCCTCAAGGCCGTGTGCACAGCCCGTGCACCAACCTCAAACACGCACGGTCTCTTGCACGGCCGTGCAAGAGGCCGTGTACACCCACACGGGCTTGCCACACCCCGTGTGCATGGCCCGTGTGCGTAAAAATTGAGCAGAACATGCAGAACATCAAACCCAATACGCGAAAATCAAATATAATTCAACCTTAAATCGATTAATCATGCAAATCAATCCCTAATTTTCACATATAATCATCTACAACATGTAACCTACATATAGAAACGATAAACACGAAAATCCATCCACAAATCCTATACAAAACACATAAAACCTAATAATGTCAACTATTCACAAAAACGAGAAAAACGAAACATACGAGATATTAAACGAGAGAATCGTTAGAAGCTTACTCGTAGAAGAGTTCGCGAGGAATCCGTAGACGTAAACGATTCGAAAATCCGTCGGGAAACGAAGTCGGGACGATCGATTGAAATCTCTTCCTTCTCTTTCTCTTCTTCCTTCTCTTTTCTTTTCTTTTCTTTCTTTCCTTCCTTGTTGATTGTGAACGAGAGAGAGAGGTGAGAGAGAGACTTAGTCAAATTAGTTGACTAGGGTCTAAAAGTCGAAGGGGTATTTTAGTAATTTGCAAATTAAGTTTGAAAACTCACGTTGTCCAAATAATACGTAATTACAGTTAAAATTCACATAATTAAACGCACATTGACAATTCGCGATTTAAATATGAAATTCACTCATTTATAAAATTATCCTAAAATCTTAGAATAAATAGTAAATAAAATATTAAATAACGAAATTACTCGATTAAAATATACCGAATTGAAACTCGGATTTTCGGGTCGTTACAGTCTAAACCGTGTAGATGGCCGTGTGTGAGTGCACGGTCTTGACACCGTGTTCAAGACCGTGCACAAGCCGGTGTGAAACACTTAGAAAATTTTCTAGCCTTTTTCAAATGTTGCTCTCGGCAAGTGAGTCCAGGGGTCAACATTTTTGGTTGACTTTTTGCATACGGACTCCAAAAATTATACCGTTTTCACCTATAGAACCTTTATAACTTGTAGATTAATATTTTGACATGTTTATATAATTTCGCCCTCGTTCGGGCTGTGAATAGTGTAATTTTAAGTATGTGCATTTTTGGCAACTTGTCGGAATTACGTAAAATTTACATGATAGCTTCCTTACATACTATAATTGGCATATGCATGATTGTGAACATGTTTGGTTAGCCGTTCGTCAAATAATTGCTTATTTCCGCTTTTATAGTCGTTATTAATTTGTCTAGGTCCTGTCTTGTCTACAGATCAGTCAGACGTCGGTGACCAGTGAGTCTAGCTGCTAGGCTTCCTATTTTTGACCAGGTGAGGATTTAAATCGTTTTAACTGGGCTTGAACATATATGTATACTTGCGAAACCCCTTAATCCCATATTATTATATTACATATTTCGAGCTTATACTTTTATGTTTTATCCTCAAATTCTTTGATATCAAAATTATATGATAGTAACCTAAATCGATTTGTTTTCAAAAAGGGCAAGGAAAACCTTTCCTTTACGTGACGGTTTGACTTAGGATTTACCCCCTTCGTCGTCACCACTTGCCCAAATTGCCCGTTTGGCATTCAAAATCTTATTGCAAAGCGAGCAAAGTTTTGTTATTTCAATGGGCCCGGGATGGTATCCGGAGGTTGCATCTGGGGCCGAGCGTCCAGGGTGTAATCCGAGGTGCTTCTCCCAAAATTAAGCGTCAGTCGTGGCCCGTCAGGAGTTGATAGCCACGGTTGGGAGCGATAGTGGATGTTGCAGTCGTTGCACATTTTCCTGAAATTCACAATAGTCGAGCTTTGGGTTGCTCCTTGGCTTGACACCGGCGATGGAGATTTTTATAATGTATTGTGGAGAAATAAGGAGGAACAGGCCCACTCTCGCAGGGATATTTATTTATCGCTTTATATCTTATTGCTTTTATCGTTTTATTGAATATCCAAGTCGAAGCACATTCCGGTTTCTTCCTTATTGCATATGTACTTTCTATAAAACCCGGAAACGTGACTCGACTTGCTCTAACATCTTCACTGAGTATTTTGACTCACCCTCTTTCATTGGTTCTTGCCTCAGGTAGATTGAGAGACCGACATGTCTCACGTGTCGGATGGGCAACAGTGCTTAGATAGGCCTTTTTGGTTTTGCCGAGTCTCTATTGTTGTCTTTAACTCTCTAGATAGTTGTTCTTTTGTCCAGGTGTAGATAACGATATATTGATCCCCGTCCCCTGATATTTACTTTGTGTTGCCCCTGAATGGGCTGTGATGATATTGATATCTATATTAGTTGAATTGGCCCCGGAGTGGCATTTATGTTATTCTGATTTAAATTTGCTTCTGCTATTTATTCTGAGCTGTTTAGATGTTTTTACTTTGGGGATCCACTGTTGCCAAGTGTCGGGATTGACCCGTTGGCTTCTATGAATTCTCGGGTTGAGGCGCTGTCCTCGGCTTGGGAATCCGTGCAGGTTCGGGGGCTGTAGAGCGGGGCGCTACAGGCCCCATGAAAGAAAGTACACAATTTTGCTCGCATTTCAAGAAACGTTATAAGTTGGGTGCCAAATGGGCATTTAGGCAAGCGTGTGACGACAAAGGGGGTGACTATAAGTTCCATACGTGTCAGGATGTGCTGACGGACTCCCCTAACGACTTCCCCCATAGACCCAACCAAAGTCAAAGACGGTTTTGAGATACTTATAGGTATAAGTTGATATCAAAGAGTTTGTTCATTAAAATCATGAAAATATAATTAAATATCTAATAGATATACGAGAACGAGAAACCAAATCAATATGAGCACGTATGGGTAGTTGTTTCGCAATAAATAAAAGGAATCCTTACTCCAGTGAAAAACATTTTAAACCCTCACCTGGAAGCACGGGAAAGACAAGACAAGACAAGAAATCCTCGAGAGAACGACCTGAAAATGACATACGACAAAACCAATCAAGACAAGACACGACGCACGACTCTCATGGAATTACAACACATGAAAGACCAATTAATAGCACTTAGCAATTGAAATTACAAGTAAAATGCAATTAGATTTATTAAACGAAATATACGAAATTAAAGATGCTAAACATGCTCAATTGAAATTCTAACTTCACATTCATACATAATATAATGTAAAGAAGCACTCATGCGATTTTCAGATCATTCGGACAACATTCAGAAATTGGGGAAAAAGTCCTAAACGAAAAAGGTTCGATTCAAGGCCCGAACGAGGTCGGAATTTTGAAAACTTTGCGGAATATTCATCCTTGAATCATATGGAAGCTATAGATAAAATCAGATCAATTTTTGGAGGTCGTATGCAAAAAGTCAACTTTTATTTTTGGCTAATTGACCCAATTGCCGTGAGCAACTAAGGAAAAATGTCATAAAATTGGCTAAGGCATTCACACGGTCTTGGGCATGAGGTCACGCACGGTCTTGAGAACACCCTCAAGACCGTGCAGGCTGAAAGGCTTGCGCACTGGCTTGTGCACCGGGGTGCGCAGGCCGGTGCAAGTTCTTGGGCACGGTCTTGCCAAGACCGTGCGTAGGACCGTGCACCTCATACTTTCAGGTGCAGAATCGCGATTTCAAGTTTTCTCACGAGGGTTTCAACCAAATATCATCTAAGGTGGATTCTAGAGCTAAAATCAACACATAAAATTCTCACTCATGCATTAAACACATTAAGGGCTTTCATTCGATCCAAACAACACGAAAAATGATAAACTATAACATACAAACGCATCAAATATATCAAATATTCATTCTTAAGAAAATTCTAGCAAAACTCGAGATTTAATGGGTGAAATGAAATGGTGGAAGAAGGTTACCGGTAGAGAATCGAACGAGGATTGTTGAGGTGGTCTCAGAATTTTGATTAGTCAAGCAACGGGTTCGGGACGGGATTTTCTCTCTTCCTCCTTCTTCCTTCTTTCTCCTTCCTCTTCCTTTCTCCTTCTCTTCTCTCTCTCTCTCGGTTTTGGGTTGGGGGGGGGGGGGGGGGTGTATGCAAGAGTGTGCAAATGGTTCAAGGGTGTGCAAAAAGGGGTGCAAGTGAGGTCAAGGGTGTGAAAGGTGTATTCAAGAGGGTGTGGGGTTCGATTGTGATTAAAAGAAATTCGAAGAGTGGAAAAAGTAATTATGAGAAAATAAGGGTTTGGGAATAAAATAAAATAAAATTAGGTAACAAAACTAATCTTTTCATTTAAAATTCAACGAGGTGTCGAATAATTATTCCGAAAATATATTCCGGAATTTTGGGTCGTTACATGCATAATAGTGTCAAAACACTAATGTCATGAAATGGGACACACTTTCATAAAGCTATGTTATATGAGCAAGTCTCAAGCGGATCTGATCGACATCCCCTGTGCCTTTTAAACTCTTCGACTTGGAGTGTTTTAGATCACACCATTTGGTACTTATTTCATGGTCCCCACCAAATGGTGAAACCAAGTCCCTTAGCTTACTGTGATCTTGGGGTTTCATCCATACACAAAAATAAACAATGTGTAATCACTTATAAATATAATATGATGAATTTGGCCAAAGTAGTATTAGACGACTACTAACATGATTCTATTATGGATCACTAGATTGTTCTGCTCTAGGGGTTTAGAGGAAATGCCTCAAGCAGTTCGGCTTTCCAGGGCACAACTCTAACAATCTCCCACTTGCCCTAAAGCCAACTGCCCATTGTCTCAAGATCCATCTTCGAAAGATGTCCTTCAATGACCTTTTTGACTCTAAGGCTAAGTATGTGGGTTCACTACGTTTTTTGCCTAGATGATTTATATCATTGCGATATAACTCCTGTCTTCTGATTTAACAACCTTAAATCATTTAAGGATATGTTTAGATATTATATGAGATCTTGGTTCCATTGCTTGCGCAATCACATTTATGTTGTTTCAAAAACAACTAATGCAAAAGCATTGCTAGGTATTACATCCAACACTTTTGGATGATGTTTCTCATCTAAACTCCTTCTGTTTCTACATCTGATGCAGTAATATGTTTTGCTTCACAAGCTTAATCCGTTCGTGTACTATACTTATTGGGATTTTCCAATTTATTACTTTATCTTATAAGTTACCATGCTTATTCATTAATCGCTTGTTTATTTCCGACCCTATCCGATTACCCTCTTAGTTTTCGATTTTGAACCCATCTATCTCTATAGATTTTGTTAACTCTTTAACTAGATAGGATACTACCTTATCTAGTGTTCGAAAACATCATACATGTATACAACTTTCTTTGTATCTTATGTATGTGATTACTCTTAATCATACTTTAAATGTAGTCAAAACAATTTTTTTGACTCTCTCATTTAAACAATTGTTCCAATCATTTAAGATTAATTTCAGTTCTGATAGGAGTCTGTAAACTTCTCTAAGTTTTGTCCACTCTGGGCCAGCTCCCACTAAATTTTAGAACTCTGTTTGCCTTTACAGAATTTCTATATCTTATATATATAGTGTTTAAATATCTTCACTAAGATATTGTAACGCCCCTAAAATCCGAATTATATTATGGTATGTCCGAATCGAATATTTGCGCAATTTATTATTTTATTTGATATTTATTATGTAATTTTAGAATTATTTCGTATATGAATGAATTTCTATATTTAAATTACGAATTGTCAATGTGCGTTTAATAATATGAATTTTAACTGTAATTATATATTATTTGGACGACGTGAATTTTTGAACTTATTTTGCAAAATTACGACTATGCCCCTTCGACTTTAAACCCTAGTCAAAATTGACTAAGTCTCATCTCTCCCTCTCAATTCCATTCATGCAATCAATAGCAAAGGGGAAGAAAGAAAAAGAAAGAAAAAGAGAAGGAAGAAGAAAGAGATTCCAACGATCGTCCCGACTCCGTTTCCTGACGGATTTTCGAACCGTTTACGTCTACGAACTCCTCGCGATCTCATCTACGAGTAAGCCTTTCATGATTCTTTCGTTTAATGTCTCGTATGCTTAGTATTTCTTATTTTTGATAATAGTTGTAGAATTTAGGTTTTATTCGATTTTGATAGTAATCGTGGATGGATTTTCGTTTTTATCGTTTCTATATGTAGATTATATGTTGTAGATGATTATATGTGAGAATTAGGGATTGATTTACTTGATTAATCGATTAAATGTTAGATTTTGGTTTGAATTCGCGTATGTTTTTGCTGTTCTGCATGTTCTGCTCAATCTGGTCGCACACGGGCTGGTGCACACGGCTTGAGGCCGTGTGCATGAGACCGTGCGTGTGTGTGGAGAATTGCACACGGGCTGTGCACACAGCCTTGAGGCCGTGTGCATGAGGCTGTGCGTGTTCCTTGATTGTGCACGGCCTCGGCACACGGGCGTGCACAAGGCCGTGTGGCCTGGTCGAACAGTGCCTTGACCTTTTGTAAGTCAGGGCACATTTTAGCCTACGGGTCCTGCTTCGGCTCTTCTTTTCCGAATTCTTTCTTCGCTCGTGTATTCGATATATATGAAATAGATAGGAATTGCATGATTTATGAATTTACAACATGTTCGGGTATGTGAATAGTGCGTTTTAAGTTTTCGACAAATTTTCTAACTTTTGCATGTGAAGTCTGATTTTCCCGAAATTCGAATGCATACTCCTTTATGATAATTTAAGCATGTCTGTAAAGTTTCGATGCATTTGGACTTGATTTACATTTTTAAATGCATGAATTACTCTGTTTTCGTTTGAGAATTTGAACTTAAGTGATTGATTTGATTGTATAACGTGCTCCTATGTGTTTTAATACTTTCGTATAAGCCGTGCGTCGTCGTTAGTCTTAATTGGTTGTGTCTTGGTATTTTGCAGACGATACTCCCGTGGAGTAGCGCATCCGGTCTTGCTTTTGTCTTATTTTGTATAGCCACAGGTGAGGCTTTCCGTTTCTATTTCCAGTATTATTACGTATATATATAAACAAGCCTCTCCCGATATAAGCCACGTTTATGTTTTGTTTTCACACCGTTTATATATATTTACTTAATAGATATTTATGATTATTATGTTCATTTGATTTATCGAAAATGATTTGATATGAAAAGTACTACGTATAGACTTTGAAATGTTTACGAAAGAGACATGTAAAACCTTTTGTTTTCTAAGGCGAACTTTGGCCCTCGGCCTCGCATATGACATGTCTCCAACGGTCTTTTGACCAACCCGAAATGATTTGAAAAGCGAGTTATGATATGTATGCATGTTTGTTTGGGCCCGGAGTAAGAGCGATAGGACGAAGTCGGTAGACGTCGGGTCTACGGCGTCAATCCTATGGTTTCCTCCATTTGGGAGCTCGGGGTGTGGCCGGAGTGGCAGCCCTTTGAGTACCTGAGTTATTCCCGTCTGTTATGAGTAGTTTGGATTTAGCGGTCCGTCTACATTGGAGGCATAAGGGTGGTTTCCTGTTTTTATGTTTGGAAATTGGAGTTAAGGGCTCGACTCGCCGAGTCATATGATATGTTATGTTTTATGTTAAATCACCACCCGATTACGAAAACCTTTCTTTTATGTTGATTTCTTTTAAGTTTAAAATTGGTGATTTATTTCCGATTTATAATATACATTATTATTCCTGTAGCGGGCGCCCCAAATGGGTAACGCACGCCCCGCACCGAGCCCCGATCCGGAGCCGAAATGGGATCCGACCCGAACCGAAACCCGGCGAACGGCAAACATTTACTCAATTACTAGGCGGGGTTTTAAAAACAACGAAAAGACAGAGACGCGGAAGCAATATAAATAATCAAAGCAATAGAACATAATAAATACACAATTATTAAAGCCCACCAAGGCTAACGAAATTCAATTACATATTATCAAACGGGTTCGATACAGTATCCCGATAAATATAATAACGGGCTCAAAAAAATACATAATCCCGAATACAAATTAAATAAAATCCTAATATCCTAAAACATAATTCATATCATACGGAAAAAGGAATATACATGACAAAATAAATACAACTCTACGACGACGACGACGAATCCCGCCTAGTATCCTGAAACCAATATAGGGTGAGACAGAGAGGGTTAGTCAAACGACTAAGTGAGGAGGGAATAATAATGTATATAATACAACGGGAAATAAATCACCAATTTTAAACTTAAAAGAGATCAACATAAAAGAAAGGTTTTCGTAATCGAGTGGTGATTTAACATAAAACATAACTTATCATATGACTCGGCGAGTCGAGCCCTGAACTCCAATATCCAAAACTTAAAACCGGAAACCACCTTTATTCCTCCAATGTAGCCGGACTGCAAACCCGAACTACTCATAACTAACGGGAATAACTCAGGTACTCAAAGGGCTGCCACTCCGGCCTCACCCCGAGCTCCCAAATGGAGGAAACCATAGGATTTACGCCGAAGACCCGACGTCTACCGACTTCGTCCTATCGCTCTTACTCCGGGCCCAAACGATCATGCATACAGTTCATAACTCGCTTTTCAAATATTTCGGGTTGGCCAAAAGACCGTTCGAGACATGTCATATGCGAGGCCGAAGACCAAAGTTCGCCTTAGAAAACAAAAGGTTTTACATGTCTCTTTCGTAAACATTTCGAAGTCTATACGTAGTACTTTTCATATCAAATCATTTTCGATAAATCAAATGAACATAATAATCATAAATATCTATTAAGTATATATATATGAACGGTGTGAAAACAAAACATAAACGTGGCTTATATCGGGAGAGGCTTATTTATATATATACATAATAATACTGGAAACAGAAACGGAAAGCCTCACCTGGCTGCTATGCAAAATAAGAGCAAAAGCTAGAACCGGCGCTACTCCACAGGAGTATCGTCTGCAAAAATACCAGGACACAACCAAATAAGACTAAAGACGACGCACGGCTTATACGAGAATATTAAAACACATAGGAGCACGTTACACAATTAAATCAATCACTTAAGTTCAAATTATCAAACGAAAATAGAGTAATTCATGCATTTAAAAATACAAATCAAGTCCAAATGTAACAAAACTTTACGGACATGCTTAAATTATCATAAAGAAGTATGCATTCGAATTTCGGGAAAATCGGACTTCACATGCAAAAGATAGAAAATTTAACGAAAACTTAAAACACACTATTCATATACCCGAACATGCTGTAAATTCATAAATCATGCAATTCATATCTATTTCATATATATCGAATACACGAGCGAAGAAAGAATTCGGAAAAGACGAGTCTCGGAGGGACCCGTAGTGCAAAACGGGCCCTGACTTACAGAAGGTCAGGGCACTGTGCGATCGGGCCACACGGCCTTGTGCACGGCCGTGTGCCGAGGCCGTGCACAATCAAACAACGCGCACGGCCTCATGCACACGGCCTCAAGGCCGTGTGCACAGCCCGTGCACCAACCCCAAACACGCACGGTCTCATGCACACGGCCTCAAGGCCGTGTGCACCAGGCCGTGTGCGACCAAAATGAGCAGAAACATCAGACAGCAAAAATCATACGCGAATTCAAACCAAAATCTAACATTTAACCGATTAATCATGCAAATCAATCCCTAATTTTCACATATAATCATCTACAACATATAATCTACATATAGAAACGATAAACACGAAAATCCATCCACAATTACTATCAAAATCATATAAAACCTAAATTATACAACTATTCACAAAAATGAGAAAAACGAAGTATAGAAGACATTAAACGAGAGAATCGTTAGAAGCTTACTCGTAGAAAAGATCGCGAGGAATTCGTAGGCGTAAACGATTCGAAAATCCGTCGGGAAACGAAGTCGGAACGATCGATTCAAGTCTCTTCCTTCTCTTTCTCTTTTTCTTCTCTTTTTCTTTTCTTTCTTTCCTTCTTGTTGGTTGTGAACGAGAGTGAGGTGAGAGAGAGACTTAGTCAAATAAGTTGACTAGGTCAAAAAATCGAAGGGCATTTTAGTAATTTCGCAAAATAAGTTTGAAAACTCACGTTGTCCAAATAATACGTAATTACAGTTAAAATTCATATAATTAAACGCACGTTGACAATTTGTGATTTAAATATCAAAATTCACTCATTTACGAAATTATCCTAATATCTTAGAATAAATATCAAATTAAAATAATAATTTGCATAATTACTCGACTAAAATATACCGAATTGAAAAATCGGATTTTCGGGTCGTTACAATTCCCTCCTCACTTAGTCGTTTGACTAACCCCCTCTGTTTTACCCCTGTACTGGTTTCAGGATACTAGGCGGGATCTTCGTCGTCGTAGGCGTCGTAGAGTTACATTATTTTTGCTCATGTATAATTCTTTCCCGTATGGCTTTTATTTATATGTTTTATGATATTAGGGATTTATTACTTTAAGTTGTATTCGGGATTATGTATATATTGAACCCGTTATTATAATTATCGGGATATTGTATCGAACCCGTTTGTTATTTAATTAATTGAATTTCGTTAGCCTTGGTGGGCTTTAATACTTGTGTAATTATTTATGTTTTAATGTTTCGTTTATTTCGCTTCCGCACTTCTGTCTTTTTTTTTTCCGTTGTTTTGAAACCCCCGCCTAGTTATTGAGTAAATGCTTGCCGTTCGCCGGGTTTCGGTTCGGGTCGGATCCCATTTCGGTTCCGGGTTGGGACTCGGTGCGGGGCTTGCGTTACCCGTTTGGGGCGCCCGCTACAGATATATTTCGGATTCACTAATCCTCTTTCTGTTTCTGTAAGGTCTTACACTAATCTTATGATTTGGATTGACTTTGGCGTTCCACTATTTGTTTGTTTGTAGTATCCGTTGAAACTTTTCAACTTCTTGTTATTTTCTTTTATCCTCAAGAAACAATTTCTTGAATAAAAGTAGTTTTTCCTTTTAAATAATCCATTTTGTTTTTCAGGAAACCTTTAAATCAGTATTCCATTAATACTTATTTTTCTACAGACATTTATCAATTAGATTTCTAATCTAATTCATACTCCCACTAGTCTCTTAGACTTATTTGGGATTTCTCATATTTACCATTAAATATGGGGTTTGAAATCATCATACTCAAATATGATTTTTAAACACTGAATGTTTCGAATTTCTACGTAAATTCGAATTAATTGCCCATAACTCTTATGGGTTTATTTTATATGATAATCTTTATTATCTTTTATATTCTTTTCATTTCAGACTTAGTAATATATTTTGACATTTGAAATTTTTGAAGAAAAATTATTTCCAAAATAAATAAAACTATTTTCACAAAAGCAACTTTTCGAAAATAATCAATTCAAATGTCAAAACAATATTCAAATAAATCACACACAACAAATTGTGTTTGATATCTCTAAAATGAACTAAATATCTCTCAGTGCTTGATTTCTTATAATGGAAACACATAGTTTTATTCTGATGTATTATTAAGACAATAGATGTGTCATTCTTTATTGAATCCTTGTTCCAAACGAGCTTCTTTTCAGTTCAATAACTGATATACCTATTTCACTGGTAATGAAGTTTTCAATTGAAGGACATAGGCAACATTTTAGGATCAGGTCTATTCAAATTCACTATTTTTGACAAATCAAAATTAGATGAATTTCTAATTGAGGTTCAAAACCTTAACTCAGTGTTCACAAACACCTATACTCTCAGTTCCATTTTGAGTAAGCTAAGCTTACTCAATACTCAGAAGACAGTTAATCTTATTTACTGTTTCATAGATCTGATTTTAAGTGCATGCTACATCAATATGTATATTATGCACTTTCATGATAATAGTAGCTTACTATAGACACCTTGTCTATTAGCTACTTAGTGCGATTTGCCCTTATTCTATGTCATTCCATATGATATCTTAAGTTTGTCTTAAACGTTTCTCTTATGGAAAGAGAAATTTCGAGAAAGAAAGAGGGATAGTGCCTATTGAATTTAATGCTAGATTAAATTCCTCCTTGGGCCTAAATTTGCTTAATTGTCCATACAATTAAGTACACCCCTTAATAATTAATTATGTGGGCTTAATCTATTTCCAATAAATTTTAAGCCCAAATCACTTAATGACATCGAAAGTTTTTCAGTGATGTAATTAATCAGTAGACTTGAATTAGTTCTCAAACTAATTCTCAAGTCCACAAACCTATATTAACGTTTAATCAAGGTATAATATTAACTATTAATATTTATTTTTCTCCATCTGTAACGACCCAAAATTTCGGAATATATTTTCGGAACAATTATTCGACACGTCGTTGGATTTTAAATGAAAAGATTAGCTTCGTTAGATAATTTTAATTTATCCTAATTTATTTCCATATCCTCAACCAATTATAATTACATTTTCTACCTCTCGAATTTATTTTAATCTCAAATGAACCCACACCCCCTAAATACACTTGCACCCTCTGGAACACACTTACACCCTCTTGTGCACACTCTCTTGCACACTCTTGCTCACATTCAAAAATCGAGAGAGAGAAAGAGAGAAGAGAAGGAGAAAGGAAGAAGAAGAAGAAAGGAAGGAGAAAACCCATCCCGAATCCGTCGATCGATCAATCGAAATTCCGAGACCAAATATACGATCCTCATTCAATTCTCTACCTGTAATCTTCTTTCCCTATTTTGATTGATCCATTAAATCCTTCGATTTTCTAGTTTTTAAATTGAAATGAATATTTGATAATTTGATGGGTTTGTAGGTTAGAGTTTACCATTTTTAGTGTAGTTCGGATCAAATGATAGCTATTAATGTGTACAATGCATGAGTGTGAATTTTATATGTTGATTTTAGCTATAGAATCTACCCTAGTTGATTTTAGGACGAAACCCTCGTGAGAAACCTTGAAAATGCGTTTTATGCACCTGGAAGATGAACCGCACGGTCCAACGCACGGTCTTGGCAAGACCGTGCACCAGATCGTGTGCACCACCTTGAGCCTGCACCGGCCTACGCACCCTGGTGCGCAAGCCAGTGCGTAGTTGTTTTAGCTTGCACGGTCTTGAGTGCATGCTCAAGACCGTGCACAAGGCCGTGCGTTAGCCCGTGCGAATGCCTTAACCAAATTTTCAGCCTTTTTCCTTAGTTGCTCACGGTAATGGGGTCAAATGGCCAAAAATAAAAGTTGACTTTTTGCATACGACCCCCTAAAATCGAGCCGTTTTCACCTATAGCTTCCATATGATTCAAGGATGAATATTTCGTAAAGTTTTCAAAATTCCGACCTCGTTCGGACCTTGAATCGAGCCTTTTTCGTTTAGGGCTTTTTCCCCAAATTTTGAATGTTGTCCGAATGATCCGAAAATTGCATGAGTGCTTATTTATAATATATTATGCATGAATGTGCAATTAGAATTTCAATTGAGCATGTTTAGCATCTTTAATTGTGTATCTTTCGTTTAATGGATTTAAATGCATTTTACTTGTAATTTCAATTACTACATGACTTTTAATTGGTCTTTCATGCGTTGTAGTCTTTGAGATTCGTACGTCGTGTCTTGTCTTATTTGGTTTATCGTCTGACAGTTTCAGGCTGTCCCAGGTGAGGGTTTTAAAATGCTTTCAACTGGAGTAAGGATTTCTTTTATTTATTGCGAACTACCCTTACGTGCTCATATTGATTTGATTTCCTCCTTGTATATCTATTAAATATTTAAATATATTTTCATGATTTTAATAACAGATGTTTTGATATTAACTCCTACCTATTAGTATATCTAAATCGTTTTGATTTCCAGAGGCAAGTAAACTCTTTCGTTTCAACGTGATGCTTTGACTTTGGTAGGGTCTATGAGGGAAGTTAGGGGAGGATTTCAGTGCTTCCCGACACGTATGAAACTTATAGTCACCCCCTCTGTCGTCACACCCTTGCCTAAATGCCCGTTTGGCTTTCAACTTATAATGCTTCTTGAAATGCGAGCAAAATCGTGGACTTTTCTTTTAATGAGGGCCGGGGAGGGTATTCGAGGGTCTCACTTGGGGATGAGCGTCCAGGGTGTTGCCTAAGGTACTTTTCCCAAAATTAAGCGTCAATCGTGGCCCGTCAGGAGTTGATAGCCACAGTTGGGAGCGATGGTGGGCGTTGCATGCGTTGCACGTTTTCCTAAAATTCAATTAGTCGCCCATGGTCGCACTATGGGGTCAGACACCGGAGATGGAGCTTTATAATGACATGAAGGGGTTATAAGGAGGAACAGGCCCATTCTCGCTGGGATATTATTTTCTTCTATTTATGCTTTATTATTAATGCTCATTAATTATTGTTATGCAAGTCGAAGCACATTCTGGATTTTCTTAAATTCTGCACATGTATTTTCTATAGATATATATATAAAACCCGGAATCGTAGCTCGTACTTGTTCCCTCTTTACCATCACTGAGTATCACTTATACTCACCCCCTCGCTGTTTTAATTCTTACTTCAGGTTGACAGGTGGTGTTGTCACCTCTCATGTCGGTTGGCAACAGCGGGTCGTGAGTCTTGCTCTTCGTGTCCTTTGGTAATTGTCGGTAGTGTCCAACAACAGTCTGTCTTTTATTATTAAATCATTTTGTTAGTAGAAATGGATATATTAATGATGATTGATATTCGATGATGTGATGGATATTTGTTGAGCATTGACTTATTAATTATGTATTTGTTGGATTATTGAATTATGTTAATTGATGCCCAGTGTGGCTTTGAATGTTTAATTCATATATATATTTTATAGCTTCCGCACTCTGTTATCTCTGTTGGTTGTTGTTGTTGGACTAGGTACGTTGTTGTCGGTATAGATTGAGTGCTTGCCGTTCGCCGGGATGAATTTTTAAATGGGGCACATCTACCTCATTTGGGAGTTCGTCTCGGTGCGGATGTGGTGTCCTTTCTCCGCCTACAGAAAGGGGCGCTACACCATCGTTTACTCAGAATAAATACATACTATTTATTGGACTCGAGGGTAGCAATTAACGGATTTTTAGTCATGTTAACAGAGCAGAAAGTCTACAATTATAACGCAGAAAATGTATGAGTGACAAATAATAGAATTTAAATAAAAGAATGATGTGGTCTTTAGTCATTCAGTCTCCCACTAATTTATTCAAACTTCATTGACCCCTATACAATAAAGCTAGAGAAAAATAATAATAATTTTTCTTTAGTGGGTATTAAGATCCCAAAGCTTCTTGCAATTAAACCCACGACTCGTGGCCATTTAATTCAAGTCTTAAGGTAAACATCTTTTGTTAATTATATCAAATATAACTCTTAATAATGTTTTGCATTACCTCCTTCGCATAGACCCACGACTCGTGCGACATCTATGTTACTTTGGTAGTAAGCCCAACCCATTAATCATTAGATTTCAATGATTGGTTCAACGGAGACCCACGACTCATGGCCATCTCGGTTTAAGGTAACCATCGAAAAATTGTATCTTCTATACTCAAAAAATTACCTACTTTCTAAGGCCACATAATAGAGACCCCCGACTCATGGTCATCTCTATTATTCAAGGTTAGAAGTGAATTTTCTATTAATGGAATGTTTGGAAAATTTAAAATCCTGTTTTATAATTTTCCAGTACGGCTTAATATTAAAGAAAATTTTGACATTCAAAATTTTGGGGTTTAATTTTCGAAAAATTGAAATCATAGATTTCAAAAATCTATCTAAAACCTCATCATTTAATTATCTTGTTTATGTGATTAATGCATAAAGATAAACATCCACAAAACACACATAACAATAATTAAATAAACTACCTAGCAATAATAATGGTTTATTGTAACACCCCAAACTTGAGAAATATGTACCATGTGGGCATTTGTCCCACATAGGAAAAACATAAGTAATGTGAAGGGTTTATAAGTGATCTTCCAAGCACAACTACCATGTGGTGCATCACCTTTTGGCAAGTGGTTTCAAGCCAAACTTTAGGGTTGTGCTCAGTGGTGGTGAAGCTTATACCCGCGCGTCCAACGGGTGCCGTCGTGAGGGTTCTCCTCTCCGCGCCCGGGGCTGCGACAAATGGTATCAGAGCCAGGTTTCGATCCTGGGACCTGTGGGTTATGGGCCCACCACGCTTCCGCTGCGCCACTCTGATACCACCTTAAGCTGTGACGTCCCCCACGCCACAACCCCCTGACCGAAACGAGCCCCCGAGCGATAGTTAAATACCACCACTCGAAAACCCGCCCCGGACAACGGGATTCCCACAATCTGGCAACAGCAACTCCCCAACAACAACACCAACAACAGCAATGTAACATTAACGAAGCGGAAGCAAGTATCATCATCTCAATAGCATGATATTAACATATATATATCATAATCCCATCAAATTCATCATTCCAAATTGTCATCAAGTTTCATATTTCATCCACGTTTCAACTACATTCTATTTAACATGACAAAATATATATAATTGAATTCAGCTAACAAAATAAATATAACTGACTCCAAAGACTGATGACCCTACAATGCTGCTGCCAGTACCTGACCGCTAACCTGAAGCATGAACCAAAACGGGATGTGAGTCAAACGAACTCAGTGAGGAGGGGAATATATATAATAATTAAAACATTAAACATATTTAATTCACGCTTTGGTTAATAGAGAAACGAATCTAGTGCCGATACTTTCTCTTTATAATTCATCAAAGCTTTGTGAATTAAATATTAAAGTAAAACATTTTAGAAAACATTTTTATTCCCGGCGAGAACGGGCCATCTCCTTATAACTCCCAAAAATATATCAAATATAATGAAATTCCTCCTCAATACCATTTGGCTTATCGAGGGAGCTACCCTCGATTTCACCATACCCGACTAATGGCGCCGGTGCAAGTATTACTTGAACTAGACTACCTCCGACTAGTTACAAGTAACACCCATTGATTATATATTAGATGATCGTCATTGGGTCTCCATCTATATATAATCTGGATTATATATATTGGATGATCGTCACTGGGTCTCCATCCATATATATAATCTGGATTATACCATGGGCTTCCCCCTAGACGCACGTCTCCGGGTTCCACCTCTAGTATAATCCAGGGCCCAAATATACCCTAAGAGCGTCCTCAATAGGGTTAAAGGAAATATAGTCTCGCTTTATAATTGTTTTGATTGACCAAAAGGGTCGTTCGAGACAAGGTATGTAACTGTCTAGGGTTTCTCGACACGTTGCCGAATAACTCGAGGCATACGCGCAAGTCCCGAGACCAAATGTTACGTTTAAAAACAAAATAGTTCTCTTGTCTCTATTTTAAAACCATTTTAGAAAAGATACACATATATCATTTTTATATCAAAACCTTTTTATTTCAATTATTGATAATATATAATTGAAATATAAAGGGATAGGGTTTTCGCAAATATTTGTTCAAGCTTCAGTTAGAAAACATTTTACATCCTCACCTGTAGGTTTTACAAAAGGGGTTTCCAGCGACCTGAGATCAGTCCCGCGAGGTCCTACCTGTAATACACAGGCCTCACACGACTCAATAAAACAACCAAATACGACGCACGGCTATGAAATGCATTTTATGCTCAAAATAACATATTATGTATAAATGCATTTAAACACAATTAAACTCATTCAAATGCATTCAAACACAATCAAACATACATGATATGAAGCTAAACTAAGCATTCAAGTAATATGGAAGCTTGGAAACCAAAATTCAAAGGTTTGTAAATATTACACAAACCACCCCTCATTTAATACTTTGCATAACAAAACATCTCCGATTAATCCGAAATTTCCGGCATCACTTAGCTACTATATTTAAGGATTTTTAATGCCAAAAGAATCGAAAAATGAAGCCAAATGCTCAAAAATCACTATTCATCAGCCCCTACATATTTTGCCAAACTCTCATTTTTCAACTCCAAACTCCATAAAACTTCACCAATTAGCTTAATATCATGAACTAACATGAATTACCAATCCATTTGAGCATCTAAGCATCTAAATTCATCAATCCAACATTGCATAATAATCAAATTTATATGAAAAATCACAAGTAATGCTACATGCTATCAACAACCAAACTAAGCTCATCAATCATTCATTCTAGCCTACTTCTTCACTTCATCAACATATAAAACATTGAAACTCAAAGATTAGAGAGATTTACAACCTTACCTTGAAGGAGAAAATGGAGGAGAAAGGAGATGTAGAGAGCTTGTTTGCAAAAATAGAAAGTAGAGGCTTGTTCCTTAGATGAAAGAGCAACTTTTTGTAGCAAGAGAGGGGATGATTTTTGGTGCTTTGATGGTGGTTGAAAGTGGTGGTGGTGGCTGGTGGAATGAGGGCCGAGAGATGAGAGGAAGAAGAAGAGAATGTTGCTTGAGAATAGTGTAGAAAAATGTGGAGAGAAATGAGATAATTAAATAAATATAAGTTATTTTGAAAAGTCAAAATTAGCTAGCTATATGTATATACTTGTATATACATTTGTATAGATGTTTATGTATATATTTGCATATATATTTATGTATATTTCAAGATTAATATCATACAAGTCAAATATAATTGACAAAATTTCATAAGATTTCAAATACAACACTTCAAATATAACATAGTGTGAAGTAAATTTCAAATATAAAAATTCTTATGAATTCATCATATTATTCATATATAGAATCACACATTAATTCATATAATTCACATAATCACATAATTTGCAAATAATACACACAAGAGCTATTAGTCGGTAAACTTACCGAAGCGTTATAAAAATAGCGGGGCGTTACACTATCCCCCCCTTCGGAGAATCTGGTCCCCAGATTCTAATTCGGCTAGGAAAATAACTCAGGATAATGAGTTCGCATCTTCTTTTCCGTTTCCCAAGTTACTTGCTCGGTGGTTCGGTTTCTCCATACACACGAACCAAGGGAATCTGTCGGTTGCGGAGTTGCTTGAACTTGCGATCCTGAATCTCAACAGGTTTCATCTCGATCGTCAAGTCAGGCTCTACCTGAACTTCTTCATCTCGGAGCATATGAGATTCGTCGGGATAGTATTTTCGCAATTGAGAAACATGGAAGACATTGTGAATCCCAGTTAGAGCCGAGGGCAGGTTCAGGCGGTAGGCAGTCTTCCCAATCCGTTCAATAACCTCATAGGGTCCCAAATATCTCGGACTGAGTTTCCCACCTTTTCCCACTCTAGCGAATCCTTTCCTCAACGTCGCCTTAAGAAATACTTTGTCTCCCTCTTCAAATTCCAAATCCCGGCGTCTCTTATCAGCATAACTCTTTTGGCGATCCTGGGCAGCTTTCATTCTCTGTCGAATGATCGCAATCTTATCAAGTGTTTCCTGGATCGTCTTTGGAGGTAGAGCTCGTTCCACTTCGTCTTTAGTTCTTCGCCAGTCTTCTAATTCCCAGTACAGAGGGGATCGGCATTTACGTCCATAAAGCGCTCCGTACGGGGGCATCCCAATCGTCGCTTGGTAGCTGTTATTGTAGGCGAATTCAACGAGTGGCAGTTGCTTGTCCCAACTCGTAGAGAAGTCGAGAGCACAAGCTCGCAGCATATCGCCTAGAATCTTGATGGTTCTCTCAGATTGATCATCAGTTTGCGGGTGAGCAGCTGTGCTAAATTTCAAATTCGTTCCCAAGTTTCTGTGAATTTCTTGCCAAAGTCGAGAAGTAAACTTAGGATCTCGATCGGACACGATACTCTTCGGAACTCCGTGTAACTTTACAATCTGCTCGATATACAGTTCTGCCAGTTTCTTGACATTGGTGGTCTTTCGAATTGGAATGAAATGAGCGGATTTCGTCAAACGATCCACAATTACCCAAATCGTGTCATATCCGCCCCGAACTCTCGGTAATCCAGACATGAAATCCATAGCAATATCTTCCCATTTCCAATCCGGAATAGAGAGTGGCTGTAGAGTTCCACCAGGTTGCTGATGTTCGGCTTTAACTCGTTGACAAGTCAAACACCGTCTCACAAAATCAGCAACTTCACATTTCATTCCATGCCACCAATATTGAGTCTTGAGATCTCGGTACATCTTATTACCTCCCGGATGGACGGCATAAGCAGATTTATGTGCTTCCTCCATGATTTCGGTCTTCAAGTTCTTCGGCACGCAAATTCGGTTCTTAAAACAAAAAAAGACCCATATCATCGAAAGCAAATGAGGAGTTCGGATCATCTTGCATCCTCACGATCTGTCTTTGAATCCAGTCATCAACACTCTGCTCATCTTTAAGTCTCTGAACCAAATCCGGTCTCACTGAGAGATTCGCAATCCGCGGTTGAGAGACTAAGTGACATCTCCCTGCTTCTGACATCACTCCTGTAGAGGTTCCTTCCAAGCTAGCTACCTTTGCTTGTCTACTTAAAGCATCGGCTACTACGTTAGCTTTGCCTGGATGATATTGGATACGGCAATCATAATCTTCAAGGAATTCCATCCACCGTCGTTGCCTGCGGTTAAGATCTTTCTGAGTATGTAAATACTTCAAACTCTGGTGATCGGTGAAAATATCGAAGGTTACGCCGTATAAATAGTGTCGCCATTTTCCTAGGGCAAAGATAATAGCAGCTAGCTCGAGATCGTGGATAGGATAGTTCTTCTCAGCATCTTTTAACTTACGCGAAGCATAAGCTATCACTCTGCCGTTTTGCATCAGAACACATCCTAACCCTTCTTTTGATGCATCGGTATAAACCGTAAATGACGACATTACGCTCTCAAGGAGGGGTGAATGTAACACCCCAAACTTGAGAAATATGTACCATGTGGGCATTTGTCCCACATAGGAAAAACATAAGTAATGTGAAGGGTTTATAAGTGATCTTCCAAGCACAACTACCATGTGGTGCATCACCTTTTGGCAAGTGGTTTCAAGCCAAACTTTAGGGTTGTGCTCAGTGGTGGTGAAGCTTATACCCGCGCGTCCAACGGGTGCCGTCGTGAGGGTTCTCCTCTCCGCGCCCGGGGCTGCGACACATTTCTCCTCACCGCGGCCGGGGCTGCGACAAATGGTATCAGAGCCAACCGTCAGCTATGGGAATGCATGTTCCACACATGACATGAGTTGTGAGTCACCGCTAAAGGGGCTCCGCTCGGCGTGTTGTGGGCAGCTTCTCCACTGGCGGGAAGCCACGATCCTATGTCACGGCGTAATGAGGACATTACGCTCTCAAGGAGGGGTGAATGTAACACCCCAAACTTGAGAAATATGTACCATGTGGGCATTTGTCCCACATAGGAAAAACATAAGTAATGTGAAGGGTTTATAAGTGATCTTCCAAGCACAACTACCATGTGGTGCATCACCTTTTGGCAAGTGGTTTCAAGCCAAACTTTAGGGTTGTGCTCAGTGGTGGTGAAGCTTATACCCGCGCGTCCAACGGGTGTCGTCGTGAGGGTTCTCCTCTCCGCGCCCGGGGCTGCGACAATTTATCGTGGGCTTTTCCCTACGCTCGGTCCATAAGAGCAATTTTATGGACCAAGATTCTATTCATGCAATAATAACATAAATTTAAATTATGTGAGGAGCAAATAGAATCCTATTCTATTACAATTTAAGTAACCCGTTTCATTTGGGACTTGTTTGTCTCTTCTCTTCTAAGCCCACTTCGTCTCGAACTCCTTCTCCTATTCTAATTAGAAATTTCCTCACTAATCTATGATTCTAACTCTCTCAAATTACAAATCATTTAAATACATTGGTGGAAAAAATAAAACGAAGCATTACATATTGGAATAAGAGGCTCATAGGCCCTCGATTTAAAACCACAGTTAATATTGCATCCACAAAATAAAATCATCCATAGCGCATATTAAGCCCATGATAAAACCAGCATACATCCAATGCAATGCATAAAATTAAATTTACCAAGTAATTAATGATATGCATATTGAAGTTGTTATTCTCAATAAACTACTTAAATCTTCATTAATCTTAATCACTATTAAAATTAATTTAAAATTAAATTAAATTGAAAACTATTAATTTAATCTAATTTCATAAGAGTTCCAAAAATCTAGTCTATGTGCATCAATAAACAAGTTCAAGTTGGAAGGAATCATAAATATCCATTATTTTCGGAAAATATATTTTCGCAAAAACTCATATTCAGTCCCAAATTTTAAAAATTCATAATAAATCGAAAAATCAACCTTTTGACCCAATTCAAAAGCCTAAATTTAATAAAAACGTGTGAAGAATAATTTCTCAGAAGATTTCAAAATGATCCAAGTACGCTAGAGTCACTTTCCAATGCGATTTCCAAATAGTCGCCAAAAACGTGATGTGCAAGTTTTCTGTAAAACTAGATTTTCGTTTCCTGATTTACAAAAATTATATAAAATCGAAAAATAGAGATTTTGAACTAATTCAAAAGTCAAAATTGAAAAAAAACTAGTTTGGAACAATTTTTCAGAAGACTCCAAAGTCATATGAGTAAGTTAGACTCATCTTCTAATGTGATTTCTAAACAGTCGCCCAAAACTGCGTTTTTCAAGATTTGCACAATTTTAGGGTTTCGATTTCAGATTTCCAAAAATCACACAAAATAGAAAACTAAAGCTTTTGAACCGATTCAAAATGTCAAGTTGTTTGAAATTGAATGTAAAATATTTTCTCAGAAGACATCAAAGTGATTTGAGAAATTTATAATAGGTTATAAATTCAATTTCTAAAACGTCGCCGGAAAAACTTTAAACTGAAAACAGATTTTCAAGATTAGGGTTTCGACTTCCAAATTAAAAAAATCAGAACAAATCAAAAAATAAATATTTTGATGTAAATAAAAACTCTAAATTCAACCTCATTATGTTAATTCTAATTCTTCCAGAAATATGAGAATCCATTAGAGGTCATTAGGAATCCTTTCTAACTAGTTTTCCAAAATGTGACAGCGCAGCCCCTGTTTCTCAAACAGTTTTCGACTACAGATTTAAAAATCCATATAAAATCGAAAAATAAATTTTTTGAACGAATTGAAAAAACCTAAAATCAAATTTGACGTGTCTAGAATATTTTCTCAGAAGACATCAAAGTCATCCAAGATCAGTAGGAAGCGTTTCCGACTCAGTTTTCTAGACGTCACCAGACTCGACTTTCTGCAATACAATTTTCAGCAACACAACTCAACACCAAAACTCGTTTTTGACCAACCAAAATTCATTTTTCATGTATTTAAAAAATACACCAATATTTTGAAATATATATCTCCAAATTTCAAGATTCCTTTTTGATAAAACTATATTCAAAATATTTCTTTCAATTTATCAAAACTCCCAACAACTCTTATATGCACATAAACAGAAGAACACATCTAACACCAATTTAATCCAAATAAAAGGGTAGAGGCGAATATATAAACGTGATCAAAGTATGGCTCTGATACCACTTTTGGGATTCATGCACCCCCGGGCGCAACGAAAGTAGTAGATTTCAAAAATTTTAGTCCCGGGGCATTGCAATGATTCTTCAACCAATGAACTCGTAATTTTGAAACGTTTATATATTTTGAAGAAGCACACCTTTACGCACTCATTTTGTAGTAGATAAGGAACGAAAGCTTTCCAAAGCTTCTGGCCACTCCTTGATCAGCGCAGGCTTCTTGATTCTACCAAGGTCCGATCTTTAACCAAAACCCTCTGAGGTTGATCCACGGCTTCTCGCAGATGAACTCTGAATCTCTTAATTCCTGCTAGAGATTTAAGATTAGTATTTATCTAATATAAATAAGAGAATCAAGAAACAATTGTAAGGGCTGGTTCACGTTGAACTGCACAAAAGTTTTCTGTAGTTCACGTGAACTGCCTGTAGGGAGAGAGAAAAGTGGCGCATAAGAGAGAGAGATTAGAGTTAGGAAAAATCCAATTCTTGGAACTTCTGTTCTGCATCTTACGTTAATGACTTAGACTTGAGTGCAGGGTTATAAATAACCCTGCACTGGGCCAAAAATTCCAGTCCAAGATGGGCTAGGATTTTCGGCCATCACTCCTATTCAAGGCCCTTTCAATTTAATACCAGATTAAATTCCTAAGGCCCAATTTAATTAATCCTTATTAATTAAATAAGTCTAATTATTAAAGTGGGCTTTAATTTATTCTAAATAAACTACAAGCCCATCATTAATCAACTTGGGCTAAAATTAATTCCAAATTAATTCTCTAGTCCAATAAGTCCAATTAACATTTAATTGTTATAGATTTTTCGTTCTATTAATTGTACTTGATTTATTCTAAATAAATCACAAGTTTCTCAATTAATCATTTTGACTTGAGTTAATACTAATTAACTCTCAAGTCTTAAACTTTCAATTAACTCTTTAATTGATAAAGCTCTCTTCTACTTAAATTAAATAGTCTCAAATTTCAACATGAATTTCGAGATTCACCCTTAATTACTTTAGACTTGAATTAATTCCCAATTAACTATCAAGTCTGATATGTTATCAAATAACAAGTCTCTCGAATTTAATCACATTAAATGCTTGTTAATTACTCTTAATTAACTCTTACACGTTAATTACACTTAATTAACATCTTGATCCCTTTAATGAATTAATTCCAATTAATTCATATGTCAATCCAGTTAACTATTATCAAACTTTGTTGATATAGATAAATGTGTTCGACTTTGGAAGTCATTGTGTGACCCTCAGGTTCATCAATAGGACAGTAGTAGGACCACATTCTCAATGTTAGAATTGTGACTTTAATTAAACTCATTTAATTAAAGACTATTTGTGAATCAACTCATTGACTTCACAAATACATTCCTACAGACCATGGATAACGTCTAGCAATGTGTCCATGGCCACCCATCCATCGATGAAGTGGTATGAACCTTTCAGCCTCATGATCTCTGTGAGATACGATCCTTCTATCATCCAATTCCCGATTGAGACCTAGTGTATAGGAAATGGAACCCCAGTAGTCTGCAATACTATGAATAATATTCCTATAGTAATTCCATTTGATCTTACACTCTAGGAACTCTTTCCTAGTGAAGACCAACCGGACCTTGCGCAAGGATATAGTGGTGGAATATACTACAACAGAATTCATAGGAATTCTTCTTGTTCTTGTAACAAGTGATAGATGTTGTATTGACCTTCACAGCCTCCATGCATAACTCGAACATACCTAACGTACAACTTATGTTAAACCTAGGGATTCTGAAGTACATCAAAGTATGCCCCAGTTATGCACAAGGCAACCATGGAGCCTCAAGTCTAAGGATTAGTTAGACACGATCATGGCTAGGGAAACCCTCCTAATCTCTAAGACTCTATATGAGTCTTACCCCATTTAGGCATTCCCGGCGGGATCCTCAGTGAACTTAATCTCCATTAAGCACCCTCATATGCATAGTAGTGTCAAAATACTAATGTCATGAAATGGGACACACTTTCATAAAGCTATGTCATATGAGCAAGTCTCAAGCGAATCTGATTCCCCTGTGCCTTTTAAACTCTTCGACTTGGAGTGTTTTAGATCACACCATTTGGTACTTATTTCATGGTCCCCATCAAATGGTGAAACCAAGTCCCTTAGCTTACTGTGACCTTGGGGTTTCATCCATACACAAAAATAAACAATGTGGAATCACTTGTAAATGTAATATGATGAATTTGGCCAAAGTAGTATTAGACGACTACTAACGTCATTCTATTATGGATCACTAGATTGTTCTGCTCTAGAGTTTTAGAGGAAATGCCTCAAGCAGTTCGGCTTTCCAGGGCACAACTCTAACATTTAGTACTTTATTTTATAAGTTACCATACTTATTAATTAATTGCTTGTTTATTTCCGATCCTATCGGATTGCCCTCTGAGTTTTTGATTTTTCCCCATCTATCTCTATAGATTTTGTTAACTTTTTAACTAGACAGGTTACTACCTTATCTAATTTTCGAAAACATCATACATCTATACAACTTTCTTTGTATCTTATGTATGTGATTACTCTTAATCATGATGTAGTCAAAACAATTTTTGATTCTCTTATTTAAACAATTGTTCTAATCATTTAAGATTAATTTGAGTTCTGGTAGGAGTCTATAAACTTCTCTAAGTTTCGTCCACTCTTGGCTAGCTACCACTAAATTTCAGAACTCTGTTTGCCTTCACAGAATTTCTATATCTTATATATACTGTTTAAATATCTTCATTAAGATATTTTTCGGATTCACTAATCCTCTTGTTTGTTTCTGTAAGGTCTTACACTTATCTTACGATTTGGATTAACTTTGATGTTCCACTATATGTTTGTTCGTAGTATATGTTGAAACTTTTCAACTTCTTGTTATTTCCTTTTATCCTCAAGAAATAATTTCTTGAATAAAAGTGATTTTCCTGTTATTATCAAGAAACAGTTTCTTGAATAAAAGTGGTTTCCCTTTTTAAACAATCCATTTTGTCCTTCAGGAAACCTTTAAATAAGTATCCATTAATACTTATTTTTCTACAAACATTTATCAATTATATTTCTAATCTAATTCATACTCCCACTAGTCTCTTAGACTTATTTGGGAATTCTCATATTTACCATTAAATATGAGATTTGAAATCATCATACTCAAATATGATTCTTAAACATTGAATGTTTCGAATTTCTACCTAAATTCGAATTAATTGCCCATAACTCTTATGGGTTTATTTTATGTGATAATCTATATTATCTTTCATATTCTTTTCATTTCAGACTTAGTAATATATTTTGGCATTTGAAAATTTCGAAGAAAAATTATTTCCAAAATAAATAGAACTATTATCACAAAAGCAATTTTTGGAAAAATATTCAATTCAAATGTAAAAACAGTATTCAAATAAATCATACACAATGAATTGTGTTTGATATCTCTAAAATGAACTAAATATCTCTCAGTGCTTGATTTCTTATAATGGAAACACATAGTTTTATTCTGATGTATTATGAAGACAATAGATGTGTCCTTTATTGAATCCTCGTTCCAAACGATCTTCTTTTCAGTTCAATAACTGATATACCAGTTTCACTGGTAATGAAGTTGTCAATTGAAGGACAGAGGCAACATTTAGGATCAGGTCTATTCAAATTCACTATTTCTGACAAATCAAAATTAGATGAACTTCTCATTGAGGTTCAAAACCTTAACTCAGTGTTCACAAACACCTATACTCTCAGTTCCATTTTGAGTAAGCTAAGCTTACTAAATACTGAGAAGACAGTTAATCCTATTTACTATTTCATAGATCTGATTTAAGTGCATGCTACATCAAATATGTATATTATGCACTTTTATGATAATAGTATCTTACTATAGACACCTTGTCTATTAGCTACTTAGTGCGATTTGCCCTGATTCTATGTCATCCCATATGACATATTAAGTTTGTCTTAAACGTTTCTCTTATAGAAACAGAAATTTCGAGAAAGAAAGAGGGATAGTGCCTATTGAATTTAATGCTAGATTAAATTTCCTTAGCCTAAATTTGCTTAATTGTCCATACAATTAAGCAAACCCCTTAATAATTAATTATGTGGGCTTAAATCCATTTCTAATAAATTTTAAGCCTAAATCACCAAATAACTTCGAAAGTTTTTCAGTGTTTTAATTAATCAGTAGACTTGAATTAGTTCTCAAACTAATTCTCAAGTCCAGAAACCTCAACTAACATTTAATTAAGGTATAATATTAACTATTAATATTTATCTTTCTGCACCGTTCACTCGGAATAAATACATACTATTTATTGGACTCAAGGGTAGCAATTAACGGATTATTAGTCTTGTTGACCGAGCAGAAAGTCTACAACTATAAAGCAGAAAACGTATGAGTGACAAATAATAGAAATTTAAATAAAAGAATGATGTGGTCTTTAATCATTCAGTCTCCCACTAATTTATTCAAACTTTATTGACCCGTATTCAATAAAGCTAGAGAAAAATAGTAATAATTTTTCTTTAGTGGGTATTAAGATCCCAAAGCTTCTTGCAATTAAACCCACGACTTGTGGCCATTTAATTCAAGTCTTAAGGTAAACATCTTTTGTTAATTATATCAAATATAACTCTTAATAATGTTTTGCATTACCTCCTTCGCATAGACCCACGACTCGTGCGACATCTATGTTACTTTGGTAGTATACCCAGCCCATTAATCATTAGATTTCAATGATTGGTTCAACGGAGACCCATGACTCATGGCCAGCTGGGTTGAAGGCAACCATCGAAAAATTGTATCTTGTATACTCAGAAAATTACCTACTTTCTAAGGCCACATCATAGAGACCTACGAATCATGGTCATCTCTATTATGCAAGGTTAGAAGTGAATTTTCTATTAACGGAATGCTTGGAAAATTTAAAATCCTTGTTTATAATTTTCCATTAAGGCTTAATATTAAAGAAAATTTTGACTTTCAAAATTTTGGGGTTTATTTTTAAAAAAATTAAAATTATAGATTTCGAAAATCTATCCAAGACCTCATCATTTACTTATCTTGTTTATGTGATTAATGCATGAAGATAATCATCCACAAAACACACATAACAATAATTAAATAAATTACCTAGCAATAATAATGGTTTATCATGGGCTTTTCCCTACGCTTGGTCCATAAGAGCCATTTTATGGACCAAGATTCTATTCATGCAACATTAACATAAATTTAAATCATGCGAGGAGCAAATAGAATCCTATTCTATTACAATTTAAGTAACCCATTTCATTTGGGCCTTGATTGTCTCTTCTCTTCCAAGCCCACTTCGTCTTGAACTCCTTCTCCTAATCTAATTAGAAATTCCTCACCAATCTATGATTCTAAGTCTCTCAAATTACAAATCATTTAAATACATTGGTGGAAAAATAAAACGAAGCATTACATATTGGAATAAGAGGCTCGTAGGCTCTCGATTTAAAATCACAGTTAATATTGTATCCACAAAATAAAATCATCCATAGTGCATATTAAGCCCATGATAAAACCAACATACATCCAATGCAATGCATAAAATTAAATTTGCCAAGTAATTAATGATATGCATATTTAAGTTGTTTATTCTCAATAAACTACTTAAATCTTCATTAATCTTAATCACTATTAAAATTAATCTAAAATTAAATTAAATTGAAAAACTATCAATTTAATCTAATTTCATAAGAGTTCCAAAACTCTAGTCTATGTGCATCAATAAACAAGTTCAAGTTGGGAGAAATCATAAATATCCATGATTTTCGGAAAACAGATTTTTGCAAAATCTCATGTTCAGTCCTGAATTTCAAAAATTCATAATAAATCGAAAAATAAACCTTTTAATCTGATTCAAAAGCCTAAACTCAAGGAAAATGTGCGAGAAACAATTTCTCAGAAGACTCCAGAGTGAGCTAAGTAAGTTAGTGTCCCTTTCCAATGTGATTTACAAACAGTCGCCAAAAACATGATGTGCAAGTTTTCTGTAAAACTAAGTTTTTTTTCCCTGATTTCCAAAAATCATATGAAATCGAAAAATAGAGATTTTGAACTAATTCAAAAGCCAAAATTGAAGAGAAACTAATTTAGAACAATTCCTCAGAAGACTCCAAAGTCATATGAGCACGTTAGACTCCTCTTCATAAACTGTCGCCATAAACGCGTTTTCAAGATTTGTACAATTTTAGGGTTTTGATTTCAGATTTCCAAAAATCATCAAAAATTGAAAACTAAAGATTTTGAACCGATTCAAAACGTCAAGTTGTTCGAAATTGAATGTAGAACATTTTCTCATAAGACACCAAAGTGATTTGAGAACTTTGTAATAGGTTATAAATTCAATTTCTAAAATGTCACCGGAAAAACTTTAAACTGAAAACAAATTTTCAAGATAAGGCAGTTTTTCAAGATTAGGGTTTCAACTTCCAATTTCAAAAAATCAGAACAAATCAAAAAATAAAGATTTTGATGCAAATCAAGAATTCAAAATTTTCTCTCTCTAACGAAAACTCTCTCTAATTAGTAAACTTTCTAAAAAGCGTATGTTCCACGTTCACTGTGTGTATTACCAGTACTTTTTGCACACAGTTCCCACACTTAAGGTGTAGCACCACCGTCCATCCGCCGTATGGCCGAGGCTCCGCCAGCCCCTCAGGCGGCGGCTGTTGGTAGAGGCCCTCCGCCCACACTTCGAAGAAAGCCGCTAGTGTTCCCCCCGACCTCCGATGGCCATAACATCCGTCTACCCCCTCTGGATCAGGGCCTCAGAAAATTTCTCCATCGGAAAATTCTAGCAATGGTGTTGGCTTTAGAGCCCCCCCACCCAGAAGAACATTTGCTAATATAATTGGGTCGAAATCGTCGGCTCCTTTTGCTCAGTCTGAGAGAGACATGAAGAAGTTCTTCCCTGAAAACCTAAAGACATTTGGTGTTGCTGGTGAGAAGAAGGGCAGACCCACGCTGAAGCTTTCCGAAGCAGAGGTTGAGGAGCTTGTAAAACCATACCAGTACACTCTGATTGGCAAATTCCCAACTGGTGGTCCATCCTGGGCTATTGTACGCTCGCTCTTCCACAAAATTAGATTTGACAAACCGTACCAATTTAGAGTTCTAAATGACAGCACGACAATTATCCACTTCTCTTGCCCAGAAGATTACGCAAGGCTCTGGTCTCGACCACTGTGGTACTTCTAGTGAGCCCCAATGAGGGTAGAAAAGTGGTCTCCAACCTTCGATCCTAACACTAGGTCTCGGATTGTCCCTGTATGGGTTACCTATTCACTTGTATGAGAAGGGTTTGATTCATTCTATCTCCAAAATGATTAGTTCCCCGCTATGACTTGATGAGACTACAGTGGACCATACTCGACCAAGTAATGCAAGGGTGTGTGGAGATTGACTTATCCCAAAACAGGATTAAGGAGATAGACATTGAACATGGAAGAGATGGAACGGTCATTCAACCATTGCTCTATGAGAATTTGCCTCCATATTGCTCACAATGCAAAGTCCCAAGCCACCACATTCAGGATCATCAAAATGAAAACAGAAAGGCAAAAGAGGTTATCCAGTCTGAAGACAATGACCCCTTGGAGTCTAATGCTCAAAACCAGGAAGACTTGATACATAGTGTATGGAAGGATACTACTGTTTCAGGAGGACAAGATCCTTTGCAAACCAACAGTATGAAGGAAAAGCCTAAGGATAAGTCAGAAAAACAAACAAGGCAAACTAAAAAAGTTTCATTTGCTACTGAGATCAAGGTAAATGAGGTAAATGAGGTTAATGAGATTAACAAGGAGGATGATCTTGACCTAAGAAATGTAATCATCAAAAAGAGAGAAAAAAGGTCAAGAGAAGGAAATGTTTTTTCTGAGGCAGAAAAAGATGAAGGGGGGAAAGATGAGGAAAAGGAATTTACAGAATCTGCAAATTCATTTGCAATCTTGGAGGGGCATGAGAGTGACCCTGACCTTCCTGAGGATGAAGTATAGGTTAGAAGGAAAAATAGCAAACATTCAGTTGATGGACCTCATAAAGCCTCAGTTTGGGTTAAAAAGAAGAAGAAAAAGGATAATACCATTATTGTGGAAGAACAGGGTAATGCTTATGTCTTGAGAAAGGTTGATGAATATGGGGTGGTCTCTGATATGGGAGATAAGGTGGGAACAGAAGCTTCAACACAGGACATGGATGCATTAGCACAAAAAATATTGGAAAGAGCTGTGGACCATGAACTGGACAATACTGTATGAAAAGTCTTGCAAGATGTGTCTATAGACAAGAATTTCCAAGATGAAGCAAACAATAGACATGCACAAGAGAATGTGTTGGTGTCAGATGCAGGAATTATGATGAGTGACACTAGAGAAGGATGTGAATCAGTCAAAGAGGTTTTGCAGAAGGCTAGGTATGATGTGGAAAATATAAAAGTAGTTGAAATTCAAACACTGGATGAGGACAAGGAGCAGGATGGAAAAATGGAAGCTGATAGTGAGCAGAGGATGAAGTCTAGTCCTGTTCCACAGGACCCTGAGGTATCACTGCCTGACCTTTCTCTAACAAACTTATTGGTTAGACCCCCTGACACTATTCCTACTGATATTGTACATTTCCCATGTATTACTAATAGCCCTGAAGTGTCTATTCCTAGCAACTCACAGGTGCAGGTTTGGGATGGAGAAGAACATGCACAATCCCTGATATTTGAGAATGCACAAGCACAAGAAAAACTGCAGAAATCCTCTTCTTTGGAGGATCTGGAACAGAAAAAGGGAAAACGGGGGAACAAGAGGTTAAAAACATCACCAAGGAGCACAAGGAGTAAAACAGAAGGTACTAAAGCTGCCTCTATCCCTAAAAAAGCCCAATGACTGTAAACCTGCTAGTATGGAATATTAGGGGGATGTAAAATCCTAAAAAGCATGATTTTATCAAGAGATTGAAATTTATTAATAAACTACAAATGTTAGTGATTTTGGAACCTTTTATTGACTTAGATGTTTTTGAAATGCGTAGGAAAATAGGTTTTCAGCAAGTTTTCTGTAATGAAGTGAACTCCATTTGGGTCTTTCTTGATGATGTGCTCTCTGTTTCTATGGCTGTTGAACATTCTCAATTCTTGCATTTGCATATTACAGCTAACTGTTTGGTAAGACCTTTTCTGTGTACTATAGTTTATGCAAAGTGTAACAAAAAGGCTAGGAGAAACTTATGGGAAGGGTTAAAGGAAATAAGTACAATAGAACCTTGGTTAGTAGTTGGTGATTTCAATGTAGTCCTAGATCCTTCTGAGAGATTGAACTGTGTTACAGATAAAACAAGGGAAATTGAAGAGTTTAAGGATTGTGTGAGGGAATGTGATTTAACAGACATAGGTTTTATTGGTAAGATGTGGACTTGGGGAGATGGTTCAGGAAAAATGGAAAGATTAGATAGAGCTTTGGTATCTAGTGGTTGGTATGACCTTTTTGAGTGTTCTAGGGTGATGCACATGGTAAAGTATTTATCTGAGTATTGTCCTCTACTAGTGGAGCTTAGTAATCAAAACAATAGGGTCCCTAGTTCTTTTAGATTTAAGTCAATGTGGAGCTTACATGCAGATATTTTGTCTATGGTCCAGAGTAATTGGGATATGCCAATAAATGCTGTGGGTATGAGTAAGTTGCAGCTGAAACTGAATAGAATTAAACAGAAACTAAAAAATTGGAACAAAGAGGTTTTTGGGAATATACATGATAAAGTTTCTAACAAAGAGGGTGAACTAGCTGAATGGGAAAAGAAATTTCAAGTTGAACAAAGTGAGTTTAATAAAATGGGGCTAAATAAATGTCATGCAGAACTAATTACTGTTCTAAAAATGGAAAGCCTATTCTGGACACAAAAGTCAAGCTGCCAATGGTTAGTAAAAGGGGAGAGGAATACTAAGTTTTTTCATGCTTTAGTAAAGAAAAAAAGATTGAAATCCCTTGTGCATCAAATTTGGGAAGATCATGAACTGTTATCAGAACCCAAGGATATTAAAGCATCAGCTGTACAATTCTTTACTAAAATGTTGGGCACAAATATGTCTGGTTTTCTACCTGATGAGTTCCTTTGTATTCCTGCTCTTGTTTCTGGATCTGAAAATGAAATTTTGTGTGGGGAACCTAGCTTAGAGGAGGTTAAGGAAGCTGTGTTCTCTATGAACCCTGATGGGGCTGCATGCCCAGATGGGTTTTCAGTGGTCTTTTATCAAAAATGTTGGGAAGTTATTAAATTTGATGTCTTTAAAGCAGTGTGTGAGTTTTACAAAGGTGCAGCTATGCCTAAAGGATTCAAAGCAACATCTATTTCCCTTATTCCTAAAAAGCTTAGTCCACAAAATTGGAGTGAATATAAGCCTATTAGTTTATGTAATATAACTAATAAGATCATATCAAAGACTGTGCATAAGAGATTGAGTGTGATTCTTCCTTCCTTAATTTCTGAAAGACAAAGTAGATTTGTAGAGGGTAGAGGTATTCATGAAAATATCCTTCTAGCTCAGGAGTTGGTGTTTTCATTAAATAAAAAGGAAAAGGGTGAGAAAATGGTTTTAAAATTGGACATGGCAAAGGCATATGATAGGTTGCAATGGTCTTTTTTATATCAGGTTTTGCATCATATGGGTTTTTCTAGGTAATGGATTGATATTATCAGAAGATGTGTGGAAAATTGTTATTTTTCTGTGTTGGTAAATGGTGAGAGCTGTGGCTTCTTTTAGTCTGCTAAAGGTTTGAGACAGGGGGATCCCTTATCCCCTGCCTTATTCATTTTAGCAGCTGAATGGTTGTCCAGAAGCTTGGATAATCTGTTCATTAAAGAGCCATCCCTCAGGTATGATTTGTCTAATCCTCAGTTAGTTTCTCACCTAGCATTTGCTGATGATATCATTATTTTCTGCAAGTCTCATGATGAAAATCTCCACAAATTGATGGATCTATTGAATACTTATGAATTAGTTTCTGGACAGGCAGTAAGCAGAAAGAAAAGTTCTTTGATTCTGAGTAGACATTGCTCTGCAGCACAGGCTGGGTTTTTGCAAAGGCTAACAGGTTTCAATCTTAGCTCACTTCCTATTACTTACCTTGGAGCTCCTTTATGTAGTAGCTACCATAGAAATTATTTATTTGGGGATTTGATTGTTAAAGTGAAGGAGTTGGTTGGGGGTTGGGAAAGATATGGACTATCTCATGGTGGAAGGTTACAATTGATTAAGAGTGTCCTATGTTCTCTCCCTCTATATTTATTTCAAGTTATACAACCCACTAACTTTGTGCTTGAGACTGTAGAAAGGATGTTTAACAAGTTTTTTTGGGGGATAAGGATGAGAGAAGAAGGATTCATTGGGCATCTTGGGCTGGATTAGTGGTGCCTATAGAGCAAGGGGGGCTAGGGATTAGGAGGTTAAAGGATATGGTAACTACTTTTTTCATGGAAGCTTTGGTGGAATTTTAGGCAGCAAGGCTCTTTGTGGGCCAAATTTACCTTTAATAGATATGTGGGTCATATGCTAGCATCTTTTGCCCCAATGAAATCTTCTCACTCACATATCTGGAAGAGGTTATGTAGGGTCAGGGGAGATGTGGAACAATTTTTGTTCTGGAAGCTAGGAAGGGGTAGTTGCTCATTTTGGTTTGACCATTGATGTGTAGATAAATCTTTATCTTCTGTGTTAGGGACTCTTTTCTGCAGGTCAGATCAGATTGCTTGCTTTTGGAAAAAAGGTCCATGGGATGTTGGGAAACTGGCATCTGTCCTTCCTAGTACTTTGGTTCTGTGGTGAAAAAGGTTCCTATTTCTTCAGCTGAACAGGATGTTTTGATTTGGAAACTGGAGCCTTCAGGTAAGTTCTCAGTCACCTCAGCTTGGGCATCAATTGTCCAAAGGGTGGCTGTTGCTTAGTTTGAGGGTTTCTAGTTTAAAGCATGCTGGCAGCCTCACTTAAGGCCCACTATTTCAGTTTTTATGCTAAGATTGTTAAGGGGCTGGTTGCCTTTAGATGAAAAGTTGATGAAAAGGGGGATTAATCTTGCTTCAAAGTGTCAATGCTATTGTCAAGTGGAAACTGTTGTTCATGTGTTTGTTTGTGGTGTCATAGCTAAAATAGTTTGGAATTACTTAGGGAGTTTCTTTAATCTGAAGTTTGATAATTGTGTGTCTCTTACAGGTCTGTTGAGATTATGGAGACCAGAGGGGAGTAAATTAGGGAAAAATCATATTATGGTGCTCCTGCCTGTGCTGGTTCTATGGACTATTTGGACAGCTAGAAACATATCTAAGCATCAGGGGAAAGGTGTTACAGTGAAAAGTCTTCTATGGCAGGTATTCTCTTCTCTCAATCTAATGTATTCTTGTCACTTATTTGAGAAATCCCATTGGTATGGTGACTTGACAACTGCCTGTGTATGGCCTTTTAAGTTTTTTCATAAAAAAAGGCATAAAGTGTTGCTGGTAAGGTGGCTTAAACCCCAGTAGGGCTGGGTAAAATGCAATTGTGATGGGGCTTTCAGAAAATCCTTGCACTTTTCAGGGGCTGGAGGGGTGATAAGGGCTATGGAGGGGCAGATAGTGAGTTATTTTGTAGTAGGGTTAGGTGATGTGAGTATTACTCTGGCAGAGGTTTGTTCCATTTGGTTTGGGTTGGAACTGTGTTGGGAGTTGGGCTTTCAGAAGGTGTGGGTTGAGTCTGATTCAAAGGTAGCCTGGGATTGATTGTTAAAGGGGGGAATTGTCATTGGCAGCTAGTGCATTTGTTGGTACAGATTCGGAGGTTAAGTTCAGTCATGTGTTTAGGGAGGGTAATGAAGTGGCTGATCATTTTGCCTCTATGGCTAGTGAGAGTGGTGAGTTGGGGGAATTGGCTATTCAGTTGGATAAAAGGGTTTTGGGTCTGGCTAGGCTTGACAGGTGGGGGTTGCAATCTGTTAGGGTTGGATAAGGAAGTTAGCTGTTGTTTATACTTTATTGTTGGCTGCTGCTTTTATTTTTTATGGGCTGGATGATGGTATGTCTTTGAGTGATGTGAGGGAGAGTACATTACAAGCTGGCAAGGATGAGGTAAAAAAGAGTGATCAATATATGGCCCCTCACTCAATATAATTTAGAGCCACAGATGGTAGGGTGTAGCAGGTTGCTTCTTCTGAGAGTGAGTGAGGGTGTGAATATTACGAGCCGGAGAGGATGAGGTAAAAGACGAGTATCCAGTAAATGGCCCTCACATATATTCTAGAGCCACAAATTATAGGTACTTGTTGCTGTTTTTTGAGATGTTTTGCTGAGGATTTCATTTGATTGGTAAGGATGAGAGTGAGTGTTGATACGAGCTGGAGAGGATGAGTTTAAAATACAAGTGATCGATACACTGTCCCCTCACTATATATGTAGAGCCTCAGAGTTATGTTGTCTTGTGTTTGGGGTATTTTGACAGGTTGCTGTGGTCTTTAATGGTGTGCTTTGGAAGTTTCAAGTTACTATTTGCTGGGATGATGGAGTTTGCTGGAATACTGTTGTGGGTGTGGTGCAGTGTTGCTGGATGCTGATTGTGGAACCGTGGAGTTTATGTTGCTGTTGCTAGTGCTATTAAAGTGGGCGCTGGTATTTTGCTGAAGATTCTGTAGCAGTTTATTTTTCTTTGTTTTGTAGCTGTTCATTTGGTTTCTCTGCTGCTTATTTGGTTTTGGATTGGTATTGGCCCGGTTGTTTTCTGTGGGCTGGTGACTATGGGTTTTTGGTTTGTTAAAAAAGAGGGGGGGGGGGGGGGGGGGGGGCTCATAAAAAACCCCACAGCCTGGGGCTGGTTTTGATTTAAAAAAAAAAAAACTCTAAATTCAATCCCATTGTGTTAACTCTAATTCTTTCAGAAATAGGAAAATCCATTAGAGGTCATTAGGAACCCTCTCCAACTCGTTTTCTAAAACGTGACAGTGCAGCCCCTGTTTCTCAAACAGTTTCAACCACAGACTTCAAGAATCCATATAAAATTGAAAAATAAAGGTTTTGAACTAATTCAAAAGCCTAAAATCAAGCTCGACATGTCTAGTACCATTTCTCAGAAGACGTCAAAGTCATCCAAGATCAGTAAGAAGGGGTTCCGACTCAGTTTTCTACACGTCGCCAGACTCGACTTTCTGCAACACAATTTTCAGCGACACAACTCAACACCAAAACTCGTTTTTGACCAACCAAAATTCGTTTTTCATGTATTTAAAAAATACACCAATATTTTGAAAATATACATCTTCAAATTTAATCCAAATAAAAAGGGTAGAGGCGAATATATAAACGTGATCAAACCATGGCTCTGATACCACTGTTGGGATTCACGCATCCCCGGGCGCAGCGGAAGTAGTAGATTTCAAAAATTTTAGTCCTAGGGAGTTACAGTGAATCTTCATCCAATGAATTCGTAACTTTGAAACGTTTATATATCTTGAGAGATATGCACCTTTACACACTTCTTTTGTAGTAGATAAGGAACGAAAGCTTTCCAAAGCTTCTGGCCACTCCTCGAATAGCGCAGGCTTCTTGATTCTACCAAGGTCCGATCTTTAACCGAAACCCTCTGATGTTGATCAACGGCTTCTCGCAGACGAATTCCTGCTAGAGATTTAAGATAAGTATTTATCTAATATAAATAAGAGAATCAAGAAACAGTTGTAAAGGCTGGTTCACGTTGAACTGCATAAAAGTTTTCTGCAGTTCATGTGAACTGGCTGTAGAGAGAGAGAAAAGTGGCGCAGAAGAGGGAGAGATTAGGGTTAGGAAAAATCTGATTCTTCTTCTGATCTGTTTTCACGTAAAAAACTCCTTGTTCTGTGTTCTGCAAGATCTGTCTTAAATAGACTTGATTGGGCCGAAAATTCCAGTCCTAGATGGGCTTGGATTTTCGGCCACTGCTACTATTTGGCCCAACAGTATTTTGGCCTTCTAAAGGCCTTTTCAATTTAATACAAGATTAAATATTTCAGACTCAATTTAATTAATCCTTATTAACTAAACAAGTCTAATATATTATTAAAGTGGGCTTTAATTTATTCTAAATAAATTACAAGCCCATCATTAATTAACTTGGGCTAGAATTAATTCCAAATTAATTCTCTACTCCATTAAACCCAATTAACATTTAATTACTACAGATTTTTCCTTCTATTAATTGTACTTGATTTATTCCAAATAAATTACAAGTTTCTCAATTAATCATTTTGACTTGAATTAATACTAATTAACTCTCAAGTCTTAAACTTTCAATTAACACTTTAATTGATAAGGCTCTCTCCTACTTAAATTAAGTAGTCTCAAATTTCAACATAAATTTTGAGACTCACTGTTAATTACTTTAGACTTGAATTAATTCTCAGTTAACTCTCAAGTCTAATATGTTATCAAATAATAAGTCTCTCGAATTTAATCACATTATATACTTGTTAATTACTCTTAATTAACTCCTACACGTTAATTACACTTAATTGACATCTTATTAATGAATTAATTCCAATTAATTCATTTGTCAATCCAGTTGACTGTTATCAAACTCTGTTGATATAGATAAATTTGTTCGCCTTTGGAAGTCATTGTTTGACCCTTTAGGTTCACCAATAGGACAGTAGTAGGAAGACATTCTCAATGTGTGACTTTAATTAAACTCATTTAATTAAAAACTATTTGTGAATTAACTCATTCACTTCACAAATATATTCCTACATACCATGGATAACGTCTAGCAACGTGTCCATGGCCACCCATCCATCGATGAAGTGGTATGAACCTTTCAGCCTCATGATCTCCGTGAGATACGATCTTTCTATCATCCAATTCCCGATTGAGACCTAGGGTATGGAAAATGGAACCCCAGTAGTCTGCAATACTATGAATAACATTCCTATAGTAATTTCATTTGATCTTACACTCTAGGAACTCCTTCCTAGTGAAGACCAACCGAACCTTGCGCAAGGATTAAGTGGTGGAATATACTACAATAGAATTCATAGGAATTCTTCTTGTTCTTGTAACAAGTGATAGATCCTGTATTGACCCTCACAGCCTCCATACATAACTCGAACATACCCAACGTACAACTTATGTGAAACCTAGGGATTCAGAAGTACATCAAAGTATGCCCCAGTTATGCACAAGGGAACCATGGAGCCTCAAGTCTAAGGATTAGTTAGACACGATCATGACTAGGGAAACCCTTCTAATCTCTAAGACTCTATATGAGTCTTACCCCATTTAGGCATTCCCGGTTGGATCCTCAGTGAACTTAATCTCCATTAAGCACCCTCATATGCATAGTAGTTTCAAAACACTAATGCCATGAAATGGGACACACTTTCATAAAGCTATGTCATATGAGCAAGTCTCGAGCGAGTCTGATTGACATCCCCTATGCCTTTTAAACTCTTCGACTTGGAGTGTTTTAGATCACACCATTGGATACTTATTCATGGCCCCATCAAATGGTGAAACCAAGTCCCTTAGCTTACTGTGATCTTGGGGTTTCATCCATATACAGAAATACACAATATGCAGTTACTTATAAATATAATATGATGAATTTGGCCAAAGTAGCATCAGACGACTACTAACGTCTTTCTATTATGGATCACTAGATTGTTCTACTCTAGACTTTTAGAGGAAACGCCTTAAGCAGTTCGGCTTTCCAGGGCACAACTCTAACATTTTCGGCCACTGCTACGGCCCAATAGTATTAGGCCTTCTAAAGGCCTTCTCATTTAATTCTAGATTAAATATTCCAGGCCCAATTTAATTAATCCTAATTAATTAAAGAAGTCTATTACTTTATTGAGGTGGGCTTCAATTTTTTTCTAAATAAAATACAAGCCCATATTCAATTATCTTGGGCTAGAATTAATTCCAATTTAATTCTCTAGTCCAATAAGCCCAATTAATATTTAATAGCTACAGATTTTTCCTCATATTAATTGTATTTGATTTATTCTAAATAAATTATAAGTAAGTCAATTAATTAATTTGACTTGAATTAACATCAATTAATTCTCAAGTCAAAACATTCAATTATCCTATAATTGAATTGTGTTTCTCCTCAATACTATTAACTCCTGATTACTTTAGACTTGAATCAATTCCCAATTAATTCTCAAGTCTAATTTAGGCAACATGTTATCAAATAACATGTCTCTTATATTTAATCATATTAGATACTTGTTAATTAGCTTTAATTATCTGTTACGCTTTAGTTCCTTATGACTAACTTATTGGTCTCTTGTTAATGAATTAATTCTAATTAATTTATTTGTCAATCTAATTCGCTGTCATCTAACACTATAAATAAAATAGTTCGTCTTTGGAAGTCATTGTGTGACCCCTCAGGTTCACCAATATGACAGCAGTAGGAATACATACTTAATGTTTGTGATTTTAATTAAACTCATTTAATTGAAGACTATTGGTGAATTATCTCATTGACTTCACAAATACATTCTCACAAACCATGGATGACGTCTAGCAACATGTCAATGGCCACCCATCCATCGATGAAGTGGTATGAACGTTTCAGCCTCATGACCTTTTGTGAAAGAAGATCATTCTATCATCAAATTCCCGATTGAGACCTAAGGTATGGGAAATGGAACCCCAGTAGTCTTCAATTTTATAAGTAATATTCCTATAGTAATTCCATTTGATATCATACTGTAGGAACTCTTTCCTAGTTGAGACCAACCGAACCTTACAAGGATTTAATGGTGGAAGATACTACAATAGAACTCATAGGAATTCTTCTTGTTCTTATAACAAGTGATAGATTCTATATTGACCCTCACATCCTCCATGCATAACTCGAACATACCCATTGTACAATTTATGTGAAACTTAGAGATTCAGACATCAAAGTATGCCACAGTGATGCACAAGGCAACCATGGAGCCTCAAGTCTAAGAATTAGTTAGACACGATCATGGCTAGGGAAATCCTCCTAATCTCTAAGACTCTTATATGAGTCTTACCCCATTTAGGCATTCCCAGCGGGATCCTCAGTGAACTTTATCTCCATTAAGCACCCTCATATGCATAGTAGTGTCAAGACACTAATGTCATGAAATGGGACACACTTTCATAAGACTATGTCTTACAAGCAAGTCTCAAGCGAGTCTGATCGACATCCGCTGTGCCATTTAAACTCTTCGACTTGGAGTGGTTTAGATCACACAATTGAGTACTTATTTCATGGCCCCCATCAAATGGTGAAACCAAGTCCCTTAGCTTACTGTGATCTTGGGGTTTCATCCATACACAAGAATAAATAATATGCCATTAAATATAAATGAAATATGATGAATTTGGCCATGGTAGTTTTAGAAGACTAGTAACGTCTTTCTATTGTTGATCACTAGATCATTCCACTCTTAAAATTTAATAGAAAATGCCTGAAACAGTTCGGCTTTCCAGGGCACAACTCTAACAAGATGCAGAAAAAATTTCTAATTCCATGCAAGTGCGGCGAACCATTGAAGTTGTATCTTACCGCTAGGAAATTCGCCACATTTCGGAATCGGGCTTACTATAGATGCCGTGAGGATGGAGATGATTGTTTAATTATTTGGGCGGTTGAATTGCTCATCGAGAAGTATGCACATCTCCATCCTCATATCATTGAAGATACTGATGGCTTACTGAATCGCCCAAATAATGCCCCATGCTGCTCTGGTTATGTAGCGGGCGCCCCAAATGGGTAACGCACACCCCGCACCGAGCCCCGACCCGGAACCGAAATGGAATCCATCCCGAATCGAAACCCGGCGAACGGCACACATTTACTCAATGACTAGGCGGGGGTTTCAAAAACGAAAGAAAACAACAGAGGTGCCGAAGCAAAAATAAACAAAACAATAAATCATAATAATTGCACAAGTATTAAAGCCCACCAATGCCAACGAAATTCAATTACATAAATAATAAACGGGTTCGATACAATATCCCGAGAATAGATAATAACGGGTTCAACATATAATCCCGAATACTACATAAATAAAATCATACGGACAAGAGTTATACATGAACGAAATAAATGCAACTCTAACAACGACGATCCTGCCTAGTATCCTGAAACCAATACAGGGGTGAAACAGAGAGGGTTAGTCAAACGACTAAGTGAGGAGGGAATAATAGTGTATATTATAAAACGGAAATAAATCACCAATTTTAAACTTAAAAGAAATCAACATAAAAGAAAGGTTTTCGTAAACAGGTGGTGATTTAGCATAAAACATAAACATATCATATAACTCGGCGATTCGAGCCCTTAACTCCAATTTCCAAACATAAAATGGGAAACCACCCTTATTCCTCCAATGTAGACGGACCGCTAAATCCAAACTACGCATAACATACAGGTATAACTCAGGTACTCAAAAGGGCTGCCACTCCAGCCTCATCCCGAGCTCCCAAAGGTGGAGGGAACCATAGGATTTCCGCCGTAGACCCAATGTCTACCGACTTCGTCCTATCATCCTTACTCCGGGCCCAAACATGCATACATACAGTTCATAACTCGCTTTTCAAATCATTTTGGGTTGGCCAAAAGACCGTTCGAGACATGTCATATGCGAGGCCGAAGGCCAAAGTTCGCCTTAGAAAACAAAGGGGTTTTACGTGTCTCTTTCGCAAACATTTCGAAGACTATACGTAGTGCTTTTTCATATCAAAACATTTTCGATAAATCGAATAAACATAATAGACACAAATATCTACTAAGTATATATATAGAAATGGTGTGAAAACAAAACGTAAATAAGGCTTATATCGGGAGAGGCTTAATATATATATATATATACATATAGTACTGGAGTCAGAAACGGAAAGCCTCACCTGTTGGCTATACAAAAAGAATAGATAAATGCAAGACCGGATGCGCTACTCCACGGGAGTATCGTCTGCAAAATACAAAGACACAACCAAATAAGACTAAAGACGACGCACGACTTATACGAAAGCATTAAAACACATAGAAGCACGTTAAACAGTCATTCATAACACTTAGATTCACATTCTATCAAAGTACGTAAATTCAATAAGCAAATCAAATTAGAATGCAATAAAAGTTCATAATCATGCATAACAGGCAATAAGGAGGCATGCTTTCAAGTTTCGGAAGAAACGGACAACATTTGAAAAATAGCTCAAAGTGCCTACACGAAAAACACGAGGAACGGGGCCCGAACGACGTCGGAAAAATTCAAACTTCCTAAAATATATATTTCATGATTTATAGGACCTATAGGTGAAATCGGATCTCAAATAGGAGGTCAAACGAAGAAAGTCAACTTTTAAAAGTGCCTGTTGACTCATATTGCCGAGAGCAACATTCTGAAATGGGAAAATTTTGGCTAAGGGGGACACACGGTCTTGGGGACGGGCGAACGAACGGGCATGAGCTAGTGCTCAAGACGGTGCAGACACTTGCACTGGCGTGCGCACGGGCGTTCGCACGGCCGTGCACAAGACCGTGCAAAGGCTAAAGTGGACGCACGGTCTTGGCGCATGGTCTCAAGACCGTGCGGATTCTCAGAACAGCAGAAAATTGCAGAGATGAAGAAAACTCGCGGGAATAAACCAAAATTCGATATTTAACCAATCAATCATGCAAATCTCAAGTTAAGACTTACATATAATGATATACAACATCTAATCTACCTATAAAACCAAGAACCACGTAAATCCATCCATAGAATCATTCAAAATCAAATGTGCAACTATTCACAAAAACTAGAAAAACGAAGCAATGGAGGAATTGGTTGAGAGAGACGTGAGAAGCTTACTCATAGATAAGATCGAGAGGAGTTCGTAGGATTTCACGGCTCGGAATTCGGTCGGGAAACGAAGTCGGGACGATCAATCGAATCTTTTTCTTCTTTTTCTCTTTTTTCTTTCTTTTTCTTCTCCTCTTCTCTTCTTTGTGCGTGAATGAGATGAGAGAGAGAGAGAGAGAGATGAGACTTAGTCAAAATTTTACTTGGGTTGAAAATCGAAAGGGCATGTTCGTAATTTTATAAAACTTACTCAAAAATTCAAGTTGTCCAAATAATATATAATTACAGTCAAAATTCATGAAATTAAACGCACATTGACATGTCGTGATTTAAATATCAAAATTCACTCATTTATGAAATTGTTATAAAATCGTATAATAATATCAAATAAAATAATTAAATCACGTAAACAAATGATTCGAACATACCGGAATGTAATTTGGATTTTCGGGGCGTTACAATCACCCCTCCTTATGAGAATCTGGTCCCCAGATTCTACTCATTCGACTGAAATAATTCCGAGTGGAACTTGCGCATCTTGTCCTCAGTCTCCCATGTAGCTTCTTCGGTTGTCTGATTTCTCCAAAGGACTTTGACAAGAGAAATCTCCCGGTTGCGCAGAGCTTGAGTCTTCTTGTCCAATATCTTCACCGTTTTCGAAACAAAGGTCAAATCCGGTTCTAGTTCAATTTCCTCAACAGGGAGGATCTCGGACTCATTCGGGAAGTGCTTTTGGAGTTGGGAAACATGAAAGACGTTGTGAATCCCTGTTAGGCTTAGCGGCAAGTCTAACCTGTAGGCTGCGTTCCCAATTCTCTCCAGAATTTCATAGGGACCCAAAAATCTCGGACTCAATTTTCCTCCTTTTCCAATTCGGGTGAATCCCTTACGAGGAGAAGCTTTGAGGAATACTTTCTCACCAATCTCAAATTCCATCAGTCGGTGACGGGTGTCGGCATAGCTCTTCTGTCGATCCTGAGCTACTTTCATTCTCTGCCGAATAATCTAAATACGGTCAATGGCATTTTGGAGAAACTTTGGAGGAGTTCCTCGTACATTGTCATCTTTCGTCCAACGCCAATCCTCGAGATCCCAAAACAACGGGGATCTACATTTTCTGCCATATAATGCTTCGTAAGGTGCCATTTTGATCGTAAACTAATAACTGTTGTTGTAGGCAAACTCGATCAAAGGCAATTGGTCGTGCCAACTGTTGCGAAAATCCAAGGCACAAGCTCGAAGCATATCAGAGAGATATCTGATCATCCTCTCTGACTGACCATCTATCTGCGGATGTGCGGCTGTACTGAAAGTCAGTTTCATTCCCATTCGTTCTTGAAGTTGCTGCCATAAATGGGAAGTAAATCGAGCGTCTCTGTCAGATACTATAGTAGTCGGAATCCCATGAAGCTTGACAATCTCCCGGTGATAAATCTCTGCCAACTTATCCACTTTGTATGACATGTTGATCGGTAGGAAATGAGCACTCTTGGATAGTCGGTCGATAATTACCCAAATGCTACCGTAGCCACCTCTAACTTTAGGCAAACCAGACACGAAGTCCATGGCAATACCCTCCCAATTCCATGTAGGAATGGGTAGTGGCTCAAGCAAACCTCCCGGTCTTTGATGTTCAACTTTAACTTGCTGACAAGTCGAGCATCTCTTGACGTAATCAGCTACGTCTCTCTTCATACCTCTCCACCAGAATAATTCTTTTAGATCCCGGTACATCTTACTTCCTCCTGGATGAACTGTGTAAGTTGTGTTGTGAGGTTCATTGAGAATCTCTTTCCTCAAGACTCTCTGGAACACAAACTCGGGACTTGTAGCGGAGAATTCCTGTGTCGTCCACACCAAACTGAGTCTTAGAATCAGCTGCGATGTGAACTATCTGTCTCTGAGTCCACTCATCCGTAGCCTGAACATCTCGAATCTTTCGACCCAACTCTGACTGGATCGATATGCTGTGAACATGGGCCCGGGAACTGATGTGAACTCTCTCTAACTTAGCCTCTAGCTGGGCTATGCTCGCCTTTCGGCTCAGTGCATCGGCTACAACATTCGCCTTTCCGGGATGGTACTGAATCTTGCAATCGTAATCCTCAAATAACTCCATCCAACGGCGCTGTCGTTTGTTCAATTCCTTCTGAGTAAACAAGTACTGAAGGCTCTTATGATTTGTGAAGATGTCGAACGTGATGCCGTAAAGGTAATGACGCCATTTCAATAAAGCAAATACAATGGCGGCTAGCTCAAGGTCGTGCGTGGGATAGTTCTCTTCAGCTGGCTTTAGCTTCCTCGATGCATAAGCTATAACTTTCCCATTCTGCATTAACACACAACCTAATCCTTCGTATGACGCATCTGCATACACGACAAATCCTTCAGAACCCTCGGGCAGGGTCAATACTGGGGCTGTGGTCAATCTCTTCTTGAGCTCTTGAAAGCTGGTTTCACATTTGGCTGACACTCAAACTTAGCTTCTTTCTTCGTCAACGCTGTTAACGGGCCCGCAAGTTTAGAGAAATCCTTGACGAAACGTATGTAGTATCCTGCTAAACCCAAGAAACTACGGATCTGTGTAGGAGTCTTAGGTCTCTCCCAATCCAGCACTGTCTCAATCTTCGAAGGATCTACCTCAATTCCCGTTCCGGATATGACAATTGCTGAACTTAGCGAACAATTGGTGCTCTCTCAAAGCTTGGAGCACAATCCGGAGGTATTCAGCGTGTTCTTCTTCGGACTTCGAGAACACTAAGATGTCGTCAATGAAAGTAACGACGAACTTGTTGAGGTACGGACGGAAAATCCTGTGCATCACGTCTATAAAAGCTGCTGGGGCGTTCGTGAGTCCAAACGGCATGACCACAAACTCGAAATGTCCGTATCGGGTTTTGAAAGCTGTCTTCGGGATATCCTCTGATCGGATACGGAGCTGGTAATATCCTTGTCTAAGGTCGAGCTTGGAATAAACCCTCGATCCTTGTAGCAAGTCGAATAATTCCTCGATATGCGGTAAAGGATACTTGTTCTTCATTGTCATCCTGTTCAATTCTCGGTAATCGATACACATGCGAAGTGTACCATCCTTCTTCTTCACGAACAAGACTGGAGCACCCTAAGGCGAGGCACTCGGTCGGATATATCCAATGGAAAGGAGTTCATCGAGTTGGTTCTTCAATTCTTTCAACTCGGCAGGAGCCTGTAGCGCCCCTTTCCGAAGGAGGAGAAAGGACACCACATCCGCATCGAGACGAACTCCCAAACGAGGTAGATGTACCCCATTTAAAAATCCATCCCGGCGAACGGCAAGCACTCAATCTATACCGGCAACAACGTACCTAGTCCAACAACAACAACCAACAGAAATAACAAAGTGCGGAAGCTTAACATATTTATATCAATTAAATATTCAAAGCCACACGGGGCATCAATTAACATAAATCAATAGTAAAAAAAATACATATTTAAATAGTCAATGCTCCACGAATATCCATCACATCATCGAATATCAATCATCATTACTATATCCATTTCTACTAAACAAAATGATTTAATAATAAAAGACAGACTATTGTTGGACACTACCGACAATTACCAAAGGACACGAAGACCAAGACTCACGACCCGCTGTTGCCAACCGACATGAGAGGTGACAACGCCACCTGTCGACCTAAAGTAAGAATTAAAACAACGAGGGGGTGAGTATAAACGATACTCAGTGAAGGTAAAAAGGGAACAAGTACGAACCACGCTTCCGGGTTTTTATACATATATAAGAAAGTACATTTGCAGAATTTAAGAAAACCAGAATGTGCTTCGACTTGCATTAATTACAATTAATAAGCATTAACGATAAAGCATAAATAGAAGTAATATCCCAGCGAGAATGGGCTTGTTCCTCCTTATAACCCCTTCATGTCATTATAAAACTCCATCTCCGGTGTCTGACCCCATAGTGCGACCATGGGCAACGAGTTGAATTTTAGGAAAACGTGCAACGGATGCAACGCCCACCATCGCTCCCAACCGTGGCTATCAACTCCTGACAGGCCACGATTGACGCTTAATTTTGGGAAAAGTACCTCGGGCAACCCCCTGGACGCTCGTCCCCTAGTGAGACCCTCGAATACCCTCCCGGGCCCTCATTAAAAGAAAAGTCCACAATTTTGCTCGCGTTCAAGAAACAATATAAGTTGAAAGCCAAACGGGCATTTAGACAAGTATGTGACGACAAAGGGGTGACTATAAGTTCCATACGTGTCGGGAAGCACTGGCATCCTCCCCTAACGACTTCCCTCATAGACCCTACCAAAGTCAAAGCGTCACGTTTGAAAAGAAAGAGTTTACTTGCCTATTGAAAACAAAACGATTTAGATATACTAATAGGTATAAGTTAATATCAAAACATTTGTTATTAAAATCATGAAAATATAATTAAATATTTAATAGATATACAAGAAAGGAAATCAAATCAATATGAGCACGTAAGGGTAGTTCGCAATAAATAAAAGAAATCCTTACTCAAGTTGAAAGCATTTTAAAACCCTCACCTGGGAGCACGGGAACGACAAGCCACTCAAGCTATTCCTTAAAAGGACGGCCTGAAACTGTCAGATGACAAACCAAATAAGACAAGACACGACGTACGACTCTCAAAGACTACAACGCATGAAAGACCAATTAATAATCATGTAGTAATTGAAATTACAAGTAAAATGCATTTAAATCCATTAAACGAAAGATACGCAATTAAAGATGCTAAACATGCTCAATTGAAATTCTAATTGCACATTCATGCATAATATATTATAAAGAAGCACTCATGCGATTTTCGGATCATTCGGACAACATTCATAAATTGGGGAAAAAGCCCTAAACGAAAAAGGCTCGATTCAAGGTCCGAACGAGGTCAGAATTTTGAAAACTTTACGAAATATTCATCCTTGAATCATATGGAAGCTATAGGTGTAAACGGCTCGATTTTAGGGGGTCGTATGCAAAAAATCAACTTTTATTTTTGGACAATTGACCCCATTACCGTGAGCAACTAAAGAAAAAGGCTAAAAATTTGGTTAAGGCATTCGGACGGGCTAACGCACGGCCTTGTGCATGGTCTTGAGCACGCACTCAAGACCATGCAAACTAAAGCAATTGCGCACTGGCTTGCACACCGGGGCGCGCAGGCCGGTGCAGGCTCAAGGTGGTGCACACGGTCTTGCCAAGATCGTGCGTTGGACCGTGTGGTTTATCTTCCAGGTGCAGAAAACGCGATTTCAAGGTTTCTCACGAGGGTTTCGTCCTAAAATCAACTAGGGTGAATTCTATAGCTAAAATCAACATATAAAATTCACACTCATGCATTGTACACATTAATGGCTACCATTTGATCCGAACTACACTAAAAATGGTAAACTCTAACCTACAAACCCATCAAATTATCAAATATTCATTTCAAAATAAAAGCTAGAAAATCGAGGGATTTAATGGATGAAATGAATTGGGGAAAGAAGGTTACCGATAGATAATCGAATGAGGGTTGTGTAGTTGGTCTCGGAATCTCGATTGATCGAGCGACGGATTCGGGACGGGGTTTCTCCTTCTCCTTTCTTCTTCTTCTTCCTTTCTCCTTCTCTTCTCTCTTTCTCTCTCTCGATTTTGGGGTGTGATCAAGAGTGTGCAAGAGAGTGTGCACAAGAGGGTGTAAGTGTGTTCAAGAGGGTGCAAGTGTGTCCAAGAGGGTGCAAGTGTGTTTAGGGGGTGTGGGTTCGTTTGAGATTAAAATAAATTCGAGGGGTAGAAAAGGTAATTATAAATGGTTGAGGATGTGAAATAAATTAGAATAAATTAAAATTAGCTAACGAAGCTAATCTTTTCATTTAAAATCCAACAAGGTGTCGAATAATTATTCCGAAAATATATTCCGGAATTTTGGGTTGTTACAGAGCCATTCGGTACAGCGACTTCGAATAGGACTCGACTCCCGGAACTAGGTCAATCTCGAACTCTATATCCCGATCCGGTGGTAAGAATTCCAAATTCTAGGGGAACACGTCAATGAATTCATTGACCACGGGCGTTTCTTCGATCTTCGTTTGGTCCTTCTTTCTATAAGAAGGTAAGCTATAAAGCACGTGGCTTCTTCTTTCTGAACGAGCTTCTTGGCTTCCATCATTGAGATATACGGACCTTCTCCTGATCAGAAACCCTGAACTTCATTAGAATCCAGAATAACTTTCTTCTCAAAACAATCAACCTTCGCCCGATGCTCGTACAACCAATCCATTCCGAGAATAACCCCAAACTTCTTCATCGGCAGCTCGATCAAATCAGCCGGGTACTAGATACCCTCGATGATAATCGGACAATGCTTAAGTGCTCGGTTCGCAATAACCTTCGAATCCAACGGCGAACCAACCACCAACACATAATCAAGCAAGGAAACAGGCGCATGCACAGATAAGCAAATAGCAGGCGCAATAAATGAGTGTGAAGCACCCGAGTCATACAATGCATGTATGGGGATGCCATTTATATATATAGTACCTTCCACCACATCGGTTGGATCTGCAACAGCATCCTCAGCATCTCCTTCCAAGGCGTAAACACGGGCATAGGCCTGAGGCTGAGCGGCTCCCTGCTGTACCGGTCTCTGCTTCGGGCATACATTCACTCTGTGATCGGCGCTACCACATCCGTAGCACAGTCCATTCTTCTTCCAACATTTGGCCTCTAAATGCGGGCCCTGACAAAATCCACATACAGGTCATGGATGTCCCTGAGGTCGGGGAGGAGCAGGCTGAACGGGGGCCTTGAACGGCTTCTTCCCAGAAGAGGACCCAGACGGAACAAATGGCCTCTTCGAACCAAAGGGAAAACCCTTGGCGGTTGGGATCGGTGTATCGGCCTGAGGTGTCAACGGAGGTGATGGGGGCTGTCTATGTGGACGACGACGTGGAGGCATCCTACAAAGCCAATAGCAGTTATGCATGACAGGTAAGTGAGCATGCAAAGCTGTAAACACATAGACAAGTAATGTTTCAGATAAAGTTCACATAATCACTTAGCACCTTTGCACAAATTCCACAGAAGTCCTAAGCCGTACGACCTAGACACAACCGGACATGACAGACAACCAGGCACGCCAAGTGCAACCTTGAGTTTCACATCCACCTATGTCTAAGTCCATCCCAGTATTTTGATTGTAAAAGATCTATTGTTGTTGATCATCCAACATAGATCCGTCACAATTCAAACACTAAGCGTTCTTGAACACTAGTGAGTGCAATTCTCTAAGTTACACTGGCACACAACGACTGACAAAACGAACAAAACACGACGATTCAGAGCTTAGGCCATGGGACCCAAAGGGCTTTGATACAAACTGTAGCGGGCGCCCCAAACGGGTAACGCACGCCCCGCACCGAGCCCAGACCCAGAACTGAAATGGAATCCGTCCCAAATCGAAACCCGGTGAACGGCACACATTTACTCAATGACTAGGCGGGGGTTTCAAAAACAAAAGAAAACGACAGAGGTGCCGAAGCGAAAATAAACAAAACAATAAATCATAATAATTGCACAAGTATTAAAGCCTACCAAGGCCAACGAAATTCAATTACATAAATAATAAACGGGTTCGATACAATATCCCGACAATAGATAATAACGGGTTCAACATATAATCCCGAATACTACATAAATAAAATCATACGGACAAGAGTTATACATGAACGAAATAAATGCAACTCTAACGACGACGACAACGACGACGATCCCGCCTAGTATCCTGAAACCAATACAGGGGTGAAACAGAGAGGGTTAGTCAAACGACTAAGTGAGGAGGGAATAATAGTGTATATTATAAAACTGAAATAAATCACCAATTTTAAACTTAAAAGAAATCAACATAAAAGAAAGGTTTTCGTAAACAGGTGGTGATTTAGCATAAAACATAAACATATCATATGACTCGGCGAGTCGAGCCCTTAACTCCAATTTCCAAACATAAAACGGGAAACCACCCTTATTCCTCCAATGTAGACGGACCGCTAAATCCAAACTACGCATAACATACAGGTATAACTCAGGTACTCAAAAGGGCTGCCACTCCGGCCTCACCCCGAGCTCCCAAAGGTGGAGGGAACCATAGGATTTCCGCCGTAGACCCGATGTCTACCGACTTCGTCCTATCATCCTTACTCCGGGCCCAAACATACATACATACAGGTCATAACACGCTTTTTAAATCATTTCGGGTTGGCCAAAAGACCGTTTGAGACATGTCATATGCGAGGCCGAAGGCCAAAGTTCGCCTTAGAAAACAAAGGGGTTTTACGTGTCTCTTTCGCAAACATTTCGAAGACTATACGTAGTACTTTTTCATATCAAAACATTTTCGATAAATCGAATAAACATAATAGACACAAATATCTACTAAGTATATATATAGAGATGGTGTGAAAACAAAACATAAATAAGGCTTATATCGGGAGAGGCTTAATATATATATATATACATATAGTACTGGAGTCAGAACCGGAAAGCCTCACCTGTTGGCTATACAAAAAGAATAGATAAATGCAAGACCGGATGCGCTACTCCACGGGAGTATCGTCTGCAAAATACAAAGACACAACCAAATAAGACTAACGACGATGCACGGCTTATACGAAAGCATTAAAACGCATAGAAGCACGTTAAACAGTCATTCATAACACTTAGGTTCACATTCTATCAAAGTACGTAAATTCAATAAGCAAATCAAATTAGAATGCGATAAAAGTTCATAATCATGCATAAAAGGCAATAAGGAAGCATGCTTTCAAGTTTCGGAAGAAACGGACAACATTTGAAAAATAGCCCAAAGTGCCTACACGAAAAACACGAGGAACGGGGCCCGAACGAAGTTGGAAAAATTCAAACTTCCTAAAATATATATTTCATGATTTATAGGACCTATAGGTGAAATCGGATCTCAAATCGGAGGTCAAACGAAGAAAGTCAACTTTTAAAAGTGCCCGTTGACTCATATTGCCGAGAGCAACATTCTGAAAATGAGGAAATTTTGGCTAAGGGGGACACACGGTCTTGGGGACGGGCGGACGCACGGGCTTCAACTCGTGCTCAAGCCGGTGCAGACACTTGCACTGGCGCGTGCACGGGCGTGCGCACGGCCGTGCACAAGACCGTGCAAAGGCTAAAGTGGACGCACGGTCTTGGCGCATGGTCTCAAGACCGTGCGGATTCTCAGAACAGCAAAAAATTACAGAAATGAAGAAAACTCGCGGGAATGAACCAAAATTCGATATTTAACCAATCAATCATGTAAATCTCAAGTTAAGACTTACATATAATGATATACAACATCTAATCTACCTATAAAACCAACAACCACGTAAATCCATCCATAGAATCATTCAAAATCAACATTTAACCTAAATGTGCAACTATTCACAAAAACTAGAAAAACGAAGCAATGGAGGCATTAATCCAGAGAGACGTGAGAAGCTTACTCATAGATAAGATCGAGAGGAGTTCGCAGGATTTCACGGCTCGGAATTCGGTCGGGAAACGAAGTTGGGACGATCAATCGAAGCTTTTTCTTCTTTTTCTCTTTTTTCTTTCTTTTTCTTCTCCTCTTCTCTTCTTTGTGCGTGAATGAGGTGAGAGAGAGAGAGAGATGAGACTTAGTCAAAATTTGACTTGGGTTGAAAATCGAAAGGGCATGTTCGTAATTTTATAAAATTTACTCAAAAATTCAAGTTGTCCAAATAATATATAATTACAGTCAAAATTCATGAAATTAAACGCACAATGACATGTCGTGATTTAAATATCAAAATTCAATCATTTATGAAATTGGTATAAAATCGTATAATAATATCAAATAAAATAATTAAATCACGTAAATAAACGATTCGAACATACCGGAATGTAATTTGGATTTTCGGGGCGTTACAGGTTATACCGGGTTTGGATCTAAAATAACTACGTAAAATGATTGATCTTCATGTGGCCACTACGAGATCTTGAAGGCAGAGAAAAATATCAATCAAAAACCAAACATTGTTCCTGAGCATCCAGCCCCGAAAATTATTGCAGAAGCTGCTTCTTCAAGCACTGAAGTGTCAACAGTGAGTTCTAATCTTAAATGGGAATCAATCATATGTTGTTTGATTCGTTGTTGTACTCAGATCATCTCTGTTTTTCTGATTTTAATCTGTCTTATTATTGTGAGTAAGTAGAATATTGTTGGTATTTAGGGTTGTAATATTAACACCAACTATTTTGAGGAAGATATTCTAGTACCTAATATAAGGGGCTGTGTTGTTGGTGAATCTATGATAAGTATTATAAAGTTTCCTATTCTCCTACATGTTTTTGTTGATGTATTCATACTGTATGGGTAGTGACCAAGATGACCAGTTTTTCATTGTTTTGGCAATGCTGCAGTGATGATTTTGTTTAGTAAAACTGATATCTGTAATGATTTATCCTTAGCTATATCTAGACTATACATTGCCTTAAACAACCTCTGTTAATATTCATTTAATTATCTGATGGATGATATCCATTACACCACCTCTGTGTTTTTTTGTATATAATTTTTGTTCATTTTCTGCAAAGTGCTATCATAAATCCAACGTCAACACTGCAGTAAGATAATAAACTTCATAAATAAAGCATGATATAAAGGTGGATATCCATAGATATCTTTCCTAGTATGGCATTGTACTTATCTATCTAACAAGGAAAATTTGCCATTTCTTGGAAATAACTTAGCCATTCTATAATAGCATTATCATATTACTTAGCAGTACCCCTTCCATATTACCCAAAATGCCATGTGCTGATCATTATTCTAGCCGCTTAAAAGTCAAGGCAGCGTTTTGATTTGCCGTCTTTCTCTCGATCGAACCTCTGCTCTGGTGTCCAATTAAAGTTTTCTTCCCACCTCATTGCCGGATTACTTGGATATGGTAAGAGTTCTCCAATAGCTTGGGAAGTGCTCTCAGGAACAATTCCTTTGTTCATTGGATCTCCTCAGCAATTTCCTCAAGTGTTTAATCTCTTGAAAATTTTCTTTCAGGGTCACTGCAAAAAGGGTAAAAGATTATAGAAGTGTTCTTTTGTTAGCAATAAATATGTTCTGTAAATTTTTTATGTATGCATATAATTTATTATGATATTGTCACCAGATTCTTCAAGCAACTCTTCAGTGGTGTACAACTTCGACTCTAAACTCCTTGGTGTTCCAATCTGCCGAAGTCCCTCGCTTCATCAGTGCCAAAGATTTCAACCAAGTCCATCCACATGTGTTCGTTTTCATCACGGTAAATGTGTCCAAGAGGATGGATCTACATGAAAAAGTAAATCAATAAAACAATGATCAAGACATGGTTAATCGGCCAAATAATAACTTATTTATGCAGTCTATTTTTTTGTAGCTAGAAGGCTTATGCTGCAAATTTCTTCCCATGTATCATCTGTTGCCGTGACCGTGTTGTTGAGAATATCGTAATTAACATCAAGACAATTTATGATTGCTTTCCAGGTAGAATAACGTTCAGCACAATATTCAAACGTTATTTTCACATCTTCCAAATTTAGAGAAACCTTCTCCCCATCATTTATCCTTACTCTAACCTTCTCCAAAATTTCATCGTCAAACACCGTCAAACTTCATTTGTTGATTGTTGCAAAGTATTGAAGGTGCCTGATGAAAAGGTCATCAATCCACCGAGTCCACATCTCGTTGTACATGATGCTCTTTGAGAACATATTTGGAAATCTTTTTTTGTGTTTTCTGCTGCATTTTTGTTTATCCTAATCTTCCTATTTGTAGTACAACTTCTGATAGCAAATTGAGCACCTCACAACATTAATGAAGGCATCATTATTATTATGTACAAGATGGAATTTCTTTTTTTTTGCTCATCCAGTCAACTCACAACCAAACTTTCACTTCTGAAGATAATCTCTTGCAGTGTGAAGTTTTTTATAGAAGTGTTCTTTTGTTAGCAATAAATATGTTCTGTAAATTTTTTATGTATGCATATAATTTATTATGATATTGTCACCAGATTCATCAAGCAACTCTTCAGTGGTGTACAACTTCGACTCTAAACTCCTTGGTGTTCCAATCTGCCGAAGTCCCTCGCTTCATCAGTGCCAAAGATTTCAACCAAGTCCATCCACATGTGTTCGTTTTCATCACGGTAAATGTGTCCAAGAGGATGGATCTACATGAAAAAGTAAATCAATAAAACAATGATCAAGACATGGTTAATCGGCCAAATAATAACTTATTTATGCAGTCTATTTTTTTGTAGCTAGAAGGCTTATGCTGCAAATTTCTTCCCATGTATCATCTGTTGCCGTGACCGTGTTGTTGAGAATATCGTAATCAACATCAAGACAATTTATGATTGCTTTCCAGGTAGAATAACGCTCAGCACAATATTCAAACGTTATTTTCACATCTTCCAAATTTAGAGAAACCTTCTCCCCATCATTTATCCTTACTCTAACCTTCTCCAAAATCTCATCGTCAAACACCGTCAAACTTCATTTGTTGATTGTTGCAAAGTATTGAAGGTGCCTGATGAAAAGGTCATCAATCCACCGAGTCCACATCTCGTTGTACGTGATGCTCTTTGAGAACATATTTGGAAATCTTTTTTTGTGTTTTCTGCTGCATTTTTGTTTATCCTAATCTTCCTATTTATAGTACAACTTCTGATAGCAAATTGAGCACCTCACAACATTAATGAAGGCATCATTATTATTATGTACAAGATGGAATTTTTTTTTTTTTTTGCTCATCCAGTCAACTCACAACCAAACTTTCACTTCTAAAGATAATCTCTTGCAGTGTGAAGTTAATTCATCAATTAATGAAGGTAAAGTGATGGATAGAATCTGCAAGTTGTTTCACAGTATATGCAATCTAAACACATTTCTTGTAATTCCCTCATAGGTTATATAATATAACAACATAATTTATTCAGGGTTACAGGCAAATAAGATATCAAATATATAGGGTACCAATAAATTATCGTTCTCTAAAAGTAAATAATTTCATTTCACTTTGTCGCACTCTTCAAAATTTTCTTGAAGTAAAGTGAACCATCTTTCTCCACTCTCGTAATAACAAATGCCTATCATATGCCTCTGCAAGATTCGGACTTAAAAATTAGATTTCAGATCATCAATTATAGCTTATGAGAATAAAAGATCCGAATAAATAGTTGAATAAGAATTAAAAAAATTCACATGGAGTGCCAACTGAATCGATTAAAGAAAAATAATATTGTGTTTACCTTCGTGAAATCTTCGCAGAATTTTTCCGACGCTCTAACCTTATTCCAAACCATATGGTAGTAAACTCCTTCACTATTAGTTAATTTTTGAATACTTCGTAACGTTGTCTCAAGTATTTCGTACGAATGCAACGTATCCGGGGTTGTAATCCGTTTGAAATTTGGCATTCAAATGTTCAGCGGCTGCCTTCATCACGACATCTCTCAGATAAATATTGTTACACACTGGCTCTCGTCTCTTATTGTATAAGTAATATATGAGTTCATCATCCTTTTCCTTACTCCAGCCTGTTCCGTATAATTTTTTTTCTTTGGTAGCCCTTTTTGCCTTTCGTTAGATCTCAGTCATATAGAGGACATTGAGTAACAATTAAGTCTTGAAGTTGGTTAAAAAAAATACAGATTGGGGTTAGAAGAATGCTAGGCGCTTGGAGAAAGGATGTTATGGCTTAATCTATTTAAGTGTGGTACGTATTACCAACTGCATGGGAATATATAATAATTGAAGTTATATTATTTCCCAAATACAAAACCCTACATCTCATTGGCTCTAGCATCGATTGATCACAACTTCCAATACACAAATTAGGTTTAACACCAATAAATTGCAGTCATCAGTCCAAACTCAGTTGTTGTTGGGAGAATAAAGTGGATACAACAAATTGATTTTCTCACAAGCATTCATTACCAAGTAAGAAACATCACATTTTCTTTGCCTTTACTACTGTAAATATCAAATCCTTTCCTTGAGATTCCTGACGAATACAACTTACCAATATCTATTTCACAATATTCTCAATCTTCCCATGTGAATATCACATCTGCAGACTGCATACAACAATAAAGATGGCCTTATCTGTACTTGTAAGTGTTGAGAAGACACCGAGTTCTATTATCTCTAACAACTGATTTCCACATAAAGGCTTAACAAGGTATTTGAACCTTGCGTATTCAGTAATCACAAAGGCTAATCTAGAAAGTCATAGCCCATGATGGAGATGAAGCTTTGCACCAAATGGTGCTTGCCAATATTTTGCCTAGTTTATCCTCTCCAATTATTGAACACATTGTGTTGGGCCTTTTTATGCATTCAATAATAAACATGTATCTGAATTATGGGGTATGTGATGGGTGTCGAATCCACAAAAAATTATAGATTTATAATACCGATCTACCAAACAACACAAAATTGCATATAATGGTAAAAGGGGTCGAACACAGGGATTAATTGGTACGATTTATTTCTTATGAGAATCAAGCTATTTAACAAAAGCAGTTAAAAGAGGGGGATTTTGGATTTGGTTTAACAAACTAAAACCTAAAACTACTTAAGAAAAATTAAAAGAGAATAATGATTTTTTGGGATTTTTCAATTTATAAACTAACAACCAAATCAACTAAAATGAATAATCAAATAGAGAAAATAGATAGGGATAAATCAAAGAGGAAAAATAACTAGCCGGGATATTCTCAACTCTTGTCCTAATTATCGATCATAAATTAAAAGATAATATCAAATTTATTAGATAGATTAACTACAGCAATCAACTACGTCTGATCACCTCGTCTCTTCTTATGTATAGTCTAACTCAGGCACTACCTAAAGTTATCCCCTAATCAATAAAGACCCCTCGATAGACTCCTCTAAGAATTCAGTTATTGACAACATTAAAATAAAGAGATATTAACCCTAACCCGACTAATCAAAACACTGTTTCATCTAAGTTAGATCGCAGTTCCCTTAGCACAATCAAGTATATTTCATAAATATTCTAGCACTAATTGTCACAATTATCATGAATGTCAAATAACTCCTTCAACAATATGAATGACTGCATGTAAATTACTCAATATAATCAACTCGCGAAATTGAAAACACCAAGTAATCACAATATCAATTAATATAAAGAACTACAAATATCATTAATTGGAATAATAAAATATTTAGATCTCACGACATATAGATAAGAGTATCAAATATCCCAACTAGAAACTAAATTAGCTACTCATCGTATCTATGAATTTCTCCATTGAAATTAGAGAGTTTATAGAATATGAATTATTCTACGAAATAACCCGGAGGGAAGAAGATCCCAGTCGTCTGACTCCAATTTCTGCCTTCTGCTCCAGCTTCTCTTCTCTTGAAATTTCGTCTGTTGTGTGTTGACAGAAAATATACCGAAAGTGGTGAATGATGATTGAATGTGTTGCGCCGAAAAGGTATGGTGAATCAGTTGTGTCATGTATGAAAGTTACGTTTTGCCTAGGTTAATTATGTTGTATCCAATTCCAACTTAGATTCTCTTGGGCCTTCAAACAATTATCAAGCAAATTGGTCTTCAATTAATTGGCATGTGGGCTTCTTCTCTAAATTGGGCTCAAACCATCAATTGGCTTTCTTTTCTTCTACCGTGGCTTGGACTAAATGGCAACATGGACCTTCTCATCAATCCTCTTGGGCCTAACTAATCAACTCAATTATAGCTCCATTAAGTAATTATAATTAAGCCTACAATTATATAATCTGCCGCCACTTGGAATTGTGAATTAAGAGCAAACATTCTCTACAGTCGATCCATGCACTTGATCTTCTGTATCACGTACTTAGCAGGCATAAAATCAGTTAGGGACTCACACTCTGCCTTCTTTAGATTGGGCATGTGCACGTTCAAGCTGTTCGTTCAATCTAAGTGCTAAAAGTACCGGTTTTGACCAACTTCCCAACAATCCCACAATTCCTACACCAAAACAACGAAAGCAATTCAAATTCCAAGAAATAAAGCATAAACAAAGGAAAAACGAGGGAAATTCGACTACAAAAGTAGGAAGAATAAACGAGTTATCAGTATGCATGCTGCTGTGAGGAGTGTTACTGAAAAACTGAATGAAATGATGAAGAAAGATTATACTTGGCAAAATTTGAGGCATAAGATTGTCCAGATCCGTCACAGGTTCTTGCGTTTCAGGCAATTTCTTCAGCAGTATGGTGTTGTCTACTTTCCGAAAGATAATATTGTTGCTATTGGCCCTGACTATCTACTCATGTGGATGGTAAACGAGGTATTGCATATAAACAATGTTTGCATGGTAACCAGGTTATTTTTACAAAAATATTACTAGTACTATAGCGAGCGCACCCAAACTTGTGACACACGCCCCGCACCAAGTTTCGACCCGAAACTGAAATGAGATTCTGGCCCCGATTCAAAACTCAACGAACGACAAACACGAAAAATAACCTGCTAGGCGGTAACCAAACAACAAACCAACAAAACAACAGAGGCGGAAGCATTAAACATCATAAACGGCTCGGTGCAATTACAGATAATCCTATGTCCACTCAGGGATCTAGCAAAGTGCTAAAACATTAATTATATATTTCATTGCGCAGTTATAAAGGCCACCAAGGTTAGCGGAAATACATGTTGATATCAAAAATATAAATCTAGTCTATTGTAGCGGGCGCCCCAAACGGGTAACGCACACCCCGCACCGAGCCCCGACCCGGAGCCGAAATGGGATCCGACCCGAACCGAAACCCGGCGAACGGCAAGCATTTACTCAATCACTAGGCGGGGCGGGGTTTTAAAAACAACGAAAAGACAGAGACGCGGAAGCAATATAAATAATCAAAGCAATAGAACATAATAAATACACAATTATTAAAGCCCACCAAGGCTAACGAAATTCAATTACATAATATCAAACGGGTTCGATACAGTATCCCGATAAATATAATAACGGGCTCAATAAATACATAATCCCGAATACAAATTAAATAAAATCCTAATATCCTACAACATAATTCATATCATACGGAAGAAGGAATATACATGAGAAAATAAATACAACTCTACGACGACGACGGCGAATCCCGCCTAGTATCCTGAAACCAATATAGGGTGAGACAGAGAGGGTTAGTCAAACGACTAAGTGAGGAGGGAATAATAATGTATATAATAAAACGGGAAATAAATCACCAATTTTAAACTTAAAAGAAATCAACATATAAGAAAGGTTTTCGTAATCGAGTGGTGATTTAACATAAAACAAACTTATCATATGACTCGGCGAGTCGAGCCCTGAACTCCAATATCCAAAACATAAAACCAGAAACCTCCCTTATTCCTCCAATGTAGCCGGACTGCAAACCCGAACTACTCGTAACATACTAGAATAACTCAGGTACTCAAAGGGCTGCCACTCCGGCCTCACCCCGAGCTCCCAAATGGAGGAAACCATAGGATTTACGCCGTAGACCCGACGTCTACCGACTTCGTCCTATCGCTCTTACTCCGGGCCCAAACAAACATGCATACAGTTCATAATCTCGCTTTTCAAATCATTCGGGTTGGCCAAAAGACCGTTCGAGACATGTCATATGCGAGGCCGAAGGCCAAAGTTTGCCTTAGAAAACAAAAGGTTTTACATGTCTCTTTCGTAAACATTTCGAAGACTATACATAGTACTTTTTCATATCAAATCATTTTCGATAAATCAAATGAACATAATAAGCATAAATATCTACTAAGTATATATATAGAAACAGTGTGAAAACAAAACATAAACGTGGCTTATATCGGGAGAGGCTTATTTATATATATACATAATAATACTGGAAACAGAAACGGAAAGCCTCACCTGGCTGCTATGCAAAATAAGAGCAAAAAGCTAGAACCGGCGCTACTCCACGGGAGTATCGTCTGCAAAAATACCAGGACACAACCAAATAAGACTAAAGACGACGCACGGCTTATACGAAAATATTAAAACACCTAGGAGCACGTTACACAATTAAATTAATCACTTAAGTTCAAATTCTCAAACCAAAATAGAGTAATTCATGCATTTAAAAATACAAATCAAGTCCAAATGCAACGAAACTTTACAGACATGCTTAAATTATCATAGAGAAGTATGCATTCGAATTTCGGGAAAATCCGACTTCACATGCAAAAGATAGAAAATTTAATGAAAACTTAAAACGCGTTATTCATATACCCGAACATGTTGTAAATTCATAAATCATGAAATTCATATCTATTTCATATATATCGAATACACGAGCGAAGAAAGAATTCGGAAAAGACGAGTCTCGGAGGGACCCGTAGTGTAAAATGTGCCCTGACAAACAGAAGGTCAGGGCACTGTTCGACCAGGCCACACGGCCTTGTGCACGGCCGTGTGCCAAGGCCGTGCACAATCGGACGAACACGCACGGCCTCATGCACACGGCCTCAAGGACGTGTGTACAGCCCGTGCACCATTCCAAACACGCACGGTCTCTTGCACGGCCGTGCAAGAGGCCGTGTACTCCCACACGGGCTTGCCATACCCCGTGTGCATGGCCCGTGTGCGTAAAAATTGAGCAGAACATGCAGAACATCAAACCCAACACGCGAAAATCAATCCTAATTCAACATTAAATCGATTAATCATGCAAATCAATCCCTAATTTTCACATATAATCATCTACAATATGTAATCTACATATAAAAAACGATAAACACGAAAATCCATCCACAATTACTATCAAAATCATATAAAACCTAAATTATACAACTATTCACAAAAACGAGAAAACGAAGTATAGAAGACATTAAACGAGAGAATCGTTAGAACCTTACTCGTAGAAAAGATCGCGAGGAATTCGTAGACGTAAACTATTCGAAAATCGGTCGGGAAACGAAGTCGGGACGATCGATTGAAATCTCTTCCTTCTCTTTCTCTTTTTCCTTCTCTTTTCTTTTCTCTCTTTATTTCTTACTGGTTGTGAACGAGAGTGAGATGAGAGAGAGTGACTTAGTCAATTAAGTTGACTAGGTTTAAAAGTCGAAGGGGCATTTTAGTAATTTCGCAAAATAAGTTTGAAAACTCACGTTGTCCAAATAATACGTAATTACAGTTAAAATTCATATAATTAAATGCACGTTGACAATTTGTGATTTAAATATAAAATTCACCCATTTACGAAATTATCCTAAAATCTTAGAATAAATATTAAATAAAATAATAAATTGCATAATTACTCGATTAAAATATACCGAATCGAAAATCGGATTTTCGGGTCGTTACATCTATGCCCACCGAGGCCAGTAAATTTAAAGCATCATAGTATAAATTCTAAACATTTGAAATAAAATAAAGACTCAACAGGGACGAGACGGGACTCTACCGCCTAGCTAAATCAACCTAAATCCTATAATCCCGGCTACACAAACACACAACATCAATATTCAATAATTTACAAACACGATTCAAGCTAAGGTACAAGTAGTTCATGCCAAATAGGTTCGAAAAGCTAGAAGCTATAGCAAAAGCTATTATTTAACACAATTATACAAATATCGCAATAAAGCATAAACGACAAGTCAGATTCGAATAATACCAGCGCCGTTAGAATCGTTGCGACGAGGCGGAATTCTGCATGAAGACTCCATCGCCAACTGTCGCTGCTCCGCCCTAGCTCCTTCGTCTGGTGGTTTGAGGGGTGAAACCTGTAGCGGGCGTCCCAAACGGGTAACGCACGCCCCGCACCGAGCCCCGACCCGGGACCGAAATGGAATCCGACCTGAACCAAAACCCGGCAAACGGCACACATTTACTCAATCACTAGGCGGGAATTTCAAAAACGAAAGAAAATGATAGAGATGCGGAAGCGAAAATAAACCAAACAATAAAACATAATAATTGCACAAGTATTAAAGCCCACCAAGGCCAACGAAATTCAATTACATAATTAATAAACGGGTTCGATACAATATCCCGACAAAATATATTAACAGGTTCAACATATAAATCCCGAATACTAACTAAATAAAATACTAATATCATAAAACATAATTAATATCCAAAGGGGAAAAGAGTTATACATGAGCAAAATAAATGCAACTCTACGACGACGACTACGATGACGAAGATCCCGCCTAGTATCCTGAAACCAATATAGGGGTGAAACAGAGGGGGTTAGTCAAACGACTAAGTGAGGGGGAAATAATAATGTATATTAATAAAACGGAAGTAAATCACCAATTTTTAAACGTAAAAGAAATCAACATAAACGAAAGGTTTTTCGTAAGCGGGTGGTGATTTAGCATAAAACATAACTTATCATATGACTCGGCGAGTCGAGCCCTTAACTCCAATTTCTAAACATAAAAACGGGAAACCACCCTTATTCCTTCAATGTAGACGGACTGCTAAATCCGAACTACGCATAACATACAGTATAATCTCAGGTACTCAAAGGGCTGCCACTCCGGCCTCACCCCGAGCTCCCAAAGGTGGAGGGAACCATAGAATTTCCGTCGTAGACCTGATGTCTACCGACTTTGTCCTATCATCCTGACTCCGGGCCCAAACATACATACAGTTCATAACTCGCTTTTCAAATCATTTCGGGTTGGCCAAAAGACTGTTCGAGACATGTCATATGCGAGGCCGAAGGCCAAAGGTCGCCTTAGAAATTAAAGAGGTTTTTCATGTCTCTTTTGCAAACGTTTGAAAGAATATACGTAGTACTTTTTCATATCAAAACATTTTCGATAAATCGAATAAACATAATAGGCATAAATATTTATTAAGTATATATATATAGAAACGGTGTCAAAACAAAATGTAAACATGGCTTATATCGGGAGAGGCTTATTTATATATATACATAATAGTACTGGAATCAGAAACAGAAAGCCTCACCTGTTGGCTAAACAAAAAGAAGAGCAAAAGCAAGAACCGGCGCTACTCCACGGGAGTATCGTCTGCAAAAATACCAAGACACAACCAAATAAGACTAAGGACGACGCACGGCTTATACGAAAGCATTAAAACATATAGAAGCACGTTAAACAGTCATTCATAACACTTAGGTTCACATTCTATCAAGGTACTTTAATTCAATAAGCAAATCAAATAGAATGTGATAAAAGTTCATAATCATGCATAAAAGGCAATAAGGAAGCATGCATTCAAGTTTCGGAATAAACGGACAACATTTGAAAAATAACCTAAGATGCCTAAATGAAAAAACACGAAGAACGGGGCCCGAACGAAGTCGGAAAAATTCAAACTTCCTAAAATATGTATTTCATGATTTATAGGACCTATAGGTGAAATCGGATCTCAAATCGGAGGTCAAACGAAGAAAGTCAACTTTTAAAAGTGCCCGTTGACTCCCATTGCCGGGAGCAACATTCTGAAAATGGAGAAATTTTGGCTAAGGCATACACACGGTCTCGGGGACGGGCGGACGCACGGGCTTGAACTCGTGCTCAAGCCGGTGCAAGCACTTTGCACGGGCATGCGCACGGGCGTGTGCACGGCCGTGCACAAGACCGTGCACAGGCATAAGATGGACGCACGATCTTGGTGCATGGTCTCAAGACCGTGCGCAAGGCCGTGCGGATTCTCAGAACAGCAGAAATTTGCAGAAATGAAGAAAACTCGCGGGAATGAGTCAAAATTCGATATTTACCCAATCAATCATGCAAATCTCATGTTAAGACTAATATATGACGATATACAACATCTAATCTACCTATAAAATCAAGAACCACGTAAATCCGTCCATATAATCATTCAAAATCAACATTTAACCTAAATGTGCAACTATTCACAAAAACTAGAAAAACGAAGCAATTGAGGCATTAATTGCGAAAGGTGTGAGAAGTTTACTCGTAGAAGAGATCGTGAGGAGTTCGTAGGCGTAAACGGTTCGAAAATCCGTTGGGAAACGAGTCCGGCACGATCGATTGAAGCTTCCTCTTTCCCTTTCTCTTTTTCTTTCTTTTCTCCTTCTTTTTCTTTTGAGGTTGAGCGTGAATGAGGTGAAAGAGAGATAAGAGACTTAAGTCAAAATTTGACCTGGGTTAAAAATCGAAAGGGCATTTTCGTAATTTACAAAATAAGTTCAAAAACTCATGTTGTCCAAATAATACATAATTACAGTCAAAATTCATATAATTCAACGCACATTAACAATTCGTAATTTAAATATAGAAATTCATTCATTTACGAAATTATTCTAAAATCTCGTAATAAATATAAAATAAAATAATAAATTGCACAAATACTCGATTCGGACATACCGGATTATAATTCGGATTTTCGGGGCGTTACAAAACCACCACCAAAAGACTCCTCTCGTCACGCCCGTCACAACCCTGGTGATCCGCAACCGTGGCATCGTCGGACGCTGCTGGAAAGCTCCGTCACTACCACCGCCTTCCCACCTCTATAACTCCGCCGTCCGGTGGAGTTTCAAGGTAAGACCAACGCTAAAATGCTCCTCTCGTCATGGGCTTCAAAACACAGTTGGTGCGCCACCTCGCCGCTGCCGGAAAAGCGAGATCGGAAACCACCATCACCATACGGAAAATTCATCGTAGCTTCCGTTGGAATTCACACATGCCCCAGGCGCAGCGAAATTAATGGATTTCAAAAATTTTAGTCCCGGGGCATTATTGTGAATCTTCATCCAATGAATTCAAGGACTTTGAAACGTTTATACATATTAAGAAAATTATGCACCTTTACGCACTCCTTTTGTAGTCATTAATGATAGAAAACTTTCCAAAGCTTAGGTCCCGTTCCTGATTCGCACAACAGGCTTCTCTATTCTACCAAGGATTCAATTTTAACTGAATCCCTCTAACGTTGATCCACGACTTCTCGCAGACAAACTCTGAATCACTTAAATCCTACTAGAGAGATTTAAAACCAGTATTTATCTATAGGGAACAAGAGAATTGAGAAGAGAATTGCCAAAAATTTGTTCACATGAAATGTAGGGAGAGAGAGAGAAAGAGGTGCAAGAGAGAGAGAGAGAGATTAGGGTTAGGAAAAATCCAATTTTTCTCTTAATCTGTTTTTATGTAAAAACTCTCATTCTATATTATGTGTGTCACGTATGGAATAGACTTGAGTGCAGGGCTATTAATAACCCTGCAATGGCAAAAAATTCCAGTCCTAGATGGGCTGGGATTTTCGGCCACTGCTACTATTGGGCCCAGCAGTATTAGGCCTTCTCAATTTAATACCAGATTAAATATTTCAGGCCAAATTTAATTAATCATAATTAATTAAGCAAGTCTATTATATCATAAGGTGGGCTTTAATTTATTCTAAATAAATTACAAGCCCATCATTAATCAACTTGGGCTAAAATTAATTCCAAATTAATTCTCTAGTTGTAGCGCCCGCTCTACAGCCCCCGAACCTGCACAGATTCCCAAGCTGAGAACGGCGCCTCAACCCGAGAAAACCCATACAAGCTAACGGGTCTATCCCAAAACTTGGCAACAGCAAATCCCCAAAGAGACAACAGTTAAACAATTCAGAAAACATAGCGGAAGCGAATTAATAACATAAAGCATAAATGCCACTTCAGGGCCAATTCAAGTATCTAATAACTTCAAAACCCATTCAGGGGCAACGTAAAGTAAATATAAAGGGGTGGGGATCAATATAACATTAAATACATGCCAGGACAAAAGAATAATCTAACGAGAGAGTTACGGACAACAATCTAGACAACTCGGCAAAACCAAAAAGGCCTATCTAAGTATTGTTGCCAATCCGACATGCGAGACATGTCGGTCTCTCAATCTACCTGAGGCAAGAACCAATAAACGAGGGTGAGTCAAGGAACTCAATGAAGATATGGTTAGAGCAAGTCGAGTCACGCTTCCGGGTTTTAATAGAAAATACATATGCAATAAAGAAGAAACCGGAATGTGCTTTGACTTGGATATTCAATAAAACAATAAAGACAATAACAATATAGAGTAGTAAATAAATATCCCAGCGAGAGTGCGCCTATTCCTCCTTATTTCTCCTCAAGACATTATAAAAACTCCATCTCCGGTGTCGAACCAAGGAGCAACCTAAGGTTCGACTATAGTGAATTTAAGGAAAGCGTGCAACACATGCAACACCCACCATCGCTCCCAACCGTGGCTATCAAACTCCTGACGGGCCACGATTGACACTTAGTTTTGGGAGAAGCACCTCGGGCAACACCCTGGATGCTCGTCCCCAGATGCAACCTCCAGATACCATCCCAGGGCCCGACGAAAAGTCCACAATTTTACTCGCTTTTCAATGAAGGTTTGAGTGCAAAACGGGCAATTGGGAAAGTGGTGACGATGAAGGGGGTAACTACAAGTTCCGTACGCGTCGGGTTGTTCTGACAAACTTCCCTAACGACTTTCCTCATAGACCAAATCCTAAGTCAAATCATCACGTAAAAGGAAAGAGTTTACTTGCCCTTTTGAAAACAAATCAATTTTGGATACTATTGCATGATTTGATATTAAATGATTTGTTGATAAAATCATAAAGATATATGTTCGAAATATTTAATACTAATAACAAGGAGAGAAAGAATAAAGGATCAAGTAAGGCAGGGGGGTTACGGGGTTTTAGCATGTATACATAGACATATATGTTCAAGCCCATTTTAAAATGATTTAAATCATCACCTGGTGTGCCAAAAAGAATGCCTAGCAGCTATGACTCACTGCTCTCCAACCTCTGACTGATCTATAGACAAGACAGGACCTAGACGAATTAATAACGACTCTAAAAGCACAAATAAGCAATTAATTGACGAACGGCTAACCAAATGAGTCCACAATCATGCATATGCCAATAATAATATTTATGGAAGCTACCACGTAAATTTCAAGAAATTTCCGACAAGTTTCCAAAAATACATACACGTAAAATAACACTATTCACAGTCCGAACGAGGTCGGAATTCAACAAACATTTCAAAATATTAATCTATAACTCACAAGGAATCTATAGGTGAAATCAGTATAATTTTTGAAGTTCGGATGCAAAAAGTCAACATAAAATAGCGAGGGGTTGACTCGATTCCCGAGAGCAACCAAAGAAAAAGGCTGGAAAAATGGCTAAGTCTTTCACACCGGCCTGTGCACGGTCTTGAACACACTGTTAAGACTGTGCCCTACACACCGCCAAGTGCACGGTCACGCCCGTGCAGGCAAAAAGAGACGCGCATGGGCTCTTGCACGGTCTTGATCAAGACCGTGCGTTAGCCCGTGTGGATCAACAGCAGACAGCAGAAAACGCGATCGAAACATAAAAATCGAACCAAAAATTCATATAACTCATTTTTTCACGCGAATCAACACCTATAAATTACAACAAACATCAATCAACTTATAAGGAACATTTCTATCCAAGAAATATGAAAAATGATCAAGAAACGGGCTCACATTCATCAAATTTCAAAATATATTCCCGAAATAACAAACATGCTCAAAACCTCATAAATTCGTAAAAAGAAATGGGGAAATTGGTACCTAAAGAGAGATCTCGTTGAGAGGATCTCGTAAGTTCGAACGGCACGGAATTCGGTGGAGAAACGAGCTTGGGACGATCGATTCGGGCTTCAAATGCAAAAGTTCTCTTTCTCTTCTTCTCTCTCTCTCTCTCTCTCTCTCTCTCTCTCTCTCTCTCTTGTGCGAAAATTAGGGTTCAAGGAGGGTTTGTGATTTATATCAAATAATTCGAAATTTCGAAAATACGAAGGAATATTTCGGTAATTTTAGAAAGTCCAATTTAAAACATTTTGGCCAAATATATCAATATTAATATCAAACGAAAGCAAAACAAATAAGGAATTTAAATACGCACATAATATTATCACGTTGGGTCAAATACGAAATAATATAATATAACTCACATAATACGAGAAATAGGTTTGAGAAAGATAATTGATCGGGAAAAAGAACTCACAATGATTCTTGAATTTCTGGGTCGTTACACTAGTCCAATAAGCCCAATTAACATTTAATTGCTACAGATCTTTCTTTCTATTAATTGTATTTGTTTTATTCCAAGTAAATCATACGTAACTCAATTAATTAATTTGACTTGAATTAACATCAATTAATTCTCAAGTCAAAACATTCAATTATCCTTTAATTGAATTGTGTTTCTCCTCAATACTAATTTTTTTTAATAAACCGGCCGATCTCGGACCGTGGGGTTTTAACGAAGGACCCCCTCTTTTTGATTAACAACACCATAAAGGTCAAAATACAACATCACCAGTCTAAGTACCACAACAAAAACCACATCACAAAGTAATCACCTATACAAAGACAATCTAGGGAAAGAATGAACAAATTACAATGAGCCCCTAGCTACACTTTACAATCAGGTAAACAACAACAGATTGACAAAGCTATACTTTACAAGTAGGTATAAAACCACAACGAATGAATCAAGATATTAGCAAGATTCAGCACAAAAACTATCCTAGCAATTATGACATGAGTACAATCCAGTCCACTAAGCCACCTATCCCATCAAGTATGATTTGGCCAAGTTAACTTTTAATTACTTTAGACTTGAATTAATTTCCAATTAATTCTCAAGTCTAATTTAGGTAATATTTTATCAATTAACATGTCTCTTATATTTAATCATATTAAATACTTGTTAATTAGCTTTAATTAACTGTTACATGTTAGTTTCTTATAACTAACTCATTGGTCTCCTGTTAATGAATTAATTCATTTGTCAATCTAATTGACTGTTATCAAACTCTATTGATATAGATAAAGTAGTTTATCTTTGGAAGTCATTGTGTGACTCCTCAGGTTCACCAATAGGACAACAGTAGGAACACATTCTTAATGCTTGTGACTTTAATTAAACTCATTTAATTAAAGACTATTTGTGAATCATCTCATTGACTTCACAAACACATTCCCACAGACCATGGATGACGTCTAGCAACATGTCCATGGCCACCATCCATCGATGAATTGGTATGAACCTTTCAGCCTCATGATCTACTGTGAAACACGATCCTTCTATCATCCAATTCCCGATTGAGACCTAGGGTATGGGAAATGGAACCCTAGGAGTCTTCAATTCTATGAATAATATTCCTATAGCAATTCCATTTGATCTCATACTGTAGGAACTCTTTCCTAGTTGAGACCAACCGAACCTTGCAAGGATTTGATAGTGGAATATACTACAATAGAACTCATAGGAATTCTTCTTGTTCTTATAACAAGTGACAGATCCTATATTGACCCTCACAGCCTCCATGCATAACTCGAACATACCGAACGTACAACTTATATGAAACTTAGAGATTCAGAAGTACATCAAAGTATGCCTCAGTTATACACAAGGCAACCATAGAGCCTCAAATCTAAGGATTAGTTAGACACGATCATGGCTTGGGAAATCCTCCTAATCTCTAAAACTCTATATGAGTCTTACCCCATCTAGGCATTCCCAGCGGGATCCTCAGTGAACTTAATCTGCATTAAGCACCCACATATGCATAGTAGTGTCAAGACACTAATATCATGAAATGGGACACACTTTCATAAAGCTTTGTTATACGAGCTAGTCTCAAGCGAGTCTGATCGACATCCCCTGTGTCTTTTAAACTCTTCTACTTTGAGTGGTTTAGATCGCACTATTGGGTACTTATTTCATGGCCCCCATCAAATGGTGAAACCAAGTCCCTTAGCTTACTATGATCTTGGGGTTTCATCTTTATACAAGAATAAATAATATGCAATCAATTATAATTGAAATATGATGAATTTGGCCAAAGCAGTATTGGATGACTTCCAACGTCTTTCTATTATTGATCACTTGATCATTCCACTCTAGAGTTTTATGGGAAATACCTGAAAACAGTTCGGATTTCTAGGCCACAACTCTAACAGCTCCGCCGTCCGGTCAAATCAGAGGACGGCACCACCACCTTTGGCTTCCTTGTGAAAATCTGGTCCAGACCTAGGTAGCCTCCGCCGTCGCCATCGCCGGAAAAGCAAGATCGCCGACACTCATGTGTCGCCAGCTGTGAACCATCCTAGCGCCGCCGTCGCTACTCTAATGGGGAAAATAATGGTACAATTAGGTTCGTCTCGTCGAGAAGGTCGTCTAGACATATCATTCGTCCAATTCCGACGTCGTTTTCAAAAATTAGGTTTTGAGAGAGAAAAGGGGGTTCGTTCGATCATCGGTTTGCGCACAAATTTCCAAAAATAGAAACTTGCCATATTTATATGATTTTTGAAAAACAAGACAAAAATGCAAAGTCTCAGAATTGGGCATACTTAGTGTCAAAATGAACGTAACGAAAAGCTTAACAAGGTTCGAGGTTCGTTTCATGAAAATCCGGGCATTTACGAAAAGTAAATTTCGGGTGGGGTTAAAGTATAAATAATTTTGGGCTAAAAATACAAATTCTTGAAATATGATTTTATGAAAGATATTTTGAACCTTATGAAAATACTTGGAACCTCGATTAGATTTACACTAGAATCCGACCCAATGTGCACTGTTAAATTACTAGATTAAATTACACGAGCTAAAAATATAAATTTACCAAATTGACCCTAGTTAGTGTTAAAACGATGCAAACTAAATTCATATTAATGCCTTGAAATTAAAATATAAAATCAATGATTTATGAAAATCTTTAATGCATGGGTTGAAAAACATGAAATTACGAGAGATGTCGGGACCGTAAACAGTCCTGTAATGACCCGCAATCTCTAAGTTCAAGATTAGCACAGTTACCGGAATTCGGACCATTTACGGTCCCAACGTCTTTTATAATTGCATATTTTCCAACTCTTGCATTTAAATATTTTTATAAATTATTGTTTTGACATTTAAAACCCAAGGCATTAATTAGAATTTAAATTGCATCGTTTTGTCATTAACTAGGGTTAATTCGGTAAATTTATATTTTTAGCTCGTTTAATCGAATTTATTAATTTAACGGTGTACATTGGATAGGGGTTCAATGTTTTAATAATGCATCTTTTGTGGAGGTTCCAAATATTTTCATGAAATTCTAAATATTATTCATTAAATCATATTTTAAATAAAATTGTATTTTTAGCCCAAATTTTTTTACACTTTAGCCCAACCCGGAATTAACTTTTCGTAAACTCATAAATTTTAAGAAAACGAACCTCAATCTTTGTTAAGCATTTAATTACGGTCATTTTGACACTAAGTACGCCTAATTCCGACACTTTACACAATTTGCACGTTTTTTGAGGATGAGGTATATTATGCAATTATTAAGAGATTTGGGGCCAAAATGAAAATTGGGAGAAGCACTTTCTCCCAAATTGGGGATTTTGCAATTCTTCACAGATTGAAGCAAATGATATATGGAAATCGATCGTCTCGACGAGAGGAACACATTGGTACCATTATTTCGGGCATTTGGATGACGGTGGTGACGCGATGGAGCTCGGAAGTTCCGCGGCTGAGATGGTGGTGGTTGTGGCTTTTCCGGCGACTTTCAGGCGGCGGGCAATGGTGCTTCTAGACCGTTTTTTTTGCAAGGAAGCCAACGGTGGTGGTCTCGTGGCCACCTGACCACCGACGGTGGCGGAATCGACGATTTTCAGGCGGCGGTGATGCTTTCCGGTCTCAGTTCTCCGGCGATGTCAATGCCTGTGGTTGGTCGGGAATTGAAGCCCATGAAGAGAGGAGCATGTTGGCGGTGGTTTCACTTTAATCGGACCACGGACGACGGAGTTATGGCGACTTGAAGGGGCGGCGGCGTTGAGTGGCGGCGGGAGCGGTGGTTCCCGGTGGTTCCAGGTAGAGTCACGACGGCAAACCACCATGGTTGTGACGGGCTCGTCGAGAGGATCATTTCTGTATAAGGGTTCGACTATCGGATACGTTTTGATGGAAGTCCGGTGGCTGCCCGGCGGCGGCACGTGGTCAGTCCAGCACAGCAGCTCACCCGCAGACTGATGGTCAGTCCGAGAGAACCATCAAGATATTAGGCGATATGTTACGAGCCTGTGTTCTCGACTTCTCCACAAGTTGGGACAAACAGTTGCCGCTAATCGAGTTCGCCTATGACAATAGTTATCAATCGACTATTGGAATGCCCCCGTATGAAGCTTTATATGGTCGCAAGTGCCGATCTCCTCTTTATTGGGATCTGGATGATTGGCGAAGAACGAAAGACGGAGTGGATCGAGCTCTTCCTCCTAAGACGATCCGAAAAACTCTTGATACAGTTGCGGTCATTCGTCAGAGAATGAAAGCCGCACAAGATCGACAAAAGAGCTATGCGGATAAGAGACGCCGGGATTTGGAATTTGAAGAAGGAGACAAGGTGTTTCTCAAAGCAACGTTGAGGAAAGGATTCGCGAGAGTGGGTAAAGGTGGAAAGCTCAGTCCGAGATATTTGGGGCCCTATGAGGTTATCGAACGGATTGGGAAGACCGCTTACCGCTTGGATTTGCCCTCGACAATGACCGGGATTCACAACATTTTCCACGTTTCGCAACTTCGAAAATATTATCCCGACGAGTCGCATATTCTCAAAGATGATGGAGTTCGAGTGGAGCCCGATTTGACTATTGAGCTGAAGCTCGTTGAGATTCAAGATCGTAAGCTCAAGCAGCTCCGTAACCGGCAGATTCCTTTGGTTCGTGTTTTGTGGAGGAACCGAACTACCGAGCAAGTAACTTGGGAGACAGAAGCGAAGATGCGAACTCATTACCCCGAGTTATTTTCTGGGACGAGTTAGAATCTGGGGACCAGATTCTTCGAACGGGGGGATAGTGTAACGCCCCGTTATTTTCCGAGGTACTTTAGTCGATTATTTATGAATAATTGTGAATTATTCGAAGTTTTGTGAATTATTTGATTTAATTATTTGATGAGGGATTTTGGAGAATTCTTGTAATTCCGATTATTCGGGAATTCTAACCTCGTATTGTTATCGAGGGTTAAATGAGGGTCATTTTGACTGTAAGATCGATTAATTTCGACAAGTCGACCTTTTAGCCCTAAAATAACAATTTTCGGTATTCACGGACTGGCTCGAGTTTGAGCCGGTATTCTTTTAGTTCCTTTGACTTTCATGTTATCCCCCTTTTCTCACTTTACTCAAATTTCTCAAACATTCAAACCCTTCATCTCATCTTTCTCTCTCGGCACTCACACCTCCAAGAAGAAACTTTGATCATCAATCATCCAACCCTCAAGAATTAAGCTCCAAAACTATCAACCAAGAACTTGCAACTTGTGACTTTTCCATAAAAGCTCTTCTTCCTCCTTCTTCTTCCATCTTTTCCTTGCTTGAGGTAAGTTGCACTTTATGCCATTTCTTTGGTTTAGATAGTGATTACTTGTTGAGGTGATGATTATATGATGGATATATGTTGATATGAATGTTATTGAGCTTTTGGAAGCATGATTGAGCTTTTAAGCTATGAAACACCATTTTCACTAATTGAAGCTAAATGGGTTTATTTGTAATATCGAATTCATGACTTCTTTTGCTTGTTTTAATGTTGTTTTCATGATATACAATCATATTAAGCATTTAGGTAGAGTTTGTTGGAGGATTGGGGGGATGAAAAATGAACTTTGAGCCAAAAATCAAAAAAATTTCTCGACTGCTACAGTAACTTGCTACAGTAACCTGCGTGTTACTGTAGCAAATTGGCTACGGGAATTTGGCCAAAAATGTGGCGATCCGAACTTTAAAAATCCCGTTTTCACCCTAAAACTCGTCCAAAAATTATTATTTCACCACCATAAATCATCTAACACACAAAATTACTTATTTTGAAAGTTTCGTGGTGATTGGACATGTTCGGGTTTTGAATAGTGTTTCGGGGGTACTTTTGGTAATTTTCCCAAACGTTTGGAAATGCTTCCCCAAGCTTCTATATGACTTGTATGCCTTCTTTGCTCAATATTATAAGCTTCTAATGTGTCTAAATGCATTTATACCTGATTTACCATTTTATAAGCATGTTTTGCATTTTCGTTAAAGCCGTTCGTCTTTTTGGTTGGGTTGTCGAGTCGTGTCTTACCTCGAGGTCCTGTGTGTTACAGGTGGGAACCAAGAGGCTAAGACTTAGATCGTCGAGCCTTCCTTTTGTCAGCTTTCAGCCTACAGGTGAGGATTTAAAATCTTTTAACTGGAGCATTGAACAAATATTTGCTAAAATCATCCCCTTTTTATATTTCATTTATATGCTTTGCCGATATTTGAGATAAAAGGATTCGATAGCAAATGATATATATGTATTTTGCCAAAATAATTGTAAAATAGAGACAAGTAAACAATTTTTGATTTATAAAGTAACTTTTGGTCACGGGATACGCGCGTATGTCTTGGAATTGCTCGGCAACGTGGCGGAAACCCTAGACAGTTACATTTTTTGTCTCGAACGACCCCTTTTGGTAAATTTGCTCCTTTGCTCGAGAAAGAGAAAGGAGAACTAAGTGTCTTACAAAGCGAGAAGTTATTACCTTTAACCCCAGTGAGGACGCTCATGGGTGTATTTGGGCCCGGATTATGTAGTTGGTGGAGACCCGGAGACGTGCGTCTAGGGTGAAGCCCAGGCATAATCCATAGATTGTGAAGGGTTTAGCAACCCGACGGACAATCGAAGGGTATTACTTGTGGCTAGTCGGAGGTAGTCTAGCCGAGGTAATATTTACACCGGTTACGGTTATGGCAAAGATCTTGAGTTGCTACTTGATATGCCAATGGTGTTTGGATTTCAAATCATCTAAAATGATATTTATTTGGGAGTTATAAGGAGATGGCCCGTTCTCGCCGGGAATAAAACGATTCATAAACACTTTTGCTTTTATATTTAATTCCCAAGGCTTTGATGAATTGTAAATAGAATGTTTCGCCATAAGATTCATGTCTATCAAACCAAAGCAAGGAATTAAATGAGGTTTTAAATATTACGTATATCCCCCTTCCTCACTGAGTTCGTTTAACTCACCCTCTTTTGGTTCGTGCTTCAGGTTAGAAGTTCGACCGTCCATGGTCGATTACTGGCAGCAGCAGTCGTAAGCTTTTGAGTCTCTGTGTCGGTCCCTTTGTGTTTACTTTTGTGCGAGATCGATGCATTATGACTTGAATTACATGTTAAGTTGAATTATGTTGTACATATTCGAAGATACATGTTTTATGAATTTGTGAACGAATTATATATGACCTGGATGTAATTGGAGCCTTTGATGGGCGTATATATGATATTACTCCTTCTACGTTATTGCTTCCGCATAATTGTTGTTTTGCGCCTTGTTGTTGGGAATTGCTGTTGCCAGGTTGTGGAATCCCGTTGTCCGGGCGCGGGTTTTCGAGTTGAGGTCTTTAACCGTCACTCGGGGTCTCGTTTCGGTCCGGGGGTTGTGATGTAGGGGCGTCACATTGTTCCTGCCTTTACTATTTCCTTATGTGCTTAGTCAAACCTTTTAATAGCAAAACCTATATGTATAATATTTTACAACATTTTCAACTAGAGCCAAGGAAAACTCATTTGTTTTAAATGCAAACTTTGGTCTCTCGACCTTGCAAATATAACCTTGTCTCGAATGGCCCCTTTGGCCTCCCACACCCTGATTCCCTATTTTCAAATGGCCCTTTTGGCCACCTAAATTGTTATTGATTTCAAGCGAGCCATGGACTGGATTATGACTTTGGGGCCCAGGAGTTATACAGGAGGTGAGCCTGGAGGCGAGCGTCTAGGGCAAATCCCGATGTGTACTCTAGGTATTGACTTAGGCCAGTCGGGAGGTTTGACTGACCTAAGTTAATGCGACGGTAGCGCCTTGAGCGTTTCCTTAAATTGTGTACGGTAGCGTTGTTGGGCACCACTCGTTTCCTTAAATTGTGATTGGATCGTGACTTTTGGTGGTGGAGTACTTGTCTATATGCTTTCATGCTTTTCATGGTTGGGAGTTATAAGGAGAGGGCCGGTTCTCGCCGGGACACATTATTGCATGATTTATTGCATTATTTACTTGTCTAACTGATTTACGGCTTTCGTTACAAGTCGAAGCACATTCCAGTTTTTTTCATTTAGCATATGTATTTCCCTATATATATATAAAACCCGGAAGCGTGACTCGAACTTGCCCAACTTAAGCCTCCTTTATTGTACAAACTATTTAGTTGAATTACGAGTTGTTTTTACTTATCATTTCCAACTTATTTATGCCATGCTTTTCGAACTTGTATCGGCCTCATGACTCAACTAATATCATTTCAAAATGATAGGCTTGACCTTATGTGCAAATGTTTTCAAAGGATCCGGTTCGTCAACCTTTTGTGTTTCAAATAAAGCCGAACCCGAATGTTGCTTTGTGTTATAGTTTTACAACTTATATTATTGCATGTATCTTTATCAAAACGAGTAACATTCACCCCTTTTGGTTTTAAACGATAAACGACTGTAGCGCCCTGAAAATCCGAATTTCATTCCGGTATGTTCGAATCGTTTATTTGCGTGATTTAATTATTTTATTTGATATTATTATGCAATTTTATAACAATTTCATAAATGAGTGAATTTTTGATATTTAAATCACGACATGTCAATGTGCGTTTAATTTCATGAATTTTGACTGTAATTATGATTTATTTGGACAACTTGTATTTTTGAACTATTTTTGTAAAATTATGAAAATGCCCTTTCGTTTCTCGAATCAAGTCAATTCTTTGACTAAGTCTCACATCTCTGCCTCTCACCTCATTCACGTCACTCAACAAGCACAAAGAAGAAAAGAGGAGAAGAAAAAGGAGAAAAAGAAGAAAAAAGCTTCAATCGATCGTGCCGGACTCGTTTCTCGACGGATTTTCGAACCGTTTACGCCTACGAACTCCTCTTGATCTTATCTACGAGTAAGCTTCTCACATCTTTCTCAATTAATGCCTCCATTGCTTCGTTTTTCTAGTTTTTGTGAATAGTTGCACATTTAGGTTAAATGTGGATTTTGAATGATTCTGTAACGCCCCGTTATTTTATAACGCTTCGGTACGTTTACCGACGAATTGCTCTTGTGTGTATTATTTGCAAATTATGTGATTATGTGAATTATATGAATTAATGTGTGATTCTATATGTGAATAATATGATGAATTCATAAGAATTTTTATATTTGAAATTTACTTCACACTATGTTATATTTGAAGTGTTGTATTTGAAATCTTATGAAATTTTGTCAATTATATTTGACTTGTATGATATTAATCTTGAAATATACATAAATATATATGCAAATATATACATAAATATCTACACAAATGTATATACAAGTATATACATATAGCTAGCTAATTTTGACTATTCAAAATAACTTATATTTATTTAATTATCTCATTTCTCTCCACATTTTTCTACACTATTCTCAAGCAACATTCTCTTCTTCTTCCTCTCATCTCTCGGCCCTCATTCCACCAGCCACCACCACCACTTTCAACCACCATCAAAGCACCAAAAATCATCCCCTCTCTTGCTACAAAAAGTTGCTCTTTCATCTAAGGAACAAGCCTCTACTTTCTATTTTTGCAAACAAGCTCTCTACATCTCCTTTCTCCTCCATTTTCTCCTTCAAGGTAAGGTTGCAAATCTCTTTAATCTTTGAGTTTCAATGTCTCATATGTTGATGAAGTGAAGAAGTAGGCTAGAATGAATGATTGATGAGCTTAGTTTGGTTGTTGATAGCATGTAGCATTACTTGTGATTTTTCATATAAATTTGATTATTATGCAATGTTGGATTGATGAATTTAGATGCTTAGATGCTCAAATGGATTGGTAATTCATGTTAGTTCATGATATTAAGCTAATTGGTGAAGTTTTATGGAGTTTGGAGTTGAAAAATGTAAGTTTGGCAAAATATGTAGGGGCTGATGAATAGTGATTTTTGAGCATTTGGCTTCATTTTTCGATTCTTTTGGCATCAAAAATCCTTAAATATAGTAGCTAAGTGATGCCGGAAGTTTCGGATTAATCGGAGTTATTTTGCTATGCAAAGTATTAAATGAGGGGTGGTTTGTGTAATATTCACAAACCTTTGACATTTATGTCCCAAGCTTCCATATTACTTGTATGCCTATTTAGCTTAATATCATGTGTATTTGATTGTGTTCAAATGTGTTTGAATGAGCTTAATTGTGTTTAAATGCATTTATGCATAATATGTTATTTTGAGCATGAAATGCATTTTATAGCCGTGCGTCTTATTTGGTTGGTTTGTTGAGTCGTGTCTTACCTCGAGGCCTGTGTATTACAGGTAGGACCTCGCGGGACTGATCTCGGGTCGTTGGAAACCCTTTTTGTAAAGCCTACAGGTGAGGATGTAAAATGTTTTCTAACTGGAGTATGAACAAATATTTGCGAAAACCCTACCCCTTTATATTTCAATTATATGTTATCAATATTTGAAATAAAAGGATTTGATATAAAATGATATATATGTATCTTTTCTAAAATGGTTTTAAAATAGAGACAAGAGAACTATTTTGTTTTTAAAAGTAACATTTGGTCTCGGGACTTGCGCGTATGCCTCGAGTTATTCGGCAACGTGTCGAGAAACCCTAGACGGTTACATACCTTGTCTCGAACGACCCTTTTGGTCAATCAAAACAATTATAAAGCGAGACTATATTTCCTTTAACCCTATTGAGGACGCTCTTAGGGTATATTTGGGCCCCGGATTATACTAGAGGTGGAACCCGGAGACGTGCGTCTAGGGGGAAGCCCATGGTATAATCCAGATTATATATATGGATGGAGACCCAGTGACGATCATCCAATATATATAATCCAGATTATATATGGATGGAGACCCAATGACGATCATCTAATATATAATCAATGGGTGTTACTTGTAACTAGTCGGAGGTAGTCTAGTTCAAGTAATACTTGCACCGGCGCCATTAGTCGGTTATGGTGAAATCGTGGGTAGCTCCCTTGATAAGCCAAATGGTATTGAGGAGGAATTTCATTATATTTGATATGTTTTTGGGAGTTATAAGGAGATGGCCCGTTCTCGCCGGGAATAAAAATGTTTTCTAAAATGTTTTACTTTAATATTTAATTCACAAAGCTTTGATGAATTATAAAGAGAAAGTATCGGCACTAGATTCGTTTCTCTATTAACCAAAGCGTGAATTAAATATGTTTTATGTTTTAATTATTATATATATTCCCCTCCTCACTGAGTTCGTTTGACTCACATCCCGTTTTGGTTCATGCTTCAGGTTAGCGGTCAGGTACTGGCAGCAGCATTGTAGGATCATCAGTCTTTGGAGTCAGTTATATATATTTTTTTTGTTAGCTGAACTCAATGATATATATTTTGTCATGTTAAATAGAATGTAGTTGAAACGTGGATGAAATATGAAACTTGATGACAATTTGGAATGATGAATTTGATGGGATTATGATATATATATGTTAATATCATGCTATTGAGATGATGATACTTGCTTCCGCTTCGTTAATGTTACATTGTTGTTGTTGATGTTGTTGATGTTGGTGCTGTTGTTGGGAGTCGCTGTTGCCAGGTTGTGGGAATCCCGTTGTCCGGGGCGGGTTTTCGAGTGGTGGTATTTAACTATCGCTCGAGAGCTCGTTTCGGTCCGGGGGTTGTGGCGTGGGGGACGTCACAGCTGAAGGTGGTATCAGAGCCTAGGTTTGGTACTTAGGTTTTGACGTCGTGTCGAGTTTGTCTAGGTCGAACGGCTATAGGACAATGTGCTTTTATATGTCTATGTTATGTGACCTGTGTGGACATTATCATGTGGCTAACGAAGCATGCATATTATTTAGTCTTTTAATACAGGAAAATGGTTCGTGCTCGTGGTAGACCTATCCTAATGCAGTGGTGCAAGGTACTGTACATTTGCATGACATATCCATAGTTGCATTATATGATTCGGGTGCGACGCATTCTTTTATTGCACCTGAATATGTTTCTAGATTATCTTTATCTGCCGAGTCTTTTCCGTATGTGCTTGAGGTTAATTCCCCGTTGGGAATTTCTTATTTGTGCAATCGAGTCTTTCGAGACTGTCCGTTGGGGATAGATGATCGTGATTATCCTACTGATCTCATTGAACTTCCGATGAGTCACTACGGGATAATATTGGGAATGGACTGGCTATATCGGCATCAAGCTTATATTGATTGTTTCGGGAAAAAGATCGCTCTGGGAGCTGATAGCGAGATTTTGGGCAAAAGGTTTGACAAGATTCCTCGAGTATCTTATGTTAAAGCCGCCTGAATGATTCGCAAGGGATCTCCGACCTTTGTTGCTTATCTACTGAACCGTCCGAAAGAGCAAGTTAAGCTTGAGGAGGTGCCAGTAGTTGGAGAATTCCCTGATGTGTTTCCCGAGAGTTTGAATTCTTTGCCTCCGGAACGAGAGATAGAGTTTGTGATCGATTTATCTCCGGGTACCGAACCGTATTCGAAGACTCCTTACCGTATGGCTCCGGCAGAGTTGAAAGAATTGAAGATTCAGTTGGATGGACTGTTGGAGAGTGGGTACATTCGACCGAGTACTTCGCCGTGGGGTGCGCCTGTTCTTTTCGTGAAAAAAAAAAAAAAAAGATGGGACGTTGAGGATGTGTATAGATTATCGCGAACTGAATTGGATGACGATAAAGAACAAATATCCTCTACCTCACATCGAAGAGTTGTTTGATATCCTGCAAGGGTCGAAAGTGTACTCTAAGCTTGATCTCCGACAGGGGTATTACCAGTTGAGGATTCAAGAGTCAGACATTCCGAAGACTGGGTTTAATACACGGTATGGGCATTTTGAGTTCATAGTTATGCCTTTCGGGTTAACGAATGCCCCAGCTGCTTTCATGGATTTGATGCATCGTACTTTTCGGTCATACCTCGATAAGTTTGTGGTGATCTTCATTGATGATATCCTGGTTTTCTCAAAGACTAAGGAAGAACATGCCGAGCATCTTCGCATCGTATTAAGAACTCTCCAAGAGCACCAGCTGTATGCCAAGTTCAGTACATGCGAATTTTGGCTTGATAAAGTTACCTTCCTTGGTCATGTGATATCAGGAGATGGAATCGAAGTTGATCCCTCGAAGATCGAGGCCGTAATGAAATGGGAGCAGCCGAAGACTCCAACTGAAGTCCGAAGTTTTCTAGGGTTAGCTGGCTATTACAGGCGTTTCGTTCAAGATTTCTCCAAGATAGCCGCTCCGCTGACCAATTTAACTCGCAAGGACGTGCCTTTTAAGTGGGACGATAAATGCGAGGCAAGTTTCCAAGAGCTAAGGAAACGGTTGACTACTGCTCCGGTACTTGCACTTCCTGAAGGTTTCGAAGGGTTTACGGTTTATACCGATGCCTCGAAAGAAGGGTTAGGATGCGTTCTTATGCAGAATGGCAAAGTGATAGCTTATGCTTCGCGTAAGTTAAAAGATGCCGAAAAGAACTATCCTATCCATGATCTTGAGCTAGCTGCTATTATCTTTGCCCTGGGTAAGTGGCGACATTACTTGTACGGCGTGACATTCGATATTTTCACCGATCACCAGAGTTTGAAGTATTTACATACTCAGAAAGATCTTAATCGCAGGCAACGACGGTGGATGGAATTTCTTGAAGATTATGATTGCCGTATCCAATATCATCCAGGCAAAGCTAACGTAGTAGCCGATGCTTTAAGTAGACAAGCAAAGGTAGCTAGCTTGGAATGAACCTCCTTGGAATTAATGTCCGAAGCAGGGAGATATCATCTAGTCTCTCAACCGCGGATTGCTAACCTCTCAGTGAGACCGGATTTGGTTCAGAGGCTTAAAGACGAGCAGAGTGCTGATGACTGGATTCAAAGACAGGTCGTGAGGATGCAAGATGATCCGAACTCCTCATTTGCTTTCGATGATATGGGTCTTCTTCGTCTTAAGAACCGAATCTGCGTGCCGAAAAACTTGAAGTTCGAAATCATGGAAGAAGCACATAAATCTGCTTATACCGTCCATCCGGGAGGTAATAAGATGTACCGAGATCTCAAGACTCAATATTGGTGGCATGGAATGAAACGTGAAGTTGCTGATTTCGTGAGACGGTGTTTGACTTGTCAACGAGTTAAAGCCGAACATCAGCAACCCGGTGGAACTCTACAGCCACTCTCTATTCCGGATTGGAAATGGGAAGATATTGCTATGGATTTCATGTCCGGATTACCAAGAGTTCGGGGTGGATATGATACGATTTGGGTAATTGTGGATCGTTTGACGAAATCCGCTCATTTCATTCCAATTCGAAAGACCACCAATGTCAAGAAACTGGCAGAACTGTATATCGAGCAGATTGTAAAGTTACACGGAGTTCCGAAGAGTATCGTGTCCGATCGAGATCCCAAGTTTACTTCCTGACTTTGGCAAGAAATTCACAGAAACTTGGGAACGAATTTAAAATTTAGCACAGCTGCTCACCCGCAAACTGATGGTCAATCTGAGAGAACCATCAAGATTCTAGGCGACATGTTACGAGCTTGTGCTCTCGACTTCTCCACGAGTTGGGACAAGCAACTACCGCTCATTGAATTCGCCTACAACAACAGCTACCAAGCGACGATTGGGATGCCCCCGTACGAAGCGCTTTATGGACGTAAATGCCGATCCCCTCTATACTGGGAATTAGAAGACTGGCGAAGAACTAAAGACGGAGTGGAACGAGCTCTACCTCCAAAGACGATCCAGGAAACACTTGATAAGATTGCAATCATTCGGCAGAGAATGAAAGCTGCTCAGGATCGTCAGAAGAGTTATGCTGACAAGAGACGCCGGGATTTGGAATTTGAAGAGGGAGACAAAGTGTTTCTTAAGGCGACGTTGAGGAAAGGATTCGCTAGAGTGGGAAAAGGTGGGAAACTCAGTCCGAGATATTTGGGACCCTATGAGGTTATTGAACGGATTGGGAAGACTGCCTACCGCCTGAACCTGCCCTCGACTCTAACTGGGATTCACAATGTCTTCCATGTTTCTCAATTGCGAAAATACTATCCCGAAGAATCTCACATTTTGCGAGATGAAGAAGTTCAGGTAGAGCCTGACTTGACGATCGAGATGAAACCTGTTGAGATTCAGGATCGTAAGTTCAAGCAACTTCGCAACCGACAAATCCCCTTGGTTCGTGTGTTATGGAGAAACCGAACCACCGAACAAGTAACTTGGGAAATGGAAGAGAAGATGCGAACTCATTATCCCGAGTTATTTGCGGAGTCGAATTAGAATCTGGGGACCAGATTCTCCGAAGGGGGGGATAGTGTAACGCCCCGTTATTTTATAACGCTTCGGTACGTTTACCGACGAATTGCTCTTGTGTGTATTATTTGCAAATTATGTGATTATGTGAATTATATGAATTAATGTGTGATTCTATATGTGAATAATATGATGAATTCATAAGAATTTTTATATTTGAAATTTACTTCACACTATGTTATATTTGAAGTGTTGTATTTGAAATCTTATGAAATTTTGTCAATTATATTTGACTTGTATGATATTAATCTTGAAATATACATAAATATATATGCAAATATATACATAAATATCTACACAAATGTATATACAAGTATATACATATAGCTAGCTAATTTTGACTATTCAAAATAACTTATATTTATTTAATTATCTCATTTCTCTCCACATTTTTCTACACTATTCTCAAGCAACATTCTCTTCTTCTTCCTCTCATCTCTCGGCCCTCATTCCACCAGCCACCACCACCACTTTCAACCACCATCAAAGCACCAAAAATCATCCCCTCTCTTGCTACAAAAAGTTGCTCTTTCATCTAAGGAACAAGCCTCTACTTTCTATTTTTGCAAACAAGCTCTCTACATCTCCTTTCTCCTCCATTTTCTCCTTCAAGGTAAGGTTGCAAATCTCTTTAATCTTTGAGTTTCAATGTCTCATATGTTGATGAAGTGAAGAAGTAGGCTAGAATGAATGATTGATGAGCTTAGTTTGGTTGTTGATAGCATGTAGCATTACTTGTGATTTTTCATATAAATTTGATTATTATGCAATGTTGGATTGATGAATTTAGATGCTTAGATGCTCAAATGGATTGGTAATTCATGTTAGTTCATGATATTAAGCTAATTGGTGAAGTTTTATGGAGTTTGGAGTTGAAAAATGTAAGTTTGGCAAAATATGTAGGGGCTGATGAATAGTGATTTTTGAGCATTTGGCTTCATTTTTCGATTCTTTTGGCATGAAAAATCCTTAAATATAGTAGCTAAGTGATGCCGGATGTTTCGGATTAATCGGAGTTATTTTGCTATGCAAAGTATTAAATGAGGGGTGGTTTGTGTAATATTCACAAACCTTTGACATTTATGTCCCAAGCTTCCATATTACTTGTATGCCTATTTAGCTTAATATCATGTGTATTTGATTGTGTTCAAATGTGTTTGAATGAGCTTAATTGTGTTTAAATGCATTTATGCATAATATGTTATTTTGAGCATGAAATGCATTTTATAGCCGTGCGTCTTATTTGGTTGGTTTGTTGAGTCGTGTCTTACCTCGAGGCCTGTGTATTACAGGTAGGACCTCGCGGGACTGATCTCGGGTCGTTGGAAACCCTTTTTGTAAAGCCTACAGGTGAGGATGTAAAATGTTTTCTAACTGGAGTATGAACAAATATTTGCGAAAACCCTACCCCTTTATATTTCAATTATATGTTATCAATATTTGAAATAAAAGGATTTGATATAAAATGATATATATGTATCTTTTCTAAAATGGTTTTAAAATAGAGACAAGAGAACTATTTTGTTTTTAAAAGTAACATTTGGTCTCGGGACTTGCGCGTATGCCTCGAGTTATTCGGCAACGTGTCGAGAAACCCTAGACGGTTACATACCTTGTCTCGAACGACCCTTTTGGTCAATCAAAACAATTATAAAGCGAGACTATATTTCCTTTAACCCTATTGAGGACGCTCTTAGGGTATATTTGGGCCCCGGATTATACTAGAGGTGGAACCCGGAGACGTGCGTCTAGGGGGAAGCCCATGGTATAATCCAGATTATATATATGGATGGAGACCCAGTGACGATCATCCAATATATATAATCCAGATTATATATGGATGGAGACCCAATGACGATCATCTAATATATAATCAATGGGTGTTACTTGTAACTAGTCGGAGGTAGTCTAGTTCAAGTAATACTTGCACCGGCGCCATTAGTCGGTTATGGTGAAATCGTGGGTAGCTCCCTTGATAAGCCAAATGGTATTGAGGAGGAATTTCATTATATTTGATATGTTTTTGGGAGTTATAAGGAGATGGCCCGTTCTCGCCGGGAATAAAAATGTTTTCTAAAATGTTTTACTTTAATATTTAATTCACAAAGCTTTGATGAATTATAAAGAGAAAGTATCGGCACTAGATTCGTTTCTCTATTAACCAAAGCGTGAATTAAATATGTTTTATGTTTTAATTATTATATATATTCCCCTCCTCACTGAGTTCGTTTGACTCACATCCCGTTTTGGTTCATGCTTCAGGTTAGCGGTCAGGTACTGGCAGCAGCATTGTAGGATCATCAGTCTTTGGAGTCAGTTATATATATTTTTTTTGTTAGCTGAACTCAATGATATATATTTTGTCATGTTAAATAGAATGTAGTTGAAACGTGGATGAAATATGAAACTTGATGACAATTTGGAATGATGAATTTGATGGGATTATGATATATATATGTTAATATCATGCTATTGAGATGATGATACTTGCTTCCGCTTCGTTAATGTTACATTGTTGTTGTTGATGTTGTTGATGTTGGTGCTGTTGTTGGGAGTCGCTGTTGCCAGGTTGTGGGAATCCCGTTGTCCGGGGCGGGTTTTCGAGTGGTGGTATTTAACTATCGCTCGAGAGCTCGTTTCGGTCCGGGGGTTGTGGCGTGGGGGACGTCACAGATTCTATGGATGGATTTACGTGGTTCTTGGTTTTATAGGTAGATTAGATGCTGTATATCGTTATATGTAAGTCTTAACTTGAGATTTGCATGATTGATTGGTTAAATATCGAATTTTTGTTCATTCCCGCGAGTTTTCTTCAATTCTGCAATTTTCTGTTGTTCTGAGAATCCGCACGGCCTTGCGCACGGTCTTGAGACCATGCGCCAAGACCGTGGGTCCACTTTAGCCTTTGCACGGTCTTGTGCACGGCCGTGCACATGCCCGTGCGCACGCCAGTGCAAAGTGCTTACACCGGCTAGAGCACGAGTTCAAGCCCGTGCGTCCGCCCGTCCCCAAGACCGTGCGTCCCCCTTAGCCAAAGTTTCTCCATTTTTAGAATGTTACTCTCGGCAATGTGAGTCAACGGGCACTTTTAAAAGTTGACTTTCTTCGTTTGACCTCCGATTTGAGATCCGATTTCACCTATAGGTCCTATAAATCATGAAATACATATTTTACGAAGTTTGAATTTTTCCGACTTCGTTCGGGCCCCGTTCCTCGTGTTTTTCGTTTAGGCATTTTGGGCTATTTTTCAAATGTTGTTCGTTTCTTCCGAAATTTGAAAGTATGCTTCCTTATTGCCTTTTATGCATGATTATGAACTTTTATCGCATTCTAATTTGATTTGCTTATTGAATTGACGTACTTTGATAGAATGTGAACCTAAGTGTTATGAATGACTGTTTAACGTGCTTCTATGTGTTTTAATGCTTTCGTATAAGCCGTGCGTCATCGTTAGTCTTATTTGGTTGTGTCTTTGTATTTTGCAGACGATACTCCCGTGGAGTAGCGCATCCGTTCTTGCATTTATCTATTCTTTTTGTTTAGCCAACAGGTGAGGCTTTCCGTTTCTGATTTCCGTACTATTATGTATATATAATTAAGCCTCTCCCGATATAAGCCTTGTTTACGTTTTGTTTTCACACCGTTTCTATATATATACTTAGTAAATATTTATGCCTATTATGTTTATTCTATTTATCGAAAATGTTTTGATATGAAAAAGTACTACGTATATCCTTTCAAACGTTTGCGAAAGAGACATGTAAAACCCCTTTGTTTTCTAAGGCGAACTTTGGCCTTCGGCCTCGCATATGACATGTCTCGAACGGTCTTTTGACCAACCCGAAATGATTTGAAAAGCGAGTTATGAACTGTATGTATGTATGTTTGGGCCCGAAGTAAGGATGATAGGACGAAGTTTGTAGGCATCGGGTCTACGGCGGAAATCCTATGGTTCCCTCCACCTTTGGGAGCTCGGGGTGACGCCGGAGTGGCAGCCCTTTGAGTACCTGAGTTATACCTGTATGTTATGCGTAGTTCGGATTTAGCGGTCCGTCTACATTGGAGGAATAAGGGAGGTTTCCGTTTTTATGTTTGGAAATTGGAGTTAAGGGCTCGACTCGCCGAGTCATATGATATGTTTATGTTTTATGCTAAATCACCACCCGTTTACGAAAACCTTTCTTTTATGTTGATTTCTTTTAAGTTTAAAATTGGTGATTTATTTCCATTTTATAATATACACTATTATTCCCCCCTCACTTAGTCGTTTGACTAACCCCCTCTGTTTCACCCCTGTATTGGTTTCAGGATACTAGGCGGGATCGTCGTCGTTGTCGTCGTCGTTAGAGTTGCATTTATTTTGCTCATGTATAACTCTATTTCCGTTTGGCTATTATTTATGTTTATGATATTAGGATTTTAGCTATGTAGTATTCGGGATTATATGTTGAACCCGTTATTATCTATTGTCGGGATATTGTATCGAACCCGTTTATTATTTATGTAATTGAATTTCGTTGGCCTTGGTGGGCTTTAATACTTGTGCAATTATTATGATTTATTGTTTTGTTTATTTTCGCTTCCGCACCTCTATCGTTTTCTTTCGTTTTTGAAACCCCCGCCTAGTCATTGAGTAAATGTGTGCCGTTCACCGGGTTTTGATTCGGGTCGGATTCCATTTCGGTTCCGGGTCGGGGCTCGGTGCGGGGCGTGCGTTACCCGTTTGGGGCGCCCGCTACAACGACGAACTGTGATCAATACCTATATTGTATTACCCCCCTTACTGAGTATCCTTTATACTCACCTCTTCTATTTTGGTTCTTGCTTCAGGTAGACAGGTGGCGGTGTCACCTATCTTGTCAGTCGGCAGCAGCAGGTCTAGGTCGGCTCTTGTCTCTTGTCTTGTCAGTGTCCCAACAACAGTCGAGTCTTTACTTTATGAATTGATTTAGCTTATTGTATTTAATGTTATGATTTATTTTCCGTACTTACGTGCCCCTGATGTTGGATAGATAGTTGAGTCGGGGATGACATTAATTAGATATTTACTGTGGAATTGTTTTATGAATTATGTTGCCATAGATGGCTTTTATGATTAAATTGTTATTTTCTGAAATCGCTTCCGCACTATTCTGATTATTGTTGTTGTTGTTGGGGTGTCGTGATGCTGTTGCCGGAGTTTGACCGAGTGATTTCCGTTCGCTGGGATGGATTTTCGAATGAGGTACCTTTACCTCGTTTGGGAGTTCGTCTCGGTGCGGATGTGGTGTCCTTTCTCCTCATACGGGAAGGGGCGCTACAAGTCCGAATTTCAAAAAATGCACCAATTTCCAAACTCGGAAATTTGGGGCGTTACAAGTACTCCCCCTTCAAAAGAATTTATCCTCAAATTCTACTTCTAGCGTCAGACCATTCTCTGCATAGCTTCTTCTTTGACTTTGGCTTCAGAGATTTCTTTCGTCTTACTCAAAATTGTCTTCAGGAATTGAACGGACCTCTTTGATTTATGAAGAATCATTTCCATTTCTCCGTTTCACCTAAACTTGGTGTTCTTCATGTTAGTTTGATCAATTCTCAAGATTGATGCACCTTCAAAATGCACCCTCTCGTCTATAATGACCACGAATAGAAACCCCAATACGAGTTGCTCAGTTTTGTGTAGCTAATGGCTTGGAGTTCGTCTAGTCATATTTGATATCCTTGTCCACGTCAGTTCCCAACTTAACTGTCTTCAGGAGTATTCTCTTTCCAGCCTGATATGTCAAAGTCGATGCCATCCGGTTCTGCATATCGAAATCGTACTAGAAACGCTCCTAGTCGGCCAAGAATTCCTTGTCCTTAACAATCTCTAATAGCGCGTAACGAGTTCTTTGAATTGTATGCTATCCATACAAAGATCGTAAAGTCTAAACACTTAGACATTCAATTAGTGCAAGTAAGAATTTAAAAGCAGTTAAACCAAGTAAGTCATGTGAAACACTCGACATAAATTTAAAGTAATTAAACAAACAAGCTCATCCGATCTTCGAATGTGGTTTGAAATCCTTGTAATCCCGTAGTCATTCTGTCTGATCTAAGCTGAACTCTCTAAGGTTCTTTGTAACGACCCGAATATTTTAATTATAATTATTATTTATTACGCGAATTCTTTCTTGTCTAATTTCTCGAGTTATCCAATTGGATTAATTAATCTTACGGAAAAGATTGATTTAACCTATCTTTTAAATACCCGCAATTGCTAAAATTACATAAATGCCCTTAAAAGCCAAAATGACCATTCCCTAAATATCTAACTCTCTCTCACATTCTCTCATTTTCACAAAGGAGGAAGAAAGGAAGAAGGAAGGAGGAAGAGAGAATTTCGTGCCGAACCCGATCATCGTCCGAATGGAATCCCGTCTTCGGCTACGTGACCCCCATTCCATAACCAACCGGTAACCTTCTAACCTCTTTTCGATTCATCCGACGAATATCGATTTTTATTGAATTTTATTAACTTAGGTTTTTATTGGGTTTATTCGTTATAGTTGACGGTTTTGCATGATTCTTGTTTCTAATTATTAAGCATGTTTAGGAGAGTAATATATATGAATTTGAGCATGATTGGCCGAGTATAATTTGTGTAGGATGAATTTTGGTATTAGATTTATTGCTTCTGCGTTTGTTCTCGCGAATCTGCTCATTTTAGAACTACACGGTCTCGCCACACGGCGTGACGAGACCCCGTGTGAACGCGCACGACCTTGCGACAGGCCGTGCAGGAGGCCGTGTGCCTTGTGTATAGCACGCACGGCCTTGCGCACGGCCGTGCAAGAGGCCGTGCATCTCCATTTCTTGCACGCACGGCCTTGCAACAGGCCGTGCAACACCCCGTGTGTACCCCTTAGCCAATTTTCAGCCATTTTCCAGACCGGACCTTCTGTATGTTTCAATCCAAAAACCTAAAATGTTCGTTTGATCTTGTTTTTGAATTCCGTCTTCACCAATAGCTTTATTTGGTCATTTATATCTTTAATATTCGAAGTAGGAATTTTTCCGACTTCGTTCGGGCATTGAATAGTGCCAATCTTGTTTAGGGCTTTTTAGCTATTTTCCATACATCGTCTATTTGATCCAAAACTTGTATGAATGCTTCCTTATTATGTCACGAGCATGAATGTGAAATCTAAATTGTGTTCGAAGCATGTTTACATCTTTTAATCCTTATATCTCGTTTAATTGTTTTAAATGCAATTGTGAGTACTTCAATGGAAGTCGTGTCTATATGCTTTTATGAATTTTAATTACTTATCGTACGCCGTGCGTCTTGTCAAGAGTCTTACCTGGTTATGTCGTGTCTTAGATTGCAGGCTTCACTCCCCGTGGAGTACTTGTCCGTTGCTTGCTTTTCTCGTTGTCGAGCTACAGGTGAGGGTCTTAAAATACTTTCAAACGGAGTAAGAATTTCTTTTAAATTATTGCGAACTACCCTTATGTGCTCATCTTGCTTTGATTTTCTTTCTCGTATATCTATTAGATATTTAATATATATTTTATAACAAATTTTTTGATATTAACTTGTATGTATAGGTATCTCTAAATCATTTTGTTTTCAAAGGGCAAGAAAACTCTTTCCTTTACGTGACGGTTTGACTTAGGATTTAACCCCTTTGTCGTCAAATACACTTGCCTAAATGCCCTTTTGGCTTTAACTTATAATGTTCTTTGAACGCGAGCAAAGATAATGTATTGTCATTTAAAATGTGCCCGGGATGGTATCCGGAGGTTACAACTGGGGACGAGCGTCCAGGGTGTAATCCGAGGTGCTTTTCCCAAAACTAAGCGTCAATCGTGGCCCGTCAGGAGTTGATAGCCACGGTTGGGAGTGATGGTGGGCGTTGCATTCGTTGCACATTTTCCTAAAATTCAACAGTTGTCCGGGGTAGCACCTTTGGGGTCAGACACCGGTGATGGAGTTTATTGAACTTGAGGGGGTTATAAGGAGGAACAGGCCCATTCTCGCTGGGATATTACTTGTTTCCATTAATGCTTTATTATTACGGCTTATTATTGTCGTGTATGCAAGTCGAAGCACGATCCGGATTTTCTTCAATTATGCAAATGTAATTTCTTATATATGTATAATCCAAACCCGGAAATCGTGACTCGTACTTGTTCCCTCTTTACCCTCACTGAGTATCCTTTATACTCACCCCCACTATTTTGATTCTTACTTCAGGTCGACAGGTGGCGTTGTCACCTATATTGTCAGTCGGCAGCAACAGGTCTAGGTTGGCTCGTATGTCTTGTCTTGTCAGTGTCCCAACAACAGTCGTGTCCTTATTTATGATTTGATTTAATTTATGTATTCCATATTATGTTTAATTCCCGTACTTATGTGCCCCTAATGTGGGATAGATTAGACGAGCCGTGGATGGCATTTATTAAATGATTATGGAGAATGATGTATGAATTATGTTGCCATGAATGGCTTATATGACTAATTGTATAATTTAATTGTGCTTCCGCAACTCTGTTATTCTTTTATTGCTGTTGTTGTTGGGGTGTCGTTATGCTGTTGCTAGTATTTGATTGCCGTTCGCCGGGATGAATTTTTAAATGGGGTACATCTACCACGTTTGGGAGTTCGTCTCGGTGCGGATGTGGTGTCCTTTCTCCGTCCAAGGAAAGGGGCGCTACATTCTTGATCTTCGAACTTTATCCCAGCTAAACGTTTGACCCAGACCGAGCTTCTTTAGCCACACTCCATTTCACAACTAGCCTGCTTGTTGTTTCGTTCTCTTCTCAAGCCCGTACTGATGATATATATTGGTTTCTGATATGCTCCCCATCACTGTCTCAAGATTTGATCCCAAACTGATTCCATTTCGGCGGTCGCTTTCGGTTCCGTTGTACTATGTCTGAATGTAGAACACGTAGCCTATTCGGTAGTATCTCTGGAGTAATGAGAAAAAGTTTCACGAGGAGAGCTTGCGTGATTATAACACCCTCCATGATACATTCTGTAAAAAAAATTCCCGATGATTCCAAGCGAACCTCAATCGGCGTATGTCGACCCAACCTTGTTCTCTGATTCCTTTAAAGATGAAGAATAATGCTTCTCCTAAGGTTTTTGGGAGAAACTCTAATAATTTAGTCTTCGTTTCCGTTATCATGTTTTTAAATTAAATGTGCCTTCATTTTTTTTCTGTTTTTTTTTTCTAGGTTTGAATCTAATGTTCTGTTTACCTAAGAAATAGTGTTGTGTAACTATTTCAATGTACTTCAATGAATTGTGATTCTTCCTTTTATTTTTTCTTCTCTTTGTATTTAAGTTCAATCATGCAGCAGAACTAATCACATGTTTAAGACTAGAAGATTCATAAACTGTGGACAGAATGCAAAAAACATCTACTACAAAGAGAAAAAATGCTCTAAATATAATGTTCGAAACATAGGATTAAATAGCAAAATATCCATGGACTGACCTATCTACTTGAAGTAAGGGTGTCACCAAAAGAACCATAATATACAAAAAGTGGCTCTTCTAAATTCTAATCCTAATGACAGCCCAGCAAATCAAGGATTTACAAAATAACAAACCACATAATAATCCCAAATATACAAAGAAGTTTGAGTTTGAGGGATAACCAATAATATAACAAAAGGATTTCCAAATACCTATTCTTCCCATGGATTATATCATACTACATAATTTCAGAAGTTCAGCCCCTATAGCGCCCTGAAAATCCGAGTTGTTATCCGGTAAACCCGAGTCGATTATTTACGTGATTTATGATTTATTTTATTGATTATTATGTGATTTATATAACATTTTCATAAATGAATGAATTTCGGTTTTTAAACCACTAATTGACAATGTGCGTTTAAGTTTATGAATTTTGACTATAAGATCGCTTAATTCCGACATCGTGCATTATTGGCCAAGTGTTACAAAATTATGAAATTGCCCCTTCGTCTTTTGACCCAAAAATCAGATTTTTGACTTAAACCCTCCTTCTTTCCTTCCCCATTTCTCACGAAAAAGCTCTCTCTCTCTCTCTCTCCCTCAATTCTCTCTCAACTTGAAAACACAAGGATTAGATCAAGGGCGATCCAAGACCCAAAACTTTCGACAAAGCTCCGCCTCGACTTGTAGCACCCCAAATTTAACACACAAAGGCAACTCACGGTAAGCTGCATGGGAAGTAGCAAACCGTGAGAATGCACTCTCACGGTAAGTTGCTTCTACCGTGCGTATGATATATACCGTGAGATTGCATGAATTTGTCCCACGTCGGAAATGCAACGCAGAAATGAGCAGCTTATAACCTAATTGCCATGTACAACTATCAGTGGGTTAACCCCTTTTTGGCACGTGCTTCCTAGGCCAAACTTTAGGGTTGTACACGGTGGCGACGAAGGTTATACGCGCGCGTCCAACGGGCACCATCGTGAGAGTTCTCCTCTCCGTGCCCGGGGGTCGCGAGAAGTGGTATCAAAGCCTACCGTCAGTGCGGGTCCACCCGTGCTGGAGTCTCCAACAAGGTGCTCAGCGTGCGTGGGGTTTCTCCACTGGCGGAAAGCGAACGATCCTAATGGTGTGGCACAATGAGGTCATTGTGCTATGAAGGAGTAGCGAATTGTAGTGCCCCAAATTTAACACACAATGGCAGCTCACGGTAAGCTGCATAGGAAGCAGCAAACTGTGAGAATGCACTCTCACGGTAAGTTGCTTCCCGTGAGGCAGCTTACCGTGCGTATGATACATACCGTGAGATTACATGAATTTGTCCCACATCGGAAATGCAATGCAGAAATGACCAGCTTATAACCTAATTGCCATGCACAACTATCAGTGGGTTAACCCCTTTTTGGCACATGCTTCCCAGGCCAAATTTTGGGGTTGTACATGATGGCGACGAAGGTTATGCGCGCGTCCAACGGGTGCCGTCATGAGGGTTCTCCTCTCCACGCCCGAGGGTCGCGACACGAATTACTTCTCTCCATGTCTGTAACGACCCAGAAATCCAAGAATCATTGTGAGTTCTTTCTCGCGATTAATTATCCTTCTCAACCCTATTTCTCGTATTATGTGAATTATGTTATATTATTTCGTATACGACCTTACGTGATAATATTATGTGCGTATTTAAATTTCCTTAATTGTTTAGCTTTCGTTAATATTAATATTGTTATATCTTACCAAAATGATTTAATTGGACTTTCTAAAATTACCGAAATACCCCTTCGTATTTTCGACATTTCGAAATATTTGATAAAAGTCTCGAAACCCTCATTTGAACCTTTATTCGAATTAGAGAGTGAGAGAGAAGAAGGAAAAGAGGATTTTTGCTCCGAAGCCCTAATCGATCGTGCCGAGCTCGTTTCTCCGTGGAATTTCGTGCCGATCGAACCTAAACGATCCTCTCAACGAGACCTTGCTTTAGGTACCTTTTTCCCCAATTCTTTCTACGAATTTTTGATGTTTTGAGCTTATTTTTATATTTCGGGATTTATAGGATTTTTAATGAAATCGAACTCGTTTCTTGGTCATTTCTTGTGATTCTTGGATAGAAATATTCCTTACATCTTGCTTATTGATTATTATAAATTGTGGGTGTCGATTTGCGCTCAAAATATGATTTAATTGCATTTTTGGCCCAGATTCGCGTTGAGATCGCGACTTTCTGCTGGGTTCTGATAAACCGCACGGGCTAACGCACGGTCTTGATCAAGACCGTGCAGAAGCCCGTGTGCACCCTTTTGTGCTTGCACGGGCTCGCGCCCGTGCACCTGGACCGTGCGGATGGCCGTGTGTAGTGCACGGTCTTGACACCGTGTTCAAGACTGTGCACAAGCCGGTGCAAATGCCTTAGAACATTTTCCAACCTTTTTCTTGGGTTGCTCTCAGGAAGTGAGTCAATGTGTCGCCATTTTTGGTTGACTTTTCGCATACGGACTCCAAAAATTATACCAATTTCACCGATAGATCCCTTTTAAGTTGTGGATTAATATTTTGAAATGTTTGTTGAATTTCGACCTTGTTCGGACTGTGAATAGTACAATTTTACGTGTATGTATTTTTGGAAACTTGTCGGAATTATTTGAAATTTACGTGGTAGCTTCCATAAATATTATTATTGGCATATGCATGCCTGTTGATTCATTTGGTTAGCCGTTCATCAAATAATTGCTTATTTGCGCTTTTAGAGTCGTTATTAATTCGTCTAGGTCCTGTCTTGTCTAGAGATCAGTCAGAGGTTGGTGAGCAGTGAGTTGTAGCTGCTAGGCTTTCTTTTTGGCACACCAGGTGAGGATTTAAATTATTTAAACTGGGCTTGAACATATATGTCTATGTATACTTGCGAAATCCCCGTATTGCCTTATTATTGGTATTAAGTATTTCGAGCATATACTTTTATGATTTTACCAACAAATCCTTTAATATCAAATTATACATTAGTACCGAAAATCGATTTGTTTTCAAAAGGGCAAGTAAAATCTTTCCTTTTAATGTGATGATTTGACTTAGGATTGGGTCTGTGAGGAAAGTCGTTAGGGGAGTGCGCCAGTGCAACCCGTCGCGTGAGGAACTTGTAGTTACCCCCTTTGTCGTCACCACTTGCCCAATTGCCCGTTTGGCACTCAAACCCTTTTTGTAAAGCGAGTAAAATAAAGGATTTTTCATTTGGGCCCGGGATGGTATCCGGAGGTTGCATTTCGGGACGAGCGTCCAGAGTTTAATCCGAGGCGCTTCTCCTAAAATTAAGCATCAATCGTGGCCCGTCAGGAGTTTGATAGCCATGTTGGGAGCGATGGTGGGTGTTGCATGTGTTGCACGCTTTCCTTAAATTCACTATAGTCGAGCCTCGGGTTGCTCCTTGGTTCGACACTGGAGATGGAGTTTTTATAATGTCTTGAGAAGAAATAAGGAGGAACAGGCCCACTCTCGCTGGGATATTTATTTATTGCTTATTGTTATTGTCTTTATTGCTTTATTAAATAATCAAGTCGAAGCACATTCCGGTTTCTTCCTTATTGCATATGTATTTTCTATTAAAACCCGGAAGCGTGATTCGACTTGCTCCACCTATATCTTCACTGAGTTCTTTGACTCACCCTCTTTTATTGGTTCTTGCCTCAGGTAGATTGAGAGACCGACATATCTCATGTGTCGGATTGGCAACAGTTCATAGATAGGCCCTTTTGGTTTGCCGATGTCTTAATTATTGTCTATCGCACTCTCGTTAGGTTATTCTTGGTTCGAGCTTGTATTTATTTCTATAATGATCCCCACTCCCGATATATTTACTTTATGTTGCCCCTGAATGGGCTGTGATGAAAATTGATATTTAGATTGGCCCCGAAGTGGCATTTATGTTATTATGTTTTAATTCGCTTCTGCTACATATATATTCTGAACTGTTTAATTGTTGTGTCTTTGGGGATCCGCTGTTGCCAAGAGTCGGGATAGACCCGTTGGCTTGTATGGGTTCTCGGGTTGAGGCGCAGTTCTCAGCTTGGGAATCCGTGTAGGTTCGGGGGCTATAGAGCGGGGCGCTACAGTCGGGAGTGGTATCAGAGCCTTAGGCTCTATTGTCTAGAAGTGTCGTGTCTAAGTCGTACGGCTATAGGTTTCGTGTTATTTTTCTTTACTTGCGCTTTTATATATGTTTATCGATACGTGATTACTTGAACATATCATTAACCCACATGCATTTCAGCTCATTGTTCCAGGTATAATGGTTCGACCACGTGGCCGACAGGATCCGCCTCCACCGCCAGAGGGCTTTCCTCTGCCCAATGCTTTCTATGATGCTGTCCGATTAATTGTTCAGCAGGCTCAGCAGGAGCAGCAGCAGCATCAGCCACCACCACCGAACCCTCGGGATGCGATCGCCCGTACTATGGATCGCTTTATGTCGTATCGCCCTACGGTCTTCGAGGGCGAGCTAGATGACCTAAAGGCTGAGGCCTGGATTTCTGAATTGGAGCAGAAGTTTAGAGCTCTGGATGTCGAGGACTTACAGAGGATAGAGCTCGTCGTGTTTCTGATGAGGGGACCCGCCCTTGACTGGTGGCGATTTGTCGAGAGGAGATGGACGGCCGCACAGACCCCGCGCACTTGGGCACAGTTCCTTTATGAGTTCCATGAAAAGTATGTGCCCGAGATCGTTAGGGATCAGAGGGAGAGGGAGTTCATGAATCTCTCCTAGGGAGGTATGTCTGTAGGCCAGTACGAGGCCAAGTTTACCAGATTGATCGCCTATGCTCCTCACATGGTGACCGACGACAGGAGGATGGCAAGGAAGTTTAAGGAGGGTCTTCGTGATGAGATCCGAGCAAAGTTGGTTGGCAGTGACCTCCGTTCTTATGAGGAGGCTGTGACGCGGGCTATGGCTATCGAGTCCGATCTTGGAGAGCTCCGTCGTAGGGCTCCTATTCCTGCCGCCCCTAAGGGCTTTCCCTAGAGAAGCAAGAGGCCTTTTACTGCTAGATCTGGATCTTCCATGGGCGAGAAGAAGCCCAGGTATATTGAGCCGGCCCCGATTGCCACCATCGCACCAGTTCTATGCTCCCACTGCCGTAAGCCGAACCTCACTGCCGAGTTCTGCAGGAGACGTTTGAGACAGTGCTTATTATGTGGTTCCTCTGATCATATGCTGGACGTGTGTCCAAACAAGAGGATCACCACGCCTCAGAAGGCGATTCAGGCTGCCGGACATCAAGGAGGTCAGCCGAGAGTGCAGCCCAGAGTCTTCACACTTGGAGGAGAGGAGCTTGAGCCTGATCAGCACGACGTGATTGGAGGTGCCCTGCATACTCATGACATCCCTATTACTGCATTATATGATCCGGGTGCGACACACTCGTTTATTGCGCTTGATATTGCTGCTAAGGTGTGCATGCCTGTGGAGAGTCTGCGTTATTTGTATCGAGTCAGTTCTCCTTTGGGGACTTCATACGTTACGGATAGGATCTTCAAGGGTTGCCCTTTGAAGATAGGAGATCGTGTTTATCCCGCCGATTTGATCGAGTTGCCGCTACAGCGTTATGGGATTATTCTTGGGATGGACTGGCTTTATCAGCAGAGAGTCAGTGTGGATTGTTTCAAGAAGACACTGCAAATTGGGACCGAGGTGACAATTGTGAAGGGTATTCTTGAGAAGTCAGATTCGACACCAAGGATTTCTTATGTCGAGGCTTCGCGTATGATACGAGAGGGAGCTCAGGCTTTCGTCGCTTACCTGCTTAACCGACCGAAAGAACAACGAAAGCTTGAGGACACGGAAGTGGGTAAGAACTTACAGGATGTCTTTCCCGAGAGTTTGAACTCTCTACCCCCCGATTGTGACATCGAGTTTGTAGTCGATCTTGCCCCGGGATCGGAGCCTTATTCAAAGACTCCGTACAGGATGGCTCCCGCCGAGTTGAAGGAACTTAAGATGCAACTTGAAGAGTTGCTTGAGAGTGGTTACATTAGACCGAGCATCTCCCCTTGGGGTGTACCGGTTTTGTTTGTAAGGAAGAAGGATGGCACGCTGAGAATGTGCATCGACTACCGAGAGCTGAACTGGATGACAGTGAAGAACAAATACCCTCTACCCCACATAGAGGAATTATTTGACTTATTGTAGGGACGAAAGTATATTCGAAGTTGGATCTTCGACAGGGATACTATCAGCTTCGTATCCGAGAGCAGGATATACCTAAGACCGGGTTTAATACCCGATATGGCCACTTCGAGTTCGTTGTGATGCAGTTTGGTTTGACGAATGCCCCTGCAGCTTTCATGGATATGATGCACAGAATTTTCCGGCCTTACCTCGACAAGTTCGTGGTCATCTTCATAGACGATATTCTGATTTTCTCTAAGATAGTCGAGGATCATGCCGAGCATCTTCGCATTGTGCTATAGATGCTTCGAGAGCATAGCCTATATGCTAAGTTTAGCAAGTGCGAGTTCTGGATCAACGAGGTTTCATTCCTTGGTCATATCATCTCCGGGAATGGGGTTGTTGTGGATCCATCGAAGATTGAGGCAGTGACGAGTTGGAGTCAGCCTAAGACGCCGACAGAAGTTAGGAGTTTCCTCGGATTGGCTGGATATTACAGGCGATTCGTTAAGGATTTCTCCAAACTAGCGGCCCCACTCACGAAGTTGACTTGCAAAGATGTGTCCTTTCAGTAGGACGACGAGTGCGAGGCCAGCTTCAAGGAGCTGAAAACGAGATTGACCACTGCACCTATACTTGTTCTCCAGGACGGACACGAGGGATACGCGGTTTACACCGACGCGTCCAAGGAAGGTTTAGGGTGCGTATTGATGTAAAATGGGAAGGTCGTTGCTTATGCTTCTAGGAAGCTGAAAGATGCCGAGAAGAACTATCCCACCCACGACCTGGAACTTGCAGCGGTGATATTTGCCTTGGGCAAATGGCGTCATTATCTGTATGGTGTCACTTTTGACATCTTTACTAACCACCAGAGTTTGAAGTATCTGTTCACGCAGAAGGATCTCAACAGGAGACAGAGACGGTGGATGGAATTCTTGGAGGATTATGACTGCCGTATTCAGTATCACCCTGGGAAGGCGAACGTGGTCGCCGACGCTTTGAGCCGGAGGGCTCACGTGGCACATTTGGAGGGATCATCTTCCGATATCCCTATAGAGGATGGAATGATTCGAGTTGAATCGTATCCTCGACTTGCCAACCTTACAGTCCAACCCAATCTAGTCCAACAAATCCGAGACGAGCAGATTTCGGATGCCGGTATTCAGAAGATCAAGGCCAGATTGCAGAATGATCCCAACACCAAGTTCAGGATCGATGGTACCGGATTGCTTCGATTCGGGACTCGAGTTTGTGTTCCCACAAACCTGAAGCGTGGAATTCTCGACGAGGCACACAAGTCTGCTTATGCTGTTCACCCAGGAGGCAACAAGATGTATCGTGATCTCAGAACCCAGTATTGGTGGAACGGTATGAAAAGAGACGTGGCTACCTATGTGAAACATTGTGTAACGTGTCAAAGAGTCAAGGCCGAACATCAAAGGCTTGGAGGTACTCTTCAGCCGCTTCCCGTACCTACTTCCAAGTGGCAGGAGATCACTATGGACTTCGTGACCGGATTGCCCACTATTCGTGGAGGTTTCGACAGTATTTGGGTCATCGTCGATCGATTGACCAAGTCAGCTCATTTTCTTCCGGTTCGAAAGACACCAAAGGTCAAGCAGCTTGCAGAACTGTATCAGAATGAGATCATCCGACTTCATGGTGTTCCGAAGAGTATCGTTTCAGACAGGGATCCTAAGTTCACAGCTTAATTTTGCCAAGAACTTCACAAGAGCTTGGGAACGACCTTGAAATTTAGCTCTGCAACACATCCCCAGACTGATGGACAGTCCGAGCGAACGATCAAGTTCTTAAGTGATATGCTACGGGCATGTGCACTCGATTTTCATACGAGTTGGATTTCACACTTGCCCTTGGTAGAGTTCGCGTATAACAACAGTTATCAAGCCTCGATTGAGATGCCGCCGTATGAGGCTCTCTATGGGAGAAAGTGCAGATCTCCGATTTATTGGGAATTGGAGGATTGGAAGTGGTCAGCTGACGGCCACGAAAGGGCTACCCCGTCGGATGACAATCAAGCAGCTATTGATAAGGTTCAGACCATTTGGCAGAGAATGAAAGCAGCCCAGGATCGACAGAAGAGTTACGCCGACAAGAGACGTCGAGACTTGGAATTTGAAGTGGGAGACCTAGTGTTTCTCAAGGCCTCCCCGAGGAAGGGATTCACCAGGATCGGTAAAGGTGCAAAGCTTACTCCGAGATACTTAGGTCCCTTCGAGATCATAGAGTGAATCGGGAACACCACTTATCGTTTGGATCTACCACCACATCTTACCGGGATCCACAATGTTTTCCATGTCTCACAACTCCGCAAGTACTTCCCCGATGAGTCCCATATTCTCCAGGATGACAGAGTTCAGCTTGAGCCGAACTTGACTATTGAGATGAAACCGGTTCAGATTCAGGATCGCAAGGTCCAGCAGCTTCTTCACAAGCAAATTCCATTAGTGTGAGTTCTCTGGAGGAACCGTTCGACCGAGCAGTCTACTTGGGAGACTGAGTCTAAAATGAGAGAAGCTTATCCCGAGCTTTTCTGATAAAGATGGAATCTGGGGACCAGATTCTCATAAGGTGGGAGTATTGTAACGACCCAGAAATCCAAGAATCATTGTGAGTTCCTTCTCGCGATTAATTATCCTTCTCAACCCTATTTCTCGTATTATGTGAATTATATTATATTATTTCGTATACGACCTTACGTGATAATATTATGTGCGTATTTAAATTTTCTTAATTGTTTAGCGTTCGTTAATATTAATATTGTTATATCTTACCAAAATGATTTAATTAGACTTTCTAAAATTACCGAAATACCCCTTCGTATTTTCGACATTTCGAAATATTTGATAAAAGTCTCGAAACCCTCATTTGAACCCTTATTCGAATTAGAGAGTGAGAGAAAAGAAGGAAAAGAGGATTTTTGCTCCGAAGCCCTAATCGATCCTGCCGAGCTCGTTTCTCCGTGGAATTTCGTGCCGATCGAACCTAAACGATCCTCTCAACGAGACCTTGCTTTAGGTACCTTTTTCCCCAATTCTTTCTACGAATTTCTGATGTTTTGAGCTTATTTTTATATTTCGGGATTTATAGGATTTTTAATGAAATCGAACCCGTTTCTTGGTCATTTCTCGTGATTCTTGGATAGAAATATTCCTTACATGTTGCTTATTGATTGTTACAAATTGTGGGTGTCGATTTGCGCTCAAAATATGATTTAATTGCATTTTTGGCTCGGATTCTCGTTGAGATCGCGACTTTCTTCTGGGTTCTGATAAACCGCACGGGCTAACGCACGGTCTTGATCAAGACCGTGCAGGAGCCCGTGGGCACCCTTTTGTGCTTGCACGGGCTCGCGCCCGTGCACCTGGACCTTGCGGATGGCCGTGTGTAGTGCACAGTCTTGACACCGTGTTCAAGACCGTGCACAAGCCGGTGCAAATGCCTTAGAACATTTTCCAGCCTTTTTCTTGGGTTGCTCTCGGGAAGTGAGTCAATGTGTCGCCATTTTTGGTTGCCTTTTCGCATACGGACTCCAAAAATTATACCGATTTCACCGATAGATCCCTTTTAAGTTGTAGATTAATATTTTAAAATGTTTCTTGAATTTCGACGTCGTTCGGACTGTGAATTGTACAATTTTACATGTATGCATTTTTGGAAACATGTCGGAATTATTTGAAATTTATGTGGTAGCTTCCATAAATATTATTATTGGCATATGCATGCTTGTTGATTCATTTGGTTAGCCGTTCGTCAAATAATTGCTTATTTGCGCTTTTAGAGTCGTTATTAATTCATCTAGGTCCTGTCTTGTCTACAGATCAGTCAGAGGTCGGTGAGGAGTGAGTTGTAGTTGCTAGGCTTTCTTTTTGGCACACCAGGTGAGGATTTAAATTATTTAAACTGGGCTTGAACATATATGTCTATGTATACTTGCGAAATCCCCGTATTCCCTTATTATTGGTATTAAGTATTTCGAGCATATACTTTCATGATTTTACCAACAAATTCTTTAATATCAAATTATACATTAGTACCGAAAATCGATTTGTTTTCAAAAGGGCAAGTAAACTCTTTCCTTTTAATGTGATGATTTGACTTAGGATTGGGTCTATGAGGAAAGTCCTTAGGGGAGTGCGCCAGTGCAACCCGACGCGTGCGGAACTTGTAGTTACCCCCTTTGTCGTCACCACTTGCCCAATTGCCCGTTTGGCACTCAAACCCTTTTTGTAAAGTGAGTAAAATAAAGGATTTCTCATTTGGGCCCGGGATGGTATCCGGAGGTTGCATTTCGGGACGAGCGTCCAGAGTGTAATCCGAGGTGCTTCTCCCAAAATTAAGCGTCAATCGTGGCCCGTCAGGAGTTTGATAGCCACGGTTGGGAGCGATGGTGGGTGTTGCATGTGTTGCACGCTTTCCTTAAATTCACTATAGTCGAGCCTCGGGTTGCTCCTTGGTTCGACACCGGAGATGGAGTTTTTATAATGTCTTGAGAAGAAATAAGGAGGAACAGGCCCACTCTCGCTGGGATATTTATTTATTGCTTATTGTTATTGTCTTTATTGCTTTATTAAATAATCAAGTCGAAGCACATTCCGGTTTCTTCCTTATTGCATATGTATTTTCTATTAAAACCCGGAAGCGTGATTCGACTTGCTCCACCTATATCTTCACTGAGTTCTTTGACTCACCCTCTTTTATTGGTTCTTGCCTCAGGTAGATTGAGAGACCGACATGTCTCACGTGTCGGATTGGCAACAGTTCATAGATATGCCCTTTTGGTTTTACCGATGTCTTAGTTGTTGTCTATAGCACTCTCGTTAGGTTATTCTTGGTTCGGGCCTGTATTTATTTCTATAATGATCCCCACTCCCGATATATTTACTTTATGTTGCCCCTGAATGGGCTGTGATGAAAATTGATATTTAGATTGGCCCCGAAGTGGCATTTATGTTATTATGTTTTAATTCGCTTCCGCTACATATATATTCTGAACTGTTTAATTGTTGTGTCTTTGGGGATCCGCTGTTGCCAAGAGTCGGGATAGACCCGTTGGCTTGTATGGGTTCTTAGGTTGAGGCGCAGTTCTCGGCTTGGGAATCCATGCAGGTTCGGGGGCTGTAGAGCGGGGCGCTACAATACCTGGGGGTCGTGACACGACTTACCGAACATCATATCCGAATCTCGAGTCGATTCGCCCGACGAATTTCCCTCCATAGCCATTTTTCTCCATTTATGATTTTGTGAATTTTTCTTCGATTTTCTTTCAATTCGTTGCATTTGAGCATGAGTGGTTATAGAATAAATGTTCCTAGGTTGTATTTGCGTGATCTATATGGTTTACTTTCGTGTTTTGAGCTCGATTTTATATATGTCGAGAAATGGATTTTTGATAATTAGTCGGTTTTGTGTAATTCTTATCGGAACTTAGCGAAACTCTCAATATATGTTCACTTGTATGTTATTTGAAGCTTTTGGGTATCGATTGCATGTTTGGGGTGTTGGGGATCGAGAATCTGTGTAATGCCCCGTATTTTGGTATTTAATTCTGAATACGTATTTCTAATCTTTTCCTTAAATTCTCGTTTTTACTGCTGAACTCGTGAGAAGATTTTGATCTAAACCCCAAAATTTTCCCCAAAATGACCATTTTGCCCCCGGAGATTTTTCTCCAAAATTCTATCCTAATCATCATCTATCATCAGTCAACAAGTCGTTTACGTAAGAGAGAAAGAAAAAAATAAGAAAGAAAGGAGAAGAAAGGAGAACGAAAATGAATTTTGCCCAGTTGATCTTCACATTCACCTCACAATCTCATTCCTCGACCGATTCACGAACCATAAACTCCTACGCGTTTCTTGCATTGTGTTCTTCAGGTAGCTACCAAACTTCCCTCAATTTCGTCTCGTTTTTGTAGAATTATGTTAAAGATGATGAATAGTAAATTATTTACCAATTTTGTAGATTTATATGTTTTCCTTGATAGTTTCGTGTGATTCTCATGTCCATGTGACGAGCATGAGTGGTAGATTAACATATATGAATTTCATTGTGATTCATGGCTTAATTAATGATTTATGTAAAGTTTTGTGTGAGTTCTAGTGTTCTGCGCGAAGAAGTTCGAATTGCATTGAGCAGGGCAACCTCACATGTAACATACCATGAGACATACCATGAGTCTGCATTCTCACAGTATGCAGCAAACTGTATGCATTTCTGTGAATGTGCAAGCTCACAGTATGTCACATACCGTGAGCATATACCGTGAGCAGCACTTAGAGAATTTTTTAACATTTCTCATTTCGGAGGCTACAACATTTTGGTCAATTGCATTATATTAAAAGTTGACTTTTCCTATTTTATCTCATTTTTGATATCCAATTTCACAAGTAGTTCCTATAAATCGTGATATTGAATATTTTGTGAAGTTTAGAATTTTCCGACCTCGTTTCGGTCGTGAATAGTAACTTTTTCGTTTAGGCTTTTTAGCCTATTTTTCATAATTCGTCCGATTGATCCGCAACTTGCATGATTGCTTTGTTATAGCATTTTGAGCATGAATATGAACTTTAAATTACGTTTTAACGTGTTTTACATATGTAATTTTGATATTTCATTTAATTGTTCTAAATGCATTCTTCTGAGTACTTCAATAGAAGTCGTGCTGTAGGTGCTTTCATATACTTTATTCACTTCTCGTAAGTCGTGCGTTGTGTCATTGTCTTACCTGGTTTCATCGTCTGTCAGTTTCAGGTGTTTCTCTCGAGGAATACTTGATCGTTGTGTCTTTTCTTCAAGCTTTCCAGGTGAGGGTTAAAACTGGTTTCCAACTAAAGTCAGAATCCTATTACTTTGCGAAATAACTTATCTCTGTGCTTTCAATTATATGGCTTTGTTTTCTAGCCTATCTCTTATATAATATTATATATTTGAATGTATATTTTAATGGTTTCGATTAGAACTTTTTGATATCGAAACTACATATAAGTACCGCTTAAATGATTTGTTTTACGAGGCAAGAAGACATATTTGATTTAAAGTAAGCTTTGGATTGGAGAATCTTCTCATTGAGTGAAGTCGTTAGGGCGGATCCTTCCTAACGATGGAATGCCCGATCGTTTTCCAATCGTTACAACCTTGCCTCAGAAAGGGCCCTTTGGCCACCAAAATGTAGTGTAACGATTGCAAAAGCGAGACAAAATTCCAAATTATAATTTTCAATGGGAGGCATGTCAGTGGTTGGAAAATCTTTCGTTGGGGAGATGGTGAACATAGCATGTGTTGCGTGTTTTTCCTTAAATCATAACGAGTGCGTTGAATTTCTGGGTAGCCACGGAGTTAGACAAATGGTGCAGGAGTATTTCTTGAATGTGGTGATATAAGGAGAGACAAGGGCCCGTGCTCGCCGGGATATTAGTGTAACGATCTTGTTTACTGCTTTAAAGTGATTTAGTTAAATTATAAGCCTCCTCATTTCTTTTATTGCTTGATTAAGTTAAAGTTATTGCAAATGTTGATTAAATGATCTTATAAGTCAATTAGATTATCATTTTAAAATATCGGCTTGAAATATGTGCTAAAATGATTTCCAAGGATCCGTTCGTCAATCTTTTAGTGCTTTAAAATAAATCGAATAGAGTGTTGCTTTGTTGTATATTTTTATAACTTATATTAATTATGTTTTTCCCAAAACGAGCAACATTCCCAACTTTGGTTTCAAACAACAAATGACGAACCGTGATCAACATATATATATTATATAACCCCTCGCTGAGTATCCTTTATACTCACCCTCGTATTTTGATTCTTGCTTCAGGTTCTTTTAGGCAGACGGGTGGCAGTGTCACCTATGAGGTCAGTTGGCAATAGCAGGTCTAGGTTTGATTCGAGTCTTGGTCTTGTTTAGTTTAGTGTCCAACAACAGTCGAGTATTGATGATTTCTATATTACTACTTCTGTTATAGTTGAAAGAATTGAAGATATATGTTGGAATATAACTGTTTAGTTGATGATATGTAGGACTGTGCCTGATAATATAGTTGAGCCCTATGTGGCGTTTATACATTAAATGCTTTGAATTTGAACTTGTTGCCTTGGATAGTTATTATGATATAAATGTTGTTTCATTTGCTTCCACAACTCTAGTTTATTGGGATCGTTGTTGGGCTAGCGTTGTTATTGTCAGGTTATTTGATCGAGTGAGTGCCGTTCGCTGGAATAGATTTTTGAGTAGGGCACTCTGTCGTGCTCGGGGTTCTGTTTCAGTTCGGGTGTGGTGCTCTTCTTCCCAGCCTTGGAGAGGGGCGCTACAATTTGAGTTTCGGGCCGAAGCCCATTTAACTCAAGGAAGAAGATGATGAATAGTGTTGTTCGCATTTCAGCTGTGTTCAAACACAAATAGTTGTGTTCAAACACAGCCCCATTTTATAGAGTTTCCTGGTGGTCTGCCCTCTTCCTTAAGGGCTATGTTTTGCCACAAACTCTATGTTCGAACATAGCCCCGATACTTCAACATTTCACCCAAATCCCTTATTCCCTCTTTTTAACCCATTTATGTCACTCCTCACCCTTTTATAACATCAAGACTTGAAATATTTCATAAGATTTGGAGTGATTCGGGGGCTCGGGATATGAATAGTGCTCAGGTGTAGTTTTGGTAATTTTTTCCAAAACGTTGGATTCTGCATGTCTTGGGTGACGAGCCACAATTCCCAATATTAGAATTAGCATGTTTATCGATATTCGAACCATTTACTGTCCTGACATCTTTCATGATTATACGTTTTCCAACTCTTGCATTAAAGATATTTCATAAATCATTGATTTAGCATATAAAACCTTCAAGCATTAATAAGAATTTAATTTGCATCGTTTTGCCACTAACTAAGGTCAATTCGGTAAATTTATATTTTAGCTCGTTTAATCGAATCTGGTAATTTATCAGTACACCTTGGACCGGAATCTAATGTTTTAAAGTTGTATTTTATCGAGGTTCGAAATATCTTTCATTAAATTACATTTTCATGAAATTATATTTTTAGCCCAAAAATATTTATACTTTAACCCCAACTAATATTGACTTTTCGTAGATGCCCGAATCTTCACGAAATGAGCCTCGAACCTTGTTAAGCTTTACATTACGGTCATTTTAACACTAAGTTTGCTTGATTTCGAGACTTCGCATTTTTGTTTCATTTTTTGAAATCATATAAATGCATGGAAGAGTTTCCATTTTTAGAAACCGTACACATACAATGACGAATATCGAACGACGAGCCATTCTCTCCTAAAAATGTAATTTTCACAAATGTTGTCGGAATTGGACGAATCATATGTCCAGACAACCGTATTGAGGAGACGAGCTCAACTGTGCTATTGTCTTGGTCATCTGAGTAGTGGTGGCGCTCCTATGGCGTCACAACGACCGCGATGGAAGAGAGGCGGTGATCTGCTATCTCCGCCCACGGAAAGGGCTGAGGTTGGTCGGGAATTGAAGCTCTCCACGAGAAGAGCATTTTGGCGGTGGTCTCACCTTCATCTGGCCACTGACGGTAAAGTTACGGCGAAAAGAAGTCACGACGGTCAGCGGCGGTCAACGGTGTTATTTGGTGACTCCAGGTGGCGCCTTGGTCGCACACCACTTGGGCATTGTAGCCCTTGACGAGACAAAGCTTTTGGCGTTGGTCTCACCCTCAGACTTGACGGGACGGAGGAGCAGCAGCGGAGCCGCGGTGGCGCGTCGCTGGTGCGGTGGCGCGTCGCTGGTGCGCGGCTGAGATAGCATTGGAGATATCTCCGGCCACCATCTTCGATGTGGATTTCACCATCCCCAAGCTTCTCGACATGGGTAAGCTTAATTCGAAGTCAATTTCGTATTTTGTTGAGTGAATCATCGTTAATTCGGAATTTACGATTCTAGGGTTTTGCCGAGCCTTTGAAGTGGAATAACTTTCCGGTGGAGGGTCTAATTGAGAAATGGTTTTGAGGGAAGTGACGGGCTTAACGAGAGAAACATTTTGGTATATGGGTTCGACCATCGGAGGTGGTCTGGTGGCAGCAAAGGGCGGAAGCACTGTTCCAGCTGGATTCCGGTGACAGTGTCTTCAGGCGAAACGTCCGTCTCGACGCTACGGTTCCAACGACGCTGGTATTATTCAAATCCGATCTACCATTTGTATTTTATTGCATTTTTTGTATGATTGTCGTTATAGCTTGTAGCTTATTGAACCGATTAGGCACGAATCGCTTATGTTGTAACTTAAAGATGATTATATTGTTGGTTATTGATATTGTATGACTGTTTAGTCCGAATTATAAAAATCGATTCGATTTGGAAAGGTTAGAGATTGATCGTAGCTTTTAGCTTTTGAGCTTTTGGGAAAAGCTATTAAGTTGCTAAGTTGTTTGCTGATGTGCTTTTATGTGAATTAAATTGTCTATGGCTTTTTTGAATCGCCTCTCGTTATGCATGTTGAACCCCATTTTCTGCTCAAACCAAAAAACTCTCACGGGGTCCTACATGGGCTCCTGCAGCCCGTGAGCTGCACACGGGGTTGCGACACCCCGTGACTAGAGACCGTGCGTGCGTCATTTTTGGGCTCACACGGGGTCCTCACACAGGATACGGGCTGTTACCCTACCCCGTGTGGATGCCTTAGGCATTTTCCAGACTGAACCTTCTGCCCATTTTTCATCCCGATTACCCAACTTCTTCATTTGACCTTGTTTTCGGGATCCGACTTCACTAATAGCTCTGTAGGGTTTCAAAACCTATTTATACCCGAAGTTAGAATTTATCCGACTTCGTTCGGACTATGAATAGTGAGTTTTCTATTTAGGTTTTTTTAACCCATTTTTCGATAGTTGTCCGATTGATTCAATATTCGCATGAGTGCTTCTTTATATTATATTAAGCATGCTTATGAACTCTAAATTGCAATTACGCATGTTTAATATCCTTTAATTTCTATATTTCATTTAATTGCATAAATGTGTTCTTTGATTATGAATTCGATCCTGACTGTTCGTTCACGGTAATTATGAGTGTTTAATGTACTCGTTAGCCAAGCGTCTTGTCCGTGTCTTATTTGGTTGTTTTGTGTTCTAGATTTTAGGGTTTTCCTCTTCAAGGAGTGCTTGTTCATTGTGTCTTCTTCTTCGTACAATCCAAGTGAGGGTTTAAAATTGCTTTTTAATTGGGGTAAGAATCTATTATATTTGCAAACCAACTTATCTTCCGTGATTGCTTATACTGATTTGTTTTGTATGCTATTCAAATATCTATTAGATAGTCAATTTACTATCTTTACGTTGTTTATCAAAAGTTTGATATCCAAATCTATATATGTATCAACCTTAAACCATTTTTATTTCAAAGGCAAGAAAATGCTTTGTTTTGGTGACACCTTGATCGAGGGAGTATTTATAAGTAATGTCGTTAGGTGTACTTCGTTATGGTCATCCGAAGCATACGACACTTATGAGTATGACTTAGGTTGTCACTCCACTTGCCTAAAAGGCCCGTTTGGCCACTTAAAAATGTAGTGCATAGAACCTTTGGAAAAGCAAGCAAAATTGTGATCTTTCTGTTCTCTCTTGTAGCGCCCCTTTCCGCAAGAGGAGAAAGGACACCACATCCACACCAAGACGAACTCCTGAAGAAGGTAAATGTACCCCATTCAAAAATTCATCTCAGCGAATGGCAAGACACTCAATCAAACTCCGGCAACAACAACACGACGCCCCAACAACAACAACAACAATCAGAGAGATGCGGAAGCGAATTCATAAATGACAGATCAATTCATAAAAGCCATCCATGGCAACATAATTCACAAAGCGAATCTAAAAAAATTATCCATTCAATGCCGTCCATGGCTCAACTAACTATCTCACATCAGGGGCACGCAAGTACAGAAAGTAAATCGTAATATTAAATACAATAAATTAAATCAATTCAGAAAGTAAAGACTCGACTGTTGTTGGGACACTGGCAAGACGATAGACAAGAGCTAACCTAGACGTGTTGCTGCCGACTGACAAGATAGGTTACATCGCACTGAGCTTAAGTTAACACGCATAGAAGTATACATCGGGATTTGCCCTATACGCTCGTCTCCAGGCTCACCTCCTGTATACTCCGGGCCCAAGTCATGATCCTGTAGCGCCCCCTGAAGAAGGACCGCCACATCCGGGCTTCAGCGAGGGGCCTCAACTCAAAAACCCACTCCGGCGAACGACACTCAAGCAAGCACTACCGGCAACAGCAACGACATCCCAACAACAACCACAATAAAACAGAGAAATGCGGAAGCGATTAATGTAAATAATCAAATTCATAAAAGCCTACAAGGCTAACATAATAACAATTAAACATTTATAATCAAGATACAGAACATTCATAAACAGATAGTGCCATCCATGGCTCAACTAGTCTACCCTATGCAATCCTAGATATCGTCAACTATCCCACATCAGGGGCACATAAGTACGTAAAGTAAATAAATACAATAAACAAGACTCGACGGTTGTTGGGACCACTGACAAGACAAACCAGAAAGACTGAGCCTATCTAGACCTGCTGATGCCGACTGACAAGATAGGTGACGTCGCCACCTGTCTACCTAAAGCAAGAACCAAAATAGCAGGGGTGAGTATAAAGGATACTCAGTAAGGGGGTTTTGATCACTGTTCGTCATTTATCTTTTTAAAACCAAAAGTAGTGAATGTTGCCCGTTTTGAGAAAGAATATAAATAATGAAATATAAGTTGTAAAACAATAACACAAGGCAACACTCGGTTCGGCTTGCTTGGAAAACACGAAGAGGTTGACGAACCGGATCCTTTAAAAATATTTGCACGTAATGTCAAGCCGATGAATTAAAATGGCGTTAGTTGAGTTACGAGGCCGTTACGGTTTCGAAAGACATGCTATGAGTAAGTTAGAAACAATAATTAAACACGGCTCATAATTCAACTAATTAATTGAATAATAAAGGAGACTTTAGTTGGCAAGTTCGAACCACGCTTCCGGGTTTTGTATATATATCTATAGGGAAATACGTATACTAAAGGAAGAAAACCGAAATGTGCTTCGACTCATAACTAAAGCCGTAAATCAGACAGACAAGCAAGAAATGCAATAAGTTATGCGATAGTGTGTCCCGGCGAGAACGGGCCCTCTGCTTATAACTCCCAACCTTGAAAATCATGCAAGCAAGTATTCCACCACCAAGATTCATGATCCACTCAGAATTTTATGGAAACACGTGTTAACAACGTCACCCTTAATAGAATTTTCTAGGAAGCGCGTAGCCTACAACGCCACCCTCGCACTAACTCAGGTTAGTCAACCTCCGGGCTGACCTAAGCAGATACGGATTGGAGTATCCATCGGGATTTGCCCTGGACGCACGTCCCCAGACTCACCTCCTGAATACTCCGGGCCCAAAACATTAATCGATCTATGGCTTGCTTTTGAAAACGATGATAGTTAGGTGGCCAAAAGGGCCATTCGCAATCGGGGAATCGGGATGTGGAAGGCCAAAGGGGCCATTCGAGACAAGGTTATATTTGCGGGGTCGAGAGACCAAAATTCGCATTTAAAACAAAAGGGGTTTTCCTTGTCTCTAGTTGAAAGCATTTCAAATCATTTTGGTTTTGCTATTAAAAGGTTTGACTAAGCACATAGAGAGTAGTAAAGGCAGTACAACGAGTAATAAGAAAGCGGGATAGTGGTTTATTTCACAAACCTAGTAACTATGTTCTTACTCCAGTTGAAAACAATTTAAAACCCTTACCTGGGTCGACACGACAGTATGAAAGCAAGCGGTAGTCAAGTTTCTCCCTCGTTGGACCCACCTATAATACACAGGGCCTAGAGGATGAAAACGAGACAGACAATAACAAAAGCAAGACACGAACAACAGACGACGCACGGCAATTCAAATATAACTTCACTCATGCTACAGATACAATATGGAAAGCCAGGCAATTAAGCATATAATGATATATGACATATGAACTAACATTTAAAGGAATATTTAAAGCAATTGTAATAATGGAAGAACATTATTAATAAATATGGAAAGCATTCTAGAACGCAGTTAGGGCACGTAGACATGCTTAAAATAATATAACGGAACTCTCTCGCGAAAACGGGGTCAAACGGACAAGAAACGGGAAAAATGGGAAAAATCCCTAAACGAGAAAGGTGTCAATTGACGGTCAAATAAGGTCGGATAAATTGTAAATTGTGAAGAATATCAAATCCCGAGGCTCGAGGAAGCTATAGGTGAAATCGGATTGATATTCGGAGGTCGTATGTGAAAAGTCAACATTTAATTGAGTGCGGTTGACCAATTCCCGAAGTGCGAGAAAGGAAAAGGCTGGAAAATGCACTAAGTATGTTGCACCGGCCAATGCACGGGCCTGCGCACGGGCTTGGCAAGTCGGTGCAAGCACAAAAAGGGGTGCACGGCCTCCCGCACGGTCTTGAGCACGGTGCCAAGACCGTGCAGGTGCAAACGGGCCTGCGCACGGGCCTGTGCACGGGCTCAAGCCCGTGTAGGTTGAAAAGGGATGCACACGGGCTCCTGCACGGTCTTGCTCAAGATCGTGCGTTCGCCCGTGTGGATCTACTGAGCAGCAGACTCAGCAGATCGCGAAAACTCTCACGCGAAAATCAATATATAAATTCATACATCTCCTAATTTACTCCATAAATCATCCTAATTTCCACATATGATCATATATATCATATAAGCTACACATAGGCACAAGAATAACGTAAAATGGTCAAGTAATTCTTCCTAAACACGAAAATCCTAATATATAATATCCTATACAAAAGCCACTAAAATCGTAACGAAGAGGGAACGAAATGAAATGGGGTAAAAGGATTACGGGTAGAGAATGTAGTGAGGATCGTTCGGGTTTTCACGGCCCGTCGATCGGGCGAGAAACGGACTCGGTAGGGCGTCGGGAAGATCCTCTCCTTTCTTCTCCTTCTTTCTCCTTTCTTTCTTCTTTCTTTCTTCTTCTTCAATGAGAGAATGAGAGAGATAGGTAGATATTTAGAAAAATATCTCGGGAGGGTAAAATGATCATTTAGGCTTTTAAGGGCATTTATGTAATTTAAGTAATTGAGGGCCTTTAAAAGATAGGTTAAATCAATCTTTTCCATAAGATTAATTAATCCAATTGGATAGATCGAGAAATTAGGCAAGAAAGAATTCGCGTAATTATTAATAATATAATTAAAATATTCGGGTCGTTACAATACTCCCCTCTTCAAGAGAATTTGTCCTCAGATTCTCCTCCGGACTTCGGGGTTAGTTAAGAGGAGTATAATCCATAAAAATTCTAATAACGCGAATTAAAACAAACATTTAGGAGCAATTAAAATACATTATAAAACATCATTCATAATAAAAATATTTAAATGCAAATAACATTCCAATAAAATTCAAAGTCATGCGAAAGACGGAATTACAAAAACCCTAAACAAGGCTAATGACGAAGAAGAAAATCCCAATGTAAGGTCCCCATCACTGTCATTATCTATTTCGTTCTTCCGACTGATTCTTGCACTCTTCGTATCCTCAATGACAATTGTCACATCCTCCTCCTGTTTCTTGATTAGAGCTCCTTTTACAAGAAGTAACGCCATCATCATTTCTCCCATTGTACCCCTCGTCCTTTTCACAATCTGTTTCTTCAAGATCACACTCTTTCTTATTGTTTCTACAAAGTGTTTTCTCATCTTCAATGGTATTGGATGATTTCTCCTCTCCGCTTTCCATTAAACCATCATTTTCATCATTTCTTCGCTCGACTTCATACGAAACATCAGGGTCGTCATTATCGGAAGCCGATGTCGGCTCGTCTCCCATATAATCATCATCGTCAGATAATTCATTATCCTCTTCACTAGTTGATTCATCTTCAGACATATCTTCAGAAGTATACTCCTTCAGACTCGATTTGTCAATGTCGGTGCTAACCAGAACCGCATAACGTACTCGCAACAGAATCGATCCTAGTCGGCCAAGAACTCCTTGTCCTTAGCACTCTCTAATAGCGTATAACGAATTTATAGAATTCTACGCTATCCACACAGAGGTCACATAATCTTAGCAACTAATCAATCAATCAGTGCAAGTGTGAATTTTGAAAGCAGTTAAAACACATAGGTCATATAAAACACTTAACATATATTTGAAGCAATTACCATTCAAAGCAAAACACTATGAATGAATGCTATGATAATGCAATATACCTGTACGAGCATGACGAGATCGGTAACCACTTCTTCTTCCCCCAGGGTTCTCTCTGTTGGGACAGTCCCGAATGTGGTGCGTGGTGCTTCCACAAGAAAAGCAACGTCCTAATTGTTTCCTACACTTTGCCGTCCTGTGATTCGTCTTCCCACAGTGCTCACAGGGAATGGGGTCCTCGTTCACTTCAGGTTCTGTAGGTTCCGGCACCTCGTAGTGTGGTCTCTTTGTTCGATAGGTACTCGGTTCGGCTGGCTCTCTCCTTGCTATCTCTTTGGAAGAGGATCCTATAATAGCAGGGGCACTCTGGTTCATTATTTGGAGTTCGGACTCCACTCTCATTGCTCGGGTAACTGCATCGGGGTAAAGACGGATGTCAAGTGCCATCAATGCTCTTCGGATCTCCGGCTGAAGTCCCTCGATAAACATTCGTGCTCTCTTTCGTTCGTCCGCGGCATAGTGAGGAGCATAGGTGATGAGGCGATTGAACTGTGCTTCGTACTGAGCTACGGTAGATGCTCCTTGGTTGAGATACATAAATTCTCTCTCTCGGCTGTCGCGTACTACTTCTGGCACGTACTTCATTCGGAAGTCAGTTACAAATCGTGACCAAGTGAGGGGAACTCTCTCGGCGATCCATCTCCGTTCTGTGAATTGCCACCAATCTCGAGCGGGTCCTCTCATAAGGAAGGTAGCATACTCGACCCTCTCGGGGTCACCACACTGTAGTACTTGAAAGATCTGCTCCACATCGGATATCCAGGCCTCGGCCTTAAAATCATCGGGTTCGCCCTCGAAGCAGGGTGGACGATAGAAGAGAAACCTATCCAAGGTTTGGCCCACAGTCTGTCTGGCAGGTACGTCCTGCTGTTGTTGTTGTATCCCTTGACATACTTGCACGGCGATCTGTCGGATAATCGATACCCACTGTTCCGCCATTGGGTTCGGGGGTGTTGGAGCAGTAGGGGGTCTTCGGCGAGGCATTTTGCACCTGTGAACAACAAACAGGAAAATGATGCATGTTCGGTTAATGGAATGATCAGGTAAGGTATATAAAATTCAAATAAGGCATACATATATGATTCGAATAGCATGAAATCAATTTAAGCACGAAACCATCACAGAACAAGCAAACTCGATCCTATAGCCGAACGACCTAGACACGACAAGACCCAAGCAGGACACGACAAGACGACAAGACAAGATAGACGCTACCTCGAGTTCCACATCCACCTGCATTCGATTCCAACTCAGTACTACAATTGTAAGAGATCAAACGGTTGGTTGGCCATTCCAAAAGAAGATCAATCACAATTTCAATACTAAGGATTTCTCAAGCACCTGTGACTGGAAACTCTAAGTCTCATTGACACGAAACGGGCAGACACATGAGACAAGACACGACGCAATTACAAAGCTTCGGTTCCTTTTGGGAACCTAGGCTCTGATACCACTGACTGTAGCGCCCCCTGAAGAAGGACCGCCACATCCGCACCGAAATGGATTCCCGAGCTTCAGCGAGGGGCCTCAACTCAAAAACCCACTCCGGCGAACGACACTCAAGCAAGCACTACCGGCAACAGCAACGACATCCCAACAACAACCACAATAAAACAGAGAAATGCGGAAGCGATTAATGTAAATAATCAAATTCATAAAAGCCTACAAGGCTAACATAATAACAATTAAACATTTATAATCAAGATACAGAACATTCATAAACAGATAGTGCCATCCATGGCTCAACTAGTCTACCCTATGCAATCCTAGATATCGTCAACTATCCCACATCAGGGGCACATAAGTACGTAAAGTAAATAAATACAATAAACAAGACTCGACGGTTGTTGGGACCACTGACAAGACAAACCAGAAAGACTGAGCCTATCTAGACCTGCTGATGCCGACTGACAAGATAGGTGACGTCACCACCTGTCTACCTGAAGCAAGAACCAAAATAGCAGGGGTGAGTATAAAGGATACTCAGTAAGGGGGTTTTGATCACTGTTCGTCATTTATCCTTTTAAAACCAAAAGTAGTTAATGTTGCCCGTTTTGAGAAAGAATATAAATAATGAAATATAAGTTGTAAAACAATAACACAAGGCAACACTCGGTTCGGCTTGCTTGGAAAACACGAAGAGTTTGACGAACCGGATCCTTTAAAAACATTTGCACGTAATGTCAAGCCGATGAATTAAAATGGCGTTAGTTGAGTTACGAGGCCGTTATTGTCGCAGCCCCGGGCGCGGAGAGGAGAACCCTCACGACGGCACCCGTTGGATGCGCGGGTATAAGCTTCACCACCACTGAGCACAACCCTAAAGTTTAGCTTGAAACCACTTGCCAAAAGGTGATGCACCACATGGTAGTTGTGCTTGGAAGATCACTTATAAACCCTTCACATTACTTATGTTTTTCCTATGTGGGACAAATGCCCACATGGTACATATTTCTCAAGTTTGGGGTGTTACATTCACCCCTCCTTGAGAGCGTAATGTCCTCATTACGCCGTGACATAGGATCGTGGCTTCCCGCCAGTGGAGAAGCTGCCCACAACACGCCGAGTGGAGCCCCTTTAGCGGTGACTCACGACTCATGTCATGTGTGGAACATGCATTCCCATAGCTGACGGTTGGCTCTGATACCATTTGTCGCAGCCCCGGGCGCGGAGAGGAGAACCCTCACGACGGCACCCGTTGGATGCGCGGGTATAAGCTTCACCACCACTGAGCACAACCCTAAAGTTTGGCTTGAAACCACTTGCCAAAAGGTGATGCACCACATGGTAGTTGTGCTTGGAAGATCACTTATAAACCCTTCACATTACTTATGTTTTTCCTATGTGGGACAAATGCCCACATGGTACATATTCCTCAAGTTTGGGGTGTTACAGTTACGGTTTCGAAAGACATGCTATGAGTGAGTTAGAAACAATAATTAAACACGGCTCATAATTCAACTAATTAATTGAATAATAAAGGAGACTTCAGTTGGCAAGTTCGAACCACGCTTCCGGGTTTTGTATATATATTTATAGGGAAATACATATACTAAAGGAAGAAAATCAGAATGTGCTTCGACTCGTAACTAAAGCCGTCAATCAGACAGACAAGCAAGAAATGCAATAAGTTATGCGATTGTGTGTCCCGGCGAGAACCGGCCCTCTGCTTATAACTCCCAACCTTGAAAATCATGCAAGCAAGTACTCCACCACCAAGATTCATGATCCACTCAGAATTTTATGGAAATGCGTGTTAACAACGTCACCCTTAACAGAATTTTCTAGGAAGCGCGTAGCCTACAACGTCACCCTCGCACTAACTCAGGTTAGTCAACCTCCTGGCTGACCTAAGCAGATACGGATTGGAGTATCCATCGGGATTTGCCCTGGACGCACGTCCCCAGACTCACCTCCTGAATACTCCGGGCCCAAAACATTAATCGATCTATGGCTCGCTTTTGAAAACGATGACAGTTAGGTGGCCAAAAGGGCCATTCGCAATTGGGGAATCGGGATGTGGAAGGCCAAAGGGGCCATTCGAGACAAGGTTATATTTGCGGGGTCGAGAGACCAAAATTCGCATTTAAAACAAAAGGGGTTTTCCTTGTCTCTAGTTGAAAGCATTTCAAATCATTTTGGTTTTGCTATTAAAAGGTTTGACTAAGCACATAGGGAATAGTAAAGGCAGTACAACAAGTAATAAGAAAGCAGGATAGTGGTTTATTTCACAAACCTAGTAACTATGTTCTTACTCCAGTTGAAAACAATTTAAAACCCTTACCTGGCTCGACACGACAGTATGAAAGCAAGCGGTAGTCAAGTTTCTCCCTCGTTGGACCCACCTGTAATACACAGGGCCTAGAGGATGAAAACGAGACCGACAATAACAAAAGCAAGACACGAACAACAGACGACGCACGACAATTCAAATATAACTTCACTCATGCAACAGATACAATATGGAAAGCCAGGCAATTAAGCATATAATGATATATGACATATGAACTAACATTTAAAGGAATATTTAAAGCAATTGTAATAATGGAAGAACATTAATAATAAATATGGAAAGCATGCTAGAATGCAGTTAGGGCACGTAGACATGCTTAAAATAATATAACGGAACTCTCTCGCGAAAACGGGGTGAAACGGACAAGAAACGGGAAAAATGGGAAAAATCCCTAAACGAGAAAGGTGTCAATTGACGGTCAAATAAGGTTGGATAAATTGTAAGTTATGAAGAATATCAAATCCTGAGGCTCGAGGAAGCTATAGGTGAAATCGGATTGATATTCGGAGGTCGTATGTGGATCTACTGAGCAGCAGACTCAGTAGATCGCGAAAACTCTCACGCGAAAATCAATATATAAATTCATAAATCTCCTAATTTACTCCATAAATCATCCTAATTTCCACATATGATCATATATATCATATAAGCTACACATAGGCACAAGAATCACGTAAAATGGTCAAGTAATTCTTCCTAAACACGAAAATCCTAATATATAAAATCCTATACAAAAGCCACTAAAATCGTAACGAAGAGAGAACGAAATGAAATGGGGTAAAAGGATTACCGGTAGAGAATGTAGTGAGGATCGTTCGGGTTTTCACGGCTCGTCGATCGGGCGAGAAACGGACTCGGTAGGGCGTCGGGAAGATCCTCTCCTTTCTTCTCCTTCTTTCTCCTTTCTTTCTTCTTTCTTTCTTCTTCTTCAATGAGAGAATGAGAGAGATAGGTAGATATTTAGAAAAATATATCGGGAGGGTAAAATGGTCATTTAGGCTTTTAAGGGCATTTATGTAATTTAAGTAATTGAGGGCATTTAAAAGATAGGTTAAATCAATCTTTTCCATAAGATTAATTAATCCAATTGGATAGATCGAGAAATTAGGCAAGAAAGAATTCGCGTAATTATTAATAATATAATTAAAATATTCGGGTCGTTACAGATCCAGTCTATGGCTCGTTTTTGAAATCAATAAAAGTTTGGGTGGCCAAAGGGGCCGTTCGCAAAGATGATGCAAGCAATTATGTATGAATGGCCAAAGGGGCCTTTGAGACAAGTTGATGTAACGATCTAAGAAATACTCATAAGCGTCGTACGCTTCGGAAGCATGCTAACGGATGTCCCTAACGACATTACTTATAAGTGCCTCAGAGATCAAATAGTTACTTTTAAAACGAGTTTGATTCTTATCCCCTCCCTGTGTTATTTATAAATTTCACATTACTCCCCTATCATTATTTTATTCTTTATCACCTCTCTGCGTTGTTATGTAAATTTCACATGGCCTCTTGATGGGTGTGCACACGCCTTTCACTCTATATAGACCAAAATACCCCCATATATATTAAATTATTCCACAGACCCACACCTCTGTCAAAACATTCTCAGCGCGGTAAAGTGAAAACGATTGAAAGTGCTTTCCCTCTTAGACATGAACCGCGATTAAATCTTGAAAATGAAGTAGGAAATCAGTGTTAAATCCATCGTTAGTTGTAGCATAGACCTAAACCCAATTTGAGGCAAGTTCGTTGACGGGAGTAACAACAATGACGAGCGGCAACGGAAAGAAACCTTGGTGGGAAGACATGAAGGTTAGTTGCTTTTGCTATTAAATTTAGTTTTGAGCTTCGAGATATGTTAGACGCACTGATTTAGTGCCTGTGTGGACATATTTGCTAGTTTTCGAGGTGATTTAGGGTTTAAGTTCTTGCTAAGGTTTCTGTGGTAAGATGATATATTTTTGGGGAACGAGAATGTTTGATTATTTCAGCTTATATAAGTGATTTTGAAAGCTTCTATGTACTTTCCTGTTGTAATGGTAGAAATGGTTGGACCTACAAGTGCTTTAGGGTTTTAGTTCTTTCCTAATTTTTTTTGCAGAGATGCAACTTTGGGGGAAATGAATATGTTCGAGTATAAGTACTTTTATAAGTGAAAAAGTACTTTGAAGAAGAAGATTTGAGAGGTTTTGAATGAATTAAAGCCTATGTATATATAAAGTCAGGTTGTTTATTGGTTTTTATGCTTTGGACTCATATGAAGATTCCAAATGTATTGTGGACATTTCCAATATGAGTGTGGTCCCATTTGTTATAGTTTATTTCCAACATGAGTATGACACTTTATGCTACCCAATGACACAGAATCTGAATGTAGTTTCACTCAGTTATTCCTTTTTCATATACTTTATTGCATTTATAGAATGTGGTCCCACTGGGTTGGTGCAAGTCTTGACCCCTTATTAGCGTATTTATTATCTTATTGTTGTTGAAAATATTAGGTCATAACTGTACAGTATTGTAGGTGGTATTTATTGCCTTTGAACTGTCCTTTTGTTAAACAGTTTCTATTGTCCATCTTTAAAATAAATGATGCTAATTGTTTTCTATTTGTTTCAGGTTCCTACATATCATAGAGTAGAAATGTGGGTTGGTGGGCATTTCATACATGAACCTCACAGAGTTTACAAAGGTGGCAGAAAAGTGTTATCCAATCCATTAGACTTAGACATGTTTAGCTTTAGCACCATCTTGGATTTCTATGAAAGAGCAGGTGGGGAAAAATGTAAAGTGGATTTTTATTGGAAACAGCCTGTGTAGCGGGTGCCCCAAACGGGTAACGCACGCCATGCACTGTAACGACCCGCAATCTCCAAGTTCAAGATTAGCGCATTTATCGGAATTCGGACCGTTTACGGTCCCGACGTCTTTCATAATTGCATGTTTTCCAACTCTTGCATTTAAATATTTTATAAATCATCGATTTGGTATTTAAAACCCAAGGCATTAATTAGAATTTAATTTGCATCGTTTTGTCACTAATTAGGGCCAATTTGGTAATTTTATAATTATAGCTCGTTTAATTTAATGTAGTAATTTAACGGTGTACATTGGACTGGGGTTCAATGTAATAATGCATATTTTATCGAGGTTCCAAATATTTTCATAAGATTCTAAATATTATTCATTAAATCATATTTTCAAGAAATTGCATTTTTGATCCAAAACTATTTACACTTTGACCCCACTCGATATTGACTTTTTGTAAATGCCCGAATATTTATGAAACGAACCTCAAACCTTGTTAAGCTTTTCATTACGGTCATTTTGACACTAAGTACGCCTAATTCCGAGACTTTGCGTTTTTGTCTCGTTTTTCGAAAAATATATATAGTAACCTTCCATATTTAGAACCACACACACACCGACAATCATCGAACGACGAGCCATTCTCTCCCAAACACGATTTTTGCAACGTTGTCGGAATTCGACGAATCATATGTCCAGACGACCGTATCGACGAGACGAACTCAACCATACAAGTTTCCCGGCGATTGGAGCAGCGACGACAACGCTACGGCGGCGCGAAGGTGGCGACGGCAAGGGTGGTGGATCTGGCTTTTCCGGCGACTTTCAGGCGGCGGGCAAGGGTGCTTCTGGACCGATTTTTCGCAAGGAAGCCAACGGTGGTGGTCTCGTGGCTATTCGACCACCGATGGCGGTGGAATCGACGATTTTCAGGCGGTGGTGATGCTTTCCGATCTCAGTTCTCCGGCGACGTCAATGCCTGGGGTTGGCGGGAATTGAAGCCCATGAAGAGAGGAGCATTTTGGCGGTGGTTTCACTTTAATCGGACCACGGACGGCGGAGTTATGGCGACTTGAAGGGGCGGCGGCGTTGAGTGGCGGCGGGAGTGGTGGTTCCCGGTGGTTCTAGGCGGAGTCACGACAGCAAACCACCATGGTTGTGACGGGCTCGTCGAGAGGATCATTTCTGTATAAGGGTTCGACTATCGGAGGTGTTTCGACGGAAGTCCGGTGGCGGCGCGGCGGCGGCACGCGGCGGCGCTACAGTTCCAGTCAGATTCCGGCGACGGAGTCTTCACGAAGATTGTTCTCCTCGACGCAACGGTTCTAAGGGCGCTGGTATTACTCGAATCCGACTTGTCTTTTGTCTTTTATCGTATTTTTTGTATTATTGTGTTAATTGGTAGCTTTTGATTGTAGCTTCTAGCTTTTAGCTTTTCGGATTGTTTTGGCATGGATCTTTTGTACTATAGCTTGTATGAATTGTTGATTGTTGATGATATATGCTTGTGTAGTCGAAACGGATAGGTTTCGGTTCGATTAGGCTAGAGATAGGATCGATCTTAGCTTGTTAGCTTTTGAGCTTTTGGGAAAAGCTATAAGTTGTACTTAATTGTTGTTGATTTAAATGAAATATACATGTTTGATGTTTAATTGCAAGGTTAACCCCTGGTTAGATTATGCTTAAATATTATTATTAATTAAATGTTAATTGTTATTCGTTTATTTAATTATTGCATACATTTGGATAAATTGACTATATTGCCCCTACTCGCTTTCTTATGTTTAAATGTTGAGTGGGTGTCCTTAAGCATGTTCGTATTTTGATAGCCGAGCGTTAGTGTCTGTTTTCTTGTTCGTGTCAGTCATTCATCCACTGGAGCCCGTGTTTTTCAGGTGGGATCTTAGAGGCCGAGTTATAATTGCTGCTTGCTTTTCTCGTTTGTCGAGCTACAGGTAAGGGTTTAAACTTATTTTTAACTGGGGCAAGGACATAGACTATTATAGGTTTGCAAAATAAATGATTACCCTGCTTTTCTTATTACTTGTTGTATTGCCTTTACTATCCCTTATGGGCTTAGTCAAACCTTTTAATAGCAAAACGAAAATGATTTGAAATGCTTTCAACTAGAGGCAAGGAAAACCCATTTGTTTTAAATGTGAACTTTGGTCTCTCGACCTCGCAATTATAACCTTGTCTCGAATGGCCCTTTGGCCTTCCACACCCCGATTTCCTACTTTCGAATGGCGCTTTTGGCCACCCAAACTATCATTGATTTCAAAAGCGAGTCATAAACTGTTTAATGACTTGGGCCCGGAGTATTCAGGAGGTGAGCCTGGGGACGATCGTCTAGGGCAAATCCCGATGTGTACTTCTAGCGTGTTGACTTGGGCCGGCCAGGAGGTTGGTTAGCCTGAGTTGATGCGAACGGTGGTGCTAATCGCGTCTCCTTAAACCCTGTACGGTGGTGCTAATCGCATCTCCTTAAATCCTGATGGTGGTGCTAACAGCGTCTCCTTAAATCCTATATAGCATCGTTGGTGGTGGAGTACTTGACTATATGCTTGCATGATTTTCAATTGGGAGTTATAAGGAGAGGGCCCGTTCTCGCCGGGACACATTATTGCATGATTTATTACATTTATTGCTTGTCTAATTGTTTTATGGCTTTCGTTACAAGTCGAAGCACATTCCGGTTTTCTTCAGTTATCATATGTACTTCCCTATATATATATAAAACCCGGAAACATGACTCGTACTTGCTACCCTAAGCCTCCTTTATTATTCACTTAATTAGTTGAATTACGAGCCGTGTTTATTTATCGTCTCTAACTTATTGAATCGTGCCTTTCGAACTTGTAACGGCCTCGTGACTCAACTAATACCCCTTTCAACTTATCGGCTTGACATTACGTGCAAATGTTTTTAAAGGATCTGGTTCGTCAACCCTTTCGTGTTTTACAAGCAAGCCGAACCGAGTGTTGCCTTGTGTTATTGTTTTACAATTTGTATTTCGTTATTTATCTTATTTCTCAAAACGGGCAACACTCATCACTTTTAGTTTTAAAAGATAAATTACGAACTGTGATCAAAACCCCCTTACTGAGTATCCTTTATACTCACCCCTGCTATTTTGGTTCTTGCTTCAGGTAGACAGGTGGTGGTGTCACCTATCTTGTCAGTCGGCAGCAGCAGGTCTAGGTCGGCTCTTGTCTCTTGTCTTGTCAGTGTCCCAACAACAGTCGAGTCTTTACTCTATGAATTGTTTTAGCTTATTATATATAATATTATGATTTATTTTCCGTACTTACGTGCCCTGATGTGGGATAGATACTTGAGCCATGGACGGCATTGAATGTATAATTGTTTTAGGTTCATTTTGTTATGATTACTGTTGCCATGGATGGCTTTTATGCATTGATTTATTATTCTGAATTCGCTTCCGCATTTCTCTGTTTTTTTTGTGGTTGTTGTTGGGATGTCGTTGCTGTTTCCGGTAGTGCTTGTTTGAGTGCCGTTCGCCGGAGTGGGTTTTTGAGTTGAGGCCCCTCGCTGAAGCTCGGAAATCCATTTCGGTGCGGATGTGGCGGTCCTTCTTCAGGGGGCGCTACAGTCAGTGGTATCAGAGCCTAGGTTCCTGAAAGGGAACCGAAAGCTCTAATATCTAGTCTTGTCTTGCTTTCAGTGTCTGCATGGGTTATGTCAGTCCGCATCGAATTCGTGGTTCGATGAGTGTTTGTCATTTCTGGGTGCCTAAAATTGTGAAGGATTACGGTTGGCTTAAGTAACCAACTGGCGATCCTTTGCAAGTTTTTGTACTAAGGAAGACGTAACGCGACCCGAGCGTGGAATTCTTTGTTGCGTCTTATTTGGTTTCGGCGTATAGGTCGTGCGGCTTTAGGATAACGATTTATTTGTTAATATGCCTCGTGTGGTTGCATACTAACCTCATCAGACATGCATATTGAAACTTTGTGGTGCAGAGATGATCAAACATTGTCTTCCTTTGAGATAGGACCCTACGGAAAGATGCTAACCTGGTGGATACAGCTTACGAGATTGGTCCTATACTCAGAAGGATTGGTGAAAGGTACGCAACTCATAATAGGCTTTGCATTATAACATCGCTTGTAACTTGTCTTAAATGTATTTGTGCTATTACGTGTTGTTCTTTTACTTTGTGTGAGTTTCTCTACGGGTTTTAGCGTTGGTACCGCTTTAACCTATGAGCTCCATTCGTAAATGTGGGTAAACAAGGACAACAAGCAGACTTGACAGACAGAACGACACAATAGCACAGGGTCATATTCGGGTGTTGATAAGCTACGAGAACGATGGGTTTGGATTGTACGACAGCAAAGGAAACATATACTTTAGCCAGTTCCAGAGCATCTTCAGAATCAACCGAGGGTCGAGACGGATCGTTCTGATGTGCCATTTTCGAGGACGACGACAGAACAGAACTCCCGGAAACCGAACCTACTGTGAGTCAGAATCAGACTAAGATACTATCAGACCTGAAGAGCACCGGAATCAGCAGAGTGCTACAGATGAATTGTTCGACCTTTCGAACATTACTTTCTCGGTTATCGCGATCAGCTTAGAGGTACTAATCGTGGTACGAGGGCAGTAAAAGAGAGAGTTACTGGAGAACAATGGTTACCAATTCCAGCACCGTTAAGATAAAGCCAGTTGACGACAGCTACCTTGCGCAGCGAGATAGATGATAGCGTGATTTCAGTAGCACATTCGACAATCAGATTCCGAAACAGATTCAGAAGATGAAGAATTATTTGTGTTTGAAGATCGGGATCGCGATACAGATATTCTATTTTCGAGGATGGAGCATGGAAATATCTCGTGACTAATCAGAGAACCATGTCAGTAAAAGGTAGCTCGCAGACGGAGTTGTTACTGATTTGATCAGGCTTGGGGATGTAATTCATATCTCACTACCCCAGAGATACTACCTGACATGATGCACATTCCACTTTCAGACAGAGCGTGGGAACAGATCAAGATCAACAAAGGAATTATATATGTGGAAGGTTTCTCACAGATAGTCACTACCGAGCTCGACCGAGCTTTGGAATATGATCAGTATCTCACCCCTCTAGAGATACCATCCGATGAGATACGTGAACTAACTCCGGACAGAGTACAGTGGAACCAGAGGTGATAGCAGGAATGAAGTCAGTATGGGATAGGACTACGAGGCAGTAAAGGGAATGTATCAGAAACCAACAGATGTCGCCAGCGCAAACTTGTGAAGGAAATGAAACATCGAGCAACCGAATGGTGAAATGAAGAATGGGTAAAAGAGGTTGATCTGAGTCAGACATCGAGCTGGGATAGAGTTCGGGGATCAGAAACCTTGAAGGATTCAATTTCTGATTAGACAGAGTTATCGCGGATTTCGAGGAATTCAAACCACAGTACAGATCGGATGAGCTTACGTGTTTAATTGCTTTAAATAATTGTTAAGTGTTTCATGTGACCTACATGCTTTAACTGCCCTTTAATTCGTACTTGCACTGATTGAATGACTAGTTGATTAGGCTTTATATGATCTCTATGTGGATAGCGCAGAATTCGATAGCCTCGTTATGCGCTATTAGAAAGTGCTAAGGACAAGGAGTTCTTAGTCGACTAGGAGCGATTTTATTGCGAGTTCGATATGCGGATCTGGTTAGCGTCGACTTTATCAGATCGACCTGGAAGCGGAACACTTCGGAAGCTGGTCGAATTGAGAACAGAGGTGAACATGGACGACAGATTTTCAGGAAACAAAGGAGTCTGTCCACGTACTGAAGACGTATTGAGTTGGACAGGTCAAAATTTTAGAACCGAAGCCAAATAGAAATTTGGCAGAGAACGGTTCGACGTGAGGAGTAGAATCTGAGGACAGATTCTTTTGAAGGAGGGAGTATTGTAACGACCCGCAATCTCCAAGTTCAAGATTAGCGCATTTATCGGAATTCGGACCGTTTACGGTCCCGACGTCTTTCGTAATTGCATGTTTTCCAACTCTTGCATTTAAATATTTTATAAATCATCGATTTGGTATTTAAAACCCAAGGCATTAATTAGAATTTAATTTGCATCATTTTGTCACTAATTAGGGCCAATTTGGTAATTTTATAATTATAGCTCGTTTAATTTAATGTAGTAATTTAACGGTGTACATTGGACTGGGGTTCAATGTAATAATGCATATTTTATCGAGGTTCCAAATATTTTCATAAGATTCTAAATATTATTCATTAAATCATATTTTCAAGAAATTGCATTTTTGATCCAAAACTATTTACACTTTGACCCCACTCGATATTGACTTTTTGTAAATGCCCGAATTTTTATGAAACGAACCTCAAACCTTGTTAAGCTTTTCATTACGGTCATTTTGACACTAAGTACGCCTAATTCCGAGACTTTGCATTTTTGTCTCGTTTTTCGAAAAATATATATAGTAACCTTCCATATTTAGAAACCACACACACACCGACAATCATCGAACGACGAGCCATTCTCTCCCAAACACGATTTTTGCAACGTTGTCGGAATTCGATGAATCATATGTCCAGACGACCGTATCGACGAGACGAACTCAACCATACAAGTTTCCCGGCGATTGGAGCAGCGACGACAACGCTACGGCGGCGCGAAGGTGGCGACGGCAAGGGTGGTGGATCTGGCTTTTCCGGCGACTTTCAGGCGGCGGGCAAGGGTGCTTCTGGACCGATTTTTCACAAGGAAGCCAACGATGGTGGTCTCGTGGCTATTCGACCACCGACGGCGGCGGAATCGACGATTTTCAGGCGGTGGTGATGCTTTCCGATCTCAGTTCTCCGGCGACGTCAATGCCTGGGGTTGGTCGGGAATTGAAGCCCATGAAGAGAGGAGCATTTTGGCGGTGGTTTCACTTTAATCGGACCACGGACGGCGGAGTTATGGCGACTTGAAGGGGCGGCGGCGTTGAGTGGCGGCGGGAGTGGTGGTTCCCGGTGGTTCTAGGTGGAGTCACAACGGCAAACCACCATGGTTGTGACGGGCTCGTCGAGAGGATCATTTCTGTATAAGGGTTCGACTATCGGAGGTGTTTCGACGGAAGTCCGGTGGCGGCGCAGCGGCGGCACGCGGCGGCGCTACAGTTCCAGTCAGATTCCGGTGACGGAGTCTTCACGAATATTGTTCTCCTCGACGCAACGGTTCTAATGGCGCTAGTATTACTCGAATCCGACTTGTCGTTTGTCTTTTATCGTATTTATCGTATTATTGTGTTAATTGGTAGCTTTTGATTGTAGCTTCTAGCTTTTAGCTTTTCGGATTGTTTTGGCATGGATCTTTTGTACTATAGCTTGTATGAATTGTTGATTGTTGATGATATATGCTTGTGTAGTTGAAACGGATAGGTTTCGGTTCGATTAGGCTAGAGATAGGATCGATCTTAGCTTGTTAGCTTTTGAGCTTTTGGGAAAAGCTATAAGTTGTACTTAATTGTTGTTGATTTAAATGAAATATACATGTTTGATGTTTAATTGCAAGGTTAACCCCTGGTTAGATTATGCTTAAATATTATTATTAATTAAATGTTAATTGTTATTCGTTTATTTAATTATTGCATACATTTGGATAAATTGACTATATTGCCCCTACTCGCTTTCTTATGTTTAAATGTTGAGTGGGTGTCCTTAAGCATGTTCGTATTTTGATAGCCGAGCGTTAGTGTCTGTTTTCTTGTTCGTGTCAGTCATTCATCCACTGGAGCCCGTGTTTTTCAGGTGGGATCTTAGAGGCCGAGTTATAATTGCTGCTTGCTTTTCTCGTTTGTCGAGCTACAGGTAAGGGTTTAAACTTATTTTTAACTGGGGCAAGGACATAGACTATTATAGGTTTGCAAAATAAATGATTACCCCGCTTTTCTTATTACTTGTTGTATTGCCTTTACTATCCCTTATGTGCTTAGTCAAACCTTTTAATAGCAAAACGAAAATGATTTGAAATGCTTTCAACTAGAGGCAAGGAAAACCCATTTGTTTTAAATGTGAACTTTGGTCTCTCGACCTCGCAATTATAACCTTGTTTCGAATGGCCCTTTGGCCTTCCACACCCCGATTTCCTACTTTCGAATGGCCCTTTTGGCCACCCAAACTATCATTGATTTCAAAAGCGAGTCATAAACTGTTTAATGACTTGGGCCCGGAGTATACAGGAGGTGAGCCTGGGGACGAGCGTCTAGGGCAAATCCCGATGTGTACTTCTAGCGTGTTGACTTGGGCCGGCCAGGAGGTTGGTTAGCCTGAGTTGATGCGAACGGTGGTGCTAATCGCGTCTCCTTAAACCCTGTACGGTGGTGCTAATCGCATCTCCTTAAATCCTGATGGTGGTGCTAACAGCGTCTCCTTAAATCCTATATAGCATCGTTGGTGGTGGAGTACTTGACTATATGCTTGCATGATTTTCAATTGGGAGTTATAAGGAGAGGGCCCGTTCTCGCCGGGACACATTATTGCATGATTTATTACATTTATTGCTTGTCTAATTGTTTTATGGCTTTCGTTACAAGTCGAAGCACATTCCGGTTTTCTTCAGTTATCATATGTACTTCCCTATATATATATAAAACCCGGAAACGTGACTCGTACTTGCTACCCTAGGCCTCCTTTATTATTCACTTAATTAGTTGAATTACGAGCCGTGTTTATTTATCGTCTCTAACTTATTGAATCGTGCCTTTCGTACTTGTAACGGCCTCGTGACTCAACTAATACCCCTTTCAACATATCGGCTTGACATTACGTGCAAATGTTTTTAAAGGATCTGGTTCGTCAACCCTTTCGTGTTTTCCAAGCAAGCCGAACCGAGTGTTGCCTTGTGTTATTGTTTTACAATTTGTATTTCGTTATTTATCTTATTTCTCAAAACGGGCAACACTCATCACTTTTAGTTTTAAAAGATAAATGACGAACTGTGATCAAAACCCCCTTACTGAGTATCCTTTATACTTACCCCTGCTACTTTGGTTCTTGCTTCAGGTAGACAGGTGGTGGTGTCACCTATCTTGTCAGTCGGCAGCAGCAGGTCTAGGTCGGCTCTTGTCTCTTGTCTTGTCAGTGTCCCAACAACAGTCGAGTCTTTACTCTATGAATTGTTTTAGCTTATTATATATAATATTATGATTTATTTTCCGTACTTACGTGCCCTGATCTGGGATAGATACTTGAGCCATGGACGGCATTGAATGTATAATTGTTTTAGGTTCATTTTGTTATGATTACTGTTGCCATGGATGGCTTTTATGCATTGATTTATTATTCTGAATTCGCTTCCGCATTTCTCTGTTTTTTTTGTGGTTGTTGTTGGGATGTCGTTGCTGTTTCCGGTAGTGCTTGTTTGAGTGCCGTTCGCCGGTGTGGGTTTTTGAGTTGAGGCCCCTCGCTGAAGCTCGGAAATCCATTTCGGTGCGGATGTGGCGGTCCTTCTTCAGGGGGCGCTACAGTCAGTGGTATCAGAGCCTAGGTTCCTGAAAGGGAACCGAAAGCTCTAATATCTAGTCTTGTCTTGCTTTTAGTGTCTGCATGGGTTATGTCAGTCCGCGTCGAATTCGTGGTTCGATGAGTGTTTGTCATTTCTGGGTGCCTAAAATTGTGAAGGATTACGGTTGGCTTAAGTAACCAACTGGCGATCCTTTGCAAGTTTTTGTACTAAGGAAGACGTAACGCGAGCCGAGCGTGGAATTCTTTGTTGCGTCTTATTTGGTTTCGGCGTATAGGTCGTGCGGCTTTAGGATAACGATTTATTTGTTAATATGCCTCGTGTGGTTGCATACTAACCTCATCAGACATGCATATTGAAACTTTGTGATGCAGAGATGATCAAACATTGTCTTCCTTTGAGATAGGACCCTACGGAAAGATGCTAACTTGGTGGATACAACTTACGAGATTGGTCCTATACTCAGAAGGATTGGTGAAAGGTACGCAACTCATAATAGGCGTTGCATTATAACATCGCTTGTAACTTGTCTTAAATGTATTTGTGCTATTACGTGTTGTTCTTTTACTTTGTGTGAGTTTCTCTACGGGTTTTAGCGTTGGTACCGCTTTAACCTATGAGCTCCATTCGTAAATGTGGGTAAACAAGGACAACAAGCAGACTTGACAGACAGAACGACACAATAGCACAGGGTCATATTCGGGTGTTGATAAGCTACGAGAACGATGGGTTTGGATTGTACGACAGCAAAGGAAACATATACTTTAGCCAGTTCCAGAGCATCTTCAGGATCAACCGAGGGTCGAGACGGATCATTTTGATGTGCCATTTTCGAGGACGACGACAGAACAGAACTCCCGGAAACCGAACCTACTGTGAGTCAGAATCAGACTAAGATACTATCAGACCTGAAGAGCACCGGAATCAGCAGAGTGCTACAGATGAATTGTTCGACCTTTCGAACATTACTTTCTCGGTTATCGCGATAAGCTAGAGGTACTAATCGTGGTACGAGGGCAGTAAAAGAGAGAGTTACTGGAGAACAATGGTTACCAATTCCAGTACCGTTAAGATAAAGCCAGTTGACGACAGCTACCTTGCGCAGCGAGATAGATGATAGCGTGATTTCAGAAGCACATTCGACAATCAGATTCCGAAACAGATTCAGAAGATGAAGAATTATTTGTGTTTGAAGATCGGGATCGCGATACAGATATTCTATTTTCGAGGATGGAGCATGGAAATATCTCGTGACTAATCAGAGAACCATGTCAGTAAAAGGTAGCTCGCAGACGGAGTTGTTACTGATTTGATCAGGCTTGGGGATGTAATTCATATCTCACTACCCCAGAGATACTACCTGACATGATGCACATTCCACTTTCAGACAGAGCGTGGGAACAGATCAAGATCAACAAAGGAATTATATATGTGGAAGGTTTCTCACAGATAGTCACTACCGAGCTCGACCGAGCTTTGGAATATGATCAGTATCTCACCCCTCTAGAGATACCATCCGATGAGATACGTGAACTAACTCCGGACAGAGTACAGTGGAACCAGAGGTGATAGCAGGAATGAAGTCAGTATGGGATAGGACTACGAGGCAGTAAAGGGAATGTATCAGAAACCAACAGATGTCGCCAGCGCAAACTTGTGAAGGAAATGAAACATCGAGTAACCGAATGGTGAAATGAAGAATGGGTAAAAGAGGTTGATCTGAGTCAGACATCGAGCTGGGATAGAGTTCGGGGATCAGAAACCTTGAAGGATTCAATTTCTGATTAGACACAGTTATCGCGGATTTCGAGGAATTCAAACCACAGTACAGATCGGATGAGCTTACGTGTTTAATTGCTTTAAATAATTGTTAAGTGTTTCATGTGACCTACGTGCTTTAACTGCCCTTTAATTCGTACTTGCACTGATTGAATGACTAGTTGATTAGGCTTTATATGATCTCTATGTGGATAGCGCAGAATTCGATAGCCTCGTTATGCGCTATTAGAAAGTGCTAAGGACAAGGAGTTCTTAGTCGACTAGGAGCGAATCTATTGCGAGTTCGATATGCGGATCTGGTTAGCGTCGACTTTATCAGATCGACCTGGAAGAGGAACACTTCGGAAGCTGGTCGAATTGAGAACAGAGGTGAACATGGACGACAGATTTTCAGGAAACAAAGGAGGCTGTCCACGTACTGAAGACGTATTGAGTTGGACAGGCCTAAATTTTAGAACCGAAGCCAAAGAGAAATTTGGCAGAGAACGGTTCGACGTGAGGAGTAGAATCTGAGGACAGATTCTTTTGAAGGAGGGAGTATTGTAACGACCCGCAATCTCCAAGTTCAAGATTAGCGCATTTATCGGAATTCGGACCGTTTACGGTCCCGACGTCTTTCGTAATTGCATGTTTTCCAACTCTTGCATTTAAATATTTTATAAATCATCGATTTGGAATTTAAAACCCAAGGCATTAATTAGAATTTAATTTGCATCATTTAGTCACTAATTAGGGCCAATTTGGTAATTTTATAATTATAGCTCGTTTAATTTAATGTAGTAATTTAACGGTGTACATTGGACTGGGGTTCAATGTAATAATGCATATTTTATCGAGGTTCCAAATATTTTCATAAGATTCTAAATATTATTCATTAAATCATATTTTCAAGAAATTGCATTTTTGATCCAAAACTATTTACACTTTGACCCTACTCGATATTGACTTTTTGTAAATGCCCGAATTTTTATGAAACGAACCTCAAACCTTGTTAAGCTTTTCATTACGGTCATTTTGACACTAAGTACGCCTAATTCCGAGACTTTGCGTTTTTGTCTCGTTTTTCGAAAAATATATATAGTAACCTTCCATATTTAGAAACCACACACACACAGACAATCATCGAACGACGAGCCATTCTCTCCCAAACACGATTTTTGCAACGTTGTCGGAATTCGATGAATCATATGTCCAGACGACCGTATCGACGAGACCAACTCAACCATACAAGTTTCCCGGCGATTGGAGCAGCGACGATAACGCTACGGCGGCGCGAAGGTGGCGACGGCAAGGGTGGTGGATCTGGCTTTTCCGGTGACTTTCAGGCGGCGGGCAAGGGTGCTTCTGGACCGATTTTTCACAAGGAAGCCAACGGTGGTGGTCTCGTGGCTATTTGACCACCGACGGCGGCAGAATCGACGATTTTCAGGCGGTGGTGATGCTTTCCGATCTCAGTTCTCCGGCGACGTCAATGCCTGGGGTTGGTCGGGAATTGAAGCCCATGAAGAGAGGAGCATTTTGGCGGTGGTTTCACTTTAATCGGACCACGGACGGCGGAGTTATGGCGACTTGAAGGGGCGGCGGCGTTGAGTGGCGGCGGGAGTGGTGGTTCCCGGTGGTTCTAGGTGGAGTCACGACGGCAAACCACCATGGTTGTGACGGGCTCGTCGAGAGGATCATTTCTGTATAAGGGTTCGACTATCGGAGGTGTTTCGACGGAAGTCCGGTGGCGGCGCAGCGGCGGCACGCGACGGCGCTACAGTTCCAGTCAGATTCTGGTGACGGAGTCTTCACGAATATTGTTCTCCTCGACGCAACGGTTCTAATGGCGCTAGTATTACTCAAAGCCGACTTGTCGTTTGTCTTTTATCGTGTTTTTCATATTATTGTGTTAATTGGTAGCTTTTGATTGTAGCTTCTAGCTTTTAGCTTTTCGGATTGTTTTGGCATGGATCTTTTGTACTATAGCTTGTATGAATTGTTGATTGTTGATGATATATGCTTGTGTAGTCGAAACGGATAGGTTTCGGTTCGATTAGGCTAGAGATAGGATCGATCTTAGCTTGTTAGCTTTTGAGCTTTTGGGAAAAGCTATAAGTTGTACTTAATTGTTGTTGATTTAAATGAAATATACATGTTTGATGTTTAATTGCAAGGTTAACCCCTGGTTAGATTATGCTTAAATATTATTATTAATTAAATGTTAATTGTTATTCGTTTATTTAATTATTGCATACATTTGGATAAATTGACTATATTGCCCCTACTCGCTTTCTTATGTTTAAATGTTGAGTGAGTGTCCTTAAGCATGTTCGTATTTTGATAGCCGAGCGTTAGTGTCTGTTTTCTTGTTCGTGTCAGTCATTCATCCTCTGGACCCCGTGTTTTTCAGGTGGGATCTTAGAGGCCGAATTATAATTGCTGCTTGCTTTTCTCGTTTGTCGAGCTACAGGTAAGGGTTTAAACTTATTTTTAACTGGGGCAAGGACATAGACTATTAAAGGTTTGCAAAATAAATGATTACCCCGCTTTTCTTATTACTTGTTGTATTGCCTTTACTATCCCTTATGTGCTTAGTCAAACCTTTTAATAGCAAAACGAAAATGATTTGAAATGCTTTCAACTAGACGCAAGGAAAACCCATTTGTTTTAAATGTGAACTTTGGTCTCTCGACCTCGCAATTATAACCTTGTCTCGAATGGCCCTTTGGCCTTCCACACCCCGATTTCCTACTTTCGAATGGCCCTTTTGGCCACCCAAACTATCATTGATTTCAAAAGCGAGTCATAAACTGTTTAATGACTTGGGCCCGGAGTATACAGGAGGTGAGCCTGGGGACGAGCGTCTAGGGCAAATCCCGATGTGTACTTCTAGCGTGTTGACTTGGGCCGGCCAGGAGGTTGGTTAGCCTGAGTTGATGCGAACGGTGGTGCTAATCGCGTCTCCTTAAACCCTGTACGGTGGTGCTAATCGCGTCTCCTTAAATCCTGATGGTGGTGCTAACAGCGTCTCCTTAAATCCTGTATAGCATCGTTGGTGGTGGAGTACTTGTCTATATGCTTGCATGATTTTCAATTGGGAGTTATAAGGAGAGGGCCCGTTCTCGCCGGGACACATTATTGCATGATTTATTGCATTTATTGCTTGTCTAATTGTTCTATGGCTTTCGTTACAAGTCGAAGCACATTCCGGTTTTCTTCAGTTATCATATGTACTTCCCTATATATATATATAAAACCCGGAAACGTGACTCGTACTTGCTACCCTAAGCCTCCTTTATTATTCACTTAATTAGTTGAATTACGAGCCGTGTTTATTTATCGTCTCTAACTTATTGAATCGTGCCTTTCGAACTTGTAACGGCCTCGTGACTCAACTAATACCCCTTTCAACTTATCGGCTTGACATTACGTGCAAATGTTTTTAAAGGATCTGGTTCGTCAACCCTTTCGTGTTTTCCAAGGAAGCCGAACCGAGTGTTGCCTTGTGTTATTGTTTTACAATTTGTATTTCGTTATTTATCTTATTTCTCAAAACGGGCAACACTCATCACTTTTAGTTTTAAAAGATAAATGACGAACTGTGATCAAAACCCCCTTACTGAGTATCCTTTATACTCACCCCTGCTATTTTGGTTCTTGCTTCAGGTAGGCAGGTGGTGGTGTCACCTATCTTGTCAGTCGGCAGCAGCAGGTCTAGGTCGGCTCTTGTCTCTTGTCTTGTCAGTGTCCCAACAACAGTCGAGTCTTTACTCTATGAATTGTTTTAGCTTATTATATTTACTATTATGATTTATTTTCCGTACTTACGTGCCCTGATGTGGGATAGATACTTGAGCCATGGACGGCATTGAATGTATAATTATTTTAGGTTCATTTTGTTATGATTACTGTTGCCATGGATGGCTTTTATGCATTGATTTATTATTCTGAATTCGCTTCCGCATTTCTCTGTTTTTTTTGTGGTTGTTGTTGGGATGTCGTTGCTGTTGCCGGTAGTGCTTGTTTGAGTGCCGTTCGCCGGAGTGGGTTTTTGAGTTGAGGCCCCTCGCTGAAGCTCGGAAATCCATTTCGCTGAGGATGTGGCGGTCCTTCTTCAGGGGGCGCTACATGCACCGAGCCCCGACCCGGAACCGAAATGGAATTCGACCCGAATCGAAACCCGGCGAACGACACACATTTACTCAATGACTAGGCGGGGGTTTCAAAAACGAAAGAAAACGACAGAGGTGCGGAAGCGAAAATAAACAAAACGATAAATCATAATAATTGCACAAGTATTAAAGCCCACCAAGGCCAACGAAATTCAATTACTTAAATAATAAACGGGTTCGATACAATATCCCGACAATAAATAATAACGGGTTCAACATATAATCCCGAATACTACATAAATAAAATCCTACTATCATAAACATAAATATTAGCCAAACGGAAATATAGTTATACATGAGCAAAAGAATGCAACTCTAAAGACGACGACAACGACGACGATCCCGCCTAGTATCCTGAAACCAATACAGGGGTGAAACAGAGGGGGTTAGTCAAACGACTAAGTGAGGAGGGAATAATTGTAGCGGGCGCCCCAAACGGGTAACGCACGCCCCGCACCGAGCCCCGACCCAGAACCGAAATGGGATCCGACCCGAACCGAAACCCGGCGAACGGCAAGCATTTACTCAATCACTAGGCGGGGTTCTAAAAACAACGAAAAGACAGAGACGCGGAAGCAATATAAATAATCAAAGCAATAGAACATAATAAATACACAATTATTAAAGCCCACCAAGGCTAACAAAATTCAATTACATAATATCAAACGGGTTCGATAAATACATAATCCCGAATACAAATTAAATAAAATCCTAATATCCTAAAAATCTAATTCATATCATACGGAAAGGAATATACATTAGAAAATAAATAAAACCCTACGACGACGACTACGAATCCCGCCTAGTATCCTGAAACCAATATAGGGTGAGACAGAGAGGGTTAGTCAAACGACTAAGTGAGGGGGAAATAATAATGTATATAACAAAACGGAAGTAAATCACCAATTTTTATAATTAAAAGAAATCAACATAAAATAAAGGTTTTCGTAAACTGGTGGTGATTTAACATAAAACATAACTTATCATATGACTCGGCGAGTCGAGCCCTGAAACTCCAATAACCAAAAACATAAAACCGGAAACCTCCCTTATTCCTCCAATGTAGCCGGACTGCAAACCCGAACTACTCGTAACTAACTAGAATAACTCAGGTACTCAAAGGGCTGCCACTCCGGCCTCACCCCGAGCTCCGAAATGGAGGAAACCATAGGATTTACGCCGTAGACCCGACGTCTACCGACTTCGTCCTATCGCTCTTACTCCGGGCCTAAACGATCATGCATACAATTCATAACTCGCTTTTCAAACATTTCGGGTTGGCCAAAAGACCGTTCGAGACATGTCATATGCGAGGCCGAAGGCCAAAGTTCGCCTTAGAAAACAAAAGGTTTTACATGTCTCTTCCGTAAACATTTCGAAAACTATACATAGTACTTTTTCATATCAAATCATTTTCGGTAAATCAAATAAACATAATAAGTATAAATATCTACTAAGTACATATATAGAAACGGTGTGAAAACAAAACATAAACGTGGCTTATTTCGGGAGAGGCTTATTTATACATATACATAGTAATACTGGAACAGAAAAGGAAAGCCTCACCTGGCGCGTGCAAAAGAAGAGCAAAAGCTAGAACCGGCGCTACTCCACAGGAGTATCGTCTGCAAAAATACCAGGACACAACCAAATAAGACTAAAGACGACGCACGGCTTATACGAGAATATTAAAACACATAGGAGCACGTTATACAATTAAATCAATCACTTAAGTTCAAATTATCAAACGAAAACAGAGTAATTCATGCATTTAAAAATACAAATCAAATCCAAATGTAATGAAACTTTACAGACATGCTTAAATTATCATAAAGAAGTATGCATACGAATTTCGGGAAAATCGGACTTCACATGCAAAAGATAGAAAATTTAACGAAGACTTAAAACGCACTATTCATATACCCGAACGTGTTGTAAATTCATAAATCATGGAATTCATATCTATTTCATATATATCGAATACACGAGCGAAGAAAGAATTCGGAAAAGACGAGTCTCGGAGGGACCCTTAGTGCAAAACGGGCCCTGACTTACAAAAGGTCAGGGCACTATGTGATCGGGCCACACGGCCTTGTGCACGGCCGTGTGCCGAGGCCGTGCACAATCGGACGAACGCGCACGGCCTCATACACACGGCCTCAAGGCCGTGTGCACAGCCCGTGCACCATCCCCAAACACGCACGGTCTCTTGCACGGCCGTGCAAGAGGCCCTGTACACCCACACGGGCTTGCCACACCCCGTGTGCATGGCCCGTGTGCGTAAAAATTGAGCAGAACATGCAGAACATCAAACCCAACACGCGAAAATCAAATATAATTCAACCTTAAATCGCTTAATCATGCAAATCAATCCCTAATTTTCACATATAATCATCTACAACATGTAATCTACATATAGAAACGATAAACACGAAAATCCATCCACAATTACTATCAAAATCATATAAAACCTAAATTATACAACTATTCACAAAAACGAGAAAAACGAAGTATAGAGGACATTAAACAAGAGAATCGTGAAAGGCTTACTCGTAGAAGAGTTCGCGAGGAGTTCGTAGACGAAAACGGATCGAGAATCCGTTGGGAATCGGAGTCGGGACGATCGTTGGAATCTTTCTTCTTCCTTCTCTTTTTCTTTCTTTTTCTTTCTTCTCCTTTTCCTTGTTTGTGCGTGAATGGCAATGTGAGAGAGAGAGATGAGGGAGTGTGTGACTTAGTCAATTACTTGATTAGGTCTAAAAGTCGAAAGGGTAAAATCGTCATATCGCAAAATAAGTTTAAAAACTCACGTTGTCCAAATAATACGTCGTTACAGTTAAAATTCATATAATTAAACGCACATTGACAATTAGTGATTTAAATATAAAATTCACTCATTTACGAAATTATTCTAAAATCTTAGAATAAATATTAAATAAAATAATAATTAACGAAATTACTCGATTAAAATATACCGAATTGAAGAATCGGATTTTCGGGTCGTTACAATAATAATGTATATTATAAATCGGAAATAAATCACCAATTTTAAACTTAAAAGGAATCAACATAAAAGAACGGTTTTCGTAATCGAGTGGTGATTTAGCATAAAACATAACTTATCATATGACTCGGCGAGTCGAGCCCTTATCTCCAATTTCCAAACACAGAAACGGGAAACCACCCTTATTCCTCCAATGTAGACGGACCGCAAATCTGAACTACGCATAACATATCATACGGTAACTCAGGTACTCAAAGGGCTGCCACTCCGGCCTCACCCCAAGCTCCCAAAGGTGGAGGGAACCATAGGATTTCCGCCGTAGACCCGACGTCTACCAACTTCGTCCTATCATCCTTACTCCGGGCCCAAACATACATACATACTGTTCATAACTCGCTTTTCAAATCATTTCAGGTTGGCCAAAAGACCGTTCGAGACATGTCATATGCGAGGCCGAAGGCCAAAGTTCGCCTTAGAAAACAAAAGGATTTACATGTCTCTTTCGTAAACATTTCAAAAGAATATACATAATACTTTTCATATCAAAACATTTTCGATAAATCGGATGAACATAATAGGCATAAATATCTACTAAGTATATATATAGAAACGGTGTGAAAACAAAACGTAAACAAGGCTTATATCGGGAGAGGCTTATTTATATATACATAAAAGTACTGGAATCAAAAAAGGAAAGCCTCACCTGTTGGTTATACAAAAGAATAGATAAATGCAAGAACCGGCGCTACTCCACGGGAGTATCGTCTGCAAAAATACAAATACACAACCAAATAAGACTAACGACGATGCACGGCTTATACGAAAACATTAACACGCATAGAAGCACGTTGAACAATCAAATAAAGCACTTAAGTTCAAATTATCAAGCATAAACAGAGTAATTCGTGAATTCAAAAATGCAAATCAAATCCAAATGTAACGAAACTTTATGGACATGCTTTAAATATCATAAGGGAGTATGCATTCAAGTTTCGGGAAAATCGGACTTCATATGCAAAAGTTAGAAAATTTGACGAAAACTTAAAACGCGTAATTAAAATCCCGAACATGTTATAAATTCGTAAATCATGCAATTTTAAACTATTTCATATATATCGAATACACGAGCGAAGAAAGAATTCGGAAAAGATGAGCCTCGGAGGGACCTACAGGCCAAACCTGACTTACAGAAGGTCAGGGCCCTGTTCAAACGGGCCACACGGCCTCGTGCACGGCCGTGTGCACCAAGGCCATGCACATCAAAGAGGGACACGTACGGCCTCTTGCACACGGCCTCAAGGCCATGTGTACAAGGCCGTGCACCATAAACCATCCGCACGGTCTCTTGCACGGCCGTGCAACAGGCCGTGTACCTCCACACGGGCTTGCCACACCCCGTGTGCAAAGCCCGTGCACGTCAAGAATGAGCAGAACACTTCGCAGAACCAGAAAACCACGCGAATTCAATCCTAATTTGTACATTTGATCATCTAAACATGCAAATCTCGCCCTAAAATCCACATATAATGTTCTACAACATCTAAGCTACACATAGAGTCCAAAAATACGAAATTTCATCCATAAATTCCTTCAAAATCTCAAAAACCCTAACCTAAACAATTATTCAACAAAAATGAGAAAGACGAGGCATAGGAGACATTAAACGAGAGGGACATGAAAGGCTTACTCGTAGAAGAGATCGTGAGGAGTTCGTAGGCGTAAACGGTTTGAAAATCGGTCGGGAAACGGGGTCGGGACGATCGTTTGAACCTTCTTCCTTCTCTTTCTTTTTTTTTTCTTTCTTTTCTTTTCTTTCTCCTTGCTGCTTCTGCATTTTGGGCGAGAGTGAGGTGAGAGAGAGAGTGATGAGACTTAGTCAATTTTGACTTAGGTTGAGAATCGAGAAGGGTAATTTCATAATTTTACAAAATAAGTTCGAAAACTCATGTTGACCAAATAATACATAATTACAGTCAAAATTCATATAATTAAACGCACATTAACATATCGCGATTTAAATATCAATATTCACTCATATACAAAATCGTTATAAAATCACATAATAATTATAAAATAATCACATAGTAATATAAATAAAATAAAATCGCATAATTAAGCGAATCGGACATACCGAAATATAATTCGGATTTTCGGGGTGCTACAATCACCCCTCCTTATGAGAATCTGGTCCTCAGATTCTACTCGCCCGACTGAAATAATTCCGGATGAAACTTGCGCATCTTGTCCTCGGTCTCCCATGTAGGTTCTTCGGTTGTCTGATTTCTCTAAAGGATTTTGACAAGAGAAATCTCCCGGTTGCGCAGAGCTTGAGTCTTCTTACCCAATATCTTCACCGGCTTCGAAACAAAGGTCAAATCTGGCTCTAGTTCAATTTCCTCAACAGAAAAGATCTCGGACTCATTCGGGAAGTATTTTCGGAGTTGGGAAACATGAAAGACGTTGTGAATCCCAGTTAGGCTTGGCGGCAAGTCTAACCTGTAGGCTGCGTTACCGATGCTCTCCAGAATCTCATAGGGACCCAAAAACCTCGGACTTAGTTTTCCTCCTTTTCCAATTCGGGTGAATCCCTTTTGAGGAGAAGCTTTGAGGAATACTTTGTCACCAACCTCAAATTCTAACAGTCGGCGACGGGTGTCGGCATAGCTCTTCTGTCGATCCTAAGCTGCCCTCATTCTTTGCCGGATGATCTGAATATGATCAATGGCATTTTGGAGAAACTTTGGAGGAGTTCCTCGTTCCTTATCATCTTTCGTCCAACGCCAATCCTCGAGATCCCAAAACAGCGGGGATCTACACTTTCTGCCATATAACGCTTCGTAAGGTGCCATTTCGATCGTAGACTGATAACTGTTGTTACAGGCAAACTCGATCAATGGCAACTGCTCGTGCCAATTGTTGCGAAAATCTAAGGCAGAAGCTCGAAGCATATCACAGAAATATCTGATCATCCTCTCTGACTGACCATCTGTCTGTGGATGTGCGGCTGTACTGAAAGTCAGCTTCGTTCCCATTCGCTCTTGAAGTTGCTGCCATAAGCGAGAAGTAAATCGATTGTCTCTGTCAGACACTATCATAGTCGGAATCCCATGAAGCTTGACAATCTCTCGGTGATAAATCTCTGCCAACTTATCCACTTTGTACGACATGTTGATCGGTAGAAAATGAGCACTCTTGGACAGTCGATCGATAATCACCCTGTAGCGGGCGCCCCAAATGGGTAACGCACGCCCCGCACCGAGTCTCAATCCGAAGCCGAAACAGAAATCCGACCTAAATTGAAACCCGGCGAACAGCAAACCGATTTACTCAATCACTAGGCGGGGCTTTTTATAACACAACAACAACGACAACAATGCGGGAGCGGAAGCAGCAACCAAATTAAATTCCATATAACAACATTCAAAGCAGTAGCTCATTTGCACAAATAGTTAAAGCCCACCAGGGCTAGCGGAATTCACTTACTATAATATGATATAATAAACGGGTTCGATACAATATCCCGGTGATATACAAATACGGGTTCAATATATCAATCCCGATAACAATTACATATAACCTAATCATGAACGTAAGATAATCTAGAAAGGGACAATCACCGAAAAGAAAGAAAACCCGCGATACAAGACTGATGATGCCCACCTAGTTACCACCTGAAACAGATAAGGTTTAAAGCAGGGAGGGTTAGTCAAAAGACTAAGTGAGGGGGAAAAAGGGAGTACATACATATTAGCATACGGAAATAACTCACCATTTTAACTTAAAAGAAAACAAACGTAAAAGAAGTGTTTTCATAAATATTCGGTGATTTATCATAACATAACATAACGGGACATATCATATTGCTCGGCGAGTCGAGCCCTCAACTCCTCATATCATAACATAATATACCTGAAAACCATACCAACCTTATTCCTCCCATATAGCAGAAGGACCGCTAAATCCAACTGCTCTATAGACATAATAGCCTATCCTTCGGTCGACACGAAGTCTCCGTCACAGGAGCACAAAGGTTGCCACTCCGGCCTCACCCGTGCTCCAGGTATACATGGAGCAAGCTACCGAACTCCACCGTAGACCCGCTGTCTATCCGGCTTCATCCGATCGCTATACTCCGGGGCCCACAAAGACAAAACAGACACACATATCATATCTCGCATTTTCATAACTATCATCTTCCTATTAAAATAGGAATCAAGACATTTCGGGGAGGGCTAAAAGGGCCGTTCGAGACAGGCGATGTAACGGTAGGAAACGCAACCGGATGTTCCATCGTCTTGGGGGTGAAACCCGCCCTAACGACTTCACTGAACGAGAAAGTTTCCAAACCCAAAATTACATTTAAATCGAAACATAGTTCGCTTGTCTCTTTTTGAAAACATTTCGAAATCATATACATATTTTTCATTTAATATCAAATCCGTTGTTCTTAAACCTCATAAAGATAATAAGCATAAAGTATTTACTAAATATAGTAATACGGGATGAAGACGGAAATTATACATGCGAGGCTTATTTAGTGAGGCTTAATAATACATATCTACATAATACGGAATAACAACGGAAACCTCACCTGGCGACAACCCAAAAGAAAGCCCAAAACGGAAACGAGCAACCTAATCCATGAGGGTGGAACCTGCAACTGACAAACGACAACCACATAAGACATACGACGACGCACGGCTCATACGAAAGCATAGAAACACGTAAAAGCACGTTATACAATCACATAAAACACTTAGGTTCAATTATCAAACATAACGAAGTAATTCATGCATTTAAAAATGCAAATCAAATCCAAATGCAACGAAACTTTACGGACATGCTTAAATTATCATAAAGGAGTATGCATTCGAATTTCGGGAAAATCGGACTTCATATGCAAAAGTTAGAAAATTTAACGAAAACTTAAAACATACTATACATACACCCGAACATGTTATAAATTCATAAAACATGCAATTCATATCTATATCATATATATCGAATACACGAGCGAAGAAAGAATTCGGAAAAGAAGAGCCGAAGCGGGACCCGTAGGCCAAAATTGGCCCTGACTTGCAGAAGGTCAGGGCTTGATCAAACGGGCCACACGGGCTCATGCACACGGCCTTGAGGCCGTGTGCACCAAGACCGTGTGCACCAAAGGGACACGCACGGCCTCTCTACAGGCCGTGTAGAGAGCCCGTGTATGACCAACATGCACGGCCTCTCTACAAGCCGTGTAGAGAGCCCGTGCACATGCACACGGGCTTGCAACACCCCGTGTGCAAAGGCCGTGTGCGTGCGATAACAGCAGAAAATTGACCCATAGGTCAGGGCCTGATCAAACGGGCCACACGGGCTCATGCACACGGCCTTGAGGCCGTGTGCACCAAGACCGTGTGCACCAAAGGGACACGCACGACCTCTCTACGGGCCGTGTAGAGAGCCCGTGTATGACCAACACGCACGGCCTCTCTACAGGCCGTGTAGAGAGCCCGTGCACATGCACACGGGCTTGCAACACCCCGTGTGCAAAGGCCGTGTGCGTGCGATAACAGCAGAAAATTCACAGAAACTCGAAACCTTCGCAAATTCAATCCTAAATCCCATAATTAACCAATTAAACGTGCAAATCACACCCTAATTTTCACATATAATCATCTGCAACATATAATCTACATATAGAAACGATAAACACGAAAATCCGTCCATAAATTCATCCAAAATCATATAAACCCTATATTAAATAACTATAAACAAAATTGAGAAATACAAGGCATAGGAGACATTAAACGAGATGGACGTGAATGGCTTACTCGTAGAAGAGATCGTGAGGAGTTCGTAGGCGTAAGCGGTTTGAAAATCCGTCGAGAAACGGAGTCGGGACAATCGATTGAACCTTCCTCTTCTTCTTTCTCTTTTCTCCTTTCTTTTCTTTCTTCTTTGCTGCGTGAATGAGTGAGGGAGAGAGAGTGATGGCATAAGTCAAAGGAATTGACTCGGTTGAGAAACGAAAGGGCATTTTTTTAATTTATAAAACTTAGTCAAAAATACCAGTTTTCCAAATAAAATAAAATTACAGTCAAAGCTCATGAAATTAAACGCACATTGACATGTCGTGGTTTAAATATTAAAATTCACTCATATACGAAATTATTATAAAAATCACATAATAATTAATAAAATAAATAATGAATCGCGCAAGAAAAATCGATTCGGGTTCCCGGTTCTTAATACGAATTTTAGGGGCGTTACAATCACCCCTCCTTATGAGAATCTGGTCCCCAGATTCTACTGATTAGAGTTAAACAACTCTGGGTGAAACTCATGCATCTTCATTCGAATCTCTCACGAAGCTTCTTCGACTGTCTGATTCATTCAAGGGACTTGCTAGGAGATATTTCGCGGATTGCACAACTCCAAGCCTGTTCGGGGTTCTTGCAAGTAGCTTTTCGGTAGAACTTGAGCTATCTCCATTTATTGTCGAAAGGTCTGAATCCGATCGACAACACCTTGGAGAAATTCCAGATAAACCAGTAACAATAATTACCATCTTAAACCTTCAGTAGTCCGGACACGAAGTTCATGGTGAATCCGTTCCCAATCCCACATAGGGATATGTAGTAGTCATAACTAACCCCTTAATCTTTGATACTCGGCTTTGATCTGCTGACGAGTCAAGTATCTCTTGACTTAATCGAGTAAGTCTCTTTATTTCGACCCTTCGAATCATGGGTCCGAGGCTTATATTGGGAAGTATTGGGGTTACCAACACAAAGTTGAAACTTGGATTATTCTTCGCTCGAATTGTCTGACTCGGGATCCATTCTTTTGCAGTCTTGGCATTTTAAATTCTTCAACCCAGTTCGGACTGGTTCGCAAGGCTATAAATGAAATTATCCAAAATGATGCAAGTCCACTTCGGTTTAGCCTCAATTTTTGACATGCTCGTGATTTGGTTCAAAGTACCAAGTACAATATTCGCTTTTCCCAAGGAACACTGACTCTTGCAATCTTAGTCCTCAAACATTTTCCATTAACGACATTGGGGTTGGTTCAACACCTTCTGAGTTAACACTTGTTAAACTCTCATAATCTGTGGGGATGTCAACAAATTCAATAAGAGACAGTGGCGACGCTTCAGCCAATCCTCTCCTACAGTAGCTAGTGCAATGTCAAAAGGGGCAAATTTCTGGTTGATTTTAGCTTCCCGAGCATGAGCTATGGTTTCTTCATTAGTACCATTCACCCATTCAACCTTTCATGTGACGCATTCCCACTCACGACGATTCCTTCGGAATCCCTTGAGCAGGGTTAATATTGAAGTTGTAGTTAATCTCTTCTCGACTCCTAAGAACAAGTCTTACAGAGATCGTCCATTCGAGTTCATTTTCTTTCCTGTTGACTCAAGCAACAGGGTTGCAAGCTTAGAGAAATTCCACTCGAAGTCTTAGCTTGTTCCCATTCCAGTACTGTTCAAATCCTAAAAGATTCTTCTTCAGACATACGGATTCAAGACGTCTACATCAGGCACTGAAAGCTGTCTTCAGAACATATTCGTCTCGAGCACAAAGCTGATGATACCCTAATCAAAGGTTGTTCAGACAAAATCCTCAATCTCAAAGCATATCGGACATTTCTTCATCGACGGTAGAGAATACTTGCCTTTGTTAATATTCTGTGCAATTCTCGGTGAACAATACACACAGGAAGTGCACTGTCTTCTTTCTCTACAAGCAACGTTGGAGTACCCCAGATCAAGACACTCGTTCGGGCACGTTCAAGGGAGGGAAGTTCATCAAGTCGGTTCTTCGATTCTGTCAGATCGGCAGCACCCATTCGGTTAGACGACTTCGATCTCGGTTTGACTTCTTAGACTTAGACCTATCACAAACCATCCATTCCGATCTGATCGCAAGAGCTCTCAGATTCTCGGGAAGTACGTCTGTGAATTCTATGATCAACTTGGTTCTCGGGACTTAGTCAAGTCCAAGATAATCCTTTGCTGGCAGCTCGGTCAAATCTGCTGCTAACGGCTCCTTCGGTGATAAACGGCAGCACGCGCACAAATCGTAATTGTCCTCCAATCCGCCAACGAAAATAAACGAGAAACACGCAAAGAATTCAACAGGCGCACGCGCAAGGACGTCAATGAAAAGCGCAACAAGTGAGTGTAAACCACTCGAATGATAAAATGCAGGTATGGAATGACAATTTATATATTGTACCTTGCACCGAAGCATTCGGATCTAAGTTTTCCTCGACTGTCTCGATCTTCTCTTCCTCGTGCAATTTGCGCAGAAATGGAAGGGACTTCCACATGAGAAGCAACGTCCAACTTTCTTTTGGCATTCTGACTCTTGATGGTCTCTTTGGCAAAAGCTACATACGGGTCGTAGGGCTCCCTGCGGTTGGGGAGGTGCATTCTGTTTCGATGAAGACACTTGGGAGGTCTTCTTTCCGGAAGATGGCCCTGAAGGTGTAAATGGCCTCTTAGAACTCGCTGGAAGGTACTGGGCGGTGGTAGTGGCAAGAATAGGACTCGGTCCCATTAGGCTGAGTTCAGACTCAACATGCAGAGCCATTTCCACTGCGTCGGTATAACATTGATGTCGTACCACCATCATAGCCTTCCTGATCTCGTAAGTCAATCCCTCTACAAACTGGCGAGTCTTCCTCTGCTTGTCGGCAACCATATATGGGCAATGCTTAATGAGGCGAGAGAAGTGTGCCTCGTACTGATCAACTGAAGATGTGTTCTGCTTGAGAGCCAGAAATTCCCTTTCACGTTGCTGACGAACAACCCACGGAATGTACTTGGCCCGAAACTCAGTCAAGAACTGATCCCAAGTCGGGGCTACATGCTCGCGTGTCCATCTTTGCTCAATCTGTTTCCACCAATCCTGTGCAGCTCCAACCATCAGATAGATTGCATACTCGACTCTCTGAGGGTCCGGATATTCCATTATTCTGTAAATCCTTTCCAGGGCTGATATCCATGCCTCGGCAATAGCGTCATCCGGTTCAACATTTCCTTTAGGGGCACCTTCAAACTGTGGTGGTTCGAATCTAAGAAATTGTGCCCACGCTTCCTGTTCAACATTTCCTTTAGGGGCCTGAGCGATGAACTGTCTTAATGTTTCTGCCATTTCGGCTGAAGTCGGTGTATCGGTCTGAGGTGCCAATGGAGGTGAGGAGAGCGGTTTACGTGTACGACGACGTGGAGGCATCCTGTAAAGCCAATAGCAAATATGCATGACAGGTAAGTGAGTATGCAAAGCTGTAAACACGTAGGCAACTAGAGCTCAGATAGAGTTCACATAAGCACTTAGCACATTCACACACATTCCACAGAAGTCCTAAGCCGTACGACCCAGACACAACCGGACACGACAGACAACCAAGCACGGCAAGTATAACCTTGAGTTTCACATCCACCTATATCCAAGCCCATCCCAGTATTTTCATTGTAAAAGATCTTCTGTTGTTGATCATCCAACAAAGATCCGTCACAATTCAAACACTAAGTGTTCTTGAACACTAGTGAGTGCAATTCCCTAAGTTACACCGGCACACAACGACTGACAAAACAAACAAAACACGACGATTCAGAGCTTAGGCCATTGGACCAAAGAAGCTCTGATACCAACTGTAGCGGGCGCCCCAAACGTGTAACGCACGCCCCGCACCGAGTCTCAATCCGAACCGAAACAGAAATTCGACCCTAAATTGAAACCCGGCGAACGGCAAACCGATTTACTCAATCACTAGGCGGGGCTTTTTATAAAACAACAACGACGACAACAATGCGGGAGCGGAAGCAGCAACCAAATTAAATTCCATATAACAACATTCAAAGCAGTAGCTCATTTGCACAAATAGTTAAAGCCCACCAAGGCTAGCGGAATTCACTTACTATAATATAATATAATAAACGGGTTCGATAAAATATCCCGGTGATATACAAATACGGGTTCAATATATCAATCCCGATAACAATTACATATAACCTAATCATGAACTTAAGATGATCTAGAAAGGGACAATCACCGAAAAGAAAGAAAACCCGCGATACAAGACTGACGATGCCCACCTAGTTATCACCTGAAACAGATAAGGTTTAAAGCAGGGAGGGTTAGTCAAAAGACTAAGTGAGGGGGAAAAAGGGAGTACATACATATTAGCATACAGAAATAAATCACCATTTTAACTTAAAAGAAAACAAACGTAAAAGAAGGGTTTTCATAAATATTCGGTGATTTATCATAACATAACATAACGGGACATATCATATTGCTCGGCGAGTCGAGCCCTCAACTCCTCATATCATAACATAACATACCTGAAAACCATACCAACCTTATTCCTCCCATATAGCAGAAGGACCGCTAAATCCAACTGCTCTATAGACATAATAGCCTATCCTTCGGTCGACACGAAGTCTCCGTCACAGGAGCATAAAGGTTGCCACTCCGGCCTCACCCGTGCTCCTGGTATACATGGAGCAAGCTACCGAACTCCACCGTAGACCCGCTGTCTATCCGGCTTCATCCGATCACTATACTCCGGGGCCCACAAAGATAAAACAGACACACATATCATATCTCGCATTTTCATAACTATCATCTTCCTATTAAAATAGGAATCAAGACATTTCGGGGAGGGCCAAAAGGGCCGTTCGAGACAGGCGATGTAACGGTAGGAAACGCAACCGGATGTTCCATCGTCTTGGGGGTGAAACCCGCCCTAACGACTTCACTGAACGAGAAAGTTTCCAAACCCAAAATTACATTTAAATCAAAACATAGTTCGCTTGTCTCTTTTTGAAAACATTTCGAAATCATATACATATTATTCATTTAATATCAAATCCGTTGTTCTTAAACTTCATAAAGATAATAAGCATAAAGTAGTTACTAAATATAGTAATACGGGATGAAGACATAAATTATACATGCGAGGCTTATTTAGTGAGGCTTAATAATACATATCTACATAATACGGAATAACAACGGAAACCTCACCTGGCGACAACCCAAAAGAAAGCCCAAAACGGAAACGAGCAACCTAATCCACGAGGGTGGAACCTGCAACTGACAAACGACAACCACATAAGATATATGACGACGCACGGCTCATACAAAAGCATAAAAACACGTAAAAGCACGTTATACAATCACATAAAACACTTAGGTTCAATTATCAAACATAACGAAGTAATTCATGCATTTAAAAATGCAAATCAAATCCAAATGCAACGAAACTTTACGGACATGCTTAAATTATCATAAAGGAGTATGCATTCGAATTTCGGGAAAATCGGACTTCATATGCAAAAGTTAGAAAATTTAACGAAAACTTAAAACGCACTATACATACACCCGAACATGTTATAAAGTCATAAAACATGCAATTCATATCTATATCATATATCTCGAATACACGAGCGAAGAAAGAATTCAGAAAAGAAGAGCCGAAGCGGGACCCGTAGGCCAAAATTGGCCCTGACTTGCAGAAGGTCAGGGCCTGATCAAACGGGCCACACGGGCTCATGCACATGGCCTTGAGGCCGTGTGCACCAAGACCGTGTGCACCAAAGGGACACGCACGACCTCTCTATAGGCCGTGTAGAGAGCCCGTGCACATGCACACGGGCTTGCAACACCCCGTGTGCAAAGGCCGTGTGCGTGCGATAACAGCAGAAAATTCACAGAAACTCGAAACCTTCGCAAATTCAATCCTAAATCCCATAATTAACCAATTAAACATGCAAATCACACCCTAATTTTCACATATAATCATCTACAACATATAATCTACATATAGAAACGATAAACACGAAAATCCGTCCATAAATTCATCCAAAATCATATAAACCCTATATTAAATAACTATAAACAAAATCGAGAAATACAAGGCATAGGAGACATTAAACGAGATGGATGTGAATGGCTTACTCGTAGAAGAGATCGTGAGGAGTTCGTAGGCGTAAACGGTTTGAAATTTTGACTTAGGTTGAGAATCGAGAAGGGTAATTTCGTAATTTTACAAAATAAGTTCGAAAACTCATGTTGACAAAATAATACATAATTACAGTCAAAATTCATATAATTAAACGCACATTAACATATCGCAATTTAAATATCAATATTCACTCATATACGAAATCATTATAAAATCACATAATAATTATAAAATAATCACATAATAATATAAATAAAATAAAATCGCACAATTAAGCGAATCGGACATACCGGAATATAATTCAGATTTTCGGGGCGCTACACCCTGGACTAGAATACAGATTTATTTCTGAAGAAGATTAATACTGAGTTCATGGAGGATTATAACATTGGAGAAATGATTGAAGCATGGAGGGAGTTTGATGTTCCAGTCGAAATATTTGCTGAAGACATTGCAGATCCTGACTTTGCAATGGATTCACAGGGCAACATACTGTTTTCGACACCAGAAGAAAGTAGGAGGTTTCTTCATAATCTTAGAAGAGAAAGGGACATAAATTGGCAGTTAGACCCTTTTAAAGAATTAAAAGATCCAGCTGAAGAACAAGAAGATGTTGAAGTTCATGTTGAAGATGAAGCTGCAGTGAACCTTGAAGTTGAAAGAGAAGGGGAAGGAAGTTGTTGATGCCAATAATGATGTTGAAGAAAATGAGAATTTGGCTGCCATTGTTGATTCAATTGTAGATTCCTTTGTAAGCACAAATGTGGATGTCAATGAGCCCACAGGTAATGTTATTTCTGCATAGCAATGACTTATGTTTTTGGATGGAATTTAGATAACCAATGACTTATGTTTCTGGATGGAATGCAGGAGTCTGTGATGCAAATATAAATGATACCAATGATGCTAGTGTTGATAACACCAATGGAAAAAATGTGAATGAGCCAGTTCCTGATGCCCAAAATGGAAATGCAAATACTGCAAACAATGATAGCAAGGTAAATGAGCCAATAGGTAAGCAAATACTACAAACAGTTCTATATATATGTTTATTGATCCCTTTATTGATTATAATATTGATTATATTTATGTTTGATGGATAGAAGAGGGCTTTCCACCACAAGATGAGACTCCTAGTCATGCTGAGAATGAAACACAACAACAGTCAAATGTATTAAATGTTGAGAAGGAAACACAACAGTCAAAGGGTCAGACAAGTAGAAGGCCAAGAAAAGTTTCTAAGAAGCAAAAGGAAAAAGTATCAATTCAGGAAGAAGAGATTGATGAAGACAGTAGGTCTGAGTTTGATGATTCATCAGATTCAGACTTTGTTTTCAATGAAGATCATGAAGATTCCACAGATGAAGATATGCCAGATGGAATGCTAGAGGATATTGAAGATTCTGATGATGATGACATACATCAAACTAGGGAGCTTACTAGGGAAGAATTATTGACCAAGTATAGAAAGATGAAGAAGGCCCAAGCTGGAAAAACCAAACCAACAAAGAATAAAGGTCCATGTCAAGTTCAAGATGAGCCATGGTATGAAGATGTTGTTGAAAATTCTGAGTTAGAGAGTCTGGATGGAAGTGATGAAGATGCAGACCCAAAACCCAAGTCAGTTTACATTAAAAAGAATTACAATCCTAAGAAGTATGAGCCGGCTGTTTGTCAGAAGTTTGACACCCCATAGTAGTTCAGAGAGGTTCTTGTTGACTACTGTGTGAGACAAGGGTTTGATTTGCAGTGGATTAGGAATGAAAATTCTAGAATTACTGCAAAATGTAAAGCTAACAAGTGTCCTTGGAGGATTCATGCCAGTCCAGTACAGGGGTCAAATACATTCCAGATCAAGACTCTTACTAATGAGCATGATTGTGCAAAGACCACCAACAACAAACTTGCTCAATACAAGTACATAGCCAAGAGGATAGAGAGATTGGTTAAAGAGAATCCTGGTATTCCTTTGCAGGATCTAAAAGGAATTGTGAACAGAAAATGCCATGTAAATGTAAGCAAGTCAAAGGTACAAAGAGCAAAGATGGCAGCACTGATGAAAATCTATGGTCAAGACAGTTACCAATATGAACAACTCTATGATTATTGTGAGACAGTGAGGATATGCAATCCAGGAAGCAAGTTGTTGGTGAAGAGAGACCCAAGAATAGATGTTCCTACATTTGAGTGTTTTTATTTTAGCTTACTTTCAATGATAAAGGGTTTTCTTGAAAGTTGTAGGCCAATTATTGCATTGGATGGCTGTTTTTTGAAGACAGTTTACAAGGGGCAGCTTCTTGCAGTTGTTGGAAGGGATGGAAATGACAACATGTGGCCAATTGCTATGGCTGTGGTTCCAGTGGAGAACAAGGAATATTGGATATGGTTTTTACAAGAATTACTTGAAGATATTGGTGGTTTGAGGGTTCCCAATAAGTGGACCTTCATAAGTGATAGGCAGAAGGGTTTGATGGAAGCTGTGAAAGATGTAGCACCTTGGTCTGAGCACAGATACTGTGTGAGACATATTTACCAAAATTTCAAGGGTAAGTTTCCAAGTCAAGAGTGCAAAGACCTGTTTTGGCAGGCAGCCTCAATTGCAAACAGGAATGAATTTGATGATGCGATGGCCAAGTTGCAGATATTAGATCCAAAAGTCAGTGATGAAGTTAAGACAGCATGGGAGTATTTAAATGATATACCTAAAGATTGTTGGGCAAGATCTCATTTCACAACATCGACAAAATGTGATGTGATTGTGAATAATTTGGTGGAATCATTCAACGCATGGATTTTAGAAGACAGAGGAAAACCAATCATACATGATTGAGGGAATCAGAAACAAGATGATGAAGAAGATTCAAGATAAATTTGAAGGAATGGGAAATTTCCAAGGTAATATTTGTCCAAACATTTTGAAAAAATTGAACAAGCAGTATAAATTATCTAGCAACTGTACATGCATCTACTGTGGGAGGCTTGAATATCAAGTAACACATGGGAAGCACACTTACATTGTAGATTTGGATAAAAGGACATGTACATGTGGTATGTTCCAGTTAACTGCTTATCCATGCTGTCATGCGTATGTGGTTATTAGTGAGAAAAGGGACCCAATTGAAAACTATGTTGACAGTTGCTACAAGAAGCCATTGTACTTGAAGATGTATGAGAACATGATTCCTGGAGTTCCTAGCTCAACTGGATATGCTAACATTAACTATGAGTCTCTCCAAGCACCACAATTCAAGCCCAAGAGAGGAAGGCCAAAGAAAAAAAGAAGAATAGGGGTAAATGAGGTTCAGACACCTTCCTCAAGAAAAGGTCTGACTCATAGATGTAAGAATTACCTCATTCTTGGGCACAACAGGGCAACTTGTACAAACCCAACCCATCCAAACTCGAAGTTTTATCAGGTTATTTAAACAATTTCATGCTTATATTTTCATTAATTTCATGCTTATTACTTGCTGTCATTGTTTATAGGGGTCACAGCCAAGATCTCAATCAAATACGCCTCCAACAGGATCTCAAACAAATAGGCCTCCAAGAGGATCTCAGTCAAATGCTTCACAATCATCCACAACAAACAATCCACAAAGAGTATGTAATTTATACACTTTAATGGATTTATTTATTTCGACCTTTTTAAGATTGTATATATTATTTATTTGTTTTATGGTACTTTGAATAGAAAAAGCAAACTCCAAGAAGGAATAGTGCATCAACTAGTACATCAACTGCCCAAACTGGACCTACACAACCACCTGCTAGAAGAACTCCACAAATAGCACCTATCCAAGGACCACATTCTCACCATGTGCCTCCACAACCTTCTAGGCAATTTCAACCTCCAAGGCCTGGTAGTTCTAATTCAGTTAGGCCACCAAGTTCAAGTGGACAAACCAATAGTGTGCCAAAACACACCAAGAAGCTGAATTTGAAACAAGTGATTGAGAATTTGAGAGCTAAATCTTTGGAGAGAAGACCAAGAAAAGATTCTAATGGAGGGCAGGGTGTTTGACTGATTTCTAGGACAATTTTTTGGGATATCACTTGATGTTTTTCACTGATGTAGTTAGTTTCTGACTGTGCTTATGACTTATTTCTGAGCTGATTGATGTAGTTAGTTTGGTTGATTTCTAAGTTGTTTATGACAGTGCTTATGACTTATTTTTTGTTGCTGCTTAAGACAATTATCTATATTATGAAAATATGCAAACAATTTAGTTATATATACAGCTATTCAAATGCAGTTTTCGGTTTAAAAAACTTTGACAGGTTCTGATATACCAGTTGATGTTGGAATGATGGTTGTTGTTCTTGTTATATTTTTGTTGCACTAACAGAGCTTGCTGTTATTGTTTTTTGGTTATAAATGCTGCAGTTATACTACATTAATTTGGAAAAATGCATTGTTACATAAAACAGTTTCACTAGAACAGTAGGATAATAAAAACAAAAATTACAATCAACCCCCTAAGAGCTAAACCTTGAGAAATATTACAATCAGCAAAGTAAGGAGAATAGCTGAAACAATCCAAGAAACATGAACATAGTTGCTACGATTCTCTACCATCCCAACCCTTTCAACCCCAACTGTAGAAACTTGAGAAACCACCTCCTCCAAATCTTCATTCGTTCTCCCTGGAATAGTTCCAGTCTTGACTTCAACTGGAATACCAGTGTTACCCAATACAACTCGTTCAGGTATACACCACCTAAAAAATTTGCAATTGTGTGGTTGAGGAAAATACGGGCAACTGTAATAAAGATGCCCCTTTGTAGACTTTCCATCAGTTTCTACGACCCTGATGTCACATTTCAGGTCGCATCCGCAGGTCGGAGTCATACCATACTTCAAATTCACGAACCGTCTCCCACTGGGCCCACTTCTCCTACTTGCAGAGCTTGATGCCATGGCTATGGTGTTGCAGCGGCTGAAGAAGATGAATTGGAAGGAGGAGCAGATCTGATGCCAAAAGTAGGGTAAGAAGAATAAGGTTGGTTGCTTTTATAAATTAAACCACAAGGGTATTTTAGTATTTTTTCATACTTTAAGTCGAATTTGAGCTATTCCAGTCACACCCAGCGTGCGTGTGATACACAATTTGCGCCAGGGGGTATTGAGATTTTTTTTAAAAAATGTAAGGGTGTAAATAGGAATAAAAATATAATAGGGGGGTAATGTGAATAGTGGGAATTTCATAGGGGATCCCCGCCTAAATCCCCCCTTTTAAAACAAATAAGTTACTTGTCTCTAGTTGAAAGCATTTCAAATCATTTTGGTAGATGCTAGGTTTTGCTATCAAAACGGGTTTGACTAAGCAGATAAAGAAATAGTAAAGGCAGGAACAGCAAGCAATAAGAAAGACAGGGATGATAAGTTATTTCGCAAACGTATATATTATCTATGATCTTGCCCCAATTGAAAACATTTTAAACCCTTACCTGTAGCTCGACAAACGAGAAAAGCAAGCAAGCAACATATATGATTCTCCCTCAGAGATCCCACCTGAAAACACGGGGTCTAGAGGATGAATGACTGACAGGAACAATAAAATAGACACTGACGCTCAGCTATCAAAATACAAACATGCTTAAGGACACTCATTCAACATTTAAACATAAGAAAGCAAGTAGGGGCAATATGGTCAATTTATATCCAAAAGCATGCAATTTGAAATATAACTTCACAACTTATAGCTTTTCTCAAAAGCTCAAAAGCTACAAGTTCATATTAATCCTATCTCTAGCCTAATCGAACCGAAACCCATCACGTTTGACTACACGAGCATATATCATCAACAATCAACAATTTACACAAGCTATAGTACAAATGATTCATGCCAAAACAATCCGAAAGGCTAAATGCTAGAAGCTACAATAAAAAAGCTACCAATTAACACAATAATATGAAAAATGCGATAAAAGATAAACGACAAGTCGGATTCGAGTAATACCAGCGCCCTTAGAACTGTTGCATCGAGGGGCACGATCTGCCCGAAGACACTGTCACCGGATTCCCGCCGGAACAGTGCCAAAAATTCCAGAAACCGCCTGCTACCGTCGGACCGCCATCGGACCACCTCCGATGGTCGAACCCTTATACCGAAATGTTCCTCTCGTCGAGCCCGTCACTTCCCTCAAAACCGTTTCTCAATCGGATCACCCATCGGAATTTAATTTCACTTTGAAGCTCCAAAACCCTAGAATCAAAGAATCGAAATTAACGAAAATTGGCTCAACGAATACGAAATTGACTTCGAAATCGGCTTGCCCATGTCGAGAAGGTTGGAATTCATGTAAAGCCCTTTCAAAATGGTGGCTAGAGGTAGCTCCGACACTACCTCGGCCGTGCGCCGCCCGCGCGCCACCCACGCTCCGCCGGTGCTCTGCCATCCCATCAAGTTGGGGCCTGAGATTGGTGCCAAAAGTTTCTTCTCTTCAAGGCCGTTCCAGCCACGGTGGTGCGCCGTCGAGACGCCGCTGCACGCCGCCGGAAAAAGTCCATCTCCGCCGCACCTTCTCCTCCTCGTTCCGCCGCCGTCCGGCCAAATCAGGCAGTGAGACCACCGCTAAAAGACTCCCCTCGACGAGAGCTTTCATTTCCGACCAAGCCTAGGCCGTGGCGTCGCCGGAAACGTCAGAACCACCACCCTTTCCATCGCCACCTTCGCGCCGCTGTAGCGCCACCAACGGTACTCCAATCGCCGCAATAATGGTATGGTTGAGTTCGTCTCGTCGAGACAGTCGATTCGACATATCATACACCCAAATCTGAGAAGGAATGAGATTCTGAGAAGAAATGAGAAAATCACATTTTGGGGGGGAGAGAGAGTTCACGTAGCTACTGCTGCGTGTGTGTGTGTTCACTGTTTTACATTTTGGCCCCAAATCTCCCAATAATTGCATCATATACCCTATCCTCGAAAAACGTACAAATAGTGTAAAGTGTCGAAATTTAGTGTACTTAGTGTCAAAATGACCGAAATTAAATGCTTATCAAAGGTTGAGGTTCGTTTTATTAAAATTCATAAGTTTACGAAAAGTCAATTCCGGGTTGGGCTAAAGTGTAAATAATTTTGGGCTAAAAATGCAATTTTATTTAAAATATGACTTAATGAATAATATTTAGAATTTCATGAAAGTATTTGGAACCTCGACAAAATATGCATTATTAAAACATTGAACCCCAGTCCAATGTACACCGTTAAATTAGTAAATTCGATTAAACGAGCTAAAATATAAATTTACCGAATTAACCCTAGTTAATGACAAAACGATGCAAATTAAATTCTAAGTAATGCTTTAGGTTTTAAATGCCAAATCGATGATTTATAAAAATATTTAAATGCAAGAGTTGGAAAACGTGCAAGTATGAAAGATGTCGAGACCGTAAACGGTCTGAATTCCGATAAATGCGCTAATCTTAAATTGGAGATTGCGGATCGTCACATCTCTGGTTGGGCCCGGAGGTTGTATCAGAGGGGAAACTTGGAGAGGAGCATCTAGGGTGACCCCCTGTAGCGCCCCGAAAATCCAAATTATTATCCGGTATGTCCGAATCGTATATTTGCGCGATTTAATTATTTATTTGATAATTGTTATGTGATTTTATAACAATTTCATAAATGAGTGAATTTTGATATTTAAATCACGACATGTCAATGTGCGTTTAATTTCATGAACTTTGACTGTAATTATGTATTATTTGGATAACGTAGGTTTTTTGAGTTATTTTTACAAAATTACGAAAATGCCCTTTCGATTCTCAAACCAAGTCAACTTTTGATTTAAGTCTCACACTCTCTCTCCCTGATGTCATTCACGCAACAACCAGAGAAAGAGAAAAAGAAAAGAAAGGAAAGAAGGAGAAGAAGAAGGAGGAGAGTTCAATTGGTCGTCCCGACTCCATTTCCCGACCGAATTCCGAGCCGTGAAAACCTACGAACTCCTCACGATCTCTTCTTCGAGTAAGCTTCTCACGTCTTTCGCGATTAATGCCTCCTATGCTTCATTTTTCTAGTTTTTGTGAATAGTTGAATAGTTAGGTTAAATGTTGATTTTGAATGATTTTGTGGATGGTTTTCCGTGTTTATGGATTCTATGCGTAGATTAGATGTTGTAGATCATTATATGTGAAATCTAGCATGAGTGACTAATGTTTTGATGATTAAATGTTGATTTGTGGATTTAAATCGCGTAAGGTTTCTGTTCTGCGAAATTTGCTTCTGTTCTTGATGTGCACGGGCTTTGCACACGGGGTGCACGGGCTTTGCACACGGGGTGTGGCAAGCCCGTGTGAGGATGCACGGTCTCTCTCACGGCCGTGTGAGAGGCTGTGCATGTTGAATGATCTGCACGGGCTCTCTACACGACCTGTAGAGAGGCCGTGCGTGTTGGAATTTCGTGCACGGTCTGCTGCACACGGCCTCAAGCCCGTGTGCAAGAGGCCGTGTGGAGCCATTTTGGCTCCCTGACCTTCTGTAAGTCCGATGTGCAATTTGCACTGTAGGTACGTCCGAGACTCGTCTTTTTCGAATTCTTTCTTCACTCATGTATTCTTTAATTATGAAATAGATATGAATTTCATGATTTATGAATTTATTGAATGTTCGGGACTGCGAATAGTGCGTTTGAAGTTTTCGACAAATTTCCTAACTTTTGCATATGAAGTCCGATTCTCCCGAAACTTGAGTGCACACTCTTATGGTATTCTAAGAATGTCCATGAAATCTCATAGCATTTGAACTTGATTTGCATATCTAAATTTATGAATTGCTTCGTTTTCTTTTGCTAATTTGAACTTAAGTGCCATATTTGATTGTTTAACGTGCTTCTATGTGTTTTAATGCTTTTGTATAAGCCGTGCGTCGTCGTTAGTCTTATGTGGTTGTGTCTGTGTATTTTTGCAGACGATACTCGCATGGAGTAACGCATCGGTCTTGCATTTATCCTTTCTTTTTGATTAGCCAACAGATGAGGCTTTCCGTTTCTGACTCCGATACTTATATGTATATATATAATTAAGCCACTCCCATATAAGCCTCGATTTACATTTTATTTTCATACTGTCTATATATATACTTAGTAAATATTTATGCCTATTATGTTTATTCAATTTATAGAAAATGTTTTGACATGAAAAATTACTATGTATATTCTTTTGAAATGTTTGCGAAAGAGACAAATAAAACCTCTTTATTTTCCTAAGGCGAACTTTGGCCTTCGGGCTTGGATATGACATGTCTCGAACGGTCTTTCGACCAACCCGAAATGATTTGAAAAGCGAGTTATGAACTATATGTATGTATGTTTGGGCCCGGAGTAAGGATGACAGGACGAAACCGGTAGATGTCGGGTCTACGGCGTAAGCCCTCTTGTTCCCTCCACCTTTGGAAGCTCGGGGTGAGGCCGGAGTGGCAGCCCTTTGAGTACCTGAGATTATACCGTTTGTTATGAGTAGTTCGGATTTAGCGGTCCATCTACATTAGAGGAATAAGGGTGGTTTCCCGTTTTTATGTTTGAAAATTGGAGTTAAGGGCTCGTCTCGCCGAGTCATATGAAATGTTTATGTTTTATGCTAAATCACCAACTGTTTACGAAAATCTTTCTTTTATGTTGATTTCTTTTAAGTTTGAAAAATGGTGATTTACTTCCGTTTTATAATATACATTATTATTCCCTCCTCACTCAGTCGTTCGACTAACCCCCTCTGTTTCACCCTTGGTGTTGGTTTCAGGATACTAGGCGGGATTGTACGTCGTCGTCGTCGTTGCGTCTTTTGAGTTGCATCTATATTTTTTGCATATGTAAACTCTTGTCCCGTTTGGCATTTCATTATGTTATCTGTATTAGGATTTTATGTATTTATTCGGGATTATTATACTGAACCTGTTACTCTAGAATTCGGGATATTGTATTGAACCCGTGTATTAAATTATAGTTATTAGTAATTAGAATTCTGTTGGCCTCGGTGGGCTTTAATATTTGTGCAATGATTTATTGTTTTATTTTGTTTTCGCTTCCGCACCTTTGTTGTTTATTCCGTTTTGAAATCCCCGCCTAGTTATTGAGTAAATGTGTGCCATTCGCCGGGTTTTGATTTGGGGTAGAATTTTATTTCGGTTCCGGGTCGAGACTCGGTGCGGGGCGTGCGTTACCCTTTGGGGCGCCCGCTACAGTTGATTTCAGAGCTTCTTTGGTCTAATGGCCTAGGCTCTGAAGCGTCGTGTTTTGTCGTGTCTGTCTAGGTCGTACAGCTTAGGATTATGTGGTTTGTGACAATGTGATTATGTGAAATTAACTCTCTACGTGTTACAGCTTTTCATAATCACTTATCATCATGCATGCTTGGTTGGTATTGATCTTGCAGAATGCCTCCTCGCCGTGAACCGCCTGGTCCGCCTACTGGTGTACCGACCCCAGCCCAATTCATGGAGGCTTTAGGACAGTTTATGGTCCATACTCACCAAGTACAACAAAATCCTGCTTCCGAGAAGGATATGGACCGATTCCTTAAGCTTAATCCCCCGCAGTTTGAGGGTGCATCGGATGATGTTATCGCCGAAGCTTGGATTTCGGCTATAGAGAAGAGATTCCGAGTCATGGAGTGTCCGGACCCTAAGAGGGTCGATTTGGCAGTTTATCAAATGATTCGAGCTGCACAAGATTGGTGGACACAGATCGAGCAGAGATGGCAGCGTGAGCACGTAGTCCCGACTTGGGATCAGTTCTTGGTCGAGTTTCGGGCCAAGTATATTCCGCTGGTTGTCCGTCAGCAGCGTGAGCGAGAGTTTCTGGCTCTCAAGAAGGGAACTTCATCCGTCGATCCGTACGAGGCTCATTTCTCTAGACTTATTATTCATTGCTGGTATATGGTTGACGACGAGCAGATGAAGACTCGCCAGTTCATTGAGGGGTTGTCGAATGAGATTCGTATGCACATGCTTGGGAACCGACTCCAGTACTACACCGACGCAATTGAGACGACCCTTTCTATAGAGTCCGATCTCCGACAGATGACACCGACTTCTGCACCTGCCCCCGCAGCCGCCAAGAGTTTCGCTTCTGGTTCGAAGAGACCATTTACTCATTCTGGGTCCTCTTCTGGGAAGAAACCATTCAAGAATGCCGTTTAGCCTTGTACCGCCCCGTTATTTTTATAACGCTTCGGTAAGTTTACCGACTAATAGCTCTTGTGTGTATTATTTGCAAATTATGTGATTATGTGAATTATATGAATTAATGTGTGATTCTATATGTGAATAATATGATGAATTCATAAGAATTTTCATATTTGAAATTACCTCACACTATGTTTATATTTGAATTGTTGTATTTGAAATTTTATGAAAATTATGCCATTTTATTTGAATAACATGATATTGTATTTGATATATATACACATATATATATGAAAATATATGCAAATATATACATATAAATATCTACATAATTGCAAGCATACTTTGACTTTTCAAAATATTCTATATTTATTTAATTATCTCATCTCTCTCCAAATTTCTACACTATTCCACAAGCAACTCTCTCATCTTCTTCTTCATCTCTCTCTCGGCCATCTCTCACTCTCACCACCGCCACTTTCAACCCCCATCAAAGCACCAAAAATCATCCCCTTTCTTGCTACAAAAAGTTGCTCTATCATCCAAGGAACAAACCTCTACTTTCTATTTGTGAAAACAAGCCCTCAACATCTCTATCTCTTCAATTTTCTTTTACAAGGTAAGGTTGCAAATCTCTTTAATCTTTGAGTTTCAATGTTTTATATGTTGATGAAGTGAAGAAGCATGCTAGAATGAATGATTGATGAGCTTAGTTTGGTGATTGATTACATGTAGCATTACTTGTAATTTTTTTCCATTGAATTTGATCAATGTGCAATGTTGAGCTAATGGTCTTAGATGCTTGAATGGATTGGTAATTCATGGTAGTTCATGATATTAAGCAAATTGGTGAAGTTTTGTGGAGTTTGGGGTTGAAAAATGAAAGTTTGGCAAAATAGGTAGGGGCTGATGAATAGTGATTTTTGAGCATTTGGTTCATTTTTCGATTCTTTTGGCATAAAAAATCCTTAAATATAGTAGCTAAGTGATGCTGGAAGTTTCGGATTAATCGGAGTTGTTTTGCTATGCAAAGTATTAAATGAGGGGTGGTTTGTGTAATATTCACAAACCTTTGAATTTTATTCCCCAAGCTTCCATATTACTTGAATGCTTAATTTAGCTTAATATCATGTGTATTTGATTGTGTTTAAATGTGTTTGAATGAGCTTAGTTGTGTTTAAATGCATTTATGCATAATATGTTATTTTGAGCATAAAATGCATTTCATAGCCGTGCGTCGTATTTGGTTGATTTATCGAGTCGTGTCTTACCTCGAGGCCTGTGTATTACAGGTTGGACCTCGCGGGACTGATCTCTGGTCGTTTGGCTATCCTTTTTGTTAGGCCTACAGGTGAGGATGTAAAATGTTTTTAACTGGAGCTTGAACAAATATTTGCGAAAACCCTATCCCTTTATATTTCAATTATATATTATCAATATTTGAAATAAAAGGGTTTTGATATAAAATGATATATGTGTATCTTTTCCAAAATGGTTCGAAAATAGAGACAAGGGAACTATTTTGATTTTAAAAGTAACATTTGGTCTCGGGACTTGCGTGTATGCCTCGAGATAACTCGGCAACGTGACCGGATACCCTAGGCGGTTACATACCTTGTCTCGAAAGACCCTTTTGGTCCATTAAAATATTTTGAAAAGCGAGATGACTTATACTTAACCCCATTGAGGACGCTCATGGGTATTTCTGTTTGGGCCCTGGATTATGTGACAGGCGGATACCCGGAGACGTGCGTCTAGGGTTGAAGCTGGGTTCATAATTCCACCGATTATAAGCAGGTATTCATGAACCTGACAAATAATCAAAGGGTATTGTTCATGGCTGGTCGGAGGTAGTCTAGCCTGAATAATACTTACACCGGCGCCATTAATCGGTTATGGTGAAATCTTGGGTAGCTCCCTTGATAAGCCAAATGGTATTGAGGAGGAATTTCATTATATTTGATATGTTTTGGGAGTTATAAGGAGATGGCCCGTTCTCGCCGGGAATAAAATGTTTCTAAAATGTTTTACCTTAATATTTAATTCACAAAGCTTTGATGAATTATAAAGAGAAAGTATCGGCACTAGATTCGTTTCTCTATTAACCAAAGCGTGAATTAAATATGTTTTATGTTTTAATTATTATAGATATATATTCCCCTCCTCACTGAGTTCGTTTGACTCACATCCCTTTTTGGTTCATGCTTCAGGTTAGCGGTCAGGTACTGGCAGCAGCGTTGTAAGCTTGTACAGTCCTTGAAGTCGGTCTTATGCATTTACTTTTGTGGATCGAACTCATGATGTTGGATTACATGAAAACTTGACATGTTATGCTGATGTTGGATATTTAATGGGCTGATGTTATAACTTGTGATAGATGATGAACTTATAAATGTTTATTTTGGCCATGGATGGCAGTGTGAACATAAATATGATCTTTTGCTTATTGCTTCCGCTTGTTGGTGCTGTTGTTGTTGTTGTTGGGGTTGGTACTGTTGTTGGGAGTTGCTGTTGCCAGATTGTGGGAATCCCGTTGTCTGGGGTGGGTTTTCGAGTGGTGGTATTTAACTATCGCTCGGGAGCTCGTTTCGGTCCGGGGGTTGTGGCGTGGGGGACGTCACAAGCCTGCTCCTCCCCGACCTCAGGGACATCCACGACCCGTGTGTGGATTCTGTTAGTGTAGCGGGCGCCCCAAACGGGTAACGCACGCCCCGCACCGAGCCCCGACCCGAAGCCGGAATGGGATCCGACCCGAATCGAAACCCGGCGAACGGCAAGCATTTACTCAATTACTAGGCGGGGGTTTTAAATAAACAACGAGACAGAAGTGCGGAAGCGAAATAATCAAACATTAAAGCATGATAAATTGCACAATTATTAAAGCCCACCAAGGCTAACGAAATTCACTTAATTAAGTGAGTTTCGTTAGCCTTGGTGGGCTTTAATAATTATGCAATTTATCATGCTTTAATGTTTGATTATTTCGCTTTCGCACTTCTGTCTCGTTGTTTATTTAAAACCCCCGCCTAGTAATTGAGTAAATGCTTGCCGTTCGCCGGGTTTTGATTCGGGTCGGATCCCATTTCGGTTCCGGGTCGAAGCTCGGTGCAGGGCGTGCGTTACCCGTTTGGGGCGCCCACTATAGTTGGTATCAGAGCGCTTGGTCCAATGGCCGAAGCTCTGATTTGTCGTGTCCAGTTGTGTCTAGGTCGTACGGCTTATGATTACGTGTTTGTGGCTATGTAATTATTTGAATAAACTTCTCTACGTGTCACAGCTTTTCATAATCACTTATCGTCATGCATGTGTGGTTGGTATTGATCTTGCAGAATGCCTCCTCGCCGTGAACCGCCTGGTCCGCCTACTGGTGTACCGACCCCAGCCCAATTCATGGAGGCTTTAGGACAGTTTATGGTCCATACTCACCAAGTACAACAAAATCCTGCTCCCGAGAAGGATATGGACCGATTCCTTAAGCTTAATCCCCCGCAGTTTGAGGGTGCATCGGATGATGTTATCGCCGAAGCTTGGATTTCGGCTATAGAGAAGAGATTCCGAGTCATGGAGTGTCCGGACCCTAAGAGGGTCGATTTGGCAGTTTATCAAATGATTCGAGCTGCACAAGATTGGTGGACACAGATCGAGCAGAGATGGCAGCGTGAGCACGTAGTCCCGACTTGGGATCAGTTCTTGGTCGAGTTCCGGGCCAAGTATATTCCGCTGGTTGTCCGTCAGCAGCGTGAGCGAGAGTTTCTGGCTCTCAAGAAGGGAACTTCATCCGTCGATCCGTACGAGGCTCATTTCTCTAGACTTATTATTCATTGCTGGTATATGGTTGACGACGAGCAGATGAAGACTCGCCAGTTCATTGAGGGGTTGTCGAATGAGATTCGTATGCACATGCTTGGGAACCGACTCCAGTACTACACCGACGCAATTGAGACGACCCTTTCTATAGAGTCCGATCTCCGACAGATGACACCGACTTCTGCACCTGCCCCCGCAGCCGCCAAGAGTTTCGCTTCTGGTTCGAAGAGACCATTTACTCATTCTGGGTCCTCTTCTGGGAAGAAACCATTCAAGAATGCCGTTTAGCCTTGTACCGCCCCGTTATTTTTATAACGCTTCGGTAAGTTTACCGACTAATAGCTCTTGTGTGTATTATTTGCAAATTATGTGATTATGTGAATTATATGAATTAATGTGTGATTCTATATGTGAATAATATGATGAATTCATAAGAATTTTCATATTTGAAATTACCTCACACTATGTTTATATTTGAATTGTTGTATTTGAAATTTTATGAAAATTATGCCATTTTATTTGAATAACATGATATTGTATTTGATATATATACACATATATATATGAAAATATATGCAAATATATACATATAAATATCTACATAATTGCAAGCATACTTTGACTTTTCAAAATATTCTATATTTATTTAATTATCTCATCTCTCTCCAAATTTCTACACTATTCCACAAGCAACTCTCTCATCTTCTTCTTCATCTCTCTCTCGGCCATCTCTCACTCTCACCACCGCCACTTTCAACCCCCATCAAAGCACCAAAAATCATCCCCTTTCTTGCTACAAAAAGTTGCTCTATCATCCAAGGAACAAACCTCTACTTTCTATTTGTGAAAACAAGCCCTCAACATCTCTATCTCTTCAATTTTCTTTTACAAGGTAAGGTTGCAAATCTCTTTAATCTTTGAGTTTCAATGTTTTATATGTTGATGAAGTGAAGAAGCATGCTAGAATGAATGATTGATGAGCTTAGTTTGGTGATTGATTACATGTAGCATTACTTGTAATTTTTTTCCATTGAATTTGATCAATGTGCAATGTTGAGCTAATGGTCTTAGATGCTTGAATGGATTGGTAATTCATGGTAGTTCATGATATTAAGCAAATTGGTGAAGTTTTGTGGAGTTTGGGGTTGAAAAATGAAAGTTTGGCAAAATAGGTAGGGGCTGATGAATAGTGATTTTTGAGCATTTGGTTCATTTTTCGATTCTTTTGGCATAAAAAATCCTTAAATATAGTAGCTAAGTGATGCTGGAAGTTTCGGATTAATCGGAGTTGTTTTGCTATGCAAAGTATTAAATGAGGGGTGGTTTGTGTAATATTCACAAACCTTTGAATTTTATTCCCCAAGCTTCCATATTACTTGAATGCTTAATTTAGCTTAATATCATGTGTATTTGATTGTGTTTAAATGTGTTTGAATGAGCTTAGTTGTGTTTAAATGCATTTATGCATAATATGTTATTTTGAGCATAAAATGCATTTCATAGCCGTGCGTCGTATTTGGTTGATTTATCGAGTCGTGTCTTACCTCGAGGCCTGTGTATTACAGGTGGGACCTCGCGGGACTGATCTCTGGTCGTTTGGCTATCCTTTTTGTTAGGCCTACAGGTGAGGATGTAAAATGTTTTTAACTGGAGCTTGAACAAATATTTGCGAAAACCCTATCCCTTTATATTTCAATTATATATTATCAATATTTGAAATAAAAGGGTTTTGATATAAAATGATATATGTGTATCTTTTCCAAAATGGTTCGAAAATAGAGACAAGGGAACTATTTTGATTTTAAAAGTAACATTTGGTCTCGGGACTTGCGTGTATGCCTCGAGATAACTCGGCAACGTGACCGGATACCCTAGGCGGTTACATACCTTGTCTCGAAAGACCCTTTTGGTCCATTAAAATATTTTGAAAAGCGAGATGACTTATACTTAACCCCATTGAGGACGCTCATGGGTATTTCTGTTTGGGCCCTGGATTATGTGACAGGCGGATACCCGGAGACGTGCGTCTAGGGTTGAAGCTGGGTTCATAATTCCACCGATTATAAGCAGGTATTCATGAACCTGACAAATAATCAAAGGGTATTGTTCATGGCTGGTCGGAGGTAGTCTAGCCTGAATAATACTTACACCGGCGCCATTAATCGGTTATGGTGAAATCTTGGGTAGCTCCCTTGATAAGCCAAATGGTATTGAGGAGGAATTTCATTATATTTGATATGTTTTGGGAGTTATAAGGAGATGGCCCGTTCTCGCCGGGAATAAAATGTTTCTAAAATGTTTTACCTTAATATTTAATTCACAAAGCTTTGATGAATTATAAAGAGAAAGTATCGGCACTAGATTCGTTTCTCTATTAACCAAAGCGTGAATTAAATATGTTTTATGTTTTAATTATTATAGATATATATTCCCCTCCTCACTGAGTTCGTTTGACTCACATCCCTTTTTGGTTCATGCTTCAGGTTAGCGGTCAGGTACTGGCAGCAGCGTTGTAAGCTTGTACAGTCCTTGAAGTCGGTCTTATGCATTTACTTTTGTGGATCGAACTCATGATGTTGGATTACATGAAAACTTGACATGTTATGCTGATGTTGGATATTTAATGGGCTGATGTTATAACTTGTGATAGATGATGAACTTATAAATGTTTATTTTGGCCATGGATGGCAGTGTGAACATAAATATGATCTTTTGCTTATTGCTTCCGCTTGTTGGTGCTGTTGTTGTTGTTGTTGGGGTTGGTACTGTTGTTGGGAGTTGCTGTTGCCAGATTGTGGGAATCCCGTTGTCTGGGGTGGGTTTTCGAGTGGTGGTATTTAACTATCGCTCGGGAGCTCGTTTCGGTCCGGGGGTTGTGGCGTGGGGGACGTCACAAGCCTGCTCCTCCCCGACCTCAGGGACATCCACGACCCGTGTGTGGATTCTGTTAGTGTAGCGGGCGCCCCAAACGGGTAACGCACGCCCCGCACCGAGCCCCGACCCGAAGCCGGAATGGGATCCGACCCGAATCGAAACCCGGCGAACGGCAAGCATTTACTCAATTACTAGGCGGGGGTTTTAAATAAACAACGAGACAGAAGTGCGGAAGCGAAATAATCAAACATTAAAGCATGATAAATTGCACAATTATTAAAGCCCACCAAGGCTAACGAAATTCACTTAATTAAGTGAGTTTCGTTAGCCTTGGTGGGCTTTAATAATTATGCAATTTATCATGCTTTAATGTTTGATTATTTCGCTTTCGCACTTCTGTCTCGTTGTTTATTTAAAACCCCCGCCTAGTAATTGAGTAAATGCTTGCCGTTCGCCGGGTTTTGATTCGGGTCGGATCCCATTTCGGTTCCGGGTCGAAGCTCGGTGCAGGGCGTGCGTTACCCGTTTGGGGCGCCCACTACAGTTGGTATCAGAGCGCTTGGTCCAATGGCCGAAGCTCTGATTTGTCGTGTCCAGTTGTGTCTAGGTCGTACGGCTTATGATTACGTGTTTGTGGCTATGTAATTATTTGAATAAACTTCTCTACATGTTACAGCTTTTCATAATCACTTATCGTCATGCATGTTTGGTATTGAATGTGCAGAATGCCTCCTCGTCGTGAACCGCCAGGTCCGCCTCCAGGTGTTCCTACTCCGGCACAGTTTATGGAAGCCTTAGGGCAATTCATGGTTCATACCAACAGAGCTACGCCACCACCTGCCCCCGAGAATGATATGGGAAGGTTTCTTAAGCTCAACCCTCAGCAGTTCGAGGGTGCACCTGATGATGTTATCGCCGAGGCTTGGATATCGGCGATGGAAAAGAGATTCCGAGTGATGGAATGTCCGGACCCTAAGAGGGTCGAGTTAGCAGTGTACCAGATGATTGGAGTTGCTCAGGACTGGTGGGCTCGTATAGAGCAGAGATGGCAGCGAGAGCATGTGGTCCCGTCTTGGGATCGGTTTTTGGTGGAGTTTCGGGCCAAGTATATTCCTTTGGTGGTCCGACAGAGACGTGAGCGAGAGTTCCTGGCTCTCAAGCAGGGTACTTCTACCGTTGACCAGTACGAGGCTCATTTCTCCAGGCTTATTATTCACTGCTCGTATATGGTTGACGACGAGCAAAGAAAGACTCGACAGTTCATCGAGGGATTGTCGAACGAGATTCGTATGCATATGCTCGGGAACAGACTTCAGTTCTACACAGATGCAGTCGAGACGGCCCTTTCTATAGAGTCCGATCTTTGACAGATGAGACCGACATTAGCACCTGCCCCTGCAGCCACCAAGAGTTTTGCTTCTGGTTCGAAGAGGCCATTTATTCCTTCTGGGTCCTCTTCGGGGAAGAAGCCGTTCAGGAGCGCCATTCAGCCTGCTCCTCCCCGAGCTCAGCTTGCTCCTCCTCGATCTCAGGGATTTCCACGACCTGTCTGTGGATTTTGTCAGGGCCCGCACTTAGAGGCCAAATGTTGGAGGAAGAACGGTCTTTGCTACGGATGCGGTAGCCCCGATCACAGAATTGGTGAATGTCCGAAGAGAAGACCGGTACAGCAGGGAGCCGCTCAGCCTCAGGCTTACGCTCGTGTTTACGCCTTGGAAGGCGATGCTGAGGATGCAGTTGCAGATCCGACAGATGTGGTGGAAGGTACTATATATATAAATGGCATCCCCATACATGCATTATACGACTCGGGTGCTTCACACTCATTTATTGCGCCTGCTGTTTCCTTATCTGTGCATGCGCCTGTTTCATTGCTTGATTATGTGCTAGTGGTTGGTTCGCCGTTGGGTTCGAAGGTCGTTGCGAACCGAGCACTTAAATGTTGTCCGATTGTCATCGAGGATATCGAGTATCTAGCAGATTTGATCGAGCTGCCGATGAAGAAATATGGAGTTATTCTCGGAATGGATTGGTTGTACGAGCATCGGGCGAAGGTTGATTGTTTCGAGAAGAAGATTATTCTGGGCTCTAATGAGGTTAAGGGTTTCCGATCAGGAGAAGGCCCGTATATCTCAATGATGGAAGCCAAGAAGCTCGCTCAGAAAGAAGAAGCGACGTGCTTTATAGCTTACATTCTCAACCGCCCAAAGGACCAGACAAAGATCGAAGAGACGCCCGTGGTCAATGAATTCGTCGACGTGTTTCCCGGGAATTTGGAATTCTTGCCACCGGATCGGGATATAGAGTTCGTGATTGATCTAGTTCCGGGAGCCGAGTCTTATTCGAAGTCGCCGTACCGAATGGCTCCTGCCGAGTTGAAAGAATTGAAGAATCAACTCGACGAACTTCTTTCTATTGGATATATCCGACCGAGTGCCTCGCCTTGGGGTGCTCCAGTCTTGTTCGTGAAGAAGAAGGACGGTACACTCCGCATGTGTATCGATTACCGAGAATTGAACAGGATGACTGTGAAGAACAAGTATCCTTTACCGCATAACGAGGAATTGTTCGATTTGCTACAAGGATCGAGGGTTTATTCCAAGCTCGATCTCAGACAAGGATATTACCAGCTCCGTATCCGGTCAGAGGATATCCCGAAGACAGCTTTCAACACCCGATACGGACATTTCGAGTTTGTGGTCATGCCATTTGGACTCTCGAATGCTCCAGCGGCTTTTATGGACATGATGCACAGAATTTTCCGTCCGTACCTCGACAAGTTTGTCGTTATTTTCATTGACGACATCTTAGTGTTCTCGAAGTCCGAAGAAGAACACGCTGAACACCTCCGGATTGTGCTCCAAGCTTTGAGAGAGCACCAGTTGTTTGCTAAGTTTAGCAAATGCGAATTCTGGATTGACCGAGTGACCTTCCTAGGTCATGTCATATCTGGAACGGGAATCGAGGTAGATCCTTCGAAGATTGAGACAGTGCTGGATTGGGAGAGACCTAAGACTCCTACAGAGATCCGTAGTTTCTTGGGTTTAGCAGGATACTACAGATGTTTTGTCAAGGATTTCTCTAAACTTGCAGGTCCGTTAACAGCATTGACGAAGAAGGAAGCTAAGTTTGAGTGGTCAGCTAAATGTGAAGCTAGTTTTCAGGAGCTCAAGAAGAGATTGACCACAGCCCCAATACTGACCCTGCCAGAGGGTTCTGAAGGATTTGTCGTGTATGCAGATGCGTCACACGAAGGGTTAGGTTGTGTGTTAATGCAGAATGGGAAAGTTATAGCTTATGCATCGAGGAAGCTAAAGCCAGCTGAAGAGAACTATCCCACTCACGACCTTGAACTAGCCGCCGTGGTATTTGCATTATTGAAATGGCGTCATTACCTCTACGGCATCACATTCGACATCTTCACAGATCATAAGAGCCTTTAGTACTTGTTTACTCAGAAGGAATTGAACAAACGACAGCGCCGTTGGATGGAGTTATTTGAGGACTACGACTGCAAGATCCAGTACCATCCCGGGAAGGCGAATGTCGTAGCCCATGCATTGAGCCGGAAGGCAAGCATAGCCCAGCTAGAGGCTAAGTTAGAGGGAGTTCACATCAGTTCTCAGGCCCATGTTCACAGCATATCGATCCAGTCAGAGTTGGGTCGAAAGATTCGAGATGTTCAGGCTACTGATGAGTGGACTCAGAGACAGATAGTTCACATTGCAGCTGATTCTGAGACTCAGTTTGGTGTGGACGACACAGGAATTCTCCGCTACAAGTCCCGAGTTTGTGTTCCGGAGAGTCTGAGGAAAGAGATTCTCGATGAGGCTCACAACACACCTTAGACAGTTCATCCGGGAGGAAGTAAGATGTATCGGGATTTGAAGGAATTGTTCTGGTGGAGAGGTATGAAGAGAGACGTAGCTGATTACGTCAAGAGATGTTCGACTTGTCAACAAGTTAAAGCTGAACATCAGAGACCGGGAGGTTTGCTTGAGCCACTACCGATTCCTACATGGAATTGGGAGGGTATTGCCATGGACTTCGTGTCTGGTTTGCCTAAAGTTAGAGGTGGTTACGATAGCATTTGGGTGATTATCGACCGACTATCCAAGAGTGCTCATTTCATACCGATCAACATGTCGTACAAAGTGGATAGGTTGGCAGAGATTTATCACTGAGAGATTGTCAAGCTTCATGGGATTCCGACTACGATAGTATCTGACAGAGATGCTCGATTTACTTCCCGTTTGTGGCAGCAACTTCAATAACGAATGGGAACGAAGCTGACTTTCAGTACAGCCGCACATCCGCAAACCGATGGTCAGTCAGAGAGGATGATCAGATATCTCTGTGATATGCTTCGAGCTTGTGCCCTGGATTTTCGCAACAATTGGCACGACTAGTTGCCTCTGATCGAGTTTGCCTACAATAACAGTTATCAGTCTACGATCGGAATGGCACCTTACGAAGCATTGTATGGCAGAAAGTGTAGATCCCCGGTGTTTTGGGATCTCGAAGATTGGCGATGGACGAAAGATGATAAGGAACGAGGAACTCCTCCCAAGTTTCTCCAAAATGCCATCGACCGTATTCAGATCATCCGGCAGAGAATGAAGGCAGCTCAGGATCGACAGAAGAGCTATGCCGACACCCGCCGCCGACCGTTGGAATTTGAGGTTGGTGACAGAGTATTCCTCAAAGCTTCTCCTCGAAAGGGTTTCACCCGAATTGGAAAAGGAGGAAAGTTAAGTCTGAGATTTTTGGGTCCCTATGAGATTCTAGAAAGAATTGGGAACGCAGCTTACAGGTTAGACTTGCCGCCGAGTCTGACTGGGATTCACAACGTCTTTCATGTTTCCCAACTCCGAAAATACTTCCCGAATGAGTCTGAGATCCTTCCTGTTGAGGATATTGAACTAGAGCCGGATTTGACCTTTGTTTCGAAGCCGGTGAAGATATTGAATAAGAAGACTCAAACTCTGCGCAACCGAGAGCTTTCTCTTGTCAAAGTCCTTTGGAGAAATCAGACAACCGAAGAAGCTACATGGGAGACCGAGGACAAAATGCGCAAGTTTCATCCGGAATTATTTCAGCCGGACGAGTAGAATCTGGGGGCCAGATTCTCATAAGGAGGGGTGATTGTAACGCCCCGAAAATCCGAATTATTAAATTGGTATGTCCGAATCGAATATTTGTGTAATTTAATATTTATTTGATATTTATTATGTAATTTTAGAATTTATTTCGTATATGATTGAATTTATGTATTTAAATTACAAATTGTCAATGTGCGTTTAATAATATGAATTTTGACTGTAATTACATGTTATTTGGACAACGTGAGTTTTCGAACTTATTTTGCAAAATTACGACTTTGCCCCTTCGGTTTCTAAACCTTAGTCAATTTGACTAAGTCAATCTCTCTCCTTCTCCATTACCAGTCACGCACAAACAAGAGAGAAAAAGAGAAGAAAGAAAAAGAGAGAAAAGAGAAGAAAGAAGAAAGAAATTCCAACGATCGTTCCGACTCCGTTTCTCGACAGATTCTCGAGCCGTTTACGTCTACGAACTCCTCGCGAACTCTTCTACGAGTAAGCCTTTCACGAATTTTTCATTTAATGCCTTCATTACTTCAATTTTTGGATTTTTGATGATAGTTGTAGAATTTAGGTTTTTATATGATTTTGATAGAAAATGTGGATGGATTTTTGTGTTTATCGTTTCTATATGAAGCATATATGTTGTAGATGATTATATGTGAGAATTGGGGTTCGATTTGCATGTTTTAGTGATTAATCGTTGGATTAAGGTTTGAATTCGCGTAGGTTTTGTTTCTGCGAAATGTTTCTGCTCGAATCGGTGCACACGGCCTGGTGCACACGGCCTTGAGGCCGTGTGCATGAGGCCGTGCGCGTGGATGAATTGCACACGGGCTGTGCACACGGCCTTGAGGCCGTGTGCATGAGGCCGTGCGCGTTTCTTGATTGTGCACGGCCTCGCCACACGGCCGTGCACAAGGCCGTGTGGAAGGCTCGAACAGTGCCCTGACCTTCTGTAAGTCAGGGTACAAATTGGCCTACGGGTCCTGCTTCGGCTCGTCTTTTCCGAATTCTTTCTTCGCTCGTGTATTCGATATGTATGTTATAGATAGGAATTGCATGATTTATGAATTTACGACATGTTCGGGTATGTGAATAGTGCATTTTAAGTTTTCGTTTAATTTTCTAACTTTTGCATGTGAAGTCCGATTTTCCCGAAATTCGATTGCATGCTTCTTTATGATATTCTAAGCATGTCCGTAAAGTTTCGTTGCATTTGGAATTGAGTTACATTTTTAAATTTGCGATTTACTCCGTTTTCGTTTAAGAATTTGAACCTAAGTGATTTATTTAATTGTATAACGTGCTTCTATGTGTTCTAATTCTTTCGTATAAGCCGTGCGTCGTCTTTAGTCTTATTTGGTTGTGTCTTGGTATTTTTGCAGACGATACTCCTGTGGAGTAGCGCCGGTTCTTGCTCTTTTTGCTCATCTTTTGCATAGCCAGGTGAGGCTTTCCTTTTCTGATTCCAGTATTACTACGTATATATATATAAATAAGCCTCTCCCGATATAAGCCACGTTTATGTTTTGTTTTCACACCGTTTATATATATATTCTTAATAGATATTTATGATTATTATGTTCATTTAATTTATCGAAAATGATTTGATATGAAAAAGTACTATGTATAGTCTTCGAAATGTTTACGAAAGAGACATGTAAAACCTTTTGTTTTCTAAGGCGAACTTTGGCCTTCGGCCTCGCATATGACATGTCTCGAACGGTCTTTTGGCCAACCCGAAATGTTTGAAAAGCGAGTTATGAACTGTATGCATGATCGTTTGGGCCCGGAGTAAGAGCGATAGGACGAAGTCGGTAGACGTCGGGTCTACGGCGTAAATCCTATGGTTTCCTCCATTTGGGAGCTCGGGGTGAGGCCGGAGTGGCAGCCCTTTGAGTACCTGAGTTATTCCCGTCAGTTACGAGTAGTTCGGATTTAGCGGTCCGTCTACATTGGAGGCATAAGGGTGGTTTCCGGTTTTTATGTTTGGATATTGGAGTTCAGGACTCGACTCGCCGAGTCATTAGATATGTTTTGTTTTATGTTAAATCACCACCCGATTTCGAAAACCTTTCTTTTATGTTGATTTCTTTTAAGTTTAAAAATTTGGTGATTTACTTCCGTTTTACGATATACCTTATTATTCCCTCCTCACTTAGTCGTTTGACTAACCCCCTCTGTTTTACCCCTGTACTGGTTTCAGGACACTAGGTGGGATCTGCGTCGTCGTCGTCGCGTCTTTGAGTTGCATTCTTTTGTTCATGTATAACTCTCATTCAGTATGGCTATGATTTATGTCTTTTGATTTTAGGATTTATTAGAATGTATTCGGGATTTTGTATTGAACCCGTTATTATATAATTATCGGGATATTGTACCGAACCCGTTTGTTATTTAATTAAGTGAATTTCGTTACCCTTGGTGGGCTTTAATAATTGTGCAATTTATCATGCTTTAATGTTTGATTATTTCGCTTCCGCACTTCTGTCTCGTTGTTTATTTAAAACCCCCGCCTAGTAATTGAGTAAATGCTTGCCGTTCGCTGGGTTTTGATTCGGGTCGGATCCCATTTCGGTTCCGGGTCGAAGCTCGGTGCGGGGCGTGCGTTACCCGTTTGGGGCGCCCGCTACAGTTGGTATCAGAGCGCTTGGTCCAATGGCCGAAGCTCTGATTTGTCGTGTCCAGTTGTGTCTAGGTCGTACGGCTTAGGATTACGTGTTTGTGGCTATGTAATTATTTGAATAAACTTCTCTACGTGTTACAGCTTTTCATAATCACTTATCGTCATGCATGTTTGGTATTGAATGTGCAGAATGCCTCCTCGTCGTGAACCGCCAGGTCCGCCTCCAGGTGTTCCTACTCCGGCACAGTTTATGGAAGCCTTAGGGCAATTCATGGTTCATACCAACAGAGCTACGCCACCACCTGCCCCCGAGAATGATATGGGAAGGTTTCTTAAGCTCAACCCTCAGCAGTTCGAGGGTGCACCTGATGATGTTATCGCCGAGGCTTGGATATCGGCGATGGAAAAGAGATTCCGAGTGATGGAATGTCCGGACCCTAAGAGGGTCGAGTTAGCAGTGTACCAGATGATTGGAGCTGCTCAGGACTGGTGGGCTCGTATAGAGCAGAGATGGCAGCGAGAGCATGTGGTCCCGTCTTGGGATCGGTTTTTGGTGGAGTTTCGGGCCAAGTATATTCCTTTGGTGGTCCGACAGAGACGTGAGCGAGAGTTCCTGGCTCTCAAGCAGGGTACTTCTACCGTTGACCAGTACGAGGCTCATTTCTCCAGGCTTATTATTCACTGCTCGTATATGGTTGACGACGAGCAAAGAAAGACTCGACAGTTCATCGAGGGATTGTCGAACGAGATTCGTATGCATATGCTCGGGAACAGACTTCAGTTCTACACAGATGCAGTCGAGACGGCCCTTTCTATACAGTCCGATCTTCGACAGATGAGACCGACATTAGCACCTGCCCCTGCAGCCGCCAAGAGTTTTGCTTCTGGTTCGAAGAGGCCATTTATTCCTTCTGGGTCCTCTTCGGGGAAGAAGCCGTTCAGGAGCGCCATTCAGCCTGCTCCTCCCCGACCTCAGCTTGCTCCTCCTCGATCTCAGGGATTTCCACGACCTGTCTGTGGATTTTGTCAGGGCCCGCACTTAGAGGCCAAATGTTGGAGGAAGAACGGTCTTTGCTACGGATGCGGTAGCCCCGATCACAGAATTGGTGAATGTCCGAAGAGAAGACCGGTACAGCAGGGAGCCGCTCAGCCTCAGGCTTACGCTCGTGTTTACGCCTTGGAAGGCGATGCTGAGGATGCAGTTGCAGATCCGACAGATGTGGTGGAAGGTACTATATATATAAATGGCATCCCCATACATGCATTATACGACTCGGGTGCTTCACACTCATTTATTGCGCCTGCTGTTTCCTTATCTGTGCATGCGCCTGTCTCGTTGCTTGATTATGTGCTAGTGGTTGGTTCGCCGTTGGGTTCGAAGGTCGTTGCGAACCGAGCACTTAAATGTTGTCCGATTGTCATCGAGGATATCGAGTATCTAGCAGATTTGATCGAGCTGCCGATGAAGAAATATGGAGTTATTCTCGGAATGGATTGGTTGTACGAGCATCGGGCGAAGGTTGATTGTTTCGAGAAGAAGATTATTCTGGGCTCTAATGAGGTTAAGGGTTTCCGATCAGGAGAAGGCCCGTATATCTCAATGATGGAAGCCAAGAAGCTCGTTCAGAAAGAAGAAGCGACGTGCTTTATAGCTTACATTCTCAACCGCCCAAAGGACCAGACAAAGATCGAAGAGACGCCCGTGGTCAATGAATTCGTCGACGTGTTTCCCGGGAATTTGGAATTCTTGCCACCGGATCGGGATATAGAGTTCGTGATTGATCTAGTTCCGGGAGCCGAGTCTTATTCGAAGTCGCCGTACCGAATGGCTCCTGCCGAGTTGAAAGAATTGAAGAATCAACTCGACGAACTTCTTTCTATTGGATATATCCGACCGAGTGCCTCGCCTTGGGGTGCTCCAGTCTTGTTCGTGAAGAAGAAGGACGGTACACTCCGCATGTGTATCGATTACCGAGAATTGAACAGGATGACTGTGAAGAACAAGTATCCTTTACCGCATAACGAGGAATTGTTCGATTTGCTACAAGGATCGAGGGTTTATTCCAAGCTCGATCTCAGACAAGGATATTACCAGCTCCGTATCCGGTCAGAGGATATCCCGAAGACAGCTTTCAACACCCGATACGGACATTTCGAGTTTGTGGTCATGCCATTTGGACTCTCGAATGCTCCAGCGGCTTTTATGGACATGATGCACAGAATTTTCCGTCCGTACCTCGACAAGTTTGTCGTTATTTTCATTGACGACATCTTAGTGTTCTCGAAGTCCGAAGAAGAACACGCTGAACACCTCCGGATTGTGCTCCAAGCTTTGAGAGAGCACCAGTTGTTTGCTAAGTTTAGCAAATGCGAATTCTGGATTGACCGAGTGACCTTCCTAGGTCATGTCATATCTGGAACGGGAATCGAGGTAGATCCTTCGAAGATTGAGACAGTGCTGGATTGGGAGAGACCTAAGACTCCTACAGAGATCCGTAGTTTCTTGGGTTTAGCAGGATACTACAGACGTTTTGTCAAGGATTTCTCTAAACTTGCAGGTCCGTTAACAGCATTGACGAAGAAGGAAGCTAAGTTTGAGTGGTCAGCTAAATGTGAAGCTAGTTTTCAGGAGCTCAAGAAGAGATTGACCACAGCCCCAATACTGACCCTGCCAGAGGGTTCTGAAGGATTTGTCGTGTATGCAGATGCGTCACACGAAGGGTTAGGTTGTGTGTTAATGCAGAATGGGAAAGTTATAGCTTATGCATCGAGGAAGCTAAAGCCAGCTGAAGAGAACTATCCCACTCACGACCTTGAACTAGCCGCCGTGGTATTTGCATTATTGAAATGGCGTCATTACCTCTACGGCATCACATTCGACATCTTCACAGATCATAAGAGCCTTTAGTACTTGTTTACTCAGAAGGAATTGAACAAACGACAGCGCCGTTGGATGGAGTTATTTGAGGACTACGACTGCAAGATCCAGTACCATCCCGGGAAGGCGAATGTCGTAGCCCATGCATTGAGCCGGAAGGCATGCATAGCCCAGCTAGAGGCTAAGTTAGAGGGAGTTCACATCAGTTCTCAGGCCCATGTTCACAGCATATCGATCCAGTCAGAGTTGGGTCGAAAGATTCGAGATGTTCAGGCTACTGATGAGTGGACTCAGAGACAGATAGTTCACATTGCAGCTGATTCTGAGACTCAGTTTGGTTAGGACGACACAGGAATTCTCCGCTACAAGTCTCGAGTTTGTGTTCCGGAGAGTGTGAGGAAAGAGATTCTCGATGAGGCTCACAACACACCTTAGACAGTTCATCCGGGAGGAAGTAAGATGTATCGGGATTTGAAGGAATTGTTCTGGTGGAGAGGTATGAAGAGAGACGTAGCTGATTACGTCAAGAGATGTTCGACTTGTCAACAAGTTAAAGCTGAACATCAGAGACCGGGAGGTTTGCTTGAGCCACTACCGATTCCTACATGGAATTGGGAGGGTATTGCCATGGACTTCGTGTCTGGTTTGCCTAAAGTTAGAGGTGGTTACGATAGCATTTGGGTGATTATCGACCGACTATCCAAGAGTGCTCATTTCATACCGATCAACATGTCGTACAAAGTGGATAGGTTGCCAGAGATTTATCACCGAGAGATTGTCAAGCTTCATGGGATTCCGACTACGATAGTATCTGACAGAGATGCTCGATTTACTTCCCGTTTGTGGCAGCAACTTCAAGAACGAATGGGAACGAAGCTGACTTTCAGTACAGCCGCACATCCGCAAACCGATGGTCAGTCAGAGAGGATGATCAGATATCTCTGTGATATGCTTCGAGCTTGTGCCCTGGATTTTCGCAACAATTGGCACGACCAGTTGCCTCTGATCGAGTTTGCCTACAATAACAGTTATCAGTCTACGATCGGAATGGCACCTTACGAAGCATTGTATGGCAGAAAGTGTAGATCCCCGTTGTTTTGGGATCTCGAAGATTGGCGATGGACGAAAGATGATAAGGAACGAGGAACTCCTCCCAAGTTTCTCCAAAATGCCATCGACCGTATTCAGATCATCCGGCAGAGAATGAAGGCAGCTCAGGATCGACAGAAGAGCTATGCCGACACCCGCCGCCGACCGTTCGAATTTGAGGTTGGTGACAGAGTATTCCTCAAAGCTTCTCCTCGAAAGGGTTTCACCCGAATTGGAAAAGGAGGAAAGTTAAGTCCGAGATTTTTGGGTCCCTATGAGATTCTAGAAAGAATTGGGAACGCAGCTTACAGGTTAGACTTGCCGCCGAGTCTGACTGGGATTCACAACGTCTTTCATGTTTCCCAACTCCGAAAATACTTCCCGAATGAGTCTGAGATCCTTCCTGTTGAGGATATTGAACTAGAGCCGGATTTGACCTTTGTTTCGAAGCCGGTGAAGATATTGAATAAGAAGACTCAAACTCTGCGCAATCGAGAGATTTCTCTTGTCAAAGTCCTTTGGAGAAATCAGACAACCGAAGAAGCTACATGGGAGACCGAGGACAAAATGCGCAAGTTTCATCCGGAATTATTTCAGCCGGACGACTAGAATCTGGGGGTCAGATTCTCATAAGGAGGGGTGATTGTAACGCCCCGAAAATCCGAATTATTAAATTGGTATGTCCGAATCGAATATTTGTGTAATTTAATATTTATTTGATATTTATTATGTAATTTTAGAATTTATTTTGTATATGATTGAATTTATGTATTTAAATTACAAATTGTCAATGTGCGTTTAATAATATGAATTTTGACTGTAATTACATGTTATTTGGACAACGTGAGTTTTCGAACTTATTTTGCAAAATTACGACTTTGCCCCTTCGGTTTCTAAACCTTAGTCAATTTGACTAAGTCAATCTCTCTCCTTCTCCATTACCATTCACGCACAAACAAGAGAGAAAAAGAGAAGAAAGAAAAAGAGAGAAAAGAGAAGAAAGAAGAAAGAAATTCCAACGATCGTTCCGACTCCGTTTCTCGACAGATTCTCGAGCCGTTTACGTCTACGAACTCCTCGCGAAGTCTTCTACGAGTAAGCCTTTCACGAATTTTTCATTTAATGCCTTCATTACTTCAATTTTTGGATTTTTGATGATAGTTGTAGAATTTAGGTTTTTATATGATTTTGATAGAAAATGTGGATGGATTTTTGTGTTTATCGTTTCTATATGAAGCATATATGTTGTAGATGATTATATGTGAGAATTGGGGTTTGATTTGCATGTTTTAGTGATTAATCGTTGGATTAAGGTTTGAATTCGCGTAGGTTTTGTTTCTGCGAAATGTTTCTGCTCGAATCGGTGCACACGGCCTGGTGCACACGGCCTTGAGGCCGTGTGCATGAGGCCATGCGCGTTTCTTGATTGTGCACGGCCTCGCCACACGGCCGTGCACAAGGCCGTGTGGAAGGCTCGAACAGTGCCCTGACCTTCTGTAAGTCAGGGTACAAATTGGCCTACGGGTCCTGCTTCGGCTCGTCTTTTCAGAATTCTTTCTTCGCTCGTGTATTCGATATGTATGTTATAGATAGGAATTGCATGATTTATGAATTTACGACATGTTCGGGTATGTGAATAGTGCATTTTAAGTTTTCGTTAAATTTTCTAACTTTTGCATGTGAAGTCCGATTTTCCCGAAATTCGAATGCATGCTTCTTTATGATATTCTAAGCATGTCCGTAAAGTTTCGTTGCATTTGGAATTGAGTTACATTTTTAAATTTGCGATTTACTCCGTTTTCGTTTGAGAATTTGAACCTAAGTGATTTATTTAATTGTATAACGTGCTTCTATGTGTTCTAATTCTTTCGTATAAGCCGTGCGTCGTCTTTAGTCTTATTTGGTTGTGTCTTGGTATTTTTGCAGACGATACTCCTGTGGAGTAGCGCCGGTTCTTGCTCTTTTTGCTCATCTTTTGCATAGCCAGGTGAGGCTTTCCTTTTCTGATTCTAGTATTACTACGTATATATATATAAATAAGCCTCTCCCGATATAAGCCACGTTTATGTTTTGTTTTCACACCGTTTATATATATATACTTAATAGATATTTATGATTATTATGTTCATTTAATTTATCGAAAATGATTTGATATGAAAAAGTACTATGTATAGTCTTCGAAATGTTTACGAAAGAGACATGTAAAACCTTTTGTTTTCTAAGGCGAACTTTGGCCTTCGGCCTCGCATATGACATGTCTCGAACGGTCTTTTGGCCAACCCGAAATGTTTGAAAAGCGAGTTATGAACTGTATGCATGATCGTTTGGGCCCGGAGTAAGAGCGATAGGACGAAGTCGGTAGACGTCGGGTCTACGGCGTAAATCCTATGGTTTCCTCCATTTGGGAGCTCGGGGTGAGGCCGGAGTGGCAGCCCTTTGAGTACCTGAGTTATTCCCGTCAGTTACGAGTAGTTCGGATTTAGCGGTCCGTCTACATTGGAGGCATAAGGGTGGTTTCCGGTTTTTATGTTTGGATATTGGAGTTCAGGACTCGACTCGCCGAGTCATTAGATATGTTTTGTTTTATGTTAAATCACCACCCGATTTCGAAAACCTTTCTTTTATGTTGATTTCTTTTAAGTTTAAAAATTTGGTGATTTACTTCCGTTTTACGATATATCTTATTATTCCCTCCTCACTTAGTCGTTTGACTAACCCCCTCTGTTTTACCCCTGTACTGGTTTCAGGACACTAGGCGGGATCTGCGTCGTCGTCGTCGCGTCTTTGAGTTGCATTCTTTTGTTCATGTATAACTCTCATTCAGTATGGCTATGATTTATGTCTTTTGATTTTAGGATTTATTAGAATGTATTCGGGATTTTGTATTGAACCCGTTATTATATAATTATCGGGATATTGTACCGAACCCGTTTGTTATTTAATTAAGTGAATTTCGTTAGCCTTGGTGGGCTTTAATAATTGTGCAATTTATCATGCTTTAATGTTTGATTATTTCGCTTCCGCACTTCTGTCTCGTTGTTTATTTAAAACCCCCGCCTAGTAATTGAGTAAATGCTTGCCGTTCGCCGGGTTTTGATTCGGGTCGGATCCCATTTCGGTTCCGGGTCGAAGCTCGGTGCGGGGCGTGCGTTACCCGTTTGGGGCGCCCGCTACAGTTTTACATAGGTAGCCACGTCCCTTTTCATACCGTTCCACCAATACTGGGTTCTGAGATCACGATACATCTTGTTGCCTCCTGAGTGAACAACATAAGCAGACTTGTGTGCCTCGTCGAGAATTCCATGCTTCAGGTTCGTGGGAACACAAACTCGAGTCCCGAAGCGAAGCAATCCGGTACCATCGATCCTGAATTTGGTGTTGGGATCATTCTGCATTCTGGCCTTGATCTTCTGAATACCGGCATTCGAAATCTGCTCGTCTCGGATTTGTTGGACTAGATCGGGTTGGACTGTAAGGTTGGAAAGTCGAGGATATGATTCAACTCGAATCATTCTATCCTCTATAGGGATATCGGAAGATGATCCCTCCAAATGTGCCACGTGAGCCCTCCGGCTCAAAGCGTCGGCAACCACGTTGGCCTTCCTAGGGTGATACTGAATATGGCAGTCATAATCCTCCAAGAATTCCATCCACCTTCTCTGTCTCCTGTTGAGATCCTTCTGCGTGAACAGATACTTCAAACTCTGGTGGTCAGTAAAGATGTCAAAAGTGACACCATACAGATAATGACGCCATTTGCCCAAGGCAAATATCACCGCTGCAAGTTCCAGGTCGTGGGTGGGATAGTTCTTCTCGGCATCTTTCAGCTTCCTAGAAGCATAAGCAACGACCTTCCCATTTTGCATCAACACGCATCCTAAACCTTCCTTGGACGCGTCAGTATAAACCGCGTATCTCCCGTGTCCATCTGGGAGAACAAGTATAGATGCGGTGGTCAATCTCGTCTTCTGCTCCTTGAAGCTAGCCTCGTACTCGTCGTCCCACTGAAAGGACACATCTTTGCAAGTCAACTTCGTGAGTGGGCCGCTAGTTTGGAGAAATCCTTAACGAATCACCTGTAATATCCAGCCAATCCAAGGAAACTCCTAACTTATGTCGGCGTCTTAGGCTGACTCCAACTCGTCACTGCCTCAATCTTCGATGGATCCACAGCAATCCCATTCTCGGAGATGATGTGACCAAGGAATGAAACCTCGTTGATCCAGAACTCGCACTTGCTAAACTTAGCATATAGGCTATGCTCTCGAAGCGTCTGTAGCACAATGCGAAGATGCTCGGCATGATCCTCGACTGTCTTGGAGAAAACCAAAATATCATCGATGAAGATGACCACGAACTTGTCGAGGTAAGGCCGGAAAATTCTATGCATCATATCCATGAAAGCTGCAGGGGCATTCGTCAAACCAAACGGCATCACAACGAACTTGAAGTAGTCGTACCGAGTATTAAACCGGGTCTTAGTTATATCCTGCTCTCGGATACGAAGCTGATAGTATCCCTGTCGAAGATCCAACTTCGAATATACTTTCGCTCCCTGCAATATGTCAAATAACTCCTCTATGTGGGGTAGAGGGTATTTGTTCTTCACTGTCATCCGGTTCAGCTCTCGGTAGTCGATGCACATTCTCAGCGTGCCATCCTTCTTCTTTACAAACAAAACCGGTGCACCCCAAGGGGAGATGCTCGGTCTAATGTAACAACTCTCAAGCAACTCTTCAAATTGCATCTTAAGTTCCTTCAACTCGGCGGGAGCCATCCTGTACGGGGTCTTCGAATAAGGCTCCGATCCCGGGGCAAGATCGACTACGAACTCGATGTCACGATCGGGGGGTAGAGAGTTCAAACTCTCGGGAAAGACATCTTGGAAGCCCTTAATCACTTCCATGTCCTCAAGCTTCCGTTATTCCTTCGGTCAGTTAAGCAGGTAAGCGACAAAAGCCTGAGCTGCCTTTCGTATCATACGCGAAGCCTCGATATAAGAAATCTTCGGTGTCGAATCTGACTTCTCAAGAATACCCTTCAGAATTGTCACCTCGGTTCTAATCTGCACTGTCTTCTTGACACAATCCACACTGACTCTGTGCTGATAAAGCCAGTCCATCCCAAGAATAATCCCATAACGCTGTAGCGGAAACTCGATCAAATCGGCGGGATAAACACGATCTCCTATCTTCAAAGGACAACCCTTGAAGATCCTATCCGTAACGTATGAAGTCCCCAAAGGAAAACTGACTCGATACAAATAAGGCAGACTCTCCACAGGCATGCACAATTTAGTAGCAATATCAAGCGCAATAAATGAGTGTGTCGCACCCGGCTCATATAATGCACTAATAGGGATGTCATGAATATGCAGGGTACCTCCAATCACGTCGTGCTGATCGGGCTCAAGCTCCTGTCCTCCCAGTGCGAAGACTCTGGGCTGCACCCTCGGTTGACCACCCTGATGTCCGGCAGCCTGAATCACCTTCTGACACACGTCCAGCATATGATAAGAGGAACCACATAACAAGCACTGTCCTAAACGTCTCCTGCAGAACTCGACAGTGTGGTTTGGCTTGCGGCAGTGGGAGCATGGAGCTATTGCGATGGCGGCAATCGGGGCCGGCTCAATATACCTGGGCTTCTTCTCGCCCATGGAAGATCCAGATCCAGAAGTAAAAGGCCTCTTGTTTCTCTGGGAAAAGCCCTTAGGTGCGGCAGGAATAGGGGCCCTACTGCGGAGCTCTCCAAGATCAGACTCGATAGCCATAGCCCCCGTCACAGCCTCCTCATAAGAACATAGGTCACTACCAACTAGCTCTGCTCGGATCTCATCACGAAGCCCCTCCTTAAACTTCCTCGCCATCCTCCTGTCGTCGGTCGCCATGTGAGGAGCATATGCGATCAATCTGGTAAACTTGGCCTCGTACTGGCCTACAGACATACCTCCCTGGGAGAGGTTCATGAACTCCCTCTCCCTCTGGTCCCTAACAATCTCGGGCACATACTTCGCACGGAACTCATCAAGGAACTGTGCCCAAGTGCGTGGGGTTTGTGCGGCCGTCCATCTCCTCTCTACAAATCGCCACCAGTCAAGGGCGGGTCCCCTCATCAGAAACACGGCGAGCTCTATCCTCTGTAAATCCTCAACATCCAGGGCCCTAAACTTCTACTCCAGCTCAGAAATCCAGGCCTCAGCCTTGAGGTCATCTGGTTCGCCCTCGAAGACCGTAGGGCGATACGACATAAAGCGGTCCATAGTACGGGCGGTAGCATCCCGAGGGTTCGGTGGTGGCGGCTGATGCTGCTGCTGCTCCTGCTGAGCCTGCTGAACAGTTAGTCGAACAACATCATAGAAGGCATTGGGCGGAGGAAAGCCCTCTGGCGGTGGAGGCGGATCCTGTCGGCCACGTGGTCGAACCATTATACCTGAAAACAGTGAGCTGAAAATGCATGTGGGTTAATGATATGTTCAAGTAATCACGTATTGTAGCGGGCGCCCCAAACGGGTAACGCACGCCCCGCACCGAGTCTCAACCTAAAGCCGAAATAGAAATCCGACCCTCAATTGAAACCCGGCGAACGGCAAACCGATTTACTCAATCACTAGGCGGGGCTTTTGTAAAACAACTGACGACAACAATGCGGAAGCGGAAGCAACAACAACCAAACGAATTCTACTAACGGGAAATTAAAGCAATAAACCAGTTGCGCAAATAGTTAAAGCCCACCAAGGCTAGCGGAATTCACTTACAAAACTTGAATCAAATCATAATGGGTTCAACATTAAATAATCCGGAACTCATATCATAACCTACAGAATACATATAACGGTCAAGTACCTAAAACATACTAGGAATGAACAATGACAAAAGCAGAATAATTCCGCAATACAAGACCGACGATGCCCACCTAGTAACCACCTGAAACAGATAAGGTTAAAAATAGGGAGGGTTAGTCAAAAGACTAAGTGAGGGGAGAAAGGGAGTACATACATAATAGCATACAGGAATAAATCACCATTTCAACTTAAAGGAAAACAAACGTAAAAGAAGGGTTTTCATAAACATTCGGTTATTTATCATAACATAACATAACGGGACATATCATATTGCTCGGCGAGTCGAGCCCTCAACTCCTCATATCATATCATAACATACCTGAAAACCATACCAGCTTTATTCCTCCCATATAGCAGAAGGATCGCTAAATCCAACTGCTCTATAGGCATAATAGCCTATGTCTCAGTTGACACGAAGTCAACCGCCGCAGGAGCACAAAGGTTGCCACTCCGGCCTCACCCGTGCTCCCGGTAAACATGGAGCAAGCTACAGAATTCCACCGTAGACCCGCTGTCTATCCGGCTTCATCCGATCGCCATACTCCGGGGCCCACATATCATATCATACATATCATATCTCGCATTTTTCATAACTATCATTTTCCTATTAAAATAGGAATCAAGACATTTCGGGGAGGGCCAAAAGGGCCATTCGAGACAGGCGATGTAACGGTAGGAAACGCAACCGGATGTTCCATCGTCCTGGGGGAGAAACCTGCCCTAACGACTTCACTCAACGAGAAGGTTTCCAAACCCAAAATTACATTTAAATCGAAACATAGTTCGCTTGTCTCTTTTTGAAAACATTTCGAAATCATATACATAATATTCATTTGATATCAAATCCGTTGTTCTTAAACCTCATAAAAGTAATAAGAATAAAGTATTTACTAAATATAGTAATACGGGATGAAAACGTAAATTATACATGCGAGGCTTATTTAGTGAGGCTTAATAATACATATCTACATAATACGGAATAACAACGGAAACCTCACCTGGCGACAACCCAAAAGAAAACCAGAAATGGAAGCGAGCACCCTAAACCACGAGAGTGGAACCTGCAACTGACAAATGACATAACCACGTAAGACACATGATGACGCACGGCTCATACGAAACCATAGAAACACGTAAAAGCACGTTATACAATCACATAAAACACTTAGGTTCAATTACCAAACGAAACGAAGTAATTTATGAATTTAAATATGCAAATCAAGTTCAAATGCAACGAGACTTTACGGACATACTTTAAATACCATAAGAGAGTATGCATTTGAATTTCGGAAGAATCGGACTCCATATACAAAAGTTAGAAAATTCGACGAAAACTTAAAAACGCGTAATTAAAATCCCGAACATGTTATAAATTTGTAAATCATGCAATTCATATCTATTTCATATATATAGAATACATAAGCGAAGAAAGAATTCAGAAAAGACGAGCCTCGGAGGGACCTGCAGGGTAAAATTGACCCTGACCAACAGAAGGGTCAGGGCCCTGATCATTTAGCCCACACGGCCTCGTGCACGGCCGTGTGCACCAAGGTCGTGCACATCAAAGAGGGACACGCACGGCCTCAAGGCCATGTGCACAAGGCCGTGCACAACCACAACACGCACGGTCTCCTGCACGGCCGTGCGGGAGACCGTGTACACCCACACGGGCTTGCCACACCCCGTGTGCAAAGCCCGTGCACGTCAAGAAACAGCAGAAAATTCACAGCGACGCGAAACCTTCGCAAATCCAATTTAAAAACCAACATTTAACCGATTAAACATGCAAATCCTTCCCTAATTTTCACATATAATGTTCTACAACATCTAAGCTACACATAGAGTCCAAAATCATGAAAATCCATCCATAATTTCTCTCAAAATCATATAAAACCTAATATATTCAACTATATACAAAAATCTGAAAATCGAAGCAATAGAGGCATTAATCGAGAGAGACGTGAGAAGCTTACTCATAGGTAAGATCAAGAGGAGTTCGTAGGCGTAAACGGTTCGAAAATTCGTCGAGAAACGAGTCCGGCACGATCGATTGAACCTTCCTCTTCTTCTTTCTCCTTTTCTTCTTCTTTTCTTTCTTCTTTTTCTGTTGAGCGACGTGAGTGAGGTGAGAGGGAGGGATGGCTTAATTCAAAAGAGTTGACTAGGTTGAGAAACGAAAGGGCATTTTCGTAATTTACAAAATAAGTTCGAAAACTCATGTTGTCCAAATAATACATAATTACAGTCAAAGTTCATGAAATTAAACACACATTGACATGTCGTGGTTTAAATACCGAAATTCACTCATTCATGAAAATGTTATAAAATCATATAATAATTAATAAAATAAATAATGCATCGCGCAAGAAAATCGATTCGGGTTCCCGGTGCATAACTCGAATTTTCGGGGCGTTACACGTATCAATAAGCATATAAAAGCGCCCCGCTCTACAGCCCCCGAAACCTATAGCCGTACGACTTAGACACGACACTTCTAGACAATAGAGCCTAAAGCTCTGATACCACTTCAGACTGTAGCGCCCCGCTCTACAGCCCCCGAACCTGCACGGATTCCCAAGCCGAGAACGGCGCCTCAACCCGAGAACTCATACAGGCCAACGGGTCTATCCCGACTCTTGGCAACAGCGAATCCCCAAAGACACAGCAATTAAACAGTTCAGAATATATATAGCGGAAGCGAATAGAAAACATAATAACATAAATGCCACTTCGGGGTCAATCTAAGTATCCAATATTATCACAGCCCATTCAGGGGCAACATAAAGTAAATCTATAGGGGTGGGGATCAATATAGCATTAAATACATGCCAGAACAAAAATAACCTAACGAGAGTGTTATAGACAACAATCTAGACAACGGCAAAACCAAAAAACCTATCTATAAACTGTTGCCAATCTGACACTTGAGACATGTCGGTCTCTCAATCTACCTGAGGCAAGAACCGATAAAAGAGGGTGAGTCAAAGAACTCAGTAAAGATATAGGTGGAGCAAGTCGAGTCACGCTTCCGGGTTTTAAAAGAAAATACATATGCAATAAGGAAGAAACTGGAATGTGCTTTGACTTGAATATTCAATAAATCAATAAAGACAATAACAATATAAAGCAATAAATAAATATCCCAGCGAGAGTGGGCCTGTTCCTCCTTATTTCTTCTCAAGACATTATAAAAACTCCATCTCCTGTGTCGAACCAAGGAGCAACCCGAGGCTCAACTATAGTGAATTTTAGGAAAGCGTGCAACACATGCAATGTAACGACCTAGAGATCCGAGAATCATTGTGAGTATTTTTCCCGCGTTAATTATCTTTCTTAACCCTAAGTTCCCGTAATATGTGAATTATTATATATTATTTTCGTATACGACCCAATGTGATAATATTAATTGCGTATTTCAATTCCTTGTCTAAATTGTGTTTGTTTGATATTAAATAGATATATTTGGCCAACGTACATTTAATTGGACTTTCCAAACTTACCAAACTACCCTTCGTATTTTTCGACATTTCAAAATATTTGATAAAAGTCTCGATACCCTCATTTGAACCATATTCGATATAGAGAGAGTGAGAGAGAAGAAGAAAAGAGGATTTTTCCCCCGAAGCCCTAATCGATCGTGCCGAGCTCGTTTCTCCGTGGAATTTCGCGCCGATGAAACCTAAACGATCCTCTCAGCGATACCTTTCTTTAGGTACCAATTTCCCCAATTTGTTTCATGAATTTACGATGTTTTGAGAATATTTTGTCATTTCGGGATTTTTAGGTTAAATGCTTAGATGGAACCCGTTTCTTGATCATTTCGTGAAATTATTGGATGTAAATGTTTATTAGATGATGATTGTTGATTGTTACGATTGTTGGGTGTTGATTTGCGTTATAAATGCGATTTTTATGAGTTTTGGTTCGAATTTTCGTGAAATCGCGTAACTTTCTGTTGTGTGCTGTTAAACCGCACGGGCTAACGCACGGTCTTGAGCAAGACCGTGCAGGAGCCCGTGTGCACCTCTTTGTGCCTGCACGGGCTCAAGCCCGTGCGCCTAAACCGTGCAGATGGCCGTGTGTGAGTGCACGGTCTTGACACCGTGTTCAAGACCGTGCACAAGCCGGTGTGAAACAGTTAGAAAATTTTCCAGCCTTTTTCAAATGTTGCTCTCGGCAAGTGAGTCCACGGGTCAACATTTTTGGTTACTTTTTGCATACGGACTCCAAAAATTATACCGTTTTCACCTATAGAACCTTTATAACTTGTAGATTAATATTTTAAAATGTTTATTTAATTTTGCCCTCGTTCGAGCTGTGAATAGTGTAATTTTAAGTATGTGCATTTTTGGCAACTTGTCGGAATTTCGTGAAATTTACATGATAGCTTCCTTACATACTATAATTGGCATATGCATGATTGTGAACATGTTTGGTTAGCCGTTTGTCAAATAATTGCTTATTTGCGCTTTTATAGTCGTTATTAATTGTCTAGGTCCTGTCTTGTCTACAGATCAGTCAGACGTCGGTGACCAGTGAGTCTAGCTGCTAGGCTTCCTATTTTTGACACCATGTGAGGATTTAAATCGTTTTAACTGGGCTTGAACATATATGTATACTTGTGAAACCCCTTAATCCCATATTATTGTATTACATATTTCGAGCTTATACTTTTATGTTTTATCCTCAAATCCTTTGATATCAAAATTATATAATAGTAACCTAAATTGATTTGTTTTCAAAAAGGGCAAGAAAATTCTTTCCTTTACGTGACGGTTTGACTTATGATTTATCCGAAGGTTGCATCCGGGGACGAGCGTCTAGGGTGTAATCCGAGGTGCTTCTCCCAAAATTAAGCGTCAATCGTGGCCCGTCAGGAGTTGATAGCCACGGTTGGGAGCGATGGTGGATGTTGCATTCGTTGCACATTTTCCTTAAATTCACAATAGTCGAGCTTTGGGTTGCTCCTTGGCTTGACACCGGCGATGGAGATTTTTATAATGTATTGTGGAGAAATAAGGAGGAACAGGCCCACTCTCGCGGGGATATTTATTTATCGCTTTATATTATTATTGTTTTATCGTTTTATTGAATATCCACGTCCAAGCACATTCTGGTTTCTTCCTTATTGCATATGTACTTTCTATAAAACCCGGAAGCGTGACTCGACTTGCTCTAACATCTTCACTGAGTATTTTTGACTCACCCTCTTTCATTGGTTCTTGCCTCAGGTAGATTGAGAGACCGACATGTCTTACGTGTCGGATGGGCAACAGTGTTTAGATAGGTTTTTTGGTTTTGCCGAGTCTTTATTGTTGTCTTTAACTCTCTAGATAGTTGTTATTTTGTCCAAGCTTGTTGATAACGTTATATTGATCCCCGTCCCCTGATATTTACTTAATGTTGCCCCTGAATGGGCTGTGTTAAAATATATATATTAGTTGAATTGGCCCCGGAGTGGCATATATGTTATTATGATTTAAATTTGCTTCCGCTATTTATTCTGAGCTATTTAGATGTTTTACCTTTGGGGATCCACTGTTGCCAAGTGTCGGGATTGACCCGTTGGCTTGTATGGGTTCTTGGGTTGAGGCGCCGTTCTCAGCTAGGGAATCCGTGCAGGTTCGGGGGCTGTGGAGCGGGGCGCTACAGTCCGGAGTGGTATCAGAGCAGTAGGTTCTATTGTCTAGAAGTGTCGTGTCTAAGTCGTACGGCTATGTAGGTTTCGTTTTATTTTTCTTTACTTGCGCTTTTATATGTTATTGTTACGTCATTAATTGAACATATCATTAACCCACATGCATTCCAGCTCATTGTTTCAGGCACCATGGTCCGACCTCGAGGCCGACAGGAGCCACCCCCACCACCAGAGGGCTTTCCACCGCCCAACGCCTTGTACGATGCTGTTAGGCTTATAGTACAGCAGGCTTAGCAGGAGCAGCAACAGCCTCAGTCGCCACCACCGAACCCTCGGGATGCTACTGCCCAAGCCATGGATCGATTCATGTCCTATCGCCCTACGGTCTTCGAGGGCGAGCCGGACGACCTCAAGGTCGAGGCCTGGATTTTGGAACTAGAGCAGAAGTTTAGAGCTCTGGAGATTGAGGACCTGCAGAGGATTGAACTCACTGTATTATTGATGAGGGGACCCGCCCTCGATTGGTGGCACTTTGTTGAGAGGCGATGGACCGCCGCACAGATCCCGCGCACTTGGGTACGGTTTCTTCATGAGTTCCGTGCGAAGTATGTGCCCGAGATTATTCGGGATCAGAGGGAGAGGGAGTTTATGAACCTCTCTCAGGGAGGCATGACCGTGGGCTAGTATGAGGCCAAGTTTACCAGATTGATCGTCTACGCTCCTCACATGGCAGACGACGACAGGAGGATGGCCAGGAAGTTCAAGGAGGGCCTTTGGGATGAGATTCGGCCGAGTTAGTTGGCAGCGACTTTCGTACTTATGACGAGGCCGTGACACGGGCTATGGCTATAGAGTCCGATCTTGGAGAGCTCCGTCGTAGGGCTCCTGTGCCTGTTGCTGCCGCCCCTAAGGGCTATTCTCAGAAGGGCAAGAGGCCTTTCACTGCTGGATCTGGATCTTCTACGGGCGACAAGAGGCCCAGGTATATTGAGAGGGCCCCTATTGCCGCCATCGCACCAGTTCTATGCTCTTTCTGCCACAAGCCGAACCACACCGCCGACTTCTGCCGGAAGCGACTGGGGCAGTGTTTACTTTGTGCATCCCCTGATCACATGCTGGACTCTTGTCCGATTAAGAGGGCTCCCGCCACACCTGCGAAGGCGATTCAGGCTGCCGGTCAGCCGAGAGTACAACCCAGAGTCTTCGCACTGGGAGGAGAGGAGCTTGAGCCCGATTTGCATGACGTGATTGGAGGTACCCTGCATATTCATGACATCCCTATTATTGCATTATATGATCCGGGTGCGACACACTCGTTTATTGCACTTGATATTGCTGCTAAGTTGTGCATGCCTGTGGAGAGTCTGCCTTATTTGTATCGAGTCAGTTCTCCTTTGGGGACTTCATACATTACGGACAGGATCTTCAAGGGTTGCCCTTTGAAGATAGAAGATCGTATTTATCCCGCCGATTTGATCGAGTTGCCGCTACAGCGTTATGGGATTATTCTTGGAATGGACTGGCTTTATCAGCACAGAGTCAGTGTGGATTGTTTCAAGAAGACAGTACAGATTGGAGCCGAGGCGACAATTGTGAAGGGTATTCATGAGAAGTCAGATTTGGCACCGAAGATTTCTTTCGTTGAGGCTTTTCGCTTGATCCGAGAGGGAGCTCAGGCCTTCGTCACTTATTTAATACCGACCGAAGGAACAAGGGAAGCTCGAGAACACGGAAGTGATTAAGGACTTCCCGGATGTCTTTCCCGAGAGTTTGAACTCTTTACCCCCTGATCGTAACATCGAGTTCGTAGTCGATCTTGCCCCGGGATCGGAGCCTTATTCGAAGACTCCGTACAAGATGGCTCCCACCGAGTTGAAGGAACTTAAGGTGCAACTTGAAGAGTTGCTAAAGAGTGGTTACATTAGACCGAGCATCTCTCCTTGGGGTGCACCGGTTTTGTTCGTGAAGAAGAAGGATGGCACACTGAGAATGTGCATCGACTACCGAAAGCTGAACCGGATGACAGTGAAGAACAAATACCCTCTACCTCACATAGAGGAGTTATTTGACTCATTGCAAGGCTCGAAGGTATATTCGAAGTTGGATCTTCGACAGTGTAACGACCCGAAAATCCGATTTTTCAATTCGGTATATTTTAATCGAGTAATTGTGCAAATTATTATTTTAATTTGATATTTATTCTAAGATATTAGGATAATTTCATAAATGAGTGAATTTTGATATTTAAATCACAAATTGTCAACGTGTGTTTAATTATATGAATTTTAACTGTAATTACGTATTATTTGGACAACGTGAGTTTCCAAACTTATTTTGCGAAATTACTAAAATGCCCTTCGATTTTTGACCTAGTCAACTTATTTGACTAAGTCTCTCTCTCACCTCACTCTCGTTCAAACCAACAAGGAAGAAGAGAAAAGAAAAGAGAAGGAAAAAGAGAAAGAGAAGGAAGGAAGTTCAATTGATCGTCTCGACTTCGTTTCCTGACGGATTTTCGAATCGTTTACGTCTACGAATTCCTCGCGATCTCTTCTACGAGTACGCTTCTAACGATTCTCTCATTTAATGTCTTCTATGCTTCGTTTTTCTCGTTTTTGTGAATAGTTGCATAATTTAGGTTTTATATGATTTTGATAGTAATTGTGGATGGATTTCCGTGTTTATCATTTCTATATGTAGATTACATGTTGTAGATCATTATATGTGAAAATTAGGGATTGATTTGCATGATTAATCGATTTAATGTTGATTTTAGAATGAATTCGCGTAGGTTTTGGTTCTGCGAAAATGTTTCTGCTCGAATCGGTGCACACGGCCTGGTGCACACGACCTTGAGGCCGTGTGCATGAGGCCGTGCGCATGGGTGAATCGCACACGGGCTGTGCACACGGCCTTGAGGCCGTGTGCATGAGGCCGTGCGCGTTTCTTGATTGTGCACGGCATCGGCACACGGCCGTGTGGCCCGATTGCACAGTGCCCTGACCTTCTGTAAGTCAGGGCCCGTTTTGCACTACGGGTCCCTCCGAGACTCGTCTTTTCCAAATTCTTTCTTCGTTCGTGTATTCGATATATATGAAATAGATATGAATTGCATGATTTATGAATTTACAACATGTTCGGGTATATGAATAGTGTGTTTTATGTTTTCGTTAAATTTTCTAACTTTTCCATGTGAAGTCCGATTTTTCCGAAATTCGAATGCATACTTATTTATGATAATTTAAGCATGTCTGTAAAGTTTCGTTGCGATTGGACTTGATTTGTATTTTTAAATGCATGAATTACTCTATTTTCGTTTGATAATTTGAACTTAAGTGATTGATTAATTGTGTAACGTGCTCCTATGTGTTTTAATATTTTCGTATAAGCCGTGCGTCGTCTTTAGTCTTATTTGATTGTGTCCTGGTATTTTTGCAGACGATACTCCCGTGGAGTAGCGCCGGTTCTAGCTTTTTGCTCTTATTTTGCATAGCAGCCAGGTGAGGCTTTCCGTTTCTGTTTCCAGTATTATTATGTATATATATAAATAAGCCTCTCCCGATATAAGCCACGTTTATGTTTTGTTTTCACACCGTTCATATATATATACTTAATAGATATTTATGATTATTATGTTCATTTGATTTATCGAAAATGATTTGATATGAAAAGTACTACGTATAGACTTCGAAATGTTTACGAAAGAGACATGTAAAACCTTTTGTTTTCTAAGGCGAACTTTGGCCTTCGGCCTCGCATATGACATGTCTCGAACGGTCTTTGGTCAACCCGAAATGTTTGAAAAGCGAGTTATGAACTGTATGCATGATCGTTTGGGCCCGGAGTAAGAGCGATAGGACGAAGTCGGTAGACGTCGGGTCTACGGCGTAAATCCTATGGTTTCCTCCATTTGGGAGCTCGGGGTGAGGCCGGAGTGGCAGCCCTTTGAGTACCTGAGTTATTCCCGTTAGTTATGAGTAGTTCGGGTTTGCAGTCCGGCTACATTGGAGGAATAAGGGTGGTTTCCGGTTTTATGTTTTGGATATTGGAGTTCAGGGCTCGACTCGCCGAGTCATATGATAAGTTATGTTTTATGTTAAATCACCACTCGATTACGAAAACCTTTCTTTTATGTTGATCTCTTTTAAGTTTAAAATTGGTGATTTATTTCCCGTTTTATTTTATACATTATTATTCCCTCCTCACTTAGTCGTTTGACTAACCCTCTCTGTCTCACCCTATATTGGTTTCAGGATACTAGGCGGGATTCGTCGTCGTCGTCGTCGTAGAGTTGTATTTATTTTCTCATGTATATTCCTTTTTTCGTATGATATGAATTATGTTTTAGGATATTAGGATTTTATTTAATTTGTATTCGGGATTATGTATTTTTTTGAGCCCGTTATTATATTTATCGGGATACTGTATCGAACCCGTTTGATATTATGTAATTGAATTTCGTTAGCCTTGGTGGGCTTTAATAATTGTGTATTTATTATGTTCTATTGCTTTGATTATTTATATTGCTTCCGCGTCTCTATCTTTTTGTTGTTTTTAAAACCCCGCCTAGTAATTGAGTAAATGCTTGCCGTTCGCCGGGTTTCGGTTCGGGTCGGATCCCATTTCGGCTCCGGATCGGGGCTCGGTGCGGGGGCGTGCGTTACCCGTTTGGGGCGCCCGCTACAGACAGGGATACTATCAGCTTCGTATCCGAGAGCAGGATATACCTAAGACCGGGTTTAACAATCGGAACGGCCACTTCGAGTTTGTTGTGATGCCGTTTGGTTTGACGAATGCCCCTGCAGCTTTCATGGATATGATGCACAGGATTTTTCGGCCTTACCTTGACAAGTTCGTGGTTATCTTCATCGACGACATTCTGGTTTTCTCCAAGACGGTCGAGGATCATGCCGAGCATCTTGGCATTGTGCTACAGATGCTTTAAGAGCATAGCCTATATGCTAAGTTTAGCAAGTGCGAGTTCTGGATCAACGAGGTTTCATTCCTTGGTCACATCATCTCCGGGAATGGGGTTGCTGTGGATCCATCAAAGATTGAGGCAGTAACGAGTTGGAGTCAGCCTAAGACGCCAACAGAAGTTAGGAGTTTCCTTGGATTGGCTGGATATTACAGGCGATTCGTTAAGGATTTCTCCAAACTAGCGGCCCCACTCACGAAGTTGACTTGTAAAGATGTGTCCTTTCAGTGGGACGACGAGTGCGAGGCCAGCTTCAAGGAGCTGAAGATGAGATTGACCACCGCACCTATACTTGTTCTCCCAGACGGACACGAGGGATACACGGTTTATACCGACGGGTCCAAGGAAGGTTTAGGGTGCGTGTTGATGCAAAATGGGAAGGTCGTTGCTTATGCTTCTAGAAAGCTAAAAGATGCCGAGAAGAACTATCCCATTCACGACTTGGAACTTGCAGCGGTGATATTCGCCTTGGGCAAATGGAGTCATTATCTGTATGGTGTCACTTTTGACATCTTTACGGACCACCAGAGTTTGAAGTATCTGTTCACGCAGAAGGATCTCAACAGGAGACAGAGACAGTGGATGGAATTTTTCGAAGATTATGACTGCCGCATTCAGTATCACCCTGGGAAGGCGAACGTAGTCGCCGACGCTTTGAGCCGGAGGGCTCACGTGGCACATTTGGAGGGATCATCTTCCGATATCCCTATAAAGGATAGAATGATTCGAGTTGAATCGTATCCTCGACTTGCCAACCTTACAGTCCAACCCAATCTAGTCCAACAAATCCGAGATGAGCAGATTTCGGATACCAGTATTCAAAAGATCAAGGCCAGAATGCAGAATGATCCCAACACAAAATTCAGGATCGATGGTACTGGATTGCTTCGCTTCGGGACTCGAGTTTGTGTTCCCACGAACTTGAAGCATGGAATTCTCGACGAGGCACAAAAGTCCGCTTATGCTGTTCACCCAGGAGGCAACAAGATGTATTGTAGCAGGCGCCCCAAACGGGTAACGCACGCCCCGCACTGAGCCCCAATCCGAAGCCGAAATAGAAATCCGACCCTAAATTGAAACCCGGCGAACGGAAAACCGATTTACTCAATCACTAGGCGGGGCTTTTTGAAAAAAAAAAACAACTGACGACAACAATGCGGGAGCGGAAGCAACAACCAAATTAAATCAAAAATCATATAACAACATTCAAAGCAATAGCTCATTTGCACAAATAGTTAAAGCCCACCAAGGCTAGCGGAAATCACTTACTATAATATAATATAATAAACGGGTTCGATACAATATCCCGGTGATACACAAATACGGGTTCAACATATCAATCCCGATAACAATTACACATAACCTAATCAAAAGCTTAAAACTATCTAAAAAGGTACAATCACCGAAAAGAAGAAAACCTGCGATACAAGACTGACGATGCCCACCTAGTTACCACCTGAAACAGACAAGGTTAAAAGCAGGGAGGGTTAGTCAAAAGACTAAGTGAGGGGAAAAAGAGAGTACATACATAATATCATACGGGAATAAATCACCATTTTAACTCAAAAGAAAACAAACGTAAAAGAAGGGTTTTCATAAATATTTGGTGATTTATCAAAACATGACATAACGGGACATATCATATTGCTCGGCGAGTCGAGCCCTCAACTCCTCATATCATAACATAACATACCTGAAAACCATACCATCCTTATTCCTCCCACATAGCAGAAGGACCGCTAAATCCAACTGCTCTATAGGCATAATAGCCTATCCTTCGGACGACACGAAGTCTCCGTCACAGGAGCACAAAGGTTGCCACTCCGGCCTCACCCGTGCTCCTGGTATACATGGAGCAAGCTACCGAACTCCACCGTAGACCCGCTGTCTATCCGGCTTCATCCGATCGCCATACTCCCGGGCCCACGAAGACAAGACAGGCACACATATCAAATCTCGCATCTTCATAACTATCATTTTCCTATTAAAATAGGAATCAAGACATTTCGGGGAGGGCCAAAAGGGCCGTTCGAGACAGGCGGTGTAACGGCAGGAAATACAACCGGGTATTCCATCGTCAGGGGAAAACCGCCCTAACGACTTCACTCAACGAGAAGGTTTCCAAACCCAAAATTACATTTAAATCGAAACATGGTTCGCTTGTCTCTTTTTGAAAACATTTCGAAATCATATACATAATATTCATTTAATATCAAATCCGTTGTTCTTAAACCTCATAAAAGTAATAAGAATAAATTATTTACTAAATATAGTAATACGGGATGAAAACATAAATTGCACATGCGAGGCTTATTTAGTGAGGCTCAATAGTACATATCTACGTAATACGGGATAACAATAGAAACCTCACCTGGCGACAACCCAAAAGAAAGCCCAAAACGGAAACGAGCAACCTAATCCACGAGAGTGGAACTTGCAACTGACAAACGACAACCACATAAGACATACGACGACGTACGGCCCATACGAAAGCATAGAAACATGTAAAAGTACGTTATACAATCACATAAAGCACTTAGGTTCAATTATCAAACGAAACGAAGTAATTCGCAAATTTAAAAATTCAAATCAAGTCCAAATGCAATGAAACTTTATGGACATGCTTTAAATATCATAAGAGAGCATGCATTCGAATTTCGGGAAAATCGGACTTCCTATGCAAAAGTTAGAAAATTTAACGAAAACTTAAAACATACTATTCATTCACCCGAACATGTTATAAATTCATAAATCATGCAATTCCTATCTATATCATATATATCGAATACACGAGCGAAGAAAGAATTCGGAAAAGACGAGTCTCGGAGGGACCCGTAGGCCAAAATTGCCCCTGACTTACAGAAGGTCAGGGGACTGTGCAATCGGGCCACACGGGCTCATGCACACGGCCTTGAGGCCGTGTGCACCAAGACCGTGTGCACCAAATGGACATGCACGGCCTCTCTACAGGCCGTGTAGAGAGCCCGTGTATGACCAACACGCACGGCCTCTCTACAGGCCGTGTAGAGAGCCCGTGCACATGCACACGGGCTTGCAACACCCCGTGTGCAAAGGCCGTGTGCGTGCGATAACAGCAGAAAATTCCCAGAAACTCGAAACCTTCGCAAATCAAATCTTAAATCCCATAATTAACCAATTAAACATGCAAATCACACCCTAATTTTCACATATAATCATCTACAACATCTAAGCTACACATAGAGTCTAAAAATCATAAAATTCCATCCATAAATTCATCCAAAATCATATAAACCCTATATTATATAACTATAAACAAAATTGAGAAATACAAGGCATAGGAGACATTAAACGAGAGGGATGTGAAAGGCTTACTCGTAGAAGAGATCGTGAGGAGTTCGTAGGCGTAAGCAGTTCGAAAATCCGTCGAGAAACGGAGTCGGGACGATCGATTGACCTTCCTCTTCTTCTTTCTCTTTTCTCCTTTCTTTTCTTTTTTCTTTGCTGCGTGAATGAGTGAGGGAGAGAGAGTGATGGCTTAAGTCAAAGGAGTTGACTCGGTTGAGAACCAAAGGGCATTTTTGTAATTTCGCAAAATAAGTTCAAAAACTCACGTTGTCTAAATAACACATAATTACAGTCAAAATTCATATTATTAAACGCACATTGACAATTCGTAATTTAAATATTAAAATCACTCATATACGAAATCGTTATAAAAATCATATAATAATTAATAAAATAAATTATAAATCGCGTGAGAAAAATCGATTCGGGTTCCCGGTTCATAATACGAATTTTTGGGGCGTTACAATCACCCCTCCTTATGAGAATCTGGTCCCCAGATTCTACTGATTAGAGTTATAGAACTTTGGGTGAAACTCATACATCTTCATTCGAATCTGTAACGACCCGAAAATCCGAGTTTCAATTCGGTATATTTTAATCGAGTAATTTCGTTATTTAATATTTTATTTACTATTTATTCTAAGATTTTAGGATAATTTTATAAATGAGTGAATTTCATATTTAAATCGCGAATTGTCAATGTGCGTTTAATTATGTGAATTTTAACTGTAATTACGTATTATTTGGACAACGTGAGTTTTCAAACTTAATTTGCAAATTACTAAAATACCCCTTCGACTTTTAGACCCTAGTCAACTAATTTGACTAAGTCTCTCTCTCACCTCTCTCTCTCGTTCACAATCAACAAGGAAGGAAAGAAAGAAAAGAAAAGAAAAGAGAAGGAAGAAGAGAAAGAGAAGGAAGAGATTTCAATCGATCGTCCCGACTTCGTTTCCCGACGGATTTTCGAATCGTTTACGTCTACGGATTCCTCGCGAACTCTTCTACGAGTAAGCTTCTAACGATTCTCTCGTTTAATATCTCGTATGTTTCGTTTTTCTCGTTTTTGTGAATAGTTGACATTATTAGGTTTTATGTGTTTTGTATAGGATTTGTGGATGGATTTTCGTGTTTATCGTTTCTATATGTAGGTTACATGTTGTAGATGATTATATGTGAAAATTAGGGATTGATTTGCATGATTAATCGATTTAAGGTTGAATTATATTTGATTTTCGCGTATTGGGTTTGATGTTCTGCATGTTCTGCTCAATTTTTACGCACACGGGCCATGCTCACGGGGTGTGGCAAGCCCGTGTGGGTGTACACGGCCTCTTGCACGGCCGTGCAAGAGACCGTGCGTGTTTGGGGTTGGTGCACGGGCTGTGCACACGGCCTTGAGGCCGTGTGCATGAGGCCGTGCGTGTTCGTCCGATTGTGCACGGCCTCGGCACACGGCCGTGCACAAGGCCGTGTGGCCTGGTCGAACAGTGCCCTGACCTTCTGTTAGTCAGGGCACAATTTGGCCTACGGGTCCCGCTTTGGCCCGTCTTTTCCGAATTCTTTCTTCGCTCGTGTATTCGATATGTATGATATAGATAGGAATTTCATGATTTATGAATTTATGACATGTTCGGGTATATGAATAGTGTGTTTTAAGTTTTCGTTAAATTTTCTAACTTTTGCATGTGAAGTCCGATTTTCCCGAAATTCGAATGCATGCTCCTTTATGATATCTTAAGCATGTTCGTAAAGTTTCGTTTCTTTTGGAATTGATTTGCATTTTTAAATGTATGAATTACTATATTTTCGTTTGATAATTTGAACTTAAGTGTTTGATTTAATTGTGTAACGTGCTCCTATGTGTTTTAATATTCTCGTATAAGCCGTGCGTCGTCTTTAGTCTTATTTGGTTGTGTCCTGGTATTTTTGCAGACGATACTCCTGTGGAGTAGCGCCGGTTCTAGCTTTTTTGCTCTTATTTTGCATAGCAGCCAGGTGAGGTTTTCCGTTTCTGTTTCCAGTATTATTATGTATATATATAAATAAGCCCTCCCGATATAAGCCACGTTTATGTTTTGTTTTCACACCGTTCATATATATATACGTAATAGATATTTATGATTATTATGTTCATTTGATTTATCGAAAATGATTTGATATGAAAAGTACTACGTATAGACTTCGAAATGTTTACGAAAGAGACATGTAAAACCTTTTGTTTTCTAAGGCGAACTTTGGCCTTCGGCCTCGCATATGACATGTCTCGAACGGTCTTTTGGCCAACCCGAAATGTTTGAAAAGCGAGTTATGAACTGTATGCATGATCGTTTGGGCCCGGAGTAAGAGCGATAGGACGAAGTCGGTAGACGTCGGGTCTACGGCGTAAATCCTATGGTTTCCTCCATTTGGGAGCTCGGGGTGAGGCCGGAGTGGCAGCCCTTTGAGTACCTGAGTTATTCTAGTAAGTTATGAGTAGTTCGGGTTTGCAGTCCGACTACATTGGAGGAATAAGGGTGGTTTCCGGTTTTATGTTTTTGGATATTGGAGTTTCAGGGCTCGACTCGCCGAGTCATATGATAAGTTATGTTTTATGTTAAATCACCACCCGTTTACGAAAACCTTTCTTTTATGTTGATTTCTTTTAATTATAAAATTGGTGATTTACTTCCGTTTTATTATATACATTATTATTTCCCCCCCCTCACTTAGTCGTTTGGCTAACCCTCTCTGTCTCACCCTATATTGGTTTCAGGATACTAGGCGGGATTCGTCGTCGTCATAGGCGTCGTAGGTTTATATTTATTTTCTCATGTATATTCTTTCCCGGTTGTCTTTTATTTACGTATTATGTTATTATGTTGTATTTACGGGATTTATATACCGAACCCGTGGTTAGATTTGGTCGGGATATTGTATCGAACCCGTTTGATATTATGTAATTGAATTTCATTAGCCTTGGTGGGCTTTAATAATTGTGTTATTAATTATGTTTTAAATATTTGGTTTATTATTGCTTCCGCACTTCTGTCTTTTCGTTGTTTATAAAAACCCCGCCTAGTAATTGAGTAAATGCTTGCCGTTCGCCGGGTTTCGGTTCGGGTCGGATCCCATTTCGGCTCCGGGTCGGGGCTCGGTGCGGGGCATGCGTTACCCGTTTGGGGCGCCCGCTACAGTTGGTATCAGAGCCCTTTGGTCCAATGGCCTAAGCTCTGAATTGTCGTGTTTTGCTGGTTTGGTCGGTCGTTGTGTGCCGGTGTAACTTAGGGAATTGCACTCACCAGTGTTCAAGAACGCTTAGTGTTTGAATTGTCACGGATCTTTGTTGGATGATCAACAACAAAAGATCTTTTACAATCAAAATACTGGGATGGGCTTGGATATAGGTGGATGTGAAACTCAAGGTTGTACTTGCCATGCCTGGTTGTCTGTCGTGTCCGGTTGTGTCTAGGTCGTACGGCTTAGGACTTCTGTGAATTTGTGCAAATGTGCTAAGTGCTTATGTGAACACTAAGTGAACATTACTTGCCTATGTGTTTACAGCTTTGCATGCTCACTTACCTGTCATGCATAACTGTTAATGGCTTTACAGGATGCCTCCACGTCGTTGTCCCTGTGGACAGTCTTCGTCATCTTCATTGACACCTCAGACCGATTCACCGATTCCAGCCGGAATTTTGGAAACATTAAGACGATTCATCGCTCATGCCCCTAAAGGAAATGCCGAGCAGGAAGCATGGGCCCAATATCTTAGATTCGAACCACCACAATTTGAAGGTACCCTGGATGAAGCTATTGCCGAGGCATGGATATCGGCTCTAGAAAAGATTTTTCGGATTATGGAATATCCGGATCCTCTAAGAGTCGGGTTTGCTATTTATTTGATGATTGGAGCTGCTCAGGAATGGTGGAAACAGATTGAACACCGATGGGAACGCGAGCATGTAGTCCCGACTTGGGATCAATTCTTGACTGAGTTCCGGGCTGAATACATTACGAGGATTGTTCGTCAGCAAAATGAAAGTGAAATTCAGGCCCCCGTTCAGCCTAATCCTCCCCAACCTCAGGGATATCCACGACCAGTATGTGGATTTTGTAAGGGCCCACATGTAGAGGCTAAATGTTGGAGGAAGAATGGACTGTGCTTCGGATGTGGTAGCCCCGATCACATAGTGAATCTATGTCCGAAGAAGAGGCAAGTACCGCGGGATATAACAGGCGATACTGAGGATGCACATCCAGCGAGTTCTACGAGGCCACTTAAACAATCAGGGTCTTCTTCCGGCAAGAAAACCTTCTCGGTATCTTCATCGAAGCAGAATGTACCTCCAAAACGGCAGGGAACGCCAGTATGTGGCTCTTGCCAAAGAGATCATCAAGAGTCAGAATGCCGAAAGAAGCAGGGACGTTGCTTCTCATGTGGAAGTCCGTTTCATCTTCGTACAAATTGCACGAGAAAGAGAATGTCGAGACGAGCCAGAAGAATGAAGCTTGATTCTGTATGAACGATCCAGGTATATTGCATTGTCATGACATTCATCCTAAATTAATTTAATTTCATATTATGTGAATTTAAATAATGTGCGTTAAGCGTACTATATTATGCATGTGATTTCGATATTATTATTTGTGTTTGAATTTCGTGAAGTTTGTGTGGTTTTAATCACACGAACTGCCCCTGTATGCCTTTCACGGTCTCGCCACACGCCGTGACGAGACCCTGTGCACCCTTTTTCACACGGCCCTGTTGCACCCTGTGCAAGAGGCCGTGCGCATGAATACACACGGGCTCGTCACACGCCGTGATGAGAGCCCGTGCGTGTTTATCCTCACGGGGTCGTCACACGCCGTGACGAGACCCCGTGCGTGTTTCTCACACGGCCTCGTCACACGCCGTGACGAGAGGCCGTGCGCGTTTCTTCCGGATTTTAAAATGGTCAGTAGCTCCTCTTTTGCGCACACCCTCACTTTCTCTCCTTTTTCATGCGATAATTTGCTCTTGTTTTGCCCCAATTTCATCCCAACTTTGAGCTCGATCAATTCTCGATCTACCCGACGAATTTTCAAGAAATTTTGAAGGTGTGTTGTCTGCAGCAAGTTCTTGGTACTGTTGAAGTTTGGGCTCGATCCATTTTACCGATCTCACGCAATCTTCGCCCGAAGTAGCGCATGCCAAGTGTTCGGTAAAAGTCCCGAGTGAAAAGTTTGCAACTTATCTCCTTCAACCCACACAACTTGAACTCTACTATGGAAGGTGCTCGTGAAACCCGTGGCGGACGTCGGGCAAGGGAATTACCCGACATAGCGGCCCCGGAAGGTTACCAAGTGGATTTGGGTAACGAAGACGATCAAGATGTCTTCAACCGGCTAATGGAACGACCGGTGAGAGCTACGCAATTTCTAGACATGGAAGCTATGTACCAATTGGGACTTGGCGAAGGGATCTCCCATTACATCGACAACATTGGGTGGGCTAATTTTTGGAGTATTCAAAGGCCATCCTATCGCCGCCTTACTTGCGAATTTTTAAGCTCTCTTAAGGGCGCGGCATTTCCGGACGACGACGAGATGCCGATAGGAATCCACTTCAGAGCGTTCAACCGAGGCTATACGCTCTCATACCGGCAGTTGACCGAGTATTTTCAACTGGATGTTATGGCACCGAGGAGACGTGCCGACGGATGGAATCAAGCCGAAGCGTGGAGACGTATCTCTACCTCCACCGAAATATTTAACTCCGGCGTATCCAAGGCCACGATGCTCATTTCCACTCAATTGAGAATTATGCATAGAGCCGTGTCTCGATCGGTTCTAGCCAGAGGAGACAGCCCGGGTGCGGTGAACACCGAAGACTGTCTAATACTCGATCATATGGTACGAAGAGAAAGGTTCAACCCCATCTCGTACATGATGGATCATATGAAGTATATCTCCACTCGGTCGAGAGGAGAAATTCGAGTTGGCTCATACATCACCGCCATTTTGGAGTGTGCCCAGGTGGAAGGGCTCGATACTCAGGTTCCTGTTGGAGGTTCGACCTCAATTAGCTACGGCACTCTAGCTCAAATGGCTATCTGCACGAAGGGTCCAAGGCGGAACGACCCATATATTCTGGTGGCTGGACTACCTTTGTGGGAAGCTGACCAAGGGAATGCTCCCGAAGAAGGACCTTCAGACCCAGAGGTCCGAGAGCAGGCTCAGCATATCTACTCCCAACTGATGAGACAGGATGCTTCTATACCTGAGTCTTCACATGGCAGGAGAAGCACTCAGCACCAGGAATCGATAAACCTGCAACAGTTTTATTCAGAGTTTACTGACTACCGACGTGTGTCGGATGAGAGATTTGCCCAGCAGGAGAGGCAGATCAACGAGGGCTTTGCAGCTCAGCGAGCTCACATTGATAGTCAGTACACCGCCTTGCAGGCAGAGCTTCAGAGATCGATCTCGGATATGCAAAGGTCACTATCAGAGCAGCTGGATCAGTATTTCCGCCGTGGTCCGGACGAGCCTTGAGCTATCTAGTCTATTTTATTTTCTTTTTCCCGTAAACTTTGTTTAGGATTTGATGTAATTTTCTATTTTGTATGAATTCGAATTTTAATTGGAATATTAAGTGCTTTAAGTGTTTATTATGAATTGCGTTTTATTATGTGAATTAATTTTATTTTAATGTTCGATTTAATTCGTATTATTAGAATTTCCGCTAGGTTATGCTCCGCTTAACTAACTCCGAGACCGGAAGAGAATCTGAGGACAGATTCTTCTGAAGAGGGGAGTATTGTAACGACCCGAAAATCCGAGTTTCAATTCGGTATATTTTAATCGAGTAATTTCGTTATTTAATATTTTATTTACTATTTATTCTAAGATTTTAGGATAATTTTATAAATGAGTGAATTTCATATTTAAATCGCGAATTGTCAATGTGCGTTTAATTATGTGAATTTTAACTGTAATTACGTATTATTTGGACAACGTGAGTTTTCAAACTTAATTTGCAAATTACTAAAATACCCCTTCGACTTTTAGACCCTAGTCAACTAATTTGACTAAGTCTCTCTCTCACCTCTCTCTCTCGTTCACAATCAACAAGGAAGGAAAGAAAGAAAAGAAAAGAAAAGAGAAGGAAGAAGAGAAAGAGAAGGAAGAGATTTCAATCGATCGTCCCGACTTCGTTTCCCGACGGATTTTCGAATCGTTTACGTCTACGGATTCCTCGCGAACTCTTCTACGAGTAAGCTTCTAACGATTCTCTCGTTTAATATCTCGTATGTTTCGTTTTTCTCGTTTTTGTGAATAGTTGACATTATTAGGTTTTATGTGTTTTGTATAGGATTTGTGGATGGATTTTCGTGTTTATCGTTTCTATATGTAGGTTACATGTTGTAGATGATTATATGTGAAAATTAGGGATTGATTTGCATGATTAATCGATTTAAGGTTGAATTATATTTGATTTTCGCGTATTGGGTTTGATGTTCTGCATGTTCTGCTCAATTTTTACGCACACGGGCCATGCTCACGGGGTGTGGCAAGCCCGTGTGGGTGTACACGGCCTCTTGCACGGCCGTGCAAGAGACCGTGCGTGTTTGGGGTTGGTGCACGGGCTGTGCACACGGCCTTGAGGCCGTGTGCATGAGGCCGTGCGTGTTCGTCCGATTGTGCACGGCCTCGGCACACGGCCGTGCACAAGGCCGTGTGGCCTGGTCGAACAGTGCCCTGACCTTCTGTTAGTCAGGGCACAATTTGGCCTACGGGTCCCGCTTTGGCCCGTCTTTTCCGAATTCTTTCTTCGCTCGTGTATTCGATATGTATGATATAGATAGGAATTTCATGATTTATGAATTTATGACATGTTCGGGTATATGAATAGTGTGTTTTAAGTTTTCGTTAAATTTTCTAACTTTTGCATGTGAAGTCCGATTTTCCCGAAATTCGAATGCATGCTCCTTTATGATATCTTAAGCATGTTCGTAAAGTTTCGTTTCTTTTGGAATTGATTTGCATTTTTAAATGTATGAATTACTATATTTTCGTTTGATAATTTGAACTTAAGTGTTTGATTTAATTGTGTAACGTGCTCCTATGTGTTTTAATATTCTCGTATAAGCCGTGCGTCGTCTTTAGTCTTATTTGGTTGTGTCCTGGTATTTTTGCAGACGATACTCCTGTGGAGTAGCGCCAGTTCTAGCTTTTTTGCTCTTATTTTGCATAGCAGCCAGGTGAGGTTTTCCGTTTCTGTTTCCAGTATTATTATGTATATATATAAATAAGCCCTCCCGATATAAGCCACGTTTATGTTTTGTTTTCACACCGTTCATATATATATACGTAATAGATATTTATGATTATTATGTTCATTTGATTTATCGAAAATGATTTGATATGAAAAGTACTACGTATAGACTTCGAAATGTTTACGAAAGAGACATGTAAAACCTTTTGTTTTCTAAGGCGAACTTTGGCCTTCGGCCTCGCATATGACATGTCTCGAACGGTCTTTTGGCCAACCCGAAATGTTTGAAAAGCGAGTTATGAACTGTATGCATGATCGTTTGGGCCCGGAGTAAGAGCGATAGGACGAAGTCGGTAGACGTCGGGTCTACGGCGTAAATCCTATGGTTTCCTCCATTTGGGAGCTCGGGGTGAGGCCGGAGTGGCAGCCCTTTGAGTACCTGAGTTATTCTAGTAAGTTATGAGTAGTTCGGGTTTGCAGTCCGACTACATTGGAGGAATAAGGGTGGTTTCCGGTTTTATGTTTTTGGATATTGGAGTTTCAGGGCTCGACTCGCCGAGTCATATGATAAGTTATGTTTTATGTTAAATCACCACCCGTTTACGAAAACCTTTCTTTTATGTTGATTTCTTTTAATTATAAAATTGGTGATTTACTTCCGTTTTATTATATACATTATTATTTCCCCCCCCTCACTTAGTCGTTTGGCTAACCCTCTCTGTCTCACCCTATATTGGTTTCAGGATACTAGGCGGGATTCGTCGTCGTCATAGGCGTCGTAGCTTTATATTTATTTTCTCATGTATATTCTTTCCCGGTTGTCTTTTATTTACGTATTATGTTATTATGTTGTATTTACGGGATTTATATACCGAACCCGTGGTTAGATTTGGTCGGGATATTGTATCGAACCCGTTTGATATTATGTAATTGAATTTCATTAGCCTTGGTGGGCTTTAATAATTGTGTTATTAATTATGTTTTAAATATTTGGTTTATTATTGCTTCCGCACTTCTGTCTTTTCGTTGTTTATAAAAACCCCGCCTAGTAATTGAGTAAATGCTTGCCGTTCGCCGGGTTTCGGTTCGGGTCGGATCCCATTTCGGCTCCGGGTCGAGGCTCGGTGCGGGGCGTGCGTTACCCGTTTGGGGCGCCCGCTACAGAATCTCTCACGAAGCTTCTTCGACTGTCTGATTCATTCAAGGGACTCGCTAGGAGATATTTCGCGGATTGCACAACTCCATGCTTGTTCGGGGTTCTTGCAAGTAGCTTTTCAGAAGAACTTGAGCTATCTCCATTTATTGTCGAAAGGCCTGAATTCGATCGACAGCACCTTGGAGAAATCCCAGATAAACATGTAATAGTAATTACCATCTTAAACCTTCAGTAGTCCGGACACGAAGTCCATGGTGAATCCGTTCCCAATCCCACATAGGGATATGTAGTAGTCATAGTTAACCCCGTAATCTTTGATGCTCAGCTTTGATTTGCTGTCAAGTCAAGTATCTCTTTACTTAATCGGGTAAGTCTCTTTCTATCGACTCTTCGAATCATGGGTCCGTGGCTTATATTGGAAAGTATTGGGGTTACCAACACAAAGCTGAAACTTTGGATTATTCCTCGTTCAAATTGTCTGACTCGAGATCCATTCTTTTGCAGTCTTGGCATTTTAGATTCTTCAACCCAATTCTGACTGGGTCGCAAGGCTATAAATGAAATTATCCAAAATGATGCAAGACCACTTCGGTTTAGCCTCAATTTGTGACATGCTCGTGATTTGGTTCAAAGTACCAACTACAATATTCGCTTTTCCCACGGAACACTGATTCTTGCAATCTTAGTCCTCAAACATTTTCCATTAGCGACATTGGGGTTGGTTCAACTCCTCCTGAGTTAACACTTGTTGAACTCTCATAATCTGTGGGGATGTCAACAAATCCCATAAGAGATAGTGGCGACGCTTCAGCTAATCCTCTCCTACGGTAGCTCGTGCAATGTCCTGAGGGCAACTTTCTGATTGATTTAAGCTTCCCGAGCATGAGCTATGGTTTCTTCATTAGTACCATTCACCAATTCAACCTTTCATGTGATGCATTCTCACTCACGACGATTCCTTCATAATCCCTTGAGCAGGGTTAATATTGAAGTTGTAGTTAATCTCTTCTCGACTCCTAAGAACAAGTCTTACAGAGATCGTCCATTCGAGTTCATTTTCTTTCCCGTTGACTCAAGCAACAGGGTTGCAAGCTTAGAGAAATTCCACTCGAAGTCTTGGTTTGTTCCCATTCCAGTATCGTTCAAATCTTCAAAGATCCTCCTTCTCTTCTCACTCCGGATCCGAAATGACTTAAAAGGTCCCTAAGTCGATCCAGATTTCACATCCGTTAGGTGGGGCAACTAGCAGGTGCCCGTTGTTTTCTGGCGTACCATACGGAGGTGTTCTGCGTTCTTCCTCTAATCTCGAGGACACCAAGGTGACTCCTTAGGAAGCAACGACTAACTCACTACGATATGAACGGGGTCCAGCAAGTCGCAAAGCACTTGTCAGTACTAGAGGCAGACATACGAATTCAAGATGTCTACATCAAGCACTGAAAGCTGTCTTCAGAACATATTCGTCTCGGGCACAGAGCTGATGATATCCTAATCAAATGTTGTTCAAACAAAATCCTCGATCTCAAAGCATATCGGACATTTCTTCATCGACGGTAGAGAATACTTGCCTTCGTTAATATTCTGTGCAATTCTCGGGGAACAATACACACAGGGAGTGTACTGTCTCCTTTCTCTACAAGCAGTGCGGGAGTACCCTAGATCAAGATACTCGTTCGGGCACGTTCAAGGGAGGGAAGTTCATCAAGTCGGTTCTTCGATTCTGTCAGATCGGCAGACTCCATTCGGTTAGGCGACATCGATCACGGTTCGACTTCTTAGAGTTAGATCTATCACAAACCATCCATTCTGATCTGATCGCAAGAGCTCTCAGGTTCCCGTGAAGTACGTCTGTGAATTCTATGATCAACTTGGTTCCCTGGACTTAGTCAAGTCCAAGATAATCCTTTGCTGGCAGCTCGGTCAAATCTGCTGCTAACGGTTCCTTTGATGATAAACGGCAGCACGCGCAAAGACGTCAATAAACGAGAAGCACACAAAGAATTCAACAGGCGCACGCGCAAAGACGTCAATAAAAAAAAACGCAACAAGTGAGTGTAAACCACTCGAATGATGAAATGAAGGAATGGAATGACAATTTATATATTGTACCTTGCACCGAAGCATTCGGATCTAAGTTTTCCTCGACCGTCTCGATCTTCTCTTCCTCGTGCAATTTGCGCGGAAATGGAAGGGACTTCCACATGAGAAGCAACGTCCAGCTTTCTTTCGGCATTCTGACTCTTGATGGTCTCCTTGGCAAAAGCTACATACGGGTCGTAGGGCTCCCTACGGTTGGGGAGATGCATTCTGTTTCGATGAAGACACTTGGGAGGTCCTCTTTCCGGAAGATGGCCCTGAAGGTGTAAATGACCTCTTAGAACTCGTTGGAAGGTACTGGGCGGTGGTAGTGGCAAGAATAGGACTCGGTCCCATTAGGCTGAGTTCAGACTCAACATGCAGGGCCATTTCCACTGCGTCGGTATAGCATTGATGTCGTACCACCATCATAGCCTTCCTGATCTCGTAAGTCAATCCCTCTACAAACTGGCGAGTCTTCCTCTGCTCGTCGGCAACCATATATGGGCAATGCTTAATGAGGCGAGAGAAGTGTGCCTCGTACTGATCAACTGAAGATGTGTTCTGTTTGAGAGCCAGAAATTCCCTTTCGCGTTGCTGACGAACAACCCACGGAATGTACTTGGCCCGAAACTCAGTCAAGAACTGATCCCAAGTCGGGACTACGTGCTCGCGTGTCCACCTTTGCTCAATCTGTTTCCACCAATCATGTGCAGCTCCAACCATCAGATAGATTGCATACTCGACTCTCTGAGGGTCCGGATATTCCATTATTCTATAAATCTTTTCCAGGGCTGATATCCATGCCTCGGCAATAGCGTCATCCGGGGCACCTTCAAACTGTGGTGGTTCGAATCTGAGAAATTGTGCCCACGCTTCCTGTTCAACATTTCCTTTAGGGGCATGAGCGATGAACTGTCTTAATGTTTCCGCAAATTCGGCTGAAGTCGGTGTATCGGTCAGAGGGGCCAATGGAGGTGATGAGAGCGGTTTACGTGGACGACGACGTGGAGGCATCCTGTAGAGCCAATAGCAAATATGCATGATAGGTAAGTGAGTATGCAAAGCTGTAAACACGTAGGCAACTAGAGTTCAGATAGAGTTCACATAAGCACTTAGCACATTCACACAAATTCCACAGAAGTCCTAAGCCGTACGACCTAGACCCAACCGGACACGACAGACAACTAGGCACGGCAAGTATAACCTTGAGTTTCACATCCACCTATATCCAAGTCCATCCTAGTGTTTTGATTGTAAAAGATCTTTTGTTGTTGATCATCCAACAAAGATCTGTCACAATTCAAACACTAAGCGTTCTTGAACACTGGTGAGTGCAATTCCTTAAGTTATACCGGCACACAACGACCGACAAAACCAACAAAACACGACGATTCAGAGCTTAGGTCATTGGACCAAAGAAGCTCTGATACCAACTGTAGCGGGCGCCCCAAACGGGTAACGCATGCCCCGCACCGAGCCCCAATCCGAAGCCGAAATAGAAATCCGACCCTAAATTGAAACCCGGCGAACGGCAAACCGATTTACTCAATCACTAGGTGGGGCTTTTTGAAAAAAAAAAACAACTGACGACAACAATGCGGGAGCGGAAGCAACAACCAAATTAAATCAAAAATCATATAACAACATTCAAAGCAATAGCTCAGTTGCACAAATAGTTAAAGCCCACCAAGGCTAGCGGAAATCACTTACTATAATATAATATAATAAACGGGTTCGATACAATATCCTGGTGATACACAAATACGGGTTCAACATATCAATCCCGATAACAATTACACATAACCTAATGAAAAGCTTAAAACTATCTAAAAAGGTACAATCACCGAAAAGAAGAAAACCCGCGATACAAGACTGACGATGCCCACCTAGTTACCACCTGAAACAGACAAGGTTAAAAGCAGGGAGGGTTAGTCAAAACACTAAGTGAGGGGAAAAAGAGAGTACATACATAATATCATACGGGAATAAATCACCATTTTAACTCAAAAGAAAACAAACGTAAAAGAAGGGTTTTCATAAATATTTGGTGATTTATCAAAACATGACATAACGGGACATATCATATTGCTGGGCGAGTCGAGCCCTCAACTCCTCATATCATAACATAACATACCTGAAAACCATACCATCCTTATTCCTCCCACATAGCAGAAGGACCGCTAAATCCAACTGCTCTATAGGCATAATAGCCTATCCTTCGGACGACACGAAGTCTCCGTCACAGGAGCACAAAGGTTGCCACTCCGGCCTCACCCGTGCTCCTGGTATACATGGAGCAAGCTACCGAACTCCACCGTAGACCCGCTGTCTATCCGGCTTCATCCGATCGCCATACTCCCGGGCCCACGAAGACAAGACAGGCACACATATCAAATCTCGCATCTTCATAACTATCATTTTCCTATTAAAATAGGAATCAAGACATTTCGGGGAGGGCCAAAAGGGCCGTTCGAGATAGGCGGTGTAACGGCAGGAAATACAACCGGGTATTCCATCGTCAGGGGAAAGCCGCCCTAACGACTTCACTCAACGAGAAGGTTTCCAAACCCAAAATTACATTTAAATCGAAACATGGTTCGCTTGTCTCATTTTGAAAACATTTCGAAATCATATACATAATATTCATTTAATATCAAATCCGTTGTTCTTAAACCTCATAAAAGTAATAAGAATAAAGTATTTACTAAATATAGTAATACGGGATGAAAACATAAATTACACATGCGAGGCTTATTTAGTGAGGCTCAATAGTACATATCTACGTAATACGGGATAACAATAGAAACCTCACCTGGCGACAACCCAAAAGAAAGCCCAAAACGGAAACGAGCAACCTAATCCACGAGAGTGGAACTTGCAACTGACAAACGACAACCACATAAGACATACGACGACGCACGACCCATACGAAAGCATAGAAACACGTAAAAGCACGTTATACAATCACATAAAGCACTTAGGTTCAATTATCAAATGAAACGAAGTAATTCGCAAATTTAAAAATGAAAATCAAGTCCAAATGCAATGAAACTTTATGGACATGCTTTAAATATCATAAGAGAGCATGCATTCGAATTTCGGGAAAATCGGACTTCCTATGCAAAAGTTAGAAAATTTAACGAAAACTTCAAACATACTATTCATTCACCCGAACATGTTATAAATTCATAAATCATGCAATTCCTATCTATATCATATATATCGAATACACGAGCGAAGAAAGAATTCGGAAAAGACGAGTCTCGGAGGGACCCGTAGGCCAAATTTGCCCCTGACTTACAGAAGGTCAGGGGACTGTGCAATCGGGCCACACGGGCTCATGCACACGGCCTTGAGGCCGTGTGCACCAAGACCGTGTGCACCAAATGGACACGCACGGCCTCTCTACAGGCCGTGTAGAGAGCCCGTGTATGACCAACACGCACGGCCTCTCTACAGGCCGTGTAGAGAGCCCGTGCACATGCACACGGGCTTGCAACACCCCGTGTGCAAAGGCCGTGTGCGTGCGATAACAGCAGAAAATTCACAGAAACTCGAAACCTTCGCAAATCAAATCCTAAATCCCATAATTAACCAATTAAACATGCAAATCACACCCTAATTTTCACATATAATCATCTACAACATCTAAGCTACACATAGAGTCTAAAATCATAAAATTCCATCCATAAATTCATCCAAAATCATATAAACCCTATATTATATAACTATAAACAAAATTGAGAAATACAAGGCATAGGAGACATTAAACAAGAGGGATATGAAAGGCTTACTCGTAGAAGAGATCGTGAGGAGTTCGTAGGCGTAAGCGGTTCAAAAATCCGTCGAGAAACGGAGTCGGGACGATCGATTGACCTTCCTCTTCTTCTTTCTCTTTTCTCCTTTCTTTTCTTTCTTCTTTGCTGCGTGAATGAGTGAGGGAGAGAGAGTGATGGCTTAAGTCAAAGGAGTTGACTCGGTTGAGAAACGAAAGGGCATTTTTGTAATTTCGCAAAATAAGTTCAAAAACTCACGTTGTCTAAATAACACATAATTATAGTCAAAATTCATATTATTAAACGCACATTGACAATTCGTAATTTAAATATTAAAATCACTCATATACGAAATCGTTATAAAAATCATATAATAATTAATAAAATAAATAATAAATCGCGTGAGAAAAATCGATTCGGGTTCCCGGTTCATAATACGAATTTTCGGGGCGTTACATGTATCGTGATCTCAGAACCCAGTATTGGTGGAACGGTATGAAATGGGACGTGGCTACCTATGTGAAACATTGTCTAACGTGTCAGAGAGTCAAGGCCGAACATCAAAGGCCTGGAGGTACTCTTCAGCCGCTTCCCGTATCTACTTCCAAGTGGCAGGAGATTACTATGGACTTCGTAACTGGATTGTCCACCGTTCGTGGAGGTTTCGACAGTATTTGGGTCATCGTCGATCGATTGACCAAGTCAGCTCATTTTCTTCCTGTTCAAAAGACAGCGAAGGTCAAGAAACTTGCAGAACTGTACCAGAAGGAAATCATCCGACTTCATGGTGTTCCGGAGATAATCGTTTCAGACAGGGATCCTAAGTTCACAGCTCAGGTTTGGCAAGAACTTCACAAGAGCTTGGGAACGACCCTGAAATTTAGCTCTACAGCACATCCCCAGACTGATGGACAATCCGAGCGAACGATCAGGTTTCTAAGTGATATGCTACGGGCATGTGCGCTCGATTTTCATACGAGTTGGATTTCACACTTGCCCTTGGTCAAGTTCGCTTACAACAACAGTTATCAAGCCTCAATTGGGATGCCGCCGTATGAGGCTCTTTATGGGAGGAAGTGCAGATCTCCGATTTATTGGGAATTGGAGGATTGGAAGTGGTCATTCAATGGCCACGAGAGAGCTACTCCACTGGATCACATTCGAGAAGCGATCGATAAGGTCCAGCTCATTCGGCAAAGAATGAAAGCAGCTCAGGACCGTCAGAAGAGCTACACCCACAAGAGACGTCGAGACTTGGAATTTGAAGTGGGAGACCGAGTTTTTCTCGAGGCCTCCCCGAGGAAGGGATTCACGAGGATCGATAGAGGTGGGAAGCTTACTCCGAGATACTTAGGTCCATTCGAGATCATAGAGCGGATCGGGAACACCGCTTATCGCTTGGATCTACCACCACATCTTACCGGGATCCACAATGTCTTCCATGTCTGAAAACTCCGCATGTACTTCCCCGACGAGTCCTATATACTCCAGGATGACGGAGTTCAGCTTGAGCCGGATTTGACTATCGAGATGAAACCGGTTCAGATTCAGGATCGCAAGGTCCAGCAGCTTCGTCACAAGCAGATTCCATTAGTGAGAGGCGCTGAGATGAGAAAAGCTAATCCTAAGCTTTTCTGATGAAGATGGAATCTGGGGACCAGATTCTCATAAGGGGGGAGTATTGTAACGACCCAGAAATCCGAGAATCATTGTGAGTATTTTTCTCGCGTTAATTATCTTTCTTAACCCTAAGTTCTCGTAATATGTGAATTATTATATATTATTTTCGTATACGACCCAATGTGATAATATTAATTGCGTATTTAAATTCCTTGTCTAAATTGCGTTTGTTTGATATTAAATAGATATATTTGGCCAACGTACATTTAATTGGACTTTCCAAACTTACCAAACTACCCTTCGTATTTTTGGACATTTCGAAATATTTGATAAAATCTCGAAACCCTCATCCGAACCATATTCGATATAGAGAGAGTGAGAGAGAATAAGAAAAGAGGATTTTTCCCCCGAAGCCCTAATCGATCGTGCCGAGCTCGTTTCTCCGTGGAATTTCACGCCGATCGAACCTAAACAATCCTCTCAGCGGTACCTTTCTTTAGGTACCAATTTCCCCAATTTCTTTCACGAATTTATGATGTTTTGAGAATATTTTGTCATTTCGGGATTTTTAGGTTAAATGCTTAGATCGAACCCGTTTCTTGATCATTTCATGAAATTATAGGATGTAAATGTTTATTAGATGATGATTGTTGATTGTTACAATTGTTGGGTGTTGATTTGCGTTATAAATGCGATTTTTATGAGTTTTGGTTCGAATTTTCGTGAAATCGCATAACTTTCTGCTGTGTGCTGTTAAACCGCACGGGCTAACGCACGGTCTTGAGCAAGACCGTGCAGGAGCCCGTGTGCACCTCTTTGTGCCTGCTTGAGCCCGTGCGCCTAAACCGTGCAGATGGCCGTGTGTGAGTGCACGGTCTTGACACCGTGTTCAAGACCGTGCACAAGCCGGTGTGAAACACTTAGAAAATTTTCCAGCCTTTTCAAATGTTGCTCTCGGCAAGTGAGTCCACGGGTTAACATTTTTGGTTGACTTTTTGCATACGGACTCCAAAAATTATACCGTTTTCACCTATAGAACCTTTATAACTTGTAGATTAATATTTTAAAATGTTTATTTAATTTCGCCCTCGTTCGGGCTATGAATAGTGTAATTTTAAGTATGTGCATTTTTGGCAACTTGTCGGAATTTTGTGAAATTTACATGATAGCTTCCTTACATACTATAATTGGCATATGCATGATTGTGAACATGTTTGGTTAGCCGTTCGTCAAATAATTGCTTATTTGCGCTTTTATAGTCGTTATTAATTGTCTAGGTCCTGTCTTGTCTACAGATCAGTCAGACGTCGGTGACCAGTGAGTCTAGCTGCTAGGCTTCTTATTTTTGACACAAGGTGAGGATTTAAATTGTTTTAACTGGGCTTGAACATATATGTATACTTGCGAAACCCCTTAATCCCATATTATTGTATTACATATTTCGAGCTTATACTTTTATGTTTTATCCTCAAATCCTTTGATATCAAAATTATATAATAGTAACCTAAATTGATTTGTTTTCAAAAAGGGCAAGAAAACTCTTTCCTTTACGTGACAGTTTGACTTAGGATTTACCCCTTCGTCTCACCACTTGCCCAATTGCCCGTTTGGCATTCAAAAATCTTATTTCAAAGCGAGCAAAGTATTGTAATTTCAATGGGCCCGGGATGGTATCCGGAGGTTGCATCCGGGGACGAGCGTCCAGGGTGTAATCCGAGGTGCTTCTCCCAAAATTAAGCCTCAATCGTGGCCCGTCAGGAGTTGATAGCCACGGTTGGGAGCGATGGTGGATGTTGCATTCGTTGCACATTTTCCTTAAATTCACAATAGTCGAGCTTTGGGTTGCTCCTTGGCTTGACACTGGCGATGGAGATTTTTATAATGTATTGTGGAGAAATAAGGAGGAACAGGCCCACTCTCGCAGGGATATTTATTTATCGCTTTATATTGTTATTGTTTTATCGTTTTATTGAATATCCAAGTCGAAGCACATTCCGGTTTCTTCCTTATTGCATATGTACTTTCTATAAAACCCGGAAGTATGACTCGACTTGCTCTAACATCTTCACTGAGTATTTTTGACTCACCCTCTTTCATTGGTTCTTACCTCAGGTAGATTGAGAGACCGACATGTCTCACGTGTCGGATGGGCAACAGTGTTTAGATAGGTTTTTTGGTTTTGCCGAGTCTTTATTGTTGTCTTGAACTCTCTAGATAGTTGTTATTTTGTCAAAGCTTGTAGATAACGTTATATTCATCCCCGTCCCCTGATATTTACTTAATGTTGCCCCTGAATGGGCTGTGTTAAAATATATATATTAGTTGAATTGGCCCCGGAGTGGCATATATGTTATTATGATTTAAATTTGCTTCCGCTATTTATTCTGAGCTATTTAGATGTTTTACCTTTGGGGATCCACTGTTGCCAAGTGTCAGGATTGACCCGTTGGCTTGTATGGGTTCTCGGGTTGAGGCGCCGTTCTCGGCTTGGGAATCCGTGCAGGTTCGGGGGCTGTAGAGCGGGGCGCTATAGTCAACACCCACCATCGCTACCAATCGTGGCTATCAAACTCCTGACGCCACGATTGACGCTTAATTTTGGGAGAAGCACCTCGGGTTACACTCTGGACGCTCGTCCCCAAATGCAACCTCCGGATACCATCCCGGGCCCAAATGAAAAGTCCTTTATTTTACTCGCTTTATAATAAGGGTTTGAGTGCCAAACGGGCAATTGGGCAAGTGGTGACGACAAAGGGGGTAATTACGAGTTCCGTACGTGTCGGGATGTGCTGGCGGACTCCCCTAACGACTTCCCTCATAGGCCCAACCAAAGTCAAAGTATCACGTTGAAAAGAAAGAGTTTACTTGCCCTTTTGAAAACAAATCGATTTTTGGGTACTAATGTATAATTTGATATTAAATAATTTGTTAATAAATTCATAAAAATATAAGCTCGAAATATTTAATACTAATGATAAGGGAATACGGGGATTTCACATGTATGCATAGACATATATGTTCAAGCCCAGTTTAAATAATTTAAATCCTCACCTGGTGTGCCAAAAAAGAAATCCTAGCAGCTACAACTCACTGCTCTCCAACCTCTGACTGATCTATAGACAAGACAGGACCTAGACGAATTAATAACGACTCTAAAAGCAGAAATAAGCAATTATTTAACGAACGGCTAACCAAATTAATCCACAATCATGCATTATGCCAATAATACTATTTTTAGAAGCTACCACATAAATTTCAAGTAATTCTGACAAGTTTCAAAAATTGCACATGCGTAAAAATGTATTATTCATAGTCCGAACAAGGTTGAAATTCAACAAACATTTCAAAATATTAATCTACAACTTATAAGGGATCTATGGGTGAAATCGGTATAATTTTTGGAGTCCGTATGCGAAAAGTCAACCAAAAATGGCGACACATGGACTCACTTCCCGATAGCAACTTGTGAAAAAGTTGGAAAAATCGCCTAAGTGTTTTGCACCGGCTTGTGCACGGTCTTGGACACGGTGTCAAGACCGTGCACTACACACGGCCATTCGCACGATCCAGGTGCACGGGTGCGAGCCCGTGCAAGCACGAAGGGACACACACGGGCTCTTGCTCGGTCTTGATCAAGACCGTGCGTTAGCCCGTGCGGTTTAACAGCACACAGCAGAATGTCGCGATTTCAACGCGAACCCGAGCCAAAAATGCATTTAAAACATATTTTTAGCGCAAATCGAGACCCATAATTTATAACAATCATTAAGCAACATGTAAGGAATATTTCTATCCAAGAATCACAAGAAATGACCAAGAAACGGGTTCAATCTCATTAAAAATCCTATAAATCCCGAAATGTCAAAATAAGCTCAAAACACCAAAAATTCGTAGAAAGAATTGGGGAAAAAGTTACCTAAAGCAAGATCTCATTGAGAGGATCGTTTAGGTTCGATCTGCACGAAATTCCACGGAGAAACGAGCTCGGCACGATCGTTTAGGGCTTCGGAGTGAAAATCCTCTTTTTCTTCTACTCTCTCTCGCTCTCTATTTCGAATAAAGGTTCAAATGAGGGTTTCGAGACTTTTATCAAACTAATTCAAAAATGTTGAAAATACGAGGGGGCATTTTGGTAATTTTAGAAAGTCCAATTAATCATTTTGGTAAGATATAACAATATTAATATCAAACGAAAGCTAAACAATTAAGGAATTTAAATACGCACATAATATTATCACGTAAGGTCGTATACGAAATAATATAATATAATTCACAAAATACGAGAAATAGGGTTGAGAAGGATAATTAATCGCGGAAAAGAACTCACAATGATTCTTGGATTTCTGGGTCGTTACAGTTAGGGTCCGCATTTAGAGGCTAAGTGTTGGAAGAAGAATGGACTTTGCTACGGATGTGGTAGCGCCGATCAAAAGTGGACGTATGCCCGAAGAGGAGACCGGTACAGCAGGGAGCAGCTCAGCCTCAGGCCTATGCCCATGTCTACGCCTTGGAAGGCGATGCTGAGGACGCCGTGGCAGATCCGATCAATGTGGTGGAAGGTACTATATATATATAAATGGCATCCCCATACATGCATTGTACGACTCAGGTGCTTCACACTCATTTATTGCGCCTATTGTTTCCTTATCTGTGCATGCGCCTGTTTCGTTGCTTGATTATGTGCTAGTGGTTAGTTCGCCGTTGGGTCCGAAGGTAGTTGCAAACCGTGCTTTTAAGCGTTGTCCGATTATCATCGAGGGTATCGAATACCCGGCAGATTTGATTGAGTTGCCGATGAAGAAATATGGGGTTATTCTCAGAATGGATTGGTTGTACGAGCATCGGGCAAAGGTTAATTGTCTCGAGAAGAAGGTTATTCTGGGTTCCAATGAAGTTAAGGGTTTCCGATCAGGAGAAGGTCCGTATATCTCAATGATGGAAGCCAAGAAGCTTGTTCAGAAAGAAGAAGCCACGTGCTTTATAGCTTACCTTCTCAATCGTTCGAAAGACCAAACGAAGATCGAAGAAACGCCCGTGGTCAATGAATTCACCAATGTGCTCCCCGAGAATTTGGATTTCTTGCCATCGGATCGGGATATAGAGTTCGTGATTGACTTAGTTCCGGGAGCCGAGTCCTATTCGAAGTCGCCGTACCGAATGGCTCCTGCTGAGTTAAAAGAATTGAAGAACCAACTCGATGAACTCCTTTCCATTGGATACATCCGACCGAGTGCCTCGCCTTGGGGTGCTCCAGTCTTGTTCGTGAAGAAGAAGGATGGTACACTTCGCATGTGTATCGATTACCGAGAGTTGAACAGGATGACAGTGAAGAACAAGTATCCCTTACCGCATATCGAGGAATTGTTCGACTTGCTACAAGGATCGAGGGTTTATTCCAAGCTCGATCTCAGACAAGGGTATTACAAGCTCCGTATCCGATCAGAGGATATCCCAAAGACAGCTTTCAACACCCGATATGGACATTTCGAGTTTGTGGTCATGCCGTTTGGACTCACGAACGCCCCAACAGCTTTTATGGACATGATGCATAGAATTTTCCGTCCGTACCTCGACAAGTTTGTCGTTATTTTCATTGACGACATCTTAGTGTTCTCGAAGTCCGAAGAAGAACACGCTGAACACCTCCGGATTGTGCTCCACGCTTTGAGAGAGCACCAGTTGTTCGCTAAGTTCGGCAAATGCGAATTCTGGATTGACCGAGTGACCTTCCTAGGTCATTTCATATTCGGAATGGGAATCGAGGTAGATCCGTCGAAGATTGAGATTGTGCTGGACTGGGAGAGACCTATGACTCCTACAGAGATCCGTAGTTTCTTGGGATTAGCAGGATACTACAGACGTTTCGTCAAGGATTTCTCTAAGCTTGCAGGCCCGTTGACAGCGTTGATGAAGAAAGAAGCTAAGTTCGAGTGGTTAGCCAAATGTGAAACCAGTTTTCAGGAGCTCAAGAAGAGATTGACCATAGCCCCAGTATTGACCTGCCCGAGGGTTCTGAAGGATTTGTCGTGTATGCAGATGCGTCACACGAAGGATTAGGTTGTGTATTAATGCAAAATGGGAAAGTTATAGGTTATGCATCGAGGAAGCTAAAGCCAGCCGAAGAGAACTATCCCAAGCACGACCTTGAGCTAGTCGCTGTTGTATTTGCTTTATTGAAATGGCGTCATTACCTCTACGACATCTTCACAGATCATAAGAGCCTTCGGTACTTGTTTACTCAGAAGGAATTGAACAAACGACAGCGCCGTTGGATGGAGTTATTTGAGGATTACGATTGCAAGATTCAGTACCATCTCGGAAAGGCGAATGTTGTAGCTGAAGCACTAAGCCGGAAGGCGAGCATCGCCCAGCTAGAGGCTAAGTTAGAGGGAGTTCACATCAGTTCTCAGGCCCACGTTCACAGCATATCGATCCAGTCAGAGTTGGGTCGAAAGATTTGAGATGTTCAAGCCACTGATGAGTGGACTCAGAGACAAATAGTTCACATCGCAGCTGACCCAGAGACTCAGTTTGGTGTGGACAACACAGGAATTCTCCGTTACAAGACCCGAGTCTGTGTTCCAGAGAGTTTGAGACGAGAGATTCTCAACGAGGCTCACAACACACCTTACACAGTTCATCCAGGAGAAAGTAAGATGTACTGGGATCTGAAAGAATTATTCTGGTGAAGAGGAATGAAGAGAGACATAGCTGATTACGTCAAGAGATGCTCGACTTGTCAGCAAGTCAAACTTGAACATCAAAGACTGGGAGGCTTGCTTGAGCCACGACCAATTCCTACGTGGAATTGGGAGGGTATAGCCATGGACTTTGTGTCTGGTTTGCCTAAAGTCAGAGGTGGCTATGATAACATTTGGGTGATTATCGACCGACTATCAAAGAGTGCTCATTTCCTACCGATCAACATGTCATACAAGGTGGATAAGTTGGCAGAGATTTATCACTGAGAGATTGTCAAGCTTCACGGGATTCCGACTACTATAGTATCTGACAGAGATGCTCGATTTACTTCCCGTTTATGGCAGTAACTTCAAGAGCGAATGGGATCGAAGCTGACTTTCAGCACAGCCGCACATCCGCAGACAGATGGTCAGTCAGAGAGAATGATCAGATATCTCTGTGATATGCTTCGAGCTTGTGCCTTGGATTTCGCAACAATTGGCACGACCAGTTGCCATTGATCGAGTTTGCCTACAACAACAGTTATCAGTCTACGATCAAACTGGCACCTTACGAAGCATTATATGGCAGAAAGTGTAGATCCCCGTTGTTTTGGGATCTCGAGGATTGGCGTTGGACGAAAGATGACAATGTACGAGGAACTCCTCCAAAGTTTCTCCAAAATGCCATCGACCGTATTCAGATTATTCGGCAGAGAATGAAAGCAGCTCAGGATCAACAGAAGAGCTATGCCAACACCCGTCGCCAACCTTTGGAATTTGAGGTTGGTGAGAAAGTATTCCTCAAAGCTTCTCCTCGTAAGGGATTCACCCGAATTGTAAAAGGAGAAAAATTGAGTCCGAGATTTTTGGGTCCCTATGAGATTCTGGAGAGGATTGGGAACGTCGCCTACAGGTTAGACTTGCCGCCAAGCTTAATCTTTCTTTTGGTTGTTGATGCACGTGAGAGATAGAGAGAGAGAGAGAGAAAGAGAGAGAGAGAGACTAAGTCAAAAAGGTTTGACTCGAAGTGGAAAGACGAAGGGCATTTTCATAATTTTGCAAAACTTACTAAAAATAGCATGTTGTCGGAATTAAACGATTTTAGTATCAAAATTCATGAAATTAAACACACGTTGACATGTAATGGTTTAAAAACCAAAATACACTCATTTACGAAGAATCATATATTTCACATGTTAAACATTAAGATAAATTTTAAATTGCGCAAATAAATCGATAAAGCTTACCAAATAATAATACGAATTAACGGGTCGTTACAATCACCCCTCCTTATGAGAATCAGTCCCCAGATTATACTCATCTGTTCCAAACAATTCAGGGTGAAACTTGCGCATCTTCTCTATGGTCTTCCACGTAGCTTCATCGGTTGACTGATTCTTCCAAAGCACTTTGACCATGGAAATCTCTCGGTTACGTAGTGCTTGAGTCTTTCTATCCAATATCTTCACCGGCTGAGAAGTGAAGGTCAAATCTGGCTCTAACTCCACTTCTTCGATAGGAAGAATCTTTGAATCACTCGGGTGATACTTTCGGAGCTGAGAAATGTGGAAAACATTGTGAATCCCTGTAAAACTCTACGGCAAGTCTAATTTGTAAGCAGCTTCCCCAATTCTTTCCAGAATCTCAAACGGCCCTACGAACCTCGAGCCTAACTTCCCACCTTTGCCAATACGAGTGAATCCCTTTCTAGGTGAAGCTTTAAGGAACACTCTATCGCCAACTTCGAACTCCAAAGGTCGGCGGCGTGTATTGGCATAGCTTTTCTGGCGATCCTGGGCTGCTTTCATCCTCTGATGGATGATCTAGATTCAGTCGATAGCTTTCTGAAGAGACTTCGGAGAATCTCCTCTTCCTTTGTTATCCTTATCCAATGCCAATCTTTGAGATCCCAAAACAACAGGGATCTGCACTTCCTACCATACAATGCTTCCTAAGGTGTCATTTGGATTGAAGATTGATAACTGTTGTTGTAGGCGAACTCGATCAACAGCAGCTGGTCGTGCCAATCGGTGCGAAAATCTAAGGCACACGCGCGAAGCATATCACTGAGATATCTAATCATCCTCTCTGATTGACCATCGGTCTGTGGATGTGAGGCTGTACTAAATGTCAGCATCGTTCCCATTTTCTCTTGAAAATGCTGCCATAACTGGGAAGTAAATCTGGCATCTCTGTTAGATACTATACTCGCAGGAACTCCGTGAAGCCTGACAATCTCTCGGTAATATATCTCTGCCAACTTCTCCACTTTAAATGACTTCTTGATCGGCAGAAAATTAGCAGTCTTGGAGAGTCGATCAATAATCACCCAAATGCTATCATAGCCACCCTTGACTTTCGGCAAACCGGACATGAAGTCCGTCGCAATCTACTCCCAATTCCACTTAGGAATCGGTAGTGGCTGTAGCAATCCTCCAGGTCTCTGGTGCTCTTCCTTGACTTGCTGACAAGTCTGACACCTCTTGACGTAATTAGCTACATCTCTCTTAATAGCTCTCCACCAAAACATTTCTTTCAAATCCCGATACATCTTACTTCAACCAGGATGTACTTTGTAAGGCGTATTATGAGCCTCAGCAAGAATCTCCTTCTTAAGACACTCTGGGACACAAACTTGAGTCTCGAAACGGAGAATACCAGAATCATCAACACGAAACTGGGACTCTGGATCATCTGCAATATGGACTATCTGCCTCTAAGTCCACTCATTAGTAGCTTGAACATCTCGAATCTTATGATCGAATTCCGACTGGATCGATATGCTGTGAACGTGAGCCTGCGAAGTGATATGAACTCATTCAAGCTTAGCCTCTAGCTGAGCTACACTCGACTTACGACTCAAAGCATCGGCTACCACATTCGCCTTTCCAGGATGTACTGAATCTTGCAGTCATAATACTCAAAAATCTCCATCCAACGGCGCTGTCTCTTGTTCAAATCCTTCTGAGTGAACAAGTACTGTAGACTCTTATGATCCGTATAGATATCGAATGTAGCGCCATAGAGGTAATGACGCCACTTTTGAAGAGCAAACACAACGGCTGATAGCTTAAGATCATACGTGGGATAGTTCTCTTCAGCTGGCTTTAACTTCCTCGAAGCATAAGTTGTAACTCTCCCATTTTGCATTAACACACAACCCAATCCTTCGTATGATGCATTTGTGTACACAACGAGTCCCTCAAAACCATCGGGCAAAGCTAATATGGGGGCTGTGGTCAATCTCTTCTTGAGCTCTTGAAAACTAGCTTTACACTCGTCTGACCATACAAACATGGCGTCTTTCTTCGTCAAAGCTATCAACAGGCTAGCAATGTTAGAGGAATGCTTGACGAAACATCTGTAGTATCCTGCTAAACCGAAGAAACTATGGATCTCTGTAGGAGTCTTCGGTCTCTCCCAACCCAACATAGTCTCGATCTTCGAAGGATCTACCTCGACTCCCGTTCCGGATATGACATGACCTAGAAAAGTCACTCCGTCGATCCAGAACTCACATTTGCTAAACTTAGCAAACAACTGATGCTCTCTCAAAGCTTGGAGAACAATCTTGAGGTGCTCTGCATGTTCTTTTTCGGACTTCAAGAACACTAAGATGTCATCAATAAAGATAACAACGAATATGTCGAGGTACGGACGGAAGATCCTGTGCATCATATCCATAAAAGCGGTCTAGGCATTCCTGAGTCCGAACGGCATAACCACGAACTCGAATATGGAGACTTCGAATATGGCTCGGCTCCTGGGACTAGATCAATGACGTGCTCAATGTCCCTATCAGGGGGTAAGAACTCCAAGTTCTTAGGAAACACGTCCATGAATTCCTTAACCACATTGGTTTCTTTAATCTTCCTCTGCTTTTTCGGAGGGTTGAGAAGATAAGCAAGAAAACCAGTCGCTTCTCCCTTCCGGATAAGCTTCTTGGCTTCCATCATAGAGATATAAGGCCCTTCACCCACTTTGAAACCTCTAACCTCACTGGAACCAAATACAACCTTCTTCTCAAAGCAGTCTATCTCCGCTCGGTGCTTCAAAAGCCAACCCATCCCAAGAATGACTCTATACTCCTTCATCGGCAACATGATCAAATCCCCAAGGTACTTGATACCCTCAGCGACAATCAGACAATGCATGAGAAACGCGGTTCCTAGCTACTCTGGAACCCATCGGCGAGCTAAAATCTACCACATAATCAAGCTACTCAACAGGCACATGCACAGATAAAACAACGGCAGGCGCAATAAACTAGTGAGAAGCACTCGTATCGTACAATGCATGAATGGGAATGCCATGTATATATATCGTACCTTTCACAACAGCATTCACGTCCGGTGCGACATCCTCGACATCGCCTTCCAAGGCATAGAGACGGGCCTGAGCCTGAGGCTGAGTTGGTTTCTTCTGACCTCTCTTCGTCGGACAGGCATCCATAAGATGGTCAGGGCTGACACATCCAAAGCAAAGCCTTAACTTCCTTCGACACTTAGCCTGTAAATGGGGACCTCTATAATGGCCACAAACTAGTCCAGGGAATCCCTGAGGTCGGGAAGGAGCATTCAGCTTCGGTGCCGGCTTAAAAGGCTTCTTCCCAGCAGAGGAAGATGGTCCTGCAGAAGGAAAGGACCTCTTCTGTCCCGAAGGAAAACCTCTAACGGCTGCGGGGGTAGGTGCTGGAGTAGGCCTCATTTGTCTCAACTCTGACTCTATGGCAAGAGCCATGTCAACTACATCTGAATAAAGTCGAGGACGAATAGCCATCATGTGCAGTCCGATGTTGTGAGATAAACCCTCTACAAACTGACGAGTCTTCCTCTCCTTGTCTTCGACGATGTACAAACAATGAATAATGAAGCGAGAGAAGTGCGCCTCATACTGATCTACTGAAGAATTGCCCTGCTTCAAACTCAAAAACTCTCTTTCCCACTGTTGCCGAACTACCAACGGAATATACTTTACCCTGAACTCCACCAAGAACTGAGTCCATGTCGGTGCCACCTGATCACGGGTCCAACGCTGCTCGATCCTAGTCCACCAATCCTGAGCTGCTCCAGTCATCAAATAAGCGTACTCGACCCTCTGTGGATATGGAGTGTGTATCAATCTGAATATCTTCTCTACGGCCGATATCCAGGCCTTTGCAGTGACATCATCCGGTGCTCCCACAAACTGTGGCGAGTCACTCTTAAGGAATCGATCTATGGCCTTCTCAGTGGCCTGTTCTGGAGTCTCCTGAGGTGCATGAAGAACGAACTACTGTAAAGCCACTATAAATTGTGCCGGTGTAGGTGCCGCTGGCGGTGGAGGAGGTGGAGGGTGACCTCTACCACGACGCATTCTACAAAACTATACAAAATATGCATGATGATAAGGGATTATGGAAAGCAGTAACACATAAGGAAGTTAAATACACATAATCACTTAAGCACAATCATGCGATTCACATAATTCCTAAGCTGCACGACCTAGACAGACTCGAGGCTTCAGAGCATAGGCCATTGAACCCAAGGGGCTCTGATACCAACTGTAGCGAGCGCCGCCAAATGGGCAAACGCACGCCCCCCACCGAACCCTGACCCGGAATCGAAAGGAATCCAACCCGAACCAAAACCCTGTGTACCGCAAACCAAACTCAATTACTAGGCGGGGTTTTTTACAATGACGACAACATAGAGCGGAAGTAATATATGAACATAACAAGAAATAATAAAACATAAAAACATTGAACAACTGCGCAGTTACGTAAAGCCCTTCGAGGTTAGCGAAATTCCATAATAACTAATAATAATTTACAACGGGTTCAACAACAGTATTCATGAACATAATTCATAAGCTAACATATCCTACGAAACATTTATATAAACATAAGTATATGAGCCAATAGAAATACGAGTTTACATCTAGACAAAAGAAATGCAACTCGACAGACCACGACAATGATGATAAAGTAAAGTCTGCCTAGTATCCTGAAACCAAGGGTGAGACAAAGGAGGTTAGTCAAACGACTAAGTGAGGGGGGAATAATAATATATATTACGAAATGAAAGTAAATCACCAATTTTAAATAGAAAAGAAACAACTGAAATAAAGGTTTTCTCAAATGGTTGGTGATCTAACTCAAAATGTAACATAACAAAGCTTCCGAATAACTCAGCAAGAAGAGTTCTGAACCACCAATCAAATCATAAAACAGAAACCCTCCTTATTCCTCCGGTTGTAGTTAGGAAGCTATCCCGAACCACACAGATCATACATAAATAGCTCAGGTACTCAAAGGGATGCCACTCCGGCCTCACCCCGAGCTCCCAAAGGCGGAGGAAACCATAGGATTTCCGTCGTAGACCCGATGTCTATCGACTTCGTCCTATCATCCTTACTCCGAGCCCATCAGAACAGATCATACACATACATATACATAGCTCTCTTTTCAAACATTTTCATGTGGTCAAAAGACCGTTCGATACAAGTCATATGAGAGGCTATAATGCCGAAGTTTGCATTAGAAAACAAAGGTTTTACTTGTCTCTTTCGCAAACATTTCACCAACATACACATAGTACTTTTCATATTAAAATGTTTTCAAGATCATAAAGGTATAGGCTTGAGTATTTACTATATATATATATATAAACAGTGAGAAAACAAACAACAAAACGAGGCTTGTATAGGAGTGAGGCTTATTTACATATATATACACATAGATAACTAGAAGAAAAACGAAAAACCCCACCTGTTGGCTTGCATGGAGACAAAAGGAACCAAGCAATGCCACGCTACTCCACAGGAGTATTGTTTGCTACAAGCAAAGACACAACCAAATAATACCAATAACGACGCACGGGTTATACAAAAGCAAACACAGAGAAGCAGGTTAAACAGTTATTCATATCACTTAGATCTCATTCTAACAAAACATTGAAATTCAATAAGAAGATCAAGTTAGAATACGATAAAACCTCATAAATATGTATAAAAGGCAATAAGGAAGCATGCATTCAAGTTTCGGAAAAAACGGACAACATTCGAAAAATGGCCAAAAATGCCTAAACGAAAAACGCGATGAACAGGACCCGAATGAAGTCGGAAAAGTCCAAACATTATAAAATATATGTTTTAGGATTTATAGGAGCTATGGGTTAAATCGGATCTCAAATTGGAGGTCAAACGAAGAATATCAAATTTTATTAAAGGCATTTTACCATCATTGCTGAGAGCAACAATCTGAAAATGGAGAAATTTTGGCTAAGTCATACGCACTGCCTTGTGCACGGTCTTAAGGCCGTGCACAGGAGGGTGCATGGAGATATGGATAGGCACGCACACAGGCGTGCGCAAGGTGGTGCGCGAGAGACAAAGAGGATGTACGACCTTGATCATGGTCTTAAGACCGTGCATAGGCCAGTGAGGATCATTAGAACGGCGAAAAAATGCAGAACAACAAACCTTTCGTGGAAATGAACCAAAATCCGACATTTGATCAACCAATCATGCAAAACTCAAGCTAAAACTCTCATATAATGATCTACAACATCAAATCTATCTATAGCAACAAGAAAAGCACAAATCCATCCATAAAACAACTCAAAATCAACATTTAATTTAAAAAAGCAACTATTCACAAATGAGCTAAAAACGAGCTATAGAGTGGATTAAAATCGGATTGCATGAGAGGAATACATATAGATGAGATCGTGTGGAGCACGTAGAAGTTTACGAACCGTGAATCGGTCGAGAAACGAGCACTCGGCGGTCAAATGAAATACTTTCTTCTTCTTCTTCTTTCTCCTTTTCTTTCTTTCTTTTGGTTGTTGATGCACGTGAGAGAGAGAGATAGAGAGAGAGAGACTAAGTCAAAAAGATTTGACTCGACATGGAAAGACGAAGGGCATTTTCATAATTTTGCAAAACTTATTAAAAATAGCATGTTGTCGGAATTAAACGATTTTAGTATCAAAATTCATGAAATTAAACACACGTTGACATGTAATGGTTTAAAAACCGAAATACACTCATTTATGAAGAATCATATATTTCACATGTTAAACATCAAGATAAATTATAAATTGCACAAATAAATGGATAAAGCTTACCGGATAATAATACGAAGTAACGGGTCGTTACATCGTGAATTAACTAAGATCCTTTCAAACTATCGGCTTCTTATTACGTGCAAATGCTTTACAACTGTCCGGTTTGTCTACTTTTCCTGTTTTGAAAATAAGCCGAGAACGAGTGTTGCTCTTTCTGATGAAGCTTTATAACTTATATTATTAGTACCTTTCACAAAACGAGCAACATTCACTCTTTTAGTTTTATAACTTAATTGACAAACCGTGATTATATTATTGTATAACCCCTCACTGAGTATCCTTTATACTCACCCTCCCGCTTTTAATTCTAACTTCAGGTAGACAGGTGGCGGGTGTCACCTATCTTGTCATTATGTGAATTATGCAAGATACTTAAGATTGTGCAAGATAGACCAGTTGAGCCATGGATGGCATTATGTGAATTGTTAAACTATTGTTTGATTAATGTTGCCGTGCTGGCTTATATTAATTATGTTGATTATGATTTACGCTTCCATACTCTTTTTTTAGTTGTTGTTGTTGGACAAGGTTGTTGTTGCCATAGGTTTGATTGTTTCCTTTTTGCTGTTCGCTGAGATAGATTTTTGAGTATGCCACATTATCGTGCTCGGGAATCTATTTTAGTGCGGATGTGGTGTTCTTCTTCCTCTTTAGGAGAGGGGCGCTACATCTTGCTTTGTAACCTCACCTTTATGCCTTTAAACTTACTGTGCACTTATATTAAGCATGATTTGACTTCGATACTTGCTTATTTCATTGTTTCCATTGAGAATTTGAACTTATGTGCTATATATAATCGCTTAATGTGCTTTTATGTGTTCTATTGCTTTTGTTTAAGCCGTGCATCGTCATTAGTCTTATTTGATTGTGTCTTTATCTGTTGCAGACGATACTCATGTGGAATAGCGTACCGGTCTTGCTTTTGCATTCTCTTTTGATTAGCCAATAGGTGAGGCTTTCCGTTTCTGACTCCGATACTTATATGTATATTATATAAATAAGCCTGTCCCTCATAAGCCATGATTTATGGATTTGTTTTCACACCGTTTATACATACACTTAGTAAATATTTATGCTTAATACGTTTATGAAATTTATGGAAAATGTAACGACCCGCAATCTCCAAGTTCAAGATTAGCGCATTTATCGTAATTTGGACCGTTTACGGTCCTGACGTCTTTCACACTTGCACGTTTTCCAACTCTTGCATTAATGATTTTTATAAATCATCGATTTGGCATTTAAAACCCAAAGCATTAATTAGAAATTGATTTGCATCGTTTTGTCATTAACTGGGGTTAATTCGGTAATTTATATTTTAGCTCGTTTAACTTGATTTAGTAATTTAACGGTGTACATTGGACTGCGGTTTAATGTTTTAATAATGCATATTTTGTCGAGGTTCCAAATACTTTCATGAAATTCTAAATATTATTCATTAAATCATATTTTAAATAAAATTGCATGTTTAGCCCAAAATTATTTACACTTTAGCCCAACCCGGAATTGACTTTTCGTAAACTCATAAATTTTAATAAAACGAACCTCAATCTTTGTTAAGCATTTAATTTCGGTCATTTTGACACTAAGTACACCTAATTCCGACACTTTACACAATTTGCACATTTTTTGAGGATAGGGTATATTATGCAATTATTGGGAGATTTGGGGCCAAAATGAAAATTGAGAGAGAAGGAGAGCAGCAACGCGTGAACCATTTCTCCAAAATCGGGGATTTTGGAATTCTTCACCGATTGAAGCAAATGATATATGGAAATCGATCGTCTCAACGAGAGGAACACATTGGTTCCATTATTTCGAGCATTTGAACAACGATGGAGGCGCTGTGGCGGCGAGAAGGTGGCGCGGCAATGGGCTTCTCGTCGGAGGCTTTTCCGGCCACGGCGAGGCTTGGGCTTGGTCGGGAATGAAAGCCCTCGTCAAGGGGAGTCTTCTGGCGATGGTCTCATGGCCTGATTTGGCCGGACGGCGGCGAATCGAAGAGGAGAAGGCACAGCGGTCGACGTCAATTTCCGGCAATTTCAGGCGTAATTGAGGCGGTGCACCACTGTGGCTGGAACGGCCTTGAGGAGACGAAGCTTTTGGCACCGGTCTCAGGCCCTAACTCGACGGGACAGCGGCGCGCGGGCGGTGTACAGCCGAGGTAACGCTGGAGCTACCTCCAGCCACCATTTTCAGAGGGCTTTACATGGATTTCAACCTTCTCGACATGGGTAAGCCAATTTCGAAGTCAATTTTGTATTTCATTGAGCCGATTTCCGTTAATTTCGATTTTTTGGATTATAGGGTTTTGGAGCTTCAAAGTGAAATTAAATTCCGATGGATGATCCGATTGAGAAACGGTTTTGGAAGAAATGACGGGCTCGTCGAGAGGAACATTTCGGTATAAGGGTTCAACCATCGGAGGTGGTCCGGTGGCACTCCGGGATGGCAGGCAGTTTCCTGCATTATTGGCACTGTTCTGGCAGGAATCCGGTGACGGGGTCTTCGGACAGATCGTGCCCCTCGATGCAATGGTTCTAACGGCACTGGTATTACTCGAATCTGACTTGTCGTTTGTCTTTTATCGCATTTTTCGTATGATTGTGGTGAATTGTTGCTTTATGAATTATAGCTTATAGCTTCTAGCTTTCGAGCATGAATAACTTATATCCTAGCTTGGTTTAATTGTATAAATTGTTGAATATGGTTGTTGTATGATTGTGTAGTCGATCGGATGGGTTCTGGTTCGATTAGGCCAGAGATAGGCGTTGGTCTTAACTTGTTAGCTTTTGAGCTTTTGGGAAAAGCTATAAGTTGTACTTTAATTATTGTTGATTTAAATGAAACATACATGTTTGATGTTTAATTACAAGCTTAACCCCTGAGTAGTTTATGCTTAAATGTTATTATTAACCAATTGTTAATTGTTATTCGTTATTCCTCGTTTTACATGTTAAATGACCAAATTGCCCCTACTTGCTTTCTTATGTTTAAATGTTGATCGAGTATCTTTAAGCATGTTTGTATTTTGATAGCCGAGCGTCAGTGTTTGTTTTCTTGTCGTGTCAGTCATTCATCCTCTGGACCCCGTGTTTTTCAGGTGGGATCTTTGAGGCCGAATTATAATTGCTTGCTTGCTTGCTTTTCTCATTTGTCGAGCTACAGGTAAGGGTTTAAACTATTTTCAACTGGGGCAAGGACATACTTATATAGGTTTCGAAATAACGTATTATCCCGCCTTGCTTATTACTTGCTGTACTGCCTTCACTAATTCTTTATCTGCTTAGTCAAAACCTTTTGATAGCAAAACCTATGCATCTCCCAAATGATTTAAATGTTTTCAACTAGAGACAAGTAACTTATTTGTTTTAAAAGTAACCATTGATCTCGGAGGCACTTATAAGTAATGTCGTTAGGGACATCCATGCATGCTCCCGAAGCGTACGACGCTTATGAGTATTTCTTAGATCGTTACATCAACTTATCTCAAAAGCGCCTTTGGCCATTCATACATAACTACTTGCATCATTTTTCGAACGGCCCCTTTGGCCACCCAAACTGTTATTGATTTTAAAAGCGAGCCATGGACTGAATCATGACTTGGGCCCAAAGTATACAGGAGGTGAGCCTGGAGACGAGAGTCTAAGGCAAATCCCGATGTATACTTCTATGCGTGTTGACTTAGGCTGGTTAGGAGGTTGACTAGTCTAAGTTGATGCGGACGGTGCTAACCGCGTCTCCTTAATTCACTGTACGGTGGTGCTAATCGCGTCTCCTTAAATTCTGACTGAATCATGACTTTTGGTGGTGGAGTACTTGACTACGTGCTTCCATGATTTTCATGATTGGGAGTTATAAGGAGAGGGCCCGTTCTCGCTGGGACACATTATTGCATCACTTATTGCATTACTTGCTTGTCTAATTGATTTTCTGCTTTTGTTACAAGTCGAAGCACATTCCGGTTTTCTTCATTTAGCATATGTACTTCCCTATATATATATATATAAAAAACCCGGAAGCGTGACTCGAACTTGCGCAACTTAAGCCTCCTTTATTGTTCAAACTATTTAGTTGAATTACGAGTCGTTTTCACTTATTATTTTCCAACTTATTTATGCCATGTCTTTTGAACCTGTAATGGCCTCGTGACTCAACTAACATTCTTTCAATTGATCGGCTTGACCTTATGTGCAAATGTTTTCAAAGGATCCGGTTCGTCAACCTTTTGCGTTTTCAAATAAAGCCGAACCCGAATGTTGCTTTATGTTATAGTATCACAACTTATATTATTGTTTGTATCTTTATCAAAACGAGCAACGTTCACCCCTTTTTGGTTTTAAAAGAATAACGACGAACTGTGATCAATACCTATATTGTATAACCCCCCTACTGAGTATCCTTTATACTCACCCCTTCTATTTTGGTTCTTGCTTCAGGTAGACAGGTGGCGGTGTCACCTATCTTGTCAGTCGGCAATAGCAGGTCTAGGTTGGCTCTGGTTCATTATTTTGTCAGTGTCTCAACAACAGTCGAGTCTTTACTTTCTGAATTTATTTGGATTATTGTATTTAGCATTATGATTTAATTTATTTACTTTCTGTACTTACGTGCCCCTGATGTGGGATAGTTTAGTTGAGCCATGGACGGCATTGAATGGATAATTGTTTTAGATTTATTTTATGAATTATGTTTCCATGTATGGCATTTATGAAATTGAATTGTTGTTTCTGAATTCGCTTCCGCATTTCTCTGATTGTTGCTATTGTTGTTGGGGCGTCGTATTGCTGTTGCCGGAGTTTTGATCGAGTGCTTTCCGTTCGCCGGGATGAATTCTTGAATGGGTACATTTACCTTGTTTAGGAGTTCGTCTTGGTGCGGATGTGATGTCCTTTCTCCTCCTACGGAAAGGGGCGCTACAGTCTTTGGTATCAGAGCCTAGGTTCCTGAAAGGGAACCGAAAGCTCTAATATCTAGTCTTGTCTTGCTTTCAGTGTCTGCATGGGTTATGTCAGTCCGTGTCGAATTCGTGGTTCGATGAGTGTTTGTCATTTCAGGGTGCCTAAAATTGTGAAGGATTACGGTTAGCTTAATTAACCAACTGATGATCCTTTGCAAGTTTTTGTACTAAGGAAGACATAACGCGAGCCAAGCGTGGAATTCTTTGTTGCGTCTTATTTGGTTTCGGCGTATAGGTCGTGCGGCTTTAGGATCGCGATTTATTTGTTATGATGCCTCGTGTGGTTGCATACTAACCTCATCAGACATGCATATTGAAACTTTGTGATACAGAGATGATCAATGTAGCGCCCCGCTCTACAGCCCCTGAACCTGCACGGATTCCCAAGCCGAAGACGGCGCCTCAACCCGAGAACCCATACAAGCCAACGGGTCAATCCCGACACTTGGCAACAGTAGATCCCCAAAGGAAAAACATCTAAACAGCTCAGAATAAATAGCGGAAGCAAATTTAAATCATAATAACATAAATGCCACTCTGGGGCCAATTCAACTAATATATATATTTTAACACAGCCCATTCAGGGGCAACATAAAGTAAATATCAGGGGACGGGGATCAATATATCGTTATTAACAGGCCTGGATAAGAGAACAACTATCTAGAGAGTTAAAGACAACAATAGAGACTCGGAAAAACCAAAAAGGCCTATCTAAGCACTGTTGCCTATCCGACACGTGAGACATGTCGGTCTCTCAATCTACCTGAGGCAAGAACCAATGAAAGAGGGTGAGTCAAAAATACTCAGTGAAGATGTTAGAGCAAGTCGAGTCACGTTTCCGGTTTTTATAGAAAGTACATATGCAATAAGGAAGAAACCGGAATGTGCTTCGACTTGGATATTCAATAAAACGATAAAAGCAATAACGATATAAAGCGATAAATAAATATCCCGGCAAGAGTGGGCCTGCTCCTCCTTATTTCTCCACAATACATTATAAAAATCTCCATCGCCGGTGTCAAGCCAAGGAGCAACCCAAAGCTCGACTATTGTGAATTTTAGGAAAATGTGCAACGAATGCAACATCCACCATCGCTCCCAACCGTGGCTATCAACTCCTAACGGGCCACGATTGACGCTTAATTTTGGGAGAAGCACCTCGGATTACACCCTGGACGCTCGTCCCCAGATGCAACCTCCGGGTACCATCCCGGGCCCATTGAAATAACAATACTTTGCTCGCTTTGCAATAAGATTTTGAATGCCAAACGGGCAATTTGGGCAAATGGTGACGACGAAGGGGGTAAATCCGAAGTCAAACCGTCACGTAAAGGAAAGAGTTTTCTTGCCTTTTTTTGAAAACAAATCGATTTAGGTTACTATTATATAATTTTGATATCAAAGGATTTGAGGATAAAACCTAAAAGTATAAGCTCGAAATATGTAATACAACAATATGGGATTAAGGGGTTTCGCAAGTATACATATATGTTCAAGCCAGTTAAAACGATTTAAATCCTCACCTTGTGCTAAAAATAGGAAGCCTAGCAGCTAGACTCACTGGTCACCAACCTCTGACTGATCTGTAGACAAGACATGACCTAGACGAATTAATAACGACTCTAAAAGCGCAAATAAGCAATTATTTGACGAACGGCTAATCAAACATGTTCACAATCATGCATATTCCAATTATAGTATGTAAGGAAGCTATCATGTAAATTTCACGAAATTCCAACAAGTTGCCAAAATGCACATACTCAAAATTACACTATTCACAGCCCGAACGAGGGCGAAATTAAATAAACATTTCAAAATATTAATCTACAAGTTATAACGGTTCTATAGGTGAAAACGGTATAATTTTTGGAGTCCGTATACAAAAAGTCAACCAAAAATGTTGACCCGTGGACTCACTTGCCGAGAGCAACATTTGAAAAAGGCTGGAAAATTTTCTAAGTGTTTCACACCGGCTTGTGCACGGTCTTGAACACGGTGTCAAGACCGTGCACTCACACACGGCCATCTGCATGGTTTAGGCGCACGGGCTTGAGCCCGTGCAGGCACAAAGAGGTGCACACGGGCTCCTGCACGGTCTTGCTCAAGACCGTGCGTTAGCCTGTGCGGTTTAACAGCACACAGCAGAATGTTACGCGATTTCACAAAAATCGAACCAAAACTCATAAAAATCGTATTTATAGCGCAAATCAACACCCAACAGTCGTAACAATCAACAATCATCATCTAATAAACATTTACATACAATAATTTCACGAAATGATCAAGAAACGGGTGAGATCTAAGCATTTAACCTAAAAATCCCGAAATGACAAAATATTCTCAAAACATCTGAAATTCGTGAAAGAATTTGGGGAAATTGGTACCTAAAGAAAGGTATCGTTGAGAGGATCGTTTAGGTTCGATCGGCGCAAAATTCCACGGAGAAACGAGCTCGGCACGATCGATTAGGGCTTTGGGGGAAAATCCTCTTTTCTTCTTCTCTCTCTCTCTATTTCGAATAAGGGTTCAAATGAGGGTTTCGAGACTTTTATCAAATATTTCGAAATGTCAAAAAATACGAAGGGGTAGTTTGGTAAGTTTGGAAAGTCCAATTAAATGTACGTTGGCCAAATATATCTATTTAATATCAAACAAACGCAAATTAGACAAGGAATTTAAATACGCAAATAATATTATCACATTGGGTCGTATACGAAAATAATATATAATAATTCACATATTACGAGAACTTAGGGTTAAGAAAGATAATTAACGCGGGAAAATACTCACAATGATTCTCGGATTTCTGGGTCGTTACAATACTCCCCCCTGATGAGAATCTGGTCCCCAGATTCCATCTTTATCAGAAAAGCTCAGGATAAGCTTCTCTCATCTTAGCCTCCGTCTCCCAAGTAGACTGTTCGGTTGAACGGTTCCTCCAGAGAACTCTCACTAATGGAATCTGCTTGTGACGAAGCTGCTGGACCTTGCGATCCTGAATCTGAACTGGTTTCATCTCAATTGTCAAATCCGGCTCAAGCTGAACTCCGTCATCCTGGAGAACATGGGACTCGTCAGAGAAGTACTTGCGGAGTTGTGTGACATGGAAGACATTGTGGATCCCGGTAAGATGTGGTGGTAGATCCAAGCGATAAGCGGTGTTCCCGATCCGCTCTATGATCTCGAATGGACCTAAGTATCTCGGAGTAAGCTTCCCACCTCTACTGATCCTCGTGAATCCCTTCCTCGAGGAGGCCTTGAGAAAAACTCGATCTCCCACTTCGAACTCCAAATCTGGACGTCTCTTTTCAGCGTAGCTCTTCTGACGGTCCTGGGCTGCTTTTATTCTTTGTCGAATGGTTTGAACCTTATCAATCGCTTCTTGAATGTGATCCGGTGGAGTAGCTCTCTCGTGGCCATTGAATGACCACTTCCAATCCTCCAATTCCCAATAAAATCGGAGATCTGCACTTCCTCCCATAGAGAGCCTCATATGGCGGCATCCCAATCGAGGCTTGATAACTGTTGTTGTAAGAGAACTCGACCAAGGGCAAGTGTGAAATCCAACTCGTATGAAAATCGAGCGCACATGCCCGTAGCATATCACTTAGAAACCTGATCGTTCGCTCGGATTGTCCATCGGTCTAGGGATGTGCTGCAGAGCTAAATTTCAGGGTCGTTCCCAAGCCCTTGTGAAGTTCTTGCCAAAACTGAGCTGTGAACATAGGATCCCTGTCTGAAACGATACTCTCCGGAACACCATGAAGTCGGATGATTTCCTTCTGATACAGTTCTGCAAGTTGCTTGACCTTCGCTGTCTTTCGAACCGAAAGAAAATGAGCTGACTTGGTCAATTGATCGACGATGACCCAAATACTGTCGAAACCTCCACGAACAGTGGGCAATCCGGTCACGAAGTCCATAGTGATCTCCTGCCACTTGGAAGTAGGTACGGGAAGCGGCTGAAGAGTACCTCCAGGCCTTTGATGTTCGGCCTTGACTCTCTGACACGTTAGACAATGTTTCACATAGGTAGCCATGTCCCTTTTCATACCGTTCCACCAATACTGGGTTCTGAGATCACGATACATCTTGTTGCCTCCTGGGTGAACAGCATAAGCAGACTTGTGTGCCTCGTCGAGAATTCCACGCTTTAGGTTCGTGGGAACACAAACTCGAGTCCCGAAGCGAAGCAATCAGATGCCATCGATCTGGAACTTGGTGTTGGGATCATTTTGCATTCTGGCCTTGATCTTCTGAATGCCGGTATCCAAAATCTACTCGTCTCGGATTTGTTGGACTAGATCGGATTGGACTGTAAGGTTGGCAAGTCGAGGATACGATTCAACTCAAATCATCCTATCCTCTATAGGGATATCGGAAGATGATCCCTCCAAATGTGCCACGTGGGCCCTCCGACTCAAAGTGTCGGCAACCACGTTCGCCTTCCCAGGGTGATAATGAATACGACAATCATAATCCTCCAAGAATTCCATCCACCTTCTCTGTCTCCTGTTGAGATCCTTCTGCGTGAACAGATACTTCAAACTCTGGTGGTCCGTAAAGATGTCAAAGGTGACACTATACAGACAATGACGCCATTTCCCAAGGCAAATATCACCGCTGCAAGTTCCAAGTCGTGAATGGGATAGTTCTTCTCGGCATCTTTTAGCTTTTTAGAAGCATAAGCAACGACCTTCCCATTTCGCATCAACACGCACCCTAAACCTTCCTTGGACGCGTCGGTATAAACCGCATATCCCTCGTGTCCGTCCGGGAGAACAAGTATATGTGCAGTGGTCAATCTCGTTTTCAGCTCCTTGAAGCTGGCCTTGCACTGGTCGTCCCACTGAAAGGACACATCTTTACAAGTCAACTTCGTGAGTGGGGCCGCCAGTTTGGAGAAATCCTTAACGAATCGCCTCTAATATCCAGCCAATCCAAGGAAACTCCTAACTTCTGTTGGCGTCGTAGGCTGACTCCAACTCGTCACTGCCTCAATCTTTGATGGATCCACAGCAACCCCATTCCCGGAGATGAAATGACCAAGGAATGAAACCTCGTTGATCCAGAACTCGCACTTGCTAAACTTAGCATATAGGCTATGCTCTCGAAGCGTCTGTAGCACAATGCGAAGATGCTCGGCATGATCCTCGACCATCTTGGAGAAAACCAGAATGTCGTCGATGAAGATAACCACAAACTTGTCAAGGTAAGGCCGGAAAATCCTGTGCATCATATCCATGAAAGCTGCAGGGGCATTCGTCAAACCAAACGGCATCACAACAAACTCGAAGTGGCCGTACCGAGTGTTAAACCCGGTCTTACGTATATCCTGCTCTCGGATACGAAGCTGATAGTATCCCTGTCGAAGATCCAACTTCGAATATACCTTCGAGCCCTGCAATATGTCAAATAACTCCTCTATGTGGGGTAGAGGGTATTTGTTCTTCACTGTCATCCGGTTCAGCTCTCGGTAGTCGATGCACATTCTCAGCGTGCCATCCTTCTTCTTCACGAACAAAACCGGTGCACCCCAAGGAGAGATGATCGGTCTAATATAACCACTCTCTAGCAACTCTTCAAGTTGCATCTTAAGTTCCTTCAACTCGGCGGGAGCCATCCTGTACGGAGTCTTCGAATAAGGCTCCGATCCTGGGGCAAGATCGACTACGAACTCGATGTCACGATCGGAGGGTAGAGAGTTCAAACTCTCGGGAAAGACATCTGGGAAGTCTTTAATCACTTCCGTGTTCTCGAGCTTCCCTTGTTCATTCGGTTGGTTAAGTAAATAAGCGACGAAGGCCTGAGCTCCCTCTCGGATCAAACGAGAAGCCTCAATGAAAGAAATCTTCGGTGCCAAATCTGACTTCTCAAGAATACCCTTCACAATTGTCGCCTCAGTTCCAATCTGTACTGTCTTCTTGAAACAATCCACACTGACTCTGTGCTGATAAAGCCAGTCCATTCCAAGAATAATCCCATAACGCTGTAGCGGCAACTCGATCAAATCGGCGGGATAAACACGATCTCCTATCTTCAAAGGGCAACCCTTGAAGATCCTATCCGTAATGTATGAAGTCCCCAAAGGAGAACTGACTCGATACAGATAAGGCAGACTCTCCACGGGCATGCACAACTTAGTAGCAATATCAAGCGCAATAAACGAGTGTGTCGCACCCGGATCATATAATGCAGTAATAGGGATGTCATGAATATGCAGGGTACCTCCAATCACGTCGTGCAAATCGGGCTCAAGCTCCTCTCCTCCCAGTGCGAAGACTCTGGGCTGTACTCTCGGCTGACCGGCAGCCTGAATCGCCTTCGGAGGTGTGGCGAGAGCCCTCTTGATCGGACAAGAGTCCAGTATGTGATCAGGGGATGCTCAAAGTAAACACTGCCCCAGTCGCTTCCGGCAGAAGTCGGCGGTGTGGTTCGGCTTGTGGCAGAAGGAGCATGTGATCGGTGCAACAGCGGTAATTGGGGCCCTCTCAATATACCTGGGCCTCTTGTCGCCCGTAGAAGATCCAGATCCAGCAGTGAAAGGCCTCTTGCCCTTCTGAGAAAAGCCCTTAGGGGCGGAAGCAACAGGCACAGGAGCCCTACGACGGAGCCATAGCCCGTGTCACGGCCTCCTCATAAGTACGGAGGTCACTGCCAACCAACTCGCACCGAATCTCATCACGAAGGCCCTCCTTGAACTTCCTGGCCATCCTCCTGTCGTCGTCTTCCATGTGAGGAGCGTAGACGATCAATCTGGTAAACTTGGCCTCATACTGGCCCACGGTCATGCCTCCCTGAGAGAGGTTCATAAACTCCATCTCCCTCTGATCCCGAACAATCTCGGGCACATACTTCACACGGAACTCATGAAGAAACCGTACCCAAGTACGCGGGGTCTGTGCGGCAGTCCATCGCCTCTCAACAAAGCGCCACCAATCGAGGGCGGGTCCCCTCATCAAGAATAGAGCGAGCTCAATCCTCTGAAGGTCCTCAATCTCCAGAGCTCTAAACTTCTGCTCTAGTTCCGAAATCCAGGTCGTCCGGCTCGCCCTCAAAGACCGTAGGGCGATAGGACATGAATCGATCCATGGCTCGGGCGGTAGCATCCCGAGGGTTCGGTGGTGGCGGCTGATGCTGCTGCTGCTCCTGCTGAGCCTGCTGTACTATAAGCCTAACGGCATCGTATAAGGCGTTGGGCGGTGGAAAGCCCTCTGGTGGTGGGGGTGGCTCCTGTCGGCCTCGAGGTCGGACCATGGTGCCTGAAACAATGAGCTGGAATGCATGTGGGTTAATGATATGTTCAATTAATCACGTAACAATAACATATAAAAGCGCAAGTAAAGAAAAATAACACGAAACCTATATAGCCGTACGACCTAGACACGACACTTCTAGACAATAGAGCCTAAGGCTCTGATACCACTTCGGACTGTAGCGCCCCACTCTACAGCCCCCGAACCTGCACGGATTCCCAAGTCGAGGACGGCGCCTCAACCCGAGAACCCATACAAGCCAACGGGTCAATCCCGACACTTGGCAATAGTGGATCCCCAAAGGAAAAACATCTAAACAGCTCAGAATAAATAGCGGAAGAAAATTTAAATCATAATAACATAAATGCCACTCCGGGGCCAATTCAACTAATATATATATTTTAACACAGCCCATTCAGGGGCAACATAAAGTAAATATCAGGGGACGGGGATCAATATATCGTTATCAACAGGCCTGGACAAAAGAACAACTATCTAGAGAGTTGAAGACAACAATAGAGACTCGGAAAAACCAAAAAGGCCTATCTAAGCATTGTTGCCCATCCGACACGTGAGACATGTCGGTCTCTCAATCTACCTGAGGCAAGAACCAATGTGTAACGCCCCGAAAATCCGAATTATTAATTTGGTATGTCCGAATCGAACATTTGTGTAATTTAATATTTATTTGATACTTATTATGTAATTTTAGAATTTATTTCGTATATGATTGAATTTATGTATTTAAATTACAAATTGTCAATGTGCGTTTAATTATATGAATTTTGACTGTAATTACATGTTATTTGGACAACGTGAGTTTTCGAACTTAGTTTGCAAAATTACGACTTTGCCCCTTCGGTTTCTAAACCTTAGTCAATTTGACTAAGTCAATCTCTCTCTCTCTCACATTGCCATTCACGCTCAAACAAGAAAAAGGAGAAGAAAGAAAGAGAAAGAAAAAAAGAGAAGGAAGAAGAAAGGTTCCAACGATCGTCCCGACTCCGATTCCCGACGGATTCTCGACCCGTTTACGTCCACGAACTCTTCGCGATCTCATCTACGAGTAAGCCCTCACGAAATTTTTCGATTAATGCCTTCGTTACTTCGAATTTTTGGATTTTTGATAATAGTTATAGAATTTAGGTTTTATATGATTTTGATAGAAAATGTGGATGGATTTTCGTGTTTATCGTTTCTATATGAAGCATATATGTTGTAGATGATTATATGTGAGAATTAGGGTTTAATTTGCATGATTTAGTGATTATATGTTGGATTAGGGTTTGATTTTCGCGAGTTTCTGAGCTTCTGCTTGTTCTGCGATTTTTGATCGCACACAGCCTGTTGCACACGGCCTTGAGGCCGTGTGCATGAGACCGTGTGCGAGGGATGAATTGCGCACGGGCTGTGCACACGGCCTTGAGGCCGTGTGCATGAGGCCGTGCGCATTTCTTGAGTGTGCACGGCCTCGCAACACGGCCGTGCACAAGGCCGTGTGGAAGGCTCGAACAGCACCCTGACCTTCTGTAAGTCAGGGTACAAAATTGGCCTACGGGTCCCGCTTCGGCTCGTCTTTTCCAAATTCTTTCTTCGCTCGTGTATTCGATATGTATGATATAGATAGGAATTACATGATTTGTGAATTTACGACATGTTCGGGTATGTGAATAGTGCATTTTAAGTTTTCGTTAAATTTTCTAACTTTTGCATGTGAAGTCCGATTTTCCGGAAATTCGAATGCATGCTTCTTTATGATATTCTAAGCATGTCCGTAAAGTTTCGTTGCATTTGGAATTGAGTTACATTTTAAATTTGCGATTTACTCCGTTTCCGTTTGAGAATTTGAACCTAAGTGATTTATTTAATTGTATAACGTGCTCCTATGTGTTCTAATTCTTTCGTATAAGCCGTGCGTCGTCTTTAGTCTTATTTGGTTGTGTCTTGGTATTTTTGCAGACGATACTCCTGTGGAGTAGCGCCGGTTCTTGCTCTTTTTGCTCATCTTTTGCATAGCCAGGTGAGGCTTTCCGTTTCTGTTTCCAGTATTACTACGTATATATATATAAATAAGCCTCTCCCGATATAAGCCACGTTTATGTTTTGTTTTCACACCGTTTATATATATACTTAGTAGATATTTATGATTATTATGTTCATTTGATTTATCGAAAATTATTTGATATGAAAAAGTATTACGTATAGTCTTCGAAATGTTTACGAAAGAGACATGTAAAACCTTTTTGTTTCTAAGGCGAACTTTGGCCTTCGGCCTCGCATATGACATGTCTCGAACGGTCTTTTGGCCAACCCGAAATGTTTGAAAAGCGAGTTATGAATTGTTTGCATGATCGTTTGGGCCCGGAGTAAGAGCGATAGGACGAAGTCGGTAGACGTCGGGTCTACGGCGTAAATCCTATGGTTTCCTCCATTTGGGAGCTCGGGGTGAGGCCGGAGTGGCAGCCCTTTGAGTACCTGAGTTATTCTAGTCAGTTACGAGTAGTTCGGATTTAGCGGTCCGTCTACATTGGAGGCATAAGGGTGGTTTTCGGTTTTTATGTTCGGATATTGGAGTTCAGGGCTCGACTCGCCGAGTCATAAGATATGTTTTGTTTTATGTTAAATCACCACCCGATTACGAAAACCTTTCTTTTATGTTGATTTCTTTTACTTTAAAATTGGTGATTTATTTTCCGTCTTGTTATATACCTTATTATTCCCTCCTCACTTAGTCGTTTGACTAACCCCCTCTGTTTTACCCTGTACTGGTTTCAGGATACTAGGCGGGATCTGCGTCGTCGTCGTCGCGTCTTAGAGTTACATTCTTTTTGCTCATGTATAACTCTCATTCAGTATGGCTATGATTTATGTCTTTTGATTTTAGGATTTATTAGAATGTATTCGGGATTTTGTATTGAACCCGTTATTATATAATTATCGGGATATTGTACCGAACCCGTTTGTTATTTAATTAAGTGAATTTCGTTAGCCTTGATGGGCTTTAATAATTGTGCAATTTATCATGCTTTAATGTTGGATTATTTCGCTTCCGCACTTCTGTCTCGTTGTTTATTTAAAACCCCCGCCTAGTAATGGAGTAAATGCTTGCCGTTCGCCGGGTTTCGATTCGGGTCGGATCCCATTCCGGCTTCGGGTCGGGTCTCGGTGCGGGGCGTGCGTTACCCGTTTGGAGCGCCCGCTACACAATGAAAGAGGGTGAGTCAAAAATACTCAGTGAAGATGTTAGAGCAAGTCGAGTCACGTTTCCGGGTTTTATAAAAAGTACATATGCAATAAGGAAGAAACCGGAATGTGCTTCGACTTGGATATTCAATAAAACGATAAAAGCAATAACGATATAGAGCGATAAATAAATATCCCCGCGAGAGTGGGCCTGTTCCTCCTTATTTCTCCACAATACATTATAAAAATCTCCATCATCGGTGTCAAGCCAAGGAGCAACCCAAAGCTCGACTATTGTGAATTTTAGGAAAATGTGCAACGAATGCAACATCCACCATCGCTCCCAACCGTTGCTATCAAGTCCTGACGGGCCACGATTGACGCTTAATTTTGGGAGAAGCACCTCGGATTACACCCTGGACGCTCGTCCCCAGATGCAACCTCCGGATACCATCCCGGGCCTATTGAAATAACAATACTTTGCTCGCTTTGCAATAAGATTTTGAATGCCAAACGGGCAATTTGGGCAAATGGTGACGACGAAGGGGGTAAATCCTAAGTCAAACCGTCACGTAAAGGAAAGAGTTTTCTTACCCTTTTTTGAAAACAAATCGATTTAGGTTACTATTATATAATTTTGATATCAAAGGATTTGAGGATAAAACATAAAAGTATAAGCTCGAAATATGTAACACAACAATATGGGATTAAGGGGTTTCGCAAGTATACATATATGTTCAAGCCCAGTTAAAATGATTTAAATCCTCACCTGGTGCCAAAAATAGGAAGCCTAGCAGCTAGACTCACTGGTCACCGACCTCTGACTGATCTATAGACAAGACAGGACCTAGACGAATTAATAACGACTCTAAAAGCACAAATAAGCAATTATTTGACGAACGGCTAACCAAACATGTTCACAATCATGCATATGCCAATTATAGTATGTAAGGAAGCTATCATCTAAATTTCACGAAATTCCGACAAGTTGCCAAAATGCACATACTTAAAATTACACTATTCACAGCCCGAACGAGGGCGAAATTAAATAAACATTTCAAAATATTAATCTACAAGTTATAACGGTTCTATAGGTGAAAACAGTATAATTTTTGGAGTCCGTATGCAAAAAGTCAACCAAAAATGTTGACCCGTGGACTCACTTGCCGAGAGCAACATTTGAAAAAGGCTGGAAAATTTTCTAAGTGTTTCACACCGGCTTGTGCACGGTCTTGAACACGGTGTCAAGATCGTGCACTCACACATGGCCATCTGCACGGTTTAGGCGCACAGGCTTGAGCCCGTACAGGCACAAAGAGGTGCACACGGGCTCCTGCACGGTCTTGCTCAAGACTGTGCGTTAGCCCGTGCGGTTTAACAGCACACAGCAGAAAGTTACGCGATTTCATGAAAATCGAACCAAAACTCATAAAAATTGTATTTATAGCGCAAATCAACACCCAACAATCGTAACAATCAACAATCATCATCTAATAAACATTTACATCCTATAATTTCACGAAATGATCAAGAAACGGGTTCGATCTAAGCATTTAACCTAAAAATCCCGAAATGACAAAATATTTTCAAAACATCATAAATTCGGGAAAGAAATTGGGGAAATTGGTACCTGAAGAAATGTATCGTTGAGAGGATCGTTTAGGTTCGATCGGCGCGAAATTCCATGGAGAAACGAGCTCGGCACGATCGATTAGGGCTTTGGGGGAAAATCCTCTTTTCTTCTTCTCTCTCTCTTTATTTCGAATAAGGGTTCGAATGAGGGTTTCGAGACTTTTATCAAATATTTCAAAATGTTGAAAAATACGAAGGGGTAGTTTGGTAAGTTTGGAAAGTCCAACTAAATGTATGTTGGCCAAATATATCTATTTAATATCAAACAAACGCAAATTAGACAAGGAATTTAAATACGCAAATAATATTATCACATTGGGTCGTATACGAAAATAATATATAATAATTCACATATTACGAGAACTTAGGGTTAAGAAAGATAATTAATGCGGGAAAATACTCACAATGATTCTCGGATTTCTGGGTCGTTACAATCAAACACTGTCTTCCTTTGAGATAGGACCCTACAGAAGGATACTAACTTGGTGGATACAGCTTATGAGATTGGTCCTATACTCAGAAGGATTCGTGAAAGGTACGCAACTCATAATAGTCATTGCATTAGAACATCGCTTGTAACTTGTCTTAAATGTATTTGTGCTATTACCTGTTGTCCTTTTACTTCGTGTGAGTTTCTCTACAGGTTTTAGCATTGGTACTGTTTAACCTATGTGCTCCATCCGTAAATGTGGGTAAGCAAGGACAACAGCCAGACTTGATAAACGGAATGACACAATAGCACAGGGTCGTAATCGGGTGTGGACAAGCTACGAGAGCGATGGGTTTGGATTGTATGACAGCAAAGGAAACATATACTTCAGCCAGTTTCAGAGCATCTTCAGGGTCAACCGAGGGTCGAGGCAGATCATTTTGATGTGACCTTTTTGAGAACGATGACAGAATAGAACTCACGAAGATTGAAATCTACTGTGAGTCAGAATCAAACTAAGACACTATCAAACCTGAAGAGCACCGGAATCAGCAGAGTGCTACAGATGAATTGTTCGACCTTTCGAACTTTACATCCTTGGTTACCGCGATCGACTCAGAGATACTACTCGTGGTACGAGGGTAGTAAAAGAGAGAGTTACTGGAGGACAATGGTTACCAATTTGAGCACCGTTAAGATAAAGCCAGTTGATGACAGCTACCTTGAATAGCGAGATAGATGATAACATGATCTCAGAAGTACATTTGACAATCAGATTTCGAAATAGGTTCAAGAGATGAAGAGATATTTGGGTTGAAGATCGGGATCGCGGTACAGATGTTTCACTTTCAGGTGGAGCGTGGGAACAGATCAGGATCAACAAAGGAACCATATCCGTGGAAGCTTTCTTACAGATGGAGTCACTACCGAGGTCAACCGAGCTTTGGAATATGATCAGTATCTCATCCTTCTAGAGATACTATCCGACGAGTTACGTGATCTACTATGGGACAGAGTACAGCAGAACCAGAGGTGACAATAGAAATGGAGACAGTTCGGAACCAGAATTTGATACAGTAAAGGGAACATATCAGAAACCAACAGATGTCGCCAGTGCAAACTTGTGAAGGGAATGAAACATCGATCAACCGAATGGTGAAATGAAGAATGGGTAAAGGAGTTCGATCCGAGTCAGGCGTCGGGCTGGAATAGAGTTCGAGGATCAGATACCTTTAAGGAGTCAACTTCTGACCAGACAGAGTCACCATGGATTTCGAGGATCTCAAACCACATTAGAGATCGGATGAGCTTATGTGTTTAATTGCTTTAAATATTTGTTAAGTGTTTCGTGTGACTTACGTGCTTTAACTACCTTTTAATTCTTACTTGCGCTGATTGAATGATTCGTTGATTAGGCTTTACATGATCTCTGTGTGGATAGTGCCGAATTCGATAGCCTCGTTATGCGCTATTAGAAAGTGCTAAGGACAAGGAGTTCTTAGTCGACTAGGAGCGATTCTGTCCTAAAAGTGCCTCGTATTGTGCAACAGGGAGAGCTCCTTGGGTGAGGGACATCAACTCTCTTTCTCGGCTGTCACGTACCACTTGCGGCACGTACTTCTCTCCAAAGTCGGATAGGAACCGTGACCAAGTGTACGGAATTCCCTCAGCGATCCATCTCTGTTCTATGTAGCGCCACCAATCCTTAGCTGGTCCTCTCATGAGAAAGATGGCATACTCGACCCTCTCGGGGTCACCGCAGCGTATTACTCGAAAGATTCACTCCAGATCGGCTATCCAGGCCTCGGCCTTAAGGTCATCTGGTTCACCCACGAAGCAAGGTGGGTTGTAGTGCAGAAATCTGTCCAGGGGCTGGCCCTCGGCTTGTCTCGCAGGCACATGCTGCTTGTAACGACCCGAAAATCCGATTTTCGATTCGGTATATTTTAATCGAGTAATTATGCAATTTATTATTTTAATTTGATGTTTATTCTGAGATTTTTGATAATTTTGTAAATGAGTGAATTTAGATATTTAAATCACAAATTGTCAACGTGCGTTTAATTATATGAATTTTAACTGTAATTACGTATTATTTGGACAACGTGAGTTTTCAAACTTATTTTGCGAAATTACTAAAATGCCCCTTCGACTTTTAAACCTAGTCAACTTAATTGACTAAGTCACACTCTCTCATCTCACTCTCGTTCACAACCAGCAAGAAATAAAGAGAGAAAAGAAAAGAGAAGGAAAAAGAGAAAGAGAAGGAAGGAAGTTCAATCGATCGTCCCGACTTCGTTTCCCGACGGATTTTCGAATCGTTTACGCCTACGAATTCCTCGCGATCTTTTCTACGAGTAAGCTTCTAACGATTCTCTCGTGTAATGTCTTCTATACTTCGTTTTTCTCGTTTTTGTGAATAGTTGTAAAATTTAGGTTTTATATGATTTTGATAGTAATTGTGGATGGATTTTCGTGTTTATCGTTTCTATATGTAGATTATATGTTGTAGATGATTATATGTGAAAATTAGGGATTGATTTGCATGATTAATCGATTTAATGTTGAATTAGGATTGATTTTCGCGTATTGGGTTTGATGTTCTGCATGTTCTGCTCAATTTTTACGCACACGGGCCATGCACACGGGGTGTGGCAAGCCCGTGTGGGTGTTCACGGCCTCTTGCACGGCCGTGCAAGAGACCGTGCGTGTTTGGGGATGGTGCACGGGCTGTGCACACGGCCTTGAGGCCGTGTGCATGAGGCCGTGCGCGTTGTATGATTGTGCACGACCTCGGCACACGGCCGTGCACAAGGCCGTGTGGCCTGGTCGAACAGTGCCCTGACCTTCTGTTAGTCAGGGCACATTTTACACTACGGGTCCTTCCGAGACTCGTCTTTTCCGAATTCTTTGTTCGCTCGTGTATTCGATATATATGAAATAGATATGAATTGCATGATTTATGAATTTACAACATGTTCGGGTATATGAATAGTGCGTTTGAAGTTTTCGTTAAATTTTCTATGTTTTGCATGTGAAGTCCGATTTTCCCAAAATTCGAATGCATACTTCTTTATGATAATTTAAGCATGTCCGTAAAGTTTCGTTGCATTTGGATTTGATTTGTATTTTAAATGCATGAATTACTCTGTTTTCGTTTGATAATTTGAACTTAAGTGCTTGATTTGATTGTGTAACGTGCTCCTATGTGTTTTAAAATTCTCGTATAAGCCGTGCGTCGTCTTTAGTCTTATTTGGTTGTGTCCTGGTATTTTTGCAGGCGATACTCCCGTGGAGTAGCGCCGGTTCTAGCTTTTTTGCTCTTATTTTGCATAGAAGCCAGGTGAGGCTTTCCGTTTCTGTTTCCAGTATTATTATGTATATATATAAATAAGCCTCTCCCGATATAAGCCACGTTTATGTTTTGTTTTCACACCGTTTCTATATATATACTTAGTGGATATTTATGCTTATTATGTTCATTTGATTTATCGAAAATGATTTGATATGAAAAAGTACTATGTATAGTCTTCGAAATGTTTTCGAAAGAGACATGTAAAACCTTTTGTTTTCTAAGGCGAACTTTGGCCTTCGGCCTCGCATATGACATGTCTCGAACGGTCTTTTGGCCAACCCGAAATGTTTTGAAAAGCGAGTTAAGAAATGTATGCATGTTCGTTTGGGCCCGGAGTAAGAGCGATAGGACGAAGTCGGTAGACGTCGGGTCTACGGCGTAAATCCTATGGTTTCCTCCATTTGGGAGCTCGGGGTGAGGCCGGAGTGGCAGCCCTTTGAGTACGTGAGTTATTCTAGTATGTTACGAGTAGTTCGGGTTTGCAGTCCGTCTACATTGGAGGAATAAGGGAGGTTTCCGGTTTTATGTTTTGGATATTGGAGTTCAGGGCTCGACTCGCCGAGTCATATGATAAGTTATGTTTTATGTTAAATCACCACTCGATTACGAAAACCTTTCTTTTATGTTGATTTCTTTTAAGTTTAAAATTGGTGATTTATTTCCCGTTTTATTATATACATTATTATTCCCTCCTCACTTAGTCGTTTGACTAACCCCCTCTGTCTCACCCTATATTGGTTTCAGGATACTAGGCGGGATTCGTCGTCGTCGTCGTAGAGTTGTATTTATTTTCTCATGTATATTCCTTTTACCGTATGATATGAATTATGTTTTAGGATATTAGGATTTTATTTAATTTGTATTCGGGATACTGTATCGAACCCGTTTGATATTATGTAATTGAATTTCGTTAGCCTTGGTGGGCTTTAATAATTGTGTATTTATTATGTTCTATTGCTTTGATTATTTATATTGCTTCCGCGTCTCTGTCTTTTGTTGTTTTGAAAACCCCGCCTAGTGATTGAGTAAATGCTTGTCGTTCGCCGGGTTTCGGTTCGGGTCGGATCCCATTTCGGCTCCGGGTCGGGGCTCGGTGCGAGGCGTGCGTTACCCGTTTGGGGCGCCCGCTACAGTTGGTATCAGAGCTTCTTTGGTCCAATGGCCTAATGTAACGACCCGAAAATCCGATTTTCAATTCGGTATATTTTAATCGAGTAATTTCGTTATTTATTATTTTATTTAATATTTATTCTGAGATTTTAGAATAATTTCGTAAATGAGTGAATTTTATAATTAAATCACTAATTGTCAATGTGCGTTTAATTATATGAATTTTAACTGTAACTACGTATTATTTGGACAACGAGAGTTTTTAAACTTATTTTGCGAAATTACTAAAATGCCCCTTCGACTTTTAAACCCTAGTCAACTAAATTGACTAAGTCATCCTCCCTCATCTCTCTCGTTCACTACAACAAGAAGGAAAGAAAGAAAAGAAAAGAGAAGGAAAAAGAGAAAGAGAAGGAAGAGACTTCAATCGATCGTCCCGACTTCGTTTCCCGACGGATTTTCGAATCGTTTACGCCTACGAATTCCTCCCGATCTTTTCTACGAGTAAACTTCTAACGATTCTCTCGTTTAATGTCTTCTATACTTCGTTTTTCTCGTTTTTGTGAATAGTTGTATAATTTAGGTTTTATATGATTTTGATAGTAATTGTGGATGGATTTTCGTGTTTATCGTTTCTATATGTAGATTATATGTTGTAGATGATTATATGTGAAAATTAGGGATTGATTTGCATGATTAATCGATTTAATGTTGAATTAGGATTGATTTTCACGTATTGGGTTTGATGTTCTGCATGTTTCTGCTCATTTTTACGCACACGGGCCATGCACACGGGGTGTGGCAAGCCCGTGTGGGTGTACACGGCCTCTTGCACGGCTGTGCAAGAGACCGTGCGTGTTTGGGGTTGGTGCACGGGCTGTGCACACGGCCTTGAGGCCGTGTGCATGAGGCCGTGCGCGTTGTTTGATTGTGCACGGCCTCGGCACACGGCCGTGCACAAGGCCGTGTGGCCCGATCGCACAGTGCCCTGAACTTCTGTAAGTCAGGGCCCGTTTTACACTACGGGTCCCTCCGGGACTCGTCTTTTCTGAATTCTTTCTTCGCTCGTGTATTCGATATATATGAAATAGATATGAATTGCATGATTTATGAATTTACAACATGTTCGAGTATATGAATAGTGTGTTTTAAGTTTTCGTTAAATTTTCTAACTTTTGCATGTGAAGTCCGATTTTCCCGGAATTCGAATGCATACTTCTTTATGATAATTTAAGCATGTCCGTAAAGTTTCGTTGCATTTGGACTTGATTTGCATTTTTTAATTTGAGAATTACTCTGTTTTCGTTTGAGAATTTGAACTTAAGTGATTGATTTAATTGTATAACGTGCTCCTATGTGTTTTAATATTTTCGTATAAGTCGTGCGTCGTCTTTAGTCTTATTTGGTTGTGTGCTGGTATTTTGCAGATGATACTCCTGTGGAGTAGCGCCGGTTCTAGCTTTTGCTCTTATTTTGCACACGCCAGGTGAGGCTTTCCGTTTCTGTTTCCAGTATTACTACGTATATATATAAATAAGCCTCTCCCGAAATAAGCCACGTTTATGTTTTGTTTTCACACCGTTTATATATATATACTTAGTAGATATTTATGCTTATTACGTTCATTTGATTTATCGAAAATGATTTGATATGAAAAAGTACTATGTATAGTCTTCGAAATGTTTATGAAAGAGACATGTAAAACCTTTTGTTTTCTAAGGCGAACTTTGGCCTTCGGCCTCGCATATGTCATGTCTCGAACGGTCTTTTGGCCAACCCGAAATGTTTGAAAAGCGAGTTATGAACTGTATGCATGATCGTTTGGGCCCGGAGTAAGAGCGATAGGACGAAGTCGGTAGACGTCGGGTCTACGCCGTAAATCCTATGGTTTCCTCCATTTGGGAGCTCGGGGTGAGGCCGGAGTGGCAGCCCATTGAGTACCTGAGTTATTCCCGTTAGTTATGAGTAGTTCGGGTTTGCAGTCCGGCTACATTGGAGGAATAAGGGTGGTTTCTGGTTTTATGTTTTGGATATTGGAGTTCAGGGCTCGACTCGCCGAGTCATATGATAAGTTATGTTTTATGTTAAATCACCACCCGATTACGAAAACCTTTCTTTTATGTTGATTTCTTTTAAGTTTAAAATTAGTGATTTATTTCCCGTTTTATTATATACATTATTATTCCCTCCTCACTTAGTCGTTTGACTAACCCTCTCTGTCTCACCCTATATTGGTTTCAGGATACTAGGTGGGATTCGTCGTCGTCGTCGTCGTAGGGTTTTATTTATTTTATTCATGTATATTCTTTTCCCGTTTGACTTTTATTACGTTTTATGAATTTTGGAAATTCTGATATCATGTTGTATTCGGGATTTTATATACTTTGAACCCGTTATTATATTTATCGGGATACTGTACAGAACCCGTTTGATAATTATATAAATGAATTTCGTTAGCCTTGGTGGGCTTTAATAATTGTGTATTGATTATATTCTATTGCTTTGATTATTTATATTGCTTCCGCGTCTCTGTCTTTTCGTTGTTTTTGAAACCCCGCCTAGTAATTGAGTAAATGCTTGCCGTTCGCCGGGTTTCGGTTCGGGTCGGATCCCATTTCGGCTCCGGATCGGGGCTCGGTGCGGGGCGTGCGTTACCCGTTTGGGGCGCCCGCTACACCTAAGCTCTGAATCGTCGTGTTTTGTTGGTTTGGTCGGTCGTTGTGTGCCGGTGTAACTTAGGGAATTGCACTCACCAGTGTTAAAGAACGCTTAGTGTTTGAATTGTCACGGATCTTTGTTGGATGATCAACAACAAAAGATCTTTTACAATCAAAATACTGGGATGGGCTTGGATATAGGTGGATGTGAAACTCAAGGTTGTACTTGCCATGCCTGGTTGTCTGTCGTGTCCGGTTGTGTCTAGGTCGTACGGCTTAGGACTTCTGTGAAGTTGTGCAAATGTGCTAAGTGCTTATGTGAACACTAAGTGAACATTACTTGCCTATGTGTTTACAGCTTTGCATGCTCACTTACCTGTCATGCATAACTGTTAATGGTTTTACAGGATGTCTCCACGTCGTTGTCCCTGTGGACAGTCTTCGTCATCTTCATTGACACCTCAGACCGATCCACCGATTCCAGCCGGAATTTCGAAAACATTAAGACAGTTCATCGCTCATGCCCCTAAAGGAAATGCTGAGCAGGAAGCGTGGGCTCAATTTCTCAGATTCGAACCACCGCAATTTGAAGGTGCCCCGGATGAAATTATTGCCGAGGCATGGATATCGGCTCTAGAAAATATTTTTAGGATTATGGAATATCCGGACCCTCTAAGAGTCGGGTTTGCTATTTATTTGATGATTGGAGCTGCACAGGAATGGTGGAAGCAGATTGAACAACGATGGGAACGCGAGCATGTAGCCCCGACTTGGGATCAATTCTTGACTGAGTTCCGGGCTGAATACATTACGAGGATTGTTCGTCAGCAAAACGAAAGTGAAATTCAGGCCCCCGTTCAGCCTATTCCTCCCCAACCTCAGGGATATCCACGACCCGTATGTGGGTTCTGTAAGGGCCCGCATTTAGAGGCCAAATGTTGGAAGAAGAATGGACTGTGCTATGGATGTCGTAGCGCCGACCACAAAGTAAATCTATGTCCGAAGAAGAGACCGGTACCGCGGGGAACAGCTCAGCCTCAGACCTACGCTAGTATTGACGCCTTGGAAGGCGATACTGAGGAAGCACATCCAGCGATTTCTACAAGGCCATTTACACATTCAGGGTCTTCCTCCGAAAAGAAAACCTTCTCGGTATCTTCATCGAAACAGAATGTACCTCCTAAACCGCAAGGAACGCCAGTATGTGGCTTTTGCCAAAGAGATCATCAAGAGTCAGAATGTCGAAAGAAGCAAGGATGTTGCTTCTCATGTGGAAGTCCGTCTCATCTTCGTACAAATTGCACGAGAAAGAGAATGTCGAGACGAGCCAAGAGGGCGAAGCTTGATCTTGTGTGAACGATCCAGGTATATTGCATTGTCATGACATTCATCCTAAATTAATTTAATTTCATATTATGTGAATTTAGAAATTATGTGCGTTAAGCATATTATATTATACATGTGATTTCGATGTTATTATTCGTGTTTAAATTTTGTGAAGTTTGTGTGGTTTTAATCACATGAACTGCCCCTGTATGCCTTGCACGGTCTCGCCACACGCCGTGACGAGACCCTGTGCACTTATCTCACACGGCCTTGTTGCACCCTGTGCGAGAGGCCGTGCGCATGAATACACATGGGCTCGTCACACGCCGTGACGAGAGCCCGTGCGTGTTTGTCCTCACGGGGTCGTCACACGCCGTGACGATACCCCGTGCGTGTTTCTCACACGGCCTCATCACACGCCGTGACGAGAGGCCGTGCGCATTTCTTCCAGGTTTTAAAATGGTCAGTAGCTTCTCATTCTCGCGCACACCCTCACTTTTTCTCCTTTTTCATGCGAAAATCCCCCTTATTTTTCCCCCAATTTTCTCCCATCTTTGAGCTCGTTTAATTCTCGATCTAGACGACGGATTTTCGTGAGATTTTGAAGGTGTGTTGTCTGCAGCAAGTTCTTGATATTGTTGAAATTTGGGCTCGATCCGTTATACCGATCTCACAAAAATCTTCGCCCGAAGTAGCGCACGCCAAGTGTTCGGTAAAAGTCTCGAGTGAAAAATTTGCAACTTATTCCTTCAATTCACAACAACTCCAACTCTAATATGGAAGGTGCTCGTGAAGCTCGTGGTGGACGTCGGGCAAGGGAATTACCCGACATAGCGGCACCGGAAGGTTACCAAGTGGATTTGGGTAATGAAGACGATCAAGATGTCTTCAACCGGTTAATGGAACGACCGGTTAGAGCTACGCAATTTCTAGATATGGAGGCTATGTACCAATTGGGTCTTGGCGAAGGGATCTCCCGTTACATCGAAAACATTGGGTGGGCTAATTTTTTGAGTATTCAAAGGCCATCCTATCGCCGACTCACTTGTGAATTTTTAAGCTCTCTTAAGGGCGCGGCATTTCCGGACGACATCGAGATGCCGATAGGAATCCACTTCAGGGTGTTCAACTGTGACTATACGCTTTCATACCGGAAGTTGTCCGAGTATTTTCAATTGGATGTTACGGCACCTAGGAGACGTGCCGATGGATGGAATCAAGCCGAGGCTTGGAGACGTATCTCTACCTCCACCGAAATATTTAACTCCGGCGTATCCAAGGCCACGATGCTCATCACCACTCAATTGAGAATTTTGCATAGAGCCGTGTCTCGATCGGTTCTAGCCAGAGGAGACAGTCCGGGTGCGGTGAACACCGAAGATTGTCTAATACTCGATCATATGGTACGAGGGGTCAGGTTCAACCCCATCTCGTACATGATGGACCATATGATGTATATCTCCACTCGGTCGACAGGAGAGATTCGAGTTGGCTCATACATCACCGCCATTCTGGAGTGTGCCCAAGTGGAAGGGCTCGATACCCAGGTTCCCGTTGGAGGTTCGACCTCAATTAGCTACGGCACTCTAGCTCAAATGGCGATCTGCACGAAGGGTCCGAGGCGGAACGACCCATATATTCTGGTAGATGGACTACCTTTATGGGAAGCTGACCAAGAGGATGCTCCCGAAGAAGGACCTTCAGACCCAGAGGTCCGAGAGCAGGCTCAGCATATCTACTCCCAGCTGATGAGTCAGGATGCCTCTATTCCCGAGTCTTCACGTGGCAGAAGAAGCACTCAGCACCAGGAGTCGATAGACCTGCAACAATTTTATTCAGAGTTCACTGACTACCGACGTGTGACTGATGAGAGATTTGCCCAGCAGGAGAGGCAGATCAACAAGGGCTTTGCAGCTCAGCGAGCTCACATTGATAGTCAGTACACAGCCTTGCAGGCAGAGCTTCAGAGATCTATATCAAAGATGCAGAGGTCACTATCTGAGCAGCTGGATCAGTATTTCCGCCCGGGTCCTGACGAGCCTTGAGCTATCTATTTTATTTTATTTTATTTTCTTCTTTCTCGCTACATTGTTTAGGATTTGATGTAAGTTTATATTTTGAATGACTCTGAATTTTAATTTCGAATATTAAGTGTTTTAAGTGTTTATTATGAAGGACGTATTATTTTGTGATTTAATTGCATTTGAATGTTCGATTTAATTCGCGTTATTAGAATTTCCTTTAGGTTATGCTCTTCTTAACTAACTCCGAGACCGGAAGAGAATCTGAGGACAGATTCTTCTGAAGTGGGGAGTATTGTAACGACCCGAAAATCCGATTTTCGATTCGGTATATTTTAATCGAGTAATTATGCAATTTATTATTTTAATTTGATATTTATTCTGAGATTTTTGATAATTTCGTAAATGAGTGAATTTAGATATTTAAATCACAAATTGTCAACGTGCGTTTAATTATATGAATTTTAACTGTAATTACGTATTATTTGGACAACGTGAGTTTTCAAACTTATTTTGCGAAATTACTAAAATGCCCTTTCGACTTTTAAACCTAGTCAACTTAATTGACTAAGTCACACTCTCTCATCTCACTCTCGTTCACAACCAGCAAGAAATAAAGAGAGAAAAGAAAAGAGAAGGAAAAAAAGAAAGAGAAGGAAGGAAGTTCAATCGATCGTCCCGACTTCGTTTCCCGATGGATTTTCGAATCGTTTACGCCTACGAATTCCTCGCGATCTTTTCTACGAGTAAGCTTCTAACGATTCTCTCGTTTAATGTCTTCTATACTTCGTTTTTCTCATTTTTGTGAATAGTTGTATAATTTAGGTTTTATATGATTTTGATAGTAATTGTGGATGGATTTTCGTGTTTATCGTTTCTATATGTAGATTATATGTTGTAGATGATTATATGTGAAAATTAGGGATTGATTTGCATGATTAATCGATTTAATGTTGAATTAGGATTGATTTTTGCGTATTGGGTTTGATGTTCTGCATGTTCTGCTCAATTTTTACGCACACGGGCCATGCACACGGGGTGTGTCAAGCCCGTGTGGGTGTTCACGGCGTCTTGCACGGCCGTGCAAGAGACCGTGCATGTTTGGGGATGGTGCACGGGCTGTGCACACAGCCTTGAGGCCGTGTGCATGAGGCCGTGCGCGTTGTTTGATTGTGCACGGCCTCGGCACACGGCCGTGCACAAGGCCGTGTGGCCTGGTCGAACAGTGCCCTGACCTTCTGTTAGTCAGGGCACATTTTACACTACGGGTCCCTCCGAGACTCGTCTTTTCTGAATTCTTTCTTCGTTCGTGTATTCGATATATATGAAATAGATATGAATTGCATGATTTATGAATTTACAACATGTTCGGGTATATGAATAGTGTGTTTTAAGTTTTCGTTAAATTTTCTATCTTTTGCATGTGAAGTCCAATTTTCCCGAAATTCGAATGCATACTTCTTTATGATAATTTAAGCATGTCTGTAAAGTTTCGTTGCATTTGGATTTGATTTGTATTTTTAAATGCATGAATTACTCTGTTTTCGTTTGATAATTTGAACTTAAGTGCTTGATTTGATTGTGTAACGTGCTCCTATGTGTTTTAAAATTCTTGTATAAGCCGTGCGTCATCTTTAGTCTTATTTGGTTGTGTCCTGGTATATTTGCAGACGATACTCCCGTGGAGTAGCGCCGGTTCTAGCTTTTTTGCTCTTATTTTGCATAGCAGCCAGGTGAGGCTTTCCGTTTCTGTTTCCAGTATTATTATGTATATATATAAATAAGCCTCTCCCGATATAAGCCACGTTTATGTTTTGTTTTCACACCGTTTCTATATATATACTTAGTAGATATTTATGCTTATTATGTTCATTTGATTTATCGAAAATGATTTGATATGAAAAAGTACTATGTATAGTCTTCGAAATGTTTTCGAAAGAGACATGTAAAACCTTTTGTTTTCTAAGGCAAACTTTGGCCTTCGGCCTCGCATATGACATGTCTCGAACGGTCTTTTGGCCAACCCGAAATGTTTTGAAAAGCGAGTTAAGAAATGTATGCATGTTCGTTTGGGCCCGGAGTAAGAGCGATAGGACGAAGTCAGCAGACGTCGGGTCTACGGCGTAAATCCTATGGTTTCCTCCATTTGGGAGCTCGGGGTGAGGCCGGAGTGGCAGCCCTTTGAGTACGTGAGTTATTCTAGTATGTTACGAGTAGTTCGGGTTTGCAGTCCGGCTACATTGGAGGAATAAGGGAGGTTTCCGGTTTTATGTTTTGGATATTGGAGTTCAGGGCTCGACTCGCCGAGTCATATGATAAGTTATGTTTTATGTTAAATCACCACTCGATTACGAAAACCTTTCTTTTATGTTGATTTCTTTTAAGTTTAAAATTGGTGATTTATTTCCCGTTTTACTATATACATTATTATTCCCTCCTCACTTAGTCGTTTGACTAACCCCCTCTGTCTCACCCTATATTGGATTCAGGATACTAGGCGGGATTCGTCGTCGTCGTCGTAGAGTTGTATTTATTTTCTCATGTATATTCCTTTTACCATATGATATGAATTATGTTTTCGGATATTAGGATTTTATTTAATTTGTATTCGGGATACTGTATCGAACCCGTTTGATATTATGTAATTGAATTTCGTTAGCCTTGCCGGCTTTAATAATTGTGTATTTATTATGTTCTATTGCTTTGATTATTTATATTGCTTCCGCGTCTCTGTCTTTTCGTTGTATTTAAAACCCCGCCTAGTGATTGAGTAAATGCTTGCCGTTCGCCGGGTTTCGGTTCGGGTCGGATCCCATTTCGGCTCTGGGTCGGGGCTCGGTGCGGGGCGTGCGTTACCCATTTGGGGCGCCCGCTACACTGCTGTTGTTGTTGTCTCTCTTGATACACTTGCTCAACAATCTGTCTCATAGCTGTCACTAATTCTCTTGCAATCGAATTCGGGGATGAGGGAACCGTAGGGGGTCCTCGGCGAGACATTATGTACCTGCGCTCCACAACTAGGAGAAGATGCATGCTCCATAACATGTTCGGGTGTATGTATAGTGCGTTTTAAGTTTCGTTAAATTTTCTAACTTTTGCATGTGAAGTCCGATTTTCCCGAAATTCGAATGCATATTTCTTTATGATAATTTAAGCATGTCTGTAAAGTTTCGTTGCATTTGGGCTTGAATTGCATTTTTAAATTATGAATTACTCCGTTTTCGTTTGATAATTGAACCTAAGTGTTTTATGTGATTGTATAACGTGCTTTTACATGTTTCTATGCTTTCGTATGAGCCGTGCGTCGTCGTATGTCTTACGTGGTTATGTCGTTTGTCAGTTGCAGGTTCCACTCTCGTGGATTAAGTTGCTCGTTTCCGTTTTGGGCTTTCTTTTGGGTTGTCGCCAGGTGAGGTTTCTATTGTTATCCCGTATTATGTAGATATGTACTATTGAGCCTCACTAAATAAACCTCGCATGTGTAATTTATGTTTTCATCCCGTATTACTATATTTAGTAAATACTTTATACTTATTATCTTTATGAGGTTTAAGAACAACGGATTTGATATTAAATGAATAATATATATATGATTTCGAAATGTTTCCAAAAAGAGACAAGCGAACTATGTTTTGATTTAAATGTAATTTTGGGTTTGGAAACCTTCTCGTTGAGTGAAGTCGTTAGGGCGGGTTTCTCCCCCAAGACGATGGAACATCCGGTTGCGTTTCCTACCATTACATCGTTTATCTCGAACGACCCTTTTGGCCCTCCCCGAAATGTCTTGATTCCTATTTTAATAGGAAAATGATAGTTATGAAAATGCGAGATATGATATGTATGAAATGTTAGCTGGGCCGGGAGTATGGCGATCGGATGAAGCCGGATAGACAGCGGGTCTACGGTGGAGTTCGGTAGCTTGCTCCATGTTTACCAGGAGCACGGGTGAGGCTGGAGTGGCAACCTTTGTGCTCCTGTGACGATGACTTCGTGTCAACTGAGGAATAGGCTAATATGCCTATAGAGCAGTTGGATTTAGCGGTCCTTCTGCTACATGGGAGGAATAAGGTTGGTATGGTTTTCAGGTATGTTATGTTATGATATGAGGAGTTGAGGGCTCGACTCGCCAAGCAATATGATATGTCCCGCTAGGTTATGTTATGATAAATCACCGAATATTTATGAAAACCCTTCTTTTACGTTTGTTTTCTTTTAAGTTAAAATGGTGATTTATTTCCGTATGCTAATATGTATGTACTCCCTTTTTTTTTCCCCTCACTTAGTCTTTTGACTAACCCTCCCTGCTTTAAACCTTATCTGTTTCAGGTGGTAACTAGGTGGGCATCGTCAGTCTTGTATCGCGGGTTTTCTTTCTTTTCGGTGATTGTCCCTTTCTAGATTATCTTAAGTTCATGATTAGGTTATATGTAATTGTTATCGGGATTGATATATTGAACCCGTATTTGTATATCACCGGGATATTGTATCGAACCCGTTTATTATATTATATTATAGTAAGTGAATTCCGCTAGCCTTGGTGGGCTTTAACTATTTGTGCAAATGAGCTACTGCTTTGAATGTTGTTATATGGAATTTAATTTGGTTGTTGCTTCCGCTCCCGCATTGTTGTCGTCAGTTGTTTTTACAAAAGCCCCGCCTAGTGATTGAGTAAATCGGTTTGCCGTTCGCCGGGTTTCAATTTAGGGTCGGATTTCTATTTCGGCTTCGGATTGGGGCTCGGTGCGGGGCGTGCGTTACCCGTTTGGGGTGCCCGCTACATCGGACTCCACTCTCATTGCTCGGGTAACTGCATCGGGGTAAAGACGGATGTCAAGTGCCATCAATGCTCTTCGGATCTCCGGCTGAAGTCCCTCGATAAACTTTCGTGCTCTATTTCGTTCGTCCGCGGCATAGTGAGAGCATAGGTGATGAGGCGATTGAACTGTGCTTCGTACTGAGCTACGGTAGATGCTCCTTGGTTGAGATACATGAATTCTCTCTCTCGGTTGTCGCGTACTACTTCTGGCACGTACTTCATTCGGAGGTCAGTTACAAATCGTGACCAAGTGAGGGGAACTCTCTCGGCGATCCATCTCCGTTCTGTGAATTGCCACCAATCTCGAGCGGGTCCTCTCATAAGGAAGGTAGCATACTCGACCCTCTCGGGGTCACCACACTGTAGTACTCAAAAGATCTTCTCCACGTCGGATATCCAGGCCTCGGCCTTAAAATCATCGGGTTCGCCCTCGAAGCAGGGTGGACGATAGAAGAGAAACCTATCCAAGGTTTGGCCCACAGTCTGTCTGGCAGGTACGTCCTGCTGTTGTTGTTGTATCCCTTGACATACTTGCACGGCGATCTGTCGGATAATCGATACCCACTCCTCCGCCATTGGGTTCGGGGGTGTTGGAGCAGTAGGGGGTCTTCGGCGAGGCATTTTGCACCTGTGAACATCAAACAGGAAAATGATGCATGTTCGGTTAATGGAATGATCAGGTAAGGCATATAAAATTCAAATAAAGCATACATATATGATTCGAATAACATGAAATCAATTTAAGCACGAAACCATCACATAACAAGCAAACTCAATCCTATAGCCGTACGACCTAGACACAACGAGACCCAAGCAGGACACGACCAGACGACAAGACAAGACAGACGCTACCTCGAGTTCCACATCCACCTGCATTCGATTCCAACTCAGTACTACAATTGTAAGAGATCAAACGGTTGGTTGGCCATTCCAAAAGAAGATCAATCACAATTTCAATACTAAGGAGTTCTCAAGCACCTGTGACTGGAAACTCTAAGTCTCATTGACACGAAATGGGCAGACACAAGAGACAAGACACGACGCGATTACAAAGCTTCGGTTCCTTTTGGGAACCTAGGCTCTGATACCACTGACTGTAGCGCCCCCTGAAGAAGGACCGCCACATCCGCACCGAAATGGACTCCCGAGCTTCAGCGAGGGGCCTCAACTCAAAAACCCACTCCGGCGAACGGCACTCAAGCAATAACCATCGGCAACAGCGACAACCATCCCAACAACAACCAGAAAAGAGCAGAGGAATGCGGAAGCGATTAATGTAAACAATCAAATTCCATAAAAGCCTACGAGGCTAACAAAATCTCAATTAAACATTTATAATTCAAGATACAGAAGATTCATCAGCATATAGTGTCATCCATGGCTCAACTAGTCTACCCTGTGCAATCCTAGATATCGTCAACTATTCCACAGCAGGGGCACTTAAAATACATGAATTAAATAAAGCAGTAAAAGGTTCGAAAGCGAATAAAGACAATAAACAGGACTCGACGGTTGTTGGGACCACTGACAAGACAAACCAGAAAGACTGAGCCTATCTAGACCTGCTGATGCCGACTGACAAGATAGGTGACGTCGCCACCTGTCTACCTGAAGCAAGAACCAAAATAGCAGGGGTGAGTATAAAGGATACTCAGTAAGGGGGGTTTTGATCACAATTCGTCCTTTATCTTTTAAAACCAAAAGCGGTGAATGTTGCCCGTTTTGAGAAAAATACCAATAACGAAATATAAGTTATAAAACAACGCAAGGCAACACTCAAGATCGGCTTATTTGAAAACACAAATGGTTGACGAACCGGATCTTTTAAAAAATTTGCACGTAATATCAAGCCGATGAATTAAAAGGACGTTAGTTGAGTTACGAGACCGTTACGGGTTCGAAAAACATGCTATGAGTAAGTTAGAAACAATAATTAAGCACGGCTCATAATTCAACTAATTAATTGAATAATAAAGGAGACTTCAGTTGGCAAGTTCGAACCACGCTTCCGGGTTTTGTATATATATTTATAGGGAAATACGTATACTAAAGGAAGAAAACCGGAATGTGCTTCGACTCGTAACTAAAGCCGTAAATCAGACGGACAAGCAAGAAATGCAATAAGTTATGCGATAGTGTGTCCCGGTGAGAACGGGCCCTCTGCTTATAACTCCCAACCTTGAAAATCATGCAAGGAAGTACTCCACCACCAAGATTCATGATCCACTCAGAATTTTATGGAAACGCGTGTTAACAACGTCACCCTTAACATAATTTTCTAGGAAGCGCGTAGCCTACAACGCCACCCTCGCACTAACTCAGGTTAGTCAACCTCCTGGCTGACCTAAGCAGATACGGATTGGAGTATCCATCGGGATTTGCCCTGGACGCACGTCCCCAGACTCACCTCCTGAATACTCCAGGCCCAAAACATTAATCGATCTATGGCTCGCTTTTGAAAACGATGACAATTAGGTGGCCAAAAGGGCCATTCGCAATTGGGGAATCGGGATGTGGAAGGCCAAAGGGGCCATTCGAGACAAGGTTATAGTTGCGAGGTCGAGAGACCAAAGTTCGCATTTAAAACAAAAGGGTTTTCCTTGTCTCTAGTTGAAAGCATTTCAAATCATTTTCGTTTTACTATTAAAAGGTTTGACTAAGCACATAAGGAATAGTAAAGGCAATACAACAAGTAATAAGAAAGCGGGATAGTGGTTTATTTCGCAAACCTAAGTAACTATGTTCTTACTCTAGTTGAAAACAATTTAAAACCCTTACCAGGCTCGACATAACAGTATGAAAGCAGGCGGTAGTCAGGTTTCTCCCTCGTTGGTCCCACCTGTAATACACAGGGCCTAGAGGATGAAAACAAGACCGACAATACTAAAAGCAAGACACAAGACAACAGACGACGCACGGCAATTCAAATATAACTTCACTCATGCTACAGTTGCAATATGGAAAGCCAGGTAATTAAACATATAAGGATATATAATACATATGAAATAACATTTAAAGGAATATTTAAAGCAATTGTAATAATGGAAGAACATTAATAATAATTATGGAAAGCATGCTAAAACGCAGTTAGGGCACGTAGACATGTTTACAATAATATAACGGAACTCTCTCGGGAAAACGGGATTAAACGGATAAGAAACAGGAAAGATGGAAAAAATCCCTAAACGAGAAAGGTGTCAATTGACGGTCAATTAGGGTCGGGTAAATTGTAAATTATGAAGAATATCAAATCTCGAGGCTCAAGGAAGCTATAGGTGAAATTGGATTGATATTCGGAGGTCGTATGCGAAAGTCAACATTTAAATGAGTGGGGTTGACCAAATTCCGGAAGTGCAAGAAAGGAAAAGGCTAGAAAATCCACTAAGTATGTTGCACCGGCCAATGCACGGGCTTGCGCACGGGCTTGGCAAGCCGGTGCAAGCACAAAAAGGGGTGCACGGCCTCCCGCACGGTCTTGAGCACGGTGCCAAGACCGTGCAGGTGCAAACGGGCCTGCGCACGGGCTTGTGCACGGGCTCAAGCCCGTGCAGGTTGAAAAGGGATGCGCACGGGCTCCTGCACGGTCTTGCTCAAGACCGTGCGTTCGCCCGTGTGGATCTACTGAGCAGCAGACTCAGCAGATCGCGAAAACTCTCACGCGAAAATCAATATATAAATTCATACATCTCCTAATTTACTCCATAAATCATCCTAATTTCCACATATGATCATATATATCATATAAGCTACACATAGGCACAAGAAACACGTAAAATGGTCAAGTAATTCTTCCTAAACACGAAAATCCTAATATATAAAATCCTATACAAAAGCCACTAAAATCTTAACGAAGAGGGAATGAAATGAAATGCGGTAAAAGGATTACTGGTAGAGAATGTAGTGAGGATCGTTCGTGTTTTCACGGCTCGTCGATCGGGCGAGAAACGGACTCGGTAGGGCGTCGGGAAGATCCTCTCCTTTCTTCTCCTTCTTTCTCCTTTCTTTCTTCTTTCTTTCTTCTTCTTCAATGAGAGAATGAGAGAGATAGGTAGATATTTAGAAAAATATCTCGGGAGGGTAAAATGGTCATTTAGGCTTTTAAGGGCATTTATGTAATTTAAGTAATTGAGGGCATTTAGAAGATAGGTTAAATCAATCTTTTCCACAAGATTGATTAATCCAATTGGATAGATCGAGAAATTAGGTAAGAAAGAATTCGCGTAATTATTAATAATATAATTAAAATATTCGGGTCGTTACAACTCTTGAACCCGTTGTACTTAAATACTTAGATTATGAATGGATTTAAGTTTATGTATTGGAATTTCACTAGCCTCAGTGGGCTTTAACTAGTTGCACAATGATTTATTGCTTTATTAGTCCTTAAGTAGATTAGGGTTTATTGTTTGATTTGTTTACGCTTCCGCATTATTGTTGTCGTTTCATTTTATAAATCCCCCGCCTAGTGATCGAGTAAATGTGTGCCGTTCACCGAGTTTTGATTCGGGGCAGAATTCCATTTCGATTTCGGGTCAAGACTCGGTGCGGGGCGTGCGTTACCCATTTGGGGCGCCCGCAAAGAATAATGCTTCTCCTAATTTGTTCGGGAGAAACTCTAATAATGGAGTCTTCATTTCTGTTATCATGTTTTTAAATTAAATGTGCCTTCATTTTTGTCTGTGTTTATTTTTCTAGGTTCGAATCTAATGTTCTGTTTACCTAAGAAATAGTCTTTGTGTAACTATTTCAATGTACTTCAGTGAATTGTGGTTCTTCCTTTTATTTTTTCATCCCTTTGTATTCAAGTTCAATCATACAGTAGAACTAATCACATGTTTAAGACTAGAAGATTCATAAACTGTGGACAGAATGCAAAAAACATCTACTACAAAGAGAAACAATGCTGCAAATATAATGTTCGAAACATAGGATTAAATAGAAAAATATCCATGGACTGATCTATCTACCTATTTTGAAGTAAGGGTGTCAGCAAAAGAACCATAATATACAAAATATGGCTCTTCTAAATTCTAATCCTAATGACAATCCAGCAAATTAAGGATTTAGAAAATAACAAACCACATAATAATCCCAAATATACAACCAAGATTGAGTTTGAGGGATCACCAATAATATAACAAAAGGATTTCCAAATACCTATTCTTCCCATGGATTATCATACTATATCATTTCAGAAGTTCAGCCCCTGTTGTGCCAAACGAACTACTTCACACTTTTCTTCTTCGGGGAGGCCATAAAGCAAATCCATCATCTCTTGGTCATGAGCAATTGCTAGAGCACCTTTCAACTGATCGGCAGAAGAAACGATAAGGGGTAGGGATCTAATTTGTTGAAAGAGGATTTTGCGGTTCAACCGATCATCTATCTCATGTCCCATACGAGCAAACATGCGATCCATAGAATCCGTAGCTTTGCCCCACATTCATTCCATCACTTCTACCAAATCCTGGGCCGTATCTAATCGGTTGCGCTTTCTATTATCAGCCCCAGCACATCGATTTGCAGGAAGCAACTCAGTATCCGAATGGAATGCACGTTCGGTATCAGGGCTACCATTTTCTGTCTGACAATTACCTTGTGCATCTTCACTGACAGGAGGTGGTGGTGAATTGCGTGCATTATTTGAACTCGGAGAACCAAAGTTTGGAATAGTAACATTAGGGTTGTTTGGTCATCCCATAAACATAGTTGGTTGATTGTTGATCAAGAAAGGATGGCCATGTACTTCAGGAGGTGGTGCAATATGTGGTTGAGCATTCCTGCTGGTATGTTTACATTGTAATCCACCCCAAACCACCTCTAGCAATGTCTTCCCCGAATATCTCCCCCCATGCCTCATAAAGTGGCCAGCAACTTTTACGAACATGCCCTAATCCAGGATTTGCCTACAAATCAAACAAACTTTAACAAAATCTGCCCATCTAAAAAATTGCAATATCGATCTGTAAAATACAAGTTGAAGTGACAGACTCATCAATGTTCTGTTTATTAGTGAATGAAGGTTACCCGAATATATTCATCCCAAACATGTGAGGGTGCAACAACCCTTTTAGTCCCACTGCACCAATTAAAACCGCTATTCCCCAAACATTCCTTTATATCCTTGTAGTTTTTCTTCCATGTGTTGTACTTTGAGTGGATATGGGGGTCGGCTCGTAAGTTAGTCCCAGGAAGGGCATCTTGCAACTTTTGTTCCAAAATGTGCAAGTAGCTATTACGAAAATAATTTTCAGTCCTCCAGCCCTGTTGTACGGCTTCCTCGAATGCTACCGCCAAACAATTATCTTCCATTTGCATCCATGATCTTCGAGTCTTCACTGACTTCCCTTGGGATTGATTACAAAGTTGTGAGCAGCTAAAATCCATGCCAATCTGCCAGAAAAAAACTCAAAACCAACAAGTTAACTCAGTTTATCATCTAATGTCCATATCTCAACCTTCAAATAAAAAATAAAAAAAAAAACAGATCCCAAAATCATGTTTCTTAGGTAATGGAAAGAGACATAATGAACAAACAAACATAAGTTAATTAAAATGACATTACTCAAACACGAGATGGTCTACATAAAAGATAATATGTCGCCAAAATGATAACAACATATAGACTTTAATGTTAAACTACAAGCTAAATGCTAGATGTATTAACGCTTATAAGCATTAAACATTTCAAAGGCAAAGGTATCGCGCCATGTTGTCCAGTGCTGTGACGGGACTATGTGGCCAATGTAGTCTACATTAGGAGTCGTATCATCGTAAATTTCACCAAGAAACTCTATCTCTGTTGGATCAATGACCATCTCTATCCATATGAAATTTTGACGTCATGTACAGGCCATGATTATATGATTTTGAGTTAGAATCGGATAGAAGTTTTGGCTTCTTAATATTACCCATCTCTTTTTGAGAATTCCAAATGCTCGATCGATGCAGTTCCTTGCTTTCGAGTGCCTCAAATTGAAAAGTTCTTTGGCGTTTTGCGGACGTCCAGTACTGGTACCCCACTCTTTCAAGTGGTATCGAACTCCGAGATACGGAGCCAAAAATCCTTCACCATTTGTAAATCCGGTGTCACATAAATAATAGTTTCCTAGATTAAGTTGAAATGTTAGCACGGATTTGCATTGAAAAGTAATTAAATCTATAGAATTATTTAAATGAAAAAGAATACCTTTGAGAACCCTAAAACCGTCCAGCCTTTCAATGGCATATTGAAGTACCCTACCATCTACCGGAGCCTTCCTATCACATACACCGAGAACATTTGGGCTCACGACTCCTTTTCTCGAACGGTATCTCAGTTTATCGACGTCGCTGATAGTGGTGAAGGCTTCCCGGGCGAGCCGTTCGGCGCTCGAGGTTGCCTTGTCTTTTTTATTTTTGGTGGGGTATTTTGGATGTGATTGTGATGTGGTTTGATGGCGATGTAAGGGTGGGTTTTACCCTTGGTGTGACATCCTTCCTATTCGCCATTCGGAGGTTTAGAGTCGCTACCCACTTGGTTAAGGTTGAGAGGGAAACCTGTATAGGCTCGTGTGTCCTTGTGTGTGTCCACAGATTCGTATGATGGGTTCGGGAGCTAAGTTACGATGGGGGAAGAGGTTGCAGCAACCTATCATCCCTCATCACCCCTTTCGGGTCTTCTCACCAGTACCAAATGACCGTGGTTGTTCCCCAAATGTGTAAACAAATAATTGCAAGCAAGTATATATATATATATATATATATATATGTGTGTGTGTGTGTGTATGTGTGTGTATGTGTGTGTGTGTGGAATATAGGGATTGGATCCCTTTGGCTTCGTGCCGGAAGGAGCCGGCTCCCTATGTATCCTAAGGAGCTTGGAATCAGAGCCAACGTAGTTCATACCCCTGAACTTCTCTGAGTAGGGTATGGAGTAGACATGTGAGGTTCGTCACGCCTCGTTTTTGTAAAGTTTTGTGTTGTTTTTGGATTAAAGGGAAAGTTCTCTTGTGGAAAGAGTTGCCTTTTTGGTTATTTACGGGTAAAGGGGGTGTAGAGCTCGAAGCTTTAGACCCTCGTGCCGAGTTAACCATAAAAAGGGGATTCTTTCGTTAAGAGAAGGCTTTCGTGTTGATTGTGGAAAGTTCCTTAATAAAAAGGAAGTCTTTTGAAAAAAAGTTCATGTTTTTGACGAGACCTTGGGTTTAGTTCCTGGCTCTGAAGCCGTCCGGTCTTCGTTAAACCTATCGAGGGATTATAAGCCCTACGCAAGGTATCCAGCGAATCAGAAAAGGAACTAAGCCTAGGTATATCTACCCTATACCTATGCTCGGGAAGGTCGGGGTTAGCACAGACATGCGAGATGCAATGTTTCATGCAGGAAAGCGGTAAAACACTTTGGGCAAGCAAGAAACAAAGGGGAGAGAGGCGTCAGGCACCGGTTGTAGACTAGGTGGGGTCGAGAGAGGGAAGACCCTTCTCTCGTTGACCACCTAGCTCCGACGGCCTTAGCCATGGGGGATGTTCTGTCCCATAGGGGGACGGAACAGGGGCTATAATTATTAGCTAAAAAAGCAGAAAGTAAGTAAATGCGTAAAGGGCAAGGAGACTCACCCTCGTAGTCTTATCTTCACTTGAATTCGTTCCTAGCTACTGCTTTCCCCCTCGAACTCAAGAGCACGATCGCAGGGACCGGACAACACTCCGACTAAGGACTGAGATCCAGGCACTCTATTGAGCAGAGTATCGGACCTCCTTTCGGTTTTAGGGGTTAGGAATATGGAATTCCTAACCTAAAATCCAGAAAAAAGGATTGGAAATGGACTAGAGTGGACCGGGCTGAAAAGCCTAGTCCTCTCTTTAGATATTCTAAGGCGAGTACTCGAACCTTAGAAGGGGAAGACATGATTTGTGAATGAGCAAATGTAAGAATGAGAGCAGCCCTCATTATATAGGGGTGGATATGGCCTGAAAAAGGTAAGTTAGGGCTGCATTTCGCGTATGGAAATTATGGCTATGCCTGGTGGAGTGGACCAGCCGACTGGCGGGACCAGGCAGAGGGGAAGTTCGCTGGCTGGCCGGCCCACGAAGTCTCATTGGCTGGCCGACCATGTTGGGTCGGGCTAGGGTTTCAGCGTTGGTCCGGGTTTTTCGGTAATTTCTCCTTCGTTTCACGTCCGATGTGGGTGATTCGAAAACCAAAATTCTCCTATCGCGATATCCTATCATAATACTACATCGGATTTGGGATGTGATGAATATATGGCAGGGTGGAGAGGCAATTAGGGGCTACCGAGGGTGTGTCGTGGGATGTGGTCCCTAGGGTTTGACTCTCGGGGATCGTCTGGGCGTCCGGAGTCTGCCTAATGTCTGGCGGGGGCTGAGTCATCAATTCCACAAAACATTTTCGTATGATGAGGTGCAAAATCGAGGTGTTCACAGAGCCCCCTACCGGCGGAGGCTCGAGAGAGGCGAATGCCGATGGTTCAATGAAGACCCGATTTTGCACCGAGAAGTGCAAGTTGTAGCAAGTCTAGATCCTAGAACCTCTGGGGTTGTCCCATGTGACCATGGCCTTCGGGGGCCTACGAACGATTAAGGGTCTTGTGCCACCCTTGATTGTAGGGAAGGGTCGTGTGCCACCCTTGAGTGTAAAAAAGGGTCTTATGCCACCCTTGAATGGAGATAGGGGCCTTGTGCCGCCCTTTGTTGCAGAGGAGGGTCTTGTGCCACCCTTGGTTGTAAAGGAGGGTCTTGTGTCACCTTTGATTGCAGAGGAGGGTCTTGTGCCACCCTTGGTTGTAAAGGAGGGTCTTGTGTCACCTTTGATTGCAGAGGAGGGTCTTGTGCCACCCTTGGAGGATATTGGGGCTAACTGTTTTTAAAGGGCTTGATTGAGGATTTTTGGTATCCTCTTTGGCAGGACTGTCGTTGCCCAGGAGTGTTGATTCTGGGATCAACGTGTCGTGGGGGGGGGGGGGGGGGGGGGCTCAGTGCCGAGGAGCTTTCGGAGCTTGGCACGAGTTCTTTGGGGCTTTGATATGCGTGAAGTTCACAAGCGAATAGTCTCTTTTGTAGGGGTTCTCTGGATGAGGTAGCGCGAGGGGCTATCCTTCATGCGGGGGGCCCGTTTCATGTGTAGAATGAAGTCCGGAGGCTTGAGGATAGGCCTGGAATGTCCTAAAAGGTGTCGGAGCATGAGAAACGGAGAAATAGAGGTCGAGAGGCGGGCCGGAGAGGCGTCCGGCTGGTCAGCCTGGTGCCCGGCCGGTCACCACTGGCCGGCCGGCTGGTCGGCCTTGGGCGTGCTGGCCGGCCGGCTGGTGCCAGCTGATGAGCCGGCTGGTTTAAATATCCAGCCTGGGGCTTATTTTCGTCATTCTTTCCGACGTGTTTCCTCGTTCCGAAGCTTGATTTTCAGTTTCTAGCATTCCCGAGTAGTTTGAAGCACCGAAAAGCTTTTCTTGTGCTCGTTTGTGACGATGGTGAGAGGCGGAGCATCCGAAGGGATTACCTAGCATGTTATCACGGGTATGGGTGGCATACCCATTTGGTCCCTGAGCGAGAGGCGAAAGTACGGAGAGTTCGAGTTGAGGAGGGAGATTACTCCGCTTTTGCATCAGGAGTTCTTCCGAATGGGGGTAAGTTTCCTACTTTACCCTTTTATGCTTTATGCTACATACGTTCGTTTCGCCATCATTCTAAGTGCTTTTTGATGCGGATTTCGATGGGGATTTGTAATTAGACCTGAAATGCTTCAGATCTGTGGAGAAAATCTTGTTTCTATCAGAGGAAAGTGCGAGATTTGGGAAGTGGGTTTGTGTGGATAGTGTTTATGCACACTAGGTGTTCGAGGAAACGCTCGAGTGAGCTTTTGGTGATTGTTTGGGCTAGATGCTTGTAGGAATCCTTTGTTTGGATGGAATGTTAGTCGAAAGAAATGTCTTCCGAGAAAACATGTGTTTTTGGGCCTTCGTACGGGCTTTTTGGTTTGGGCTATCTTAGAGAAAGGCTTTTTGGTGAGCTTTTTGGTAGAGACTTGCATTATAGTGTTTCCTTACCCTATTTTTGACCCATCTTTTGATTGTTTGTAGACTGGTAGGTTTAGGGTTTTTCCCCAATGTGTGGATGCGTGGTACCGAGTCCTCCCTGATCCTGCCAGGAGGATGGTGGATGGCACGGGCTTGAGTGCTTTCTTTGGTTCTCTGCCGACGATGAGGAAGATTGGGGGCATGACTCGAGCTCTTGGCGAGAGGTGGTGGGACTGCACCAAGACCTTCCAGTTGCCGTCGTTCGAGATGACTATGACCCCGATGGACTTCTTCATGATTACGAGGTTGCCCTTCGAGCGTCAGGATCTCGATTGGTGGGAGGACATCACCAATGATATGGTGGTAGATTTGTTGGGGCCCAGTATGACCTATGCGAGCCCGTCAGCGCTGCCCTTAGGAGGGATCAGAAATGCGTGGTCGATGCGCAACTTCGACATCCGGGATTTGGCCAAGATGGTAAGATTGGCTCGGGCTTTTCTGTTGTACGGGTTGTGCAGTACGATTTTCGCCAATTCGTCTTCTTATGCACCACTGGAGTTGCTGGGGTCCTTAGCGGTCTTTGGACGCATTAGGGGCTATGTTTGGGGCAGAGCAGGGTTTGCGGCCTGCTACTTGTGGATGGATGCCTAAAGCCGGCTTAGGATCTCATCATGCGGAGGCTATACTCCTGCTTGGGTGGTATGTATTTAGGGGCCTTTTTGTCTTTATGTTTTATCTCCCATCGGGTTGTACTCGTGTAATCCCTTTTCGACCTTTTATAGATATGGGCCATGGAGATACTGGGTTATAATAGCCCAACTTTCAATGATCCGATGGAGGATGCCTTCCCTTTGAGTCGTTGTTATACTTAGGAGAATGTCCGGGCCATGGGCCGCCGAACAGCGGTAGCCTGTCGGATGGTTCTGGAGTCAGTCACCATTAGTTGGGTGAGAGGTTTTTCCTCTTTCTTGTCCATGGCATGAGAGATCCTCGTCTGAATCTCTGTCTTGATTGCAGGTGCAATGGGGACGGTGGAACGAGATCACGCACCAGGATCTCTATCTCCAGTCCATGAGGGATCACGTGTACAGTTGTCCCTTTGATCAAGTCCATTATTTGGGTTCCCGGGTGTTGTACCAGACAGGTCATGCCCATATGTTAACCATTTTGGTTGACCCGCCTTACTTGTGGGGCGTGTCCTTCGCTCGAGAGGCGGATGTGCTAGCGGCCTATGATGAGCCTCATGGTATCATCGGGGATGTTTATGACGGGCCCATGACCTATACTGACTTTGCTAGGCAGTATTTGATGGGCCGATTCCCTCGTAAGCCGGGGGTCTCTTCCACCCAAGGGGAGCAGGGAGATGATGAAAATGACGATGACGATGAGGGGGATGCTCCGGAGGCTGCAGCAGCCCCAGTCCGCAGTGTGAATGTGCCTACGAACTTTCCTGCCTGGACTTTTGACAAGGTTGACTTCCGAGGCAACATTGTGACTCAGACCATTCCACATCCAGGGATAGACGGGGTCCGAAGAAGAAGGTATGTCTCTTGTCTTCCTCTTGTCATTATTCGGTGGGAATTTGGCCATATAATGGTAACCTCTTGACTGTGCAGGGCTACAAAGTAGCCTATGAGGAGGCCATGAAGATGATTCACTCCTTGAAGAAGGAGCTCGTGAAGAGGATCGGTGCATTCTACTGGGAGTTGGTCTGCCGGTCGAATGATGTGGTTCGTTTCCCCCCATCTTGTTTACCCTTGTGGTTTTGTTGTTTCTGCTATATTTTATATAGTTGTGTTTTCCTTGCAGGGCCCGTCTCAGGGGATGAGAAGACGGGGATGAGACGTGCCCATTCGTCGGGACCAGTCTGAGGGTTCTTCTGGCGACCGGCGTGGGTCTGATAGAACAGTTGAGAAGAGTAAGGGCAAGGCAGTGCGTCAGGAGCGAGGCACCAAAGCGCGCTATGATAGGCCAGCGGTGAGACCTCAGGGTGGACCGGTGATCGATGAGAGTCGAGCTCAGGCGAGGGTCCAGGAGCATACAGGGGACACCACTCCGAGTGACTCGGATGATGATATCTATGTGGCTGATGGCAGTCCTTACCATGGCAGCGACAACAGTTCTGCAGACGGGTCTTACCATAGGGAGTATAGATAGGTTTTTCCTTTCGTTCTGTAGCACTTTCGTATCGTGTACTGTACTGAACTATGAACCTTATCTATGTATGAAAATGTTGCTTTCATTTTCATAATGTGTTTATGTCCTTAAGACACTTGAATAGATGTATGAAATGACCATTTCATAGCACCTGATGGGTGCACACCGTTGGTGTGTGGGATTGGGCATTTCGCTATGCCCAGACTAAAGGTGATTGGGTTTGATCACATAGTCTTTGATAGGGGGGATAGCCCCTTTGTTAGCGCACATTGACCGGGGTCACTCCGGGATACCTAGGTTAGAACCTAGACCACCTATTGTATTTATAGTAGTCATCGTTTACAGAGGCTATTCGTTCCTAGACAACACTGGACCTAGGCTTGTAGGACATCGAGATCCAGTTTGGTGAGGGAGACGGACTTGTTCTATAACCAGGGGGCGATGCGCAGTCATTACTTGTTTGGCCGTTTAGGGGGATATGTCTTTCTCCTAGCCAACCCCAATATATGCCAGCTTGTGGGATCGCGTATTTCATGTCGGGGTGTCGGTCACAGGATCCTATCCCTAACTAGGAGGGGGACCTTTTCTTTGCTAAACAGCCCCATTGAGGACTGGGCTACTGTGGGAGCCGTTGTGCTGAGGCAGGCATTTCATAGTAGGGTGTTTACTGCAGGGCTTGACCCTAAACAGGTTGAAGGGGGTCCTTCCCCTAAATAGCCCTAGTGTGGAATTCGCTCGGGTTTACCGAATACGAGTGTTGGGGTCTTTGCCCAGCCCCAGTGTAGGGCATTTGTGAAGGCAGATCATGTCGGGATCCTCTGATATCGGTCTGAGCAATGAGTGGCATTCGATCTTTGCCTAAAGAACCTAGGGATTTGACCAGCCCCAATGTGGGTGAGGGAAACCTAGACTCTCGGATTTTCTTGGTTTGCATAAGGACTTTGAGAGTTGGCCGAACCGACAACTGGTGCCGTCCTAACACCATCTTAGATCTCCTTAGGGAGATACAGGTGACGCTCCTTCCTCTAGTGAGTGACGTGTGCCTGTACCGAGTAGCCTAGACCGACTAAAGGTACCTCTTTCCGTGTATGAGTATTTCCTTGGATGCCGTTCAAGGTGGGTCAGCAGAATGAGGTTGAAGGTTTGACAGAAAGGCTGGGGTGATTCATGTGGGTAGGTAAAAGTAAGAGCTCAGCGCGTGCGGCTTTTAGAACTTTGTTTGGTCAGTTTTGGCTCACTTTTCCTCACATTCCCTCTTTTTGTTTCGTTTTGTCCCTCTTTGCTTTGGGGATCTTTTTTTTTTCTTTTTTTTTTTTTTTTTTTTGTTTTGCCCCTTTTGTTCTTTTTTTTTTTTGGTTTGGGGGTCTTTTTCTCTCTTTTTTTTTGTGAGCTCTCGGACTTTTATGTGTGAAATCCATTTGCACTCGGAGGTGCTTCTCGAGCTCTTAGAAAGGCTAAGAAAGAAAGGGGGTTGTGACGGGATTGTGGTAAGGTCCCGTCACTTGGCTCAGATTGGCTAAGGGAAAGATATATTTTATTGAAAATTGTAGTTGAACTCGAAGTAACTTCTCGAGCTGCCTACGTACCTCCATTTTTCCTCACCATCTATATTTTGAAATGACGACCTAGTCCAGTGAGGTCAGTTTTTTGCCTAAGGTGTTAATATTTATAGTTAGACTTGGCCTTTTACAGGGATTTTCACTCAAAAACTACTCGCATGGAGAATCACGCTACACGTAGTTCTTGTTACATAAGTAACGGAAGAACGGTAGTGGCTAGAAAAGAAGGGGGTTAGGGAACGGCATCCGTAGTCCTTCTCACGGCGCGTACTTCTTAAGTTGATCTAGGTTCGTAGGGGAGGCAAACGCGACTCCGTTGACGTCAGTTAGCCAAACTGCACCTCCTGTCAGGATTTCCTTGATGAGGTAAGTCCCGGACCAGTTGGGGCTAAACTTCCGTCTCGGATCCCTCGGCTCACCTTGAATTTCCTTAAGTACTAGGTTAAAAAGGGAAAGGGGAGATACCCGACTTTTGCCTAGATGATGATCTAGTGGGTTTTATCTGTCTTTTGTAAAAAGAACTCCGTTAGCCGAGTTTTACCTAGACATAGGTCTAGTTGGCTTTTATCTCTCTTTTTTTTTTTTGTAAAAGGAAAGAAGTGTAAAGTAGAGGGTGGGGGAACCACGAGATAAGTTTTTAATAAAAATGGAAAATGATAATTTTTCATTGATAATGCTCTTTTGAAAAAGGAAAGACAAAGTATACCCCCTAGTCGGATATGTTTTCTAAGAAATGAAAAATAAAGATCCTAACGTGGCACGCAGGCCTGTTTTTCTAGTACTCGGAGGGATCCTCCTCACTCTCACTCTGGTCTGTGCTGAAGTCGGGGTTATATGAAGCCTCGGGCATCTCACTCTCCTCTATGAGTCGATGGATGATATCCTTAAGGGCAGAGCACTGATCTGTAGGGTGCCCTGGAGCCTTATGGTACTCGCAATAATCTCTGGCGCAGTGCTCGGGGCTAGAGTAAGGCAAGGGAGACCTACGTTCGGGAAGTTCTATCAGCTTATACTCTAATGCCCTTTTTAGCATAACTGTGAGGGAGGCATAGTGTGGAGCTGACACCTCGGTGTGGGCCCTATAAGGGTTGTAGCCTCGTTCAAGCAGAATTCTTTGGGCGTTCTGATAATACTTGTCAAGTTTTCCATGAATCTCGTCCCTAGTGCGCTCATCTATGGGCCTTTCTGCCATGTCGTCTCGTATTTCACCTTGAAGGCCTTGATGAAAATGATTCCTACAGACTCTCATTCTAGCGGTTTTCTTTCCTGGCTGATCTCCGAGCTTTCGTATGGTGTCTCGCAACATCTCCTCTAACCTATCCTGTCGGTACTCCATCATTTTCATCCAATGAGTTATTTCAGATATCTCAGCGTCCCTTTTCGATGACATTCTGCTAGCTAGGTGAAACTGCCTAGGAATGAACCACAGATCGGACTCTGACTACAAGTACAAAAAGAAAATCTAGGGTTAATATGATGTCCCAGAAAATATCCCAGTTAGTGCAGCGGTCATAATACTTGGCGTAGAATGTCAAAGTTGATAGACGGGGTTTTTGAGAAATATGGTACCCATCTAAGGCAACATTGACACCCTTGCCTCATTCTTAGTGTTTTACTCTAAAAGAGTGTCACTAAGGGTCAAAGGCAAGGTTTCTACTCTGGTCTCGGGTATAGTGTACGTAGGGGCAGTCTATATGCACGAGCGGTCCTCACGGGTTCGATGTTTGGCTACCACTTGCCTAGAGTGCCAAAAGTGTCCTCCTAAGGTCCTCCTCGAGGGACTCCTATGCCAGAACAAGTTTGTTGACTCGTGAACGCACTTAGTGTAGTCTACTGCAGGATTCCCAGTCGAGTTGGTGGGGCACGAACGGCCCTCTTAAGTACCAACGACTTGACAGAATCATCTTAGGCGGCTTGCACTAAGTACTAGAGCAAGTGGCTGAGGGTCATAATACCTTTGACCCAATCTCCGAATACCATGCCTCGGGGTTTAACACTCATGTTATGCAGAATGCAATGCAATTTGTGAGGTGTGTGAGGTCTCTAGCGTGAGATCAGAGCACGTGTATACACATATAGGTATATATATACATATAGGTAAGCTTGCACATAAAGTAAACACGTAAGGGGTTTGGAGAACCCTTTGGTCATTTGGCTCGGCTGCAGTTGAAGTCTAGCTCTCTCAGACATCCCCAGCAGAGTCGCCACTGAAGGCTTCCCGGGGAGCCGTTCGGGGCTCGAGGTCGCCTTGCCTTTTTTGTTTTTGGTGGGGTGTTTTGGATGTGATTGTGATGTGGTTGGATGGCGATGTAAGGGTGGGTTTTACCTTTGGTGTGGCATCATTCCCTGTTCGCCATTCAGAGGTTTAGAGTCGCCACCCACTCGGTTGAGAGGGAAACCTGTATAGGGATTGGATCCCTTTGGCTTCGTATCGGAAGGAGCCGACTGCCTACATATCCCAAGGAGCTTGGGAATCAGAGCCAACATAGTTCATACCCCTAAACTTCTGAGAGTAGTGTATGGAGTAGACATGTGAGGTTCGTCACGCCTCATTTTTGTAGAGTTTTGTTTTGTTTTTGGATTAAAGGGAAAGTTCTCTTGTAGAAAGAGTTGCCTTTTTGGGAATTTACGGGTAGAGGGGGTGTAGAGCTCGAAGCTTTAAACCCTCGTGTTGGGTTAACCATAAAAAGGGGATTCTTTCGTTAAGAGAAGGCTTTTGTGTTGATTTTGGAAAGTTCCTTGATAAAAAGGAAGTGTTTTGAAAGAAGGTTCGTGTTTTTTACGAGACCTTAGGTTTAGTTCCTGGCTGTGAAGCCGTCCAGCCTTTGTTAAACCTATCGTGGGATTACAAGCCCTACGCAAGGTATCCAGCGAATCGAAAAGGAACTAAGCCTAGGTATATCTACCCTATACCCTATGCTCGGGAAGTTCGGGGTTAGCACAGACATGCGAGATGAGAAGTTTCATGCAGGAAAGCAGTAAAGCACTTTGGCAAGCAAGAAACAAAGGGGAGAGAGGCCTCAGGCGCCGGTTGTAGACTAGATGGGGTCGAGAGAGGGAAGACCCTTCTCTCGTTGACCACCTAGCTCTGACGGCCTTAGCCATGGGGGGTGTTCCGTCCTATAGGGGGACGGAATGGGGGACTATAATTATTAGCTAAGAAAGCAGAAAGTAAGTAAATGCGTAAACGGCTAACAGGAGACTCACCCTCGTAGTCTTATCTTCACTTCACTTAGTTCCTAGCTGCTGCTTCCCCCCTCGAACTCAGGAGCACGATCGCAGGGACCTGACAGAACCCCGACTCGGGACTGAGATCTGGGTACTCTATTGAGCAGAGTGTCGGACCTCCTTTCAGTTTTAGGGGTTAGGAATATGGAAGTCCTAACCTAAAATCGAGAAAAAGGGACCGAAAAGGGACTAGAGTGGACCGGGCTAAAGAGCCTAGTGCTCTCTTTAGAAATTCAAAGGCAAGTATTCGAATCTTAGAAGGGGAGGAGATGATTTGTGAATGAGCAATTGTAAGAATGAGGGGAGCCCTCATTATATAGGGGTGGAAATGGCCCAAAAAAGGTAAGTTAGGGCTGCATTTCGCGTATGGAAAGTTAGGGCTACGCATGGTGGAGTTGACCGGCCGGCTGGTCCCAGTTCGCTGGCTGGCCGGCCCGCGAAGTCGCGTTGGCCAGGCTAGGGTTTCTGCATTGATCCAGGTTTTTCGGTGATTTCTCCTTCGTTTCACTCAAATTCGGGTGATTTGCAGACCGAAATGCTCCTACCGCGATATCCGATCGGAATACTGCATCGGATTTGGGATCCGACGAATATATGGCAGGGTGGAGAGGCGATTAGTGGCTACCGAGGGTATGTCGTGGGATGTGGTCCCTAGGGTTTGACTCTCGGGGATCGTCTGGGCGTCTGGAGTCTGCCTAATGTCTGGCGAGGGCTGAGTCATCAATTTCAAAAAACATCATCGTGTGACGAGGTGCAATGTAGCTCTCCTTGAAGAAGGACCACCACATCCGCACCGAAGCGAACTCCCGAGCTTCAGCGAGGAGCCTCAACTCAAAAATCCACTCCGGCAAACGGCACTCAAGCAATAACCATCGGCAACAGCGACAACCAACCCAACAACAATCACAACAATATAGAGATATGCGGAAGCGATTTAAAAGATAATCAAATAAATCCATAAACGCCTACGAGGCTAACATAATATCAATTAAACATGCGCAATTCAAAATACAACAGAATAACAAACACAAAGTGCCATCCATGGCTCAACTAGTCTGTCCTGTACAATTCTAGATATCGTCAACTATCCCACATCAGGGGCACATAAGTACGTAAAGTAAATAAATACAATAAACAAGACTCGACGGTTGTTGGGACCACTGACAAGACAAACCAGAAAGACTAAGCCTATCTAGACCTGCTGATGCCGACTGAAAAGATAGGTGACGTCGCCACCTGTCTACCTGAAGTAAGAACCAAAATAGCGGGGGTGAGTATAAAGGATACTCAGTAAGGGGGTTTTGATCACAGTTCGTCATTTATCTTTTAAAACTAAAAGTGGTGAGTGTTGCCCATTTTGAGAAAGAAGATAAATAACGAAATACAAGTTGTAAAACAATAACACAAGGCAACACTCGGTTCGGCTTGCTTGGAAAACACGAAAAGGTTGACGAACCGGATCCTTTAAAACATTTGCACGTAATGTCAAGCCGATAAGTTGAAAGGGGTATTAGTTGAGTCACGAGGCCGTTACAAGTTCGAAAGGCACGATTCAATAAGTTAGAAACGATAAATAAACACGGCTCGTAATTCAACTAATTAATTGAATAATAAAGGAGGCTTAGGGTAGCAAGTACGCGTCACGCTTCCGGGTTTTATATATATATAGGGAAATACATATGATAAATGAAGAAAACCGGAATGTGCTTCGACTTGTAACGAAAGCCGTAAAACAATTAGACAAATAAATAATGCAATAAGTCATGCAATAATGTGTCCTGGCGAGAACGGGCCCTCTCCTTATAACTCCCATTTATGAAAATTATGCAAATACATATTCAAGTACTCCACCACCGAAAGTCATGATCCACTCAGAATTTTATGGAAACGCGTGTTAACAACGTCACCCTTATAAGAATTTTATGGAAACGCGTATTAACAACGTCACCCTTATCAGACTTTTCATGGAAGCGCGTAGCCTACAACGCCACCCTCGCACTAACTCAGGCTAGCCAACCTCCTGGCCGACCTAAGCGAATACGGATTGGAGTACACATCGGGATTTGCCCTAGACGCTCGTCCCCAGGCTCACCTCCTGTATACTCCGGGCCCACTTCGTTATACCGACCAGGGCTCGTATTTGAAATCAATCACAGTTTAGGTGGCCAAAAGGGCCATTCAAAAATAGGGAATCGGGGTGTGGAAGGCCAAAGGGGCCATTCGAGACAAGGTTATCTTTGCATAACTAATCGAGGTCGAACCTCCAATGGTGACCTGAGTAGCGAGCCCTTCCACTTGGGCACACTCCAAGGTAGCAGTGATGTAGGAGCCTACTCGAATTTCCCCTCTCAGGCGAGTGGAGATGTACCGACTCCTTTGATTCCTGAAGAATCATGTTCGTTCATCCATAATGACCAAGAACAGAAAATCCCAGTGTAAGGTCTTCAGTTTGGTGTAGCTGAAAGCTCGGTGTTCTTCTGGTCGAGTTCGACATCCGGATTCATGTTGGTTCTCACTCTGACTATCTTCAGAAGTATTCTCCTTTAAACTCGATTTGTCAACGTCGGTGCTATCCAGAACCGCATAACGTACTCGCAACAGAATCGATCCTAGTCGGCCAAGAACTCCTTGTCCTTAGCACTCTCTAATAGCGTATAACGAATTTATCGAATTCCACGCTATCCACACAGAGGTCACATAAATCTTAGCATCTAACCATTCAATCAGTGCAAGTTTGAGTTTTGAAAGCAGTTAAAGTACATAGGTCATATAAAACACTTAACAGATATTTGAAGCAATTACCATTCGAAACAGAACACTATGAATGAATGCTATGATAATGCGATATATGTAGCGGGCGCCCCAAACGGGTAACGCACGCCCCACACCGAGCCCCGACCCGGAGCCGAAATGGGATCCGACCCGAACCGAAACCCGGCGAACGGCAAGCATTTACTCAATCACTAGGCGGGGTTTCAAAAACAACGAAAAGACAGAGACGCGAAAGCAATATAAATAATTAAAGCAATAGAACGTAATAAATACATAATTATTAAAGCCCACCAAGGCTAACGAAATTCAATTACATAATATCAAACGGGTTCGATACAGTATCCCGATAAATATAATAACGGGCTCAATAAATACATAATCCCGATACATCCTAATATCGTAAAACTTAAATAAAAGTCAAACGGGAAAAAGAGAGATATACATGAATAAAATAAATAAAACCCTACGACGACGACAACGACGACGACGACGAATCCCGCCTAGTATCCTGAAACCAATATAGGGTGAGACAGAGAGGGTTAGTCAAACGACTAAGTGAGGAGGGAATAATAATGTATATAATAAAACGGAAGTAAATCACCAATTTTATAATTAAAAGAAATCAACATAAAAGAAAGGTTTTCGTAATCGGGTAGTGATTTAACATAAAACACAACTTATCATATGACTCGGCGAGTCGAGCCCTGAACTCCAATATCCAAAACATAAAACCGGAAACCACCCTTATTCCTCCAATGTAGCCGGACTGCAAACCCGAACTACTCATAACTAACGGGAATAACTCAGGTACTCAAAGGGCTGCCACTCCGGCCTCACCCCGAGCTCCCAAATGGAGGAAACCATAGGATTTACACCGTAGACCCGACGTCTACTGACTTCGTCCTATCGCTCTTACTCCGGGCCCAAACGATCATGCATACAGTTCATAACTCGCTTTTCAAACATGTCGGGTTGGCCAAAAGACCGTTCGAGACATGTCATATGCGAGGCCGAAGGCCAAAGTTCGCCTTAGAAAACAAAAGGTTTTACATGTCTCTTTCGTAAACATTTCGAAGTCTATACGTAGTACTTTTCATATCAAATCATTTTCGATAAATCAATTGAACATAATAATCATAAATATCTATTAAGTATATATATATGAACGGTGTGAAAACAAAACATAAACGTGGCTTATATCGGGAGAGGCTTATTTATATATATACATAATAATACTGGAAACAGAAACGGAAAGTCTCACCTGGCTGCTATGCAAAACAAAAGCAAAAAGCTAGAACCGGCGCTACTCCACGGGAGTATCGTCTGCAAAAATACCAGGACACAACCAAATAAGACTAAAGAAGACGCACGGCTTATACGAGAATATTAAAACACATAGGAGCACGTTACACAATTAAATCAATCACTTAAGTTCAAATTATCAAACGAAAACGGAGTAATTCATGCATTTAAAAATACAAATCAAGTCCAAATGTAACGAACCTTTACGGACATGCTTAAATTATCATAAAGAAGTATGCATTCGAATTTCGGGAAAATCGGACTTCACATGCAAAAGATAGAAAATTTAACGAAAACTTAAAACGCATTATTCATATACCCGAACATGTTGTAAATTCATAAATCATACAATTCATATCTATATCATATATATCGAATATACGAGCGAAGAAAGAATTCGGAAAAGACGGGCCGAAGCGGGACCTGTAGGCCAATTTGCCCCTGACTTACAGAAGGTTAGGGGCTGTTCACCGGATCCACACGGCCTTGTGCACGGCCGTGTGCCGAGGCCGTGCACAATCAAGAAACGTGCACGGCCTCATGCACACGGCCTCAAGGCCGTGTGCACAGCCCGTGTGCGATTCACCCACGCGCACGGCCTCATGCACACGGCCTCAAGGCCGTGTGCACCAGGCCGTGTGCACCGATTCGAGCAGAAACATTTTCGCAGAACCAAAACCTACGCGAATCCATATCTAAAATCAACATTAAATCGATTAATCATGCAAATCAATCCCTAATTTTCACATATAATCATCTACAACATGTAATCTACATATAGAAACGATAAACACGAAAATCCATCCACAATTACTATAAAAATCATATAAAACCTAAATTATACAACTATTCACAAAAATGAGAAAAATGAAGTATAGAAGACATTAAACGAGAGAATCGTTAGAAGCTTACTCATAGAAGAGATCGCGAGGAATCCGTAGACGTAAACTATTCGAAAATCCGTCGGGAAACGAAGTCGGGACGATCGATTGAAATCTTCTTCCTTCTCTTTTCTTTCCTTTCTTCTTCCTTGTTGGTTTGAACGAGAGAGATGAGGGAGGATGACTTAGTCAATTTAGTTGACTAGGGTCTAAAAGTCGAAGGGGCATTTTAGTAATTTCGCAAAATAAGTTTAAAAACTCACGTTGTCCAAATAATACGTAATTACAGTTAAAATTCACATAATTAAACGCACATTGACAATTCGTGATTTAATATCTAAATTCACTCATTTACGAAATTATTCTGAAATCTTAGAATAAATATTAAATAATATAATAATTTGCACAATTACTCGATTAAAATATACCGAATTGAAAAATCAGATTTTTGGGTCGTTACAATATACCTGTACGAGCATGTCGAGATCGGTAACCACTTCTTCTTCCCCCAGGGTTCTCTCTGTTGGGACAGCCCTGAATGTGGTGCTTGGTGCTTCTACAAGAAAAGCAACGTCCCAGTTGCTTCCTACACTTTGCTGTCTTGTGGTTCATCGTCGCACAGTACTCACAAGGAATGGGGTCCTCATTCACTTCCGGTTTGGTATGTTCCGGCATCTCGTTGTGTGGTCTCTTTGTCCGAAAGGTACTCGGTCCGGCTGGTTCTCTTCTAGTTGTCCCGTTGGAAGAGGATCCTATCATGGGACGGGCACTCTGGTTCACCATTTGGAGTTCGGACTCCACTCTCATAGCTCGGGTAACTGCATCAGGATAAAGACGGATGTCTATTGCCATCAATGCTCTTCGGATCTCGGGCTGAAGTCCCTCGATAAACTTTTGTGCTCTCTTTCGTTCATCCGCGGCATAGTGAGGAGCATAGGCGATGAGGCGGTTGAACTGTGCTTCGTACTGAGCCACGGTAGATGCTCCTTGGTTGAGATACATAAATTCTCTCTCTCGGCTGTCGCGTACTACTTCTGGCACGTACTTCATTCGGAAGTCAGTTACAAATCGTGACCAAGTGAGGGGAACTCTCTCAGCGATCCATCTCCATTCTGTGAATTGCCACCAACCTCGAGCTGGTCCTCTCATCAGGAAGGTAGCATACTCGACCTTCTCGGGGTCACCACACTGTAGTACTCGAAATATCTGTTCCACATCAGATATCCAGGCCTCAGCTTTAAAGTCATCTGGTTCACCCTCGAAGCAGGGTGGGCGATAGTAGAGAAACCTGTCCAAGGTTTGGCCTTCAGTCTGTCTGGCAGGTACGTGCTGCTGTTGTTGTTGTTGTAGCCCTTGACATACTTGCACGGCGATCTGTCGGATAATCGATACCCACTCTTCAGCCATTGGGTTCGGGGGTGTTGGAGCAGTAGGGGGTCTTCGGCGAGGCATTTTTCACCTGTGAACAACAAACTGGAAAATGATGCATGTTCGGTTAATGGAATGATCACATAAGGCATATAAAATTCAAATAAAGCATACATATATGATTAGATAGCATGTAGACAATTTAAGCACAAAACATTCATAGAACAAGCAAAACTCGATCCTATAGCCGTACAACCTAGACATGACAAGACCCAAGCAGGATACGACCAGATGACAAGACAAGACAGACGCTACCTCGAGTTCCACATCCACCTGCATTCGATCCCAACTCAGTACTACAATTGTAGAAGATCAAACGGTTGGTTGGCCATTCCAAAAGAAGATCAATCACAATTTCAATACTAAAGAGTTCTGAAGCACCTGTGATTGGAAACTCTAAGCCTCATTGACACGAAACGGGCAGACACAAGGGACAAGACACGACGCGATTTCAAAGCTTCGGTTCCTTTTGGGAACCTAGGCTCTGATACCACTGACTATAGCGCCCCCTGAAGAAGGACCGCCACATCCGCACCGAAGCGAACTCCCGAGCTTCAGCGAGGAGCCTCAACTCAAAAATCCACTCCGGCGAACGGCACTCAAGCAATAACCATCGGCAACAGCGACAACCATCCCAACAACAATCACAACAATACAGAGATATGCGGAAGCGATTTAAAAGATAATCAAATAAATCCATAAACGCCTATGAGGCTAACATAATATCAATTAAACATGTGCAATTCGAAATACAACAGAATAACAAACACACAGTGCCATCCATGGCTCAACTAGTCTGTCCTGTACAATCCTAGATATCGTCAACTATCCCACATCAGGGGCACATAAGTACGTAAAGTAAATAAATACAATAAACAAGACTCGACGGTTGTTGGGACCACTGACAAGACAAACCAGAAAGACTAAGCCTATCTAGACCTGCTGATGCTGACTGACAAGATAGGTGACGTCGCCACCTGTCTACCTGAAGCAAGAACCAAAATAGCAGGGGTGAGTATAAAGGATAATCAGTAATGGGGTTTTGATCACAGTTCGTCATTTATCTTTTAAAACTAAAAGTGGTGAGTGTTGCCCATTTTGAGAAAGAAGATAAATAACGAAATACAAGTTGTAAAACAATAACACAAGGCAACACTCGGTTCGACTTGCTTGGAAAACACGAAAGGGTTGACGAACCGGATCCTTTAAAACATTTGCACGTAATGTCAAGCCGATAAGTTGAAAGGGGTATTAGTTGAGTCACGAGGCCGTTACAAGTTCGAAAGGCACGATTCAATAAGTTAGAAACGATAAATAAATACGGCTCGTAATTCAACTAATTAATTGATTAATAAAGGAGGCTTAGGGTAGCAAGTACGAGTCACGCTTCCGGGTTTTATATATATATAGGGAAATACATATGATAAATGAAAAAAACTGGAATGTGCTTCGAATTGTAACGAAAGCCGTAAAACATTTAGACAAATAAATAATGCAATAAGTCATGCAATAATGTGTCCCGGCGAGAACGGGCCCTCTCCGTATAACTCCCATTTATGAAAAATCATGCAAATACATATTCAAGTACTCCACGACCGAAAGTCATGATCCACTCAGAATTTTATGGAAACGCGTGTTGACAACGTCACCCTTATCAGAATTTTATGGAAACGCGTATTAACAACGTCACCCTTATCAGAATTTTCTAGGAAGCGTGTAGCCTACAATGCCACCCTCGCACTAACTCAGGCTAGCCAACCTCCTGGCCGACCTAAGCGAATACGAATTGGAGTACACATCGGGATTTGCGCTAGACGCTCGTCCCCAGGCTCACCTCCTGTATATTCGGGCCCACTTCGTTATACCGACCAGGGCTCGCATTTGAAATCAATCACAGTTTAGGTGGCCAAAAGGGCAATTCAAAAATAGGGAATCGGGGTGTGGAAGACCAAAGGGGCCATTCGAGACAAGGTTATCTTTGCGAGGTCGAGAGACCAAAGTTCGTGTTTAAAACAAATGGGTTTTCCTTGCCTCTAGTTGAAACTGTTTGTAAAAGGTTTTACATATAGGTTTTGCTATGAAAAGGTTTGACTAAGCACATAAGGAATAGTAAAGGCAGTACAACAAGTAATAATAAAAGCGGGGTAGTCATTTATTTCGCAAACCTATATAAGACTATGTCCTTGCCCCAGTTAAAATAAGTTTAAACCCTTACCAGGCTCGACACGACAGTATGAAAGCAAGCGGTAGTCAGGTTTCTCCCTCGTTGGTCCCACCTGTAATACACAGGGCCTAGAGGATGAAAATGAGACCGACAATAACAAAAGCAAGACACTAGACAACAAATGACGCACGACAATTCATATAAACTCCACTCATGCTACAGGTGCAATATGGAAAGTCAGATAATTAAACATGTAAGAATATATAAAATATAGAACAACATTTAAAGGAGTATCAATGCAGTTATAATTAATGGAAGAGCATTAGAAATTAAATATCAAAGACATGCTAAAACGCAATTAAGGCACGTTGGCATGCTTAAAATAATATAAGGACGCTCTCTCGCGAATACGGGATCAAACGGATAAGGAACGGGAAAGGTCGGATAAAATCCCTAAACGAGAAAGGTGTCAATTGACGGTCAAAAGAGTCGGATAAATCATAAATTATGAAGAATATCAAATCTCGAGGCTCGAGGAAGCTATAGGTGAATTCGGATTGATATTCGGAGGTTGTATGTGAAAAGTCAACATTTAAATGAGTGGGGTTGACCCAATTCCCGAAGTGCAAGAAAGGAAAAGGCTAGAAAATCCACTAAGTAGGTTGCACCGGCCAACGCACGGGCTTGGCAAGCCGGTGCAAGCACAAATAGAGGTGCACGGCCTCACGCACGGTCTTGAGCACGGTGTTAATACCCTACAGGTGCAAACAGGCCTGCGCACGGGCCTGTGCACGGGCTCCTGCATGGTCTTGATCAAGACCATGTGTTCGCCCGTGTGGATCTACTGAGCAGCAGACTCAGCAGATCGCGAAACCTCACACGCGAAAATCAACATATAAATTCATACATCTCCTAATTTACACCATAAATCATCCTAATTCTAACATATAATCATATATATCATATAAGCTACACATAGGCACAAGAATCACGTAAAATAGTCAAGTAATTCTTCCTAAACATGAAAATCCTAATATTATAAAATTCCTATACAAAAGCCACGAAAATCGTAATGAAGAGGGAACGAAATGAAACGGGGTAAAAGGATTACCGGTAGAGAATGTAGTGAGGATCGTTCGGGTTTTCACGGCTCGTCGATAGGGCGAGAAACGGGCTCGGTAGGTCGTCGGGAAGATTCCCTCCTTTCTTCTCCTTCTTTCTCCTTCCTTTCTTCATTTTCCTTCTTTGTGTGTAATGAGAGAATGAGAGAGATAGGTAGATATTTAGGAAAATATCTCGGGGGGGGGGGGGGGGGGGGGGGGGGAGGGAAGGGGGGTAAAATGGTCATTTAGGCTTTCAAGTGCATTTTTGTAATTTAAGTAATTGAGGGTATTTAAAAGATAGGTTAAATCAATCTTTTCCACAAGATTAATTAATCCAATTGGATAGATCGAGAAATTAGGCAAGAAAGAATTCGCGTAATAATTAATAATATAATTAAAATATTCGGGTCGTTACATGCAAAATCGAAGTGTTCACAACTGGCATGAATGTATGTTCCATCAAGCGCCCCGAAACAACCCTACATTTATGGAAGGTAATTCAGCATTAGTTTCCAAATAAAAACAGTCAGAATAAGTGCATCATGTGATAATGTTATTATAATATAAGAAAAATTGACTACTAAACGAACCTTAAACCATTTCCATCGATCGTCTGTGGAAACAGCAGGAACAGGAATAGGTTTTGCAGCATATAGCTTGTGCAAACTCAATACGGCTTGAAGAACGTTGTGAAAGTGAATGCTAACAGTTCTTCTAGAACATTTGAAATCAAAGTAAACCGTTTTGTTTTTTTTGTGATGACCGAGGACACTTAAAAACATCGCAACTTGTTCCGACACTGTTATGGACTTTGTATCAGTGAGATTACCAAATGCATTTTGGCTCAGCCTTAACTCATACAGACACGAACTATCAGAAACTTCAACAAGGTCACTAAGATGCTCAATTTGTTTAGGAATTCTTGAAGTTACACTGTAAGATCGTTTCTTATCCAAACGTCTCCTTTTTGTTTTTATACACTTCAACCAACATCAGACAATCACTCATCATCCCAAGCATAAGGTTCCTATACATTCATTGGACAACGACATTCTCCATTTTATCCTAAGATAACACAGACAGGGCAACAATTTGACCAATTATATCTAGACTGAAAAATCAAAACCTGAACTGAATAATCTATGCTTGACTTATACTAATATATTGACAGAAGGCAAACTAGAAAAAATGTGTGAATATAAAAACATAAGAGCATATGGATCAACGATTATATGAGATCGTAAAAATTTTACCTTGCATGATTGGTTTCCTTATCAGCTGAAGAACTGCGAACGATAATTACCCTAATAGATATTAATGAAAACAATCAGCAGGCTCTTGCATAAAACAAAAAAATATGAGTACATAAACCACCATTGTAATCGTTAATTTGAAAACTGTATAAATGGAAAAAAATTCCTCAAGGTTTAGGGTTTACCTTTTTACAGAGAATCGGCCACAATTTGTTGTGCGAAAGTTTTGAAGCATGTGGAATGATTAATAGTGGGAATTAGACTGGGTTAAAGAAAGGAAATAATGAAAACTTTTCAATTTATGGAGGGAGAATTATTCCGCCATGAATCAGCTCGAAAATATTTGGGCAAAATATTTTGGACGAAAATGTTTTGTAGGGATTAATTGGTAAATAAAGAGAAAAGTAATGGTGTTTAGGAAAGCTTTTCCGTTTACAGTAACCCACTTTTAGATAAGAATGGTATTTTGTAGTTTTTACTTAAACCATTACATGGGACTTAATGCTAGTTTCAATACCGGGTATGAGGGCTTAGAACGGGTTCTAAACCAAACATAGTAAACAACAACGGTAGCTTATTTCTGCTAGTTAAATAGGGTTAATGTTCGCAGTAAACGAAGCTTTAAGAGACAAAAAGGAAGGGGAAAGAATGATTAATGTGTGAATGACCAAAAAATATACAAATCTGAAGCTTTTTCAAGTTTCAAATATGGTGGAACAAGGCCACTGGTTTAGGCGGTTGAACCAGCCGGTTCTTACCCGATTTTTGACCGGTTTCCGCCTGTTTTTGCTGGTGAGCACCGACCAGCACTAGTTCAATTGAGAATTGGTTTTGAAGGGTCAACCGAACCAGAAGGACCTCCGGTCACCGTCGAACCAGTTCGACCGGCCAGTCCGGTCCAGGTTTCAAAACATAGGTTTTAACTAATTAATAAGTAGCATTTTTTCATTCGAAAATAAATAAATAAATGAGTAATTGACCTTTTCTTTTATAACCTTCAAGTTTTAAAATAATTAATAAAAGTAATTAACATAAATTATAATTATTATAACATGTCTAATTAAGAGAATAACCCCCAATTTTTTCCTCTTTCGTATGAGATCTAGTCTTTGACCAACACCCAAAATTATTAGCGATTTATAGATCTCTTCAAGTAATTTGTTAGTATGTTTTAATTAAGCAATTTATTAGTGGCGGAGCTAGAAATTTTGCTGAATATTTGAACGGGATCATTGCGCATATGCACATATGTATACGAACATATTCAACCATAAAACATTTATATTTGCATATTTATGATCGTCTTAAATACCAACATGGTGTGGCACAGTTGGCAACATAGACTGAGTTTGTGGAAACTGGGAAGAGCTTCAGGTTCGATCCCCACTAAACACACTCACTGGGAGGTGTGAGGAGCCTTAATTGTAACTAAGCCCCAAACCGAATTAAAGGCCATCAATGTAGGATTTTACGAACCGGTAATTCACACACAAAAAAATGATTGTCTTAAATATTAAATATTTAAAATATATCTAGATATTTCTTTTATAATGACCCATTCACATGTAAATTTGAACCAACGTGGCGTGGCTCAGTTGGCAACACAGACTGAGTTTGTGGGAAGTCTCAGGTTCGATCTCCACTAAACACGTTCGTTGGGAGGGGTGAAGAGCCTTAACTGTGACTAAGTCCCAAACTGGATTAAGGGCCCTCAATATAGAATTATACAAACCGGTAATTTACACCAAAAAAAAAAAAACATGTAAATTTGAATTTTATGAGAGGTCGAAAGAATTATTATCACACAAAATTAAAGATAATTGTCAATTTGTCAAACATAATACATGTATATTACATGTTTTATGAAATTTGAGGAGATTTTTTTATCCCTTGACCAAAAGGTCTTGCATACTAATCCTTTAAGCATTGTTAGCTAGGTTTTCGTGAATTTTTGAAAGGTAAGGTTTTTTAGGGATGATAAACATGAATTACAAACTGAAAAATTACCTTTCTTAGAATCTCGTTATTGGAAAATTGTGGGCATAGAATACATTTGATTGAGAGAGAATACAGCACTCAGAATGTAGCACCCCTCTCAAAGGATGAGAAGAAGAACACCACACCCGCGCTGAAATAGACTCCCGACCAAGGCCGAAACCCCAGTAAAAAATCCTTCCCAACGAATCGGCACTCACTCGATCAAATAAACTGGCAACAACAACTAGTCCAACAACAACAATAAAAAAAAAAAATATTCAGAGTGCGGAAGCAATAAAGCATGGGATAACAGGTTATATACATAAATTACACAAACTAGTAAATCCCAAGTGACTACAAATATGTTCTACGCCCATCAGAGGCTCAACTATAACAGTGGAATGTAGCATAGTTAACACAATTCTTTCAACTATAATAAAAGCAATAATGAAGAATTCATCAAGACGAAACTGTTGTTTGACATTAACCGAACAAGACCAAGACCCGAATCAAACCTAGACCTGTTGTTGCCAACTGACCACAAAGGTGACATGCCACTCGTCTGCCTGAAAGAACCCGAAGCAAGAATCAAAACATGAGGGTAAGTATAAAGGATACTCAATGAGGGGTTATATAATATAAATATTGATCACAGTTCGTCATTTATCATTTGAAATCAAAGTTGGGAATGTTGCTCGTTTTGTAAAATATAATTAATATAAGTCATGAAGCCATACAACAAAGCAACACTTGATTCGGCTTATTTAAAACATGAAAAGATTGACTAACGGATCCTTTGAAATAATTTTAGCACATAATTCAAGCCGATGATTTTAAATGATAACCTAGTTGACTCATAAGATCGTTTAAACATCATTTGCAATAACGTTAACTTAATCAAGAGGTAAAATAAATGACGAGACTTATAATTCAACTAAATTACTTTAAAGTAGTAAACAAGTTCGTTACACTATTGTCCCGGCGAGTACGGGCCCTTGTCTCTCCTTATATCACCACATTCAATAAATACTCCTGCGCCATTTGTCAAATCCCGAGGCTACCCGAGGATTCAACACGGTCAATACGGTATTTGAGGAAAAACACGCAACACATGCTACGTCCACCATCTCCCCAACGAAAGACTTGCCAACCACCGGCAGGTTTCCCATTGCAAATTATAATTTAGAAATTATACTTTGGGATCTTATTTGTAACGACCCGAATATTTGTATTATATTATTAATATTTACGCGAATTCTTTCTTACCTAATTTCTCGATCTATCCAATTGGATTAATCAATCTGGTGGAAAAGATTGATTTAACCTATCTTTTAAATGCCCTCAATTTCTTAAATTACATAAATGACCTTAAAAGCCTAAATGACCATTTTACCCTCCCGAGATATTTTTCTAAATATCTACCTATCTCTCTCATTCTCTCATTTCAAAGAAGAAAGAAAGAAGAAAGAAGAAAGAAAGGAGAAAGATCTTCCCGACGCCCTACCGAGCTCGTTTCTCGCCCGATCGACGAGCCGTGAAAACCCGAACGACCCTCATTACATTATCTACCGGTAATCCTTTTACCCCGTTTCATTCCGTTCGTTATTTCTTGCGATTTTTCTTGATTTATATATAGAATTTTATATATTTGGATTTTCGTGTTTAGGAAGAATTACTTGACCATTTTACGTGATTCTTGTGTCTATATGTAGCTTATTTGATATGTATGATTATATGTGAAAATTAGGATGTTTTATGGTGTAGATTAGGAGATATATGAATTTATATTTCGAATTCGCGTGAGAGGTTCGCGATCTGCTGAGTCTGCTGCTCAGTAGATCCACACGGGCGAACGCACGGTCTTGAGCAAGACCGTGCAAGAGCCCGTGCGCTTCACTTTTCAGCCTGCACGGGCTTGAGCCAATGCACAGGCCCGTGCGCATGGCCGTTTGCACCTGCACGGTCTTGACACCGTGCTCAAGACCGTGCGGGAGGCCGTGCAACCCCTTTTGTGCTTGCACCGGCTTGCCAAGCCCGTGCGTAAGCCCGTGCGTTGGCCGGTGCAACATACTTAGTATATTTTTCCAGCCTTTTCCTTTCTTGCACTTCGGGAATTGGTCAACCCCACTCATTTAAATGTTGACTTTTCTCATACGACCTCCGAATATCAATCCGATTTCACTTATAGCTTCCTCGAGCCTTGGGATTTGATATTCTTCATAATTTACAATTTACCCGACCCTAATTGACCGTCAATTGACACCTTTGCTTGTTTAGGGATTTTATCCCATCTTTCCCGTTTCTTGTCCGATTAATCCTGTATTCGCGAGAGAACGTCCTTATATTATTTTAAGCATGTCTACGTGCCCTAATTGCGTTTAAGCATGCCTTTAGTATTTATTATTTACGTTCTTTCATTATTTAACATTTCATTAATATTCTTTAATTGTCGTACCGTAATTTATATGTTTAATTGATTTACTTTCCACATTGCACCTGTAGCATGAGTGATGTCTATGTGAATTGCCGTGCGTCGTCTGTTGTCTTGTGTCTTACTTTTAGTATTGTCGGTCTTGTTTTCATCCTCTAGGCCCTGTGTATTACAGGTGGGTCCAACGAGGGAGAAACCTGACTACCGCTTGCTTTCATACTGTCTTGTCGAGCCAGGTAAGGGTTTTAAATTGTTTTCAACTGGAGTAAGAACATAGTTTATTTAGGCTTCGAAATAACTTATTCCCCGCCTTTTCTTATTGCTTGTTGTACTGTCTTTAATATTCCTTACATGCTTAGTCAAACCGTTTGGATAGCAAACCAAAATGATTTGACATGCTTCCAACTAGAGACAAGTAACTTATTTGTTTTAAAAAGTAACTATTTGATCTCTGAGGCACTTATAAGTAACGTCGTTAGGGACATCCGTCAGTATGCTCCCGAAGCGTACGACGCTTATGAGTATTTCCTAGATCGTTACATCAACTTGTCTCAAAAGCACCTTTTGCCATTCATACTTAACTACTTGCATCATATTTTCGAACGGCCCTTTTGGCCACTTTAACTATCATTGATTTCAAAAGCGAGCCATAGCCTGTTTATGACTTGGGCCCGGAGTATACAAGAGGTGAGCCTGGGGACGTGCGTCTAGGGCAAAACCCGATCTATACTTCTAGCGTGTTAACTTGGGCCGGCTAGGAGGTTGGCTAGCCTAAGTTGATGCGAACGGTGGTGCTAATCGCGTCTCCTTAAACCCTGTACGGTGGTGCTGATCGCGTCTCCTTAAATCCTGATGGTGGTGCTAATCGCGTCTCCTTAAACCCTGTTTATGAATCTTGGTGATGGAGTACTTGCTTGCATGTTTTTCAATGGGGAGTTATAAGGAGAGGGCCCGTTCTCGCCGGGACACATTACTGCATGATTTATTGCATTTATTGCTTGTCTAATTGTTTTATGGCTTTCGTGACAAGTCGAAGCACATTCCGGTTTTCTTCAATTATCATATGTACTTCCCTATATATATATAAAACCCGGAAGTGTGACTCGTACTTGCTACCCTAAGTCCCCTTTATTACCCAACTAATATTCTTTCAATCGGCTTGATATTTCGTGCAAATGTTTTAAAGGATCCGGTTCGTCAACCTTTTGTGTTTTCAAATAAGCCGAACCCGAGTGTTGCTTTGTGTCATTTTACAACTTATATTCGTATTCTTTCTCAAAACGGGCAACACTCACCACTTTTAGTTTTAAAAAGATAAATGACGAACTGTGACCAAAACCCCCTTACTGAGTATCCTTTATACTCACCCCTGCTATTTTGGTTCTTGCTTGAGTGCCGTTCGCCGGAGTGGGTTTTTGGGTTGAGGCCCCTCGCCGAAGCTCGGGAATCCGTTTCGGTGCGGATGTGGCGGTCCTTCTTCAGGGGGCGCTACAGTCAGTGGTATCAGAGCCTAGGTTCCCAAAAGGAACCGAAGCTTTGTAATCGCGTCCTGTCTTGTCTCTTGTGTCTGCCCGTTTCGTGTCAATGAGACTTAGAGTTTCCAGTCACAGGTGCTTGAGAACTCCTTAGTATTGAAATTGTGATTGATCTTCTCTTGGAATGGCCAACCAACCGTTTGATCTCTTACAATTGTAGTACTGAGTTGGGATCGAATGCAAGTGGATGTGGAACTCGAGGTAGCGTCTGTCTTGTCTTGTCGTCTTGTCGTGTTCTGCTTGGGTCTTGTCGTGTCTAGGTCGTACGGCTATAGGATCGAGTTTTTCTTGTTCTGTGATTTGTTTCATGCTTAACTTGTCTACATGCTATCCGAATCATATATGTATGCTTTGATTAAATTTTTATATGCCTTACGTGACCATTCCATTAACCGAACATGCATCTTTTTCCTAGTTTATTGAGCGCAGGTACATAATGCCTCATCGAAGACCCCCTACCGCTCCCTTATCTCCGAATTCGATTGCAAGGGAGTTAGTGACAGCGATGAGACAGATTGCTGAGCAAGTGCATCAAGAGAGACAACGACAACAGCAGCATATACCTGCGAGACAAACCGAGGGTCAATCCCTGGATAGATTTCTGCACTACAACCCACCTTGCTTCGTGGGTGAACCAGATGACCTTAAAGCCGAGGCTTGGATAGCCGATCTGGAGCGAATCTTTCGAGTAATACACTGCGGTGACCCCGAGAGGGTCGAGTATGCCATCTTTCTCATGAGAGGACCAGCTGAGGATTGGTGGCGTTACATAGAACAGAGATGGATCGCTGAGAGAATTCCGTACACTTGGTCACGGTTCCTATCCGACTTCTGAGAGAAGTACGTGCCGCAAGTGGTACGTGACAGCCGAGAAAGAGAGTTCATGTCCCTCACCCAAGGAGCTCTCCCTGTTGCACAATACGAGGCACTTTTCAGCCGCCTCATCGTCTATGCTCCTCACATTGCATCTGACGATCGAAGAAGAGCGCGAAAGTTCATCGAGGGACTTCAGCAGGAGATCTTGGAAAGATTAGTAGGATTGGACATTCGAGTTTATCACGAGGCAGTTAACAGAGCTATGAGAGTGGAGTCCGATCTTCAAGAGATGAGACGAGGTATTCCTCACATGAAAGGATCCTTTTTCAACGAGAAGGCAAGAAGAGAACCAGCCGGACCGAGCACTTCTCCGACATCGAGACCACACTACGAGATGCCAAAACCTACCGAACCTGAAGTGAACGAGGACCCCATTCCCTGCGAATATTGTGGGAAGACAAATCACGAGACTGCAAGGTGTAGGAGGAAACTGGGACGTTGCCTCAGATGTGGGAGTAGCAAGCATCGAGTTCAAGACTGCCCCGACTCAAGCAACCCTAGGGGAAGAAAAAGGGGATCCCGACCATGATACCGACTCGCAGAGGTACATTGCATTATTATAGCATTCATTCATAATATTTTGTTTCGAATGGTAATTGCTTTAAATATGTGTTAAGTGTTTTATAGAATTTACGTGCTTTAACTACTTTCAAAATTCACACTTGCACTGATTGAATGATTAGATGCTAAGATTTATGTGACCTCTGTGTGGATAGCATGGAATTCGATAAATTCGTTATACGCTATTAGAGAGTGCTAAGGACAAGGAGTTCTTGGCCGACTAGGATCGATTCTGTTGCGAATACATTATGCGGTTTTGGATGGCACCGACGTTGACAAATCGAGTCTGAAGAAGCATACTTCTGAAGGTATGTCTGAAGATGAATCAACTAGTGAAGAGGATAATGAATTATCTGACGATGATGATTATATGGGAGATAAGCCGACATCGGCTTCTGATGATGACGACTCTGATGTTTCGTATGAAGTCGAGCGAAGAAATGATGAAAATGATGGTTTAATGGAAGGCGGAGAGGAGAAATCATCAAATACCCTTGAAGATGAGAAAACACTCTGTAGAAAGAATAAGAAAGAGTGTGATCTTGAAGAGACAGATTGTGAGAAAGACGAGGAGTACAATAGGAGAAATGATGATGGCGTTACTTCCTGTAAAAGGAACTCTAATCAAGAAACAGGAGAAGGATGTGACAATTGTCATTGAGGATACGAAGAGTACAAGAATCAGTCGGAAGAACGAAATAGATAATGACAGTGATGAAGGACCTTACATTGGGATTTTCTTCTTCGGCGTTAGCCTCGTTTAGGGTTTTTGCAATTCCGTCTTTCGCATGACTTTGAATTTTATTGGAATGTTATTTGCATTTAAATATTTTGTTATGCATGATGTTTTATAATGTATTTTAATTGCTCCTAAATGTTCGTTTTTAATTCGCGTTATTAGAACTCTTAGATTATGCTCCCCTTAACTAACCCCGAAGTCCGGAGGAGAATCTGAGGACAGATTCTCTTGAAGAGGGGAGTATTGTAACGACCCGAATATTTGTATTATATTATTAATATTTACGCGAATTCTTTCTTACCTAATTTCTCGATCTATCCAATTGGATTAATCAATCTGGTGGAAAAGATTGATTTAACCTATCTTTTAAATGCCCTCAATTTCTTAAATTACATAAATGCCCTTAAAAGCCTAAATGACCATTTTACCCTCCCGAGATATTTTTCTAAATATCTACCTATCTCTCTCATTCTCTCATTTCAAAGAAGAAAGAAAGAAGAAAGAAGAAAGAAAGGAGAAAGAAGGAGAAGAAAGGAGAAAGATCTTCCCGACGCCCTACCGAGCTCGTTTCTCGCCCGATCGACGAGCCGTGAAAACCCGAACGACCCTCATTACATTATCTACCGGTAATCCTTTTACCCCGTTTCATTCCGTTCGTTATTTCTTGCGATTTTTCGTGATTTATATATAGAATTTTATATATTTGGATTTTCGTGTTTAGGAAGAATTACTTGACCATTTTACGTGATTCTTGTGTCTATATGTAGCTTATTTGATATGTATGATTATATGTGAAAATTAGGATGTTTTATGGTGTAGATTAGGAGATATATGAATTTATATTTCGAATTCGCGTGAGAGGTTCGCGATCTGCTGAGTCTGCTGCTCAGTAGATCCACACGGGCGAACGCACGGTCTTGAGCAAGACCGTGCAAGAGCCCGTGCGCTTCACTTTTCAGCCTGCACGGGCTTGAGCCCGTGCACAGGCCCGTGCGCATGGCCGTTTGCACCTGCACGGTCTTGACACCGTGCTCAAGACCGTGCGGGAGGCCGTGCAACCCCTTTTGTGCTTGCACCGGCTTGCCAAGCCCGTGCGTAAGCCCGTGCGTTGGCCGGTGCAACATACTTAGTATATTTTTCCAGCCTTTTCCTTTCTTGCACTTCGGGAATTGGTCAACCCCACTCATTTAAATGTTGACTTTTCTCATACGACCTCCGAATATCAATCCGATTTCACTTATAGCTTCCTCGAGCCTTGGGATTTGATATTCTTCATAATTTACAATTTACCCGACCCTAATTGACCGTCAATTGACACCTTTGCTTGTTTAGGGATTTTATCCCATCTTTCCCGTTTCTTGTCCGATTAATCCTGTATTCGCGAGAGAACGTCCTTATATTATTTTAAGCATGTCTACGTGCCCTAATTGCGTTTAAGCATGCCTTTAGTATTTATTATTTACGTTCTTTCATTATTTAACATTTCATTAATATTCTTTAATTGTCGTACCGTAATTTATATGTTTAATTGATTTACTTTCCACATTGCACCTGTAGCATGAGTGATGTCTATGTGAATTGCCGTGCGTCGTCTGTTGTCTTGTGTCTTGCTTTTAGTATTGTCGGTCTTGTTTTCATCCTCTAGGCCCTGTGTATTACAGGTGGGTCCAACGAGGGAGAAACCTGACTACCGCTTGCTTTCATACTGTCTTGTCGAGCCAGGTAAGGGTTTTAAATTGTTTTCAACTGGAGTAAGAACATAGTTTATTTAGGCTTCGAAATAACTTATTCCCCGCCTTTTCTTATTGCTTGTTGTACTGTCTTTAATATTCCTTACATGCTTAGTCAAACCGTTTGGATAGCAAACCAAAATGATTTGAAATGCTTCCAACTAGAGACAAGTAACTTATTTGTTTTAAAAAGTAACTATTTGATCTCTGAGGCACTTATAAGTAACGTCGTTAGGGACATCCGTCAGTATGCTCCCGAAGCGTACGACGCTTATGAGTATTTCCTAGATCGTTACATCAACTTGTCTCAAAAGCACCTTTTGCCATTCATACTTAACTACTTGCATCATATTTTCGAACGGCCCTTTTGGCCACTTTAACTATCATTGATTTCAAAAGCGAGCCATAGCCTGTTTATGACTTGGGCCCGGAGTATACAAGAGGTGAGCCTAGGGACGTGCATCTAGGGCAAAACCCGATCTATACTTCTAGCGTGTTAACTTGGGCCGGCTAGGAGGTTGGCTAGCCTAAGTTGATGCGAACGGTGGTGCTAATCGCGTCTCCTTAAACCCTGTACGGTGGTGCTGATCGCGTCTCCTTAAATCCTGATGGTGGTGCTAATCGCGTCTCCTTAAACCCTGTTTATGAATCTTGGTGATGGAGTACTTGCTTGCATGTTTTTCAATGGGGAGTTATAAGGAGAGGGCCCGTTCTCGCCGGGACACATTACTGCATGATTTATTGCATTTATTGCTTGTCTAATTGTTTTATGGCTTTCGTGACAAGTCGAAGCACATTCCGGTTTTCTTCAATTATCATATGTACTTCCCTATATATATATAAAACCCGGAAGTGTGACTCGTACTTGCTACCCTAAGTCCCCTTTATTACCCAACTAATATTCTTTCAATCGGCTTGATATTTCGTGCAAATGTTTTAAAGGATCCGGTTCGTCAACCTTTTGTGTTTTCAAATAAGCCGAACCCGAGTGTTGCTTTGTGTCATTTTACAACTTATATTCGTATTCTTTCTCAAAACGGGCAACACTCACCACTTTTAGTTTTAAAAAGATAAATGACGAACTGTGACCAAAACCCCCTTACTGAGTATCCTTTATACTCACCCCTGCTATTTTGGTTCTTGCTTGAGTGCCGTTCGCCGGAGTGGGTTTTTGGGTTGAGGCCCCTCGCCGAAGCTCGGGAATCCGTTTCGGTGCGGATGTGGCGGTCCTTCTTCAGGGGGCGCTACATTATTACTCTAGACGCTCGTCTCCGAGTCATACCCTCCGAGCCCATTTTATAAATCGTTGGACGTTATCGTTGTCTCGCTTCACAATCGTTACACTACATTTTGGTGGCCAAAGGGGCCGTTCGAAAAAAAGTCATATTTGCGAGGCAAAAAGACCAAAGTTCGTATTTTAAAACAAAATAGATTTCCTTGTCTCTTGTTGGAAACATTTAAAAAGCATACATACATATACGATGTGATATTCAGATATTTGATTAACGATCATAAAGATAATAATTCAATATTTAATACAATATAAGAAAGGCTATAAAACATTAAAGTATTAATAAAAACAGGATGATAAGTTGGTTCGCAGTAATAGGATTCTTACTCCAGTTGAAAGCCAGTTGTAACCCTCATCTGGAAAGCTGGAAGAAAAGGGTACAACGATCGAGTATTCCTCGATGAGAAATGCCTGAAACTGACAGACAGCAAAACCAGGTAAGACAATGACATGATGCATGGCTTACGAGAATTAATAAAGCAGTTAAAAGCACGTAAACATGACTTCTATTGAAGTACTCACCAAAATGTACCTAAATGCATTTAAACGAAATATTGAAGTTAATAAGGTAAAACATGCATGCTTATAACATTAAAAGGAAGCACTCATGCAATTTTCGAATCAATCAGACGAATTACAGAAAATAGGCTAAAGTACCCTAAACGAAAAAGTTACTATTCAGGACCCGACGAGGTCGGAAAATTTGAAACTTCACGAATTATTAAATATTACTATAACGACCCGAAATTTTGGATTTATTCCAGAATAATGTTTTATTCGCGCCAAAGGCATTTCGTGAGAATATTTAATATCACGAATAAGCTTCACCCAAGAATCCATTTTTTACCCGGAATTTCCTATTTTATCCTCGACCCACTTATATCCTTTATCTCACCAAGAATTACCTTTTCACCCCTCGAACCCTCCTGACAACCTTGCACCCTCTTGACACCCCATGCACCCTCTTAAGCACACACATAACCCAAAACCGTGCGAAAAGAGAAAGAGGGAGAAATAGCCGAGAGAGAGAAGGAGAAGAGGAAGAAGAAGGAGGAAAAAGGAGAAAAATCTTCCCGACGTCCTACCGATCCCGTTTCTCGCCCGATCGATGAGGCGTGAAAACCCAAACGAGCCTTGCTTCATCCTCTACCGGTAATCCTTTTACCCCATTTCAATCTGTCCATTTCTTGTTGCGATTTTCGTGGGTTTTAGATAGAATTTTATAGTTTTAGGATTTTCGTGTTTAGGAAGATTTACTTGATCATTTTGCATGATTCTTGAACCTATGTGTAGCTAATGTGATATATATGCTTATATGTGAAAATTAGCATGTTTTATGGAGTAAATTAGGAGATCTATTGATTTATGTGTTGGGCGCGAGAGAGAACTTCGCGAACTGCTGGTTGCTGCACTTAGAAGATCTGCACGGGCTTGCGCACGATCTTGCCAAGCCCGTGCGTAGCCCCGTGTCAGTCCTTTTTCGCTGCACGGGCTTGAGCCCATTTGCGAGCCGGCGCGTGACCCTGTTTGTGCCTGCACGGTCCTAAGAGTGAGCTCAAGACCGTGCGTTAGCCCGTGTGAATGCCTTAGAGACTTTTCCAACCTTTTCCTTTCTTTCACTTCGGGAATTGGGTCAACCCCACTTATTAAAATGTTGACTTTCGCGTACGAACTCCTAAAATCAGTCCGATTTCACCTATAGCTTCCTTGAGCTTCGAGATTTAATATTTTGCAAAATTATAATTTATCCGACCTTATTTGACCATCAATTGACACCTTTCTCGTTTAGGGATTTTTCCCACTTTTCCCGTTTGTTATCCGTTCGATCCCGCCTTCGCGAGAGAGCTTCCTTATATTATTTTAAGCATGTCTACGTGCCCTAATTGCGTTTAAGCATGTCTTTAATATTTAATTCCAATGTTTCTTCGTTATTTAGAATTGCATTAATATTTCTTTAATCGTTGTTCCGTATTTTATATATATCTATATGTTTAATTGTTTAGCTTTATGTATCTCGTTTACAGCATGAATGAAGTCCTATATGAATTGCCTTGCGTCGTTTGTTGTCTCGTGTCTTGCTTTTAGTTTTGTCGGTCTCGTTTTCATCCTCTAGGCCCTGTGTATTACAGGTGGGACCAACGAAGGAGGAACTTGACTACGGCTTGCTTTCATTCTGTCGTGTCGAGCCAGGTAAGGGTTTAAACTGCTTTCAACTGGGGCAAGGACATAGTTACTTAGGTTGCGAAATAACTTATTATCCCGCCTTTCTTATTGCTTGTTGTACTGCCTTACTATTTCCTTATGTGCTTAGTCAAACCTTTTTTTATAGTAAAACTTAAGCATGTGCAAAATGATTTCAAACACTTTCAACTAGAGACAAGTAACCTATTTGTTTTCAAAGTAACCATTTCATCTCAGAGGTACTTATAAGTAACGTCGTTAGGGACGTCCGTCAGCATTCTCTCGAAGCGTACGGTACTTAAGAGTATTTCCTAGATCGTTACACCAACTTGTCTCAAAGGCCCCTTTGGTCATTCATACATAACTGCTTGCATCATCTTTTCGAACGGCCACTTTGGCCACCCAAACTGTTCTTGTTTTCAAAAGCGAGCCATGGACTGGATCATGACTTGGGCTCGGAGTATACAGGAGGTGAGCCTGGAGACGAGCGTCTAGGGCAAATCCCGATGTATACTTCTATGCGTGTTAACTTAAGTTGGCTAGGAGGTTGGCTAGCTTAAGTTGATGCGAACGGTGGTGCTAAGCGCGTCTCCTTAAAACTCTATATGGTGGTGCTAATCCCATCTCCTTAAAACTCCGTTAGTGGATCATGACTTTTGGTGGTGGAGTACTTGACTACATGCTTTCACGATTTTCATGGTTAGGAGTTATAAGGAGAGGGCCCGTTCCCGCCGGGACACATTATTGCATGACTTATTGCATTACTTGCTTGTCTAATTGATTTACGGCGTTCGTTACAAGTCGAAGCACATTCCGGTTTTCTTCATTTAGCATATGTATTTCCCTATATATATATATAAAACCCGGAAGCGTGGCTCGACCTTGCCCAACTTAAGCCTTCTTTATTGTTCAAACTACCTAGTTGATTTACGAGCTGTGTTTTCTTATCATTTCCAACTTGTTTATATCATGCCTTTCGAACTTGCAACGGCCTCGTGACTCAACTAATATTCTTTCAATTGATCAGCTTGGCATTATGTGCAAATGATTTTTACAGGATCCGGTTCGTCACCTTTTTTGTGTTTTCAAAGTAAGCGAACCTGAGTGTTGCTTGTGTTGTTTTACAACTTATATTGTTATTTATATTCTTTCTCACAACGAGCAACATTCACTACTTTTGGTTTTAAAAGATAAACGATGAACTGTGATCAAAACTTCCTTACTGAGTATCCTTTATACTCACCCCTTCTATTTTGGTTCTTGCTTCAGGTAGACAAGTGGCGGCGTCACCTATCTTGTCAGTCGGCATCAGCAGATCTAGATAGGCTCAGTCTTGTCATCTAGTTTGTATTGTCAGTGATCCCAACAACCGTCGAGTCTTGATCTGTTGTATTTAATTGCATTCGTACCCCCTTTACTGTTTTATTTACTTTTCGTACTTTATGTGCCCCTGATGTGGGATAGTTGAAGATATCTAGGATTGCACAGGGTATGCTAGTTGAGCCATGGATGGCACTATATGTTTCTGACTAAATTGTATTTCGAACCGCAAATGTTTAAATGATATTATGTTAGCCTCGCAGGCTTCTATGGAATTTAAATGTTTACCTTTTAAATCGCTTCCGCATTACTCTGTATTGTTGTGGTTGTTGTTGGGATGTCGTCGCTGTTGTCGGTACTTATTGCTTGCGTGCCGTTCACCGGAGTGGGTTTTTGAGTTGAGGCCCCTCACTGAAGCTCGAGAATTCATTTTGGTGCGGATGTGGCGTTCCTTTTTAAGGGGCGCTACAATTACGATTTATAGGACCTACTGGTGAAATCGGATATCGAAAATGGGATAGAACGAGAAAAGTCAACATTTAATATATAGCAGTTGACCAAAATGCCGTAGCCTCAAAACTAAAAATGCTGAAAAATATTCTAAGTATGGCTCACAGTTAAATGTCATTGTAAGTAGCATACCGTGAGACAGCAGTTTCATGGTAAGAACACACGGTCTGATGCATACCGTGAGATTGCATTCTCACGGTATGGCTCACGATATATAGCTTACCGTGAGCTTGCTCTGATCAGCGAATTTTGAAGTTCTTCCCGCATAATTCCTGTATCCGTACATAAATCTTCATAATTCGAGAATCAACCCATGAGTTACAATAAAATTCACATATGTTAATATACCACTCATGCTCGTCACATGGACATGAGAATCACACGAAACTATCAAGTAAAACACATAAATCTAAAAATTGAATAAATAATCTGTTATTCATCATCTTCACACAATTCTATCAAAACGGGACGAAATCGAGGAAAATTTGGTAGCTACCTGAAGAACGCAGTGCGAGGATTGCGTAGGAGTTTACGGATCGTGGATCGGCTGAGAAACGATATCAGAAATCGGATTTGAAGATCAAAGGTGACAAAGCTCTTCTTTCTCCTCTTTGGTACATATAATTGAGGCGTACTGTGTGAGTGGTTGACTGATCAGGGATATTGACTAGGATAAGAATTTAATCAGAGACTCGCGGGAATCTCTTCGAGGTTAAAAATATTATTTTGGGAAATTACAGGATTTAGATTAAAATATGCTCACGAATTCAACGGTGAAATCGAAAATTAAATAAAAGAATTGAATATTAAGTCCAAAATTCGGGCGTCACAGAGAACATAGGCAGAGTTCTAAATTATTTAATCAATTAACAGTATAACATGACTAGTGATATAACTTACAAGTGACTGAAAGAATCGTGTCTCATAGTCAATTAGATTTAGTCATCCTCCTACAATTACAGTATTTATAAATAATAATATAGAGATATTTTATTACTATTCAATTTAATGACCATTCAGTTTAATAAACACATCAATTAAGTGAAGTAACTTAGTAATCTGACATTATGTTAATTTAAATAGAAGCAACGTAACTGTTATGAGTGGGGATCGGAGAGTTTTACTCTTAAGTTGCCAAATTCGCTTGATCCACGATGTTTTGTTGTTGGTAGATATCATGGCATAATTAAAAGAAGACCAGAAGGCAATATTGTTAGCTTCCATATTTTCAAAACCGGACAGGAAGTCAAATCGATAGCTTCACTGATTATCAGTTTAACTATTAGTTCAATCGGTAGGATGTTATAAATAAATAATAGTTATTTGTATATACTATTATAAATATATAATATAATATATATAATTTTATAACTTATTTAAAGTATAAACAATAAAATATAACACTATCTTAAAACTTCTTTCATACTATATTGAGTTTGCAAACACTTAAAATTTTTTAATTAGTATCACATGAGAAAAAGTTATAATAAAAAAGAGTAGAGTAATGATTATAATAAAATGATTTAACCATTTAATGTGAAAAATTCATAGTAACACTAATTCTATGAAAACGGGATGGGATCATAAATACTCAGATTAATATAAGTTTTGGTACCGTAACTATACCCTAGTATAATTTTGATACCAAATTAATCATTATTTTCAATTTTGGTACCATAACTTATAATTTGTATCAATTTTGGTACATACGGGACTGAACCATTATTTGCTAACTAGTAATCCTGCAAACTCAATGCGTGTGCAAAATAAAAAATAAATATAATTTAATATTATGTTAACTTTTGATATTCTAAAATATAAACATTTTTCGAATTTCTTCGAGGATTTTAAAATATTTTAGTATTAATATATATAAAAATTATGACATGTTAAAAAATAATTTTTATAATTAAATAAGTTGAAAATTAAAACTAAAGTGAGGAGAAAAAAGAAAAAAAAATATTTAAGTCAATTAATTGCGAAATGACAGTCCAAATTAAGTAAGAGATCAAAGGGGTGCAGTCGCTTTATTAATAGTATAGATGATAGACTATTAATATCCAAAATCCAAATGTACCAAAATTGTCACAAAATAATAAGTTATGGTACCAAATTTGAGGATTAATTAAAATTTTAGGTCCAAATGTACCAAAATTTATACAAATTATAAGTTATGATACCAAATTTGAGAATATTGATTAATTAATTTGGTACCAAAATTGTACTAGGGTATAATTACGGTACCAAAAATAAGATTATCGCTAAATACTCAATCACAAGAATAAACGTAAAAGCGGAATAAAAACAATCCCAGGAGTCAGAAACCACAATAAAGACATGACACTTATGACTTAACAGTACTTAACAACTATATCAAGGTCGAGGTTTATTATTTCGTCTGACTTAGAAGTTAGAACATACTTATTCCAAACTCATACGGCCAACATATGATAAATAAGACAAATGAGTTACCAAGGTATCAACAAATTAATATCCACAAAAAAAGGTACTAAAAAGATAATTGTTGATTCTCATAACTGGATTCCAAGAATCTAGCTACATGCAGCTAATAATTAATTAACATAATATACTGAAATAAATCTTTTTATATTTGGTCATGAATACACAAAAACCCTTGAGGTTTTTGCTTTTTATAAGTTTATCATCCTAACCTTGCAATCTATACATATCACCCGGAGGGGAATATTTGTAAAGTTTTTCAGGGATATTATATGTATATTTTTATGTTTTAAGGAAAATATTTGTATAATTTTAGTTGACCGGAGGTATTTGTAAGGTTTAAAGACTTCGATATGTTTTTTGAATTTTCAAGCAAATGTAAGGAGTGTAACGCCCCGCTATTTTATAACGCTTCGGTACGTTTACCGACGAATTGTTCTTGTGTGTATTATTTGCAAATTATGTGATTATGTGAATTATATGAATTAATGTGTGATTCTATATGTGAATAATATGATGAATTCATAAGAATTTTTATATTTGAAATTTACTTCACACTATGTTATATTTGAAGTGTTGTATTTGAAATCTTATGAAATTATGTCAATTATATTTGACTTGTAAGATATTAATCTTGAGATATACATAAATATATATATGCAAATATATACATAAATATCTACACAAATATATATACAAGTATATACATATAGCTAGCTAATTTTGACTATTCAAAATAACTTATATTTATTTAATTATCTAATCTTTTCTCCAAATTTCTACACTATTCTCAAGCAACTCATCTTCAACCTCTCTCTCTCTCACTCTCGGCACTCTCACTCACCTCTCACCACCACCATTGTCATCTTCAACAATCACCAAAAATCATCCCCTCTCTTGCTACAAAAAGTTGCTCTTTCATCTAAGGAACAAGCCTCTACTTTCTATTTTTGCAAACAAGCTCTTAATTCCTCAATCTTTTCAATTCCCCTCTTCAAGGTAAGGTTTCAATTCTCTTAATTCTTTGGTTTTCAATGTCTCATATGTTGATGAAGTGAAGAAGCATGTTAGAATGAATGATTGATGAGCTTAGTTTGGTGATTGATTACATGTAGCATCTCTTGTGATTTTTCACATAAATTTGATTATTATGCAATGTTGGATTGATGAATTTAGATGCTTAGATGCTCAAATGGATTGGTAATTCATGTTAGTTCATGATATTAAGCTAATTGGTGAAGTTTTATGAAGTTTGGAGTTGAAAAATGAGAGTTTGGCAAAATATGTAGGGGCTGATGAATAGTGATTTTTGAGCATTTGGCTTCATTTTTTGATTCTTTTGGCATCAAAAATCCTTAAATATAGTAGCTAAGTGATGCCGGAAATTTCGGATTAATCGGAGTTGATTTGCTATGCAAAGTATTAAGCGAGGGGTGGTTTGCGTAATATTTACAAACCTTTGAATTTTGGTTTCCAAGCTTCCATATTACTTGAATGCTTAGTTTAGCTTCATATCATGTATGTTTGATTGTGTTTGAATGCATTTGAATGAGTTTAATTGTGTTTAAATGCATTTATACATAATATGTTATTTTGAGCATAAAATGCATTTCATTGCCGTGCGTCTTATTTGGTTAATTTATCGAGTCGTGTCTTACCTCGAGGCCTGTGTATTACAGGTGGGACCTCGCGGAGCTGATTTTCGAGTTCTCGTGTATCTTTTGTTAAGCCTACAGGTGAGGATGAAAAATGTTTTTAACTGAAGCTTGAACAAATATTTGCGAAAACCATATCCCTTATATTTCAATTATATGTTATCAATATTTGAAATAAAAAGGATTTGATATAAAATGATATATATGTATCTTTTCTAAAATGGTTTTAAAATAGAGACAAGCGAATTATTTTGTTTTTAAAAGTAACATTTGGTCTCGGGACTTGCGCGTATGCCTCGAGTTATTCGGCAACGTGTCGAGAAACCCTAGACGGTTACATACCTTGTCTCGAACGACTCTTTTAGTCAATCAAAACATTTATAAAGCGAGATTATTGTTCCTTCGACCCTATTGAGGACGCTCTTAGGGTATATTTGGGCCCTGGATTATGTGAGAGGCGGATACCCGGAGACGTGCGTCTAGGGTTGAAGCCGGGTTCATAATCCACCGATTATAAACAGGTTTAACTAGTAACCTGATAAATAATCAAAGGGTATTATTCATGGCTGGTCGGAGGTAGTCTAGCCTGAATAATACTTACACCGGCGCCATTAGTCGGGTATGGCGAAATCTCGGGTTGCTCCTTGATAAGCCAAAAGGTGTTATGGGATTTCATTATATTTGATATGTTTTTTTGGGAGTTATAAGGAGATGGCCCGTTCTCGCCGGGAATAAAAATGTTTTCTAAAATGTTTTAAATTAATATTTAGTTCACAAAGCTTAGCTGAATTGTAAAAGAGCTTATCGGCACTAGATTTGCTTTTATCAACCTAAGTGTGAATTAAATATGCTTTTATTGTATACATATATTTCCCTCCTCACTGGGTTCGTTTGACTCACATCCCGTTTTGGTTCATGCTTCAGGATAGCGGTCAGGTACTGGCAGCAGCATTGTAGGATCATCAGTCTTTGGAGTCAGTTATATATATATTTTTTTTTGTTAGCTGAACTCAATGATATATATTTTGTCATGTTAAATAGAATGTGGTTGAGACGTGAATGAATATGAAACTTGATGACAGTTTGAAATGATGAATCTGATGGGATTATGATATATATATGTTGATATCATGCTATTGATATGATGATACTTGATTCCGCTACGTTAATGCTATATTGCTGTTGTTATTGTTGTTGATGTTGATATTGTTGTTGGGGAGTTGCTGTTGCCAGATTGTGGGAATCCCGTTGTCCGGGGCGGGTTTTCGAGTGGTGGTATTTAACTATCGCTCGGGGACTCGTTTCGGTCCGGGGGTTGTGGCGTGGGGGACGTCACAAGGAGTCTGTTCAATCATCCCTTTAATTTATATATGTATATGCCGTTGGAGAAATACGGAAAGAATCAATGGAAGGTAAGACATCATAAGGAATCCCTAGTAAAAAGGGAAGCTTTCATACCTTAATTAGCTTCTTGCTTTCTCTCACATCCCTGTGTCAAGGAATCGATCCCCTCGTAAAAAGTGAAACAATTAAGTCAATGCAACTTTGTTATTGAAAAAGCTCAGGAGATGAATTAATTTATAATGTCTTAGGACTTCACGATTATATATACTACTGAAACAGATTCTCTCACCACGTTGTGATCAAAGAGCTAGCTATAAATCTTTGCCATATATAAACCCTTCAACAAACATTGAATATTTTCAACTAATCTCTCACATTTACCCAAAAAAAAAAAAAAACTAATCTCTCACAAATTACTATACAAAAAACACATTTGAAACGACTTCAGAAAAAAGAGAATGACAATCGAAGCAACTAAACTGATGTTTCGTAATGTCTTTGATGGAAGCTTATCAATGCGTGACATGGAAATTCAGCAAAGGCCTTACCACAAAAACTGCAAATGTGCATTGCATATAGGGAAAGCCAAATATTGCTCCCATTCAGCTGGGTCAGAATTAAGGAGGAATATTTCATTACAAAAAAGAGAATTTAAGAGGAACTCTTCATTTTCTGTATCAGCTTCAACCATCTCTTCTTCTCAATCTTTTAATGTTAATAATTCATCAACTAGAAATAGGGACTGCATTGAGCAGATGAGTACTGCAAATGTAGTAGAAAAGGTCAGTAGCTAAAAACTAGTTTTATTCTTTTCATTAGCTAGCTTTTAGATATTCTTCCAGCATTCAGTCATTCTCAAGGTAATAAGCTACATTCCTTTTTTAATGTACATTATGGTACTTTCATATAAATAGCAGTCTGATTTATTTTTCAGACATTGCTGAAATGCGCAGCAATATATATGTATGTTATTGGAAAAATCTCCACTTTGTAAAATTTCAATGTGAGATATATTTTATTAATAATGAAAATACATTACAAAGATGAATATATATAAAAAAGAATAACCTAACCCTAGAATCCTAATCACAAGAAAAATCTAGGAGGAAATTAATACAAATCAATTAAGAGGGATTGTAGGGATATATACAAATCGTTTCCTTAACACCCTTATGTTCCATAAAGTACCACCCCTAATGTTTACTTCAAATTTTTGAGATCCTTGATTTTTTCTCACATCCGCCATTTTCTTTGTTTTGAAAAGAAATTGTGATTCAACTTCTGGCTGTTACAATCTCGACTTCCTTCCCACCGACGGTGCCAATTGATGCATGTCAAAATAACGCTTCAATATTTTTGTATAATTTTGTCCTGGTATTTTGAGAATTTCGGTCTATTCTCCGTGGATCTCGATAATGGGGGTTCCGATTCCTTTATATAGACGTGTTTGTACTCCAAATTGTATTAGGGTAAGAATTCTTAATTATCTTATATTTTGAATATATATTATATCCTTTAATCATTGGGAGTTGTTAAATACACTACCTAAATGTTATTTACACTCCTAGATTTATTTAATTGCCATAAAAGCCCTTCTATCCTTAATTTTATTCATAAATTAATATTCATTAATTAATTTATATTATAAGACAAAACTACCTTTATTCTAGTATCAATAACCTTACGTCAAACAGTACTACACTAATCCTCAAACAATTTGTGCATGACGGCCGATGACAGCAGTAGCTCCAAATTAAATTTTTTCTTGAGCATTATTTTACAATATTTTTTCTCTTGTTACATAATAATATTGAATTAGTTATAATGATAGAATCTAATGCTATACAAGATTTAAGAGTGATTCGTGAACTCGAAAATATTATGGAACTTGTCAATCCCACGAGTATGGAACAAATTTTAGAGTTCTACGATTCTTGCAGTTCATCTAGCGTCAATGGAGGTAATAACTTCTTTTTTATGGTTATTTATATTATTCAGTTAATATTTGTTTCTAGATTACATTTAAAAGTTTGCTAAATAATTAGTAAGAAGTTATGCTATGTCGTTTAATTTTTATTTATGCCTTGATGTTATTGTTGTTGCTGCTTTTTCCTTATTCTAATAGCTTCTTGGCTTTTTTGAAAAGTCAGAAGCTGTTTGATGAGCTATTTGTTGAGGTTAATGCTTCTGCTTTTTATGGTTCTGATCTGGCTTGGTACGATTTGGAGTTTGATGTTGGGAATAAGATTGGTATTTGATGTTGCTATTGCTTTGTACTTAAATTTTCTTGGTGCTACTTGGGAGGAGTTTACAGTTTATTGAAGTGCTTTTGCTTTTTGCAACTCTGAGTCTACTTGGAGATTTTTAGTTCCGAAGATGTTGTTGGGATTTCACGTTGAAGGCTTGTATAGTGGTTAATTATATTGAGAGCTAAAAAAATTTGCTAGAAAAAAAATATTTGATTATTATTTATAATGTAACGCCCCATAATTTCCAAGCTCAAGATTGGCACGTTTATCGAAATTTGGACTATTTACGGTCCCGATGTCTCTCATGATTGCACGTTTTCCAACTCATGTATTTAAAGATTTTTATAAATCATTGATTTGACATGTAAACCTCAAGCATTAATAAGAATTTGATTTGCATCACTTTGCCACTAACGAGGATCAATTTGGTAAATTTACAATTTTAGCTCGTTTATCGAATCTAGTAATTTAACAGTGCACGTTGGATCGGAATCCAATGTTTTAAAGATGTATTTTATCGAGGTACCAGTATCTTTCATAAAATCGTATTTTCAATGAATTATATTTTAGCCCAAATTATTTATACTTTGACCCCAACTCGGTATTGACTTTTCGTAAACTCATAAATTTTCATGAAATGAACCTCGAACCTTGTTAAGCTTTTTATTACGGTTATTTTGACTCTAAATTTGCCTACTTCCAAGACTTTGCATTTTTGTCTCATTTTTTGAAAATCATATAAAAATAAAAGTTTTTATTTTTGGAAACTCATTTTTCTCGAACGACGAACCCAACGAACGATCAATTCTCTCCCAAAAACTCAAATTTTGTAAACGATGTCGGAATTGGACAAATTATATGTCCAGACGACCGTATTGACGAGACGAATCCAACCATACTATTTTTCCGGCAATCGGAGCAGTGATGGCGCCGGAACGGCGATGAACAGTTGTGCGGTGATGGTGGTGTTGGACATGGCATTTCCGGTGACGGCAACAGCGGAGACCGGTCGGGTCTGGACCGATTTTTTGAGAGAAAGCCAAGGTGGTGGTCCCGTGGCCATCCGACCACCGACGGCGGCAAAATCAATGATTTTTAGGCGATAGGTTGACTTTCCGATCTCCCTCCTCCGGCAACGTCAATGGCTGAGGTTGGTCGGGAATTGAAGCTCTCGACAACAAGAACATTTTGGCGGTGGTTTCACCTTAATCCGACCTCCGAGGGCAGAGTTATGGCGGCGAGAAGCGGCGGCGGCATTTGGGTGGTTTCCAGTGGTTCCAGGCAGAGCTACGGTTGTGGACCACCATGGTCATGACCGGCTTGACGAGAGGAGCATTATGGTGGTGGTGACCCTTGGAGTGACCGGACGGCGGAGCTGGATTTCTGGCGGTAGTGCAGCGGTGGTCCGGCATAGATTGTGTCCGTAAGATTGCTTTACAACAAGGCTATGCGACAAACATTAAAAGATCCAAAACCAACATATTATGTGATTATCGATTGTGATAGAGGAGGAACATATCGGGATTCTAATGTTCCAGTGGAACAAAGAAAAACATTGTCTGGTTCACGTCTTATAAATTGCCCATTTGAAATTAAGGGAAGAAGAATAGGTGATATATGGAAAGTAGAGATCAAAACTTTGTTACATAATCATGAGCCATCGACTGATAAGTCAGGTCATCCTATATGTCGATGATTTTCTAGTGAAGATATGCATACAATTTGAACTATGTCAATGGTTGGATGTGCAACACGAGAGATACTTACTGCCCTTCGACAAAGTAATCCTTCAATTCAAGCAATTTCAAGAACAGTGTATAATGCAAAAGTTAAGATAAAAAAAAGAGAATTTAAGGGATTTGTGAACATCTCGATTTTACACCCGGTCATACGATGACGTTTTGCAAAGTCGACAACACAGCCCCAATAAGCATATGGTAGACTCCGGACGTTCAGACGATCTCGGAGCCAACCCTAGGGTTCTCAACCTTGCAACACAAGCCATCAGCCCCGAAACTCGCCCTGGCCCTTGTATATATTCGTCAGATACCAAATTCGATGCATTATTATGACAGGACAGAGCGATAGGAGCATTTCGGTCATCGAATCACCCAAATCGGACGTGAAACGAAGGATAAAACACCGAAAAATTGAAGAAAACGCGCAAATCCGGGCCCGGCCTAGCATGGCCGGCCGGCGTGCGAGAATTCAATCCGACTGGTCCCACCAGCCGGCCGGCCATCCATGGCCAGAAGTGTCATGACCCGGGCCCCGAGAGAAGGACCCCCAAGCGGGTCCATTGGACGCGCAGGTATAAGCTTCACAATCACTGAGCACAACCCTAAAGTTTGGTCTGGGAAACAACTTGCCAAAAGATGGTGCACCACATGGTGACTAATGCTTGGTGATTAACTTATAAACCCGTCCATTCCAAATGTAATTTCTGATGTGGGACAAATGCCACACCGGCTCCACGGCCTGCTGCACGGCATGCAACGGGCCGTGTACCGCTCCTGGGTGCATTTCTGAATTATCGGGGTGCTACAATATTGTAGCGCCCCGATATTCAGATCGCGCCCCTGGAATTGCGCTCAGGAGTGGTACACGGCCTACCGCACGCCGTGTAATAGGTTGTGGAGCCGGTGTTGCCTTTGTCCGACATTGCAAATTACAGTTGGAATGAAAGGGTTTATAAGTGATCTTCCAAGTACAATATTAACATGTGGTGGACCATCTTTTGGCAAGTTGATTCCTATGCCAAACTTTAGGGTTATGCTTGGTGGTGGTGAAGCTTATACCCGCGCATCCAAAAGGCCCGCTTGGGGGTCCTCCTCTCGGGGCCCGGGTCGCGACAATTGTGACAACCCAAACTTTTATTAGGAATCGGGTATGCCTTATCGCTTTATTTTTCTATTCTTTACCCCATTTCTCATAATTTTGAGAATTATATGTTATTGGTAAATGTGCTTAGGTGAGTTTTAAACTCCATATTCATGTTAGTTATTTAATTATCTTCGAAATGAGTTTTATATAGACATATTTGCATTTTAATCCCTAAAGCTTAAGTTTTGAAAATTACACTTTAACCCTACATTCTATTTTTAGTAAGTTTTAGATAATTCAGAAATGCGCCCAGGAGTGGTACACGGCCTGCCGCACACTGTGCAATAGGCCGTGGAGCCGGTGTGGCCTTTGTCTCACATCGGAAATTACACTTGGAATGAAGGGGTTTATAAGTGATCTTCCAAGTACAACCAACATGTGGTGCACCATCTTTTGGCAGTTGATTCCCAGGACAAACTTTAGGGTTGTGCTCGGTGGTGGTGAAGCTTATACCCGACGTCCAATGGGCCGGTTGGGGGTCCTCCTCTCGGGGCCTGGGTCACGATAAGTGGTATCAGAGCCTACCGTCAGTGCGGGTCTATGCGCGTCCGACAACCCACTCCAAGGACTCGGCGTGCGTGAGGTGTCTCCACTAGCGGGCGGTAATGGGCCATTGTCCGGCGCAATGAGGACATTACACTCTGAAGAAGGGATGATTGTAGCGCCCCGATAATTTAGAAATGCGCCCAGGAGTGGTACCCGTGGAGCCGGTGTGGCCTTTGTCCCACATCGGAAATTACACTTGGAATGAAAGGTTTTATAAGTGATATTCCAAGCACAACCAACATGTAGTGCACCATCTTTTGGCAGTTGATTCACAGGCCAAACTTTAGGGTTGTGCTCGGTGGTAGTGAAACTTATACCCGCACGTCCAACGGGCCCGCTTGGGGGTCCTCCTCTCGGGGCCCGGGATGCGACAAGGCGCGTCAGCCTGGCCGGCTGATCCCCTCCCCTGAGTGCTTCCCTAAACTTCCTTTTTCGGAACGCAGCCCTAACCTGCCATGGTTAGCCCCAATTCTCACCTATAAAATGAGATCTCCCCCTCATTCTCAAATCGCTCATTCACTATCATCTCTCTCCCCTCCTAAGGTTTGATCTCTCGCCTTAGGATTTCTAAAGAGATGACCAAGTTTTCGCAACTAGGTCCACTCTAGTCCCTTTTTTGGTCCCGATTCTCGGTTTTAGGTTAGGAATCTCCATTCCTATCCTCTAAAATCGAAAGGAGGTCCGGCGCTCTTCTCAATAGAGTGTTCGGATTTCAATCCTGAATCGAAGTCCGGTCCAGTCCCTGCGATCCTGCTCCTGTGTTCAAGGGGGGAAGCAGCAGCGGGAATGAAGTGAAGTGAAGATAAAACTACAAGGATGAGTCTCCTTTTAGCTCTTTAAGTATTTATTTACATCCCGCTTTATTTACTCTCATTGTAATAGCCCTGTTCCATCCCCTTATGGGGCGGCACACCTCCAATGGCTAAGGCCACCAGGTCTGGGTGGTCAACGAGCGAAGGGTCTCCCCTTCCTCGACCCCACCTAGGCTACAACCGGTACCTTAAGCCTCCCTTTCTAGTTTCTTGCTTGTCTAAGTGCTTTATCGCTTTCTTGCTGGAAATTTCTCACCTTGTGTGTCTGTGCTAACCCGGAACTTCCCGAGCATAGGGTATAGGGTAGATATACCTAGGTTTAATTCCTTTTCCGATTCATTGGATACCTTGCACATGGCATCCCTCGATAGGTTTAACAAAGGCCGGACGGCTTCATAGCCAGGAATTAAGCCCAAGGTCCCGTCAAAAATAAACTTTCCATAAATAAAACTTTCCTTTTTAGGAAACCTTTTCAAAAATAGGATCTTCTTGGGGAAAGATAGAATCCTCTGGTTAACCAGGCATGAGGGTCTAAAGCTTCGAGCTTTACTCCCCCTGTACCCGTACCGAAAGGTTCTTCTTTTCGTAAAAAACCTACTAAAATCAACACGAAAGCCTTCTCTTAATGAAAGAATCCCCTTTTCTATTTAACCCAGCACGAGGGTCAAAAGTTTCGATCTTTATTCCCTCTCTACTCGTAAATATCCGAAAGGCAACTCTTTCCGTTAGAGAACTTTCCTTTTATAACTCGCTTTACAAAAACTCTCCAAAACCGAGGCGTGATGAACCTCAAATATCTACTCCATACCCTACTCTCAAAAGTTCGGGGGTATGAACTACGTTGGCTCTGATTCCCAGGCTCCTTGAGATACGTAGGCAGCCGGATCCTTCCGGTACGAAGCTAAAGGGATCCAATCCCTATATTGTATATATATATATATATATATATATATATATATTGCTTGCTTACTTGCTTGATTATACACACATTTGGGGAATATCTTGGTCATTTGGTATTGGTGAGAAGACCCGAAAGGGACGGTGGGGAGTGATAGGTTGCTGCAACCCCTTCCTCCATCGTAAATTGGCTCCGGAACCCTTTACATGAATCTCTGGTACACATGGACCTACAAAGCAATGGGTTTCGGTAGTGCCCCTCTCGAAGGCTAGGAAGAGGGATACCATATCCGCGCTAAAACAGACTCTCGAGCAAGGCAAAAGCCCTACTTAAAAATCCATCCCAACGTACCGGCACTCACTCGATCAAATAACCTAGCAACAACAACTAGTCCAACAACAACAACGCTAAACAGATAATCAGAGTGCGGAAGCAATAAAGCATGATATAATAGATTATATACATTAACCCCACCAAGCAATAAATCCCAAGTAACCACAAGTATATCTTACGCCCTTCTGAGGCTCAACTACAATAGTGTGAAATGTAACATAGCCAACACAAGTCTTTCAACTATAACAGAAGCGTAAATAACTAAAGTGTCATCAAGACCCGACCGTTGTTGGATAAAGAGAGACTACTACAAATCCTATACAAGACGTGACTGCTGTTGCCATGACCAGATAGGTGACACTGCCACCCATCAACCAGAGAAACCTAAAGCAAGAATCAAAACACGAGGGTGAGTATAAAGGATACTCAGCGAGGGGTTATATAATATAAGTATTGGTCACAACTCGTCATTTGTCGTTTGAAACCAAGGTTATGAATGTTGCTCATTTTGGGAAAAATATAATTAATATAAGTTATAAAACTATACAACAAAGCAACACTCGATTCTGCTTATTTAAAATATTAAAAGATTGATGAACGAATAGTTAGAAAGCATTTTTAGCACATAATTCAAGCCGATATTTTTAAATGATAATCTAGTTGACTTATAAGCTCGTTTAACCAGTATTTGCAATAACTTTAACTTAAATAAGCGGTAAAATAATCTGGTACATCAATACATGTTCCTATGCCCATTCCAATCTTGTCTAACTTTGCTAACTCCCCCTTATCAACCCCTATCTTGTTCGTTCTGGAAACACGTCTTCCTAATCCATCTTTTCTCAAATCTCCTTTAAAGGAAGAAATAGAAGCTCGAGAAGGAATACCAAAACCTAGTTCACTCGCGGAGTCTCTTTGCATCCATGGCTGAATGGTTAATGTAGCGGGTGCCCCAAACGGGTAACGCACGCCCCGCACCGAGTCTCAATCCGAAGCCGAAACAGAAATCCGACCCTAAATTGAAACCCGGCGAACGGCAAACCGATTTACTCAATCACTAGGCGGGGCTTTTTGTAAAACAACAACAACAACGACAACAATGCGGGAGCGGAAGCAACAACCAAATTAAATTCCATATAACAACATTCAAAGCAGTACCTCAATTGCACAAATAGTTAAAGCCCACCAAGGCTAGCGAAATTCAATTACAATAATATAATAAACGGGTTCGATACAATATCCCGGTAACATATACATATAACCTAATCATGAACTTAAAACAATCTAGAAAGGAACAATCACCGAAAAGAAAGAAAAACCCGCAAAACAAGACTGACGATGCCCACCTAGTTACCACCTGAAACAGATAAGGTTTAAAGCAGGGAGGGTTAGTCAAAAGACTAAGTGAGGGGGAAAAAGGGAAGTACATACATATTAGCATACGGAGATAAATCACCATTTTAACTTAGAAGTAACCAAACGTAAAAGAAGGGTTTTCATAAATATTCGGTGATTTATCATAACATAACATAACGGGACATATCATATTGCTCGGCGAGTCGAGCCCTCAACTCCTCATATCATAACATAACACACCTGAAAACCATACCATCCTTATTCCTCCCATATAGCAGAAGGACCGCTAAATCCAACTGCTCTATAGACATAATAGCCTATCCTTCGGACGATACAAAGTCTCCGTCACAGGAGCACAAAGGTTGCCACTCCGGCCTCACCCATGCTCCTGGTATACATGGAGCAAGCCACCGAATTCCACCGTAGACCCGCTGTCTATCCGGCTTCATCCGATCACCATACTCCGGGGCCCACAAAGACAAAACAGTCACACATATCATATCTCGCATTTTCATAACTATCATCTTCCTATTAAAATAGGAATCAAGACATTTCGGGGAGGGCCAAAAGGGCCGTTCGAGACAGGCGATGTAACAGTAGGAAACGCAACCGGATGTTCCATCGTCTAGGGGGTGAAACCCGCCCTAACAACTTCACTCAACGAGAAGGTTTCCAAACCCAAAATTACATTTAAATCGAAACATAGTTCGCTTGTCTCTTTTTGAAAACATTTCGAAATCATATACATATTATTCATTTAATATCAAATCTGTTGTTCTTAAACCTCATAAAGATAATAAGCATAAAGTATTTACTAAATATAGTAATACGGGATGAAAACATAAATTATACATGCGAGGCTTATTTAGTGAGGCTCATTAGTACATATCTACATAATACGGGATAACAATAGAAACCTCACCTGGCGACAAACCAAAAGAAACTCCAAAACGGAAACGAGCAACCTAATCCACGAGAGTGGAACCTGCAACTGACAAACAACAACCACATAAGACATACGACGACGCACGGCTCATACGAAAGCATAGAAACACGTAAAAGCACGTTATACAATCACATAAAACACTTAGGTTCAATTATCCAACATAACGAAGTAATTCATGCATTTAAAAATGCAAATCAAATCCAAATGCAACGAAACTTTACGGACATGCTTAAATTATCTCAAAGAAGTATGCATTCAAATTTCGGGAAAATCGGACTTCACATGCAAAAGTTAGAAATTTTAACGAAAACTTAAAACGCACTATACATACACCCGAACATGTTATAAATTCATAAATCATACAATTCATATCTATTTCATATATATCGAATACACGAGCGAAGAAAGAATTCGGAAAAGACGAGCCGAAGCGGGACCCGTAGGCCAAAATTGGCCCTGACTTGCAGAAGGTCAGGGCCTGATCAAACGGGCCACACTGGCTCATGCACACGGCCTTGAGGCCGTGTGCACCAAGGCCGTATGCACCCTAAAAGACAGGCACGGCCTCTTGCACACGGCCTCAAGGCCATGTGCATAAGGCCGTGCACAACCACAACATGCACGGTCTCCTGCACGGCCGTGCGGGAGACCGTGTGCACCCACACGGCCTTGCAACACCCCGTGTGCAAAGCCCGTGTGCGTCAAGAATCAGCAGAAACTCACAGAAACGCAAAACCTTCGCAAATCCAATCCTAAATCCCATAATTAACCAATTAAACATGCAAATCACACCCTAAGTTTCACATATAATCATCTACAACATCTAAGCTACACATAGAGTCTAAAATCATAAAATTTCATCCATAAATTCATCCAAAATCATATAAACCCTATATTTTCAACTATAAACAAAATCGAGAAATACGAGGCATAGGAGACATTAAACGAGAGGGATGTGAAAGGCTTATTCGTAGAAGAGATCGTGAGGAGTTCGTAGGCGTAAGCGGTTCGAAAATCCATCGAGAAACGGAGTCGGGACGATCGATTGACCTTCCTCTTCTTCTTTCTCTTTTCTCCTTTCTTTTCTTTCTTCTTTGCTGCGTGAATGAGTGAGGGAGAGAGAGTGATGGCTTAAGTCAAAGGAGTTGACTCGGTTGAGAAACGAAAGGGCATTTTTTGTAATTTCGCAAAATAAGTTCAAAACCTCACGTTATCTAAATAACACATAATTACAGTCAAAATTCATATTATTAAACGCACATTGACTGTAGCGGGCGCCCCAAACGGGTAACGCACGCCCCGCCCCGAGCCCCGATTCGGAGCCGAAATGGGATCCGACCCGAACCGAAACCCGGCGAACGGCAAGCATTTACTCAATTACTAGGCGGGGTTTCAAAAACAACGAAAAGACAGAGACGCGGAAGCAATATAAATAATCAAAGCAATAGAACATAATAAATACACAATTATTAAAGCCCACCAAGGCTAACGAAATTCAATTACATAATACCAAACGGGTTCGATACAGTATCCCGATAAATATAATAACGGGCTCAATAAATACATAATCCCGAATACAATTTAAATAAAATCCTAATATCCTAAAACATAATTCATATCATACGAAAAAAGGAATATACATGAGAAAATAAATACAACTCTACGACGACGACGACGAATCCCGCCTAGTATCCTGAAACCAATATAGGGTGAGACAGAGAGGGTTAGTCAAACGACTAAGTGAGGAGGGAATAATAATGTATATAATAAAACGGGAAATAAATCACCAATTTTAAACTTAAAAGAAATCAACATAAAAGAAAGGTTTTCGTAATCGAGTGGTGATTTAACATAAAACATAACTTATCATATGACTCGGCGAGTCGAGCCCTGAACTCCAATATCCAAAACATAAAACCGGAAACCACCCTTATTCCTCCAATGTAGCCGGACTGCAAACCCGAACTACTCATAACTGACGGGAATAACTCAGGTACTCAAAGGGCTGCCACTCCGGCCTCACCCCGAGCTCCCAAATGGAGGAAACCATAGGATTTACGCCGTAGACCCGACGTCTACCGACTTCGTCCTATCGCTCTTATTCCGGGCCCAAACGAACATGCATACATTTCATAACTCGCTTTTCAAAACATTTCGGGTTGGCCAAAAGACCGTTCGAGACATGTCATATGCGAGGCCGAAGGCCAAAGTTCGCCTTAGAAAACAAAAGGTGTAGCGCCCCCTGGAGAAGGACCGCCACATCCGCACCGAAATGGATTCCCGAGCTTCAGCGAGGGGCCTCAACTCAAAAACCCACTCCAGCGAACGGCACTCAAGCAATAACCATCGGCAACAGCGACAACCATCCCAACAACAACCAGAAAAGAGCAGAGAAATGCGGAAGCGATTTAAATAACAAGACAAATTCCATAAAAGTCAATTAAACATGTGCAAATCGAAATACAACATAATAACAACACGTAGTGCCATCCATGGCTCAACTAGTATACCCTATGCAATCCTAGATAACATCAACTATCCCACATCAGGGGCACATAAGTACGTAAAGTAAATAAATACAATAAACAAGACTCGACAGTTGTTGGGACCACTGACAAGACAAACCAGAAAGACTGAGCCTATCTAGACCTGCTGATGCCGACTGACAAGATAGGTGACGTCGCCACCTGTCTACCTGAAGCAAGAACCAAAATAGCAGGGGTGAGTATAAAGGATACTCAGTAAGGGGGTTTTGGTCACAGTTCGTCATTTATCTTTTTAAAACTAAAAGTGGTGAGTGTTGCCCGTTTTGAGAAAGAATACGAAATACGAAATATAAGTTGTAAAATGACGCAAAGCAACACTCGGGTTCGGCTTATTTGAAAACACAAAAGGTTGACGAACCGGATCCTTTAAAACATTTGCACGAAATATCAAGCCGATTGAAAGAATATTAGTTGGGTAATAAAGGGGACTTAGGGTAGCAAGTACGAGTCACACTTCCGGGTTTTATATATATATAGGGAAGTACATATGATAATTGAAGAAAACCGGAATGTGCTTCGACTTGTCACGAAAGCCATAAAACAATTAGACAAGCAATAAATGCAATAAATCATGCAGTAATGTGTCCCGGCGAGAACGGGCCCTCTCCTTATAACTCCCCATTGAAAAACATGCAAGCAAGTACTCCATCACCAAGATTCATAAACAGGATTTAAGGAGACGCGATTAGCACCACCATCAGGATTTAAGGAGACGCGATCAGCACCACCGTACAGGGTTTAAGGAGACGCGATTAGCACCACCGTTCGCATCAACTTAGGCTAGCCAACCTCCTAGCCGGCCCAAGTTAACACGCTAGAAGTATACATCGGGATTTGCCCTAGACGCACGTCCCCAGGCTCACCTCTTGTATACTCCGGGCCCAAGTCATAAAACAAGCTATGGCTCGCTTTTGAAATCAATGATAGTTAAAGTGGCCAAAAGGGCCGTTCGAAAATATGATGCAAGTAGTTAAGTATGAATGGCAAAAGGTGCTTTTGAGACAAGTTGATGTAACGATCTAGGAAATACTCATAAGCGTCGTACGCTTCGGGAGCATACTGACGGATGTCCCTAACGACGTTACTTATAAGTGCCTCAGAGATCAAATAGTTACTTTTTAAAACAAATAAGTTACTTGTCTCTAGTTGGAAGCATTTCAAATCATTTTGGTTTGCTATCAAAACGGTTTGACTAAGCATGTAAGGAATATTAAAGACAGTACAACAAGCAATAAGAAAAGGCGGGGAATAAGTTATTTCGAAGCCTAAATAAACTATGTTCTTACTCCAGTTGAAAACAATTTAAAACCCTTACCTGGCTCGACAAGACAGTATGAAAGCAAGCGGTAGTCAGGTTTCTCCCTCGTTGGACCCACCTGTAATACACAGGGCCTAGAGGATGAAAACAAGACCGACAATACTAAAAGCAAGACACAAGACAACAGACGACGCACGGCAATTCACATAGACATCACTCATGCTACAGGTGCAATGTGGAAAGTAAATCAATTAAACATATAAATTACGGTACGACAATTAAAGAATATTAATGAAATGTTAAATAATGAAAGAACGTAAATAATAAATACTAAAGGCATGCTTAAACGCAATTAGGGCACGTAGACATGCTTAAAATAATATAAGGACGTTCTCTCGCGAATACAGGATTAATCGGACAAGAAACGGGAAAGATGGGATAAAATCCCTAAACAAGCAAAGGTGTCAATTGACGGTCAATTAGGGTCGGGTAAATTGTAAATTATGAAGAATATCAAATCCCAAGGCTCGAGGAAGCTATAAGTGAAATCGGATTGATATTCGGAGGTCGTATGAGAAAAGTCAACATTTAAATGAGTGGGGTTGACCAATTCCCGAAGTGCAAGAAAGGAAAAGGCTGGAAAAATATACTAAGTATGTTGCACCGGCCAACGCACGGGCTTACGCACGGGCTTGGCAAGCCGGTGCAAGCACAAAAGGGGTTGCACGGCCTCCCGCACGGTCTTGAGCACGGTGTCAAGACCGTGCAGGTGCAAACGGCCATGCGCACGGGCCTGTGCACGGGCTCAAGCCCGTGCAGGCTGAAAAGTGAAGCGCACGGGCTCTTGCACGGTCTTGCTCAAGACCGTGCGTTCGCCCGTGTGGATCTACTGAGCAGCAGACTCAGCAGATCGCGAACCTCTCACGCGAATTCGAAATATAAATTCATATATCTCCTAATCTACACCATAAAACATCCTAATTTTCACATATAATCATACATATCAAATAAGCTACATATAGACACAAGAATCACGTAAAATGGTCAAGTAATTCTTCCTAAACACGAAAATCCAAATATATAAAATTCTATATATAAATCACGAAAAATCGCAAGAAATAACGAACGGAATGAAACGGGGTAAAAGGATTACCGGTAGATAATGTAATGAGGGTCGTTCGGGTTTTCACGGCTCGTCGATCGGGCGAGAAACGAGCTCGGTAGGGCGTCGGGAAGATCTTTCTCCTTTCTTCTCCTTCTTTCTCCTTTCTTTCTTCTTTCTTCTTTCTTTCTTCTTTGAAATGAGAGAATGAGAGAGATAGGTAGATATTTAGAAAAATATCTCGGGAGGGTAAAATGGTCATTTAGGCTTTTAAGGGCATTTATGTAATTTAAGAAATTGAGGGCATTTAAAAGATAGGTTAAATCAATCTTTTCCACCAGATTGATTAATCCAATTGGATAGATCGAGAAATTAGGTAAGAAAGAATTCGCGTAAATATTAATAATATAATACAAATATTCGGGTCGTTACAATACTCCCCTCTTCAAGAGAATCTGTCCTCAGATTCTCCTCCGGACTTCGGGGTTAGTTAAGGGGAGCATAATCTAAGAGTTCTAATAACGCGAATTAAAAACGAACATTTAGGAGCAATTAAAATACATTATAAAACATCATGCATAACAAAATATTTAAATGCAAATAACATTCCAATAAAATTCAAAGTCATGCGAAAGACGGAATTGCAAAAACCCTAAACGAGGCTAACGCCGAAGAAGAAAATCCCAATGTAAGGTCCTTCATCACTGTCATTATCTATTTCGTTCTTCCGACTGATTCTTGTACTCTTCGTATCCTCAATGACAATTGTCACATCCTTCTCCTGTTTCTTGATTAGAGTTCCTTTTACAGGAAGTAACGCCATCATCATTTCTCCTATTGTACTCCTCGTCTTTCTCACAATCTGTCTCTTCAAGATCACACTCTTTCTTATTCTTTCTACAGAGTGTTTTCTCATCTTCAAGGGTATTTGATGATTTCTCCTCTCCGCCTTCCATTAAACCATCATTTTCATCATTTCTTCGCTCGACTTCATACGAAACATCAGAGTCGTCATCATCAGAAGCCGATGTCGGCTTATCTCCCATATAATCATCATCGTCAGATAATTCATTATCCTCTTCACTAGTTGATTCATCTTCAGACATACCTTCAGAAGTATACTCCTTCAGACTTGATTTGTCAACGTCGGTGCCATCCAAAACCGCATAACGTATTCGCAACAGAATCGATCCTAGTCGGCCAAGAACTCCTTGTCCTTAGCACTCTCTAATAGCGTATAACGAATTTATCGAATTCCACGCTATCCACACAGAGGTCACATAAATCTTAGCATCTAATCATTCAATCAGTGCAAGTGTGAATTTTTTTGAAAGCAGTTAAAGCACGTAAATTCTATAAAACACTTAACACATATTTAAAGCAATTACCATTCGAAACAAAATATTATGAATGAATGCTATAATAATGCAATGTACCTCTGCGAGTCGGTATCATGGTCGGGATCCCCTTTTTCTTCCCCTAGGGTTGCTTGAGTCGGGGCAGTCTTGAACTCGATGCTTGCTACTCCCACATCTGAGGCAACGTCCCAGTTTCCTCCTACACCTTGCAGTCTCGTGATTTGTCTTCCCACAATATTCGCAGGGAATGGGGTCCTCGTTCACTTCAGGTTCGGTAGGTTTTGGCATCTCGTAGTGTGGTCTCGATGTCGGAAAAGTGCTCGGTCCGGCTGGTTCTCTTCTTGCCTTCTCGTTGAAAAAGGATCCTTTCATGTGAGGAATACCTCGTCTCATCTCTTGAAGATCGGACTCCACTCTCATAGCTCTGTTAACTGCCTCGTGATAAACTCGAATGTCCAATCCTACTAATCTTTCCAAGATCTCCTGCTGAAGTCCCTCGATGAACTTTCGCGCTCTTCTTCGATCGTCAGATGTAATGTGAGGAGCATAGACGATGAGGCGGCTGAAAAGTGCCTCGTATTGTGCAACAGGGAGAGCTCCTTGGGTGAGGGACATGAACTCTCTTTCCCGGCTGTCACGTACCACTTGCGGCACGTACTTCTCTCGGAAGTCGGATAGGAACCGTGACCAAGTGTACGGAATTCTCTCAGCGATCCATCTCTGTTCTATGTAACGCCACCAATCCTCAGCTGGTCCTCTCATGAGAAAGATGGCATACTCGACCCTCTCGGGGTCACCGCAGTGTATTACTCGAAAGATTCGCTCCAGATCGGCTATCCAAGCCTCGGCTTTAAGGTCATCTGGTTCACCCACGAAGCAAGGTGGGTTGTAGTGCAGAAATCTATCCAGGGATTGACCCTCGGTTTGTCTCGCAGGTATATGCTGCTGTTGTCGTTGTCTCTCTTGATGCACTTGCTCAGCAATCTGTCTCATCGCTGTCACTAACTCCCTTGCAATCGAATTCGGAGATAAGGGAGCGGTAGGGGGTCTTCGATGAGGCATTATGTACCTGCGCTCAATAAACTAGGAAAAAGATGCATGTTCGGTTAATGGAATGGTCACGTAAGGCATATAAAAATTTAATCAAAGCATACATATATGATTCGGATAGCATGTAGACAAGTTAAGCATGAAACAAATCACAGAACAAGAAAAACTCGATCCTATAGCCGTACGACCTAGACACGACAAGACCCAAGCAGAACACGACAAGACGACAAGACAAGACAGACGCTACCTCGAGTTCCACATCCACTTGCATTCGATCCCAACTCAGTACTACAATTGTAAGAGATCAAACGGTTGGTTGGCCATTCCAAGAGAAGATCAATCACAATTTCAATACTAAGGAGTTCTCAAGCACCTGTGACTGGAAACTCTAAGTCTCATTGACACGAAACGGGCAGACACAAGAGACAAGACAGGACGCGATTACAAAGCTTCGGTTCCTTTTGGGAACCTAGGCTCTGATACCACTGACTGTAGCGCCCCCTGGAGAAGGACCGCCACATCCGCACCGAAATGGATTCCCGAGCTTCAGCGAGGGGCCTCAACTCAAAAACCCACTCCAGCGAACGGCACTCAAGCAATAACCATCGGCAACAGCGACAACCATCCCAACAACAACCAGAAAAGAGCAGAGAAATGCGGAAGCGATTTAAATAACAAGACAAATTCCATAAAAGTCAATTAAACATGTGCAAATCGAAATACAACATAATAACAACACGTAGTGCCATCCATGGCTCAACTAGTCTACCCTATGCAATCCTAGATAACATCAACTATCCCACATCAGGGGCACATAAGTACGTAAAGTAAATAAATACAATAAACAAGACTCGACAGTTGTTGGGACCACTGACAAGACAAACCAGAAAGACTGAGCCTATCTAGACCTGCTGATGCCGACTGACAAGATAGGTGACGTCGCCACCTGTCTACCTGAAGCAAGAACCAAAATAGCAGGGGTGAGTATAAAGGATACTCAGTAAGGGGGTTTTGGTCACAGTTCGTCATTTATCTTTTTAAAACTAAAAGTGGTGAGTGTTGCCCGTTTTGAGAAAGAATACGAAATACGAAATATAAGTTGTAAAATGACGCAAAGCAACACTCGGGTTCGGCTTATTTGAAAACACAAAAGGTTGACGAACCGGATCCTTTAAAACATTTGCACGAAATATCAAGCCGATTGAAAGAATATTAGTTGGGTAATAAAGGGGACTTAGGGTAGCAAGTACGAGTCACACTTCCGGGTTTTATATATATATAGGGAAGTACATATGATAATTGAAGAAAACCGGAATGTGCTTCGACTTGTCACGAAAGCCATAAAACAATTAGACAAGCAATAAATGCAATAAATCATGCAGTAATGTGTCCCGGCGAGAACGGGCCCTCTCCTTATAACTCCCCATTGAAAAACATGCAAGCAAGTACTCCATCACCAAGATTCATAAACAGGATTTAAGGAGACGCGATTAGCACCACCATCAGGATTTAAGGAGACGCGATCAGCACCACCGTACAGGGTTTAAGGAGACGCGATTAGCACCACCGTTCGCATCAACTTAGGCTAGCCAACCTCCTAGCCGGCCCAAGTTAACACGCTAGAAGTATACATCGGGATTTGCCCTAGACGCACGTCCCCAGGCTCACCTCTTGTATACTCCGGGCCCAAGTCATAAAACAAGCTATGGCTCGCTTTTGAAATCAATGATAGTTAAAGTGGCCAAAAGGGCCGTTCGAAAATATGATGCAAGTAGTTAAGTATGAATGGCAAAAGGTGCTTTTGAGACAAGTTGATGTAACGATCTAGGAAATACTCATAAGCGTCGTACGCTTCGGGAGCATACTGACTGATGTCCCTAACGACGTTACTTATAAGTGCCTCAGAGATCAAATAGTTACTTTTTAAAACAAATAAGTTACTTGTCTCTAGTTGGAAGCATTTCAAATCATTTTGGTTTGCTATCAAAACGGTTTGACTAAGCATGTAAGGAATATTAAAGACAGTACAACAAGCAATAAGAAAAGGCGGGGAATAAGTTATTTCGAAGCCTAAATAAACTATGTTCTTACTCCAGTTGAAAACAATTTAAAACCCTTACCTGGATCGACAAGACAGTATGAAAGCAAGCGGTAGTCAGGTTTCTCCCTCGTTGGACCCACCTGTAATACACAGGGCCTAGAGGATGAAAACAAGACCGACAATACTAAAAGCAAGACACAAGACAACAGACGACGCACGGCAATTCACATAGACATCACTCATGCTACAGGTGCAATGTGGAAAGTAAATCAATTAAACATATAAATTACGGTACGACAATTAAAGAATATTAATGAAATGTTAAATAATGAAAGAACGTAAATAATAAATACTAAAGGCATGCTTAAACGCAATTAGGGCACGTAGACATGCTTAAAATAATATAAGGACGTTCTCTCGCGAATACAGGATTAATCGGACAAGAAACGGGAAAGATGGGATAAAATCCCTAAACAAGCAAAGGTGTCAATTGACGGTCAATTAGGGTCGGGTAAATTGTAAATTATGAAGAATATCAAATCCCAAGGCTCGAGGAAGCTATAAGTGAAATCGGATTGATATTCGGAGGTCGTATGAGAAAAGTCAACATTTAAATGAGTGGGGTTGACCAATTCCCGAAGTGCAAGAAAGGAAAAGGCTGGAAAAATATACTAAGTATGTTGCACCGGCCAACGCACGGGCTTACGCACGGGCTTGGCAAGCCGGTGCAAGCACAAAAGGGGTTGCACGGCCTCCCGCACGGTCTTGAGCACGGTGTCAAGACCGTGCAGGTGCAAACGGCCATGCGCACGGGCCTGTGCACGGGCTCAAGCCCGTGCAGGCTGAAAAGTGAAGCGCACGGGCTCTTGCACGGTCTTGCTCAAGACCGTGCGTTCGCCCGTGTGGATCTACTGAGCAGCAGACTCAGCAGATCGCGAACCTCTCACGCGAATTCGAAATATAAATTCATATATCTCCTAATCTACACCATAAAACATCCTAATTTTCACATATAATCATACATATCAAATAAGCTACATATAGACACAAGAATCACGTAAAATGGTCAAGTAATTCTTCCTAAACACGAAAATCCAAATATATAAAATTCTATATATAAATCACGAAAAATCGCAAGAAATAACGAACGGAATGAAACGGGGTAAAAGGATTACCGGTAGATAATGTAATGAGGGTCGTTCGGGTTTTCACGGCTCGTCGATCGGGCGAGAAACGAGCTCGGTAGGGCGTCGGGAAGATCTTTCTCCTTTCTTCTCCTTCTTTCTCCTTTCTTTCTTCTTTCTTCTTTCTTTCTTCTTTGAAATGAGAGAATGAGAGAGATAGGTAGATATTTAGAAAAATATCTCGGGAGGGTAAAATGGTCATTTAGGCTTTTAAGGGCATTTATGTAATTTAAGAAATTGAGGGCATTTAAAAGATAGGTTAAATCAATCTTTTCCACCAGATTGATTAATCCAATTGGATAGATCGAGAAATTAGGTAAGAAAGAATTCGCGTAAATATTAATAATATAATACAAATATTCGGGTCGTTACAAAAGGTTTTACATGTCTCTTTCGTAAACATTTCGAAGACTATAAATAGTACTTTTTCATATCAAATAATTTTCGATAAATCAAATGAACATAATAAGCATAAATATCTACTAAGTATATATATAGAAACGGTGTGAAAACAAAACATAAACGTGGCTTACATCGGGAGAGGCTTATTTGTATATATACATAATAATATTGGAAACAGAAACGGAAAGCCTCACCTGGCTGCTATGCAAAATAAGAGCAAAAAGCTAGAACCGGCGCTACTCCACGGGAGTATCATCTGCAAAATAGCAGGACACAACCAAATAAGACTAAAGACGACGCACGGCTTATACGAAAATATTAAAACACATAGGAGCACGTTACACAATTAATCAATCACTTAAGTTCAAATTATCAAACGAAAACAGAGTAATTCATGCATTTTAAAAATACAAATCAAATCCAAATGCAATGAAACTTTACGGACATGCTTAAATTATCATAAAGAAGTATGCATTCGAATTTCGGGAAAATCGGACTTCACATGCAAAAGATAGAAAATTAAACGAAAACTTAAAACGCATTATTCATATACCCGAACATGTTGTAAATTCATAAATCATGCAATTCATATCTATTTCATATATATCGAATACACGAGCGAAGAAAGAATTCGGAAAAGACGAGTCTCGGAGGGACCCGTAGTGCAAAACGGGCCCTGACTTACAGAAGGTCAGGGCACTGTGCGATCGGGCCACACGGCCTTGTGCACGGCCGTGTGCCGAGGCCGTGCACAATCAAACAACGCGCACGGCCTCATGCACACGGCCTCAAGGCCGTGTGCACAGCCCGTGCACCAACCCCAAACACGCACGGTCTCATGCACACGGCCTCAAGGCCATGTGCACCAGGCCGTGTGCGACCAAAATGAGCAGAAACATCAGACAACAAATATCAATCTACATATAGAAACCAAAATCTAACATTTAATCGATTAATCTAACATTTAATCGATTAATCATGCAAATCAATCCCTAATTCTCACATATAATCATCTACAACATATAATCTACATATAGAAACGATAAACACGAAAATCCATCCACAATTACTATCAAAATCATATAAAACCTAAATTATACAACTATTCACAAAAATGAGAAAAACGAAGTATAGAAGACATTAAACGAGAGAATCGTTAGAAGCTTACTCGTAGAAAAGATCGCGAGGAATTCGTAGGCGTAAACGATTCGAAAATCCGTCGGGAAACGAAGTCGGGACGATCGATTGAAATCTCTTCCTTCTCTTTCTCTTTTTCCTTCTCTTTTCTTTTATTTCTTTCCTTCTTGTTGTAGTGAACGAGAGAAATGAGGGAGGTTGACTTAGTCAATTAGTTGACTAGGGTTTAAAAGTCGAAGGGGCATTTTAGTAATTTCGCAAAATAAGTTTAAAAACTCACGTTGTCCAAATAATATGTAATTACAGTTAAAATTCATATAATTAAACGCACATTGACAATTCGTGATTTAAATATCTAAATTCACTCATTTACGAAATTATCAAAAATCTCAGAATAAATATTAAATAAAATAATAATTTGCACAATTACTCGATCAAAATATACCGAATTGTAAAATCGGATTTTCGGGTCGTTACAATACTCCCCTCTTCAGAAGAATCTGTCCTCAGATTCTCTTCCGGTCTCGGAGTTAGTTATGAGGAGCAGAACCTAAAGGAAATTCTAATAACGCGAATTAAATCGAACATTCAAATGTAATCAAATCACATATTAATACGTCATTCATAGTAAACACTTAAAACACTTAATATTCCAAATTAAAAATTCAGAGTCATACAAAATATAAAATTACATCAAATCCTAAACAAGGTTAACGGGAAAGAAGAAAATAAAACAAAATAGATAGCTCAAGGCTCGTCAGGACCACGGCGGAAGTACTGATCCAGCTGCTCAGATAGTGACCTTTGCATCTCTGATATGGATCTCTGAAGCTCTGCCTGCAAGGCTGTGTACTGACTATCAATGTGAGCTCGCTCAGCTGCAAACCCCTCATTGATCTGCCTCTCCTGCTGGGCAAATCTCTCATCAGACACACGTCGGTAGTCAGTGAACTCTGAATAAAATTGTTGCAGGTCTATCGGTTCCTGGTGCTGAGTGCTTCTTCTGCCACGTGAAGACTCAGGAATAGAGGCATCCTGACTCATCAGCTGGGAGTAGATATGCTGAGCCTGCTCTCGGACCTCTGGGTCTGAAGGTCCTTCTTCGGGAGCATCCCCTTGGTCAGCTTCCCATAAAGGTAGTCCATCTACCAGAATATATGGGTCGTTCCGCCTTGGACCCTTCGTGCAGATCGCCATTTGAGCTAGAGTGCCGTAGCTAATTGAGGTTGAACCTCCAACGGGAACCTGGGTATCGAGCCCTTCCACCTGGGCACACTCCAGAATGGCGGTAATGTATGAGCCAACTCGAATCTCTCCTCTCGACCGAGTGGAGATATACTTCATATGGTCCATCATGTACGAGATGGGGTTGAACCTTTCCCCTCGTACCATATGATCGAGTATTAGACAGTCTTCGGTGTTCACCGCACCCGGGCTGTCTCCTCTGGCTAGAACCGATCGAGACACGGCTCTATGCATAATTCTCAATTGAGTGGTAATGAGCATCGTGGCCTTGGATACGCCGGAGTTAAATATTTCGGTGGAGGTAGAGATACGTCTCCACGCTTCGGCTTGATTCCATCCGTCGGCACGTCTCCTAGGTGCCGTAACATCCAATTGAAAATATTCGGTCAACTGCCGGTATGAAAGCGTATAGTCTCGGTTGAACACTCTGAAGTGGATTCCTATCGGCATCTCGTTGTCGTCCGGAAAAGCCGCGCCCTTAAGAGAGCTTAAAAATTCGCAAGTGAGGCGGCGATAGGATGGCCTTTGAATACTCCAAAAATTAGCCCACCCAATGTTGTCGATGTAACGGGAGATCCCTTCGCCAAGTCCCAATTGGTACATAGCTTCCATGTCTAGAAATTGCGTGGCCCTAACCGGTCGTTCCATTAACCGGTTGAAGATATCTTGATCGTCTTCATTACCCAAATCCACTTGGTACCCTTCCGGGGCCGCTATGTCGGGTAATTCCCTTGCCCGACGTCCGCCACGGGTTTCACGAGCACCTTCCATAGAAGAGTTGGAGTTGTTGTGAATTGAAGGATTAAGTTGCAAATTTTCACCTGAGACTTTTACCGAACACTTGGCGTGCGCTACTTCGGGCGAAGATTGTGTGAGATCGGTATAACGGATCGAGCCCAAATTTCAATAATCCAAAGAACTTGCTGCAGACAACACACCTTCAAAATCTCACTAAAATCCGTCGGCTAGATCGAGAACTAATCGAAATCAAAGTTGGGATGAATTTGGGGGAAAAACAAGAGCAAATTTTCGCATGAAAAGGAGAAAAAATTGTGGGTTGTGCGCGAAATGAGAAGCTACTGACCATTTTAAAACCTGGAACAAATGCGCACGGCCTCTCGTCACAGCGTGTGATGAGGCCGTGTGAGAAACGCGCACGGGGTATCGTCACGGCGTGTGACGACCCCGTGAGGACAAACACGCACGGGCTCTCGTCACGGCGTGTGACGAGCCCGTGTGTATTCATGCGCACGGCCTCTCGCACAGGGTGCAACAAGGCCGTGTGAGATAAGTGCACAGGGTCTCGTCACGACGTGTGACGAGACCGTGCAAGGCATACAGGGGGTAGTTCGTGTGATTAAACCACACAAACTTCACAAAATTTAAACACAACAACAACATCGAAACCACATGTATAATATAATACGCTTAACGCACATAATTCCTAAATTCACATAATATGAAGTTAAATTAGTTTAAGATGAATGTCATGATAATGCAATATACCTGGATCGTTCATACAGAATCAAGCTTCATCCTTTTGGCCCGTCTCGACATTCTCTTTCTCGTGCAATTTGTACGGAGATGAAACGGACTCCCACATGAGAAGCAACGTCCCTGCTTCTTTCGGCATTCTGACTCTTGATGATCTCTTTGGCAAACGCCACATACTGGCGTTCCCTGCCGTTTCGGAGGTACATTCTATTTCGATGAAGATACCGAGAAGGTTTTCTTTCCGGAAGAAGACCCTGATTGTGTAAGTGGCCTCGTAGAACTCGCTGGATGTGCATCCTCAGTATCGCCTGCTATATCCCGCAGTACTGGCCTCTTCTTCTGACATAGATTCAATATGTGATCGGGGCTACCACATCCGAAGCACAGTCCATTCTTCCTCCAACATTTAGCCTCTACATGCGGGCCCTTACAAAATCCACATACTGGTCGTGGGTATCCCTGAGGTTGGGGAGGATTAGGCTGAACGGGGGCCTGAAATTCACTTTCGTTTTGCTGATGAACAACCCTCGTAATGTATTCAGCCCGGAACTCAGTCAAGAATTGATCCCAAGTCGGGACTACGTGCTCGCGTTCCCATCGTTGTTCAATCTGTTTCCACCATTCCTGTGCAGCTCCAGTCATCAAATAAATAGCAAACCCGACTCTTAGAGAGTCCGAATATTCCATAATCCTAAAAATCTTTTCTAAAGCAGATATCCATGCCTCGGCAATAACTTCATCCGGGGCACCTTCAAATTGCGGTGGTTCAAATCTGAGAAATTGAGCCCACGCTTCCTGCTCACCATTTCCTTTAGGGGCATGAGCGATGAACTGTCTTAATTTTTCCAAAATTTCGGCTGGAATCGGTGGATCGGTCTGAGGTGTCAATGAAGATGACGAAGACTGTCCACAGGGACAATGACGTGGAGACATCCTGTAAAACCATTAACAGTTATGCATGACAGGTAAGTGAGCATGCAAAGCTGTAAACACATAGGCAAGTAATGTTCACTTAGTGTTCACATAAGCACTTAGCACATTTGCACAAATCCACAGAAGTCCTAAGCCGTACGACCTAGACACAGCCGGACACGACAGATAACCAGGCATGGCAAGTACAACCTTGAGTTTCACATCCACCTATATCCAAGCCCATCCCAGTATTTTGATTGTAACAGATCTTTTGTTGTTGATCATCCAACAAAGATCCATCACAATTCAAACACTAAGCGTCCTTGAATACTGGCGAATACAATTCCCTAAGTTACACCGGCACACAACGACCGACAAACAAACAAAACACGACGATTCAGAGCTTAGGCCATTGGACCAAAGAAGCTCTGATACCAACTATAGCGGGCGCCCCAAACGGGTAACGCACGCCCCGCACCGAGCCCCGATCCGGAGCCGAAATGGGATCCGACCCGAACCGAAACCCGGCGAATGGCAAGCATTTACTCAATTACTAGGCGGGGTTTCAAAAACAACGAAAAGACAGAGACGCGGAAGCAATATAAATAATCAAAGCAATAGAACATAATAAATACACAATTATTAAAGCCCACCAAGGCTAACGAAATTCAATTACATAATACCAAACGGGTTCGATACAGTATCCCGATAAATATAATAACGGGCTCAATAAATACATAATCCCGAATACAATTTAAATAAAATCCTAATATCCTAAAACATAATTCATATCATACGGAAAAAGGAATATACATGAGAAAATAAATACAACTCTACGACGACGACGACGAATCCCGCCTAGTATCCTGAAACCAATATAGGGTGAGACAGAGAGGGTTAGTCAAACGACTAAGTGAGGAGGGAATAATAATGTATATAATAAAACGGGAAATAAATCACCAATTTTAAACTTAAAAGAAATCAACATAAAAGAAAGGTTTTCGTAATCGAGTGGTGATTTAACATAAAACATAACTTATCATATGACTCGGCGAGTCGAGCCCTGAACTCCAATATCCAAAACATAAAACCGAAAACCACCCTTATTCCTCCAATGTAGCCGGACTGCAAACCCGAACTACTCATAACTGACGGGAATAACTCAGGTACTCAAAGGGCTGCCACTCCGGCCTCACCCCGAGCTCCCAAATGGAGGAAACCATAGGATTTACGCCGTAGACCCGACGTCTACCGACGTCATCCTATCGCTCTTACTCCGGGCCCAAACGAACATGCATACATTTCATAACTCGCTTTTCAAAACATTTCGGGTTGGCCAAAAGACCGTTCGAGACATGTCATATGCGAGGCCGAAGGCCAAAGTTCGCCTTAGAAAACAAAAGGTTTTACATGTCTCTTTCGTAAACATTTCGAAGACTATACATAGTACTTTTTCATATCAAATCATTTTCGATAAATCAAATGAACATAATAAGCATAAATATCTACTAAGTATATATATAGAAACGGTGTGAAAACAAAACATAAATGTGGCTTATATCGGGAGAGGCTTATTTATATATATACATAATAATACTGGAAACAGAAACGGAAAGCCTCACCTGGCTGCTATGCAAAATAAGAGCAAAAAGCTAGAACCGGCGCTACTCCACGGGAGTATCGTCTGCAAAATACCAGGACACAACCAAATAAGACTAAAGACAATGCACGGCTTATACAAAAATATTAAAACGCATAGGAGCACGTTACACAATTAATCAATCACTTAAGTTCAAATTATCAAACGAAAACAGAGTAATTTATGCATTTTAAAAATACAAATCAAATCCAAATGCAACGAAACTTTACGGACATGCTTAAATTATCATAAAGAAGTATGCATTCGAATTTCGGGAAAATCGGACTTCACATGCAACAGATAGAAAATTAAACGAAAACTTAAAACGCATTATTCATATACCCGAACATGTTGTAAATTCATAAATCATGCAATTCATATCTATTTCATATATATCGAATACACGAGCGAAGAAAGAATTCGGAAAAGACGAGTCTCGGAGGGACCCGTAGTGCAAAACGGACCCTGACTTATAGAAGGTCAGGGCACTGTGCGATCGGGCCACACGGCCTTGTGCACGGCCGTGTGCCGAGGCCGTGCACAATCAAACAACGCGCACGGCCTCATGCACACGGCCTCAAGGCCGTGTGCACAGCCCGTGCACCAACCCCAAACACGCACGGTCTCATGCACAAAGCCTCAAGGCCGTGTGCACCAGGCCGTGTGCGACCAAAATGAGCAGAAACATCAGACAGCAAAAATCATACGCGAATTCAAACCAAAATCTAACATTTAATCGATTAATCATGCAAATCAATCCCTAATTCTCACATATAATCATCTACAACATATAATCTACATATAGAAACGATAAACACGAAAATCCATCCACAATTACTATCAAAATCATATAAAACCTAAATTATACAACTATTCACAAAAATGAGAAAAATGAAGTATAGAAGACATTAAACGAGAGAATCATTAGAAGCTTACTCGTAGAAAAGATCGCGAGGAATTCGTAGGCGTAAACGATTCGAAAATCCGTCGGGAAACGAAGTCGGGACGATCGATTGAAATCTCTTCCTTCTCTTTCTCTTTTTCCTTCTCTTTTCTTTTCTTTCTTTCCTTCTTGTTGTAGTGAACGAGAGAAATGAGGGAGGATGACTTAGTCAATTAGTTGACTAGGGTTTAAAAGTCGAAGGGGCATTTTAGTAATTTCGCAAAATAAGTTTAAAAACTCACGTTGTCCAAATAATATGTAATTACAGTTAAAATTCATATAATTAAACGCACATTGACAATTCGTGATTTAAATATCTAAATTCACTCATTTACGAAATTATCAAAAATCTCAGAATAAATATTAAATAAAATAATAATTTGCACAATTACTCGATCAAAATATACCGAATTGTAAAATCGGATTTTCGGGTCATTACATTGACAATTCGTAATTTAAATATTAGAATCACTCATATACGAAATTGTTATAAAAAATCATATAATAATTAATAAAATAAAATAAATTGCGTGAGAAAAATCGATTCTGGTTCCCGGTTCATAATACGAATTTTCTGGGCGTTACAATCACCCCTCCTTATGAGAATCTAGTCCCCAGATTCTACTGATTAGAGTTAAACAACTCTGGATGAAACTTACGCGCCATCATTCGGATCTCTCACGAAACTTCTTCGACTGTCTGATTCATTCAAGGGACTCGCTAGGAGATATTTCGCGGATTGCACAACTCCAAGCCTGTTCGGGGTTCTTGCAAGTAGCTTTTCAGTAGAACTTGAGCTATCACCATTTATTGTCGAAAGGCCTGAATCCGATCGACAACACCTTGGAGAAAACCCAGATAAACCTGTAACAGTCATTACCATCTTAACCTCCAGTAGTCCGGACACGAAGTCCATGGTGAATCCGTTCCCAATCCCACATAGGGATATGTAGTAGTCATAGCTAACCCCTTAATCTTTGATACTCGACTTTGATCTGCTGAGAGTCAAGTATCTCTTGACTTAATCGAGTAAGTCTCTTTATTTCGACCCTTCGAATCATGGGACCGAGGCTTATATTGGGAAGTATTGGGGTTACCAACACAAAGTTGAAACTTGGATTATTCTTCGCTCGAATTGTCTGACTCGGGATCCATTCTTTTGCAGTCTTGGCATTTTAAATTCTTCAACCCAATTCGGACTGGTTCGCAAGGTTATAAATGAAATTATCCAAAATGATGCAAGTCCACTTCGGTTTAGCCTCAATTTTTGACATGCTCGTGATTTGGTTCAAAGTACCAACTACAATATTCGCTTTTCTCCAAGAACACTGATTCTTGCAATCTTAGTCCTCAAACATTTTCCATTAACGACATTGGGGTTGGTTCAACTCCTTCTGAGTTAACACTTGTTAAACTCTCATAATTTGTGGGGATGTCAACAAATTCCATAAGAGATAGTGGCGACGCTCAGCCGATCCTCTCCTACAGTAGCTAGTTCGATGTCATGAGAGCAACTTTCTGGTTGATTTTTAGCTCCCTGAGCAAGAGCTACGGTTTCTTCATTAGTACCATTCACCAATTCAACCTTTCATGTGACGTATTCTCACTCACGACGATTCCTTCGATGATTCCTTCGGAATCCCCTGAGCAGGGTTAATATTGAGGTTGCAGTTAATCTCTTCTCGACTCCTAAGAACAAGTCTTACAACGATCGTCCATTCGAATTCGTTTTCTTTCCTGTTGACTCAGGCAACAGGGTTGCAAGCTTAGAGAAATTCCACTCGAAGTCTTAGCTTGTTCCCATCCCAGTACTGTTCCAATCCTAAAAGATTCTTCTTCCGACGTACGGATTCAAGACGTCTACACCAGGCACTGAAAGCTGTCTTCAGAACATATTCGTCTCGGGCACAGAGTTGACGATACCCTAATCAAAGGTTGTTCAGACAAAACACTCAATCTCAAAGCATATCGGACAATCCTTCATCGACGGTAGGGAATATTTGTCTTCGTTAATATTCTGTGTATTTCTCGGGGAACAATACACACAGGAAGTGTACTGTCTTCTTTTCTACAAGCAGTGCTGAAGTACCCTAGATCAAGATACTCGTTCGGGCACGTTCAAGGGAGGGAAGTTCATCAAGTCGGTTCTTCGATTCCGTCAGATCTGCAGAATCCATTCGATTAGGGGACTTCAATCACGGTTCGACTTCTTAGCGTTAGATCTATCACAAACCATCCATACCGATCCGATCGCAAGGGCGCTCAGATTCTCGGGAAGTACGTCTGTGAATTCTATGATCAACTTGGTTCTCTGGACTTAGTCAAGTCCAAGATAATCCTTTGCTGGCAGCTCGGTCAAATCTGCTGCTAACGGCTCCTTCGGTGATAAACGGCAGCACGCGCACAAATCGTAATTGTCCTCCCAATCCGCCAACGAAAATAAACGAGAAACACGCAAAGAATTCAACAGGCGCACGCGCAAGGACGTCAATAAAAAGCGCAACAAGTGAGTGTAAACCACTCGAATGATGAAATGAAGGTATGGAATGACAATTTATATATTGTACCTTGCACCGAAGCATTCGGATCTAAGTTTTCCTCGAGTGTCTCGATCTTCTCTTCCTCGTGCAATTTGCGCGGAAATGGAAGGGACTTCCACATGAGAAGCAACGTCCAGCTTTCTTTCGGCATTCTGACTCTTGATGGTCTCTTTGGAAAAAGCTACATACGGGTCGTAGGGCTCCCTGCGGTTGGGGAGGTGCATTCTGCTTCGATGAAGACACTTGGGAGGTCTTCTTTCCGGAAGATGGTCCTGAAGGTGTAAATGGCCTCTTAGAACTCGCTGGAAGGTACTGGGCGGTGGTAGTGGCAAGAATAGGACTCGGTCCCATTAGGCTGAGTTCAGACTCAACATGCAGGGCCATTTCCACTGCGTCGGTATAACATTGATGTCGTACCACCATCATAGCCTTCCTAATCTCGTAAGTCAATCCCTCTACAAACTGGCGAGTCTTCCTTTGCTTGTCGGCAACCATATATGGACAATGCTTAATAAGGCGAGAGAAGTGTGCCTCGTACTGACCAACTGAAGATGTGTTCTGTTTGAGAGCCAGAAATTCCCTTTCGCGTTGCTGACGAACAACCCTCGGAATGTACTTGGCCCGAAACTCAGTCAAGAACTGATCCCAAGTCGGGACTACATGCTCACGTTTCCATCCTTGCTCAATCCGTTTCCACCAATCCTGCGCGGCTCCAACCATCAGATAGATTGCATACTCGACTCTCTGAGGGTCCGGATATTCCATTATTCTGTAAATCTTTTCCAGGGCTGATATCCATGCCTCAGCAATAGCGTCATCCGGGGCACCTTCAAACTATGGTGGTTCGAATCTGAGAAATTGGGCCCACGCTTCCTGTTCAGCATTTCCTTTAGGGGCATGAGCGATGAACTATCTTAATGTTTCTGCCATTTCGGCTGAAGTCGGTGTATCGGTCTGAGGTGCCAATGGAGGTGATGAGAGCGGTTTACGTGGACGACGACGTGGAGGCATCCTGCAAAGCCAATAGCAAATATGCATGACAAGTAAGTGAGTATGCAAAGCTCTAAACACATAGGCAAGTAATGTTCAAATAGATTTCACATAAGCACTTAGCACATTTGCACAAATTCCACAGAAGTCCTAAGCCGTACGACCTAGACACAACCGGACACGACAGACAACCAGGCACGGCAAGTATAACCTTGAGTTTCACGTCCACCTATATCCAAGTCCATCCCAGTGTTTTAATTGTAAAAGACCTTTTGTTGTTGATCATCCAACAAAGATCCGCGACAATTCAAACACTAAGCGTTCTTGGACACTGGTGAGTGCAATTCCCTAAGTTACACCGGCACACAACGACCGACCAAACCAACAAAACACGACGATTCAGAGCTTAGGCCATTGGACCAAAGTGGCTCTGATACAAACTGTAGCGGGCGCCCCAAACGGGTAACGCACGCCCCGCACCGAGTCTCAATCCGAAGCCGAAACAGAAATCCGACCCTAAATTGAAACCCGGCGAACGGCAAACCGATTTACTCAATCACTAGGCGGGGCTTTTTGTAAAACAACAACAACAACGACAACAATGCGGCAGCGGAAGCAGCAACCAAATTAAATTCCATATAACAACATTCAAAGCAGTAGCTCAATTGCACAAATAGTTAAAGCCCACCAAGGCTAGCGAAATTCAATTACAATAATATAATAAACGGGTTCGATACAATATCCCGGTAACATATACATATAACCTAATCATGAACTTAAAACAATCTAGAAAGGAACAATCACCAAAAAGAAAGAAAAACCCGCGAAACAAGACTGACAATGCCCACCTAGTTACCACCTGAAACAGATAAGGTTTAAAGCAGGGAGGGTTAGTCAAAATACTAAGTGAGGGGGAAAAAGGGAAGTACATACATATTAGCATACGGAGATAAATCACCATTTTAACTTAAAAGTAAACAAACGTAAAAGAAGGGTTTTCATAAATATTCGGTGATTTATCATAACATAACATAACGGGACATATCATATTGCTCGGCGAGTCGAGCCCTCAACTCCTCATATCATAACATAACATACCTGAAAACCATACCAACCTTATTCCTCCCATATAGCAGAAGGACCGCTAAATCCAACTGCTCTATAGACATAATAGCCTATCCTTCGGACGATACAAAGTCTCCGTCACAGGAGCACAAAGGTTGCCACTCCGGCCTCACCCATGCTCCTGGTATACATGGAGCAAGCCACCGAATTCCACCGTAGACCCGCTGTCTATCCGGCTTCATCCGATCACCATACTCCGGGGCCCACAAAGACAAAACAGTCACACATATCATATCTCGCATTTTCATAACTATCATCTTCCTATTAAAATAGGAATCAAGACATTTCGGGGAGGGCCAAAAGGGCCATTCGAGACAGGCGATGTAACGGTAGGAAACGCAACTGGATGTTCCATCGTCTTGGGGGTGAAACCCGCCCTAACGACTTCACTCAACGAGAAGGTTTCCAAACCCAAAATTACATTTAAATCGAAACATAGTTCGCTTGTCTCTTTTTGAAAACATTTCGAAATCATATACATATTATTCATTTAATATCAAATCCGTTGTTCTTAAACCTCATAAAGATAATAAGCATAAAGTATTTACTAAATATAGTAATACGGGATGAAAACATAAATTATACATGCGAGGCTTATTTAGTGAGGCTCATTAGTACATATCTACATAATACGGGATAACAATAGAAACCTCACCTGGCGACAACCCAAAAGAAACTCGGAAACGAGCAACCTAATCCACGAGAGTGGAACCTGCAACTGACAAACAACAACCACATAAGACATACGACGACGCACGGCTCATACGAAAGCATAGAAACACGTAAAAGCACGTTATACAATCACATAAAACACTTAGGTTCAATTATCAAACATAACGAAGTAATTCATGCATTTAAAAATGAAAATCAAATCCAAATGCAACGAAACTTTACGGACATGCTTAAATTATCTCAAAGAAGTATGCATTCGAATTTCGGGAAAATCGGACTTCACATGCAAAAGTTAGAAATTTTAACGAAAACTTAAAACGCACTATACATACACCCGAACATGTTATAAATTCATAAATCATACAATTCATATCTATTTCATATATATCGAATACATGAGGGAAGAAAGAATTCAGAAAAGACGAGCCGAAGCGGGACCCGTAGGCCGAAATTGGCCCTGACTTGCAGAAGGTCAGGGCTTGATCAAACGGGCCACACGGGCTCATGCACACGGCCTTGAGGCCGTGTGCACCCTGAAAGACACGCACGGCCTCTTGCACACGGCCTCAAGGCCGTGTGCACAAGGCCGTGCACAACCACAACATGCACGGTCTCCTGCACGGCCGTGCGGGAGACCGTGTGCACCCACACGGCCTTGCAACACCCCGTGTGCAAAGCCCGTGTGCGTCAAGAATCAGCAGAAACTCACAGAAACGCGAAACCTTCGCAAATCCAATCCTAAATCCCATAATTAACCAATTAAACATGCAAATCACACCCAAATTTTCACATATAATCATCTACAACATCTAAGCTACACATAGAGTCTAAAATCATAAAATTCCATCCATAAATTCATCCAAAATCATATAAACCCTATATTTTCAACTATAAACAAAATCAAGAAATACGAGGCATAGGAGACATTAAACGAGAGGGATGTGAAAGGCTTACTCATAGAAGAGATCGTGAGGAGTTCGTAGGCGTAAGCGGTTCGAAAATCCGTCGAGAAACGGAGTCGGGACGATCGATTGACCTTCCTCTTCTTCTTTCTCTTTTCTCCTTTCTTTTCTTTCTTCTTTGCTGCGTGAATGAGTGAGGGAGAGAGAGTGATGGCTTAAGTCAAAGGAGTTGACTCGGTTGAGAAACGAAAGGGCATTTTTTGTAATTTCGCAAAATAAGTTCAAAAACTCACATTGTCTAAATAACACATAATTACAGTCAAAATTCATATTATTAAACGCACATTGACAATTCGTAATTTAAATATTAGAATCACTCATATACGAAATTGTTATAAAAAATCATATAATAATTAATAAAATAAAATAAATTGCGTGAGAAAAATCGATTCGGGTTCCCGGTTCATAATACGAATTTTCGGGGCGTTACAGTTAAAGCGCCTCAACTCATAATTGGCGAATTTGTAGGTTCAATTCCTACTGGATGCACGCCAATGGGACCCTCCAATAAGACCCCCGAATCGCCCGGATCCCACGAGTGAATCGAAAGTTGGATCTACATTGGATCTCACCCGAATCGCCCCATCTATCCTCCTGAGGAGAGGCTTTTTGACTCCTACCAAAGCAACCGTCTCAAGTGCTGACTTTTCTTCCCACCTTTGGTGAGCTGACCTTCTTGTGTCACGAGTGATGTAAAACCTCCTTCTTGTCTTCTATTCCGGGAAGTGGTATAATAGGCCCCCTAAGGGAAGCCGTTTGGCAGCTGTCCGAGCCTTCCATTGGTGTGAGTACGGCGCAATGCCAGTCATCGAATAAGCCTATCATCCTTGGCTTTAAGTCGAGCTTCGCTTAAACCTAACAAGGCTTATAATTCGACTAAATTACTTTAAAGTGGTAAACAAGATCGTTATATTATTGTCCCGGCGAGCACGGGCCCTTGTCTCTCCTTATATCACGACATTGAAGAAATACTGCTGCGCCATTTGTCAAATCCTGAAGCTACCCGGAAATTCAATGCACTCATTCATTGATTTCAGGAAAAACACGCAACACATGCTATGTTCACCATTTCCCCAACGAAAGACTTTCCAACCACCGACAGGCCTCCCATTAGAAATTATAATTTGTAAATTATACTTTGTGATCTTATTACTCTAGACGCTCGTCTCCAAGTCTCACCCTCCGTATAACCTCCGGGCTCACTTATTATTCGCTATCGTTATCATTGTCTCGCTTTTGCAATCATTATACTTCATTTGGTTTCCAAGGGGCTGTTCGAGACAAGGTTATATGTGTGAGGCCAAAAGACTAAAGTTCGCATTTTAAATCAAAATAGGTTTTCCTTGTCTCTAATTGGAAACAGTTATAAAGCATACATATATATACAATTTGATATCCAAATAGTTTGGTTAACATCATAAAGATAATAACTTAAATATCTAGTATGATATAAATGAGCGAGAAATCATTAAAACAATAATAAAAGCAGGGGGATAAGTTATTTCGCAAGTAATAGGATTCCTACTCCAGCTAAAAACCAGTTTTAACCCTCACGTGGAAAGCTCGAAGAGATAGACTCGTCGATCAAGTATTCCTCGAAAAAACACCTGAAACTAACAACCGAAAATACCAGGTAACACACTGACATGACACACGGCTTACGTGAAATAATTAAAGCAGTTAAAAGCACGTAAAGAATGACTTCTATTGAAGTACTCACAACAATGCATTTGAATACAATGAAACGGAACATTAAAATTAAATATGTAAAACATGTTAAAACATAAATTAAAGTTCACATTCATGCTCAGAATGCTATAACGAAGCAATCATGCAAGTTTCTGATCACTTAGACGAATTACGGAAAATAGGTTAAAAAGCCCTAACGGAAAAAGTTACTATCCACAATCGAACGAGGTCAGAAAATTTGAAACTTCACGAATTATTAAATATCACAATTTATAGGAACTACTGGTGAAATCGGATATCGAAAACGAGATAAAATAGGAAAAAAGTTAACTTTTAATATATAGCATTTGACCAAAATGTCGTAGCCTCACAAACGAAAATGCTGAAAAATATTCTAAATGTGGCTCAAGGTATACGGTCACGGTATGTGACATACCATGAGCTAGCATTCTCAGGGTCAAAATGCACGGTTTGCTGCATATCGTGAGATTGCATTCTTACGGTATGGCTCACGGTATACTGCTTACCGTGAGCTTGCTCTGATCAGCGAATTTCGAACATCTTCGCACAGAACTCCTGAATCGTACATAAATCTTCATAACTCGAGAATTAAACCATGAATCACCATAAAATTCATATATGTTAATCTACCACTTATACTCGTCACATGGACAAGAGAATCATACAAAACTATCAAGTAAAACACATAAATCTACAAAATCTATAAATGTAGCGACCCAACACAGTCCTTCCCCCTGAGCCAGAACGAATTCCCAAACCGTGATTTACATCATTGCCTAGAAACCCATCCCGATCAACCGGGTCTATCCCTGACAATTAGCAACAGTGTAACCCAAAAAAGCATAATTCACACACACACACACACACACACACACACACACATATATATATATATATATATATATATATATCACAAGCGAAAAGATGCCATTCAAGGCCAAGAAGTTATCTTAAACAGTTCTAAAATAATCAATTATGCTCTCATAGGAGCCAATAAACCAACAGAGTATAAATCCATATGTATCCTCAACAACCCTGGCCAAAATATAACGAGAGTATCTAGAACATAATAAATGACAACAACCTCAAGGACCAAACCAAAAATGCCCTATCTAAGACGCTGTTGCCATTTTGACATGCTGAACATGTCGGTCACCTAAAAACTACCTGAGACAAGAACCAAAACACGAGGGGTGAGTTCAAAGGAAACTCAGTGAAGGGGCTATACATAATAGTAAGGAAAACAAGAACGAGTCAAGAATCCGGTTTTGATGAAAATAGTAAGTAATTCATTTATAACAATCGGATTGTGATTCGTCTCGGTATAGAATCATTAACATTGTTCAATAATTATCCCAGGGAGAACGGGCCTCTGCCTTATAACTCCACATTCGATAAATACTCCCAACACCGTTTGTTAGTCAAGGAGCAACCCCAGAACCAACACATTCATTCATTGATTTCGGGAAAAACACGCAACACATGCTATGTTCACCATCTCCCCAACAAAAGACTTGCTAACCACCAACAGGTCATCCATTGGAAATTACAATTTGAAAACTATACCTTGGGATCTTATTACTCTAGATGCTCGTCTCCAAGTCTAACCCTCCATGTAACCTCCCATTTTAGAAACATTAAACATTGTCATTTTCTCGCATTTGCAATCGTTCGTTACATTTGTGGCCAAATAGGCCATTTTTGAGATATTCGTGTAGCGGTTGAAGACCCAAAACCTACTTTTGAAATCAAAGGGTTTTATGTCTCGTTTAAATCTGTTTTCAAAAGATTACATATATATAAGTTGATATCAAATCGATTTTGATCGAAACCATTAAATTATAACTCAAAATATTTAATATCGTATAATTAAATGTAAATTGCAAAACGATACAAACAATGGGGAGGGGTAACATTTAATTTCACAAATACATATTTATACATATAGGTTCTTGTCCAGCTTGAAAATAACTTAAAACCCTCACCTGGATTCCTGCACGCTAATACCAAACCGCTAGACTACTAACCATCGTCCTGGGACTGATCTATAACAACACAAAATCTAGAGGATCAAAACATAACTCTAGAACCACAAAATGACTAATGAAAGAAGAACGTCGTATTAGATGAATCCATAATCATGCAATTAACGTTAAATGTGCATAAGAAAGCTATCACATAAGTTTCATATTAATCGGAGAAAAGTACAAAATTTACAAACTGAAAATGTCACTATTCATCACCCGAACGAAATCGTAAAATTATAAAATTTATAAATTATTCAACATGATGATTTATAGGAACTAATAGTGAAATCAGATGTCGAAAACGAGGTCGCATGCAAAATCGGGATTTTTAATATGTGCGCATTACTGTTCATGTACGTAGCTAAACATCTGAAAATGCATGCTCACGGGATATTATACTGGATCACGGTATACTGCACACGATATGCAGCATATTGTGAGAGGGCAAACGCACGGTAAGTTTCTTACCGTGCAACTTACCGTGAACTGGCTATCTCGCGGTATGTTGAATACCCTGCATCATACCGTGAGTTCCTCCAGTTTGCGCAGAAAATAGGGAATTCAACCAGAACTCCAACAAAAATCATTCGATTCAACATAATTCAGAAAATCCTTCAATGAATAGCATCTAACACAGTTTAATCAACTTAATATACCGCTACCTAGCCAAGCAACAAAACGAATAACTAAGAAACGAGCCAGAATCATCAAATAGCTATTATTGATCATCTTCAACTAAACTCATGCAAAACGTAAAGAATTATGGGACATTCTGGTACCTATTCGAAGATCAAGATACGAGAAATGCGTAGGAACAAACGGTATGAAATTTGGACAAAAGATGAGTTCGTAGGGTTGGATCAACGATCGGCTATAGAATATCTGAATTCTCTATCTCTTTTTCTCTTTTCTTACGTAACCAGGAAAAAAAATGGAAGAAGGAAAGAAAAGAGAAAGAAAAAGAAAAGAAAGGAATCTTTGACAAATTGGCTATTTCAGAAAAGGGGTAAAATTGTCATTTTGTCGAAATCTCAGTACAAATTCTAATCTCCAAACATATCGATATTATAGTCGATGCGAAGCTAGTAAAATAACGAACATGGATATGACAATTATAAATTCAAATAACATTATTTACGATAATCACATAAGCACATATAATTTACAATTTACGAGAAATAGGGTAAAGAAAGAAAATTAATACAAAAACGTACCAAATTACCAATAGAAAATTCGGGTCATCACAATAAATAATATACTATTCATCATCTTCACAAATTCTACCAAAATTGGACGAAATCGAAAGAAATTTTTTAGCTGCCTGAAGAGCTCGATGCAAGGGTCGCATAGGTTTTTACGGATCGTGAATCGGCCGGGAAACAAGATCAGAAATCAGGGTTGAAGATCAAGGTGACAAGCTTTTCTCTCTCTCCTCTTTGGTACGTATTATTGTTGCTTACTGTGTGAATGGTTGACTGGTCAGGGATGTTGACTAGGATAAGAATATAATCTGAGACTCACAGGAATCTCTTCGGGATTAAGAATATCATTTTGGAAAAATTATAGGATTTAGATCAAAATATTCTTACGAATCCAACGACGAAAACGAAAATTAAATAAAAGAATTAAAAATATATGTTTGGAACCAAATTCCAAAAATACGATGAATTATAGTTTCTCTCTCAACCCTGTCAAACTAAACCGAGTGGGTGGCGACTCTAAAAAACTCAAACAGTGAACAGGGAAGGACACCATGCAAAGGTAAAACCAACCGTTTGAGCCTATACATATACCCATCAACCAAAGCAAAACAACACACCCCCAAAACAGACCCTCCGAGCGACGAGCCCACAGGGTCAAACTCTACAGGGAGCATTGCTTGAGGAACTCGGTGGAGGTGGCTTTATGTATGACATTGAGGGTGGCAACAATAATTATGTGACTCGTTTATTCTTTTCACATCCTAGCTCAATGATTTTGATAAAGAATATCTATCATGTCTTTGTCATGGATTGTACGTACAAGACAAATAAATATGGCATGCCATGTAGCGGGCGCCCCAAACGGGTAACGCACGCCCCTCACCGAGCCCCGACCCGGAGCCGAAATGGGATCCGACCCGAACCGAAACCCGGCGAACGGCAAGCATTTACTCAATTACTAGGCGGGGTTTCAAAAACAACGAAAAGACAGAGACGCGGAAGCAATATAAATAATCAAAGCAATAGAATATAATCAATACACAATTATTAAAGCCCACCAAGGCTAACGAAATTCATTTATATAATTATCAAACGGGTTCTGTACAGTATCCCGATAAATATAATAACGGGTTCAAAGTATATAAAATCCCGAATACAACATGATATCAGAATTTCTAAAATCATAAAACGTAATAAAAGTCAAACGGGAAAAGAATATACATGAGCAAAGCTAAATACAACCCTACGACGACGACGACGAATCCCGCCTAGTATCCTGAAACCAATATAGGGTGAGATAGAGAGGGTTAGTCAAACGACTAAGTGAGGAGGGAGTAATAATGTATATAATGAAACGGAAGTAAATCACCAATTTTATAAATAAAAGAAATCAACATAAAAAAAGGTTTTCGTAAACGGGTGGTGATTTAACATAAAACATAACTTATCATATGACTCGACGAGTCGAGCCCTGAAACTCCAATATCCAAAAACATAAAACCGGAAACCTCCCTTATTCCTCCAATGTAGCCGAACTGCAAACCCGAACTACTCGTAACAAACTAGAATAACTCAGGTACTCAAAGGGCTGCCACTCCGGCCTCACCCCGAACTCCCAAATGGAGGAAACCATAGGATTTACGCCGTAGACCCGACGTCTACCGACTTCGTCCTATCGCTCTTACTCCGGGCCCAAACGATCATGCATACAGTTCATAACTCGCTTTTCAAACATTTCGGGTTGGCCAAAAGACCGTTCGAGACATGTCATATGCGAGGCCGAAGGCCAAAGTTCGCCTTAGAAAACAAAAGGTTTTTCATGTCTCTTTCGTAAACATTTCGAAGTCTATACGTAGTACTTTTCATATCAAATCATTTTCGATAAATCAAATGAACATAATAATCATAAATATCTATTAAGTATATATATATGAACGGTGTGAAAACAAAACATAAACGTGGCTTATATTGGGAGAGGCTTATTTATATATATACATAATAATACTGGAAACAGAAACGGAAAACCTCACCTGGCGTGTGCAAAATAAGAGCAAAAGCTAGAACCGGCGCTACTCCACAGGAGTATCGTCTGCAAAAATACCAAGACACAACCAATTAAGACTAACGACGACGCACGACTTATACGAAAATATTAAAACACATAGGAGCACGTTATACAATTAAATCAATCACTTAAGTTCAAATTCTCAAACGAAAATAGAGTAATTCATGCATTTAAAAATACAAATCAAGTCCAATTGCAACGAAACTTTACAGACATGCTTAAATTATCATAAAGAAGTATGCATTCGAATTTCGGGAAAATCGGACTTCACATGCAAAAGATAGAAAATTTAACGAAAACTTAAAACACACTATTCATATACCCGAACACGTTGTAAATTCATAAATCATGCAATTCATATCTATTTCATATATATCGAATATACGAGCGAAGAAAGAATTCGGAAAAGACGGGCCGAAGCGGGACCCGTAGTGTAAAACGGGCCCTGACTTACAGAAGGTCAGGGCACTGTTCGACCAGGCCACACGGCCTTGTGCACGGCCGTGTGGCGAGGCTGTGCACAATCGAGCAACATGCACGGCCTCATGCACACGGCCTCAAGGCCGTGTGCATTAGCCCGTGTCTAATGCACACATACGCACACGGCATCATGCACACGGCCTCAAGGCCGTGTGCACCAGCCCGTGTGCAATCACTCACATGCACACGGTCTCATGCACACGGCCTCAAGGCCGTGTGCAGAGCCCGTGTGCGACCGGATTGAGCAGAAACATTTTCGCAGAACCAAAACCTACGCGAATCCATATCTAAAATCAACATTAAATCGATTAATCATGCAAATCAATCCCTAATTCTCACATATAATCATCTACAACATGTAATCTACATATAGAAACGATAAACACGAAAATCCATCCACAATTACTATCAAAATCATATAAAACCTAAATTATACAACTATTCACAAAAACGAGAAAAACGAAGTATAGAAGACATTAAACGAGAGAATCATTAGAAGCTTACTCGTAGAAAAGATCGCGAGGAATTCGTAGGCGTAAACGGATCGAAAATCCGTCGGGAAACGGAGTCGGGACGATCGAATGAAATCTCTTCCTTCTCTTTCTCTTTTTCCTTCTCTTTTCTTTTCCTCTCTTTCTTTCTTGCTGCTGATGTGCGAGAGTGTGAGTTGAGAGAGAGATTAAGTCAATGGGTTGACTAGGGTTAAAAGTCGAAAGGGTAAAATCGTCATTTCACAAAATAAGTTTAAAAACTCACGTTGTCCAAATAATACGTAGTTACAGTTAAAATTCATATAATTAAACGCATATTGACAATTCGTGATTTAATATCTAAATTCACTCATTTACGAAATTATTCTGAAATCTTAGAATAAATATTAAATAATATAATAATTTGCACAATTACTCGATTAAAATATACCGAATTAAAAAATCGGATTTTTGGGTCGTTACATGCCACTTTTAGATATTATTGGAAAATCAAGTTTCAACACATCATTTTATTCGTGTATGGTATTCTTGCAAAGAGAGGAAGAATAAGACTACATTTGGGCATTGGAAACATTTAAGAAGATATTGGATGTTGAGAAAGCTCCAGTAGTTATCATCACGGATAGAGAATTGGCGTTGATAAATGCTATTAATTTTGTATTTTCGGACACAAAATATCTTTTGTGTATATGGCATATACAAAAGAATGTCTTAGATAAGTGTAAGAAGCTCTTTGATCAAAAGAAAGATTTTGATATATTCTTATCAGCTTGGACGCGTGTGATCTACTCTATTGATCAATTCACTTTTAATGCAGAATGGCAATTTTTTGAAGTTCAATACAGTAGCAAGTCAATAGCTGTTGATTATATACAAAATATTTGGCTTTCATACAAAGAAAGGTTTGTTGCATGGACTGAAAATCACTTGCACTTTGGAAATCATGTCACATCAAGAGCCGAGGGAGCTCATGCAATGCTCAAAAAGTATCTTCAAGTCTCTATGGGTGACCTTCGTCAGGGAAAAGAAAAAATTTATCTTCGCATAGAATATCAAGTTAAAGAAATTAGAGCGATGCTTCAAAATAAAAAAATATGTACATTACATGGTCTACATATTTCTTTGTTTCAAGGCCTTATTGGTAAAGTTTCTAAGTATACATTGGATCATCTATTGAAGCAATATCATTTGGCTAGTTCTGGTAAACCATTAGTTGAGTGCAAATGTCATTTTCAAAGTTCTTTGTATCTTTCTTGTACACACGAAATGACGAGCATGCTACATGGAAGACTTGAACTGACTGATATACATCCACAATGGAGAATCGATGGGAGATTATTTGAAAATGCAGAAGGAAAATTGAGGCAAGATGATCAGCTTGATAGCCTTCTCAAATATTTTCGAGATAAATATGAGAAAATGCCTCTCACTCAAAAAGAAGATACTTGAAACCATATTTCTCAAATTGTAGATTCTTCTCATTCTTTGATGGTACAAGAGCCGAAGGTTTATCCTTGTAAAGGGAGTCCATCAAGCTCAATGAAAAGAAAGAATGATAGCTCTACTCGTCATGATCCTAGTGAATTTGAGATTGTGGAAAGAGCTCGAAAATGTGGGGCATGTGGTGGTTTAAGACATAATATTCGTACATGTCCGCAAAAGGTATTTTCGAAGACATTAGTTTAAAGCACATTTTTTATTCTAGTCAATTGATATTTTATTTTTTTGATGTTAGATAATATGCGAGGAAAGATAAAATACTCGGCCATATCATATTGGAGGAATAATCTTGGTGATGGATGTATTTTTCTCGGTCGTATTCACTTCCTAGAGCATTTGTTGTCTTTCTGGCTGGATCGTTTGGTGGCTCTTTGGCTTAGTGGATCTTAATTGTTCTATTAGGAACATTGCCTTTATCTTTGTAGCTCTCACTTCTTGACTCCCTTGGATGGTGAAGGTGCTTAATTGAGTATTGTTTGTTAGCCTTTTTAGTGTATTTTACAGCTGTTTTGAGATTGTTTATTTTGGTTTAGACTGTTTTGGCTTCCCCATTCCCTGAGTGGATCTTTGTATGGCTTTTATTTTATGATATGAGGTGGAGGCTTCGGTAAAAACTCTATGGCGTTTGCAGATTCCGAAAAAAAATATTCGGCATATCATAATTTTATTTTATGTGAATCATATACTAGTTTTTATTTTTTAATTATCCAATATTAAGTTTGTTTATTTATTTATTATTGTTCTAAATATGATGCTTTGTATGTTGTCAGTTATCTTGACATAAAAAAATAAATAAATAAATAAATAAATCTGAACTTCTAAGAAAAATGGGAAAAAGACGCCGCATCAAAATTATGTAGTTATTTGCACTAGGAAAAAAAATTATTTCGTCCCCTCTATATTAGATTTGAGTGTTTTGAAATCATGGGGCATGAGATATTACTTAAGGTTAGGGTTAGTCATCTAACTAATTAGTGTAGTACTGTTTGACATAAGATTATTGATATTAGGTAAGGGTAGTTTTGTCTACTAATATAAATTAGTTAATGAATATTAATTTAAACATAAAAGGATAGAAGGGTTTTTATGGCAATTACATAAATCTAGAAGTGTAAATAACATTTAGGGAGTGTATTTAACAACTCCCTTAATCATTTTAGGGCTTTGATTTAATCGGCCTTTTATTTAGATTAAGGGAAAATTACACCTGGGTCCCTATTTTTTGAGGTATTTACATTTTGGTCTTGAAGAATTGATTTTTCACAAATTAGTACCAAAATTTCGTTGACTGTTAGTTAAACTTAACATTTTCGTTAAAAGTAAAACAAATTATGAAAGGACTGCATTACCCTTTGGACTACATTGTAAAATTGTCAAACTATAAGGACCTAAATGATTATTTGGGCTAATCTATGAGCTTTTTATTATATTGGGCTAGACCCAAAATATTGGATGCCATCACCTAATATGCCAAAGTAAACCTCTCGGAGCCTAGAAGGGTGTCTTTAGTTGTGCTTTTAACTAAGTGACATGACACATATATTAAGGAATCATTGGGGTTTGACCCTATTGCTACCAAATATGTAACGCCCCATTATTTTTATAACGCTTCGGTAAGTTTATCGACTAATAGCTCTTGTGTGTGTTATTTGCAAATTATGTGATTATGTGAATTATATGAATTAATGTGTGATTCTATATGTGAATAATATGATGAATTCATAAGAATTTTCATATTTCAAATTACCTCACACTATGTTTATATTTGAATTGTTGTATTTGAAATTTTATGAAAATTATGCCATTTTATTTGAATAACATGATATTGTATTTGATATATATACACATATATATATGAAAATATATGCAAATATATACATATAAATATCTACATAATTGCAAGCATATTTTGACTTTTCAAAATATTCTATATTTATTTAATTATCTCATCTCTCTCCAAATTTCTACACTATTCCACAAGCAACTCTCTCATCTTCTTCTTCATCTCTCTCTCGGCCATCTCTCACTCTCACCACCGCCACTTTCAACCCCCATCAAAGCACCAAAAATCATCCTCTTTCTTGCTACAAAAAGTTGCTCTATCATCCAAGGAACAAACCCCTACTTTCTATTTGTGCAAACAAGCCCTCAACATCTCTATCTCTTCAATTTTCTTTTACAAGGTAAGGTTGCAAATCTCTTTAATCTTTGAGTTTCAATGTTTTATATGTTGATGAAGTGAAGAAGCATGCTAGAATGAATGATTGATGAGCTTAGTTTGGTGATTGATTACATGTAGCATTACTTGTGATTTTTTTCCATTGAATTTGATCAATGTGCAATGTTGAGCTAATGGTCTTAGATGCTTGAATGGATTGGTAATTCATGTTAGTTCATGATATTAAGCAAATTGGTGAAGTTTTGTGGAGTTTGGGGTTGAAAAATGAAAGTTTGGCAAAATAGGTGGGGGCTGATGAATAGTGATTTGTGAGCATTTGGCTTCATTTTTCGATTCTTTTGGCATCAAAAATCATAAAATGTATTAACTAAGAGATGCCGAAAGTTTCGGATTAATCGGAGTTGATTTGCTATGCAAAGTATTAAACGAGGGGTGGTTTGTGTAATATGTACAAACCTTTGAATTTTGGTTCCCAAGCTTCCATATTACTTGAAAGCCTAATTTAGCTTAATATCATGTGTATTTGATTGTGTTTAAATGTATTTGAATGAGCTTAGTTGGGTTTAAGTGCATTTATACATAATATATTATTTTGAGCATAAAATGCATTTCATAGCCGTGCGTCGTATTTGGTTGATTTATCGAGTCGTGTCTTACCTCGAGGCCTATGTATTACTGGTGGGACCTTGCGGGACTGATCTCTGGTCGTTTGGCTATCCTTTTTGTTAAGCCTACAGGTGAGGATGTAAAATATTTTTAACTGGAGCTTGAACAAATATTTGCGAAAACCCTATCCCTTTATATTTCAATTATATATTATGAATATTTGAAATAAAAAGGGTTTTGATATAAAATGATATATGTGTATCTTTTCCAAAATGGTTTGAAAATAGAGACAAGGGAACTATTTTGATTTTAAAAGTAACATTTGGTCTCGGGACTTGCGCGTATGCCTCGACATAACTCGGCAACGTGACGGGATACCCTGGGCGGTTACATACCTTGTCTCGAAAGACCCTTTTGGTCCATTAAAATATTTTGAAAAGCGAGATGACTTATACTTAACCCCATTGAGGACGCTCATGGGTATTTCTGTTTGGGCCCTGGATTATGTGACAGGCGGATACCCGGAGACGTGCGTCTAGGGTTGAAGCTGGGTTCATAATTCCACCGATTATAAGCAGGTATTCATGAACCTGACAAGTAATCAAAGGGTATTGTTCATGGCTAGTCGGAGGTAGTCTAGCCTGAATAATACTTACACCGGCGCCATTAGTCGGTTATGGTGAAATCTTGGGTAGCTCTCTTGATAAGCCAAATGGTATTGAGGAGGAATTTCATTATACTTGATATGTTTTGGGAGTTATAAGGAGATGGCCCATTCTCGCCGGGAATAAAATATTTCTAAAATGTTTTACCTTAATATTTAATTCACAAAGCTTTGATGAATTATAAAGAGAAAGTATCGGCACTAGATTCGTTTATCTATTAACCAAAGCGTAAATTAAATATGTTTTATGTTTTAATTATTATAGATATATATTCCCCTCCTCACTGAGTTCGTTTGACTCACATCCCTTTCTGGTTCATGCTTCAGGTTAGCGGTCAGGTACTGGCAGCAGCGTTATAGGCTTGTACAGTCCTTGGAGTCGGTCTTATGCATTTACTTTTGTGGATCGAACTCATGATGTTGGATTACATGAAAACTTGACATGTTATGCTGATGTAGAATACTTAATGAATTGATGTTATAATTTGTGATAGATAATGGACTCATAAATGTTTATTTTGGCCACGGATGGCAGTGTGAATATAAATATGATCTTTTGCTCATTGCTTCCGCTTGTTGGTGCTGTTGTTGTTGTTGTTGGTGTTGGTACTGTTGTTGGGAGTCGCTGTTGCCAGGTTGTGGGAATCCCGTTGTCCGGGGCGGGTTTTCGAGTGGTGGTATTTAACTATCGCTCGAGAGCTCGTTTCGGTCCGGGGGTTGTAGCGTGGGGGACGTCACAGCTTAAGGTGGTATCAGAGCCTAGGTTTGGTACTTAGGTTTTGACGTCGTGTCGAGTCTGTCTAGGTCGAACGGCTTTAGGACAATGTGCTTCTATATGCTTATGTTACGTGATTCTGTGTTAACATGATCATGTGGCTAACGAAGCATGCATATTATTTAGTCTTTTGATACAGGAAAATGGTTCGTGCTCGTGGTAGACCGAGAACCAGAGCTGCTCCTCCTTCTCCTCCCAAGGAAGACAACAACATTAATGATCCTTCGGCTCCCCAACCTGAGCAGGTACCGCCGGCACAGCATAATCCATTCAATCCGGCAGTATTTATAGAGGCAATGCAGCAGTTCTTTAGACAGGGTTTAGCTCCGGCTCAGCCAACAGCCGCCCAGAGGAGACAGATAGAAGCTAAAGAGTTTGATCGGTTTCTTAGCCTAAATCCTCCTCGTTTCGAGGGAGCCCCCGACGACTTAAAGGCTACGGAGTGGATCGCAGATTTAGAACCTATCTTCCGGGTGATCGAGTGTGAGGACGCTAAGAAAGTTGAGTATGCTGTTTTCCTTCTTAAGGGTCCGGCACGGGACTGGTGGAGGCTAACAGAAGCTAGGTGGCGAACAGAGCACACCGAGCCGACCTGGGCTAATTTTCTCTCAGCCTTCCGAAGCAAATACATTCCCCTGGTTGTATAGGATAAACGAGAAGCTGAATTCAGGGCCCTAAAACAGGAGAATCTCACTGTTGATCAATACGAGGCCATGTGCTCCCGTCTCATTGTCTACTGTCCTTCCATCCTTACAGACGAAAGAAGGAAGGTGAATCAGTTTGTTCAGGGCCTGAATGAGGATATCCGAAGAGCACTTCTGGGAGCTCATCTCCCTACATACGAAGTTGCCGTCACAACTGCTCTGGAGATTGAGTCTCAGTTACAACAGATCAAAAGGGACTTCGCACCGAAGGATATAGCTCCACCACCTCGCAAATTCAAGAGGTCTTTTCCTCCTGCGGGTTCTTCATCCTCGAGCAAGAAGCAAAAGACCGTAGGTTCACAGATAGCCGAGCCTCCGATCAAGTGTTCTTACTGTAATAAACCAAAACATACCGAGGCAAACTGCTGGAGGAAACAGGGTTTGTGTATCTGGTGTGAAGGCAGGGACCATCAAATCGGGAACTGCCCAAAGAGAAGGCCACCTCCACAGTTCAAGAAGGAGCCACAGAATGTGGGGAAAGGAAAAGTTGTAGCTCGAGCGTACGCGATGACGGGGGATGGAGGGGAGACCGACCCTATTGCAGTGGTGCAAGGTACTGTACATTTGCATGACATATCCATAATTGCATTATATGATTCGGGTGCGACGCATTCTTTTATTGCACCTGAATATGCATCCAAATTATCATTGTCTGCCGAGTCTTTACCGTATATGCTTGAGGTCAATTCCCCGTTGGGAATTTCTTATTTATGCAATCGAGTCTTCCGAGATTGTCCGTTGAGGATAGACGATCGCGATTATCCTGCTGATCTCATCGAGCTTCCGATGAGTCACTACGGGATAATATTGGGAATGGACTGGCTATATCGGCATCAAGCTTATATTGATTGTTTCGGGAAAAAGATCTCTTTAGGAGTTGATAGCGAGATTTTGGGCAAAAGGTTTGACAAGATTCCTCGAGTTTCTTATGTTAAAGCCGCCCGAATGATTCGCAAGGGATCTCCGGCCTTTGTTGCTTATCTACTAAACCGTCCGAAAGAGCAAGTTAAGCTTGAGGAGGTACCAGTAGTTGGAGAATTCCCTGATGTGTTTCCCGAGAGTTTGAATTCTTTGCCTCCGGAACGAGAGATAGAGTTTGTGATCGATTTAGCTCCGGGTGCCGAACCGTATTCGAAGACTCCTTACCGTATGGCTCCGGCAGAGTTGAAAGAATTGAAGATTCAGTTGGATGGACTGTTGGAGAGTGGGTACATTCGACCGAGTACTCCGTGGGGTGCGCCTGTTCTTTTCGTGAAAAAGAAGGATGGGACGTTGAGGATGTGTATAGATTATCGTGAGCTGAATCGGATGACGATAAAGAACAAATATCCTCTACCTCACATCGAAGAGTTGTTTGATATTTTGCAAGGGTCGAAAGTATACTCCAAGATAGATCTCCGACAGGGGTATTACCAGTTGAGAATCCGAGAATCAGACATTCCGAAGACTGGGTTTAATACTCGATATGGGCATTTTGAGTTCGTAGTTATGCCTTTCGGGTTAACGAATGCCCCAGCTGCTTTCATGGATTTGATGCATCATACTTTCCGGCCATATCTCGATAAGTTTGTGGTGATCTTCATTGATGATATCCTGGTTTTCTCGAAGACTAAGGAAGAACATGCTGAGCATCTTCGCATCGTATTAAGAACTCTCCGAGAACATCAGTTGTATGCCAACTTCAGTAAATGCGAATTTTGTCTTGATAAAGTCACCTTTCTTGGTCATGTGATATCAGGAGATGGAATCGAAGTGGATCCCTCGAAGATTGAGGCCGTGATGAAATGGGAGCAGCCGAAGACCCCAACTGAAGTCAGAAGTTTTCTAGGGTTAGCTGGCTATTATAGGCGTTTCGTTCAAGATTTCTCCAAGATAGCTGCTCCGCTGACCAATTTAACTCGCAAGGACGTGCCTTTTAAGTGGGACGATAAGTGCGAGGCAAGTTTCCAAGAGCTAAGGAAACGGTTGACTACTGGTCCGGTATTTGCACTACCTGAAGGTTCCGAAGGGTTTACGGTTTATACCGATGCATCGAAAGAAGAGTTAGGATGTGTTCTGATGCAAAACGGCAAAGTGATAGCTTATGCTGAGAAGAACTATCCTATCCACGATCTCGAGCTAGCTGCTATTATCTTTGCCCTGGGGAAATGGCGACATTATTTATACGGCATGACATTCGATATTTTCACCGACCACTAGAGTTTGAAGTATTTGCATACTCAGAAGGATCTCAATCGCAGGCAACGTCGGTGGATGGAATTCCTTGAAGATTATGATTGCCGTATTCAATATCATCCAGGCAAGGCTAATGTAGTAGCTGATGCTTTATGTAGACAAGCAAAGGTAGGTAGCTTGGAGGGAACCTCTACAGGAGTGGTGTCAGAAGCAGGGAGATATCACTTAGTCTCTCAATCGCGGATTGCAAACCTCTCAGTGAGACCGGACTTGGTTCAGAGACTTAAAGACGAGCAAAGTGCTGATGACTGGATTCAAAGACAGGTCATGAGGATGCAAGGTGATCCGAACTCCTCATTTGCTTTCGATGATATGGGTCTTCTTCGTTTTAAGAACCGAATTTGCGTGCCGAAGAATCTGAAGACCGAAATCATGGAGGAAGCACATAAATCTGCTTATGCTGTCCATCCGGGAGGTAATAAGATGTACCGAGATCTGAAGACTCAATACTGGTGGCACGGAATGAAACGTGAAGTTGCTGATTTCGTGAGACGGTGTTTGACTTGTCAACGAGTTAAAGTCGAACATCAGCAACCCGGTGGAACTCTACAGCCACTCTCTATTCCGGATTGGAAATGGGAAGATATTTCTATGGATTTTATGTCCGGATTACCAAGAGTTCGGGGCGGATATGACACGATTTGGGTAATTGTGGATCGTTTGACGAAATCCGCTCACTTCATTCCAATTCGAAAGACCACCAATGTCAAGAAACTGGCAGAACTGTACATCGAGCAGATTGTAAAGCTTCATGGAGTTCCGAAGTGTATTGTGTCTGATCGAGATCCCAAGTTCACTTCTATACTTTGGCAAGAAATTCACAGAAACTTGGGAACGAATTTGAAATTTAGCACAGCTGCTCACCCGGAAACTGATGGTCAATCTGAGAGAACCATCAAGATTTTAGGCGACATGCTACGAGCGTGTGCTCTCGACTTCTCTACGAGTTGGGACAAGCAACTGCCACTCGTTGAATTCGCCTACAATAACAGCTACCAAGCGACAATAGGGATGCCCCCGTATGAAGCGCTTTACGGACGTAAATGCCAATCCCCTCTGTACTGGGAATTGGAAGATTGGCGAAGAACTAAAGACAGAGTGGAACGAGCTCTACCTCCAAAGACGATCCAGCAAACTCTTGAAAAGATTGCAATCATTCGACAGAGAATGAAAGCTGCCCAGGATCGCCAAAAGAGTTATGCTGATAAGAGACGCCGGGATTTGGAATTTGAAGAGGGAGACAAAGTGTTCCTTAAGGCGACGTTGAGGAAAGGTTTTGCTAGAGTGGGAAAAGGTGGGAAGCTCAGTCCGAGATATTTGGGACCCTATGAGGTTATTGAACGGATTGGGAAGACGGCCTACCGCCTGAACCTGCCCTCGACTCTAACTGGGATTCACAACGTTTTCCATGTTTCTCAATTGCGAAAATATTATCCCGACGAATCTCATATTCTCCGGGATGAAGAAGTCCAGGTAGAGCCTGACTTGATTGACGATCGAGATGAAACCTGTTGAGATTCAGGATCGTAAGTTCAAGCAACTCCGCAACCGACAAATTCCCTTGGTTCGTGTGTTGTGGAGAAACCGAACCACTGAACAAGTAACTTGGGAGACAGAAGAGAAGATGCGAACTCATTATCCCGAGTTATTTGCAGAGTCGAATTAGAATCTGGGGACCAGATTCTCCGAAGGGGGGGATAGTGTAACGCCCCGTTATTTTTATAACGCTTCGGTAAGTTTACCGACTAATAGCTCTTGTGTGTATTATTTGAAAATTATGTGATTATGTGAATTATATGAATTAATGTGTGATTCTATATGTGAATAATATGATGAATTCATAAGAATTTTCATATTTCAAATTACCTCACACTATGTTTATATTTGAATTGTTGTATTTGAAATTTTATGAAAATTATGCCATTTTATTTGAATAACAAGATATTGTATTTGATATATATACACATATATATATGAAAATATATGCAAATATATACATATAAATATCTACATAATTGCAAGCATATTTTGACTTTTCAAAATATTCTATATTTATTTAATTATCTCATCTCTCTCCAAATTTCTACACTATTCCACAAGCAACTCTCTCATCTTCTTCTTCATCTCTCTCTCGGCCATCTCTCACTCTCACCACCGCCACTTTCAACCCCCATCAAAGCACCAAAAATCATCCCCTTTCTTGCTACAAAAAGTTGCTCTATCATCCAAGGAACAAACCCCTACTTTCTATTTGTGCAAACAAGCCCTCAACATCTCTATCTCTTCAATTTTCTTTTACAAGGTAAGGTTTCAAATCTCTTTAATCTTTGAGTTTCAATGTTTTATATGTTGATGAAGTGAAGAAGCATGCTAGAATGAATGATTGATGAGCTTAGTTTGGTGATTGATTACATGTAGCATTACTTGTGATTTTTTTCCATTGAATTTGATCAATGTGCAATGTTGAGCTAATGGTCTTAGATGCTTGAATGGATTGGTAATTCATGTTAGTTCATGATATTAAGCAAATTGGTGAAGTTTTGTGGAGTTTGGGGTTGAAAAATGAAAGTTTGGCAAAATAGGTGGGGGCTGATGAATAGTGATTTGTGAGCATTTGGCTTCATTTTTTGATTCTTTTGGCATCAAAAATTATAAAATGTATTAACTAAGAGATGCCGAAAGTTTCGGATTAATCGGAGTTGATTTGCTATGCAAATTATTAAACGAGGGGTGGTTTGTGTAATATGTACAAACCTTTGAATTTTGGTTCCCAAGCTTCCATATTACTTGAAAGCCTAATTTAGCTTAATATCATGTGTATTTGATTGTGTTTAAATGTATTTGAATGAGCTTAGTTGGGTTTAAGTGCATTTATACATAATATATTATTTTGAGCATAAAATGCATTTCATAGCCGTGCGTCGTATTTGGTTGATTTATCGAGTCGTGTCTTACCTCGAGGCCTGTGTATTACAGGTGGGACCTTGCGGGACTGATCTCTGGTCGTTTGGCTATCCTTTTTGTTAAGCCTACAGGTGAGGATGTAAAATGTTTTTAACTGGAGCTTGAACAAATATTTGCGAAAACCTATCCCTTTATATTTCAATTATATATTATCAATATTTGAAATAAAAAAGGGTTTTGATATAAAATGATATATGTGTATCTTTTCCAAAATGGTTTGAAAATAGAGACAAGGGAACTATTTTGATTTTAAAAGTAACATTTGGTCTCGGGACTTGCGCGTATGCCTCGACATAACTCGGCAACGTGACGGGATACCCTGGGCGGTTACATACCTTGTCTCGAAAGACCCTTTTGGTCCATTAAAATATTTTGAAAAGCGAGATGACTTATACTTAACCCCATTGAGGACGCTCATGGGTATTTCTGTTTGGGCCCTGGATTATGTGACAGGCGGATACCCGGAGACGTGCGTCTAGGGTTGAAGCTGGGTTCATAATTCCACCGATTATAAGCAGGTATTCATGAACCTGACAAGTAATCAAAGGGTATTGTTCATGGCTGGTCGGAGGTAGTCTAGCCTGAATAATACATATACCGGCGCCATTAGTCGGTTATGGTGAAATCTTGGGTAGCTCCCTTGATAAGCCAAATGGTATTGAGGAGGAATTTTATTATATTTGATATGTTTTGGGAGTTATAAGGAGATGGCCCGTTCTCGCCGGGAATAAAATGTTTCTAAAATGTTTTACCTTAATATTTAATTCACAAAGCTTTGATGAATTATAAAGAGAAAGTATCGGCACTAGATTCGTTTCTCTATTAACCAAAGCGTGAATTAAATATGTTTTATGTTTTAATTATTATAGATATATATTCCCCTCCTCACTGAGTTCGTTTGACTCACATCCCTTTCTGGTTCATGCTTCAGGTTAGCGGTCAGGTACTGGCAGCAGCGTTATAGGCTTGTACAGTCCTTGGAGTCGGTCTTATGCATTTACTTTTGTGGATCGAACTCATGATGTTGGATTACATGAAAACTTGACATGTTATGCTGATATAGAATACTTAATGAATTGATGTTATAATTTGTGATAGATAATGGACTCATAAATGTTTATTTGGGCCACGGATGGCAGTGTGAATGTAAATATGATCTTTTGCTCATTGCTTCCGCTTGTTGGTGATGTTGTTGTTGTTGTTGGTGTTGGTACTGTTGTTGGGAGTCGCTGTTGCCAGGTTGTGGGAATCCCGTTGTCCGGGGCGGGTTTTCGAGTGGTGGTATTTAACTATCGCTCGAGAGCTCGTTTCGGTCCGGGGGTTGTGGCGTGGGGGACGTCACAGCTTAAGGTGGTATCAGAGCCTAGGTTTGGTACTTAGGTTTTGACGTCGTGTTGAGTCTGTCTAGGTCGAACGGCTTTAGGACAATGTGCTTCTATATGCTTATGTTACGTGATTCTGTGTTAACATGATCATGTGGCTAACGAAGCATGCATATTATTTAGTCTTTTGATACAGGAAAATGGTTCGTGCTCGTGGTAGACCGAGAACCAGAGCTGCTCCTCCTTCTCCTCCCCAGGAAGACAACAACATTAATGATCCTCCGGCTCCCCAACCTGAGCAGGTACCGCCGGCACAGCATAATCCATTCAATCCGGCAGTATTTATAGAGGCAATGCAGCAGTTCTTCTGAGAGGGTTTAGCTCCGGCTCAGCCAACAGCCGCCCAGAGGAGACAGATAGAAGCTAAAGAGTTTGATCGGTTTCTTAGCCTAAATCCTCCTCGTTTCGAGGGAGCCCCCGACGACTTAAAGGCTACGGAGTGGATCGCAGATTTAGAACCTATCTTCCTGGTGATCGAGTGTGAGGACGCTAAGAAAGTTGAGTATGTTGTTTTCCTTCTTAAGGGTCCGGCACGGGACTGGTGGAGGCTAACAGAAGCTAGGTGGCGAACAGAGCACACCGAGCCGACTTGGGCTATTTTCTCTCAGCCTTCCGAAGCAAAATACATTCCCCTGGTTGTATAGGATAAACGAGAAGCTGAATTCAGGGCCCTAAAACAGGAGAATCTCACTGTTGATCAATACGAGGCCATGTTCTCCCGCCTCATTGTCTACTGTCCTTCCATCCTTACAGACGAAAGAAGGAAGGTGAATCAGTTTGTTCAGGGCCTGAATGAGGATATCCGAAGAGCACTTCTGGGAGCTCATCTCCCTACATACGAGGTTGCCGTCACAACTGCTCTGGAGATTGAGTCTCAGTTACAACAGATCAAAAGGGACTTCGCACCGAAGGATATAGCTCCACCACCTCGCAAATTCAAGAGGTATTTTCCTCCTGCGGGTTCTTCATCCTCGAGCAAGAAGCAAAAGACCGTAGGTTCACAGATAGCCGAGCCTCTGATCAAGTGTTCTTACTGTAATAAACCAAAAGATACCGAGGCAAACTGCTGGAGGAAACAGGGTTTGTGTATCTGGTGTGGAGGCAGGGACCATCAAATCGGGAACTGCCCAAAGAGAAGGCCACCTCCACAGTTCCAGAAGGAGCCACAGAATGTGGGGAAAGGAAAAGTTGTAGCTCGAGCGTACGCGATGACGGGGGATGGAGGGGAGACCGACCCTAATGCAGTGGTGCAAGGTATTGTACATTTGCATGACATATCCATAATTGCATTATATGATTCGGGTGCGACGCATTCTTTTATTGCACCTGAATATGCATCCAAATTATCATTGTCTGCCGAGTCTTTACCGTATATGCTTGAGGTCAATTCCCCGTTGGGAATTTCTTATTTGTGCAATCGAGTCTTCCGAGATTGTCCGTTGAGGATAGACGATCGCGATTATCCTGCTGATCTCATCGAGCTTCCGATGAGTCACTACGAGATAATATTGGGAATGGACTGGCTATATCGGCATCAAGCTTATATTGATTGTTTCGGGAAAAAGATCTCTTTGGGAGCTGATAGCGAGATTTTGGGCAAAAGGTTTGACAAGATTCCTCGAGTTTCTTATGTTAAAGCCGTCCGAATGATTCGCAAGGGATCTCCGGCCTTTGTTGCTTATCTACTAAACCGTCCGAAAGAGCAAGTTAAGCTTGAGGAGGTACCAGTAGTTGGAGAATTCCCTAATGTGTTTCCCGAGAGTTTGAATTCTTTGCCTCCGGAACGAGAGATAGAGTTTGTGATCGATTTAGCTCCGGGCGCCATTAGTCGGTTATGGTGAAATCTTGGGTAGCTCCCTTGATAAGCCAAATGGTATTGAGGAGGAATTTCATTATATTTGATATGTTTTGGGAGTTATAAGGAGATGGCCCGTTCTTGCCGGGAATAAAATGTTTCTAAAATGTTTTACCTTAATATTTAATTCACAAAACTTTGATGAATTATAAAGAGAAAGTATCGGCACTAGATTCGTTTCTCTATTAACCAAAGCGTGAATTAAATATGTTTTATGTTTTAATTATTATAGATATATATTCCCCTCCTCACTGAGTTCGTTTGACTCACATCCCTTTTTCGTTGACAACATGAATTCGTACGCAAGATACCCATGCTTCAGGTTAGCGGTCAGGTACTGGCAGCAGCGTTGTAGGCTTGTACAGTCCTTGAAGTCGGTCTTATGCATTTACTTTTGTGGATCGAACTCATGATGTTGGATTACATGAAAACTTGACATGTTATGCTGATGTAGAATACTTAATGAATTGATGTTATAATTTGTGATAGATAATGGACTCATAAATGTTTATTTTGGCCACGGATGGCAGTGTGAATATAAATATGATCTTTTGCTCATTGCTTCCGCTTGTTGGTGCTGTTGTTGTTGTTGTTGGTGTTGGTACTGTTGTTGGGAGTCGCTGTTGCCAGGTTGTGGGAATCCCGTTGTCCGGGGCGGGTTTTCGAGTGGTGGTATTTAACTATCGCTCGAGAGCTCGTTTCGGTCCGGGGGTTGTGGCGTGGGGGACGTCACAAAATATTACTCCAAAATGTAGAGGTCTAGGGTTCGACTCCTTGCAATGATAAGGATAAATTTTTAAAAATAAAAAATAAAAAAATGACACTTATATCAAGGTTCTCTTTATTGAAATTCGGGGGTAATTTATTTTTAAATTGCAATTAGTTTGTAGTTAAAGGGTAAACTTGAAAGTAGCCAAGTTTGTTAGGAAAATATATTTTTTTAAGGTAAACGGTAACATTCATTGAACCGAATAAGAAACAACAAGATCCAAAGTACTATAATTGGGAATGTCAGTGGAATCAATGTAAGTCGAAGCTACATTCCGAACAAGGGAATGTCATACATAATTAGCCTCCCAATAAGTAAAACAAAAACAGAGATAATCAAAATGTCTAAATAAACTACCAATATCTATAATCAAATTACCTGTACTAGAGTGGTCTTCTTCTTCAACTTGAGGCTAATTACGGATCACACTGAAGCAATCACCCACAACGATCCGTGGTCTTCAAGCGGATCACACTTGCTTCCACCCAAAATGCCGAGCGACTTTGTTTTTTTTTTTTCTTACCGAAATCGGTCAAGTAGACCGTGGGGTTAGAGCGACTTTGTTAGAAAAACTAATGACCTAGTTTTACAACGATTTCTTCAAATATTCTTTAATTTAGCTAGAACCTAAATAAAAATATATGTGAAATAAGCTAATAAATAAAATATAAAAAATTATATTTTAACAAGATCAATAATATTTATACAAATTGTTTATTTATTTTCTTTCATATTCTGACAATTTTTATAAAGTATATTTAATTCGTAAAATTAATAATGCTTTGAAAAATAAAAGAAATAATTTTTATTCACTCGCAATCCACGTGATTTTTAGTAGTTTATCGTAACGAGCACCATATGATCACTATGGTGTATCGCCTCATCCCACTCAAGCCTTAGAAAAAATTGGTTAATAAAATTCCAGAAGAAACGGAGGAAATTACATTGACAATACAGATTACATTATTACTGAACAAAGAACAGTAAGTACGGAACCCACCATTACTAGCTTGAAGTTTTGCCGTACAGAATCTAAAATTTCCAACAAGGCAATGGGATTTTATGCTTTGGTACAGTTCTTGTATTGATATTCTAACTATAGATCTTGTTGTTTGTCGAGTTTCTAGCTTAGTGACACTACACTTAAAACAAAGTTATTTATATTATGTTGAGAATTTTCAAATTTCGAAAACAATATACCATTGTTGTTAGTGCTTTAATAGATTGATTGGGCAGTGACCTACTTGAGATGCTCGATCAGCATAATCAAATTGAAATGTTATTAAACTATCTCATGTAAAAAAATCAAAGATATGGCTAGACGTGAGGGGAGTGTGTTCCTACCCTTTTGAGCAACTCACATATGTTTATTTCCTGCGGGTTCAATTCTCAGACTGTCTCTCATATGTTTGTCCTGCATATTTTGCGTCCCTAGGCATGACGGGAGTATGTTCCTCCCCTCTTGAGCAACTTGCATATGTTCATTTACTGAGGGTTCAATTCTCAGCCAGTACTCTCTCATATGTTCATTCCTACAAACTTCAGGCTCTAATTTATCCCGAATATTCTGCATCCCTAGACGTAACTGGAATGTATTCCTCCCCTTTTGAACTAGATTTTGAAGCTTTTGAACTAAATTTTGAAGGATGAGTTACGGTAAATTACATTTTTCTTCACAGAAACCAAATGTAATGTGGCATTTCTTGTTATGTGCATGTCATCCACGGGGTCCATGCATAAGAAAAAGAAATTAAAAAGTAGCATGTAAATCAGCGGACTGCACTATGAAAATTAGATTCCTTATTCCTTCAATATTAAAAACACAGAGAAAAACAAATATTCAATCAAAGAGCTTTCATTCCTAGTAAAAAGTGCAAAGTATTCTCAGTTCCAAACGTCTTCGAATTAATTTTACGAATAATACTAAAACGAATTCTTTTACTCGACTACTCTTGGTTACTCCTACTGTCCTACATCACCAAATCAACAAAAACTATAAGAAAAATTAGTTTCATCAACTATTATTAATGGTTGCTAAAAGTAAGAAAATGGTCGTTAAAAGTTGTAGCAACCAAAATGGGATTGGTCACAGGTGGTCACTATAGGGTTGTTACTAAAAGTGCTCAGTGACGAGTTATTAGATTGGTTGTTAAAAAATTTTACTTGCTAATGTAAAATTTTATGGTCACTGTAATGTTAGAATGGTTGCTATAACTATACATATTGCGACCAAATTATTTCCGTTGGTAAAAATTAATCATATAGCAACCAAGTCAAATGTTGCAATTATTCTTTTCTAGTTGCAACAACTGTTCTATCAAATTTGCTCTAGTCACCATATTTTGACGACGGAATGTGATCGCTAAAAATTTACTTCTAGCGACCAAATAATTTGTGGCTATAGTTTTAATATTGTCACAAATTGTATTATATTTAATGGAATTTAGCAACAAAAATTAATTGTTTGTCAGTAGAGTGTATATGTAACACCCCGCATTTTTAAAGTATGTATCAGGGCGTTAACCGAATATTTGAACTTATTTGAGTTATGTGAATTAATTGGTCCTTTGTTATTTTTGGTGTGACTTGAGATTTTAAATCTGGTTTTGCTTTCGAGGGCGCTGCTTGCTTCGTTTTGACTGTAATATCGATAATTTTTGATAAGTCAACATTTTAGCCCGTAATAACAATTCGCAGTATTCTCGGACTGGCTCAAGTTTGAGCCAGTATCTTTTTCTCTACCTCTCATCTCATGCCACTCTCTCACTCTTCTCCCACACTTCACATTTTCATCTTCTTTTTCACTTCTCTTCTTCCTCTCAAACCTTAAAATCTAGGTTTTATATCTTCACCACCTTCAATCTTCAAGCTCCCTCCTTCTACACTAAGCTTCTCCATTGATCAAGGAAGAATTGTCTCCATCTTGTTTCTCCATTGAAGCTCTCAAACACTCCTCTTTTAACTTTTCTCTCACTGAGGTATTTGTTCATTTCTTGCAATTTTAAGGTTTAAGTCATTTAGTAAGTGGATATTATAGAATTATATATTAGTATGAATGTTTATATAGCTCCTTGAAGCATGATTGGTCCTATAAGCTATAATCCCCCATTGTTACTATTTGAAGGTTTATGGGTTTATTTGTAATTTTTGTGGCATGGATTAAAATGCTTGTTTTCTTGAGGTTTACATGCAATTTGATGATATTGAACATCTAGGTCGAGTTTGATGAAGTTTGGGGTTGAAAAACGTGAAATTTGATCAATTTTTTAAAATGGCCGCGAGGTAGAAGCTGTGTTACAGCTCCACCACGGCTTGAGGCCGTGGTGACTCCACGACCAGCACAGTGGCCCCACCACGGCCCCACGCCGTGAAATTGATTGGGAGCTTTTTTATGGCCGACTAACTCATCCCGAACCTCATTTTTTCTCATTTTTTTCACCACTAAAAATTCTAAAATGTTAAAACTAAGATATTTTGAAAGTTTTGTGGGGATCGGGCATGTTCAGGATGTGAATAGTCATAGGGGTGGTTTTTGTAATTTTTCCAAACGTTTGATTTTAATGCCCAAGCTTTCACATTTCTTGTATGCCTTCTATGCTTAATATCCCTTATAATTGAACTTGTTGAAGTGCTTTTATACTTGATTTCTATCTAGTTAAGCATGTTTTACATTTATAAAGTCGGTCGTCTTAATTGGTATCGAGTTCGTCGAGTCGTGTCTTACCTCGAGGCCCTGTGTATTACAGATGGGACCCAAGAGGATAAGGCTTAGATCGGGCCTTCCTTCTCTCTTTTTGGAGCCTTCAGGTGAGGTTTAAAAAATGCTTTTCAACTGGACCTTGAACAAATCATTGCGAAAACATTACCAAACCTTATTTTTTGAGTTTTATATGTTTGTTTTCCTCCTGTTTGTATCTCGATAAGCGATATTATTGAGATTTAAATAAATAATTTTTAATATCAAATGATATATGTATATTTTGATCAAAATGCCTTTAAATTAGAGATTAGTTAACGATTTTTGGTTTAAAAAGTAACTTCCGGTTGGGATCATCTCATTGAGTGAAGCTGTTAGGGCGGATCCCTCCGACAGTGGAATACCCGATTGCGTTCCTAACTGTTACACCTTAGAACCTTGATCTCGGAATGCCTTGTAAGTAAACCATGAGGTGCATACCGCTGGTAGCTCTCCCTTTGGCAGGTGAAACTTATGAGTGTGTTCTAGGACCGTTACAAAGCTTGTCTCGAACGGCCACTTTGGCCCCCTCATTCCTTGTCTCGAAAGAGAAAGGAGGATGTAAAATGTTTTAAAAGCGAGATGGACATTACACTTTAACCCCTTGAGGACGCTTTTGGGGGAAACCTTAGGCCCGGATTATATGATAGTGGAGACCCGGAGACGTGCGTCTAGGGTAAAGCCCGTCGTGTAATCCAGGTTATATATAGATAGAATCCCATTGATGAATCATCTATTAAATAATCAAAGGGTATTATTTATTTATAGTCGGAGGTAGTCTAGCTTGAGTAATACTTACCGGTGCTATAATGGGTTGTGGCGAAATCTCGGGTTGCTCCTTTATAAGCCTAACGGTATATTGGAGATTTCATTAATTATTTTGTAATGATTTTGGGAGTTATAAGGAGATGGCTCATTCTCGCCGGAAATAAAATATTTTGAAATATTTTATTATCATGTTTAGATTCACAAAGCTTTTATGATTCGTAAAGAAAACTTATTCGCTATTAGATTCGTTTTCTATCAAACCAAAGTGTGGATCTAAACAGTTTTAAATATTATGTACATCCCCCTCACTGAGTTGTTTTGAACTCACACCACTGTTTTGGTTCTTGCTTCAGGTTTTGGTGTCCGACATTGCATTATCGGCAGTGACAGCAGCGTCTAGCTAGGCTTTTTCCAGTTGTCAGGTGTCGGCCTTGTATAACCATTTTTTGTTAGATCGATTCGATGATGGATATTGTTCTCCCTACTTACTTATGTTTGTTGAAACACCATGTTGTTCTGATATTACATTTTTGCCCCCTGATGAGGGATTAGATGAATTGTGATGGCATTGTTGATATATCCCTTTTATTTTCTTTATATTGCTTCCACTCTTATTTCTCTTTCTTGTTGGGAGTGTCGTTATTGCCAGGTTATGGAAACCCATTATCCGGGGTGGGTTTTCGAGTGGAGGTCCGTAACCGTCTCTCGGAGGCTCATTCCGGTCCGGAAGTTGTGATGCGGGGGCGTCACAGTATACATTAGCCACCAAATTTTGGTTGTAGAATAATTTGGATGGTTCCTAATATATACCTGTCAGTGACTAAGTTATTGATTGCAAAAATAATTCAAACTGGTTGCTAAGATTTATACAATAAAAACCAAATAAATACGGTTGGAGAATTTTATTTCAATTTAAGTTCTCAAGTATAATTGATTAGAGGCTTTCTGATCTTTCCAAACTTTGAACCTGGGTCTGTTTCCTGTGCAACTTTTGATACTGAGTGGTTGTCTTTTCAATTATTTTCATTATAATTCATTTCTACTTATCTAAGAGATGGTTAATACCTGTTGTATTTGTATATAGGATCGAAAATGAGTAAAATAACAAAGCGTAACAAGGAGGTATCAAGTGTGATCGCAACAGCCAAAAATATAATTGACCCAAAGAGTAAATTGGCATCGTCTAATGCTTTGGCAGCAGCGAATGACGTGAATAATGGCTCAACTGAGAATTCTTTACCCCGAAATTTAGGAGGTAATAATTTTATTTGAATTTTATTTTATTCTAGTTATAATTATTATGTCTGTTTGTTTATGTTAATACTCGACTTTCAATATTGTAGTGTCAAATAAAAATAAAAGGATGGTTTTTCCATTGAAAAAAACTTTTAGCAATATAAACATTTCAAGTTCGAGAACTAGTTAGTCAGTGATACAGAATAGCACTAGAGATCAAGGTAATTTATCTTCCATTTTTAAATAGTTTTTATGCAGAAGTAAAAATTTATCGATATATTTAATGTTACAGTGCCCGTGGAAGAGTGCGAAAGGCAATCTGCATCTGCCCCTAATCCACCAAATGAGAGTATCAGATCAGATGTTAGAGGTAATATTAAATAAAATTTCTTTTTCTATTGCACTTATTATTATGTATCCCGTAATGATTTGTATTAACAGATCTCTTAATGGTAATATTAGATCTAATCAAATGTATTACATTTTTATTAGTATGTTGTTATTAGCAATAAATGATTAACATCTATTTTTTTTTCTTAACTAAGACGAGGTAAATGGAACACGTGGTCGTGGTCTTACTAGAGGGTTAAACACCCAAAAGTATACACGTAAATGTGGGGTATAACCTAAAATTATTATTCCTAAGGGAATTAACAAACCCGTGGGGCTGTATAGTTCTAAACATGCAACTCAAATTGGGGTTTTGATTTGAGTTGAAGCCCTAATGCAAGTTGAAGGTTGAGCAAACATAACAAATGAGAAAAAAGATCTTTTCAGAAAATTGGTTGTAAGTTTCTTTCCCTTTTCTATTCATGACTTTGGTAATATTTTGTTCTAATTTTTTTATGATATAATATAATGTAACATATCTCCATTCTTTCTCATTGTAGAATAAGCTAAGTTATGAAGTGGATGAGCCACATGTTGTTCAGTGCATCAGAAAATCATTTTCCAGGCAATATTCTATTTTTCGGTCTAATGCTCGTAGATTTTTTTGAAAAATGAAAGGTGAAGGTGGTCTAGCATTTGCGAAATAAAATGTTTATGAAAAACTTTCTAATCGCCCAAATGATTGGCTTTGGTTTGTGTGAATTTTGGGAAACAGAAAAATATAAGGTATATATTATCATTTTATTTGAATTTAGTAGTTACAATAAATGCACTTGAATTTCATTTACAGAATATTTAAGTTATTTCAGTACCAATTCTAATCTATTGATGTGTTGCAAAAAATCTCAATGATTCAATCCAACAATAGGAAGAAAATGAAACACAATAACAAATTGGGGACGAAATCTCGAGCAACACATCAGTATGAACATGTAATTCCTTCCTTCCTTCCTTCTTCATTTTTTGTTAAAATTATATAATTATAAAAATAATTTTTATTTGAAATTTTTATGTTACAGAATTTTGATGAGATTGACATGTATGAGGCTCAATTTTACAATCCTAAAGTAGGATGGGCTGATAAAGAAGTTGAAGCAAACCATGTAAGTTGTAGTGAATTTTAAATATTTGTGTTTATTTTTTTTCGTGAAACTAAATATATATATCTCCTCAAACAAATTAGTCCATCTCCATTAATTTTCATTTCATTTTTGTAATCATCTCTGTACAACAATTTGTTTTTTGACATTAATTTTTTCCCCTTTATTTTCGTCTAACAGGTTGAAATGACAAAATTGCGAGAAGAACAAGAAAATATCGGAATATGCTCCTCGTATGGGTGCAGAACAAATCTGTATGCAAGTCCTTGGAGAAGATTCAATGTATGCAAAATCAAAACGCTTGGGTAAAAAAGAGAAAAAAACTTTTTGCCTCCTGACCTTTGGGGTTTTTTGCAAATTACTTCCTAATCTTTTTTTTCCAAAAAATTACCTCCTTACCTTTCACGATATTTACAAGTTGCCTCCTAAAACACACTTCTGGCGGAATATTCCGTCTAGATGCCAACACTGTCTCACACGTGAGTTTCTTAAGGGTAGAAACGTCACGTATTTTCGGATATACTCCGGAAATTTTATTTTATTTCGACTCGTACTTTTCGTGAATATATTTGATCTCGCGAATAAGTTTTACCCTAATCTTAGATTTTACCCATAATTACCATTTCTACCCTGAACCTTTTATCCCTATTCTATTCCTTTTTCTACCATTTGACCAAGAAAGAAGAAAGAAGAAACTAGAAACTAGAAAGAAGAAAGAAAAGTTAAAGAAGAAAGAATAAAAGAAAAGAAAGAAAGAAAAGAAAGAGAAAGAAGACGTGAGAAAAAGAAGAAAACGAGAGAGAGAAAGAGAGAAGGGAAGAGAAGGAGAAAGAAGAAGAAAAATAGGCCAAATTGCATTTTTGATTCTGTATCTATCGGAAAGTAGCATTATTAGTCTTAAGGTTTTTATTTTGCAATTTTAGTCATGTGCTTGCCAAATTCCCAATTTCTTGTCGGATAATGCAGGACTAAAATTACAATATTTTGGAAATTACAGTACTAAAATTGTAATATTTTGGAAATTATAGGACTAAAATCACAAAATAAAAAACCTTACGACTAATAATGCTATTTTTGGATAGTTACAGGACCAAAAATGCAATCAGGCTTCACGTCAGCCTACCGAGCCCGTTTCTCGCCCGATTGATGAGCCGTGAAAAGCTAGACGATCCTCACTTCATTTTTTACCAGTAACCTTTTTACCCCATTTCAACCCGTTCACTCCTCGCTCCGTTTTCTCGTATTTTTGATAGAATTATATATGAATATGATTTTCGTGATCCAGGAGTTTTACTTGATCATTTCGTGTAATTCTTGAACCTATGTGTAGATCACTGGCGAAGCCAGAAAATATGTTCAATGGGGTCATTTTAGTATAAATTTTTAGTTTCTTCTTTTATAAGGATAATTACAAAAAACCTTTAAATTTATGTTTTTTTTTCTGAGAACACCTTGGAATTTTGAAAACATTACAAATACCTCCCATCACCTAAAATCGTACAAATACTCACTTGAAACATAAAAATGTATACATAATAGGCCAAATTGCATTTTTGGTCCTATAACTAGTGACTTTCTTCCAATGGTTGCTCCTGTTTAGCCAGCTTTCTTCCAATTTTGTAGCAAGTGCCTTACACAATGTCTATGTTCACCACCAAAGAACACCTCCTCAACTGCATTTAGAAGACCCTTCTATCTATTACTAATGATGGACCATTGTGTTGTGTCTAAAATAACCAAATATCTGTTGATAAGGTTTATGAACTATGTCTATGTCTCAGTCTTTTCATTCTCAACAATTGCATACGCAAATGGGTACATGTTATTGTTGGCATCTACTCCAACTACTGTTAACAAAATACCACCATTTGGGCCTTTCAAGTGGCATACATCCACACCACAGATTGTACTACATCCACTTAGAAATCCTTCCTTCAATGCCCCAAAAAAGCAATAAAATCTGTCAAGTCTTGTCATCCCTTCATTATCTTTTATAGTACCTAGGATAACAGTACTGCCAGGGTTTGTCTCTTTCAACTCTTCACAGTACTCCCAAAGCCTGATGTACTAATCATTTGTATCCCTTTGGATAGCTTCAAGTGCTCGTTTCCTAGCTCTGTATGCCTGATCCTTAGGGATATTTTCCCTGATTTCTTGAATTGTCTCTTTCTTGAACTCCACAATGTATCTCTTAGGATCAGCTATGAATTTGTGCTGATATCTCTGACTCAACCACTTACTTTTCATGTTTTTTACATAAAAAGTAGGAGCACACTTATGCTTGTCTTTGAATTCAGTCAGCTCCCAGTCATTTGTCTGAGGATTCTTCAAAATTGCCATTTTCCAATCACAGTTTGCATTCTTCTCACCACACCTCACATAAACTCTTATCTCGTCATTCTTCTCAATTTTTAAAGTCCTTCTTGTTTTGATGGCCAAAGAAGCAACAACTATTTTTATTGAATTCTTGACCAGAAATATGTGACCTAGCTCAAATTCTGGATCCCATATATTTTTGTTGTTAAGCAAAGTAGTGTGGCTGACAGCTTTATCATCAGACACTCTTGCAGTATCCAGTTCACAATGTGAACCAACAACATTAGATTCACATGACTCAGTTACTTCATTATCAGACTCCTCAGCCTCATATTGTGCATTCTCAGACTCCCCAGTGCCATCTACATTGTCATCCCAAAGTATGTTATCTATAGAGCTATCATCACTCTCACCAGCCTAATAACTACTGCTGATATCTGATATCTCATCCCAAAGTCCAGAAACCACAACTTTGGGATTACCAAGATTTTCACCATCATACTCATTTTCTATGAACTCATTGATTACAAACTCCGAATCTTGATTCATTTGAGATACATTTTCTCTGAGTGCATTTTCAGCATTTTGTCCAACATTTTTCAGCATTTTCCACAGGCTGCACAGGTACTACATTTTTAGCATTTTCACCATTTTTACCTTTATGTCCATTTTCAGATTCTGTCTTAGTCTTCCTGCGGGCACCACGGGCTAGCGGTCGGGGCTCGAGGTTGAACTCCTTTGTGTGTTGTTGTTATTTTGTGTTCTCGGTGGAGTATTTTGGATGTGGTTGGATTGCAATGTAAGGGTGGGTTTTACCTCTGGTGTGATATCCTTCCCTGTTTGTCATTTTTGAGTGTTTAGAGTCGCCACCCGCTCGGTCAAGGTTGAGAGGGAAACATGTATAGGCCTGTGTTTCCTTGTGTGTGTGTCCAGAGATTCGTGTGATGGGTTTGGGAACTAAGTCTGGAGGAAGGGGTTGAGATAACCTATCACCCCCCATCACCCCTTTCAGGTCTTCTCACCAATACCAAATGACCGTAGTAGTTCCCCAAATATGAAGACAAGTAGTTGTAAGCAAGTATATATATAGATGTATGTGTACATGTGTGTGTATGTGGAATATAGGGATTAGATCCCTTTGGCTTCATGCCAGAAGGAACCGGCTGCCTATGTATCCCAAGGGGTTTGGGAATCAGAGCCAACATAGTTTGTACCCCAAATTTCTAAGAGTAGGGTATGGAGTAGACATGTGAGGTTCGTCACGCCACATTTTTGAAAGGTTTTTGTATTTGTTTGAGAAAAGGGTGTGATATAACAGAAAAGCTTTCTGTGAAAAGAGTAGCCTTTTGGGTGTGTCTAGAATAGAAGGGGTTGGATTTAACCACTGGAACCTCATGTCTAGAATTAACCCAAGGAAGGGGTTCTTTTGTTAAGAAAGGGCTTTGAGCTGCTATTGAAAAGTTTCCTTGGATAAAAGGAAGGTTTTGTAAGAGGATTCATATTTTTGACGAGACCTTGGGTTTAGTTCCTGGCTGTGAAGCCGTCCGGTCTTCGTTAAACCTATCGAGGGATTATGGGCCCTGCGCAAGGTATCCAACGAATCGGAAAAGGAACTAGACCTAGGTATATATACCCTATATTCTATGCTCCGAAAGTTCGGGGTTAGCACGGACATGCGAGATGAGGAGTTTCATGCAGGAAAACAGTAAAACACTTAGGCAAGCAGGAAACTAAGGGGGGGCATCAGGCGCCGGTTGTAGTCTAGGTGGGGTTGAGGAAGGGAAGACCCTTCGCCCGTTGACCACCTAGACCTTGTGGCCTTAACCATGGGGGTTGTTCCGTCCCATAGGGGGACGGAACGGGGACTTATCACTACGAAAAGCAAAGGAAATCAAAAAGTAAGTAAATGCTGAAAAGGCTAAAAGGAGACTCACCCTCGTACTCTTATCTTCACTTCACTTTGTTCCTAGCTGCTGCTTCCCCCCTAGAACTCAAGAGCACGATCGTAGGGACCGGAAAAAACTCCGACTTGGGACTTAAATCCGAACACTCTATTAAGCAGAGCGTCGGACCTCCTTTCAGTTTTATGGGTTAGGAATATGGAATTCCTAGCCTAAAACCGAGAACGGGACCAAAAAGGAACTAGGGTGGACCGGGCTAAGGAAGCCTAGTCCCCTCTTTTAGAATTTCTAAGGCGAGTACTCGAACCTTAGAAGGAGAGGAGGATAGTAGTGAATGAGCAAGGAATTGAATGAGGGAGGGCCTCATTATATAGGGTGAAAATGGTGCAAAAAAGGCAAGTTAGGGCTGCAAAACCTGTATGGAAAGTTAGGGTAACGCCAGGGGAGGTTGACCGGCCGGCTAGGCTAGTGCGCCTGGCCAAGACCAGTCGGCTGGCTGGTGGGATCAGCCGGAGGGGAAGTTCGCATGCCGGCCGGCCCGCGAGGTCGTGATGGCCGGCCGGTCGTGTTGGGCGAGGCCAGGGTTTGCGCGCTTGTCCGGGTTTTTTGGTGTTTTCTCCTTCGTTTCACGTCCGATTGGGTGATTCGAAGACCAAAATCCTTCTATCGCGATGTCCTATCATAATATTGCATCGAATTTGGGATTCGACGAATATATGGAAGGGTAGAGAGGCGATTGGGGGCTACTGAGGGTATGTCACGGGATATGGAACTTAGGGTTTGACTCTCGGGGATCGTCTGAGCGTCCGGAGTCTGCCTAATATCTAGCGGGGCTGAGTTATCAATTCTGCAAAACATCGTCATGTGACTTTCAATTGACTTTTGGGCTTTATTTTATACCAAATAAAATGCAAGCCCAATTGAATATTAATTCCCAAATTAATATTTCCCTTCTCAATTTGATTTAATCAAATTAAATCCATTAATTACTCTTAATTAAATTCTTCATTGTTAATCAACTATTAATTAACTACTTCAATTTTGAATTAAACCAATTAATTTAATCCATCAATCCCCATTGATTAGATAATCTTGTTTTCCGTTGGAAGTCATTGTTTTACCCCTCAGGTTCACTAATAGGACAGCAGTAGAAACACATTCCAAATGTTACAGTTATATCTTTAATTGAACCCTTTCAATTTAAAGAAGGTTTGTGAGTCAAAGCCCATTTGATCTCACAAACTCATTTCTACAGACCATGGAGGACATCTAGCAACATGTCCATGGCCACCCATCCTTCGATGAAATGGTGCTTACCTTTCAGCCTCATGATCTCCGTGAGATACAATCCCTCAATCATCCAATTCCCGATTATGACCTAGGCTATGGGATACAGAACCCCAGTAGTCTATAATGCTATGAACGACATTCCAATAGTAACCTCATTTGAACTCTAACTCTAAGAACTCTTTCCTAATTGAGATCAACAGTACTTTGCAAAGATTTAAGATGAGATACACTATAACGGAATTCATAGGAATTCTTCTTGTTCTTCTAACAAGTGATTGATTCTATATGAACCCTCACAGCCTCCATGCACAACTCAAACATACCCAATGATACAGCTTATGTGAAACTCGAGGGATTCAGCAGTATGTCAAAGTATGCCTCAGTCATACACAAGGCAACCATGGAGTCTCAAGTCTATGGATCAATTAGACACGATCATGGCTTGGGAAACCTTCCTAATCTTTAAGACTCGTTATGAGCCTTAACCCATTTAGGCATTCCGGTCGGGATCCTTAGTGAACTTAATCTCCATTAAGCACCCTCATATGCATAGTAGTGTCAAAACACTAATGTCATGACATGGGACACACTTTCATAAAGCTATGTCATATGAGCAAGTCTCGAGTGAGTCTGATCGACATCCCCTGTGTCTTTTAAACTCTTCGACTTGGAGTGTTTTAGATCACACCATTGGGTACTTATTTCATGGCCCCCATCAAGTGGTGAAACCGAGTCCCTTAGCTTATTGTGATCTTCGGGTTTCATCCATACACAAGAATAAATAATATGCAATTAAATACAATTGAAATATGATGAAATAGGCCAATAGTATAAAATGACTAATCACGTCTTTTTATTACAAGTCACAAGAAAGTTCTACTTTAGAGTATTATAAAGAAATAGCCTAAACAGTTCGGCTTTCAACGGCACTACTCTAACAATCTCCCACTTGCCCTAAAGCTAACTGCTCATTGTCTTAAGGCCCATTTTCATAAGATGCCCTTCAAAGACTGCTTGACTCAAAGGTTTGGTTAGTGGGTCTGCTACGTTTTCTGCCGAAACGACTCTTTCCATAGAGATGACGCCTCTATCCACAATCTCTCTGATAAGATGATATTTCCTGAGGACGTGATTGGATTTTGCATGAGATCTTAGTTCCTTTGCTTGCGCAACTGCACATTCGTTGTCACAGAAGACAACCAGTGGCCGAGCATTGCTAGGCACTACACCCAACTCTTGGATGAAGGTTCTCATCCACACTCCTTCTTTTGCTGCCTCTGATGCAGCTATATATTCTGCTTTGCAAGTAGAATCTGCAGCAGTTCCTTGTTTGGAACTCTTCAAACTTACTGCACCACCATTCAGAAGATACAGATATCCCGAGGTGGATTTGAAGTCGTCAACTTCCGATTGGAAGCTCGCATCAGTGTATCCTTATATTTTCAATTCATGACAACCACTGTATACCAAGAACATATCCTTAGTCCTTCTCAAGTACTTAAGGATAGTTTTCACGGCAATCCAGTGACTTTCACCGGGGTTGGACTGATATCAACTTGTGACACTCAAAGCGAATGCGACATCAGGTCTTGTACATAACATAGCATACATTATGCTACCTATGGCCGAAGCATAGGGGACAATAGACATCTTGTTCTTTTCTTCGTCAGTCTGAGGAGACATTGACTTAGAAAAGTTAAGACCATGTCTCATTGGAATGTATCATCTCTTGGATTCTTCCATTCCGAACCTCTTCAGAACCTTGTCTATGTACAAGGATTGGGACAATCCTATCAATCTCTTTGATCTATCCCTATAGATCTTTATACCAAGAATTAAGGAAGCTTCTCCCAGATCTTTCATCGAGAATTGTGTAGACAACCAGGTTTTAGTTGTTTGCATTTCATCTGCCTCATTCTCAATGAGCAGAATGTCATCTACATACAATATTATGAATTGTATCACCCTTCCATCAACTTTCTTGTAAACACAAGAATCATGTACGTTTTTGATGAAGCCAAACGATTTGACTGTCTCAGCAAATCGTGCATTCCAACTTCTAGACGCCTGTTTGAGTCCATAAATGGACCTCTGAAGTTTGCAGACCTTCTGCTTACTCCCACTGGACGTGAAACCCTTCGGTTGTTCCATATAAATGTCTCGATCTAAATCTCCATTTAGGAAAGCCGTTTTCACATCCATTTTCCATATTTCGTAATCATAGTACGCCGAAATGGCAAGTAAGATTCTAATGGATTTTGACATTGCTATAGGGGAGAATGTTTCATCAAAGTCCAGTCCTAGTCTTTGATTATACCCTTTAGCAACTAACCTTGCCTTGAAGGTTGTCACTTCTTCACTTACTCCAAGCTTACACTTGTAGATCCATTTACATCCTACAGGCTTCTCGCCCTTAGGAAGATCTACCAAGGTCCATACTTTGTTCGAGTGCATGGAGTCCATTTCTGAATCCATGGTTTTATGCCATTTAGCAGAATCTATATCAGATATAGCATCTTCATCAGATTTTGGATCATTATCCAATTTCTCGATTTGCATGATGAACGATTCATTGTGGGTAGTTTGATCCTTATCAATCCATATTTCTGTTGCAAAACCGTAGCATCGGTCAGGTTGTCTAGTGACCCTTTCAGATTTTCGTGGAACTGTATTTTGAATGGTGGATTCGGTTGAGGGTGGTTGTGCCATTGCAGGAGCGTTTGTAGTTTGATCTTGAACCTCTTCAAGTTCTACTAATGTCCCTTTCTTATCTACAAGAAATTCCTTCTCTAAGAAGGATGCATTTCTTGAAACAAACCCCTTTTGTCCAGAGGGATCATAGAAATAGTATCATGAAGTCTCGTTAGGATACCCTAAAAACTTGCACAAACTAGACCTTGAATCCAGTTTGTCTCCCATTAGCGTCATGGCATAAGCTGTGCATCCCCATACTTTGAGGTACGAATAGTTGGGGTGTTTCGAGTACCACATCTCATATGGCACTTTTGGTACTGACTTGGAAGGGACATGTTCAGTATTCTAGTTGCTGCTTCTAGGGCATAGCCCCAGAAAGATGGAGGAAGGTCAGTGAAGCTCATCATGGATCGAACCATATCCAGTAAAGTTCGATTCCTGCGTTCAGACACTCCGTTGTGCTGGGGCGTGCCTGGCGGAGTCCACTGTGAGACAATTCCATTGTCTCTCAGATGACCAAGAAATTCATCGCTTAAATATTCGCCTCCTCGATCAGATCGAAGTGCTTTTATTTTGCATTCGAGTTGGTTCTCAACTTCATTCTTGTACTCTATGAACTTTTCATAGGCTTCGGACTTGTGCTTTATCGGGTACACATACCCATATCTACTGAAGTCATCAGTAAATGTAATGAAGTAAGTACATATGCTTCTCGTACTAACACTTAGTGGTCCGCATACGTCAGTATGGATCAAATCCAAAGGGTTTTGGCTTCGCTCTACATTCCCTTTAAAAGGGACTTTGGTCATCTTACCTTTCAAACATGATTTGCAAGATGTCAACTCAGACAGATCTTGATGATCGAATGGGCCTAAGTTGGACATCTTTTGGATCCTATTTTTCGAGACATGACCTAGTCTAGCATGCCAAATTTTAGCCGAAATTTCACCATTTGATTTCCTCTTTGTTATTTTCTTGTTGAATGTTTAAGAGATCAATACTGTTTTCAGTTAAGTATAATCCATTCTGTAAGGATCCTAAAGGATATGAAGAATGATTCTTCAAAAAAGAAAAATTGCCATATGAAATTTTAAAAGAAAATGCTTCATTTTCCAAAACAGGAATATGAATAATGTTCTTAACAAGTTTTGGAACGAATAACACATTATTCAAAACTAAAACAAAACTATCTCTTAATATTAATCTAACAGTTCCTTTAGCTTTTGCTGCAACTCTTGCTCCATTTCCAAGCCTCAGAACATACTCTCTTTCATCAACTTCTTCGACATCAGTCATGCCTTGCAACGAGTTGCAGATGTGAGCACCACATCCAGAATCTAATACCCAACTATTAGAATTGATTGAGAGATTAATATCAAGAAGAAATATACCTTCATGTGGAGTAACCATGTACTCATTGCAATGGGGGCAGAGCCTCTCAAACACAACAACATACTTGTTATGTTCAGTGGGGAAACGTGAGAGGCTAACCGAGACCAGTCTGTTTCCAACTCTCAAGTTTTGTTCAACTTTTGCCAACATGGCTGTTATTTCATCAAGAGTGATGCCCCTCTCAACAGCTCTATACTTGGATACGAAATCTTGATAAGTTGGTGGCAGTGATGAAATGATCAAATCAGATACTACCTCAAGTTGCGGGAAAATGCCAATTTTCATGAGTCCTACCCATATTAAAATAGCTTCTGTGCAGTGGTCAGAAACACTGCTTCCCCCAGCCATTCTTAGGTTATACAATTCATTTAAAAGGACAACTACTTGTGAATAATCATACATTGTGACTAGCAGAAAAGTCTACAATAGTAAAACAGAAAACGCACGAGTGACTTAATAATAAAAACAGTAAAGAAATGATATGGTCTTCAATCATTTAGTCTCCCACTAATTAGTTCAAACTTTGCTGACTCCATGCAACTAAATTAGAGAAAATAGTGATTATTTTCTTTAGTGGGTATTAAGATCCCAAAGCTTCTTGCAATCGAATCCACTTGTAATGGCCATTCAATTCAAGTCTTCAGGTAAATATCTTTTATTAATTATATCAAATATAACTCTTAATAATATTTTGCATTGCCTCCTTCACATAGACCCAACTGTGTGCGACATCTATGTTACTTTGGCAGAAAGCCCGGCCCATTAATTATTAGATTTGGAAAAATTGGTACAACAGAGACGCACTTGTAATGGCCATCCCGGCTGCAGCAACCATCAAAAAATTGTATCTTGTATACTTAGAAAATTAGCTACTTTCTAATGCCCACATAATAGAGACCCACTTGTAACGGCTATCTCCACTATGCAGGGTTAGAAGTGAATTTTCTATTAACGGAATGCTTGGAACATTTAAAATCCTTGTTTATAATTTTCCATTAAGGCTTAATATTTGGAAAATTTTGACATTTCAAAATTAATGGAGTTGTATGTATATTTTTGAAAAATATAAAGATTTCTAAAATCTTTCCAAGACCTCATAAATATTATTATCTTGTGTTTTTAATGCATGATCACACTAAACAATAAAACACACATTCAGACATTAATAAAATGCCTAGCAGTAATAAATGGCTTATCATGGGCTTTTCCCTACGCTCGGTCCGTAAGAGCCATTTTATGGACCAAGATTATATTCATGCAATAATAACATAATTTAAATCATGCAAGAAGTAGATAGAATCCTATTCTATTACAATTTAGCAACCCGTTTCATTTGGGCCTTGATTGTCTCTTCTCTTCCAAGCCCACTTTGTAGCGCCCCTTTCCATAGGAGGAGAAAGGACACCACATCCGCACCGAGACGAACTCCCGAACGAGGTAAATGTACCCCATTCAAAAATCCATCCCGGCAAACGGCAATCACTTGATCAAACTTCGGCAACAGCATCACGACGCCCCAACAACAACAACAATAATCAGAATAATGCGGAAGCGATTTCAGAAAATAACAATTTAATCATAAAAGCCATCCATGGCAACATAATTCATACAATGGTTCCAATTAAACATTCAATTAATGCCATCAACGGCTCAACTAACTATCCCACATCAGGGGCACATAAGTACCGGAAATAAATCATAATATTAAATACAATAAGTTAAATCAATTCATAAAGTAAAGACTCGACTGTTGTTGGGACACTGACAAGACAATATACAAGAGCCAACCTAGACATGCTGCTGCCGACTGACAAGATAGGTAACACCGCTACCTGTCTACCTGAAGCAAGAACCAAAACAGAAGAGGTGAGTATAAATGATACTCAGTAAGGGGGAAAATACAATATAGTATTGATCGTAGTTCGTCGTTTATCTTTTAAAACCAAAAAGGGGTGAGTGTTGCTCGATTTGGGAAGGAGTACAAATAATAATATAAGTTGTAAAGCGTAACACAAGCAACACTCAGGTTCGGCTTACTTTGAAAACACAAAAGATTGATGAACCGGATCCTTTGAAAACATTTGCACATAAAGTCAAGCCGATCAATTGAAAGAATATTAGTTGAGTCACGAGGCCGTTACAAGTTGGGCAAGTTCAAAAGGCATGATATAAACAAGTTAGAAATGATAAGTAAACAGGGCTCGTAATTCAACTAAATAATTTGAATAATAAAGGGAGGCTTAAGTTGCGCAAGTTCGAGCCACGCTTCCGGGTTTTGTATACATATAGGGAAATACGTATGCTAAATGAAGAAAACCGGAATGTGTTTCGACTCGTAACGAAAGCCGTAAATCAATCAAACAGTAATAACATTAATGGCAATTACAGTAGCAAATAAATATCCCAGCGAGAATGGGCCTATTCCTCCTTATAACCCCCTCAATCATGACAAGTAACTCCATCTCCGGTGTCAAACCAAGGAGCAACCCAAGGCTCGACGACATGAAATTTCAGGAAAGTGTGCAACGAATGCATCACCCACCATCGCTCCGAACCGTGGCTATCAACTCCTGACGGGCCACGATTGACGCTTATTTTTGGGAGTAGTACCTCGGAAAATCCCCTGGACGCTCGTCCCTAGGTCAAACCCGCGATTACCCCCCCGAGCCCCATTATAGAAAAGATACGATTTTGCTCGCATTTCAAGAAATATTATAAGTTGAGTGCGAAACGGGCATTTAGGCAAGTGTGTGACGGCAAAGGGGGTGACCACAAGTTCCGTATGCGTCGGGATGTACTGACGCACCCCCTAATGACTTCCCTCATAGACCCGACCCAAGTCAAATTGTCACGTTTAAAAAGAAAGGATTTTACTTGCCTTTGAAAACAAAATGGTTTGAATAATGTAAGTACGGGTTTTGCTATCAAATTGTTTGACTAAGCACATAAGGGAATATTAAAGACAAGAATAGCAAACAATAAGAAAACGGGACGGTAAGTTATTTTGCAACCTACATCTCTACCTCCTTGCCCCAGTTGAAAACATTTTAAACCCTTACCTGGCTTGACAATGAAAGAAGGAAAGCAAGCAATCGAACAAGTACTCCACGGGAGTAAAGCCCGCAATATAAGACACGACATAACAATGTAAGACTCTGACAAGACGCACGGCATACAATAAGTAATTGAAGCATGTAAGAGCATATAGACACGACTCCCATTGAAGTACTCACAAAATGCGGTTAAAATAATTAAACGAGATATAAAGATTAAAAGATGTAAACATGCTTCAAAGACAATTTAGATCCTACATTCATGCTTATAACATTATAAGGAATCATTCATGCAAGTTTCGGATCATAAAGACGATATTCAAAAACTAGCTAAAAAGCCCTAAACGAAATTAGTATTATTCAATACCCGAAAGAAGTCGGAAAAATTCCCACTCGATAATTATGGATTTAAAGGACCATATAAAGCTATTGGTGAAGGCGGATGTCAAAAACGAGATCAAGTAAACAAATTAGGTATTGGGGTGAAAATTGTATAGAGAGCCAAGTCTGGAAAATAGGCTGAAATTCGCGAAATGCATAGTCACTGGGTACAGCACAAGGCCTAAAAATTATAAATAAACGGGTCGTTACACACTTCGTCTTTGTCTTGAACTCCTTCTCGTAATCTAATTAGAAATATCACCAACTATGATTCTAACTCTCTCAAATTACAAATCATTTAAAATACATTGGTGGAAAGATAAAAACGAAGCATTACAAATTGGAATAAGGGGCTCGCAGGCGCTAGATTTAAAACCACACTTAATAATTGCATCCACAAAATAAAACCATCCATAGCGCACATTAAGCCCATGATAATAACCAACATACATCCAATGCAATGCATAAAATTAAATTTACCAAGTAATTAATGTTATGCATAATTAAGTTGCTTGTTCTCAACAAACTACTTAAATCTTTTTTAATTTTAATCACTATTAAAATTAACCTAAAATTCAATTAAATTGATTAAAACCAATTTAATCCAATTTTCTCAAGAGTTCGAAAACTCTAGTCTATGTGCATCAACTAACAAGTTCAAGTTGGGTAGAATTGAAAACATTTCGAGATTTTACGAAACAAGATTTTCTCAATATCCCTGTTCTGACTTAATTTTCAAAAAATCATAAAAAATCTAAAATTTAACCTTTTAGAGTCCTCTTCAAATGTGATTTCTAAACAGTCACTGAAAATGCATTTTTCAAGATTTAGGCAAATATTGGTTTTCGATTTCAGATTTCCAATCACAAAAAATCGAAAACTGAAGCTTTTGACCTGATTCAAAACGTCAAGTTGTTCGAAATTGAATGTAGAAGATTTTCTCAGAAGACACCAAGTGATTTGAGAACTTTATAACAGGTTATAAATTCAATTTCTAAAACGTCGCCGGAAAAACATCAAACTGAAAACAGATTTTCAAGATAAGGCAGTTTTTCAAGATTAGGGTTTCGACCTCCAACTTCAAAAAATCAGAACAAATCGAAAAAAAAAGATTTTGATGCAAAGAAAAGCTCTAAATTTAATCCCATTGTGTTAAATCTAATTCTTTCAGAAATAGGAAAATCCATTAGAGGTCATTAGAATACCTATCCGATTGGTTTTCTAAAACATGACAGAACAGCCCCTGTTTCAAAAATGATTTTCGACTCCAGTTTTCAAAAATTCATAATAAATCGAAAACTATAGGTTTTGAAGTAATTAAAAAGGCTAAAATCAAGATCAACATGTCTAAAACATTTTCTCAGAAGACATCAAAGTCATCCAAGATTAGTGGGAAGGGTGTCCGACTCAGTTTTCTAGACGTCGCCGAACTAATTTTCTGCAACACAATTTTCAGCAACACAACTCAACACCAAAATTCGTTTTTCCATGTTTTCAAAAAATATCAACATATTTCAAAACATCAATCTTCAAATTTCCAGATTCCTTTTGATAAAAACATATTCGAAATATATTTTTCGATTTACCAAAACCCCCAACAAGTTACATATGCACATAAACTACAATTCTCATCTAAACCAATTAATACAAAATAAAAGGTAGAGGCGAATGTATAAACGTGATCAAAGCATGGCTCTGATACCACTGTTGGGATTCACGTACCCCCGGGTGCAGCATGTAGTGGGCGCCCCAAACGGGTAACGCACGCCCCGCACCGGAACCGAAATAGAATCCGACCCGAATCAAAACCCGGCGAACGACACACATTTACTCAATGACTAGGCGGGGGTTTCAAAAATGAAAGAAAACGACAGAGGTGCGGAAGCTAAAATAAACAAAACAATAAATCATAATAATTGCACAAGTATTAAAGCCCACCAAGGCCAACGAAATTCAATTACGTAAATAATAAACGGGTTCGATACAATATCCCGACAATAGATAATAACGGGTTCAACATATAATCCCGAATACTACATAAGAAAATCCTAATATCATAAACATAAATAAAATCATACGAACAAGAGTTATACATGAACGAAATAAATGCAACTCTAACGACGACGACAACGACAACGACGACGATCCCGCCTAGTATCCTGAAACCAATACAGGGGTGAAACAGAGGGGGTTAGTCAAACGACTAAGTGAGGAGGGAATAATAGTGTATATTATAAAATGGAAATAAATCACCAATTTTAAACATAAAAGAAAGGTTTTCGTAAACGGGTGGTGATTTAGCATAAAACATAACATATCATATGACTCGGCGAGTCGAGCCCTTAACTCCAATTTCCAAACATAAAACGGGAAACCACCCTTATTCCTCCAATGTAGACGGACTGCTAAATCCGAACTACGCATAACATACAGGTATAACTCAGGTACTCAAAGGGCTGCCACTCCGGCCTCACCCCGAGCTCCCAAAGGTGGAGGGAACTATAGGGTTTCCGCCGTAGACCCGATGTCTACCGACTTCGTCCTATCATCCTTACTCCGGGCCCAAACATACATACATACAGTTCATAACTCGCTTTTCAAATAATTTCGGGTTGGCCAAAAGACCGTTCGAGACATGTCATATGCGAGGCCGAAGTCCAAAGTTCGCCTTAGAAAATAAAGGGGTTTTACATGTCTCTTTCGCAAACATTTCGAAGACTATACGTAGTACTTTTTCATATCAAAACATTTCGATAAATCGAATAAACATAATAGGCATAAATATCTACTAAGTATATATATAGAAACGGTGTGAAAACAAAACGTAAACAAGGTTTATATCGTGAGAGGCTTATTTATATATACATAATAGTACTGGAATCAGAAACGGAAAGCCTCACCTGTTGGCTAAACAAAAGAAGTAAAAGCAAGACCGGATGCGTTACTCCATGGGAGTATCGTCTGTAAAAATACAAAGACACAACCAAATAAGACTAACGACGACCCACGGCTTATACGAAAGCATTAAAACACATAGAAGCACATTAAACAGTCATTCATAACACTTAGGTTCACATTCTATCAAAGTACGTAAATTCAATAAGCAAATCAAATTAGAATGCGATAAAAGTTCATAATCATGCATAAAAGGCAATAAGGAAGCATGCTTTCAAGTTTCGGAAGAAACGGACAACATTTGAAAAATAGCCCAAAATGCCTAAACGAAAAACACGAGGAACGGGGCCCGAACGAAGTCGGAAAGATTCAAACTTCCTAAAATATGTATTTCATGATTTATAGGACCTATAGGTGAAATCGGATCTCAAATCGGAGGTCAAATGAAGAACGTCAACTTTTAAAAGTGCCCGTTGACTCACATTGCCGAGAGCAACATTTTGAAAATGGAGAAATTTTGGCTAAGGGGGACACACGGTCTTGGGGACGGGCGGGCGCACGGGCTTGAACTCGTGCTCAAGCCGGTGCAAGCACTTGCATTGGCCTGCGCACGGGCGTGCGCACGGCCGTGCACAAGACCATGTAAAGACTAAAGTGGACACACGGTCTTGGCGCATGGTCTCAAGACCATGCGTAAGGCCGTGCGGATTCTCAGAACTACAGAAAATCGCAGAAACGAAAAAAACTCACGGGAATGAACCAAAAATCGATATTAAACCCATCAATCATGCAAATCTCAAGTTAATACTCACATATATTGATCTACAACATCTAACTTACCTATAGAACTAAGAATCACGTAAATTCATCCATAGAATCATTCAAAATCAACATTTAACCTAAATGTGCAACTATTCACAAAAACTAGAAAAATGAAACAATGGAGGCATTAATCGAGAGAGAAGTGAGAAGCTTACTCATAGATGAGATCGCGAGGAGTTCGTAGGATTTCACGGCTCGGAATTCGGTCGGGAAACGAAGTCGGGACGATCAATCGAAGCTTTTTTCTTCTTTTTCTCCTTTTTCTTTCTTTTTCTTCTCCTCTTCTCTTCTTTGTGAGCGAATGAGGTGAGAGAGAGAGAGATGAGACTTAGTCAAAATTTGACTTGGGTTGAAAATCGAAAGGGCATGTTCGTAATTTTATAAAACTTACTCAAAATTTCAAGTTGTCCAAATAATATATAATTACAGTCAAAATTCATGAAATTAAACGCACATTGACATGTCGTGATTTAAATATCAAAATTCACTCATTTATGAAATTGTTATAAAATCGTATAATAATATCAAATAAAATAATTAAATCACGTAAATAAACGATTCGAACATACCGGAATGAAATTCGGATTTTCGGGGCGTTACAATCACCCCTCCTTATGAGAATCTGGTCCCCAGATTCTACTCGTCCGACTGAAATAATTCTGGGTGGAACTTGCGCATCTTGTCATCGGTCTCCCATGTAGCTTCTTCGGTTGTCTGATTTCTCCAAAGGACTTTGACAAGAGAAATCTCCCGGTTGCGCAGAGCTTGAGTCTTCTTATCCAATATCTTCACCTGCTTCGAAACAAAGGTCAAATCCGGTTCTAGTTCAATTTTCCTCAACAGGAAGGATCTCAGACTCATTCGCGAAGTACTTTCGGAGTTGGGAAACATGAAAGACGTTGTGAATCCCCGTTAGACTTGGTGGCAAGTCTAACCTATAAGCTGCGTTCCCAATCCTCTCCAAGATCTCATAGGGACCCAAAAATCTCGGACTCAGTTTTCCTCCTTTTCCAATTCGGGTGAATCCTTTCGAGGAGAAGCTTTGAGGAATACTTTGTCAGCAACCTCAAATTCCAACGGTCGGTGACGGGTGTCGGTATAGCTCTTCTGTCGATCCTGAGCTGCCCTCATTCTTTGCCGGATGATCTAAATACGGTCAATGGCATTTTGGAGAAACTTTGGAGGAGTTCCTCGTTCCTTATCATCTTTCGTCCAACGCCAATCCTCGAGATTCCAAAACAACGGGGATCTACACTTTCTGCCATATAATGCTTCGTAAGGTGCCATTTCAATCGTAGACTGATAACTATTGTTGTAGGCAAATTGATCAATGGCAACTGGTCGTGCCAATTGTTGCGAAAATCCAAGGCACAAGCTCGAAGCATATCACTGAGATATCTGATCATCCTCTCTGACTAACCATCTGTCTGCGGATGTGCGGCTATACTGAAAGTCAGCTTCGTTCCCATTCGTTCTTGAAGTTGCTGCCACAAACGAGACATAAATCGAGCATCTCTGTCAGATACTATCGTAGTCGGAATCCCATGAAGCTTGATAATCTCTCGGTGATAAATCTCTGCCAACCTATCCACTTTGTACGACATGTTGATCGGTAGAAAATGAGCACTCTTGGACACTCGGTCGATAATCACCCAAATGCTATCGTAGCCACCTCTAACTTTAGGCAAACCAGACACGAAGTCCATCGCAATACCCTCCCAATTCCATGTAGGAATCGGTAGTGGCTCAAGCAAACCTCCCGGTCTTTGATGTTCAACTTTAACTTGCTGACAAGTCGAACATCTCTTGATGTAATCAGCTACATCTCTCTTCATACCTCTCCACGAGAATAATTCTTTTAGATCTCGGTACACCTTACTTCCTCCTAGATGAACTGTGTAAGGTGTGTTGTGAACCTCATCGAGAATCTCTTTCATTAGACTCTCCAGAACACAAACTCGGGACTTGTAGCGGAGAATTCCTGTGTCGTCCACACCAAACTGAGTCTCAAAATCAGCTGCGATGTGAACTATCTGTATCTGAGTCCACTCATCAGTAGCCTGAACATCTCGAATCTTTCGACCCAACTCTGACTGGATCGATATGCTGTGAACATGGGCCTGGGAACTGATGTGAACTCCCTCTAACTTAGCCTCTAGCTGGGCTATGCTCGCCTTCTGGGTCAGTGCATCGGCTACAACATTCGCCTTTCCGGGATGGTACTGAATCTTGCAATCGTAATCCTCAAATAACTCCAGCCAACGGCGCTGTCGTTTGTTCAATTCCTTCTGAGTAAACAAGTACTGAAGGCTCTTATGATCTGTGAAGTTGTCGAACGTGATGTCGTAGAGGTAATGACGCCATTTCAATAAAGCAAATACAACGGCGACTAGCTCAAGATCGTGAGTGGGATAGTTCTCTTCAGCTGGCTTTAGCTTCCTCGATGCATAAGCTATAACTTTCCCATTCTGCATTAACACACAACCTAATCCTTTGTGTGACGCATCTGCATACACGACAAATCCTTCAGAACCCTCGGGCAGGGTCAATACTGGGGCTGTGGTCAATCTCTTCTTGAGCTCTTGAAAGCTGGTTTCACATTTGGCTGACCATTCAAACTTAGCTTCTTTCTTCGTCAAAGCTGTTAACGGGCCTGCAAGTTTAGAGAAATCCTTGACGAAACGTCTGTAGTATCCTGCTAAACCCAAGAAACTACGGATCTCTGTAGGAGTCTTAGGTCTCTCCCAGTCCAGCACTGTCTCAATATTCGAAGGATCTACCTCGATTCCCATTCCGGATACGACATGACCTTGGAAGGTCACTCGGTCAATCCAGAATTCGCATTTGCTGAACATAGCGAACAATTGGTGCTCTCTCAAAGCTTGGAGCACTATTTTGAGGTGTTCAGTGTGTTCTTCTTCGGACTTCGAGAATACTAAGATGTCGTCAATGAAAATAACGACGAACTTGTCGAGGTACGGACGGAAAATTCTGTGCATCATGTCCATAAAAGTTGCTGGGGCATTCGTGAGTCCAAACGGCATGACCACAAACTCGAAATATCCATATCGGGTGTTGAAAGCTGTCTTCGGGATATCCTCTGATCGGATACGGAGTTGGTAATACCCTTGTCTGAGGTCGAGCATGGAATAAACCCTCGATCCTTGTAGCAAGTCGAACAATTCCTCGATATGCGGTAAAGGATACTTGTTCTTCACTGTCATCCTGTTCAATTCTCGGTAATCGATACACATGCGAAGTGTACCATCCTTCTTCTTCACGAACAAGACTGGAGCACCCCAAGACGAGGCAGTCGGTCGGATGTATCCAATGGAAAGGAGTTCGTCGAGTTGGTTCTTCAATTCTTTCAACTCGGCAGGAGCCATTCGGTACGGCGACTTCGAATAGGACTCGGCTCCCGGAACTAAGTCAATCACGAACTCTATATCCCGATCCGCTGGCAAGAATTCCAGATTCTCAAGAAACACGTCAGTGAATTCATTGACCACGGGCGTTTCTTCGATCTTCGTTTGGTCCTTCGGGCGGTTGAGAAGGTAAGCTATAAAGCACGTGGCTTCTTCTTTCTGAACGAGCTTCTTGGCTTCCATCATTGAGATATACGGACCTTCTCCTGATCGGAAACCTTAGAACCCAGAATAACTTTCTTCTCGAAACAATCAACCTTCGCCCGATGCTCGTACAACTAATTCATTCCAAGAATAACCCCAAACTTCTTCATAGGCAACTCGATCTGGGTATTCGATACCCTCGATGATAATCGAACAACGCTTAAGTGCTTGGTTCGCAATAACCTTCGAACCCAACGGCGAACCAACCACCAACACATAATCAAGCAAGGAAACAGGCGCATGCATAGATAAGGAAATAGCAGGCGCAATAAATGAGTGTGAAGCACCCAAGTCGTACAATGCATGTATGGGGATGCCATTTATATATATAGTACCTTCCATCACATCGGTCGGATCTGCAACGGCGTCCTCAGCATCGCCTTCCAAGGCGTAGACACAGGCATAGGCCTGAGGCTGAGCTGCTCCCTGCTATACTGGTCTCTTCTTCGGGCATACTTCTACTCGGTGATCGGCACTACCGCATCCGTAGCATAGACCATTCTTTCTCCAACATTTGGCCTCTAAGTGCGGGCCCTGACAGAATCCACATACGGGTCGTGGATGTCCCTGAGGTCGGGGAGGAGCAGGCTGAACGGGGGTCTTGAATGGATTCTTCCCAGAAGAGGACCCTGACGGAACAAATGGCCTCTTCGAACCAGACGGGAAACTCTTTGCGGCTGCGGGGGCAAGTGCAGAAGTCGGTCTCATCTGTCAGAGATCAGACTCTATAGATAGGGCCATCTCAACTGCGTCGGTGTAGTACTAAAGTCTGTTCCCGAGCATATGCATACGGATCTCATTCGACAACCCCTTGACGAACTGTCGAGTCTTCATCTGCTCGTCGTCAACCATATACGAGCAATGAATAATAAGCCTGGAGAAATGAGCCTCATACTGGTCAACGGATGAAGTACCCTGCTTCAGAGCCAGGAACTCTCGCTCGCATCGCTGTCGGACCACCAACGGAATATACTTGGCCCGGAACTCGACCAAGAACTGATCCCAAGTCGGAACCACATGCTCTCACTGCCATCGCTGCTCTATACGGGTCCACCAGTCCTGTGCAGCTCCTATCATCTGATAAACTGCCAACTCGACCCTCTTGGGGTCTGGACATTCCATAACTCTAAACCTCTTTTCCATAGCCGAAATCCAAGCTTCGGTAATCACATCATCCGGTGCACCCTCAAACTGCGGAGGGTTGAGCTTAAGGAACCTTCCCATATGATTCTCGGGGGCAGGAGGCGGTGTTGCTCGGTTAGAATGAACCATGAACTGCCCTAAGGCCTGCATAAACTAAGCTGGGGTCAGAACACCTGGAGGCGGACCTGGCGGTTCACGGCGAGGAGGCATTCTGCAAATTTAATACCAAACATGTAGCGCCCCTTTCCGTAGAAGGAGAAAGGACACCACATCCGCACCAAGACGAACTCCTAAACAAGGTAAATGTACCCCATTCAAAAACTCATCTCGGCGAACGGCAAGCACTCAATCAAACTCCGGCAACAACAACACAACGCCCCAACAACAACAATAATCAGAGAAATGCGGAAGCGAATTCATAAACAACAGTTTAATCATAAAAGCCATCCATGGCAGCATAATACATAAAACAATTCCAGAATAAATATCCAATTAATGCCATCCACGGCTCAACTAACTATCCCACATCAGGGGCACATTGGTACATAAGGTAATCATAATGTTAAATACAGTAATTCGAATCAATTCAGAAAGTAAAGTCTCGACTGTTGTTGGGACACTAACAAGACAATAATATGTGAGCCAACCTAGACCTGCTGCTGCCGACTGACAAGATAGGTGACACCGCCACCTGTCTACCTGAAGCAAGAACCAAAGTAGAAGGGGTGAGTATAAAGGATACTCAGTAAGGGGGGGTTTATACAATATATGTGACGACCCATAATTCCCAAACTCAGAATTAGCACGTTTATCGAGATACAGACCATTTATGGTCCCGACGTCTTTCATAATTACACGTTTTCCAACTCTTGCATTTAAAGAATTTTTCATAACCATTAATTTGGCTTTTAAAACTCACAGCTTTAATAAGAATTATATTTGCATCGTTTTGTCACTAACTAGGGTCAATTTGGTAAATTTATATTTTTAGCTCGTTTAATCGAATCTAGTAATTTAACAGTGCACGTTGGACCGGAATCCAATGTCTTAAAGATGTATTTCATCAAGGTTCCAAATATTATTCATAAAATTATATTTCCAAAATATTGCATTTTTGGCCAAAAATTATTTACACTTTGACACCACTCGATATTAACTTTTTGTAACTGCCCAAATTTTTATGAAACGAACCTCAAACCTTGTTAAGCTTTTCATTACGGTCATTTTGACACTAAGTACACCTAATTCCGAGACTTTGCGTTTTTGTCTCGTTTTTCAAAAAATATATATAGTAACCTTCCATATTTAGAAACCACACACACACCCGACAATCATCGAACGACGAGCCATTCTCTCCCAAACACGATTTTTGCAACGTTGTCGGAATTCGACGAATCATATGTCCAGACGACCGTATCAATGAGACGAATCCAACCGTACTATTTTCCCGGCCATCGGAGCAGCGACGACAGCGTAACGGCGGGAGAACCGAATGGCGGCGTAATTCTCTGATCTAACTTTTCTGGCGACGGCGAGACTTAAGACCGGTCGGTTCTGAACCGTTTCGACGAGAGGAATCCATTGGCGGTGGTCTTGAGTCCATCCGACCACCAACGGCGGAGATATGGCCATTTTTCAGGCGCGGCGTTGGTGGAGCTCCGGCGACGTTTCAGGCAGCGCCACCATCGCGGACCACCAAGGTTCTGATCGGTGTGACATGACGAGAAGATTGGTGGTGGTCTCGTGGCGTGACTCCCTCAGACGGCGGCGCTCCGGCCAATTACAAGCGGCTTGCGGAGGAGCCACGGCGGGAGTGGTGGTCCGACGTGCTCCGGCCACCATTTTCGTCGATCTTTAGGTGCTTTCCAACCTTCTCGACATGGGTAAGCTTTCTATGAACTCCGTTCCCAAATTCGATAGCCCGATTTTGAGAAATTTTGATTCTTGGATTTAGGGTTCATTGGAGCTTCAAACTGAAATTAAACTCCGGTGAGTGACCGGATCGAGAAACGGGCTTGGGGGAAGTGACGGGCTCGACGAGAGGAACGTTTGAGTATAAGGGTCCGACTGCATTGGCGGCGGTCCGGTGGTGGCAGGCGGTGATCGGCAGTTTTGACACTGTTCCGGCGAGAATCCGACGACGGTGTCTTCGGACAGATTCATCGTGTCGACGCAACGGTTCTAACGGCACTGGTATTATCTCAATCCGATTTACCGTTTGTCTTTTATGACCGTTTTTGTATGATTATGTATATATGTCAACTTTCGCACTAGCTTTTAGCTTTTCGAATCAATTAAGCTAAATTTGCTTGTACCTTAACTTGTAGCATGATTGTAAATTGATGAATATTGTCGATGTATGATTGTATAGTTGAACTGATGAGATTTGGGCTCGATTAAACTTGGATTATGAGTGAATGTTAGATTGTAGCTTTTGAGCGTTCGGAAAAAGTTGTTAAGTTGATAAGTTGTAATTCAATTGATTGACTTGAATGGGTTATGCATGTTTATTGTGGAATTTCAATCATACCATCTGAGTAGTTTATTCTTAAATATTTATATTTAATCAAATGTTATTTGTTATTCGTTTATTCCATGTTTTACATGCTAAATGACCAATTTGCCCCTACTTGTCCTTTTATGCTTAAATATTGTATTTTCGTCTCTAAGCATGTTGCATTTTCATAGCCGAGCGTCAGTGTCTGTTTTCTCATTCGTGTCAGTCATTCATTCTCTAGACCCCTTATTTTCAGGTGGGGTCTCTGAGGGAGAATCATATATGTTGCTTTCTTTTCTCGTTTGTCAAGCTACAGGTAAGGGTTTAAAAATGTTTTCAACTGGGGCAAGATTATAGATATACATAGGTTTGCGAAATAAATTATTATCCCGCTTTTCTTCTTGCTTGTTGTTCCTGCCTTTACTATTTCTTTATGTGTTTAGTCAAACCTTTTAATAGCAAAACCTATATGTATAATATTTTACAAACATTTTCAGCTAGAGGCAAGGAAAACCCATTTGTTTTAAATGCGAACTTTGGTCTCTCGACCTCACAAATATAACCTTGTCTCGAATGGCCCATTTGGCCTCCCACACCCTGATTCCCTATTTTCAAATGGCCCTTTTGGCCACCTAAATTGTTATTAATTTCAAGCGAGCCATGGACTGCATTATGACTTTGGGGCCCAAGAGTTATACAGAAGGTGAGCCTGGAGACGAGCGTCTAGGGCAAATCCCGATGTGTACTCTAGGTATTGACTTAGGCCGGTCGGGAGGTTTGATTGACCTAAGTTAATGCGACGGTAGCGCCTTGAGCGTTTCCTTAAATTGTGTACGGTAGCGTTGTGGGGCACCAGTCGTTTCCTTAAATTGTGATTGGATCACGACTTTTGGTGGTGGAGTACTTGACTACATGCTTGCATGTTTTTCATGATTGGGAGTTATAAGGAGAGGGCCCGTTCTCGCCGGGACACATTATTGCATGACTTATTGCATCACTTGTTTGTCTAAATGATTTATGGCTTTCGTTACAAGTCGAAGCACATTCCGATCTTCTTCATTTAGCATATGTATTTCCCTATATATATATATATATATAAAACCCGGAAGCGTGGCTCGCACTTGCCAACTTATGCCTTCTTTATTGTTCAAACTATTTAGTTGAATTACGAGCCATTTTTACTTATCATTTCCAACTTATTTATGCCATGTCTTTCGAACTTGTAATGGCCTCGTGACTCAACTAGTATCATTTCAAAATGATCGGCTTGACCTTATGTTCAAACATTTTCGAAGGATCCTGTTCGTCAACCTTTTGTGTTTTCAAATAAAGCCGAACTCGAATGTTGCTTTGTGTTATAGTTTTACAACTTATATTATTGTTTGTATCTTTATCAAAACGAGCAACATTCACCCCTGTTGATTTTAAAAGAGAAACGACGAACTGTGATAAATACCTATATTGTATAAACCCCCCTTACTGAGTATCCTTTATACTCATCCCTTCTACTTTGGTTCTTGCTTCAGGTAGACAGGTGGCGGTGTCACCTATCTTGTCAGTCGGCAGCAGCAGGTGTAGGTTGGCTCACATATTATTGTCTTGTTAGTGTCCCAACAACAGTCGAGTCTTTACTTTCTGAATTGATTCGAATTACTGTATTTAACATTATGATTACGTACCAATGTGCCCCTGATGTGGGATAGTTAGTTGAGCCGTGGATGGCATTAATTGGATATTTATTCTGGAATTGTTTTATGAATTATGTTGCCATGGATGGCTTTTATGATTAAACTGTTGTTTATGAATTCACTTCCGCATTTCTCTGATTGTTGTTGTTGTTGTTGGGGCGTTGTGTTGTTGTTGCCGGAGTTTGATTGAGTGCTTGCCGTTCGCCGAGATGAATTTTTGAATGGGGTACATTTACCTTGTTTAGGAGTTCGTCTTGGTGCGGATGTGGTGTCATTTCTCCTTCTACGGAAAGGGGCGCTACAATATAGGTATTGATCACAGTTCGTCATTTATCTTTTAAAATAAAAAGGGGTGAATGTTGCTCGTTTTGATAAAGATACAAACAATAATATAAGTTGTAAAACTATAACACAAAGCAACATTCGAGTCCGGCTTTATTTGAAAACAGAAGAGGTTGACGAACAGGATCTGTAACGACCCGAATATTTTAATTATATTATTAATAATTACGCGAATTCTTTCTTGCCTAATTTCTCGATCTATCCAATTGGATTAATTAATCTTGTGGAAAAGATTGATTTAACCTATCTTTTAAATACCCTCAATTACTTAAATTACATAAATGCCCTTAAAAGCCTAAATGACCATTTTACCCTCCCGAGATATTTTCTTAAATATCTATCTATCTCTCATTCTCTCATTACATAAAAAGAAAGGAGAAAAGAGGAAAGAAAAGAAGAAAGAAAAGAGAAAAGAGAGAAAATCTTCCCGACGCCCTACCGAGCTCGTTTCTCGCCCGATCGACGAGCCGTGAAAACCCGAACGATCCTCACTAGATTATCTACCGGTAATCCTTTTACCCCATTTCATTCCGTTCGTTATTTCTTGCGATTTTCGTGACTTTAGATATAGGATTTTATATATTAGGATTTTCGTGTTTAGGAAGATTTACTCGACCATTTTACGTGATTCTTGTGTCTATGTGTAGCTTATATGATATATATGATTATATGTGAAAATTAGGATATTTTATGGAGTAAATTAGGAGAGGTATGAATTTATATTTTGAATTCGCGTGAGAGGTTCGCGATCTGCTGAGTCTGCTGCTCAGTAGATCCACACGGGCGAACGCACGGTCTTGAGCAAGACCATGCAGGAGCCCGTGTGTAGCCTTTTTCAACCTGCACGGGCTTGAGCCCGTGCACAGGCCCGTGCGCAGGCCCGTTTGCACCTGCACGGTCTTGGCACCGTGCTCAATACCGTGTGGGAGGCCGTGCACCCCTTTATGTGCTTGCACCGGCTTGCCAAGCCCGTGCGTAAGCCCGTGCGTTGGCCGGTGCAACATACTTAGTGTATTTTCCAGCATTTTCCTTTCTTGCACTTCGGGAATTGGTCAACCCCACTCATTTAAATGTTGACTTTCTTCATACGACCTCCGAATATCAATCCGATTTCACCTATAGCTTCCTCGAGCTTTGGGATTTGATATTCTTCATAATTTGCAATTTACCCGACCCTATTTGACCGTCATTTGACACCTTGCTCGTTTAGGGATTTATTCCACCTTTCCCGTTTCTTATCCGTTTAATCCTGTATTCGCGAGAGAACGTCCTTATATTATTTTAAGCATGTCTACGTGCCCTAATTGCGTTTAAGCATGCCTTTAATATTTATTATTTACATTCTTTCATTATTTAACATTTCATTAATATTCTTTAATTGTCGTACCGTAATTTACATGTTTAATTGATTTACTTCCCATATTGCGTTTATTGCATGATTGGATTCTATATGAATTGCCGTGCGTCATCTGTTGTCTTGTGTCTTGCTTTTAGTATTGTCGGTCTTGTTTTCATCCTCTAGGCCCTGTGTATTACAGGTGGGTCCAACGAGGGAGAAACCTGACTACCGCTTGCTTTCATACTGTCTTGTCGAGCCAGGTAAGGGTTTAAACTTCTTTCAACTGGAGTAAGAACATAGTCTTATATAGGTTTGCAAAATAAATGACTCCCCAGCTTTTATTATTACTTGTTGTACTGCCTTTACTATTCCTTATGTGCTTAGTCAAACCTTTCAATAGCAAAACCAAAATGATTTGAAATGATTTCGACTAGAGACAAGGAAAACCCTTTTGTTTTAAATGCGAATTTTGGTCCCTCGACCTCGCAAATATAACCTTGTCTCGAATGGCCCCTTTGGCCTTCCACATCCCGATTCCCCAATTACGAATGGCCCTTTTGGCCACTTAAACTATCATCGTTTTCAAATGCGAGCTCTGGACTGTGTATGATTTGGGCCCGGAGTATGCAGGAGGTGAGCCTAGGGACGTGCGTCCAGGGAAAATCCTGATGGATACTCCAATCCGTATCTGCTTAGGTCAGCCAGGAGGTTGACTAACCTGAGTTAGTGCGAGGGTGGCGTTGTAGGCTACGCGCTTCCTAGAAAATTCTGTTAAGGGTGACGTTGTTAACACGCGTTTCCATAAATTGTGAGTGGTCCATGAACCTTGGTGGTGGAGTACTTGCTTGCATGATTTTCAATGGGGAGTTATAAGGAGAGGGCCCGTTCTCGCCGGGACACATTATGGCATGATTTACTGCATTTATTGCTTGTCTAATTGTTTTATGGCTTCCGTGACAAGTCGAAGCACATTCCGGTTTTCTTCAGTAATCATATGTATTTCCCTATATATATATAAAACCCGGAAGTGTGACTCGTACTTGCTACCCTAAGCCTCCTTTATTACTCAACTAATATTCTTTCAATCGGCTTGATATTACGTGCAAATATTTTGAAAGATCCGGTTCGTCAACTATTTGTATTTTCAAATAAGCCGATCCTGAGCGTTGCCTTGCGTTATTTTATAATTTATATTTCTTTATTTATATTCTTTCTCAAAACGAGCAACACTCACCACTTTTGGTTTTAAAAGATAAATGACGAACTATGATCAAAAAACCCCCATACTGAGTATCCTTTATACTCACCCCTGCTATTTTGGTTCTTGCTTCAGGTAGACAGGTGGCGACGTCACCTATCTTGTCAGTCGGCATCAGCAGGTCTAGATAGGCTCAGTCTTTCTGGTTTGTCTTGTCAGTGGTCCCAACAACCGTCGAGTCTTGTTTATTGTATTTATTTACTTTACGAACTTATCTGCCCCTGATGTGGGATAGTTGACGATATCTAGGATTGTATAGGATAGACTAGTTGAGCCATGGATGGCATTACATGTTGTTATTATGTTGCATTTCGATTTGCACATGTTTAATTGATATTTATGGAATTTATCTGTTTATTTAAATCGCTTCCGCATTTCCCTGCTCTTTTCTGGTTGTTGTTGGGATGTCGTTGCTGTTGCCGGTAGTGCTTGCGTGAGTGCCGTTCGCCGGAGTGGGTTTTTGGGTTGAGGCCCCTCGCTGAAGCTCGGGAGTCCATTTCGGTGCGGATGTGGCGGTCCTTCTACAGGGGGCGCTACAGGATCCTTCGAAAATGTTTGCGCATAAGGTCAAGCCGATCATTTTGAAATGATATTAGTTGAGTCACGAGGCCGTTACAAGTTCGAAAGACATAGCATAAATAAGTTGGAAATGATAAGTAAAAACGGCTCGTAATTCAACTAAATAGTTTGAACAATAAAGAAGGCATAAGTTGGCAAGTTCGAGCCACGCTTCCGGGTTTTATATATATATAGGGAAATACATATGCTAAATGAAGAAAACCGGAATGTGCTTCGACTTGTAACGAAAGCCGTAAATCATTTAGACAAACAAGTGATGCAATAAGTCATGCAATAATATGTCCCGGCGAGAACGGGCCCTCTCCTTATAACTCCCAATCATGAAAAACATGCAAGCATGTAGTCAAGTACTCCACCACCAAAAGTCGTGATCCAATCACAATTTAAGGAAACGAGTGGTGCCCCACAACGCTACTGTACACAATTTAAGGAAACGCTCAAGGCGCTACCGTCGCATTTAACTTAGGTCAATCAAACGTCCCGACCGGCCTAAGTCAATACCTAGAGTACACATCGGGATTTGCCCTAGACGCTCGTCTCCAGGCTCACCTCCTGTATAACTCCTGGGCACCAAAGTCATAATCCAATCCATGGCTCGCTTGAAATTAATAACAATTTAGGTGGCCAAAAGGGCCATTTCAAAATAGGGAATCAGGGTGTGGGAGGCCAAAGGGGCCATTCGAGACAAGGTTATATTTGCGAGGTCGAGAGACCAAAGTTCTCATTTAAAAACAAATGGTTTTCCTTGCCTCTAGTTGAAAATATTTGTAAAATATTATACATATAGGTTTTGTTATTAAAAGGTTTGACTAAGCACATAAAGAAGTAGTGAAGGCAGGAACAACAAGCAAGAAGAAAGGCGGGATAATAATTTATTTCGCAAACCTATACATATCTATGATCTTACCCCAGTTGAAAGCGTTTTAACCCCTTACCTATAGCTCGACAAACGAGAAAACTAAGCAAGCAAGCAACAGATATGATTCTCCCTCAAAGATCCCACCTGAAAACATGGGGTCTAGAGGATGAGTGATTGACACGGACGAGAAAACAGACACTGACGCTCGGCTATGAAAATGCAACATGCTTAGAGACGAAAATACAATATTTAAGCATAGAAGGACAAGTAGGGGCAAATTGGTCATTTAGCATGTAAAACGTGGAATAAACGAATAACAAATAACATTTGATTAAATATAAACATTTAAGAATAAACTACTCAGATGGTATGATTGAAATTCCACAATAAACATGCATAACCCATTCAAGTCAATCAATTGAATTACAACTTATCAACTTAACAACTTTTTCCAAAAGCTCAAAAGCTACAATCTAACATTCACTCATAATCCAAGTTTAATCGAACCCAAATCTCATCAATTCAACTACACAATCATACATCGACAATATTCATCAATTTACAATCATGCTACAAGTTAAGGTACAAGCAAATTTAGCTTAATTGATTCGAAAAGCTAAAAGCTAGCGCGAAAGTTGACATATATACATAATCATACAAAAACGGTCATAAAAGACAAACGGTAAATCGGATTGAGATAATACCAGCGCTGTTAGAACCGTTGCGTCGAGACAATGAATCTGTCCGAAGACACCATTGCCGGATTCCCTCTGGAACAGTGTCAAAACTGCTGATCACCGCCTGCCACCGCCGGACCGCCGCCGGACCTCCGCCAACGCAGTCGGACCCTTATACTCAAACGTTCCTCTCGTCGAGCCCGTCACTTCCCCCAAGCCCGTTTCTCGAACCGGTCACTCACCGGAGTTTAATTTCGGTTTGAAGTTCCAATGAACCCTAAATCCAAGAATCAAAATTACTCAAAATCGGGCTACTGAATTCGGGAATCGAGTTCGTAGAAAGCTTACCCACGACGAGAAGGTTGGAAAGCACCTAAAGATTGACGAAAATGGTGGCCGGAGCACGTCGGACCACCACTCCCACCGTGGCTCCTCCGCGCGCCACCTGTAACTGGCCGGAGTGCCGCCGTCTGAGGGAGTCACGCCACGAGAACACCACCAATCTTCTCGTCTTGTCACGCCATTCCGAACCTTGGTGGTCCGCGATGGTGGCGCCGCCTGAAACGTCGCCGGAGCTCCACCAACGCCGCGCCTGAAAAATGTCCGTATCTCCGTCGTCGGTGGTCGGATGGACTCAAGACCACCGCCAATGGATTCCTCTTGTCGAAACGGTTCAGACCCGACTGGTCTTAAGCCTCACCGTCGCCGGAAGAGTCAGATCGGAGAATTGCACTGCCGTTCGGTTCTCCCGCCGTTACGCCGTCGTCGCTGCTCCGATGGCCGGGAAAATACGGTTGGATTAGTCTCGTCGATACGGTCGTCTGGACATGTGATTCGTCGAATTCCAACAATGTTGCAAAAATCATGTTTGGGAGAGAATGGCTCGTCGTTCGATGATTGTCGGTGTGTGTGTGGTTTCTAAATATGGAAGGTTACTATATATATTTTTCGAAAAACGAGACAAAATTGCGAAGTCTCGGAATTTGGCATACTTAGTGTCAAAATGACCGTAATGAAAAGCTTAACAAGGTTTGAGGTTCGTTTCATGAAAATTCGGGCATTTACAAAAAGTCAATATCGAGTGGGGTCAAAGTGTAAATAATTTTGGGCCAAAAATGCAATATTTTGGAAATATAATTTTATGAATAATATTTGGAACCTTGATGAAATACATCTTTAAGACATTGGATTCCGGTCCAACGTGCTCTGTTAAATTACTAGATTCGATTAAACGAGCTAAAAATATAAATTTACCAAATTGATCCTAGTTAGTGACAAAACGATGCAAATATAATTCTTATTAATGCTGTGAGTTTTAAAAACCAAATTAATGGTTATGAAAAATTCTTTAAATGTAAGAGTCGGAAAACGTGTAATTATGAAAGACGTCGGGACCATAAACGGTCTGTATCTCGATAAACGTGCTAATTCTGAGCTTGGGAATTATGGGTCGTCACAATACTCCCCTCTTCAAAAGAATCTGTCCTCAGATTCTACTTCTCACGTCAAACTATTCTCTATCAAACTTCTTCTTTGGTTTCGATTCTAGGAATTCGTTTTGTCCAATTTGTAATATCTTCGGGGCTTGTACAGACTCCTTTGATTCCTGAAGAATCATGTTCATTCGTCTGTTTCATCTAAACTTGGTGTCCTTCGTGTTGGTCTGATTAATTCTCAAGACCGGTGCACGTTCAAAAGCACACATTCTCGTCCATGACCAAGAACAGAAAATCCCAATGTAAGGTCTTCAGTTTGGTGTAGCTGAAAGCTCGGTGTTCTTCTAGTCGAGTTCGACATCCAGATTCATGTCGGTTCTCACTCCGGATATCTTCAGAAGTATTCTCCTTCAGACTCGTTTGTTAAAGTCGATGCTATCCAGAACCGCATAACGTACTCGCAACAGAAAAGATCTTAGTCGGCCAAGAACTCCTTATCCTTAGCACTCTCTATTAGCGTATAACGAATTTATTGAATTCTACGCTATCCACACAGAGATCACACAAATCCTAACAACTAATCATTCAATCAGTGCAAGTGTGACTTTGGGAGCAGTTAAAGTACATAAGTTATATAAAACACTTAATAGATATTTATAGCAATTACCATTCGAAACAGAATACGATGAATGAATGCTATGATAATGCAATGTACCTCCACCGGTCGATATCAAGATCGGGTGCCATCTCTCCTTCCCCAAGACTTTCTTTTGTTGGTACAATCTCGGACTTGATGCTTGATGCTTCCACATGAGAAACAACGTCCCAATCTCCTCCTACACTTTGCAGTCTTGTGGTTCGTCTTCCCACAAAATTCACAAGGGACGGGGTCCTCATTCTGTCCAAGTTCGGTAAGCTCTGGTATCACGTTGGAAGAAGATCCTACTACAGGAGGGAGACTTAGACCCATCTCTCGAAGATCGGACTCCACCCTCATAGCTCGGTTACTGTGCTACAGGGAAAGCCCCTTGGGTGAGAGACATAAACTCTCTCTCTCAGCTGTCACGTACCACTTCCGGCACGTACTTCTCTCGAAAATCGGATAGGAACTGTGGCCAAGTGTACGGAATTCTCTCAGTGATCCATCTCTATTCCGTGTAGCGCCACCAGTCCCGAGCTGCTCCTCTCATCAGGAAGGTAGCATATTCGACCCTCTCGGGGTCACCACAGTGTAACACTTGAAAGATTTGCTCCAGATCGGCTATCCAAACCTCGGCCTTGAGGTCATCTGGTTCGCCCTCGAAGTATGGCGGCTGAAGGTACAAAAATCTCTCTAGGGATTGGCCCTCGGCCTGTCTCATATGTACGTGTGGCTGTTGTAGCATTTCTCGATGTACTTGCTCAGCGATCTGTCGCATAGCTGCCACGAGCTCACTTGCAATCGGATTCGGAGGTGTAGGAGCTGTACGGGGTCTTCGAGGAGCCATTATGCACCTGTGAACAAGAAACTAGAAAGAGGATGCATGTCGGTTAATGGCATGATGAAATAGGGCATATATGATTTAAATGAGACATATAAACATATAGAAGCACAAAAGTTCCACAATTCAAGTTAATGCAATTCAAACACAGAAGCAGATAAGCACATAATCCTATAGTCGCACGACCTAAACACGACCTCGAAATTCCACATCCAACTTGCGTTTCAATCTCCCTTAGCACAAAAATTATAAAAGATCGCTAGCTAGTTGATCAGACCATCAACGATCAATCACAATATAAGCACCAAGAAATCATGAACACTCGTCAAAGCACGAATCCAGAACAAACTGACACCATGCAGACAGACACCACATGCAAGACAGACGAGATAACTGAGCTTTCGGTTCCTTTTCAGGAACCTAGGCTCTGATACCACTGACTGTAGTGCCCCTTTCCGTAGAAGGAGAAAGGACACCACATCCGCACCAAGACGAACTCCTAAACAAGGTAAATGTACCCCATTCAAAAATTCATCTCGGCGAACGGCAAGCACTCAATCAAACTCCGGCAACAACAACACAACGCCCCAACAACAACAACAATCAGAGAAATGCAGAAGCGAATTCATAAACAACAGTTTAATCATAAAAGCCATCCATGGCAGCATAATACATAAAACAATTCCAGAATAAATATCCAATTAATGCCATCCACGGCTCAACTAACTATCCCACATCAGGGGCACATTGGTACATAAGGTAATCATAATGTTAAATACAGTAATTCGAATCAATTCAGAAAGTAAAGACTCGACTGTTGTTGGGACACTAACAAGACAATAATATGTGAGCCAACCTAGACCTGCTGCTGCCGACTGACAAGATAGGTGACACCGCCACCTGTCTACCTGAAGCAAGAACCAAAGTAGAAGGGGTGAGTATAAAGGATACTCAGTAAGGTGGGGTTTATACAATATAGGTATTGATCACAGTTCGTCATTTATCTTTTAAAATAAAAAGGGGTGAATGTTGCTCGTTTTGATAAAGATACAAACAATAATATAAGTTGTAAAACTATAACACAAAGCAACATTCGAGTCCGGCTTTATTTAAAAACAGAAGAGGTTGACGAACAGGATCCTTCGAAAATGTTTGCACATAAGGTCAAGCCGATCATTTTGAAATGATATTAGTTGAGTCACGAGGCCATTACAAGTTCGAAAGTTAGAAATGATAAGTAAAACCGGCTCGTAATTCAACTAAATAGTTTGAACAATAAAGAAGGCATAAGTTGGCAAGTTCGAGCCACGCTTCCGGGTTTTATATATATATAGGGAAATACATATGCTAAATGAAGAAAACCGGAATGTGCTTCGACTTGTAACGAAAGCCGTAAATCATTTAGACAAACAAGTGATGCAATAAGTCATGCAATAATGTGTCCCGGCGAGAACGGGCCCTCTCCTTATAACTCCCAATCATGAAAAACATGCAAGCATGTAGTCAAGTACTCCACCACCAAAAGTCGTGATCCAATCACAATTTAAGGAAACGAGTGGTGCCCCACAACGCTACCGTACACAATTTAAGGAAACGCTCATGGCGCTACCGTCGCATTTAACTTAGGTCAATCAAACCTCCCGACCGGTCTAAGTCAATACCTAGAGTACACATCGGGATTTGCCCTAGACGCTCGTCTCCAGGCTCACCTCCTGTATAACTCTTGGGCCCCAAAGTCATAATCCAGTCCATGGCTCGCTTGAAATTAATAACAATTTAGGTGGCCAAAAGGGCCATTTGAAAATAGGGAATCAGGGTGTGGGAGTCCAAAGGGGCCATTCGAGACAAGGTTATATTTGCGAGGTCGAGAGACCAAATTTCGCATTTAAAAACAAATGGTTTTCCTTGCCTCTAGTTGAAAATGTTTGTAAAATATTATACATATAGGTTTTGTTATTAAAAGGTTTGACTAAGCACATAAAGAAATAGTAAAGGCAGGAACAACAAGCAAGAACAAAGGCGGGATAACAATTTATTTCGCAAACCTATGTATATCTATGATCTTGCCCCAGTTGAAAGCGTGTTAAACCCTTACCTATAGCTCGACAAATGAGAAAAGCAAGCAAGCAAGCAACAGATATGATTCTCCCTCAGAGATCCCACCTGAAAACACGGGGTCTAGAGGATGAATGACTGACACGAACGAGAAAACAGACACTGACGCTCGGCTATGAAAATGCAACATGCTTAGAGACGAAAATACAATATTTAAGCATAAAAGGACAAGTAGGGGCAAATTGGTCATTTAGCATGTAAAACGTGGAATAAATGAATAACAAATAACATTTGATTCAATATAAACATTTAAGAATAAACTACTCAGATGGTATGATTGAAATTCCACAATAAACATGCATAACCCATTCAAGTCAATCAATTGAATTACAACTTATCAACTTAACAACTTTTTCCAAAAGCTCAAAAGCTACAATCTGACATTCACTCATAATCCAAGTTTAATCGAACCCAAATCTCATCAATTCAACTACACAATCATACATCGACAATATTCATCAATTTACAATCATGCTACAAGTTAAGGTACAAGCAAATTTAGCTTAATTGATTCGAAAAGCTAAAAGCTAGTGCGAAAGTTGACATATATACATAATCATACAAAAACGGTCATAAAAGACAAAGGGTAAATTGGATTGAGATAATACCAGTGCAGTTAGAACCGTTGCGTCGAGACGATGAATCTGTCTGAAGACACTGTCGCCGGATTCCAGCCGGAACAGTGTCAAAACTTCTGGTCCCTGCCACCGCCGGACCGCCGCCGGACCTCCGCCAACGCAGTCGGACCCTTATACTCAAACGTTCCTCTCGTCGAGCCCGTCACTTCCCCCAAGCCCGTTTCTCGATCCGGTCACTCACCGGAGATTAATTTCGGTTTGAAGCTCCGATGAACCCTAAATCCAAGAATCAAAATTACTCAAAATCGGGCTATCGAATTCGGGAATGGAGTTCGTAGAAATCTTACCCATGTCGAGAAGGTGGGAAAGCACATAAAGATCGACGAAAATGGTGGCCAGAGCACGTCGGACCACCACTCCCGCCGTGGCTCCTCCGCGCGCCGCCTGTAACTGGCCGGAGCGCCGCCGTCTGAGGGAGTCACACCACGAGACCACCACCAATCTTCTCATCTTGTCACGCCGGTCAGAACCTTGGTGGTCCGCGATGGTGGCGCCGCCTGAAACGTCGCCGGAGCTCCACCAACACCGCGCCTGAAAAATGGCCATATCTCCGCCGTCGGTGGTCGGATGGACTCAAGACTACCGCCAATGGATTCCCCTCATCGAAACGGTTCAAACCCGACCAGTCTTAAGCCTCGCCGTCACCGGAAAAGTCAGATCAGAGAATTGCACCGCCGTTCGGTTCTCCCGTCGTTACACCATCGTTGCTGCTCCGATGGCCGGGAAAATAGTACGGTTGGATTCGTCTCGTCGATACGGTCGTCTGGACATGTGATTCGTCGAATTCGAACAACGTTACAAAAATCGTGTTTGGGAGAGAATGGCTCGTCGTTCGATGATTGTCGGTGTGTGTGTGGTTTCTAAATATGGAAGGTTACTATATATATTTTTCGAAAAACGAGACAAAAACGCGAAGTCTCAGAATTTGGCATACTTAGTGTCAAAATGACCGTAATGAAAAGCTTAACAAGGTTTGAGGTTCGTTTCATGAAAATTCGGGCATTTACAAAAAGTCAATATCGAGTGGGGTCAAAGTGTAAATAATTTTGGGCCAAAAATGCAATATTTTGAAAATATAATTTTATGAATAATATTTGGAACCTTGATGAAATACATCTTTAAGACATTGGATTTCGGTCCAACGTGCACTGTTAAATTACTAGATTCAATTAAACGAGCTAAAAATATAAATTTACCAAATTGATCATAGTTAGTGACAAAACGATGCAAATATAATTCTTATTAATGCTGTGAGTTTTAAAAGCCAAATTAATGGTACCATAAACGGTAATTATGAAAGACGTCGGGACCATAAACGGTCCGTATCTCGATAAATGTGCTAATTCTGAGCTTGGGAATTATGGGTCGTCACAAAACATGCATGTTGATAAGTGATTATGAAAAACGGTAACACGTAGAGAAGTTTATTCACATAATCACACTGTCACAATCACGTAATCCTAAGCCGTACGACCTAAACTGACACGACAGAACACGATGCTTCAGAGCCTAGGCTATTGGACCTAAGGGCTCCGATACCAACTGTAGCGGGCGCCCCAAACGGGTAACGCACGTCCCGCACCGAGCCCCGACCCGGAACCGGAATGGAATCCGACCCGAATCGAAACCCGGCAAACGACACACATTTACTCAATGACTAGGCGGGGGTTTCAAAAACGAAAGAAAACGACAGAGGCGCGGAAGCTAAAATAAACAAAACAAGAAATCATAATAATTGCACAAGTATTAAAGCCCAGCAAGGCCGACGAAATTCAATTACGTAAATAATAAACGGGTTCGATACAATATCCCGACAATAGATAGTAATGGGTTCAACATATAATCCCGAAGACTACATAAAAAAATTCTAATATCATAAACATAAATAAAATCAAACGAACAATAGTTATACATGAACGAAATAAATGCAACTCTAACGACGACGACAACGACGACGATCCCGCCTAGTATCCTGAAACCAATACAGGGGTGAAACAGAGGGGGTTAGTCAAACGACTAAGTGAGGAGGGAATAATAGTGTATATTATAAAACGGAAATAAATCACCAATTTTAAACTTAAAAGAAATCAACATAAAAGAAAGGTTTTTGTAAACGGGTGGTGATTTAGCATAAAACATAAACATATCATATGACTCGGCGAGTCGAGCCCTTAACTCCAATTTGCAAACATAAAACGGGAAACCACCCTTATTCCTCCAATATAGATGGACGATTGATTATCTCTTTTGATTAAGCCTTAGTGAGTAAGACTTAATCTTTGAAGTGAAGAAAACCAATTCTCTTAGAGAGAGAGAGATAGTTGGTGTGAAAAGCGAGAGGAGAGAAAACAGAAAACTTAGGGTTTTTCTGATTGTGTTATTGCTTGCTTAGAAAGAAACAATCCAAGGGGTTATCTAATAACCCACATGGCCGAAAATTCCACCCATGAAGGACTTGGATTTTCGGCCATCTCCTTCCTTTTGGACTAACTTTTAGGCCTTTTCAAAAGGCCCATTAAATTTAATACTAGATTAAATTCTCAAAGGCCAATTATCTAATTACTCCTAATTAGAATTGGATTAATCTTTCAATTGACTTTTGAGCTTTATTTTATACCAAATAAAATGCAAGCCCAATTGAATATTAATTCCCGAATTAATATTTCCCTTCTCAATTTGATTTAATCAAATTAAATCAATTAATTACTCTTAATTAAATTCTTCATTGTTAATCAACTATTAATTAACTACTTCAATTTTGAATTAAACCAATTAATTCAATCCATCAATCCCCATTGATTAGATAATCTTATTTTCCCTTGGAAGTCATTGTGTGACCCCTCAGGTTCACCAACAGGACAGCAGTAGAAACACATTCCAAATGTTACAGTTACATCTTTAATTGAACCCTTTCAATTTAAAGAAGGTTTGTGAGTCAAAGCCCATTTGATCTCACAAACTCATTTCTGCAGACCATGGGTGATGTCTAGCAACGTGTCCATGGCCACCCATCCTTCGATGAAATGGTGCTTACGTTTCAGCCTCATGATCTCTGTGAGATACAATCCCTCAATCGTCCAATTCCTGATTATGACCTAGGGTGTGGGATACAGAACCCCAGTAGTCTTTAATGCTATGAACGACATTCCAATAGTAACATCATTTGAACTCTAACTCTAGGAACTCTTTCCTAATTGAGATCAACAGTACTTTGCAAAGATTTAAGATGAGATACACTATAACGAAATTCATAGGAATTCTTCTTGTTCTTATAACAAGTGATTGATTCTATATTAACCCTCACAACCTCCATGCACAACTCGAACATACCCAATCATACAACTTATGTGAAACTCGAGGGCTTCAGCAGTATGTCAAAGTATGCCCCAGTCATACACAAGGCAATCATGGAGTCTCAAGTCTAAAGATCAATTAGACACGATCATGGCTTGAGAAACCCTCCTAATCTTTAAGACTCGTTATGAGCCTTAACCTATTTAGGCATTCCGGTTGGGATCCTCAGTGAACTTAATCTCTATTAAGCACCCTCATATGCATAGTAGTGTCAAAACACTAATGTCATGAAACGGGACACACTTTCATAAAGCTATATCATATGAGCAAGTCTCGAGTGAGTCTGATCAACATCCCCTGTCTCTTTTAAACTCTTCGAGTTGGAGTGTTTTAGATCACACCATTGGGTACTTATTTCATGGCCCCCATCAAGTGGTGAAACCAAGTGCCTTAGCTTATTGTGATCTTGGGGTTTCATCCATACACAAGCATATATAATATGCAATTAAATACAATTGAAATATGATAAAATAGGCCAATAGTATAAAACGACTAATCATGTCTTTTTATTAGAAGTCACAAGAAAGTTCTACTTTAGAGTATTACAAAGAAATAGCCTAAACAATTCGGCTTTCAAGGGCACTACTCTAACACTTATGCTACCCTGAGATCAAGGAGGAGGGTCTTGTGCCACCCTTAGATAGGGGTAAGGGTCTTGTGCCACCATTAAATTGAGATGAAGGTCTTGTGCCACTTTTGGATCAAGGAGAAGGGTTTTATGCCACCCTTGGAGGATTTTGGGGCTAAACGCTTGGGAGAGCATGATTGGGGATCTTTGGTATCCTCTTTAGCAGGGTTGTCGTTGCCCGAGAGTGTTGATTCTGTGATCAATGTGTTGTAGATAGGGGGGCTCAGTGCCGAAGAGCTTTCGGAGCTTGGCACGAGTTTTTGTGGGGCTTTGAGATGCCCTGAGGTTGACAGCAAAGAGTCCCTTTCTGTAGAGGTTCTCTGGATGAGGTAGCATGAGGGGCTGTTCTTCATGTGGGAGCTTGTTTCGTATGTAGAACAAAGTTCGGAGGCTTGAGGATAGGCCTGGAACGCCCTAAAGGGCGTCGGAGTACAAGAAATCGAGAAACGAAGGTTGGGAGCCGGGCCTGAGGGATGTCCGGCTGGTCAGCCTGGCGCCAGGCTGGTCACCACTAGCCGGCCGGCTGATCAGCCTTGGGCACGCTGGCCGGCCAGCTGGTTTAAGTAACTAGCCTGGGGCTCATTTTCGTCATGCTTTCCGGCGTGCTCTTTCGGTCCGAAACTTGATTTTCAGTTTCTAGTGTTCCCAAGTAGTTTGAAACACCGAAAAGCTATTGTTTTGCTCGTTTGTGATGATGGTGAGAGGCGGATCATCCGAGGGGATTACTTAGCATGTTGTCACGGGTATGGGTGGCATACCCATCTAGTCGCTGAGCGAGAGGCGAGAGTATGGGGAGTTTGAGCTGAGGAGGGAGATTACTCCACATTTGCATCAAGAGTTTTTCCGAATGGGGGCGAGTTTCCTACTTTGCCCATTTATGCTTTATGCTGCATATGGGGATTTTGATGGGGACTTGTAGTTAGACCTGAGATACTTCAGATCTATGGAGAAAATTTCGTTTCCATCGGAGGGAAATGTGAGATTTGGGAAGTGGGTTTGTGTGAATAGTGTTGATGCTCACTAGGTGTTTGGGAAAATGCTCAAGTGAGCTTTTGGTGATTGTTTGGACTAGAGGCTTGTAGGAATCCTCTGTTTGGGTAGACTGTTAGCCGAAAGGGACATCTTTCGAGAAAACATGTGTTTTTGGGCCTTCGTATGGGCTTTTGGTTTGGGCTTTTTGGAGAAAGGCTTTTTGGTGGGCTTTTGGGTAGGGGCTTGTATTGTAGCGCATTCTTACCCTATTGTTGACCCATCTTTTGCCTGTTTGCAAGGGGTGAGGCTTCGAAGCCTCGTTCTGCTCCTCATGTTGTGGATGCATGGTACCGAGTCCTTCCAGATCCTGCCAGAAAGATGGTGGACGGGACGGGCTTGAGTGTTTTCTTTGGTTCTCTGCCGACGATGAGGCAGATTTGGGGCATGACTCGGGCCCTTGGTGAGAGGTGGTGGGACTGCACCAAGACCTTTCAGTTGCCTTTGTTCGAGGTGACTATGACCCCGATGGATTTCTTCATGATTACGAGGCTGCTCTTCGAGGGTCAGGACCTCAATTGGTGGGAGGATGTCACCAATGACAGGGTGGTCGATTTGCCGGGGCCCAGCATGACCTACGCGAGTCCGTCAGCGCTGCCCCTGGGGGGATCAGGAATGCATGGTCGACTCGGAACTTCGACATCCGGGATCCGGCCGAGATGGCGAGATTAGCTGGAGCCTTTCTGTTGTACGGGTTGTACAGTACAATTTTTGCCAACTCGTCTTCTTGTGCACCGCTAGGATTGCTGGGGTCCTTAGCTGTCTTTGGACGCATTAGGGGCTATGCTTGGGGCAGAGCAGGGTTCGCGGCCTGCTACTTGTGGATGGATTTCTACAGCTGGCTGAGGATCTCATTGTGTGGGGCTATACCCCTGCTTGGAAGGTATGTATTTAGGGGCTTTCTGTCTTGTGTTTTATCTCCTGTCAGGTTGTACTCGTGTAACCCTTTTTCGACCCTTCGCAGATATGGGCCGCGGAGATACTAGGTTGTAATAACCAAATTTTCGAGTATCCGATGGAGGGTGCCTTCCCTCTGAGTCATCGTTATACGCTATGAGCCGCCAGACAGTGGTAGCCTATCAGAGGGCTCTGAAGTCGGTCACCATCAGTTGGGTGAGAACTTTCTCCTTTCAGTTTGTCTTTGATAGGAGAGATCATTTTCTGAAACTCTGTTCCAAATGCAGGTACAGTGGGGATGATGGAACAAGATCACACACCAGGATCTCTATCTCCAGTCCATGAGGGATCACGTGTACAACTGTCCCTTTGGTCGAGTCCATTATTTAGGTTCCCGGGTGTTGCACCAAATGGGTGGTGCCCACATGTTGACCATTCCGGTTGATCCACCCTACATGTGGTGCGTGTCTTTCGCCCGAGAGGCAGATGTACTGGCGGCCTATGACGAGCCTCACGGTATTATCGGGGATGTTTATGACGGGTCCATGCTGACTTTACCAGGCAGTATTTGATGGGTCGATTTCCTCATCAGCCCGAGGCTTCCTCCGCCCAAGGAGAGCGAGGAGGCGATGACAATGATGATGAGGGGGCGCTCCGGAGGCTGCAGCAGCCCCAAGAAATTTCCTGCTTGGATGTTCGATATGGTCAACTTTCGGGGTAACACCGTGAGTCAGACCCTTCCTCATCTAGGGATAGATGGGGTCCAAGGATTCGGTTTCTGACGAAGAAGGCATGTCCTTTGCTTTCCTCTAGTTATCATTCTGTGTAGGTTTAGTGATGTAGTAGTAACCTCTTGTCTGTGTAGGGTTACAAGGAGGCCATGAAGATGATCCACTCCTTAAAGAAGGAGCTTATGAAGAGGATCGGCCTATTCTATTGGGAGTTAGTTTTTCGATCGAACGACGCGGTATGTTTCCTTATCTGTTTTACCCTTGAGGTTTTGGTCGTCTCTGCTATATTTGATATAGCTGCGTTTTTCCCTGTAGGGTTTGTCTCAGAGAACAAGGTGACGGGCACGGGACGTGCCCGTTCATCAGGCTCAGTCAGAGGGTTCTTCCGGCAACCGGCGTTCAGCCCCAGTTCGTCGGGGGTCTGATAGGACGACTGAGAAGGGCAAAGGTAAGGCGGTACGTTAGGAGTGACGCACCAAGGCATGGTATGATAGGCCAGCGACGTGACCTCAGGGTGGACCGGTGATCGATGAGAGTCAAGCTCAGATGAGGATTCAGGAGCATACCGGGGACACTACTCCGAGTGACTCAGATGATGATATCTATGTGGGCGATGGCAGTCCTTACCGTGGTATCGACAGCAGTTCTGCTGACGGGTACTTTTGTAGGGAGTATAGATAGGTTTTCTGATGTGATGGCACTTTGTATCGCGTGTTGTGTTGAACTGTAAACCTTATCTATGTATGAAGATGCTTTTTTTATTTTCCATGGTGTACATTCGTCTTCGAGACACGTATGTATAGATGTATAAAATGGCCATTTTATAACACCTGACGGGTGCACGCCGTTAGCGTGTGAGGGATTGGGGCATTTTGCCATGCCCAGACCAAAACAATTAGGTTTGATCGCTTAGTCTTTAACAGGGGGAACAACCCTTGCGTTTGTGGATATTGACTGGGACCATTCCGGGACACCTAGGTTTGAACCTAGACTACCTATTGTACTTGCAGTACCGTCCTTTCCGAAGGACACTCGCTCCAAGACAGCACTAGACCCAAGCTTGCAGGACAGGACATCGGGTTCTGATTGGCTGAGGGAGACGAACTCGTTCTGTTGTCGGGACGCGATGCCCAGACGTTGTTTGTAGAGGCCGTTTTGGTCATTCCAAAGGGCTCTGGCCTTCTCGCGGATAGCCCCAGTGTATGTCGACAGGGTTGGGCGTTTCATGCTGAGGCATTGGACACGGGATTCCCTCTTTACCTAGGAGGGGAATCTTTTCTTGCTAAATAGCCCTAGTGTGGGTTGGATTGCTGCGGGAGCTATCGTACCGAGATAAGTATCTCACAGCGGGGTGTTCGCTGCAGGACTTGATCCTAACCAGGTCGAGGGGTTCCTTCCCTATGCAGCCCCAGTGTAGAATTTGTTCATGGGCGTCGAGTACGAATACTAGGGTCTTGCCCCAGCCCCAGTATGTGGCGTTTATGGAGACGGACTGTGTAGAGATCTCTAATGTCGATCTGAGCAACGAGTGGGATTTTGGTTTCCACCTAAAAGACCTAGGGATTTGACCAGCCCTAATGCAGGTGAGGAAAACCTAGACTCTCGGATTACCTTGGTTTGCTTAAGGACTTTGAGAGTTGGTCGAACCGACAACGGGTGCCGTCCTGACACCATCTTAGATCTCCTTAGGGAGCTACAGGTGGCGCCCCTTCCTTTATGGAGTGATGTGTACGTACACCGACTAGCCTAGACCGACTAAAGGTACCTCTTTCCGTGTACGAGTATTTCCTTAGATGCCGTTCAAGGTGGGTCAGCAGAATGAGGTTGAAGGCTTGATGGAAAGGCTGGGGTGATTAACGTGGGTAGGAAAAAGTAAGAGCTCAGTGCGTGTGGCTTTTCAGAACTTTGTTAAGTCCGTTTTTGGCTTACTTCTCCTCACATTCTCTCTTTTCTTTTTGTGCTTTTGTTTTGTCCCTCTTTGCTTTGGGGATCTTTTGTTCGATTTTATTTTGTTTGTCCTTTTGCTTTCTCTTTTTTCTTTTGGGGTCTTTTCGTCTCTCTGTTTTTGTTGAGCTTTCAGACTTTTAAACATGAAAGGCATTTGGCACTCAGAGGTACTTTTTGAACTCTTGGAAAGGCTAAGAAAGAAAGGGGGTGTCACAGGATTGTGGCAAAGTCACATCACTTTGCTCAGATTGGCTAGGGGAAAGATGAATTTTATTGCAAATTGTAGCTGAACTCGAAGTAACTTCTTAAGCTGCTTACATATCTCTATTTTTCCTCACAATCTATAATTTAGACATGATGACCTAGTCTAGTGAGGTCGATTTTTTTCTTTTTGCCTAAGGCGTGAGTCTTTATAGTTATACTTGGCCTCTTACAGGGATTTTTCACTCAAAAACCTACTCTCATGGAGGATCAAGCTACACGTAGTTCTTGTTACATGTGTAATGGAAGAACGGTAGTGGCTAGAAAAAGAAGGGGGTTAGGGAACGGCATCCGCAGTCCTTCTCACGGTGTGTACTTCTTAAGTTTGTCTAGGTTTGTAGGGGAGGCAAACGCGACTCCATCGAGGTCAGTTAGCCAAACTGCACCTCCTGTCAGGATTTCCTTGATGAGGTAAGGCCCGAACCAATTGGGGCTAAACTTCCCTCTCAGATCCCTCGGCTCACCTCGGATTTCCTTAAGTTCTAGGGGATAGGGAGAAAGGGGAAAGACCCGACTTTTGCCTAGATAATGATCTAGCGGGTTGTATTGTCTTTTTTGGAAGAAAAGCTTTTTTTTTTTTTAAATCCCATTGTTGCCTAGGTCATCCTATTCGACCTAGTTGGGAGCCAATTTTGCCTAGGTCATCATGTCCGACCTAGCCGGCAATAAAGAAAGATATGTGTTGGGGGCGATTAGAGCCCCAATCCATGTAGAAATGTGACATCACAGATCATGAGACCTTGTCGGCTTCGGATAGGATCTCAGTAGAGTTCCCCGGACAACACGGTGCTTTGGCTATCTAGGAAGGATTAGCAATCATTCAGACTCGGACTGCCAGTACGGTCGATAGTCTAGTATTAGGGTAGTGTCCCAGATGGACTCCCAGTCGACATGGCGGTCCTAATACTTGGTGTAGAATGTCAATGTTTATAGACGGGGGTTTTTTTGTGAGAAATTTGATACCCATCTAAGACAACATTGACATCCTTGCCTCATTCTTAGTGTTTTACTCAAAGGGAGTGCCACAAAGGGTCAAAGGCAAGGTTTCTACTCCAGTCTCGGGTATAGTGTGCCTAGAAGCAATCTATATGCACGAGCAGTCCTCACGGGTTCGATGTTTGGCTACCACTTGCCTAGAGTGCCAAAAATGTTATCCTAGGGTCCTCCCTGAGGGACTCTTATGTCAGAACAAGTTCTTTGACTCGTTAACGCACTTAGTGTAGTCTGCCGGAGGATTCCCAGTCGAGTTAGTGGGGCACGAACGACCATCTTAAGTACCAACGACTTGACAAAATCGTCTTAGGCGGCTTGCACTAAGTACTAGAGCAAGTGGCTGAGGGTCATAGTACCTTTGACGGGGGGTCATGACCTCCCCCAATCGTCGAATACCAGGCCTCGGGGTTTAACACTCACGTTATGCAGAATGCAATGCAGTTTATGAAGTGTGTGAGGTCTCTAGCGCGAGATCAGAGCACGTATGTACACACACACACACACACACACACATATATGTGTATATATATATAGGTAAGCTTGCAAATAAAGTAAACACGTAAGGAGATTAGGGAACCGTTTGGTCACTTGGCTCGGCTGTGGTTGAAGTCTAGCTGTCTTCGGCGTCCCCATCAGAGTCGCCACTGCGGGCACCCCGAGCGAGCGGTCGGGGCTCGAGGTCACCCTCTTTTGTGTGTTATTGTTTGTTTGTGTTCTTGGTGGAGTGTTTTGGATGTAGTTGGATGGCGATGTAAGGGTGGGTTTTACCTCTGGTGTGATATCCTTCCCGGTTCGACATTTTTGAGTGTTTAGAGTCGCCACCCGCTCGGTCAAGCTTGAGACAGAAACCTGTATAGGCTCGTATGTCCTTGTGTGTGTGTCCAGAGATTCGTGTGATGGGTTCGGGATCTAAGTTACGATGGAGGAAGGGGTTGAGACAACCTATCACCCCCCATTACCCCTATCGGGTCTTCTCACCAATACCAAATGACCGTAGTAGTTTCCCAAATATGAAGACAAGTAGTTCCAAGCAAGTATATATATAGATGTATGTGTACATATGTGTGTATGTGGAATATAGGGATTAGATCCCTTTGGCTTAGTGCCGGAAGGAACCTGCTGCCTACATATCCTGAGGGGTTTGGGAATCAAAGCCAACGTAGTTCGTACCCCGAACTTCTGAGAGTAGGGTAAAGAGTAGACATATGAGGTTCGTTACGCCTCATTTTTGAAAGGTTTTGTATTGTTTTGAGAAAAGGGCGTGATATAACAGAAAAGCTTTCTGTGAAAAGAGTAGCCTTTTGGGTGTATCTAGAATAGAGGGGGTTGGATTTAACCACTGGAACCTCATGTCTAGAATTAACCCAAGGAAGGCGTTATTTTGTTAAGAAAGGGCTTTGAGCTGCTATTGGAAAGTTGTATTGGATAACAGGAAGGTTTTGTAAGAGGAGTCGTATTTTTGACGAGACCTTGGGTTTAGTTCCTGGCTGTGAAGCCGTCCGGCCATCGTTAAACCTATCAAGGGATTATGAGCCCTGCGCAAGGTATCCGGCGAATCGGAAAAGAAACTAGTCCTAGATATATGTACCCTATTCCCTATGCTCGGGAAGTTCGGGGTTAGCATAGACATGCGAGATGAGGAGTTTCAAGCAAGAAAGCAGTAAAACACTTAGGCAAGCAGGAAAATAAGGGGGGGAATCAGGCGCCGGTTGTGGTCTAGGTGGGGTCGAGGAAGGGGAGACCCTTCGCCCGTTGACCACCTAGACCCTGTGGCCTTAGACATGGGGGGTGTTCCGTCCCATAGGGGGACGAAATGGGGACTTATCACTACGAAAAGCAAAGGAAAGCAGAAAGTAATTAAATGCTGAAAAGGCTAAAAGGAGACTCACCCTCGTAGTCTTATCTTCACTTCACTACATTCCTAGTTGTTGCTTCCCCCCTCGAGCTCAGGAGCACGATCGCAGGGACCAGACAGAACTTCGACTCGGGACTGAAATCCGAACACTCTATTGAGCAGAGTGCCAGACCTCCTTTCGGTTTTAGGGGTTAGGAATATGGAATTCCTAACCTAAAATCGAGAACGAGACTGAAAAGGGACCAGAGTGGACCGGGCTAAGGAAGCCTAGTCCTCTCTTTTAGAATTTCTAGGGCGAGTACTCGAATCTTAGAAGGAGAGTAATGAATGAGCAAGCAATTGAATGAGGGAGGGCCTCATTAAATAGGGGTGAAAATGGTGCAAAAAATGCAAGTTAGGGCTGCAAAACCCGTATGCAAAGTTAGGGCAACACCAGGGGAGATTGACTGGCCGGCCAGGCTGGTGCGCCTGGCCATGACCGACCGACCGGCTGGTGGGATCAGCCAGAGGGGAAGTTCGCAAGCCGGTCGGCCCGCGAGGTAGTGATGGCCGGCCGGTCGTGTTGGGCCGAGCCAGGGTTTGCGCGCTTGTCCTAGTTTTTCGGTGTTTTCTCCTTCGTTTCACGTCTGATTTGGGTGATTCGAAGACCAAAATGCTCCTATCGCGATGTTCTATCGTAATATTGCATCGAATTTAGGATTTGACAAATATATGGAAGGGTAGAGAGGCAATTGGGGGCTACTGAGGGTATGTCACGGGATATGGACCCTAGGGCTTGACTCTCGGGGATCGTCTGAGCATCCGGAGTCTGCCTAATGTCTGGCGGGACTGAGTTATCAATTCTGTAAAATGTCGTCGTGTGACAAGGTGCAAAATTGAGGTGTTCACACTTCCCTTCAACAACTTCATCAATCTCTTCTTCACCATTCCCTTCATCAAGCTCTTCTTCATTCTTCTTTTCATTCACATTATCAATTGGAACCTGGTTTAGCTGGACAATATTACCAACAACAGGCTCATAAGAAGCCTTAACATATATTTCTAATTCTTGTTGCATAGCAGAACAGTGCATAGCAAACCTCTTCATCTCTCTGTCATCTAGGATCAACTTGAATCCCCAATCATTAGGATCCCCTCTCCTATTGTAAATTCCGACATGGGTAGTTTTCACATGATAAGTTCTTTGTGTGCTCAACCCTTGAAAGTTGTCACACCATGCATCCAAGTTCAATTTGCAGAAATCCTTAGCCTCACAATAATCCAGCTTCTTCTTAACACCACCAATATAAGCAGCAACAGGGCTAATTTGAAAAGTTTTCCCAAAATACATTGCCACAGTAAAGGATGTAGTGTTTGGGTCTGCAAATAAATTAATATTAAAATTTTATTTTATTCAACCCAAACAATAAAAGTTTAAAAAAAAAAATACAATGGGGACCATTGTCTTCAATGTACCAACCAAGTAGGTTCACATTCAATATAAAACAACCCCACTACCACCATTAAAGTTGTACTTCTACATAAAGTAGTCAAATATGGCATCTTATAACAATTTCACACTTAAAAAACTCAGAAAAAGTAGCTAAACAACAAAAAAAATGACTTACTGTATTTGGGGGGTGGCAAATCAATGTGGCGGTCTTTCCTAAGGAAAGCCATCCTGTTGCGACTTAGGGAAACAATGCAGCTCCAATTTTTCTTCCTCTTCTAGTTATTTATCAACATAAATCACTTGAGGAAGAACAAGAGACACAACAATAGCTAGGGTTCTTTGGTCTGAAAGTTGGGTGAATTTTTGCTTTGGGTGAAAGTTGTCTGAATCTTTTAAGTGAAAGAGGTAAATCGTATTTAGGTTTTGTTTTGTAGGACAATCTTTTTTTTTTTAACAAAATCATATTTAGTTAAATCGTAGTTAGATATTATTCAAAATAAAAAAAACATTTTTAGAATTATTTAAATCACTATTTACACAATTGGCAATTTCTGAAATTTTTATTAAAAGAAAAGCCTACTTGTAATATATACTTGGCCATATAGACTGTCACGTGGAAGATCATCACCGGAGACTCGCACACTTGTCGCACGTGTGAAAATCCGGCGATAATTTAGGGTTCTGGCAATCCCAGGACCAAAATTGTAACTTTTTGGGATATACGGGACTAAAACTGCAAAATCAAATACCTTAATTAGGACCAAAAATATGAAAAGTCACTAGTTACACGACTAAAAATGCAATTTGGCCTACATAATACCTCCTAAAAAACCTTACAAATACCTCCTCAGGGGTATGTGTAAGGTTACAAGATTTCAATGAGTTCTTCGTAAACGGCGTGACCTTAGGAGAATTTTGATAACTTACCATACTTTATGACTCAGTTACTTATATTCAATTTAATATTAAATGAAAATTTTTGATTTTATAATACATTTATGACTCTATGAGGGGGGTCAATTGAGCAATTATCACATGAAAATTAGACACAATACCTATATATATATATGTGTGTGTGTGTGTGTGTAAAAATTCCAGAAGTTGAGGAGGGTCAATTGCACCCTGTAACGACCTAAAATTTTGGAATAATTATTCGACCCCTCGTTGAATTTTAAATGAAAAGATTAGCTTTGTTAGCTAATTTTATTTTATTTTCAAATCTTTATTCTCTCAAAATTACCTTTTCACCCTTTGAATTTCATTTCATCTCATTCGAACTCCACACCCTCTTTCCTCACTTGCACCCCCTTGTGCACACTCTTGAATACTTTGCACGCTCTTGGACACACTCACCCACACCCCCCAAAACCGAGAGAGAGACAGAGAAGAAGGAGAAAGGAATAGGAAGAAAAGAGAAGGAAGGAGGAAGAAGAGGGAAAAGCTCACCCCGAACCCGTCGTTCGATCGCCCGAAATTCCGAGAACACCTCGACGATCCTCGTCCGATTCTCTACCGGTAACCTTCTTCCACATTTCCATTTCAGCCATTAAATCTCGTTATATGCTAGCTTTTGTAGAAATTGTTTATTTTTGCAATTTGATGGGTTTGTATGATTTAGTTCACCATTTTTCGTGTTGTTCGGATTAAATGATAACCCTTAATGTGCTTAATGCATGAGTGGAATTTTAATTGTTGATTTTAGCTCTAGAATCCGCCATGAATGATTTTGTGTTGAAACCCTCGTGACATACCTGAAAATCGTGATTCTGCACCTGAAAGTGGAACCGCATGGGCTTACGCATGGTTTTGGCAAGCCGGTGCGCTCCCTTTAACGTCTGCACCGGCCTGCGCACCCTGGTGCGTAAGTCAGTGCGCAAGCCTTTCAGCCTGCACGGTCTTGAGGTTGTCTTCAAGTCCGTGCTTAGCCCAATGCCCGAGCCCGTGCGTATGCCTTAACCATTTTTCAGACCTGTTTCCTTAATTGCTCACGGCAATTTGGTCAAATGGCTAAAAATAAAAGTTGACTTTTTGCATACGACCTCCTAAAATCGAGCCGATTTCACCTATAGCTTCCATATGATTCAAGAATTAATATTTTGCAATGTTTTCAAAATTTTGGCCTCGTTCGGGCCTTGAATAGTGCATTTTTCATTTATGACTTTTTTCCTAATTTTTGAATGTTGTCCGAATGATCCGAAATTTGCATGAGTGCTTCTTTACATTATATTATGCATGAATGTGAAGTTAGAATTTCAATTGAGCATGTTTAGCACCTTTAATTGTATACATTCCGTTTAATTGATCTAATTGCATTTTACTTGTAATTTTAATTGCTAAGTGATTTTATTTGGCCTTTCATGTATTGTAACTTCCTGAGAGTCATGTGTCGTGTCTTGTCTTGATTGGTTTTATCGTCTGTCAGTTTCAGGCCGTTCTCTCAAGGATTTTCTTAAATTGTCTCGTCTTTCCCCGTGCTTCCAGGTGAGGGTTTTAAAATATTTTCACTGGAGTAAGAATCCTTTTATTCATTGCGAAATAACTACCCGTACGTGCCCATAATGATTTGTTTCCTCATTCTCGTATATCCTAATAGATATTTAATTATATCTTCATGATTTTTGAATAAATCGTTTGATATCAACTTATACCTATAAGTACCTCTAAACCGTTATGTTTTCAAAGGCAAGTAAACTCTTTCGTTTCAAATGTGGCACTTTGACTTTGGTTGGGTCTATAAGGGAAGTCGTTAGGGGAGTCCGTCAGCACACCCCGACACGTATGAACTTATGGTCACCCCCCCTTGTCGTCACACACTTGCTTAAATGCCCGTTTGGCACTCAACTTATAATGTTTCTTGAAATGCGAGCAAATTAATGGACTTTTCTTGGGGCTCGGGAGGATATGCAGAGGTCTCACCTGGGGACGAGCGTCCAGGGTGTTTCTCGAGGTACTACTCCCAAAACTAAGCGTCAATCGTGGTCTGTCAGGAGTTGGCAACCATGGTTGGGAGCGATGGTGGGTGATGCATTCGTTGCACACTTTCCTGAAATTACATTTCCTCGCCCATGGTCGCGCTATTAGGTTCTGACGCCGGAGATGGAGTATTTTCATGTCATGAAGGGGTTCTAAGGCGGAACAAGCCCATTCTCGCTGCGATATTAATTGCTCTTTATTATTGCCTTTATTATTATTATTGCTTATTGATTATTGTTACGCCAAGTTGAAGCACATTCCGGTTTTTCTCCATTTAGCATATGTACTTTCTATATATATATATATATATTAAACCCGGAAGCGTGGTTCGAACTTGCTCCAAATTATACCTTCACTGAGTATCCTTTATGCTCACCGCTCCTACCTTTGATTCTTATTTCAGGTCGACAGGTGGCGTTATCACCTTTCATGTCGATTGGCAACAGCGGGTCGTGAGGCTTGAGTTTCATGTCCATTGGTTATGTTGGTAGTGTCCAACAACAGTCTCTCATTTACTATTGAATCATGTCTCTTCATTTACGGAATTCCCATGTAGAATGATTATGGTATTGAACTGTTTTATAATTATCGTTGCCCCATGTGGCCTGGATTGTTGAAATGATAATTATTTTAGCTTCTGCACTCTGTTATTATTGTTGTTGTTATTAGGCCAGGGACGTTGTTGCCAGTATAGATTGAGTGCTTGTCGTTCGCCGGGATGACTTTTTGAATGGGGTACCTTTACCTTGTTTGAGAGTTCGTCTCGGTGCGGATGTGGTGTCCTTTCTCCTCCTACGGAAAGGGGCGCTACACACACCCTCAACTACATGTGGCTCCACCACTGTTATAGATTATGTGTTGTAAATTATTATATGTGTTTATTAACATGTTTAGCCCAGTGGATTTAGTGTTATATTAATTTATTGTTTGATTCCCGCGTGTTTCCCCAGTGATCTGCTATTTCTGTGCAAGCTTTCAAGCCTACACAGCATGTTGCACGCCGTGCAATGGGCCATGCATCCCTCCCCCTGTACGAGACGTTGCATGCCGTGCAGTGTACCATGTAGATGCCTTGTTGTGATTTTTCTCCATTTTTAGAAGTGAAGCTACGTTATCGTCACATCATGAATAGTGACTTTTCCCGTTTTACCTCGTTTTCGAATTCCGACTTCGCAAATAGATTCGTTAGGTCCTAAAACTTAATATTCCATAAAGTTTGGATTTTTCCTACTTCGTTTGACCGTCAATTCACACCTTTTTCGATTAGGACTTTTTAACCAATTTTTTGTTTATCGTCCATTCGATCCGGAATTCGCATGTGTGCTTTCTTATATTATTTTAAGCATGTCTAAGTGCTTTAATTGTATTTAAGCATGCCTTTACTCTTAAATTCAGTCATTTCGTTAATTATTATAATTACATTGCTAATTTATTATTTTTCCCTCGTAGGTTCATATACTTATGTATTTAACTACCTGGCTTTCCCTATTGTCTTTCTAACGTTAATATCGTTCTATTTGAATTGTCATGCGTCATTTGTGGTCTCGTGTCTTGCTTTTAGTATTATCTGTCATGATTTCATCCTTTAGGTCCTGTGTGTTACAGGTGGGACCAACGAGGGAGAAACTTGACTACCACTTGCTTCCTTCTGTATTGTCGAGCCATGGGTAAGGGTAAGGGTTTAAATATTTTCAACTGTAGTAAGAGCCCGTAATACTATTTGGGAACCAACTTATCGTCCTGCTTTTATTATTGCTTTAATGTTTTCATGCATTTTCTTATATCGTAGTAGATATTCAACTATTATCTTTATGACGTTAATCAAACCATTTTAATATCAAATTGTATACATATATATGCTTTCAAAATGTTTCCAACTAGACGCAAGGAAACCTATTTTGTTTTAAAAGGCGAACTTTGGTCTTTTGGCCTTGCAACTATAACCTTGTCTCAAACGACCCCTTTGTCTACCAAAATACAGTGTAATGATTTCGAAGCGAGAACTGTAATGATAATGTAATGTTGGGCCCGGGTTATACAAGAGGTGAGCCTGGAGACGAGCGTCTAGGGCATATCCCGATGTATATTCCACACCATGTTAGCTTAGGTCGGTCAGGAGGTTGGCTAGCCTAAGTTAAATGCGAGGGTGACATTGTAGTCTACACGCTTCCTTGGAAATTAAGTTATTGGGTGACGTTGTAACGCCCCGAAAATCCGAATTATTATATGGTACGTCCGAATCGAATATTTGCGCAATTTATTATTTTATTTAATATTTATTATGTAATTTTAGAACTTTTTCGTATATGAATGAATTTCTGTATTTAAATTACAAATTGTCAATGTGCGTTTAATAATATGAATTTTGACTGTAATTACATGTTATTTGGACAACGTGAGTTTTCGAACTTATTTTGCAAAATTACGACTTTGCCCCTTCGATTTCTAAACCTTAGTCAAAATTTGACTAAGTCAATCTGTCTCCCTCTCTATTCCATTCACGCGCAAACAGAAAAAGGAGAAGAAAGAAAAAGAGAGAAAAAGAGAAGGAAGAAGAAAGAGATTTCATCGATCGTTCCGACTCCATTTCCCGACGGATTTTCGAGCCGTTTACGTCTACGAACTCCTCGCGATCTCATCTACGAGTAAGCTCTCACAAAAATTTTCATTTAATGCCTTCATTGCTTCGATTTTCGGATTTTTGAATATAGTTGAATAATTTAGGTTTTATATGATTTTGATAGAAATTGTGGATGGATTTTCGTGTTTATTGTTTCTACATGTAGATTGTAGATCATTATATGTGAGAATTAGGGTTTGATTTGCATCTTTTAGTGATTCATTGTTGGATTAGGGTTTGATTTTCGCGTATGATTTACTGTCTGCGAGTTTCTGCTCAATTTGGTCGCACACGGCCTGGTGCACACGGCCTGAGGCCGTGTGCATGAGACCGTGCGCGTGGGTGAATCGCACACGGGCTGTGCACACGGCCTTGAGGCCATGCGCGTTTCTTTATTGTGCACGGCCTCGGCACACGGCCGTGCACAAGGCCGTGTGGATCTGGGAACAGCCCCTGACCTTCTGTAAGTCAGGGGCGAATTTGGCCTACGGGTCCCGCTTCGGATCGTCTTTTCTGCATTCTTTCTTCGCTCGTGTATTCGATATATATGATATAGATAGGAATTGCATGATTTATGAATTTACAACATGTTCGGGTATATGAATAGTGCGTTTTAAGTTTTCGTTAAATTTTCTAACTTTTGCATGTGAAGTCCGATTTTCCCGAAATTCGAATGCATACTCCTTTATGATAATTTAAGCATGTCCGTAAAGTTTCGTTACATTTGGACTTGAGTTACATTTTTAAATGCATGAATTACTCTGTTTTCGTTCGATAATTTGAACTTAAGTGATTAATTTATTTGTTTAACGTGCTCCTATGTGTTTTAATACTTTCGTATAAGCCGTGCGTCGTTGTTAGTCTTAATTGGTTGTGTCTTGGGTTTTGCAGACGTTACTCCCGTGGAGTAGCGCCCGTTCTTGCTCTTTTTGCTCATCTTTTGCATAGCCAGGTGAGGCTTTCCGTTTCTCTTTCCAGTATTATTATGTATATATATAAATAAGCCTCTCCCGATATAAGCCACGTTTATGTTTTGTTTTCACACCATTTATATATATATACTTAATAGATATTTATGATTATTATGTTCATTTGATTTATCGAAAATGATTTGATATGAAAAGTACTACGTATAGACTTTGAAATGTTTACGAAAGAGACATGTAAAACCTTTTGTTTTCTAAGGCGAACTTTGGCCTTCGGCCTCGCATATGACATGTCTCGAAAGGTCTTTTGACCAACCCGAAATGATTTGAAAAGCGAGTTATGATATGTATGCATGTTTGTTTGGGCCCGGAGTACGAGCGATAGGACGAAGTCGGTAGACGTCGGGTCTACGGCGTAAATCCTATGGTTTCCTCCATTTGGGAGCTCGGGGTGAGTACCTAAGTTATTCCCGTTAGTTACGAGTAGTTCGGATTTAGCGGTCCGTCTACATTGGAGGCATAAGGGTGGTTTCCGATTTTTATGTTTGGATATTGGAGTTAAGGGCTCGACTCGCCGAGTCATATGATATGTTATGTTTTATGTTAAATCACCACCCGATTACGAAAACCTTTCTTTTATGTTGATTTCTTTTAAGTTTAAAAATGGTGATTTATTTCCGATTTATTATATACATTATTATTCCCTCTTCACATAGTCGTTTGACTAACCCCCTCTGTTTTACCCCTGTACTGGTTTCAGGATACTAGGCGGGATCTGCGTCGTCGTCGTCGCGTCTTAGAGTTACATTATTTTTGCTCATGTATAACTCTTTCCCGTATGTCTTTCATTTTTATGTTTTACGATATTAGGATTTAATTAGTTTGTATTCGGGATTATGTATAAATATTGAACCCGTTATTATATAATTATCGGGATATTGTATCGAACCCGTTTGTTATTTAATTATGGAATTTCGTTAGCCTTGGTGGGCTTTACTACTTGTGTAATTATTTATGTTTTAAATGTTTCGTTATTTTCGCTTCCGCACTTCTGTCCTTTCATTATTTTGAAATCCCCGCCTAGTTATTGAGTACATGCTTGTCGTTCGCCGGGTTTCGGTTCGGGTCGGATCCCATTTCGGTTCCGGGTCGGGACTCGGTGCGGGGCGTGCGTTACCCGTTTGGGGCGCCCGCTACAGTTGGTATCAGAGCTCTTTGGTCCAATGGCCTAGGCTCTGAAGTGTCGTGTTTTGTCGTGTCTGTCTAGGTCGTACGGCTTCAGATTATGTGATTGTGACAACGTGATTACGTGAATTTAACTTCTCTACGTGTTACGGCTTTTCATAATCACTTATCATCATGCATGTTTGGTATTGAATTTTGCAGAATGCCTCCTCGTCGTGAACCGCCAGGTCCGCCTCCAGGTGTTCCGACACCAGCACAATTCATGGAAGCCTTAGGGCAGTTTATGGTTCATACCAACAGAGCTGCGCCACCACCTGCCCCCGAGAATGATATGGGAAGGTTTCTTAAGCTCAACCCTCCGCAGTTCGAGGGTGCACCTGATGATGTTATCGCCGAGGCTTGGATATCGGCGATGGAGAAGAGATTCCGAGTAATGGAGTGTCCGGATCCTAAGAGGGTCGAGTTAGCAGTGTATCAGATGATAGGAGCTGCTCAGGATTGGTGGGCCCATATCGAACAGAGATGGCAGCGAGAGCACGTGGTCCCGACTTGGGATCCGTTCTTGGTTGAGTTTCGGGCCAAGTATATTCCGTTGGTGGTCCGACAACGACGTGAGCGAGAGTTCCTGGCTCTCAAGCAGGGTACTTCTACCGTTGACCAGTACAAGGCTCATTTCTCCAGGCTTATCATTCACTGCTCGTATATGGTTGACGACGAACAGAGGAAGACTCGACAGTTCATTGAGGGATTGTCGAATGAGATTCGTATGCATATGCTCGGGAACAGACTCCAGTACTACACCGAGGCAGTCGAGACGACCCTTTCTATAGAGTCCGATCTTCGACAGATGAGACCGACATTAGCACCTGCCCCTGCAGCCGCCAAGAGTTTTGCTTCTGGTTCGAAGAGGCCATTTATTCCGTCTGGGTCCTCTTCTGGGAAGAAGCCATTCAGGAGCGACGTTCAGCCTGCTCCTCCCCGACCTCAGCTTGCTCCTTCTCGATCTCAGGGATTTCCACGGCTAGTATGTGGATTTTGTCAGGGCCCACATTTAGAGGCCAAGTGTTCGAGGAAGAATAGTCTTTGCTACGGTTGTGGTAGCGCCGATCATCGGATAGGTGAATGCCCGAAGAGGAGACCGGTACAACTGGGAGCCGCTCAGCCTCAGGCATATGCTCGTGTTTATGCCTTGGAAGGCGATGCAGAGGATGCTATTGCAGATCCGACTGACGTGGTGGAAGGTACTATATATATAAATGGCATCCCCATACATGCATTATACGACTCGGGTGCTTCCCACTCATTTATTGCGCCTGCTGTTTCCTTATCTGTGCATGCGCCTGTTTCCTTGCTTGATTATGTGTTAGTGGTTGGTTCGCCATTGGGTTCGAAGGTTATTGCGAACCGAGCACTTAAGCGTTGTCCGATTATCATCGAGGGTATCGAATACCCGGCAGATTTGGTTGAGTTACCGATGAAGAAATATGGGGTTATTCTCGGAATGGATTGGTTGTACGAGCATCGGGCGAAGGTTGATTGTTTCGAGAAGAAGGTTATTCTGGGTTCTAATGAGGTTAAGGGTTTCCGATCAGGAGAAGGTCCGTATATTTCAATGATGGAAGCCAAGAAGCTCGTTCAGAAAGAAGAAGCGACATGCTTTATAGCACACATTCTCAACCGCCCGAAGGACCAGACGAAGATCGAAGAAACGTCCGTGGTCAATGAATTCGTCGACGTGTTTCCCGAGAATTTGGAATTCTTGCCACCGGATCGGGATATAGAGTTCGTGATTGATCTAGTTCTGGGAGCCGAGTCTTATTCGAAGTCGCCGTACCGAATGGCTCCTGCCGAGTTGAAAGAATTGAAGAACCAACTCGATGAACTTCTTTCTATTGGATATATCCGACCGAGTGCCTCGCCTTGGGGTGCTCCAGTCTTGTTCGTAAAGAAGAAGGACGGTACACTTCGCATGTGTATCGATTACCGAGAATTGAACAGGATGACAGTGAAGAATAAGTATCCTCTACCGCACATCGAGGAATTGTTCGACTTGTTACAAGGATCGAGGGTTTATTCCAAGCTCGATCTCAGACAGGGATATTACCAGCTCCGTATCCGATCAGACGATATCCCGAAGACAGCTTTCAACACCCGATACGGACATTTCGAGTTTGTGGTCATGCCGTTTGGACTTACGAATGCCCCAGCAGCTTTTATGGACATGATGCACAGAATTTTCCGTCCGTACCTCGACAAGTTTGTCGTTATTTTCATTGACGACATCTTAGTGTTCTCGAAGTCCGAAGAAGAACACGCTGAACACCTCCGGATCGTGCTCCAAGCTTTGAGAGAGCACCAATTATTCGCTAAGTTCAGCAAATGCGAATTCTGGATTGACCGAGTGACCTTCCTAGGTCATGTCATATCCGGAACGGGAATCGAGGTAGATCCTTCGAAGATTGAGACAGTGTTGGATTGGGAGAGACCTAAGACTCCTACAGAGATCCGTAGTTTCTTGGGTTTAGCAGGATACTACAGACGTTTCGTCAAGGATTTCTCTAAACTTGCAGGTCCGTTAACAGCATTGACGAAGAAAGAAGCTAAGTTTGAGTGGTCAGCCAAATGAGAAGAGATTGACCACAGCCCCAGTATTGACCCTGCCCGAGGGTTCTGAAGGATTTTTCGTGTATGCAGATGCGTCACACGAAGGGTTAGGTTGTGTGTTAATGCAGAATGGGAAAGTTATAGCTTATGCATCGAGGAAGCTAAAGCCAGCTGAAGAGAACTATCCCACTCACGACCTTGAGCTAGCCGCCGTGGTATTTGCATTATTGAAATGGCGTCATTACCTCTACGGCATCACGCTCGACAAGTTTGTCGTTATTTTCATTGACGACATCTTAGTGTTCTCGAAGTCCGAAGAAGAACACGCTGAAAACCTCCGGATCGTGCTCCAAGCTTTGAGAGAGCACCAATTATTCGCTAAGTTCAGCAAATGCGAATTCTGGATTGACCGAGTGACCTTCCTAGGTCATGTCATATCTGGAACGGGAATCGAGGTAGATCCTTCGAAGATTGAGACAGTGTTGGATTGGGAGAGACCTAAGACTCCTACAGAGATCCGTAGTTTCTTGGGTTTAGCAGGATACTACAGACGTTTCGTCAAGGATTTCTCTAAACTTGCAGGTCCGTTAACAGCATTGACGAAGAAAGAAGCTAAGTTTGAGTGGTCAGCCAAATGAGAAGAGATTGACCACAGCCCCAGTATTGACCCTGCCCGAGGGTTCTGAAGGATTTTTCGTGTATGCAGATGCGTCACACGAAGGGTTAGGTTGTGTGTTAATGCAGAATGGGAAAGTTATAGCTTATGCATCGAGGAAGCTAAAGCCAGCTGAAGAGAACTATCCCACTCACGACCTTGAGCTAGCCGCCGTGGTATTTGCATTATTGAAATGGCGTCATTACCTCTACGGCATCACGTTTGACATCTTCACAGATCATAAGAGCCTTCAGTACTTGTTTACTCAGAAGGAATTGAACAAACGACAGCGCCGTTGGATGGAATTATTTGAGGATTACGATTGAAAGATCCAGTATCATCCCGGAAAGGCGAATGTCGTAGCCGATGCACTAAGCCGGAAGGCAAGCATAGCCCAGCTAGAGGCTAAGTTAGAGGAAGTTCACATAAGTTCCCAGGCCCATGTTCACAGCATATCGATCCATTCAGAGTTGGGTCGAAAGATTCGAGATGTTCAAGCTACTGATGAGTGGACTCAGAGACAGATAGTTCACATCGCAGTTGATCCAGAGACTCAGTTTGGTGTGGACGACACAGGAATTCTCCACTACAAGTCCCGAGTTTGTGTTCCGGAGAGTCTGAGGAAAGAGATTCTCGATGAGGCTCACAACACACCTTACACAGTTCATCCAGGTGGAAGTAAGATGTATCGGGATCTGAAAGAATTATTTTGGTGGAGAGGTATGAAGAGAGACGTAGCTGATTACGTCAAGAGATGCTCAACTTATCAGCAAGTTAAAGTTGAACATCAAAGACCGGGAGGTTTGCTTGAGCCACTACCGATTCCTACGTGGAATTGGGAGGGTATTGCCATGGACTTTGTGTCTGGTTTGCCTAAAGTTAGAGGTGGCTACGATAGCATTTGGATGATTATCGATCGACTATCCAAGAGTGCTCATTTCCTACCGATCAACATGTCGTACAAAGTGGATAGGTTGGCAGAGATTTATCACCGAGAAATTGTCAAGCTTCATGGAATTCCGACTACGATAGTGTCTGATAGAGATGCTCGATTTACTTCCCGTTTGTGGCAGCAACTTCAAGAACGAATAGGAACGAAGCTGACTTTCAGTACAGCCGCGCATCCACAAACCGATGGTCAGTCAGAGAGGATGATCAGATATCTCTGTGATATGCTTCGAGCTTGTGCCCTGGATTTTCGTAACAATTGGCACGACCAGTTGCCTCTGATCGAGTTTGCCTACAATAACAGTCATCAGTCTACGATCGGAATGGCACCTTACGAAGCGTTGTATGGCAGAAAGTGTAGATCCCCGTTGTTTTGGGATCTCGAGGATTGGCGTTGGACGAAGGATGATAAGGAACGAGGAACTCCTCCAAAGTTTCTCCAAAATGCCATCGACCGTATCCAGATCATTCGGCAGAGAATGAAGGCAGCTCAGGATCGTCAGAAGAGCTATGCCGACACCCGTTGCCGACCGTTGGAATTTGAGGTTGGTGACAAAGTATTCCTTAAAGCTTCTCCTCGAAAGGGTTTCACCCGAATTGGAAAAGGAGGAAAGTTGAGCCCGAGATTTTTGGGCCCCTATGAGATTCTGGAAAGAATTGGGAACGCAGCGTACAGGTTAGACTTGCCGCCGAGTCTGACTGGGATTCACAACGTCTTTCATGTTTCCCAACTCCGAAAGTACTTCCCGAATGAGTCCGAGATCCTTCCTGTTGAGGAAATTGAGCTAGAGCCGGATTTGACCTTTGTTTCGAAGCCGGTGAAGATATTGGATAAGAAGACTCAAACTCTGCGCAACCGAGAGATTTCTCTTGTCAAAGTCCTTTGGAGAAATCAGACAACCGAAGAAGCTACATGGGAAACCAAGGACAAGATGCGCAAGTTTCATCCGGAATTATTTCAGCCGGACGAGTAGAATCTGGGGGCCAGATTCTCTTAAGGAGGGGTGATTGTAACGCCCCGAAAATCCGAATTATTATATGGTACGTCCGAATCGAATATTTGCGCAATTTATTATTTTATTTAATATTTATTATGTAATTTTAGAACTTTTTCGTATATGAATGAATTTCTGTATTTAAATTACAAATTGTCAATGTGCGTTTAATAATATGAATTTTGATTGTAATTACATGTTATTTGGACAACGTGAGTTTTCGAACTTCTTTTGCAAAATTACGACTTTGCCCCTTCGATTTCTAAACCTTAGTCAAAATTTAACTAAGTCAATCTCTCTCCCTCTCTATTCCATTCACGCACAAACAGAAAAAGGAGAAGAAAGAAAAAGAGAGAAAAAGAGAAGGAAGAAGAAAGAGATTCCAACGATCGTTCCGACTCCATTTCCCGATGGATTTTCAAGCCGTTTACGTCTACGAACTCCTCGCGATCTCATCTACGAGTAAACTCTCACAAAAATTTTCATTTAATTCCTTCATTGCTTCGATTTTCGGATTTTTGAATATAGTTGAATAATTTAGGTTTTATATGATTTTGATAGAAATTGTGGATGGATTTTCGTGTTTATTGTTTCTACGTGTAGCTTATGTATTGAAGATCATTATATGTGAGAATTAGGGTTTGATTTGCATGTTTTATTGATTAATTGTTGGATTAGGGTTTGATTTTCGCGTATGATTTACTGTCTGCGAGTTTCTGCTCAATTTGGTCGCACACGGCCTGGTGCACACGGCCTGAGGCCGTGTGCATGAGACCGTGCGCGTGGGTGAATCACACACGGGCTGTGCACACGGCCTTGAGGCCGTGCGCGTTTCTTGATTGTGCACGGCCTTGGCACACGGCCGTGCACAAGGCCGTGTGGATCCGGGAACAGCCCCTGACCTTCTGTAAGTCAGGGGCGAATTTGGCCTACAGGTCCCGCTTCGGCTCGTCTTTTCCGAATTCTTTCTTCGCTCGTGTATTCGATATATATGATATAGATAGGAATTGCATGATTTATGAATTTACAACATGTTCGGGTATATGAATAGTGCGTTTTAAGTTTTCGTTAAATTTTCTAACTTTTGCATGTGAAGTCCGATTTTCCCGAAATTCGAATGCATACTCCTTTATGATAATTTAAGCATGTTCATAAAGTTTCGTTACATTTGGACTTGATTTACATTTCTAAATGCATGAATTACTCTGTTTTCGTTCGATAATTTGAACTTAAGTGATTAATTTATTTGTTTAACGTGCTCCTATGTGTTTTAATACTTTCGTATAAGCCGTGCGTCGTTGTTACTCTTAATTGGTTGTGTCTTGGGTTTTGCAGACGATACGCCCGTGGAGTAGCGCCCGTTCTTGCTCTTTTTGCTCATCTTTTGCATAGCTAGGTGAGGCTTTCCGTTTCTGTTTCCAGTATTATTATGTATATATATAAATAAGCCTCTCCGATATAAGCCACGTTTATGTTTTGTTTTCACACCGTTTATATATATATACTTAATAGATATTTATGATTATTATGTTCATTTGATTTATCGAAAATGATTTGATATGAAAAGTACTACGTATAGACTTTGAAATGTTTACGAAAGAGACATGTAAAACCTTTTGTTTTCTAAGGCGAACTTTGGCCTTCGGCCTCGCATATGACATGTCTCGAAAGGTCTTTTGACCAACCCGGAATGATTTGAAAAGCGAGTTATGATATGTATGCATGTTTGTTTGGGCCCGAAGTAAGAGCGATAGGACGAAGTCGGTAGACGTCGGGTCTACGGCATAAATCCTATGGTTTCCTCCATTTGGGAGCTCGGGGTGAGGCTGGAGTGGCAGCCCTTTGAGTACCTGAGTTATTCCCGTCAGTTACGAGTAGTTCGGATTTAGCGGTCCGTCTACATTGGAGGCATAAGGGTGGTTTCCGGTTTTTATGTTTGGATATTGGAGTTAAGGGCTCGACTCGCCGAGTCATATGATATGTTATGTTTTATGTTAAATCACCACCCGATTACGAAAACCTTTCTTTTATGTTGATTTCTTTTAAGTTTAAAAATGGTGATTTATTTCCGATTTATTATATACATTATTATTCCCTCCTCACTTAGTCGTTTGACTAACCCCCTCTATTTTACCCCTGTACTGGTTTCAGGATACTAGGCGGGATCTGCGTCGTCGTCGTCGCGTCTTAGAGTTACAGTATTTTTGCTCATGTATAACTCTTTCCCGTATGGCTTTCATTTTTATGTTTTACGATATTAGGATTTAATTAGTTTGTATTCGGGATTATGTATAAATATTGAACCCGTTATTATATAATTATCGGGATATTGTATCGAACCCGTTTGTTATTTAATTATGGAATTTCATTAGCCTTGGTGGGCTTTACTACTTGTGTAATTATTTATGTTTTAAATGTTTTGTTATTTTCGCTTCCGCACTTATGTCCTTTCATTTTTTGAAATCCCCGCCTAGTTATTGAGTAAATGCTTGCCGTTCGCCGGGTTTCGGTTCGGGTCGGATCCCATTTCGGTTCCGGGTCGGGACTCGGTGCGGGGCGTGCGTTACCCGTTTGGGGCGCCCGCTACAGACGTAGTGTTTCACACGTTTCCAGATAAATTCCGTAATGATCAATGATTGGGTGGTGGAGTATTTTATTGTATATGGTTGGGAGTCATAAGGAGAGGATCCGTGCTCGCCGGGACATATAATGAATGAATGAATGATTTACTGCTTTAATTACTTAGTCGAGTTACAATGCCGTCCTTAATCATTTATTTACAGCTGTTAGAACTATATATTATCAACTGTCAACGGGTTGTAAATCGACTAAGACTCCTTTTAAACTGATTGGCTTAACTATGTGCAAATGATTTTCCAAGGATCTGTTCGTCAATCTTTTAACTGTTTTAAAGTAAGCTGAACTTAAGTGTTGCTTTGTCATATAGTTTTACAACTTATATTACTTCTATCATTTTCTAAAATGAGCAACATTCAACCATTTTGGTTTCAAACAATAAACGACAAACTGTGATCAATATGTATATTATATAACGCATTGTTGAGTATCCTTTATACTCACCCCTTCTATTCTGATTCTTGCTTCAGGTAGACAGATGGTGGAGTGACCTATCTTGTCAGTTCGGCATCAGCAGGTCTAGATAGGCTCAGTCCGTGCTGTCTAGTTTGTCTGTCAGTGGCCCCAACAACCGTCGTGTCTTGATTTGCTATCTTTATTCTATCTCTCTATCTTTTACTGCTTTATTTTACTTGATGTAACTTATGTGCCCCTGTTGTAGGATAGTTGAAGATATTAGGGTTATACAGGGTAGGTAGTTGAGCCATGGATGGCACTATCTGAATATTTGTATTTATATTTGCCAATATTTTATGAAACTACTTAAGCCTCGTAGGCTTTTATCTTAATTGATCTGCAAATTGATTTATTGCTTCCGCTTCTATTGCTACTCTGTCTTGGTTGTTGTTGGGGCATTGTCGCTGTTGTTCGTGTTGATTGATTGACTGCCGTTCGCCGGAGTGGATTTTTGAGTGGAGGCCCCGCGCTGATGCTCAGGGGTCCACTTCGGTGCAGATGTTGCGTTCCTTCTTTAGGGGGCGCTAAAAGTCTACTTTCGAGATAAATCGAGTACGATTAGAAGAGGAGCTGACAACTACACAAGAGGAATTGGAGAGTACAAAGGCTGAGTTAGCTCAGAAAAAAATGACTATTGAAGCCGTGGTGAAATGTGTTGAAAAGATGACAGGGAAAAGTTTTTCTGAAATTATTAGTCAACCTGATTGGTAAGTGTTTTTATATCTAAGTTTATTTTAATAGAAGTTTGGCATTATTATAAATTACTTTCCTTTTATTATGTAAATGTTTTCTTTTTTGTTACTAAGATGGAAGTTAGTTGATTATATAAATTAAATATTTTGGTTAATTATACTATATTTCTTTAATGCATATCCAATGTGAAGTTGGGAGTCGTTTAATGGACTATCTTTTTATTTATTATTATTTTGGTTTGTTTATTGGATTATGAGAAAGGTTATTTAAATGTGTTAGGACGCACATGACACTTAGTTGCTACTTTATATTGTTATGTTTCAGGATTCTCTTTTGTGTTTACACTATAATTGATTTAGATATTGATTGAATTTTCTTTAATTTGTGTTTCTTATTTATATTGCAGAGTGCGTAGATCATATTGGAAATTGGAAATTTTTGCAAGAGCATATGTTTGGGTCTATATATGTTTTCCATTAGGCAAATACTTATTTATTAGTTGTCTTTGTTCCTTGAAGACACCCAAACTGAATGATTTTTATAATGATTAATTTTTAATGTTATTCCTATCGAAGCTACAATATATTGGCTTTCGTTTTCGGTTTTTGAGCTTTAGGCATTTTTTGTTAGATTTAGCTTTTCAAGTGAGATTGTAAACAAAAAAGTTTATACTTAATTTTGATTTTTTTTTTTGGAAAAATATTGAAAGTAAAATGTGTATATTTCAGTAGTAAGATACTAAAAATTTACTAATTTAATTAATTAAAGGTACTGAAATATGAAATTATCAAATAATAATTTTTTTATTAGGTAATTTCGTTCCTTAAAACGAAAATATGTTTTGAATTATAAATTAAATTATAAGAATTAATTATTATATGAATAAATCTTTTAAGCTAATTTGAACTATATGGACAGAATCTAAAGAATTATCTTAAATTTTTTCTAAAATACTTATAGACAAATTCTTTTGTTGCTATGAATACTTCTTTAGCAATTATGCATATAATGTGGTTGCTATAAAGAAATCATGTAAATTTAGTAGCCAAATTAGTTGGTCGCTAATAGCTAATTTGAAATACTTGTAGTGACCTCTTAATATTTAGATGGTAAGTTGGTTGCTATTAGTTTTTTATGGCAACCAATAATGTTGTCGCTAAAACTGTTAAGTTTGGTCGTTATATTATTGTCCATGAATTTTAGGTTTTAGCAACCATTTATAGCCACCAAATATTGATTGGTCACTAAACAATATACGCCACTTACATATTGCAACCAAATGATTTTTGGCTGCAAAATATATACAATTAGCAACTAGTTTTGTGGTTGCTGAGAATTTGGTTGTTGTAACCAAATTTTCTTGTAGTGACGTACAAACCATAATCCTTTTCATTATATAAACCCTTGAGCAAACATGAAATATTCCAAACTGATCTCATTCAAATTACAAAACATACACTGCCACTGAAATAACACTCAAAAATCTTGGAAACAAAGGGAAGAAAGAAAAGAGAATGACAATCGAAGCAACTAAACGTGACTGATGTTTCGTAATGTATTTGATGGAAGTTTATCAATGCGTTATATCTGTCACTTTCCGGATCTGGGACATGACACGACAATGCTTTTGAGCTCAAAAGAACACAAAGACATCAAGATCAAATCAATAAATTACATGAATATATTATAGAAATCTCAAAGTTACAGCGAAAAGACGAATATTAAACTATACATAACCTAACATGATGAGACAACTTTAGTACTCTTCAGCCCCAGATTTAGCCCCCTTCAAATTCCTCTACATCTGTCTCTGCAAAATGTTAAGTTGGTGTGAGCGAACACATTGCCCAGTAAGTAATTTCTAACCTTCTATCAGATTTGAGCAAGTTACATAATAATATACTCATATAAACAGTGCATGCAATAACTCACTTTCGGTTCTCATTTTCAAACCTTAAAAACTTACAGGAAAAGCAAACATATCACTTAATCACATAATTACTTACTTAATCATGCTCGGGAACTCTTGGTTTCTTAATTGGCTAACTTGATCAAGTCATAACTTTAACCCTGTTAGGTGGGTCTTACTTTGCTACATTAACCCGTAGCGGGTCTTAGGCGCTATTTTAACCCCGTAGTGCACGGATCTTAGGTGCTTCTTTAACCCCGTAGTGGGTCTTAAACTTATGGAACTCATTCCTACCAATAGACAACTAATAATTCGAGCATGAACACATATCTTAATACATAACATATAAACAATCGAAAATCATACTTTTTCCTTTACATAACGAAATCATGGAAACTATCATGCTCGAATCCTATTTTATATAGGAAAATAATTTGAATAGAAAATCACATAATTTATAAAACATTTTACGAAATCATAGAAGGAAGAGACCACTTACTTTGGTTGGTTTACTTAACCTCTATCCCCAAGCTCACGAATCGTCAAGTCCTAATCTTGGTTCTATGAATCGTTAACAAATTTCTTGAAATCTCTTGCGGCCATCAACTCGACATCTTTGTGTCTTCCTTTTCTTTCTTTTTTAAGGCATGTTGTACTTGCATATGTAGTTTACTTATTTGATTCTCCAGTAATTAACCCTAATGAGAATTCCTTAACTTAGTATAACTCTTTACGTATCCACCATATTCATAATTTGAATAGAAAATCACATAATTTATAAAACATTTTATGAAATCATAGAAGGAAGAGACCACTTACTTTGGTTGGTTTACTTAACCTCTATCCCCAAGCTCACGAATCATCAAGTCCTAATCTTGGTTCTATGAATCGTTAACAAATTTCTTGAAGTCTCTCGCGGCCATCAACTCGACATCTTTGTGTCTTCCTTTTCTTTCTTTTTTAAGGCATGTTGAACTTGCATGTGTAGTTTACTTATTTGATTCTCCAGTAATTAACCCTAATGAGAATTCCTTAACTTAGTATAACTCTTTACGTATCCACCAAATTCACTTAAATATTTATCTAAATATTTATTTTTATTATTATCTTTTATTATCCGTGAAACTTATTTCAATTAGTCCATTAAATATTGAAATAAGTTTAATTAATTAACAATTAAACAAAATAACTAAAATGCAAAATTGCAAATGTGCATTGCATAAAGGGAAAACCAAATATTGCTCACATTCTAGGTCAGAATTAAAGAGAAATATTTCATTCCCAAAAGGAGAATTTAAGAGGAACTCTTCATTTTCTGAATCAGCTTCAACCATCACTTCTTCTGATCAATCTTCTAATTTTTAGGGAAATTTTTTTTACCTCCTGGACTTTCCTATTTTTTTGGAATTGACTCCTCAACTAAAATTTTCTATAAAATACATCCTAACCTTTACGGTTTAAACAATTACCTTCTCAGATAATATTCCATTGGAATTTTAGGGTTTCAGGCAACACGTGATTATTACTTGAATTTTCAGGGTTATTTTCGTGTAACGCCCCGTATTTTCATGGTATGTTTCGGTACGTTAATCGAATTAATTGTATTATTTGAATTATTTATAACTTTGTGAATTAAATGAATTATGTGATTTATATAGAGAATTGTGGGATTTTTAGATGAATTTCGGAAAATATCGCAGTGTTACCGGATTTTGAGCCAGTATTTTCTTTTCCCTATCTCTCTCTCACGTAACCCTCTCTACTCTCATTTTATACATTTCTCTCATCTTCACTCCTCTTCCTATTCAACTCTCCTAAAAACTAGGTTTTGATCCTGACTCACCTTTCATTTTTGGAGCTTCTCGTTAACCACCGAGCTTCTACATTGATCGAAGAACACATTGCTTCTACACTTTGTACCGTTGAAGTTCTTGAGCTCGTCCTTTTCCATATTTTCTCCATTTGAGGTATTTGAGCATTTCTTGTTTTTCATTGGTTTGAATTAATTTATATGTTGGGAATATTGGTTTAGATAATTACATGAGTATTATTTGAGCTTATTCAAGCATGCATGTTTGAGCTTAGAAGCACAAAAACTGCATTGTTACTATTTGAAGGTTTGGGTTTAATTGTAACTTGCGTTACAAGGATCTAAATACATGTTTTATTGAGGTTTTATTGCTATGTGATGATATTAAGTATTGAGGTTGAGTTTGGTGAAGTTTGGGGTTGAAAAACATGAGTTTTGATCAATTTTTGCTAAAATGCAGCGGAGAAGAAGCTATTCAGCAGCTCCACCACGACTGTGGTACTGATCACGGCCAGAGGCCGTGGTGGTCACCACGGGCGTGGTGACTCCACGCCCAGCAGGGCAACCCCACCACGGCCTAAGGCCGTGGAATGGCCTGGAAGTTCATTTTTGCTCCACTAACTCGTCCCGAGCCACAGTTTTTCTCGTTTATTTCACTCCCATCATTCTTAAAATGTTAAAACTAAGAAAATTTGAAAGTTTTGGAGCGATCGGACATGTTCGGGATGTGAATAGTCACAGGGGTAGTTTTTATAATTTTTCCAAACGTTTGATTTTTGTTACCCAAGCTTCTACATTACTCATATGCCTCTTATGCTTAATATCTCTTATAATTGAGCTTGTTTAAGTGCTTATATACTTGATTTCATCATTATAAGCATGTTTTACATTTGTTAAGCCGTTCATCCTAATTGGTATCGAGTTCGTCGAGTCGTGTCTTACCTCGAGGCCCTGTGTATTACAGGTGGAACCCAAGGGGATAAGGCGTAGTTCGTCGCGCCTTCCTTCTCTTTTTGGAGCCTCCGGGTGAGGTTTATCAAATGTTTTATAATTGGAGCTAGAATAAATCTTTGCGAAAATATTACATACCCCTCTCTTTATGATTTTATATATTTTCCTTCCATTTATATTTAAATTATGTATATTATTGAGATTTAAACAAATGGTTTTAATATCAAAATGGTATAACTATATTTATTGATCAAAATGGTTTTAAATTAGAGACAAGTAAACGTTTTGGCTTACTCGACGACATGATGAGAGAAATCCTAGGCCGTTACAGCTTGTCTCGAAAGACCCATTTGGTCAAATTGCTCCTTTGCTCGAGAAAGAGAAATGAGAACTAAGTGTTTTAAAAGCGAGTTGGATATTACACTATAACCCCTTGAGGACGCTTTTGGGAAAAAATTGAGCCCGGATTATATGATAGGTGGAGACCCGGAGACGTGCATCTAGGGTAAAGCCCATCCCATTGAAGAATTATCTATATAGATAGAATCCCATTGACGAATTATCTATTAAAAAACAAAAGGGTATTATTTATGGCTAGTCGGAGGTAGTCTGGCTTGAGTACTACTTACCAGTGTTATGAATTTCATTGTATAATGTCGTAATCAATTATGGTGAAATCTCGGGTTGCTCTTTGATAAGCCAAACGATGTATTGGAGATTTCATTATTTATTCTGAAATGGTTGTAGGAGTTATAATGAGATGGCCCATTCTCGCCGGTAATGAAATATTTTGAGACGTTTTATTATCATGTTTAGATTCACAAAACTTTTATGATTTGTAAAGAAAACTTATTCGCTATTAGATTCATTTTCTATCAAACCAAAGTGTGGATCTAAACAGGTTTTAAATATTACGTATATCCCCCTCACTGAGTTGTTTGGAACTCACACCTCTATGTTGGTTCTTGCTTCGGGTTTTGGTGTTCGACATTACATTGTCGCCAGTGGCAGCAGCGTCTAGATAGGCTCTCCTTGGTCATCTCGTGTCGGTCTTGTTTATATTTTGTCGATCGATATGAAGATTGGATATTTTTTATTTATATTTGATTATGTTATGATGATGTTGGAACACATGATGTTTTAAGATTATGTTTGCCCACTGATGAGGGATTAGATGAGTTGCGTTGGCATTGTTGATATATCCGTCTTGCTTATGTTATATTGCTTCCACTCTTATTTATCTGTCTTGTTGGGAGTGCCGTTGTTGCCAAGTTATAGAAACCCGTTGTCCAGGGTTGGTTTTCGGGTGGAGGTCCCTAGCCGTCACTCGGGGGGCAAAATATTATAATTTATTATAGATAAAAGTTGTCTTTTTAAATATGAATATTATTAATTACTTTTAGTAAAATAGTAGTTATTGGGTTAAAAATCTAAACTTATTTTTCCCTATTTGGATATTAAAACACCTAAAAATGGACGAGAAAACTTCATGTATGGCGAAAATAGACGTTAGCATTCACTAAAAAACAACATACCTTGCAGTGATAGGTTATTAGTGATAGAGAAAAGAAAAAATACGAAAAATAGATACTATCTTTATCGAATTAGCGATTTTGGGACACCAAGCAAAAAAGTTCGGTATCTCAAAAAAATTTTCAGTTCTAGAAAATAGAAAACCATCCTGAAAACCGCTTGTGCTCTGCACATGACCTCTGAAAACTACCCAGCTGGATTTAAGGGTGGTTTTCTATTTTCTGGCAAGAAAAATCCCGAAATTGCCAAATTTTTTGAGATATCGGACTTTTTTGCTAAGTAAAAAGTTGGTGTCTTAAAATCGCTAAGTCGACTGAGATAGTATTCCTTTTTTGTATTTTTCTCGATAGAGAAATTTCCATCCCAAATTTAAAATTTATGATGGATTTCTGATGGAATAGTGATGGATAAGAAGATAGAGGAAAAGTAAGTCTAATTTTTTATAAATTTTAAAGTAATTAGTGATGGACTTTATATCCCTCACAAATAAATCAGTGACCAGGCATATAGTAATAGATTTGTAAGGATTAAAGTCCGTCACATAATGCGTTTTGTGACGGATTTTGTTAAGTTTGTGACGAATATTTCTGTTAGTGAAGGGTTGTTGTCTTATAGTGTTTTCACCTATGAGAAAACTAACATTGTTTCTATCCGTATTGAAGGGACCGACATATAATTAAAAATAGAGAATTAATGTAAGATATTTAGGGTTTGTTATTATAAGAAGAGTTGTGCTCTAATTTTATCCATTTTTTCCCCTTATATTCTATTAGTTCCCTACTAAAAAGGTAAACACAATGTTATTTTTCCCTACAAATGAAAAGTCACCATTCAGGTGATCAGTCATCCTTGACATATATTTTTCATTACTATTTGAAAAATCGGATCCGTTAGTATGGAAACTACAATAAATACCTAATTGTATAGTGTATATGTAAATTGAGAAAACCCACCAATTTGATATCAAAACTATATATACTAGGATATAGTTACACTAAAAATGAGATTATCTTACATACCCAAAATATAAAAGATTTCACAGACACTCTAAGGTCACAAAAGGAAATTTGGATATAATAGGATTGATGAAATACGCAAAAAGAAGAGTTATATAAAAGCAAAAAACCAATTGTTTTTCTGGATATAGATATTGCCATTAGAGTCTTTTAACATAGTGATGGTACACTTAAATCAAGGTACTCTTCGAAATATCGTATCTTCAAATTTTAAAAAAAGGTACCATTATTGTTTTTGTAGCTACTAATTGATTCGGTATTTCTTGTTATGTGACGTCGTCAAGTGGTTCATGCATTAATAAAATAAAAATCCATGAGTATTAGATTCTTACAACTATTGTTTTCTCTTAGTAAAAGGAAAGAATCTAAATCAGCGGACAACACTATCAAACGTAATATCAGATTCCTTCAATACTTAACATATATTTATAGGAAAAAAACAAAAGCCAAATTATTCTTTTATAGCCATTTCTCAAGGAATCCTTAGTAGAAATTAAAGTGCTAAGAATATTTCATAGAGAAGTCAAAGCAACTAAGTTGGTAAATCTTTGGGAGAAATGTCATAGTACCCTTATATATCATGATCATACATGCACTAAATCAAATTCATGTAGTAGACTTCTCTAGCTAGCTAGGTTACTCCTACATTACCATAGTTGTAAACTTGTAATCAACAAGCAGTAATCATTTACACTATATATAGCCTTCTCAAATTACCACCCACACACACTATATATATACCATCAAAACAAGACTCAAAAATCTTGGAAACGGGAGATCGAAGAACGAGAAGAAAATGACCATCGTAGAAGCAGCAGACATGATCTTTCGTAGTGTCTTTCATGGAAACTTATCAATGAGCGAGAAGGACATTCAGCAAAGACCTTATCACAAAAATTGCAAATGTGCATTGCATAAATTGAAAGGCAAATGCTCTCATGTTGGGTCGTCACAAAGACGAGGAATATTATTGCATTTCCGAAAAGAGAAATTAGGAGGAACTGTTCCTTTGCTCTAGCAGCTTCAAATATCTCTTCTTCTCAATTTTTTTATGTTTAGAATTCGTCAACTAGAAATAGGGACATGCAATTGCATTGAGCAGAGTGCAAATGTAGAAAAGGTCAGCACTGAAAAGGAAAACTAGTTTTATTCTTTTCCATAGCTTTTAGATCTTCTTCTTCCACGTCCAGTCTCAATGTAACGAGGTACATTCCATTTAATGTACATTATGGTACTCAAGTACTCACTATAAATATATAGCATGCAGTCTGAGTGATTAATTTTCTTAGAATGCAGAAAATGCGGCAGTAATATAAGTTGCTAGCTAGTTGTGCAAACTTAAGAATTTGATTATGCTAAACTAACTTTTTACTATTCATTCTGTAGTTTAATTTAACTGATGAATTAAGTACTAACTGAAACAATAAAATTGTTTTCACTAAACTAATTCGAGAGTTTAGAAGGCAAATCAATTTTTCAATGCATAACATGCATCGTGCATCAATTTTGTCAACGAGTATCTTTTTTTAACCACCCAACTTATAAAAGATTTTAGAAAGAAAACAAACAAAGGAAGGAAGGACGTAACAAAAATCTGGTTATTTGGTCGTGAAATTTAAAGTAGAAATGCAACTTTAGTGTCATCAATTTTTATTCATTCATGATACACTCGTGAAAAAGGTAGAAACAAGAAAATCCAATAAAAATATTAAAAGAATAATATTGATGAGGTTGGTTTTTCGTATATGATCGGGAGTCGATCAATTGTCCTTGCTTGCCAGTTGAATTTGTAGAGGGAAAATGACCTCGACCTGAAACACACAAACACAGACGGGTTACTTGGCCGGAGGAGGTTGTTTTTGGCGTAGCACCTCCGATGCTCAAGTTAGTCTATTAATCTGAGAAGAGTTCCGATTGGGAAGGATGCGATCGGAGGAATTAAGAGAGCTTACCCATCATAATAAATAGGGAAAATTACACCAGGGTCCCCATTTTTTCGGGTATTTACATCTAGATCCAGAAGAATCATTTTATTACAAATTAGTCCAAAATTTCGTTGACCATTAGTCAACTTTGACGTTTCTGTTAAAAATTTAAAAAAATTATGAAATGACTAAATTACCCTTTGGACTGCATTGTAAAGTTGTCAAATTATCAGGACCCAAAATGTAAAAGTGGTGGCGCGCCACTCTCCGGTGACGGACACGGTCGAGCCGTACGATATTTCCAATCTACGCGTCATGGGTAAGCTGGTGGTGAAGTTGGATCGAAAATCCAACAGTCGGATCTTCGCTAATTTCAGATCTAAGAATTTAGAGTTTAAGTGAATTTTCGAACATTTGAACTGAAATTAAATTCGGTGTGGTTGTCGAATGGGAAAATGGACTTGGGGGATACGACGGTCTCGACGAGAGGATCGTCGTGGTATAAAGTGTCAACCACCTGGGTGGTGGCTCCGACAACGGTGGTGGCGGTGAGATATTTTACATTTAGGTCCTTATAGTTTGACAACTTTATAATGCAGTCCAAAGGGTAATTTAGTCCTTTCATAATTATTAATTTTTTTTTTAATTTTTAACGGAAATGTTAAGTTTGAGTAACAGTCAACAAAATTTTGGACTAATTGTAATAAATCGATTCTTCTGGACCCAAATGTAAATACCCCAAAAAATGGGAACTCAGGTGTAATTTTCCCTAATAAATATTGGGAGTATTTATAGTGAGTGATGACACAAAAAATACACATTGGGAAATGTGCAATTAATGCATGTCTGCAGGCATTTAATGCCTGAACAGTGATCTGTAGAGGACCAAGTACTGTCCGTAAAAGAGGGAATTTGGTGGGTCCAGGTCTGTCTAGTCCAAGGCATGAGCTTGGCGGCTGCATTAATGCGCCTAATTACGCGAACCTTCTACCTATAATTTGACGGTCAGGATTAACCGCTTGATGCGTTACGCCCGATGGCCAAGATTGCACAAAGGGTGATAACCCTCCCCCTTGTGTATTTAGAGTTTCGGTCAGTAGCTTTAGTGTGCTAGAAGTGATTATTTTGCTGAGCATTGCTAGATCTAGGCTAAGAGTAATGATATATGATTAAATGTTGAACTTTGTGTTGAGTATCGAGACCTAGGCTTAGTTTGAACTCGTTTTGTGTTCGGTTGAATATTGTTGACATTGATAATCCACCATGAGGAAGTTATGATATGATGCTTGAAGATTTTGAGAGCTTTTGGTAACTTAAAACTTGTTTTGAAAGCTAAAAATGAACTTTTGTAAAAGCTGTCAACTGTGTCAAAAATGAATTTCGAACCAAATTTGGGAGCACCTCTGGGACAAATCGTTTCGAACCAAGCCTTAACCCTTTACCACAATATTTTGAAATATTGTGAACAACCTTGTTGAAGAAAGTAATTTTAGAAAATCGCTTTTGAATCGACTTTTAGCTGCTACAAAAGTGTTTCAGCAAACTGTCGCAGAACTGCCCCCTGCGTGTAACCATTTTCAAAATAAAATATCTCTCTCGTTTTAAAATTTTTTTGTGCAAACTCAGCTACTTAAATGTTCTACATTCTAAGGGCTTTCCAACCATACCAACCTCACTTCTAAACTCCCACTGAGTTGTTCCCAGAAAGCCTGTAAAGTTTCCACTGTTTCAGGGACTGAAATGTAATGTTTCGGAAATGTTTGAAATGTTTTGAAAAATGCTTTGATAATAACAACTTGTACTTTTAACTTGTAACAATCTCTCATAATCCTCAAATGTGATAAAATGACTCCAAATGGTGAAGTTGAACCATAATATTAGTGTGCTTCGTATATGAGCTTGAATGTCTAATTGAGCCATAATAATTCTTAGCCTTATTTTACGTTTGAATAGAGAACTTAGATTAAGTTGATGAAACTTAGGTTTAACTTGTACGTGGATCTTAGGATTTAGTGCTTAAATGCTGTTAAGTGTTCATGTATTATGGATCAAAGCTTTGAACCCTTAAACCACTTCCTAAACCCTTAATTGATTTAGATATTGATTGAATTTTCTTTAATTTGTGTTTCTTATTTATATTTCAGAGTGCGTAGATCATATTGGAAATTGGAAATTTTTGCAAGAGCATATGTTTGGGTCTATATATGTTTTCCATTAGGCAAATACTTATTTATTAGTTGTCTTTGTTCCTTGAAGACACCCAAACTGAATGATTTTTATAATGATTAATTTTTAATGTTATTCCTATCGAAGCTACAATATATTGGCTTTCGTTTTCGGTTTTTGAGCTTTAGGCATTTTTTGTTAGATTTAGCTTTTCAAGTGAGATTGTAAACAAAAAAGTTTATACTTAATTTTGATTTTTTTTTTGGAAAAATATTGAAAGTAAAATGTGTATATTTTAGTAGTAAGATACTAAAAATTTACTAATTTAATTAATTAAAGGTAATTAAATATGAAATTATCAAATAATAATTTTTTATTAGGTAATTTCTTTCCTTAAAACGAAAATATTTTTGAATTATAAATTAAATTATAAGAATTAATTATTATATGAATACATCTTTTAAGCTAATTTGAACTATATGGACAGAATCTAAAGAATTATCTTAATTTTTTTCTAAAATACTTACAGACAAATTCTTTTGTTGCTATGAATACTTCTTTAGCAATTATGCATATAATGTGGTTGCTATAAAGAAATCATGTAAATTTAGTAGCCAAATTAGTTGGTCGCTAATAGCTAATTTGAAATACTTGTAGTGACCTCTTAATATTTAGATGGTAATTTGGTTGCTATTAGATTTTTATGGCAACCAATAAAGTTGTCGCTAAAACTGTTAAGTTTGGTTGTTATATTATTGTCCATGAATTTTAGGTTTTAGCAACCATCTATAGCCACCAAATATTGATTGGTCACTAAACAATATACGCCACTTACATATTGCAACCAAATGATTTTTGGCTGCAAAATATATACAATTAGCAACTAGTTTTGTGGTTGCTGAGAATTTGGTTGTTGTAACCAAATTTTCTTGTAGTGACGTACAAACCATAATCCTTTTCATTATATAAACCCTTGAGCAAACATGAAATATTCCAAACTGATCTCATTCAAATTACCAAACATACACTGTCACTGAAATAACACTAAAAAATCTTGGAAACAAAGGGAAGAAAGAAAAGAGAATGACAATCGAAGCAACTAAACGTGACTGATGTTTCGTAATGTATTTGATGGAAGCTTATCAATGCGTTATATCTGTCACTTTCCGAATCTGGGACATGACACGACAATGCTTTTGAGCTCAAAAGAACCCAAAGACATCAAGATCAAATCAATAAATTACATGAATATATTATAGAAATCTCAAAGTTACAGCGAAAAGACGAATATTAAACTATACATAACCTAACATGATGAGACAACTTTAGTACTCTTCAGCCCCAGATTTAGCCCCCTTCAAATTCCTCTACATCTGTCTCTGCAAAATGTTAAGTTGGTGTGAGCGAACACATTGCCCAGTAAATAATTTCTAACCTTCTATCAGATTTGAGCAAGTTACATAATAATATACTCATATAAACAATGCATGCAATAACTCACTTTCGGTTCTCATTTTCAAACCTTAAAAACTTACAGGAAAAGCAAACATATCACTTAATCACATAATTACTTACTTAATCATGCTCGGGAACTCTTGGTTTCTTAATTGGCTAACTTGATCAAGTCCTAACTTTAACCCTGTTAGGTGGGTCTTACTTTGCTACATTAACCCGTAGCGGGTCTTAGGCGCTATTTTAACCCCGTAGTGCACGGATCTTAGGTGCTACTTTAACCCCGTAGTGGGTAGTGGGTCTTAAACTTACGGAACTCATTCCTACCAATAGACAACTAATAATTCGAGCATGAACACATATCTTAATACATAACATATAAACAATCGAAAATCATACTTTTTCCTTTACATAACGAAATCATGGAAACTATCATGCTCGAATCCTATTTTATATAGGAAAATAATTTGAATAGAAAATCACATAATTTATAAAACATTTTACGAAATCATAGAAGGAAGAGACCACTTACTTTGGTTGGTTTACTTAACCTCTATCCCCAAGCTCACGAATCGTCAAGTCCTAATCTTGGTTCTATGAATCGTTAACAAATTTCTTGAAGTCTCTCGCGGCCATCAACTCGACATCTTTGTGTCTTCCTTTTCTTTCTTTTTTAAGGCATGTTGTACTTGCATATGTAGTTTACTTATTTGATTCTCCAGTAATTAACCCTAATGAGAATTCCTTAACTTAGTATAACTCTTTACGTATCCACCAAATTCACTTAAATATTTATCTAAATATTTATTTTTATTATTATCTTTTATTATCCGTGAAACTTATTTCAATTAGTCCATTAAATATTGAAATAAGTTTAATTAATTAACAATTAAACAAAATAACTAAAATGCAAAATTACAAATGTGCATTGCGTAAAGGGAAAACCAAATATTGCTCACATTCTAGGTCAGAATTAAAGAGAAATATTTCATTCCCAAAAGGAGAATTTAAGAGGAACTCTTCATTTTCTGAATCAGCTTCAACCATCACTTCTTCTGATCAATCTTCTAATTTTTAGGGAATTTTTTTTTACCTCCTGGACTTTCCTATTTTTTTGGAATTGACTCCTCAACTAAAATTTTCTATAAAATACATCCTAACCTTTACGGTTTAAACAATTTACCTTCTCAGATAATATTCCATTGGAATTTTAGGGTTTCAGGCAACACGTGATTATTACTTGAATTTTCAGGGTTATTTTCGTGTAACGCCCCGTATTTTCATAGTATGTTTCGGTACGTTAATCGAATTAATTGTATTATTTGAATTATTTATAACTTTGTGAATTAAATGAATTATGTGATTTATATAGAGAATTGTGGGATTTTTAGATGAATTTCGAAAAATATCGCAGTGTTACCGGATTTTGAGCCAGTATTTTCTTTTCCCTATCTCTCTCTCACGTAACCCTCTCTACTCTCATTTTATACATTTCTCTCATCTTCACTCCTCTTCCTATTCAACTCTCCTAAAAACTAGGTTTTGATCCTGACTCACCTTCCATTTTTGGAGCTTCTCGTTAACCACCGAGCTTCTACATTGATCGAAGAACACATTGCTTCTACACTTTGCACCGTTGAAGTTCTTGAGCTCGTCCTTTTCCATATTTTCTCCATTTGAGGTATTTGAGCATTTCTTGTTTTTCATTGGTTTGAATTAATTTATATGTTGGGAATATTGGTTTAGATAATTACATGAGTATTATTTGAGCTTATTGAAGCATGCATGTTTGAGCTTAGATATAACGACCCGAATATTTTAATTATATTATTAATTATTACGCGAATTCTTTCTTGCCTAATTTCCCGATCTATCCAATTGGATTAATTAATCTTGTGGAAAAGATTGATTTTACCTATCTTTTAAATACCCTCAATTACTTAAATTACATAAATGCCCTTGAAAGACTAAATGACCATTTTACCCCCCCCCCCCCCGAGATATTTTCCTAAATATCTACCTATCTCTCTCATTCTCTCATTACACACAAAAAGAAGGAAAAAGAAGAAAGGAAGGAGAAAAGAAGGAGAAGAAAGCAGGGAATCTTCCCGACGCCCTACCGAGCCCGTTTCTCGCCCGATCGACGAGCCGTGAAAACCCAAACGATCCTCACTACATTCTCTACTGGTAATCCTTTTACCCCATTTCTGTAACGCCCCGCTATTTTATAACGCTTCGGTACGTTTACCGACGAATTGCTCTTGTGTGTATTATTTGCAAATTATGTGATTATGTGAATTATATGAATTAATGTGTGATTCTATATGTGAATAATATGATGAATTCATAAGAATTTTTATATTTGAAATTTACTTCACACTATGTTATATTTGAAGTGTTGTATTTGAAATCTTATGAAATTATGTCAATTATATTTGACTTGTATGATATTAATCTTAAAATATACATAAATATATATATGCAAATATATACATAAATATCTACACAAATATATATACAAGTATATACATATAGCTAGCTAATTTTGACTATTCAAAATAATTTATATTTATTTAATTATCTCATCTTTTCTCCAAATTTCTACACTATTCTCAAGCAACTCATCTTCAACCTCTCTCTCTCTCACTCTCGGCCCTCACTCATCACCCTCACCACCGCCACTTCTACCACCATCAAAGCACCAAAAATCATCCCCTCTCTTGCTACAAAAAGTTGCTCTCTCATCTAAGGAACAAGCCTCTACTTTCTATTTTTGCAAACAAGCTCTTAATTCCTCAATCTTTTCAATTCCCCTCTTCAAGGTAAGGTTTCAATTCTCTTAATTCTTTGGTTTTTAATGTCTCATATGTTGATGAAGTGAAGAAGCATGTTAGAATGAATGATTGATGAGCTTAGTTTAGTGATTGATTACATGTAGTATCTCTTGTGATTTTTCACATAAATTTGATTATTATGCAATGTTGGATTGATGAATTTAGATGCTTAGATGCCCAAATGGATTGGTAATTCATGTTAGTTCATGATATTAAGCTAATTGGTGAAGTTTTATGGAGTTTGGAGTTGAAAAATGAGAGTTTGGCAAAATATGTAGGGGCTGATGAATAGTGATTTTAGAGCATTTGGCTTCATTTTTCAATTCTTTTGGCATCAAAAATCTTAAAATGTGTTAACTAAGAGATGCCGAAAGTTTCGGATTAATCGGAGTTGTTTTGCTATGAAAAGTATTAAACGAGGGGTGGTTTGCGTAATATTTACAAACCTTTGAATTTTGGTTTCCAAGCTTCCATATTACTTGAATGCTTAGTTTAGCTTCATATCATGTATGTTTGATTGTGTTTGAATGCATTTGAATGAGTTTAATTGTGTTTAAGTGCATTTATACATAATATGTTATTTTGAGCATAAAATGCATTTTATTGCCGTGCGTCGTATTTGGTTGATTTATCGAGTCGTGTCTTACCTCGAGGCCTGTGTATTACAGGTGGGACCTCGCGGGACTGATTTCTGGTCGTTTGGATATCCTTTTTGTTAAGCCTGCAGGTGAGGATGTAAAATGGTTTTCAACTGGAGTATGAACAAATATTTGCGAAAACCCTATCCCTTTATATTTCAATTATATATTATCAATATTTGAAATAAAAAGGTTTTGATATAAAAATGATATATATGTATATCTTTTCCAAAATGGTTTGAAAATAGAGACAAGAGAACTATTTTGATTTTAAAAGTAACATTTGGTCTCGGGACTTGCACGTATGCCTCGAGATAACTCGGCAACGTGACGGGATACCCTAGGCGGTTACATACCTTGTCTCGAAAGACCCTTTTGGTCCATTAAAATATTTTTAAAAGCGAGATCATACACGTTTAACCCCATTGAGGACGCTCATGGGTGTATCTGTTTGGGCCCTGGATTATGTGACAGGCGGATACCCGGAGACGTGCGTCTAGGGTTGAAGCTGGGATCATAATTCCACCGATTATAAGCAGGTATCCTGGAACCTGACAAATAATCAAAGGGTATTGTTCATGGCTGGTCGGAGGTAGTCTAGCATGAATAATACTGACACCGGCGCCATTAGTCGGTTATGGTGAAATCTCGGGTTGCTCCTTGATAAGCCAAACGGTATTGAGGAAGGAATTTCATTATATTTGTTATGTTTTGGGGGTTATAAGGAGATGGCCCGTTCTCGCCGGGAATAAAAATATTTCTAAAATGTTTTACTCTAATATTTAATTCATAAAGCTTTGATGGATTATAAAGAGAAAGTATCGGCACTAGATTCGTTTCTCTATTAATCAAAGCGTGGATTAAATATGAATATTTAATTCCCAAAGCTTAGCTGAATTGTAAAAGAGCATATTATCACTAGATGTGCTTTTATCAACCTAAGCGTGGATTAAATATATGTTTTTATTATGTATACTCCCCTCCTCACTGAGTTCGTTTGACTCACATCCCTTTTTGGTTCATGCTTCAGGTTAGCAGTGCGAGTGGTTGTTGGGTACTGGCAGCAGCAGTGTAGGCTTACGGGTCTTTGGAGTCAGTTTATGTAGACATTTTACTATGACTACTCTTATTTATTTTGGCATGTTAACTTGAAATTGATGGAAGTTGAAATATGATGATATTTGGATATTTGAATCTTATGAAATTAGTGGATATATATATGTTTGGTATTTGCTTCCGTTGCTGGCATGTTATTGCTATTGTGGTTGTTGATGTTGGTATTGTTGTTGGGGAGTTGCTGTTGCCAGATTGTGGGAATCCCGTTGTCCGGGGCGGGTTTTCGAGTGGTGGTATTTAACTATCGCTCGGGGGCTCGTTTCGGTCCGGGGGTTGTGGCGTGGGGGACGTCACAGCTTAAGGTGGTATCAGAGCCTAGGTTTGGTACTTAGGTTTTGATGTTGTGTCGAGTCTGTCTAGGTCGAACGGCTTTAGGACAATGTGCTTTTATATGCTTATGTATTGTGACTTGTGTGGACATGATCATGCCGCTAACGAAACATGCATCTTATTTAGTCTTTTGATATAGGAAATGGCACGTGGTAGACGCAGAACCCGAGCTACTCCTCTCTCTCCTCCCCAAGACAATAACATTAATGCTCCTCCAGCTCCTCAGCCCGAGCCTGTGCCGCCAGCGCAGCCGAATCCCCTAAATCCTGCCATGTTCTTTGAAGCCATGCAAAGGATGTTTCAACAGGCTGTAGCTCCAGCACCTCGCAAATTTAAGAAGCATTTTCCACCTGCGGGTTCTTCATCTTCGAGCAAGAAGCAAAAGATCACAGGTCCTCAGACAGTCGAGCCTCAAATTAAGTGTTCTTACTGCGGCAAGCCAAAACACACGGAAGCTAATTGCTGGAAGAAACAAGGACGGTGCACTCGATGTGGGCGCAAGGATCATCAAGTAGGAAACTGCCCAAGGAGAAGGCCACCTCCACAGTTCCAGAAAGAGCCACAGAATGCGGGGAAAGGAAAAGTTGTGGCACGAGCGTATGCGATGACGGGGGATGGAGGGGAGACCGACCCTAATGCAGTGGTGCAAGGTACTGTACATTTGCATGACATATCCATATTTGCATTATATGATTCGGGTGCGACGCATTCTTTTATTGCACCTGAATATGTTTCTAGATTATCTTTGTCTGCCGAATGCCTGCCTTGTGTGCCTGAGGTCAATTCCCCGTTGCGAATTTCTTATTTGTGCAATCGAGTCTTCTGAGACTGTCCGTTGAGGATAGACGATCGCGATTATCCTGCTGATCTCATTGAGCTTCCGATGAGTCACTACGGGATAATATTGGGAATGGACTGGCTATATCGGCATCAAGCTTATATTGATTGTTTCGGGGAAAAGATCGCTCTGGGAGCTGATAGCGAGATTTTAGGCAAAAGGTTTGACAAGATTCCTCGAGTTTCTTATGTTAAAGCTGCCCGAATGATTCGCAAGGGATCTCCGGCCTTTGTTGCTTATCTACTAAACCGTCCGAAAGAGCAAGTTAAGCTTGAGGAGGTACCAGTAGCTGGAGAATTCCCTGATGTGTTTCCTGAGAGTTTGAATTCCTTGCCTCCGGAACGAGAGATAGAGTTTGTGATCGATTTAGCTCCGGGTGCCGAACCGTATTCGAAGACTCCTTACCGTATGGCTCCGGCAGAGTTGAAAGAATTTAAGGTTCAGTTGGATGGTTTGTTGGAGAGTGGGTACATTCGACCGAGTACTTCGTCGTGGGGTGCGCCTGTTCTTTTCGTGAAAAAGAAGGATGGGACGTGGAGGATGTGTATAGATTGTCGTGAGCTGAATCGGATGACGATAAAGAATAAATATCCTCGACCTCACATCGGAGAGTTGTTCGATATTTTGCAAGGGTTAGGATGTGTTCTGATGCAAAAGGGCAAAGTGATTGCTTATGCTTCGCGCAAGCTGAAAGATGCTGAGAAGAACTATCCCATCCATGATCTTGAGCTAGCTGCTATTATCTTTGCCCTGGGAAAATGGCGACATTATTTATACGGCATGACGTTCGACATTTTCACCGACCACCAGAGTTTGAAGTATTTACATACTCAGGAGGATCTCAATCGCAGGCAACGTCGGTGGATGGAATTTCTTGAAGATTATGATTGTCGTATTCAATATCACCCAGGCAAAGCTAACGTAGTAGCCAATGCTATAAGTAAACAGGCAAAGGTAGCTGTCTTAGAAGGAACCTCTACAAGAGTGATGTCGGAAGCAGGGAAATATCATCTAGTCTCTCAACCGCGGATCGCGAATCTCTCAGTAAGACCGGATTTGGTTCAGAGACTTAAAGACGAGCAGAGTGCTGATGACTGGATTCAAAGGCAAGTGGTGAGGATGCAAATGATCCGAACTCCTCCTTTGCTTTCGATGATATGGGTCTTCTTCGTTTTAAGAACCGAATTTGCGCGCCGAAGAATCTGAAGACCGAAGTCATGGAGGAAGCACATAAGTCTGCTTATGTCGTCCATCCGGGAGGTAATAAGATGTACCGAGATCTCAAGACTCAATATTGGTGGCACGGAATGAAACGAGAAGTTTCCGATTTCGTGAGACGGTGTTTGACTTGTCAACGAGTTAAAGCCGAACATCAGCAACCCGGTGGAACTCTACAGCCACTCTCTATTCCGAATTGGAAATGGGAAGATATTGCTATGGATTTCATGTCCGGATTACCAAGAGTTCGGGGTGGATATGATACGATTTGGGTAATTGTGGATCGTTTGACGAAATCCGCTCATTTCATTCCAATTCGAAAGACCACTAATGTTAAGAAGTTAGCGGAATTGTACATCGAGCAGATTGTAAAGCTACACGGAGTTCCGAAAAGTATTGTATCCGATCGAGATCCTAAGTTTACTTCTCGACTTTGGCAAGAAATTCACAGAAACTTGGGAACGAATTTGAAATTCAGCACGGCAGCTCACCCGCAAACTGATGGTCAATCTGAAAGAACCATCAAGATTTTAGGCGACATGCTACGAGCTTGTGCTCTCGACTTCTCCACGAGTTGGGACAAGCAACTGCCACTCATTGAATTCGCCTACAACAACAGTTACCAAGCGACAATTGGGATGCCCCATACGAAGCGCTTTACGGACGTAAATGCCGATCCCCTCTGTACTGGGAACTAGAAGACTGGCAAAGAACTAAAGACGGAGTGGAACGAGCTCTACCTCCGAAGATGATCCAGGAAATTCTTGATAAGATTGCAACCATTCGACAGAGAATGAAAGTTGCCCAGGATCGTCAGAAGAGCTATGCTGATAGGAGGCGCCGGGATTTGGAATTCGAAGTAGGAGACAAAGTGTTCCTCCAGGCGACGTTGAGGAAAGGTTCCGTTAGAGTGGGAAAGGGTGGAAAACTCAATCCGAGATATTTGGGACCTTATGAGGTTATCGAACGGATTGGGAAGACTGCCTACCGCCTGAACCTGCCCTCGACTCTAACGGGGATTCACAACGTCTTCCATGTTTCTCAATTGCGAAAATACTATCCCGATGAATCTCATATTCTCCGAGATGAAGAAGTCCAGATAGAGCCTGACTTGACAATCGAGATGAAACCTGTTGAGATTCAGGATCACAAGTTCAAGCAACTCCGCAACCGACAAATTCCCTTGGTTCGTGTGTTATGGAGAAACCGAACCACCGAACAAGTAACTTGGGAGACAGAAGAGAAGATGCGAACTCATTATCCCGAGTTATTTGCGGAGTCGACTTAGAATCTGGGGACCAGATTCTCCGAAGGAGGGGATAGTGTAACGCCCCGCTATTTTATAACGCTTCGGTACGTTTACCGACGAATTGCTCTTGTGTGTATTATTTGCAAATTATGTGATTATGTGAATTATATGAATTAATGTGTGATTCTATATGTGAATAATATGATGAATTCATAAGAATTTTTATATTTGAAATTTACTTCACACTATGTTATATTTGAAGTGTTGTATTTGAAATCTTATGAAATTATGTCAATTATATTTGACTTGTATGATATTAATCTTAAAATATACATAAATATATATATGCAAATATATACATAAATATCTACACAAATATATATACAAGTATATACATATAGCTAGCTAATTTTGACTATTCAAAATAATTTATATTTATTTAATTATCTCATCTTTTCTCCAAATTTCTACACTATTCTCAAGCAACTCATCTTCAACCTCTCTCTCTCTCACTCTCGGCCCTCACTCATCACCCTCACCACCGCCACTTCTACCACCATCAAAGCACCAAAAATCATCCCCTCTCTTGCTACAAAAAGTTGCTCTCTCATCTAAGGAACAAGCCTCTACTTTCTATTTTTGCAAACAAGCTCTTAATTCCTCAATCTTTTCAATTCCCCTCTTCAAGGTAAGGTTTCAATTCTCTTAATTCTTTGGTTTTTAATGTCTCATATGTTGATGAAGTGAAGAAGCATGTTAGAATGAATGATTGATGAGCTTAGTTTAGTGATTGATTACATGTAGTATCTCTTGTGATTTTTCACATAAATTTGATTATTATGCAATGTTGGATTGATGAATTTAGATGCTTAGATGCCCAAATGGATTGGTAATTCATGTTAGTTCATGATATTAAGCTAATTGGTGAAGTTTTATGGAGTTTGGAGTTGAAAAATGAGAGTTTGGCAAAATATGTAGGGGCTGATGAATAGTGATTTTAGAGCATTTGGCTTCATTTTTCAATTCTTTTGGCATCAAAAATCTTAAAATGTGTTAACTAAGAGATGCCGAAAGTTTCGGATTAATCGGAGTTGTTTTGCTATGAAAAGTATTAAACGAGGGGTGGTTTGCGTAATATTTACAAACCTTTGAATTTTGGTTTCCAAGCTTCCATATTACTTGAATGCTTAGTTTAGCTTCATATCATGTATGTTTGATTGTGTTTGAATGCATTTGAATGAGTTTAATTGTGTTTAAGTGCATTTATACATAATATGTTATTTTGAGCATAAAATGCATTTTATTGCCGTGCGTCGTATTTGGTTGATTTATCGAGTCGTGTCTTACCTCGAGGCCTGTGTATTACAGGTGGGACCTCGCGGGACTGATTTCTGGTCGTTTGGATATCCTTTTTGTTAAGCCTGCAGGTGAGGATGTAAAATGGTTTTCAACTGGAGTATGAACAAATATTTGCGAAAACCCTATCCCTTTATATTTCAATTATATATTATCAATATTTGAAATAAAAAGGTTTTGATATAAAAATGATATATATGTATATCTTTTCCAAAATGGTTTGAAAATAGAGACAAGAGAACTATTTTGATTTTAAAAGTAACATTTGGTCTCGGGACTTGCACGTATGCCTCGAGATAACTCGGCAACGTGACGGGATACCCTAGGCGGTTACATACCTTGTCTCGAAAGACCCTTTTGGTCCATTAAAATATTTTTAAAAGCGAGATCATACACGTTTAACCCCATTGAGGACGCTCATGGGTGTATCTGTTTGGGCCCTGGATTATGTGACAGGCGGATACCCGGAGACGTGCGTCTAGGGTTGAAGCTGGGATCATAATTCCACCGATTATAAGCAGGTATCCTGGAACCTGACAAATAATCAAAGGGTATTGTTCATGGCTGGTCGGAGGTAGTCTAGCATGAATAATACTGACACCGGCGCCATTAGTCGGTTATGGTGAAATCTCGGGTTGCTCCTTGATAAGCCAAACGGTATTGAGGAAGGAATTTCATTATATTTGTTATGTTTTGGGGGTTATAAGGAGATGGCCCGTTCTCGCCGGGAATAAAAATATTTCTAAAATGTTTTACTCTAATATTTAATTCATAAAGCTTTGATGGATTATAAAGAGAAAGTATCGGCACTAGATTCGTTTCTCTATTAATCAAAGCGTGGATTAAATATGAATATTTAATTCCCAAAGCTTAGCTGAATTGTAAAAGAGCATATTATCACTAGATGTGCTTTTATCAACCTAAGCGTGGATTAAATATATGTTTTTATTATGTATACTCCCCTCCTCACTGAGTTCGTTTGACTCACATCCCTTTTTGGTTCATGCTTCAGGTTAGCAGTGCGAGTGGTTGTTGGGTACTGGCAGCAGCAGTGTAGGCTTACGGGTCTTTGGAGTCAGTTTATGTAGACATTTTACTATGACTACTCTTATTTATTTTGGCATGTTAACTTGAAATTGATGGAAGTTGAAATATGATGATATTTGGATATTTGAATCTTATGAAATTAGTGGATATATATATGTTTGGTATTTGCTTCCGTTGCTGGCATGTTATTGCTATTGTGGTTGTTGATGTTGGTATTGTTGTTGGGGAGTTGCTGTTGCCAGATTGTGGGAATCCCGTTGTCCGGGGCGGGTTTTCGAGTGGTGGTATTTAACTATCGCTCGGGGGCTCGTTTCGGTCCGGGGGTTGTGGCGTGGGGGACGTCACAATTTCATTTCGTTCCCTCTTCATTACGATTTTTGTTGCTTTTATATAGAAATTTTATAGTTTTAGGATTTTCGTGTTTAGGGAGATTTACTTGACCATTTTACGTGTTTCTTGGACCTATGTCTAGCTTATATGATATATATGATTATATGTGGAAATTAGGATATTTTATGGTGTAAATTAGGAGATCTATGAGCTTGAATGTTGGTTTTTGCGTTAAACTCGCGATCTACACCTTTTCTGCTCCCAGAAGACCCGCACGGGCCTGCGCACGGGCTTGCGCTCTTGCCCAAGACCGTGCACACCCTTAAAACCTTCACACGGCCTTGTGCACGGTCTTGAGCCCGTGCACAAGACCGTGCATGTCCCTCTAGCCTTCACACGGCCTTGCGTACGGTCTTGAGCCCGTGCACAAGACCGTGCACCCTTACGTGATCACGCACAGGCTACTGCACGGTCCCAAGACCGTGCACAGGCCGGTGCAACCCCCTTAACCATTTTTCTAGCTTGTTTTCGAGTATTGCTCACGTTAATTACCATTTTTACCCCTTTTGAATAATGTTATTTTCTCGTTTGACCTCGGATTCGAATTCCGATTTCACCTATAGCTTCGTAGTGTTTCAAAACCTATTTATCCCCGAAGCTATGATTTATCCGACCTTATTTGACTGTCAATTGACGCCTTACTCGTTTAGGAATTTTTCCCATCTTTCCCGTTTCTTGTCCGTTTGACCCCGTTTTCGCGAGAGAGTTCGGTTATATTATTTTAAACATGTCTACGTGCCCTAACTGTGTTTTAGCATGTTTTTCATATTTATTATTGATGTTCTTCGATTATTACAATTGCTTTAAATATTCCTTTAAATGTTATTTCAAATGTTATATATCCTTATATGCTTAATTGCCTGGCTTTCCATATGGTATCTGTAGCATGAGTGAAGTTATATTTGAATTGTCGTGCGTCGTCTGTTGTTCGTGTCTTGCTTTTGTTATTGTCGGTCTCGTTTTCATCTTCTAGGCCCTGTGTATTACAGGTGGGTCCAACGAGGGAGAAACTTGACTATCGCTTGCTTCCATACTATCGTGTCGAGCCAGGTAAGGGTTTAAACTTATTTTTAACTGGGGCAAGGACATAGACTATTATAGGTTGCGAAATAAATGATTACCCTGCTTTTTCTTATTACTTGTTGTACTGCCTTTACTATTCCTTATGTGCTTAGTCAAACCTTTTAATAGCAAAACCAAAATGATTTGAAATGCTTTCAACTAGAGACAAGGAAAACCCTTTTATCTTAAATGCGAATTTTGGTCTCTCGACCTCACAAATATAACCTTGTCTCGAATGGCCCCTTTGGCCTTCCACATCCCGATTCCCTGTTTTCGAATGGCTCTGTTGGCCACTTTAACTATCATCGTTTTCAAATGCGAGCCCTGGACTGTGTATTGTGTTGGGCCTGGAGTATTCAGGAGGTGAGCCTGGGGACGTGCGTCCAGGGCAAATCCCGATGGATACTCCAATCCGTATCTACTTAGATCAGCCAGGAGGTTGGGTAACCTGAGTTAGTGCGAGGGTGGCGTTGTAGGCTACACGCTTCCTAGAAAATTCTGATAAGGGTGACGTTGTTAACACGCGTTTCCATAAAATTCTGAGTGGATCATGACTTTTGGTGGTGGAGTACTTGACTATGTATTTGCATGATTTTCATAAATGGGAGTTATAAGGAGAGGGCCCGTTCTCACCGGGACACACTATTTCATGACTTATTACATTATTTATTTGTCTAATTATTTTACGGCTTTCGTTACAAGTCGAAGCACATTCCGGTTCTCTTCATTTGGAATATGTATATATATAAAAAAATCCGGAAGCGTGGCTCGAACTTGCCTCACTTAAGCCTCCTTTATTATTCAAACTATTTAGTTGAATTACGAGCCGTATTTACTTATCATTTCTAACTTATTCATATCATGCCTTTCGAATTGTAACGGCCTCGTGACTCAACTAATATCCTTTCAAAACTATCGGCTTGACCTTATGTGTAAATGTTTTAAAGGATCCGTTCGTCAACCTTTTTGTATTTTCCAAGCAAGCCAAACCCGAGTGTTGCCTTGTGTTATAGTTTTACAATTTATATCGTTACTTATAGTCTTTCTCAAAACGGGCAACACTCACCACTTTTAGTTTTAAAAGATAAATGACAAACTATGATCAAAACCCCCTTACTGAGTATCCTTTATACTCACCCCTGCTATTTTGGTTCTTGCTTCAGGTAGACAGGTGGCGACGTCACCTATCTTGTCAGTCGGCATCAGCAGGTCTAGATAGGCTCAGTCTTGTCATCTGGTTTGTCTTGTCAGTGGTCCCAGCAACTGTCGAGTCCTGTTTGTTGTATTTAAATGTTTTTTTTGTACTATTTACTGCTTTATTTACTTTAGGTATCTTATGTGCCCTGATGTGGGATAGTTGAAGATATCTAGGATTGCACAAGGTAGGCTAGTTGAGCTATGGATGACACTATCTGCTTATGAACATTCTGTATCTTGATTTATAAATGTTTAATTGATATTATGTTAGCTTCGTAGGCTTTTATGGACTTTATCGGTTTTCTTTTAAATCGCTTCCGCATTGCTCTATTTGGTTGTGGTTGTTGTTGGGATATGGTCGCTGTTGCCGGTGGTCTTTGCTTGAGTGCCGTTCGCCGGAGTGGGTTGTTGAGTTGAGGCCCCTCGCTGAAGCTCGGGAATCCGTTTCGGTGCGGATGTGGCGTTCCTTCTTCAGGCGGCGCTACAGTCAGTGGTATCAGAGCCTAGGTTCCCATGAGGAACCGAAGCTTTGTAATCGCGTCGTGTCTTGTCTCTTGTGTCTGCCCGTTTCGTGTCAATGAGACTTAGAGTTTCCAGTCACAGGTGCTTGAGAACTCCTTAGTATTGAAATTGTGATTGATCTTCTTTTGGAATGGACAACCATCCGTTTGATCTTTTACAATTGTAGTACTAAGTTGGGATCGAATGCAGGTGGATGTGGAACTCGAGGTAGTGTCTGTCTTGTCTTGTCGTCTTGTCGTGTGCTGCTTGGGTCTTGTCGTGTCTAGGTCGTACGGCTATAGGATCGAGTTTTGCTTGTTCTGTAATTTGTTTCATGCTTGAATTTATTACATGCTATTCGAATCATATATGTATGCTTTGTTTGAATTTTATATGCCTTATATGATCATTCCATTAACCGAGCATGCATCATTTTCCAGTTTGTTGTTCACAGGTGCATAATGCCTCGCCGAAGACCCCCTACTGCTCCAACACCCCCGAACCCAATGGGTCAAGAATGGGTATCGATTATTCGACAGATCGCCGTGCAAGTATGTCAAGGGATACAACAACAACAACAGGACGTACCCGCCGGACAGACTGTGGGCCAAACCTTGGATAGGTTTCTCTTCTATCGCCCACCCTGCTTCGAGGGCGAACCAGATGATTTTAAGGCCGAGACCTGGATATCCGACGTGGAGCAGATCTTTCGAGTACTACAGTGTGGTGACCCCGAGAGGGTCGAGTATGCTACCTTCCTTATGAGAGGACCCGCCCGAGATTGGTGGCACTTCACAGAACGGAGATGGATCGCCGAGAGAGTCCCTCGCACTTGGTCACGATTCGTATCTGACTTCCGAATTAAGTATGTGGCGGAAGTGGTACGTGACAGCCGGGAGAGAGAATTTATGTATCTCAACCAAGGAGCATCTACCGTAGCCCAGTACGAAGCACAGTTCAACCGCCTCATCGCCTATGCTCCTCACTATGCCGCGGACGAACGAAAGAGAGCACGAAAGTTTATCGAGGGACTTCAGCCGGAGATCCGAAGAGCATTGATGGCACTTGACATCCGTCTTTACCCCGATGCAGTTACTCGAGCTATGAGAGTGGAGTCCGAACTCCAAATAATGAACCAGAGTGCCCCTGCTATAATAGGATCCTCATCCAACGAGACAGCAAGAAGAGAGTCAGCCGGACCGAGTACCTTTCGGACAAAGAGACCACACAACGAGATGCTGGAACATACCAAACCGGAAGTGAACGAGGACCCCATTCCTTGTGAGTACTGTGGGAAGACGAATCACAAGACAGCAAAGTGTAGGAAACAATTGAGATGTTGCTTTTCTTGTGGAAGCACCAAGCACCACATTCGGGACTGTCCCAACAGAGAGAACCCTAGGGGAAGAAGAAGTGGTTACCGATCTCGACATGCTCGTACAGGTATATTGCATCATCATAGCATTCATTCATAGTGTTCTATTTCGAATGGTAATTACTTCAAATATATGTTAAGTGTTTTATATGACCTATGCACTTGAATTGCTTTCAGAATTCACACTTGCACTGATTGAATGAGTAGTTGCTAGGATTTATGTGACCTCTGTGTGGATAGCGTAAGTATTCAATAAATTTGTTATACGCTATTAGAGAGTGCTAAGGACAAGGAGTTCTTGGCCGACTAGGATTGATTCTATTGCGAGGACGTTATGCGGTTCTGGATAGCACCGACGTTGACAAATCGAGTCTAAAGGAGAATACTTCTGAAGATAGTCGGAGTGAGAACCGACATAAATCTGGATGTCGAACTCGACTAGAAGAACACCGATCTTTCAGCTACACCAAACTGAAGACCTTACATTGAGATTTTCTGTCATTGGTCATTATGGATGAGAATGTGTGCTTGTGAATGAGCACCGGTCTTGAGAATTAATCAGATCAACACGAAGGTCACCAAGTTTAGACGAAATGGACGATCGAACATGATTCTTCAGGAATCAAAGGAGTCTGTACATCTCCACTCGGTCGAGAGGGGAGATTCGAGTAGGCTCCTACATCACTGCTATATTGGAGTGTGCCCAAGTGGAAGGGCTCGATACTCAGGTTGCCATTGGAGGTTCGACCTCGATTAGTTATGGGACTCTAGCCCAGATGGCAATCTGCACAAAGGGTCCGAGGTGAAACGACCCGTACGTCCTAGTAGATGGCCTACCCTTAGGGGAAGTCGCCAAGGATGATGCTCGCGATGAAGGACCCTGTAACGGCACGTCCCCAAATACGGTGCGACGTGACGTCCCGCACCAAGTCATAATCCATAACCAGAACTAAAGGTCCAGTTATGAACTACAACCTGGCGAACGGAAAATAAATACCAGGCGGATCTCCTTTAGAAAATAATAGGACAATGAACAATAATACAGCGGAAGCAAATTAACACCACCTATCCCACTCAGGGAGCTAGAACAACCATAATCCAAAACACAATTATAAAGTCCACCAAGGCCACTGAAAACAACCATATCAACATTTAAACTAATTTACATTATTTACATCTACAACTTCTAGGGTTTTAAGTATTTATCCAGATACATAGGCGGAAATGAAATCACCTAAACAAAAGTAAATGACTCCAAGGACACGACCTGAATCCGCTTAGCAACAAAACCTGAAAAGACAACAACAGAGTAATGGGGTTAGTCAAAGCGACTAAGTGAGGGGGCTGTAATACATATATATTATCGAAACAACCGGAAAGATTCACCAGTTTGTAAGTGAGAAGAAAACAAAGGAAAAATAAAGGTTTTCACAATTATTGGTGAATCGTATAATTTCGCAATAAAGTAAAAGCTCGGCGAGTCAAGCATCAACCACCTGTTTCATAATATCAGAAATATCAAATAAACCTCCCTTATTCCTCCTTGTGTAGTCAGGTAGCTAGCCCGCTACTATATAATCATGCAAGGACAAATATCCAATACATCTTCGGCTGGGGATATAGACTAGATCCCGTCCGGCGCAGGTACTCAAAAGGGTTGCCACTCCGGTCATACCCCCGAGCTCCCATCAGTTTGGAGACCAGAGCATTGATATTCACTGTAGACCCAACGTCTATCCGGCTTCACCCCGTACCCTGATGTCCGGGCCCAATAGTGTAATATGGCTCAATGGCCAGGCCGAAAGGCCAAGATAATTCCTCGCACTTCAAATGCTTAAATGGTCAAAGGGACCGATTGATAAATCAACTTTTAACCCTTTCGAGCTAAAGGAGCTTTTGAGGGGTTATACGTAATAATTTGATATCAAAGCATTTTCCTTTAACTCAATAAAGTAATATGATTTTCAAGTAGCTACTACGTATAATATAAATATGGGGAAAGAAAACATAAAAACATAAAACACAGGCTTCGGGTATATATGGAATATTTACATACGTATAAGAAAAGCCGAATTCGAAAAAGAAACCCCACCTGGATAATCCTGCAAAAAGGGCAAAACAAAGAAGACCAACTACTGCCCAGACGAACTACCACCTGAAACCAAATACAACACAACCAAGTAAGACGACAACACGACGCACGGCTCATTCTTAATGCAACAACCACTTAATTAAATCAAAGAAGGGCAACTGGGGCAATTATTCAATGAGACGAATGAAATACTAAACTTCAAGCTTATAATCATGCTTAAACACAATTAGGTTTCATAGACATGCTTAAAATACTATAAAGAAGCATACATTCAAGTTTCGAAGCAATCGGAAAAGAATTGCGAAAAGCGTATAATTCCCTAAACGAAAATCGGTTCGTTTCACAACCAAACGGTATTGGAAAAATTCAAACTCTATGGATTATTAAGTTTTAAAGCATTACAGACTTAATGGCGAAGTCGGATTTTGAAAATAATATCAAACGGAGAAAGTAGGATTTGCAATTTTTGACTTCCAGAGACTTTTGAACTAAAATCGGGACACACGGCCTCTTGCACGGCCTTGTGCAAGGCCGTGTGCATTTTTCGGACATGCACAGCCTACACACATGGCCTAATGCAAGGCCGTGTGAGATGGAAATTTTGCACGGTCTTGCTACACGGCCTGTTGCAAGGCCGTGTGCACCTGTTTTCGCGAATTTTTAGCAGAACGCGAAGAACTTCGCACAAAAGCAGCAAAACTTCGTCAAATCTCTACCAAACTACCATTTTCAATCAGATTTTCATAATACAAACTTCAACAAACATAAAAGATCACAATTGCAACACATAGGATCAAGAATCATCGAAAACTACGGAGTATAACGATCAAACTACCGAAAAATCCAACTTTGAAACAATTTATCCAAAACATACTCAAACGAAAACGGAATTGAATGGAACCTGAATAATACCTGTAGAGAATGTTACAAGGGTCGCGTAGGTTCTTACGGATCGAAATTTGGTTAAGAAACGAACTCGAAAGATCGAATTGAAGTTTTATGAAAATTCTTTCTTTTTCTTTTCTTCTTCTTTTCTTTTCTCTCGTTGGTGTTAAGGGTAATTAAGAAAAGGAAAGGAAAAGAGAATAAAAAGAAAACCTGAGGTTTAAGTGAAAAATGGAAAGGGCATTTTCGTAATTTTGCGAAATTTCATAAATAGGACATATTAATGAAATATATCAATATTATAGTCAAAACTCATCATTTTAAACACACATTGACATAGAATAATTTAAATTCACAAATTATTGCATTTACGAAAATTCATATAAAACACACAAATATCACATAAGCACTTATATCCCGATCGAGTTTTCCAAACTTGTCCCGTTATCTTAGGAATTCTTACCGGTTTTAGCTTACCAAAACTTTGGGGCGTTACAATCTCTCCCCCTTATGAGAATCTGTCCTCAGAGTCTATTCATTCAAAGCGAATAACTTAGGATAATGTTTTCTCATTTTCTCTTCGGTTTCCCAAGTAGGTTCTTCGCTTTTCTGATTCCTCCAAAGGACTTTTACAAGTGGGATTTGACGATTACGAAGTTCTTGAAATTTATGGTCCAAAAAACTAACCGGTTGGGAAATGAATGTCAGATTCGGCTCTAACTTAATATCTTCCACTGGAATAATCTCAGACTCGTCTGGATGATACTTATGAAGCTGCGAGACGTGGAAAACATTATGAATACCGGTAAGAGCTGGCGGAAAATCTAATCTGTAGGCCGTCTTCCCAACCCTCTCAAGAATCACATACGGACCCAAATATCTCGGGGCTAACTTTCCTCCTTTACCAATTCGAACGAATCCCTTTCTCGGAGAAGCTTTCCAAAATACCTGGTCCCCAACTTCAAATTCCAAATCACGTCGACGCCTATCAGCATAACTCTTTTGTCGATCTTGGGCAGCTTTCATTCTTTGTCAGATGACTTGCACCTTTTCGATAGCATCCTGAATCAATTTCGGAGCAATGCCACGATGAATACCATCTTTAGTCCATCTCCAGTCTTCAATGTCCCAATATAGTGGTGATCGACACTTCCTTCCGTACAAAGCTTCGTATGGGGCCATCTGAATCGAGGACTGATAACTGTTATTATAAGCAAACTCGATCAATGGAAGCTGTTTATACCACGTAGTCTGAAAATCTAGGGCACAAGATCTCAGCATGTCTCCGAGGTATCTAATAGTCCTCTCGGATTGACCGTCTGTCTGGGGGTGAGCTGCGGTACCGAAGGTCAACTTTGTTCCCATACGATCCTGTAAGTTCTGCCACAAACACGAAGTAAATCTAGTGTCTCTGTCTGACACTATACTAGCCGGAACTCCGTGAAGTCTCACAATCTCCTCATGATAAACCTCTGCCAGCTTCTCCACTGTATAGGATGTATGAACGGGTAAAAATGAGCGAACTTTGTCAATCTGTCAACAATTACCCAAATGCTATCATAACCACCTCTGACTTTCGGTAAACCCGAAACAAAGTCCATCGCTATCTCTTCCCATTTCCAAGATGGAACGGGGAGTGGTTGAAGTAAACCTCCGGGTTTCTGATGATCTGCCTTGACTTGTTGACACGTCGCACACTGTCTGACATAATCAGCCACATCTCTCTTCAAACCATTCCACCAGAAGTATTCTTTCAAATCTCGATACATCTTAGTGCCTCCCGGATGAATAGTATAGGCTGATTTGTGAGCTTCATCTAAAATCTCTCTCCTCAAACTCTCTGGAACACAAACTCTTGTCTTATGTCTGAGAAGACCTATGTCGTTAATACTGAACTGCGTGTCTGGCTCATCCTTCATTCGAATAGTCTGTCGCTGAATCCAACCATTAGTAGCTTGAGCTTCTTTAATTCTATGACCCAACTCTGACTGAATCGTGATGCTAGAAACACGAGCCTGAGAAATAATACGAGCTCTCTCTGCACCTGATATATCTGAACTTAGCTTTAGCTGTGATACACTCGCTTTTCTGCTCAAGGCATCTGCAACTACATTTGCCTTCCCTGGATGGTACTGAATTTTACAATCATAGTCTTCTAACAACTCCATCCAACACCTCTGGCGTTTATTCAACTCCTTCTGCGTGAAAAGATACTGAAGGCTCTTATGATCAGTGAAAATATCAAAAGTAACGCCGTAGAGATAGTGACGCCACTTGCCCAAAGCAAATACAACTGCTGCTAACTCCAAATCATGTGTAGGATAATTCATGTAGCGCCCCGCTCTACAGCCCCCGAACCTGCACGGATTCCCAAGCTGAATACAGTGCCTCGACCCGAGAACCCATGCAAGCTAACGGGTCAATCCCGACACTTGGCAACAGTGAATCCCCAAAAATAAAATATTTAAATAAATCAGAGAATATATATATAGCGGAAGCATTTAAATTCATATAAACAAAAATGCCACTCCGGGGCCATTTCATTAACAATTATCAACAACAGCCCATTCAGGGGCAACATAATTTAAATAAAAAGTTACGGGGATCAATATAATATTATCTACGATCCATGTTGAAAAGAATAATGAATGAGAGAATAAAAGACAACCAACGAGACTCGGCAAAACCAAAAAGCCTATCTATGCACTGTTGCCCATCCGACACGTAAGACATGTCGGTCTCTCTCAAACCTGAGGCAAGAACCAATTAAAAGAGGGTGAGTCAAAAATACTCAGTGAAGATGTGAGAACAAGTCGAGTCATGCTTCCGGATTTTTTTATAGAAAGTACATATGCGATAAGGAAGAAACCGGAATATGCTTCGACTTGGATATTCAATTAAAAATTAAAATCAATAACACTATAAAGCAGTAAATACGATCCCAGCGAGAATGGGCCTGTTCCTCCTTATTTCTCCACGGTTCATGTAAAAATACTCCATCGCCGGTGTCAAGCTAAGGAGCAACCCGAAGCTCAACCATATTGAATTTTAGGAAAATGTGCAACGAATGCAACACCCACCATCGCTCCCAACCGTGGCTATCATCTCCTGACGGGCCACGATTGACGCTTATTTTTGGGAGAAGCACCTCGGATTACACCCTGGATGCCCGTCCCCAGATGTAACCTTCGGATACCTTCCCGGGCCCATCTTGAAAATAATCATGTATTTGCTCGCTTTAAAAAAAAACCCATTTGAATGACAAACGACACTCTGAGTAAGGGTGACGACAGAGAATTAAATCCTAAGTCCAACCGTCACGTAAAATAAATAGTTTTCTTGCCCTTTTGAAAACAAATCAATTTGGTTTAATAAGGTATAATTTTGATATTAAATGATTTGAGGATAAAAACATAAAAGTATAAACTCGAAATAATTAATACAATAATAAAGGATTAGGGGGTTCGCAATTGTATATATATATGTTCAAGCCCAGTTAAAAGATTTAGATCCTCACCTGGAATCAAAAAGAGAAAGCCTAGCTGCTAGACTCACTGATCTCCAACGCTCGACTGATCTGGAGATAAGACAAGACCTAGACAAATCAATAACGACAACAAACACTAAAAGCACAAATAAGCAATTATTGGACGAACGACTAACCAAACATGTCTCCAATCATGCATATGCCAATTATAATATGTAAAGAAGCTATCATGTAAGTTTCACGCAATTCCGACAAGTTGTCAAAAATACACATAATTAGAATTACACTATTCACAGCCCGAACAAGGGCGAAATTAAATAAACATTCCAAAATATAAATCTACAAATTAAAAGGGTTTTATAGGTGAAAACGGTGTAATTTTTGGAGTCCGTATGCAAAAAGTCAACTGAAAATATTGACTTGAGGACTCAATTGCCGAGAGCAAAATTTGAAAAAGCTGGAAAATTTCTCTAAGTGTTTCACACGGCCTGGTGCACGGTCTTGAACACGGTGTCAAGACCGTGCACCCACACACGGCCAAACACACTGGCTTGGTGCACGGGCTCAAGCCCGTGCAAGAGAAATGAGCTGCACACGGGCTCCTGCACGGTCTTGCGCAAGACCGTGCGTTAGCCCGTGTGGTTTAACTGGGGTCAGCAGAAACTTACGGGTTTTCAAAAATTCGAGCCAAAAATTCATAAAAATCATATTTTCAGCGTAAATCAACACTCACAAATTATAACAATCAATAATCATCATCTAATTCACATTTACATCCAATAAAATCATGAATTGATCAAGAAACGGGCTCGATCTAAGCAATTATCCTAAAAATCCCGAAATAATCAAATATTCTCAAAACCTCGAAAATCCGTAAAAGAAATTGGGGAAATTGGTACCTATAGAAAGGTATCGATGAACTGATCGTTTAAAAACGATTGGCGCGAAATTCCACGGAGATTCGAGCTCGGCACGATCGATTAGGGCTTCGGGAGAAAATTTTCTTTTCTTCTTCTCTCTCTCTCTCTCTCAATTTGAAATAATAGTTTTATGAAATGAATTTTGATACTTTTATCAAATATCTTCGAAATATCAAAAAATACGAAGGGTTATTTTAGTAATTTTAGAAAATCCAATTAAACACGCGTCGATCAAATATAACGATTAAATATTAAACAAACGCAATATAGACACGTAATTTAAGTACGCAAACAATATTATCACATTGGTCATATACGACATAATATATAATAATTCACATATAACGAGAATTTAGAGATTAAGAAAGATAATTAACGCGTAAAAATTACTCAGTAATTCTCGGATTTCTGGGTCGTTACAATTCACTTCAGCAGGTTTAAGCTTTCTCGAGGCATAAGCTATAACCTTTCCATTCTGCATCAACACACATCCTAAACCTTCTTTCGAAGCATCAGTATAAACCACGAATCCATCTGAACCTTCAGGCAAAGTAAGAATAGGACACGGATGTCAATCTGTTCTTTAACTCCCGAAAACTGCTCTCACACTTATCTGTCCACACAAAAGCGACATTCTTCTTCGTTAACTCTGTAAGCGGGGCTGCAAGTTTAGAGAAATCCTTCACAAACCGTCTGTAATAAGCTGCTAAACCCAAAAAACTACGAACCTCTGTCGAAGTCTTAGGCTGCTCCCAATTCAACACTGACTCTATCTTCGAAGGATCAACCTCAATACCTGTCTTGGGTATAACATGACCCAGAAATGCCACTTTCTCAATCCAAAACTCGCACTTACTGAACTTGGCATACAACTGATGTTCTTTCAAAGTTTGTAACACGATCTTTAAATGCTCTGCATGTTCTTCCTCGGATTTTGAGAAAACCAGTATGTCGTCGATGAAGATGACAACAAACTTATCAAGATAAGGTCGGAAGATTCTGTGCATCATATCCATAAATGCTGCAGGAGCATTTGTCAAACCGAACAGCATAACCACAAACTCAAAATGACCATATCGAATGTTGAAAGCTGTCTTCGGTATGTCCTCTGCCTTGATACGTAACTGATAATATCCCTGTCTCAGATCGAGTTTAGAATAGACCCTCGATCCCTGCAATAAATCAAACAACTCCTCAATGTGGGGAAGAGGATATTTGTTCTTCACAGTCATCCGGTTCAATTCTCTGTAATCAACACAAAGTCTAAGAGAACCATCTTTCTTCTTCACAAACAATACCGGTGCACCCCAAGGAGAAGTACTCGGCCTAATATAACCACTGGTTAACAAATCATCTAACTGAGTCTTCAACTCTTTCAACTCAGCTGGTGCCATTCTGTAAGGTGTCTTCGAATAAGGCTCAGATCCCGGATACAGATCAATAACAAACTCGATATCACGGTCTGGAGGTAACGATTCTAACTTCTCAGGAAACACATCAGGGAAATCTTTAACTATCTCGGTATTTTCAAACTTCGACTGTTCTTTTGGCCTGTTAAGAAGATAAGCAACAAACCCTGAAGCTCCTTCTCGGACGAGCTTCTTTGCCTCTGTCATAGAAATAATCGGCCCATCTGTCAACTGAATACCCTGACTCGAATCAGATCCCAAACTAATCTTCTTCTCAAAACAATCAATCTTGGCCCTATGCTCAAATAACCAATCCATACCCAAGATAACTCCGTACTTCTTCACTGACAACACTATCAAATCTGCGGGGTAAACTTTATCCTCAATAACAACGGGACAACGTCGGTACACGCGATCGGTAATCATACAAGATCCCAAAGGGGAACTCACAACAAAACAATAATCAGACGAATCAATAGACACATGCGCAGATAAGTCAATTTCAAGAGCAGCAAAAGAATGCGTAGCACCCGGATCAAACAATGCATGTATGGGTATGTTATGTATATGTATGGTACCTTCCACCACGGCGGAAGCATCAGGCTCAGTCTCCTCATTATCGCCTTCCAGTACATACACACGAGCTGGAACAGAAGGTTTTGGCCTCGGCGGCATAGGCTGACTCGGGGGCTGCCTCCTGGGACAACTATCCTTCTGGTGGGCAGAGCTACCACAACTAGTACACAATCCCAACTTATACCAACACCTAAACTCTGGATGATTCCCTCCACAATAACCACAAGTAACAGGGCGATAACCTGACGGACGAGGGACTGAAGAAAAACCAGCCGGGCGAGGTGCAGAATAATATCCGGTCGGACGAGGTATAGGAGGTCTGGATCCACCAAAAGGTCTCTTGCCTTTAGGCTGCATAGGAGCACTTGGAATGAAAGGCCTCTTGAAACCTGATGAAGAAGAAGCGGGGGTAGTACTACGAATAGCTCGATCAATACTGGCATACTTAGCCTCTAGAGATAAGGCTGCATCTACAGCTGCAACATAGGTAGTGGGACGGGAAGCTGCAAGACCCTGTCGAAGAGGAATACTCAAGCCCTCTAGAAACTTCTTGGTCTTCCTGCGCTCGTCTAAAGCAATATGTGGAGCATATACTACAAGTCTGGTAAAGTTGGCCTCATAGTCAGCCACAGTAGAAGTACCCTAAGATAACTCCATAAACTCCTGCTCCCGGCGATCCTGAACAGTAGGGGGAACATACTTAGCTCGAAACTCCTCAAGAAACCTATCCCACGATGACTCAACTCCGGTGGCCCTCCATCTCTGCTCAATCATCTTCCACCAGGCCTCTGCAAGTCCTCGAAGAAGATAGATAGCAAACTCAACCTTCTCTAGATCAGTAGGCTGAAGAACTCGGTATATCCTCTCAAGAGATGAAATCCAACCCTCGGCCACAATATCATCTGTAGTACCAACAAACTGAGGTGGGTGGAAATCGAGGAATCGGCGAAGTGACTGCTCACGGGCTCTATGCTCATCTACCTCTACATCTTTGTCTCTCTGATCCAGGTAATCCTTAAAGAGACCAAATATCTGCTGAGCATCAACTACTGGTGCCTGTGGTGGTGGTGCTGGAGGAGTACGATCACGACGAGGTGGCATCCTACAATTAAATAGAACAAGTATGCATGTAGATTAATTATGGATGCAAAACTGTAACCACATAAGCACAAAAGCACAATTCCTAAGTCATAAGCCGTACGGACCTAGACTGACACGACTCATCGAGCTAAGGCCAATGAACCTCTAGCTCTGATACCAACTGTAACGGCACGTCCCCAAATACGGTGCGACGTGACGTCCCGCACCAAGTCATAATCCATAACCAGAACTAAAGGTCCAGTTATGAACTACAACCTGGCGAACGGAAAATATATACCAGGCGGATCTGCTTTAGAAAATAATAGGACAATGAAAAATAATACAGCGGAAGCAAATTAACACTACCTATCCCACTCAGGGAGCTAGAACAACCATAATCCAAAACACAATTATAAAGCCCACCAAGGCCACTGAAAACAACCATATCAACATTCAAACTAATTTACATTATTTACATCTACAACTTCTAGGGTTTTAAGTATTTATCCAGATACATAGGCGGAAATGAAATCACCTAAACAAAAGTAAATGACTCCAAGGACACGACCTGAATCCGCCTAGCAACAAAACCTGAACAACAGAGTAATGGGGTTAGTCAAAGCGACTAAGTGAGGGGGCTGTAATACATATATATTATCCAAACAACCGGAAAGATTCACCAGTTTGTAAGTGAGAAGAAAACAAAGGAAAAATAAAGGTTTTCACAATTATTGGTGAATCGTATAATTTCGCAATAACTACCTGTTTCATAATATCAGAAATATCAAATAAACCTCCCTTATTCCTCCTTGTGTAGTCAGGTAGCTAGCCCGCTACTATATAATCATGCAAGGACAAATATCCAATACATCTTCGGCTGGGGATATAGACTAGATCCCGTCTGGCACAGGTACTCAAAAGGGTTGCCACTCCGGTCATACCCCCGAGCTCCCATCAGTTTGGAGACTAGAGCATTGAGATTCACCGTAGACCCAACGTCTATCCGGCTTCACCCCGTACCCTGATGTCCGGGCCCAATAGTGTAATATGGCTCAATGGCCAGGCCGAAAGGCCAAGATAATTCCTCGCACTTCAAATGCTTAAATGGTCAAAGGGACCGATTGATAAATCAACTTTTAACCCTTACGAGCTAAAGGAGCTTTTGAGGGGTTATACGTAATAATTTGATATCAAAGCATTTTCCTTTAACTCATTAAAGTAATATGATTTTCAAGTAGCTACTACGTATAATATAAATATGGGGAAATAAAACATAAAAACATAAAACACAGGCTTCGGGTATATATGGAATATTTACATACGTATAAGAAAAGCCGAATTCGGAAAAGAAACCCCACCTAGATAATCCTGCAAAAAGGGCAAAAGAAAGAAGACCAACTACTTCCCAGAGGAACTACCACCTGAAACCAAATACAACACAACCAAGTAAGACGACAACACGACGCACGGCTTATTCTTAATGCAACAACCACTTAATTAAATCAAAGAAGGGCAATAGGGGAAATTATTCAATGAGACGAATGAAATACTAAACTTCAAGCTTATAATCATGCTTAAACACAATTAGGTTTCATAGACATGCTTAAAATACTATAAAGAAGCATACATTCAAGTTTCGAAGCAATCGGAAAAGAATTGCGAAAAGCGTATAATTCCCTAAATGAAAATCGGTTCGTTTCACGACCAAACGGTATTGGAAAAATTCAAACTCTATGGATTATTAAGTTTTAAAGCATTACAGACTTAATGGCGAAGTCGGATTTTGAAAATAATATCAAACGAAGAAAGTAGGATTTGCAATTTTTGACTTCCAGAGACTTTTGAACTAAAATCGGGACACACGGCCTCTTGCACGGCCTTGTGCAAGGCCGTGTGCATTTTTCGGACATGCACAGCCTACACACATGGCCTAATGCAAGGCCGTGTGTGCTGGAAATTGCGCACGGTCTTGCTACACGGCCTGTTGCAAGGCCGTGTGCACCTGTTTTCGCGAATTTTCAGCAGAACGCGAAGAACTTCGCACAAAAGCAGCAAAACTTCGTCAAATCTTTACCAAACTACCATTTTCAATCAAATTTTCATACTACAAACTTCAACAAACATCAAAGATCACAATTGCAACACATAGGATCAAGAATCATCGAAAACTACGGAGTATAACAATCAAACTACCGAAAAATCCAACTTTGAAACAATTTATCCAAAATATACTCAAACGAAAACGGAATTGAATGGAACCTGAATAATACCTGTAGAGAATGTTACAAGGGTCGCGTAGGTTCTTACGGATCGAAATTTGGTTAAGAAACGAACTCGAAAGATCGAATTGAAGTTTTAAGAAAATTCTTTCTTTTTCTTTTCTTCTTCTTTTCTTTTCTCTCGTTGGTGTTAAGGGTAATTAAGAAAAGGAAAGGAAAAGAGAATAAAAAGAAAACCTGAGGTTTAAGTGAAAAATCGAAAGGGCATTTTCGTAATTTTGCGAAACTTCATAAATAGGACATATTAATGAAATATATCAATATTATAGTCAAAACTCATCATTTTAAACGCACATTGACATAGAATAATTTAAATTCACAAATTATTGCATTTTCGAAAATTCATATAAAACACATAAATATCACATAAGCACTTATATCCCGATCGAGTTTTCCAAACTTGTCCCGTTATCTTAGGAATTCTTACCGGTTTTAGCTTACCAAAACTTTGGGGCGTTACAGACCCCGAACCCAGAGGTCCACGAGCAGGCTCAGCATATCTACCTGCAGTTATTGGGACAGGATGCATCGGTCCCTGAGTTTTCGCACGCCAGAGGAAACACTCAGGACCAGGAACCTATTGATCTGCATCGATTCTATGCGGAGTTCTCCGATTCCCGACGTACGAACGACGAGAGATTCGCCCAACAGGAGAGACAGATCCATGAGGGCTTTGCAGCTCAACATGCTCACATCAACAGCCAGTACTCAGCACTTCATGGATCTATTGCCGAGATGCAGAAGTCACTTTCGGAGCAACTCGAACAGTATTCCCGACGTGGTCCCGATGAGCCATAAGCTATTTACCTTTATTTTCTTCTTCGTCGTTAGCCTTGTTTAGGGTTTTGTAATCCCGTTTTTTGCATGACTTTGGATTCTATTTTTGTTGTGAATGATGTTTATAATATGTTTTAATTGCGCTTAAATGTTCGTTTTCAATTCGCGTTATTAGAACTCTTAGATTATACTCCTCTTAACTAACCCCGAAGTCCGGAGGAGAATCTGAGGACAGATTCTTTTGAAGAGGGGAGTATTGTAACGACCCGAATATTTTAATTATATTATTAATTATTACGCGAATTCTTTCTTGCCTAATTTCCCGATCTATCTAATTGGATTAATTAATCTTGTGGAAAAGATTGATTTAACCTATCTTTTAAATACCCTCAATTACTTAAATTACATAAATGCCCTTGAAAGCCTAAATTACCATTTTACCCCCCCCCCCCCCCCCCCCCGAGATATTTTTCTAAATATCTACCTATCTCTCTCATTCTCTCATTACACACAAAAAGAAGGAAAAAGAAGAAAGGAAGGAGAAAAGAAGGAGAAGAAATGAGGGAATCTTCCCGACGCCCTACCGAGCCCGTTTCTCGCCCGATCGACGAGCCGTGAAAACCCAAACGATCCTCACTACATTCTCTACTGGTAATCCTTTTACCCCATTTCATTTCGTTCCCTCTTCATTACGATTTTCGTTGCTTTTATATAGAAATTTTATAGTTTTAGCATTTTCGTGTTTAGGGAGATTTACTTGACCATTTTACGTGTTTCTTGGACCTATGTGTAGCTTATATGATATATATGATTATATGTTGAAATTAGGATGTTTTATGGTGTAAATTAGGAGATCTATGAGCTTGAATGTTGGTTTTTGTGTTAAACTCGCGATCTGCACCTTTTCTGCTCCCAGAAGACCCGCACAGGCCTGCCCACGGGCTTGCGCTCGTGCCCAAGACCGTGCACACCCTTAAAACCTTCACAAGACCGTGCATGTCCCTCTAGCCTTCACACGGCCTTGCGCACGGTCTTGAGCTCGTGCACAAGACCGTGCACCCTTACGTGATCACGCACAGGCTACTGCACGGTCCTAAGACCGTGCACAGGCCGGTGCAACCCCCTTAACCATTTTTCTAGCTTGTTTTCGAGTATTGCTCACGTTAATTACCATTTTTACCCCTTTTGAATAATGCTATTTTCCCGTTTGACCTCGGATTCGAATTCCGATTTCACCTATAGCTTCGTAGTGTTTCAAAACCTATTTATCCCCGAAGCTATGATTTATCCGACCTTATTTGACCGTCAATTGACGCCTTACTCGTTTAGGGATTTTTCCCATCTTTCCCGTTTCTTATCCGTTTGACCCCGTTTTCGCGAGAGAGTTCTGTTATATTATTTTAAACATGTCTATGTGCCCTAACTGTGTTTTAGCATGCTTTCCATATTTATTATTAATGTTCTTCCATTATTACAATTGCTTTAAATATTCCTTTAAATGTTATTTCATATGTTATATATCCTTATATGCTTAATTGTCTGGCTTTCCATATGGTATCTGTAGCATGAGTGAAGTTATATTTGAATTGCCGTGCGTCGTCTGTTGTTCGTGTCTTGCTTTTGTTATTGTCGGTCTCGTTTTCATCCTCTAGGCCCTGTGTATTACAGGTGGGTCCAACGAGGGAGAAACTTGACTATCGCTTGCTTCCATACTATCGTGTCGAGCCAGGTAAGGGTTTAAACTTATTTTTAACTGGGGCAAGAACATAGACTATTATAGGTTGCGAAATAAATGATTACCCTGCTTTTTCTTATTACTTGTTGTACTGCCTTTACTATTCCTTATGTGCTTAGTCAAACCTTTTAATAGCAAAACCAAAATGATTTGAAATGCTTTCAACTAGAGACAAGGAAAACCCTTTTATCTTAAATGCGAATTTTGGTCTCTCGACCTCGCAAATATAACCTTGTCTCGAATGGCCCTTTTGGCCTTCCACATCCCGATTCCCTGTTTTCGAATGGCTCTGTTGGCCACTTTAACTATCATCGTTTTCAAATGCGAGCCCTGGACTGTGTATTTTGTTGGGCCCGGAGTATTCAGGAGGTGAGCCTGGGGACGTGCGTCCAGGGCAAATCCCGATGGATACTCCAATCCGTATCTGCTTAGATCAGCCAGGAGGTTGGCTAACCTGAGTTAGTGCGAGGGTGGCGTTGTAGGCTACGCGCTTCCTAGAAAATTCTGATAAAGGTGACGTTGTTAACACGCGTTTCCATAAAATTCTGAGTGGATCATGAGTTTTGGTGGTGGAGTACTTGACTATGTATTTGCATGATTTTCATAAATGGGAGTTATAAGGAGAGGGCCCGTTCTCACCGGGACACACTATTTCATGACTTATTACATTATTTATTTGTCTAATTATTTTACGGCTTTCGTTACAAGTCGAAGCACATTCCGGTTCTCTTCATTTGGAATATGTATTTCCCTATATATATATATAAAAAAATCCGGAAGCGTGCCTCGAACTTGCCTCACTTAAGCCTCCTTTATTATTCAAACTATTTAGTTGAATTACGAGCCGTATTTACTTATCATTTCTAACTTATTCATATCATGCCTTTCGAATTGTAACGGCCTCGTGACTCAACTAATATCCTTTCAAAACTATCGGCTTGACCTTATGTGTAAATGTTTTAAAGGATCCGTTCGTCAACCTTTTTGTATTTTCCAAGCAAGCCAAACCCGAGTGTTGCCTTGTGTTATAGTTTTACAATTTATATCGTTACTTATAGTCTTTCTCAAAACGGGCAACACTCACCACTTTTAGTTTTAAAAGATAAATGACGAACTATAATCAAAACCCCCTTACTGAGCATCCTTTATACTCACCCCTGCCATTTTGGTTCTTGCTTCAGGTAGACAGGTGGCGACGTCACCTATCTTGTCAGTCGGCATCAGCAGGTCTAGATAGGCTCAGTCTTGTCATCTGGTTTGCCTTGTCAGTGGTCCCAGCAACTGTCGAGTCTTGTTTGTTGTATTTAAATGTTTTTTTTGTACTATTTACTGCTTTACTTACTTTAGGTATCTTATGTGCCCTGATGTGGGATAGTTGAAGATATCTAGGATTGCACAAGGTAGGCTAGTTGAGCCATGGATGGCACTATCTGCTTATGAACATTCTGTATCTTGATTTATAAATGTTTAATTGATATTATGTTAGCTTCGTAGGCTTTTATGGACTTTATCGGTTTTCTTTATTTACTTTAGGTATCTTATGTGCCCTGATGTGGGATAGTTGAAGATATCTAGGATTGCACAAGGTAGGCTAGTTGAGCCATGGATGGCACTATCTACTTATGAACATTCTGTATCTTGATTTATAAATGTTTAATTGATATTATGTTAGCTTCGTAGGCTTTTATGGACTTTATCGGTTTTCTTTTAAATCGCTTCCGCATTGCTCTGTTTGGTTGTGGTTGTTGTTGGGATATGGTCGCTGTTGCCGGTGGTCTTTTCTTGAGTGCCGTTCGCCGGAGTGGATTTTTGAGTTGAGGCCCCTCGCTGAAGCTCGGGAATCCGTTTCGGTGCGGATGTGGCGTTCCTTCTTCAGGGGGCGCTACATTAGAAGCACAAAAACTGCATTGTTACTATTTGAAGGTTTGGGTTTAATTGTAATTTGCGTTACAAGGATCTAAATACATGTTTTATTGAGGTTTTATTGCTATGTGATGATATTAAGTATTGAGTTTGAGTTTGGTGAAGTTTGGGGTTGAAAAACATGAGTTTTGATCAATTTTTGCTAAAATGCCGCGGAGAAGAAGCTATTCAGCAGCTCCACCACGACTGTGGTACAGATCACGGCCAAAGGCCGTGGTGGTCACCACGGGCGTGGTGACTCCACGCCCAGCAGGGCAGCCCCACCACGGCCCAAGGCCGTGGAATGGCCTGGAAGTTCATTTTTGCTCCACTAACTCGTCCCGAGCCACATTTTTTCTCATTTATTTCACTCCCATCATTCTTAAAAAGTTAAAACTAAGAAACTTTGAAAGTTTTGGAGCGATCGGACATGTTCGGGATGTGAATAGTCACAGGGGTAGTTTTTGTAATTTTTCCAAACGTTTGATTTTTATTACCCAAGCTTCTACATTACTCATATGCCTCTTATGCTTAATATCTCTTATAATTGAGCTTGTTTAAGTGCTTATATACTTAATTTCATCATTATAAGCATGTCTTACATTTGTTAAGCCGTTCGTCCTAATTGGTATCGAGTTCGTCAAGTCGTGTCTTACCTCGAGGCCTGTGTATTACAAGTGGAACCCAAGGAAATAAGGCGTAGTTCGACGCGCCTTCCTTCTCTTTTTGGAGCCTTCAGGTGAGGTTTATCAAATGTTTTATAATTGGAGCTAGAACAAATCTTTGCGAAAATATTACATACCCCTCTCTTTATGAGTTTATATATTTTCCTTCCATTTATATTTAAATTATGTATATTATTGAGATTTAAACAAATGGTTTTAATATCAAAATGGTATAACTATATTTATTGATCAAAATGGTTTTAAATTAGAGACAAGTAAACGTTTTGGTTTAAAACGTAACTTTGGGTCATGGACCTCGCGTGTATGCCTCGAGCTTACTCGACGACATGATGAGAGAAATCCTAGGCCGTTACAGCTTGTCTGGAAAGACCCATTTGGTCAAATTGCTCCTTTGCTCGAGAAAGAGAAATGAGAACTAAGTGTTTTAAAAGCGAGTTGGATATTACACTATAACCCCTTGAGGACGCTTTTGGGAAAAAATTGAGCCCGGATTATATGATAGGTGGAGACCCGGAGACGTGCATCTAGGGTAAAGCCCATCCCATTGAAGAATTATCTATATAGATAGAATCCCATTGACGAATTATCTATTAAAAACCAAAGGGTATTATTTATGGCTAGTCAGAGGTAGTCTAGCTTGAGTAATACTTACCAGTGTTATGAATTTCATTGTATAATGTCGTAATCAATTATAGTGAAATCGCGGGTTGCTCTTTGATAAGCTAAATGGTGTATTGGAGATTTCATTATTTATTCTGAAATGGTTGTAGGAGTTATAATGAGATGTCCCATTCTCGCCGGTAATGAAATATTTTGAGACGTTTTATTATCATGTTTAGATTCACAAAACTTGTATGATTTGTAAAGAAAACTTATTCGCTATTAGATTCGTTTTCTATCAAACCAAAGTGTGGATCTAAACAGGTTTTAAATATTACGTATATCCCCCTCACTGAGTTGTTTGGAACTCGCACCTCTATGTTGGTTCTTGCTTCGGGTTTTGGTGTCCGACATTACATTGTCGCCAGTGGCAGCAGCGTCTAGATAGGCTCTCCTTGGTCGTCTCGTGTCGGTCTTATTTATATTTTGTCGATCTATATGAAGATTGGATATTATTTATATTTGATTATGTTATGATGATGTTGGAACACATGATGTTTTAAGATTATGTTTGCCTACTGATGAGGGATTAGATGAGTTGTGTTGACATTGTTGATATATCCGTCTTGCTTATGTTATATTGCTTCCACTCTTATTTCCCTGTGTTGTTGGGAGTGTCGTTGTTGCCAAGTTATAGAAACCCGTTATCCAGGGTTGGTTTTCTGGTGGAGGTCCCTAGCCGTCACTCGGGGGGCAAAATATTATAATTTATTATAGATAAAAGTTGTCTTTTTAAATATGAATATTATTAATTACTTTTAGTAAAATAGTAGTTATTGGGTTAAAAATCTAAACTTAATTTTCCCTATTTGGATATTAAAACACCTAAAAATGGACGAGAAAACTTCATGTATGACGAAAATAGGCGTTACCATTCACTAGAAAATAACATACCTTGCAGTGATAGGTTATTAGTGATAGAGAAAGGAAAAAATACGAAAAATAGATACTATCTTTATCGAATTAGCGATTTTGGGACACCAAGCAAAAAAGTTCGGTATCTCAAAAAAAATTTCAATTCTAGAAAATAGAAAACCACCCTGAAAACCGCTCGTGCTCTGCACATGACCTCTGAAAACTACCCAGCTGGATTTCAGGGTGGTTTTCTATTTTCTGGCAAGAAAAATCCCGAAATTGCCAAATTTTTTGAGATATCGGACTTTTTTGCTAAGTAAAAAGTTGATGTCCTAAAATCGCTAAGTCGACTGAGATAGTATTCATTTTTTGTATTTTTCTCGATAGAGAAATTTCCATCCCAAATTTAAAATTTGTGATGGATTTCTGACGGAATAGTGATGGATAAGAAGATAGAGGAAAAGTAAGTCTAATTTTTTATAAATTTTAAAGTAATTAGTGATGGACTTTATATCCCTCACAAATAAATCAGTCACCAGGCATATAGTAATAGATTTGTAAGGATTAAAGTCCGTCACATAATGCGTTTTGTGACGGATTTTATTATGTTTGTGACGAACATTTCTGTTAGTGAAGGGTTGTTGTCTTGTATTGTTTTCACCTATGAGGAAACTAACATTGTTTCTGTAGCGCCCCTTTCCTTGGCCGGAGAAAGGACACCACATCCGCACCGAGACGAACCCCCAAACGAGGTAGAAGTACCCCATTTAAAAATCCATCCCGGCGAATGGCAATCACTCAAGCAAAAACCAGCAACAGCATACAACAGCCCAACGACAGCAATAAAATAAATATCAGAGTTGCGGAAGTTAAAACAATTATATAATAAATCATATAAGCCATCCATGGCAACGTAATTCATACATCATGTAGCAATCATTATATATAAAAAATGCCATTCATGGCCAGTCTAATCTATCCCACATCAGGGGCACGTAAGTACGTAAAGTAAAGCATAATCCGAAATACATAATTAAATAAAATCATAAATAAGGACACGACTGTTGTTGGGACACTGACAAGACAAGACTCACGAACCAACCTAGACCTGCTGCTGCCGACTGACAAGAGAGGTGACAACGCCACCTGTCGACCTGAAGTAAGAATCAAAATAGTGGGGGTGAGTACAAAAGATACTCAGTGAAGGTAAAGAGGGAACAAGTACGAGCCACGTGTCCGGGTTTTGATTATTATATATATAAGAAAATACATTTGCATAATTGAAGAAATCCGGATCGTGCTTCGACTTGCATACACGGCATTAATTAACGACAAGAAAATAATTAAAGCAGTAAAATTCAAGCAATTAATGTCCCAGCGAGAATTGGGCCTGTTCCTCCTTATAACCCCCTCAATAACATGTAATCTCCATCACCGGTGTCTGACCTCGAATTGCGACTCCGGGCGACTGTGAATTTTAGGAAAACGTGCAACGAATGCAACGCCCACCATCGCTCCCAACCGTGGCTATCATCTCCTGACGGGCCACGATTGACGCTTAATTTTGGGAGAAGTACCTCGGATTACCCCTAGACGCTCGTCCCAAGGTATAACCTCCGGATACTTTCCCGGGCCCATTTTGAAATAACACGAATTTGCTCGCTTTGAAAAACATACATAAATTGAATTTGGGCAAGTTTGAGTGACGACAAAGGGGTTGAATCCTAAGTCAAACCGTCACGTTTAAAAGAAAGAATTTTACCTGCCTTATGAAAATAAAATGATTTAAGGATACTCATAAGTACAAGTTAATATTAAAACCTTTGAGAGAATCAGGAAAATATAGATTAAATATCTAATAGATATACGAGAAGGAAAACAAAGCAAGATGAGCATATAAGGGGAGTTCGCAATAAATTAAAAGAATTCTTACTCCGTTTGAAATCATTTTAAACCCTCACCTGGAAACACGGAACGATAAGACAATCCAAGCTATGTCCTGAAAAGACAGCCTGAAACTAACAGACGACAAAACCACATAAGACAAGACACGACAACGACTCGCAAAGACTACATCATAAGAAAAACCAATAAACGACATGTATCAATTGAATTTACAATTAAAATGTAATTAAATCAATTAAACTAAAAGTACGAAATTAACAATGCTAAACATGCTCAATTGAAATTCTAATTGCACATTCATGCATATAATATTATAAAGAAGCACTCATGCGATTTTCGGATTTTTCGGACGACATTCAAAAATTGGGGAAAAACCCTAAACGAAAAAGGCTCGATTCAAGGTCCGAATGAGATCGGAATTTTGAAAACTTTACAAAATATTCATCCTTGAATCATATGGAACGTATAGGCGAAAACGGCTCGATTTTAGGGGGTCGTATGCAAAAAGTCAACTTTTATTTTTGGCCATTTGACCCCATTACCGAGAGCAACTAAGGAAAAAAGCTGGAAAATTGGCTAAGGCATACGCACGGGCTAACGCACGGTCTTGTGCACGGTCTGGAGCACACACCCAAGACCGTGCAGGCTGAAACAAAGGCACACGGGCTGTTGCGCCGGCGTGCGCAAGCCGGTGCAAGGTTAAAGGGCTGTGCACGGTCTGGCGCACAGTCTTGCCAAGACCATGCGTTGGACCGTGCGGTTCCAACACACAGGTGCAAAAACGCGATTTTTAAGGTTTTCTCGAGAGTTTCATGCAAAAATCAAATATGGGAAATTCTAAGGCTAAAATTAACATGTAAAATTCACACTCCTGCATTGTACACATTAATATCTATCATTTGATCCGAACTACACTAAAAATGATAAACTATAACCTACGAATCAAGTAATTCATCAAATATTTATTCCAATTTAAAATCTATAAAATTGAAAGATTTAATGGATGAAACGAATTGGAGAAAGAAGGTTACCGATAAAGAATCGAATGAGGATCGTAAATCTGGTCTCGGAATTTAAATTGGTCGAGTAACGAATTCGGAACGGAATTTCCTTTTTTTTTCTCCTCCTTCTTCTTCTTCTTCTCCTTCTCTTTCTCTTCTCTCTTTCTCTCTCTCGATTGTATAAGTAATCAAGAGTGTGCAATAGGGTGTGTTGAAGAGGGTGTGAGTGTGTTCAAGAGAGTGTGGGTGTGTTCAAGGTAGTGCAAGGTTATTTAAAAGGTTGTAGGTTCGTTTAAAGATTAGGATAAATTCGAGGGGTAGAAAATATAATTATAAATGGTTAAGGATATTTAAATAATTATAATAAATTAAGATTAACTAACGAAGTTAAATCTTTTCATATAGAATTCAACGAAATGTCGAATAATTATTCCAAGAATATATTCTGGAATTTTCGGGTCGTTACAATACTCCCTCCTTTAAAAGAATCTGTCCTCAGATTCTACTCTGAACCTCGGGGTTTATTAAAGGAAATATATTACAGCATTTAAAAGGACGTTATACAAAATTGCGCAATTAACACATAAACAATTAATTAAAACGAACAATCAACAGTTAAATTCAAATAAACATTTAACATATAGTTCATACATAATAGTTCAACTGGAAATCAAATTACAATTAAAACGAAAACAACGAGAAAATAGAGGAAAAACTAATGCCGACTAAGAATCGGGTGCTCCCGAACTAGGCGGCATGCCAAGACGGCTTAGATAGCGAGCGAGTTGTTCATTGATGGACCTCTCGAGATCGGAAATCTGCTCCTGAATTTCAGTGTGGTTGCGTTGAGTCACAAGTCTGATCTCTTGAAGCTCAGCCGACTGTCGGCCCAGTCGCTCGTTAGTCTGTTCCGCGAAAGTTGTGAAACGGTTTCCCCAAACCGTCCACCTGTCGGCCTCCCATCAGCTTCGGGTCTCCGACTCCGATTGTTGATACCGACTCCATTGTTCCTCACTTAATCTGTCCCATTGAGAGGATCCAGCCTGGTGCTGTGTCGGGTAATCCTCAAAGCTCTGCTGGAATGGAACCTCTTCGGTTCTAGGAGGGTCGGGTATATACGGGACCTGATGAGGAGCGAAGCCTCCTGCTTCGTAAAGTTGTTCCATCATTTGCTCCTCCCTCTCTTGTCGGTCCTCCTCAGGATGACCTCCTATTTCGGCATCCTCTTCATCGTCGCCATCACTCCCGGCGGTGGCTTCCTCTTTGGTACGTATCTACCATGTCGCCCTCTCACTTTCCTACAAAGTTTCATCTGAGCAAGTTGCTTGTAGGAAATTGTCGCATCATCTGCACTTGCCGGGGCCATTCGATCCATGCCGGTCACGCCGGCACACTCGAGGATCGCTGTGATGTAGGACCCAATTCTAATTTCTCCTTTAGGCCGGGTGCCTACGTATTCCACATACCGAAGGAAGAACATGATGCCATTGACTGCTTGCCTTCGGACCGCGCAATCTAGAACGTAGAGTTCCTCAATATTGATTGAATCGTAGCTATCTCCTCTAGCAAAAACGGTACACGAGAGGAACCGGTGGAAAGTCCTCAAAGCGGCATCACGAAGGTCGGTTGCCTTCGATTTTCCTTGTTGAAAAGGTCTCCTAGAAATAGAGACGTTTCTCCAAGCTTCGGCTTCTGACCATCCAACTTCACGACTTATCATACCCCGAACGGGTAGTCCAAAGTGCATCGTTAGTTGTTGAAGAGTGAGCTCATAATCTTCATTGAAAGCTCGGAACTCAATCTTGGATGGTAGCTCGGCATCGTCTTCGTGGGGAAATATTTGAAGCGTCGCAATGAATTCATATACAAGCCGAGGGTACGAATTCCATCTTATATCCAAGAACGTGGTCCATCCCACGTCTTCAATGTATCGAGCAATACCGGCGCCAAGTCCCAAATTTCCCAATGCTTCGATGTCGAGAAACTTGGTAGAGAAGACCGGGATTCGTGCATCCTTCGAAATACTTTGGCTTGGAAGGGATTTGAAATATCTACATTGAATGGAAGTGGAGACGGAGGGTCATCACGCCTCCTCCTACGTCGAGGACCTTCGGCGGCCATGTAAGAAAGTTGTTTGAAGCTTGTAGAATTGAATTTAATGAAATTCCTCACTCGGGAATTTTGTCGAACACTTGGCGGGCGTGTATTTTGGGTAGCAATGTATGTAAGATCGGCTTGGCGGATCGTCCTCAAAACCCAACTAATTGAAATACACAATGTCGACAACATACCTTCCGAAAATTATGAAGATCCAACAGACGGATCGAGAGTTATAGGCTTGCAAAGATTGGAGAAAATTTGGGGAAAAACTGTAAGTTTCTATTGCTGAAACGAGAGAAAAATTGGGGGTGAAAAGCTTCTGTAAGTTTCTCGCAGAAATAGGTTTAAAAAGAGCAAAAGAGACACACACGGCCGGACGCACGGGCGTGCGCTGGCCCGTGTGGAGCGGTCCAGCCGGTTCAGCGGTTTAACGCTGAACTGGCTTGCACGGGCTTGAGCTGAACCGCACGGTCTTGAGCAAGACCGTGCGTTAGGGCGTGCAAGCACCCCTGGATCGAATAAAAATACGTAAAAATTACGAAAACACCCCGGATTTAGTCCGGAGTTCATCCAAACAATAATTACATAATATCGCGCACGTAATAAATTAAATACGGAAAATATGAGTGTTATGAACATGCACGGTACCTTTTATTCCGAGTAACAAAATCCGGTCTAGTCTCCCGTTTTCTCTTATTTGTGTCTTAGCTCAAGTCCTTCGATTCCTGTAGCTTCTCCTTTATTGTACATCCCTAACACTGTCCCTTCATGATTTATTTCTGGTGACCTCTCTCTCTGACATAATGACCCTGAATCTTCAGGATCGGCATCCACCTTCCTCTTCCTTAGGTTTCTTCTTATTAGGGCAACTGTCGAGGAGATGGTCGGGGGAACCACATAGTAAACACTGTCCCAGTCGTTTCCGGCAGTACTCGGCGAGATGGTTCGGCTTGTGGCAAAACGAGCAAAGGATGGTGCTCTCACTGGGTCCACTGGTCGTCGCCTCTTTTCTGTGAGAAGTTGCACGGACAACCGCTGGAGTTCTCAATACATGAGACTGGTTCTGTAAAGTGATCGGTCGAGCACTCCTAGCTCTCAATTAAAATTCTGCTTCGGCTCGCAAAGCTCGGCCGACAACTTCTGCATAAGAACAACAGCCAAGACCTATGAGCACTTGGCGGATTTCGTGCCTCAGCCCGGATATAAATCGTGCGGCTCTGTTCCTCTGGTCGGGCTCCCGATTAGGAGAGTAGTTAGTCATGTAGGCAAATCTGGACTCGTATTCTGTCACGCTATCTCCTCCCTGGGCTATTTCTATCTCTCCCGTCGGATACGGGTATGATGATCCTGGTGTAGTCTGGAGTGAAGGTAGTGGCGGATCTGATCGAGCTTTCTTGCGCGGCATATCTGCATTCACAACTATTTGGCAAAATAGGTGCATGTCTTGTGAGAAATGTTGCCAATAATTCACAAACACATAAGCATGCTCAACACTCAACAAAATCCTGCCGACACACACTACGACAGACCAAACCATGTAAGACACGCAAAGTGTTCCACGATCGACTCGCGTTACATCTTCCTTAGTACAAAAATTCATAAAAGATTGCCAGTCGGTTAATTAAGCCAACCGTAATCGTCTACAATTTTAAGCACCCAGATAAAACGAACACTTGTCAAAACACGAACTCGACACGGACTAACACAATTCAAAGACACAAAAGACAAGACAGACGAGATACTAGAGCTTTCGGTTCCGTTTCGGGAACCTAGGCTCTGATACCACTGACTGTAGCGCCCCTTTCCTTGGCCGGAGAAAGGACACCACATCCGCACCGAGACGAACCCCCAAACGAGGTAGAAGTACCCCATTTAAAAATCCATCCCGGCGAACGGCAATCACTCAAGCAAAAACCAGCAACAGCATACAACAGCCCAACGACAGCAATAAAATAAATATCAGAGTTGCGGAAGTTAAAACAATTATATAATAAATCATATAAGCCATCTATGGCAACGTAATTCATACATCATGTAGCAATCATTATATATAAAAAATGCCATTCATGGCCAGTCTAATCTATCCCACATCAGGGGCACGTAAGTACGTAAAGTAAAGCATAATCCGAAATACATAATTAAATAAAATCATAAATAAGGACACGACTGTTGTTGGGACACTGACAAGACAAGACTCACGAACCAACCTAGACCTGCTGCTGCCGACTGACAAGAGAGGTGACAACGCCACCTGTCGACCTGAAGTAAGAATCAAAATAGTGGGGGTGAGTACAAAAGATACTCAGTGAAGGTAAAGAGGGAACAAGTACGAGCCACGTGTCCGGGTTTTGATTATTATATATATAAGAAAATACATTTGCATAATTGAAGAAATCCGGATCGTGCTTCGACTTGCATACACGGCATTAATTAACGACAAGAAAATAATTAAAGCAGTAAAATTCAAGCAATTAATGTCCCAGCGAGAATTGGGCCAGTTCCTCCTTATAACCCCCTCAATAACATGTAATCTCCATCACCGGTGTCTGACCTCGAATTGCGACTCCGGGCGACTGTGAATTTTAGGAAAACGTGCAACGAATGCAACGCCCACCATCGCTCCCAACCGTGGCTATCATCTCCTGACGGGCCACGATTGACGCTTAATTTTGGGAGAAGTACCTCGGATTACCCCTAGACGCTCGTCCCAAGGTATAACCTCCGGATACTTTCCCGGGCCCATTTTGAAATAACACGAATTTGCTCGCTTTGAAAAACATACATAAATTGAATTTGGGCAAGTTTGAGTGACGACAAAGGGGTTGAATCCTAAGTCAAACCGTCACGTTTAAAAGAAAGAATTTTACCTGCCTTATGAAAATAAAATGATTTAAGGATACTCATAAGTACAAGTTAATATTAAAACCTTTGAGAGAATCAGGAAAATATAGATTAAATATCTAATAGATATACGAGAAAGAAAACAAAGCAAGATGAGCACATAAGGGGAGTTCGCAATAAATTAAAAGAATTCTTACTCCGTTTGAAATCATTTTAAACCCTCACCTGGAAACACGGAACGACAAGACAATCCAAGCTATGTCCTGAAAAGACAGCCTGAAACTAACAGATGACAAAACCACATAAGACAAGACACGACAACGACTCACAAAGACTACATCATAAGAAAAACCAATAAACGACATGTATCAATTGAATTTACCATTAAAATGCAATTAAATCAATTAAACTAAAAGTACGAAATTAACAATGCTAAACATGCTCAATTGAAATTCTAATTGCACATTCATGCATATAATATTATAAAGAAGCACTCATGCGATTTTCGGATTTTTCGGACGACATTCAAAAATTGGGGAAAAACCCTAAACGAAAAAGGCTCGATTCAAGGTCCGAACGAGATTGGAATTTTGAAAACTTTACAAAATATTCATCCTTGAATCATATGGAAGCTATAGGGGAAAACGGCTTGATTTTAGGGGGTCGTATGCAAAAAGTCAACTTTTATTTTTGGTCATTTGACCCCATTACCGAGAGCAACTAAGGAAAAAGGCTGGAAAATTGGCTAAGGCATACACACGGGCTAACGCACGGCCTTGTGCACGGTCTTGAGCACGCACCCAAGACCGTGCAGGCTGAAACAAAGGCACACGGGCTGTTGCACCGGCGTGCGCAAGCCGGTGCAAGGTTAAAGGGCTGTGCACGGTCTGGCGCACGGTCTTGGCCGTGCGGTTCCAACACACAGGTGCAGAAACGCAATTTTTAAGGTTTTCTCGAGAGTTTCATGCAAAAATCAAATATGGGAAATTCTAAGGCTAAAATTAACATGTAAAATTCACACTCATGCATTGTACACATTAATATCTATCATTTGATCCGAACTACACTAAAAATGATAAACTATAACCTACGAATCAAGTAATTCATCAAATATTTATTCCAATTTAAAATCTATAAAATTGAAAGATTTAATGGATGAAACGAATTGGAGAAAGAAGGTTACCGATAAAGAATCGAATGAGGATCGTAAATCTGGTCTCGAAATTTAAATTGGTCGAGTAACGAATTCGGAACGGAATTTCCTTTTTTTTTCTCCTCCTTCTTCTTCTTCTTCTCCTTCTCTTTCTCTTCTCTCTTTCTCTCTCTCGATTGTATAAGTAATCAAGAGTGTGCAATAGGGTGTGTTGAAGAGGGTGTGAGTGTGTTCAAGAGAGTGTGGGTGTGTTCAAGGTAGTGCAAGGTTATTTTAAAAGGTTGTAGGTTCGTTTAAAGATTAGGATAAATTCGAGGGGTAGAAAATGTAATTATAAATGGTTAAGAATATTGAAATAATTATAATAAATTAAGATTAACTAACAAAGTTAAATCTTTTCATATAGAATTCAACGAAATGTCGAATAATTATTTCAAGAATATATTATGGAATTTTCGGGTCGTTACAGTTTCTATCCGTATTGAAGGGACCGACATATAATTAAAAATAGAGAATTAATGTAAGATATTTAGGGTTTTTTATTATAAGAAGAGTTGTGCTCTAATTTTATCCATTTTTTCCCCTTATATTCTATTAGTTCCCTACTAAAAAGGTAAACACAATGTTATTTTTCCCTACAAATGAAAAGTCACCATTCTGGTGATCAGTCATCCTTGACATATATTTTTCATTACTATTTGAAAAATCGGATCCGTTAGTATGGAAACTACAACAAATACCTAATTGTATAGTGTATATGTAAATTGAGAAAACCCACCAATTTGATATCAAAACTATATATACTAGGATATAGTTACACTAAAAATGAGATTATCTTACATACCCAAAATATAAAAGATTTCAGAGACACTCTAAGGTCACAAAAGGAAATTTGGATATAATAGGATTGATGAAATACGCAAAAAGAAGAGTTATATAAAAGCAAAAAACCAATTGTTTTTCTGGATGTAGATATTGCCATTAGAGTCTTTTAACATAGTGATGGTACACTTAAATCAAGGTACTCTTCGAAATATCGTATCTTCAAATTTTAAAAAAAGGTACCATTATTGTTTTTGTAGCTACTAATTGATTCGGTATTTCTTGTTATGTGACGTCGTCAAGTGGTTCATGCATTAATAAAATAAAATCCATGAGTATTAGATTCTTACAACTATTGTTTTCTCTTAGTAAAAGGAAAGAATCTAAATCAGCGGACAACACTATCAAACGTAATATCAGATTCCTTCAATACTTAACATATATTTATAGGAAAATAACAAAAGCCAAATTATTCTTTTATAGCCATTTCTCAAGGAATCCTTAGTAGAAATTAAAGTGCTAAGAATATTTCATAGAGAAGTCAAAGCAACTAAGTTGGTAAATCTTTGGGAGAAATGTCATAGTACCCTTATATATCATGATCATACATGCACTAAATCAAATTCATGTAGTAGACTTCTCTAGCTAGCTAGGTTACTCCTACATTACCATAGTTGTAAACTTGTAATCAACAAGCAGTAATCATTTACACTATATATAGCCTTCTCAAATTACCACCCACACACACTATATATATACCATCAAAACAAGACTCAAAAATCTTGGAAACGGGAGATCGAAGAACGAGAAGAAAATGACCATCGTAGAAGCAGCAGACATGATCTTTCGTAGTGTCTTTCATGGAAACTTATCAATGTGCGAGAAGGACATTCAGCAAAGACCTTATCACAAAAATTGCAAATGCGCATTGCATAAATTGAAAGGCAAATGCTCTCATGTTGGGTCGTCACAAAGACGAGGAATATTATTGCATTTCCGAAAAGAGAAATTAGGAGGAACTGTTCCTTTGCTCTAGCAGCTTCAAATATCTCTTCTTCTCAATTTTTTTATGTTTAGAATTCGTCAACTAGAAATAGGGACATGCAATTGCATTGAGCAGAGTGCATATGTAGAAAAGGTCAGCACTGAAAAGGAAAACTAGTTTTATTCTTTTCCATAGCTTTTAGATCTTCTTCTTCCACGTCCAGTCTCAATGTAACGAGGTTCATTCCATTTAATGTACATTATGGTACTCAAGTACTCATTATAAATATATAGCATGCAGTCTGAGTGATTAATTTTCTTAGAATGCAGAAAATGCGGCAGTAATATAAGTTGCTAGCTAGTTGTGGAAACTTAAGAATTTGATTATGCTAAACTAACTTTTTACTATTCATTCTGTAGTTTAATTTAACTGATGAATTAAGTACTAACTGAAACAATAAAATTGTTTTCACTAAACTAATTCGAGAGTTTAGAAGGCAAATCAATTTTTCAATGCATAACATGCATCGTGCATCAATTTTGTCAACGAGTATCTTTTTTTAACCACCCAACTTATAAAAGATTTTAGAAAGAAAAAAAACAAAGGAAGGAAGGACGTAACAAAAATCTGGTTATTTGGTCGTGAAATTTAAAGTAGAAATGCAACTTTAGTGTCATCAATTTTTATTCATTCATGATACACTCGTGAAAAAGGTAGAAGCAAGAAAATCCAATAAAAATATTAAAAGAATAATATTGATGAGGTTGGTTTTTGGTATATGATCGGGAGTCGATCAATTGTCCTTGCTTGCCAGTTGAATTTGTAGTGGGAAAATGACCTCGACCTGAAACACACAAACACAGACGGGTTACTTGGCCGGAGGAGGTTGTTTTTGGCGTAGCACCTCCGATGCTCAAGTTAGTCTATTAATCTGAGAAGAGTTCCGATTGGGAAGGATGCGATCGGAGGAATTAAGAGAGCTTACCCACCATAATAAATAGGGAAAATTACACCAGGGTCCCCGTTTTTTCGGGTATTTACATCTAGATCCAGAAGAATCATTTTATTACAAATTAGTCCAAAATTTCGTTGACCATTAGTCAACTTTGACGTTTCTGTTAAAAATTAAAAAAATTATGAAATGACTAAATTACCCTTTGGACTGCATTGTAAAGTTGTCAAACTATCAGGACCCAAAATGTAAAAGTGGTGGCGCGCCACTCTCCAGTGACGGACACGGTCGAGCCGTACGATATTTCCAATCTACGCGTCATGGGTAAGCTGGTGGTGAAGTTGGATCGAAAATCCAACAGTCGGATCTTCGCTAATTTCAGATCTAAGAATTTGGAGTTTAAGTGAATTTTCGAACATTTGAACTGAAATTAAATTCGGTGTGGTTGTCGAATGGGAAAACGGACTTGGGGGATACGACGGTCTCGACGAGTGGATCGTCGTGGTATAAAGTGTCAACCACCTGGGTGGTGGCTCCGACAACGGTGGTGGCGGTGAGATATTTTACATTTAGGTCCTTATAGTTTGACAACTTTACAATGCAGTCCAAAGGGTAATTTAGTCCTTTTATAATTATTAATTTTTTTTAATTTTTAACGGAAATGTTAAGTTTGACTAACAGTCAACAAAATTTTGGACTAATTATAATAAATCGATTCTTCTGGACCCAAATGTAAATACCCCAAAAAATGGGAACTCAGGTGTAATTTTTCCTAATAAATATTGGCAGTATTTATAGTGAGTGATGACACAAAAAGTACACATTGGGAAGTGTGCAATTAATGCATGTCTGCAGGCATTTAATGCCTGAACAGTGATCTGTAGAGGACCAAGTACTGTCCGTAAAAGAGGGAAATTGGTGGGTCCAGGTCTGTCTAGTACAAGGTATGAGCTTGGCGGCTGCATTAATGCGCCTAATTACGCCAACCTTCTACCTATAATTTGACGGTCGGGATTAACCGCTCGATGTGTTACGCCCGATGGCCAAGATTGCACAAAGGGTGATAACCCTCCCCCTTGTGTGTTTAGAGTTTCGGTCAGTAGCTTTAGTGTGCTAGAAGTGATTATTTTGCTGAGCATTGCTAGATCTAGGCTAAGAGTAATGATATATGATTAAATGTTGAACTTTGTGTTGAGTATCGAGACCTAGGCTTAGTTTGAACTCGTTTTGTGTTCGGTTGAATATTGTTGACATTGATAATCCACCATGAGGAAGTTATGATATGATGCTTGAAGATTTTGAGAGCTTTTGGTAACTTAAAACTTGTTTTGAAAGCTAAAAATGAACTTTTGTAAAAGCTGTCAACTGTGTCAAAAATGAATTTCGAACCAAATTTGGGAGCACCTCTGGGACAAATCGTTTCGAACCAAGCCTTAACCCTTTACCACAATATACTTTGATATATTATGAACAATCTTGTTGAAGAAAGTATTTTTAGAAAATCGCTTTTGAATCGACTTTTAGCTGCTACAAAAGTGTTTCAGCAAACTGTCGCAGAACTGCCCCCTGCGTGTAACCATTTTCAAAATAAAATATCTCTCTCGTTTTAAAATTTTTTTGTGCAAACTCAGCTACTTAAATGTTCTACATTCAAAGGGCTTTCCAACCATACCAACCTCACTTCTAAACTGAGCTGTTCCCAGAAAGCCCGTAAAGTTTCCACTGTTTCAGGGACTGAAATGTAATGTTTCGGAAATGTTTGAAATGTTTTGAAAAATGCTTTGATAATAACAACTTGTACTTTTAACTTGTAACAATCTCTCATAATCCTCAAATGTGATAAAATGACTCCAAATGGTGAAGTTGAACCATAATATTAGTGTGCTTCGTATATGAGCTTGAATGTCTAATTGAGCCTTAATAATTCTTAGCCTTATTTTACGTTTGAATAGAGAACTTAGATTAAGTTGATGAAACTTAGGTTTAACTTGTATGTGGATCTTAGGATTTAGTGCTTAAATGCTCTTGAGTGTTCATGTATTATAGATCAAAGCTTTGAACCCTTAAACCACTTCCTAAACCCTTGGTAAGGATGTTCTAAAACCTTACCGAAACACCCCTCAACCCATCGGCATTCACCATCCTTCAAGTATGAGGTGTTTCGAAAATTACAGAAACCTCCCTTGAGGTTTCTACCCTTCAACCCTTAAACCTTTTCCCCACCTTTCGGATATTACATCCACCTCCCCTGAGATTTCGATTGTCAAACCTCAAACCTTTCACCAACCTTTCAGAAATTACACTCGCACCCCTCTAACCAACCCTTTTCCTATATTCCGAAAATTACCAATACCTCCCCTCTCAACTCATTTATGAGTTTAACCCTAAACTTCTAAGTTTTGAATATTACATTCGAAACCCTTCCTCAATTTGAAATCGTGATTGAGTCCATCTCATCACATCCTCCCGCCTTAACCCAAAACTGGAGATTACTACTTTAACGGGTAATGCAACTTACTCGGGTAATTTCTAATTCTTCTTCGCAAAACTATTTAAGGCAAATAAAGTAAATCGGGAAATGATTTGGATTTTGAAATAAAATAACATAATCACCTTTTCGAGAATGATAAGTATTTCGAAAATAAATTATGATTATTCCGATTATCGTTTTCCAATGATAAGTATTTCGAAAATAAATTATGAATTATTCCGATTATCGTTTTCCAAAAATTGAATTATTTTTTGACTAATAATCCTTTCTAAAATCCTTAAGTAATTTATTTTGTCAAAAATGAATTACGTAGTTCTTTAAGTATTTTTGAAAAATATTTCATTAATAACAATGAGATTTGTTTCGAAAATAAATATTTATTTTGACTAAAGATAAATTATTATTAAGTCAATTATCTAGATATTTATTCACCAAGAATAGATTACTTAAGTTTTGAAAATCATTTGAAAAATTATTGAATGATAATTTAATTAGTAATGAATAAATTATCCATCGATTTAGTGATTTGTTCACCAAGGACAAATTACTTAAAGTTTGAAAAATCTTTTCGAAAAATAATTGACTAATAATTATCTAGATATTCAAAATAAATTCTTATTTCGAAATTAAAATAAAAAATTATTTTAATTCGAAATAAATTAGTTCCCGACTTATTTTGGAAATTCATTAAATTCTTTTTCCCTAAACCAAAACTTAATTATTAAATAAGTAATTATTTAATAATTAAAGATTATTTATTTTCCTAAATTGAATTTCGAAAATAAAACTCTGATTGCCCGATCTAGGATTGCTCTTCCCCAATCCCTCCTCCGGAGATCGATTACCGGTCGATGGTAACCCCAAACCCTAAACGATCCTAATACGCAATGTGTTGTACTTGTGTATGTGATTTCATTTATTCATAGGATATTCCAAAGATTAATAAGGACATTTAGATATTCATAAGATATTCCCATCTATATCTTATGAACACATTTAGATTAATAATTCCTTAATTTAATCTTTAATTTGAATAATCTTCTCGTGTCCTAATGTACACGTGCTTCTGTGCAATGAACACAACGGTGTGTTCATTTAGTATTAGTAACCGTATTTAGTCTCAAACGTTTAGATTGTTTCTAAATGTAGGCTGAATACTTCGAACTCGTCCATTTCGACTCTTAAGGTTATATCGGTATTCAGGTGAGGCTTTTAACCTTCCTTTGCTGGATCATGAACTATATATGTAAATATCAGTAAAACCTACCCTTGTACATTTATAGCTATTTGTGCTTTTCGATTACCCCTGCAATAGTTCACTTCTCTTTCCTGTTTTACCTGCTTTCAATTGTTTGCTGTCTGTGACGGTATTTGGGAATCGTTTAGTAAAACCTTTACAAAACGTTTTCTAAAAACATTTCCTTACATTACCTTACTTTTCAAAAGTGCTTTTACTACCTAAACGATTTCCGAATCAACGTAGCGTCTCTAGTTAATGAGAGTTCCTACCACTGTTGGTCTCTCTTACCATATCTCTAGGTATTAGGAGTTCCTACCACTGTTGGTCTCCCTTACCATCCCCGCATACAAGTAACTGTTAATTGAGAGAGTTAAGGGGCACAGGGAGGTTCGAGAATGATTGTCGGGCGGTGATGACCAACGGCAATACGTATCTCGGATTATCTAACAACGTGAGATGTCTAGTATCCAGAGGAGGTTCTGGGTACAGCTACTCATAAAAAGGGATAGATGTATCTCTCCTGACGAACGATGGACTGATCATCCATCATTGGCGTGTTGTGGTAGATCTGTTTCTTTAAACGTACCTGACTTTTTGGGAGATAAGAGCCTTCCACTTGGGGCTTGTACCTGACATACATTCAGTTTTTACCAGACTTTACTGAATTAGTCAATGAGTCTGTCGTCCAAACCGTTTTACTAACGCTCGACGACAATCGTATCCCATCTGGCATTGAAGACTAAGGGCGAATGTTTCCCATCATTCGACTCTAAACTTCCAGGTACCTGATACGTACAATTCTTTCAGTCAAAACCGGTTTCGCATGTTTTCGAAAATTATAGTTGTATTCCCCTTATCCCCATTTTTATCGAGTCTTTTTCAAATCAAGCGAACCGAGCTTTCTTCTAAACAGAGTCGTTATGATTTAATGGTCTTAACGTCCACACATTGCACACCTCACTTAGTCTCCAGGACTAACGCCCTTTTTCTTTCTGTTCATGATCTCAGGTGCCGCCATTCGAGGATAAGTTCGGTCCCTCTCGAAGCTAATAGGACCCTTTTGTTGTTTGAGTTTTATTTTGTTGCCTTTATGTCTTCATTTGACTTTAACGAATGGCTTCGTTCATTTCTACTATCGAACCTAGTGAGATACTCTTTACGTGTTTAGCTTATGAGATCTTATGCTAGACATCTATGTCACTTTTATGTTCCGTACGCTTCCTGGATCGCTCGTCGATCTAGTTTTGTTGCTACTTTAATTTATTAAAATGCATTTCGAATTCCGCTGCGAAATGTTTTATAATTATCTTTTGAAAACGTTTTTGAAAACTCGTATTTCCGCTGTGAGTAACGCTTTAATTATACCGAACCGTCAGCCGTTCGCCACTGATGAGTCGAGTGTGGTTCATCACGGGTCAGCTCGGCGAGTCGGCGGTACGGGACTGATGGCGGCACCCGATTTCGAGGCGCCACAATTGCGGTGGTATCAAAGCTACCAGGTTGTCTGGTAGTTCTAAAACTTTCGAAAACCCATTTTCAACTTGCCTATCAGAGCATCCAGGTTGGATGACTCTTGAAAACGTTTCAAAAACCATTATGTGCTCTTGTTTGACTAAGTGTTATTTCTGTTTTACCTTATGTGACTAGGGCACCGCCTTGGAAAAGCGGGTGTCCCTATATATGTCTTTAAATGTGTTTTATTGAGGTGTATAAGAGCAAACCTTAACTTCCAATTATCGTTCCTTTCTAATCTTTCTTAGTTGCCTATAATATCATGAATACTTGTGAGTATATTATGACTAGACTTAGAGAAATTTGCGTATCTTACATACTTTGATAGATATCCGCTATCAGGATGCATAACATATTATGTTATTACCTTCATAATTATGTGAATTTGGCTATGTGTGACTTATGTGAGACATTCGCCTCTGTGCTCGCATCGCATCACGCATGCACGCATCTGCATACCTATAACCCTACCTAACCCCAGAACCTGAAACCAGATGAGCCAAGGAGACCCTCCTTACCCGATGTTCAGACCCCTTCGAGTTACCCGCCTGGGAGCTCGTATTATCTACACCCCATCTATAGCAGGCCATACTGTGGCCATGGAGCGACGCCATCTGGGCCGTCGCCAAGGTTTCGACTACCCCAACCGTGTTGTACAGACATGGACGCCGAGTACCGACGACCACTAGCGGAGTGCGAGCGCATCCGAGAGGATGACGCGGAGGCTGTGAGACTGAGGGCTACCGCCGAATACTCGTCTCTTCATCGTTTCCATGGCCTCCGATGAATCTATCGCTACCGCCGAATCAAAAATTACTTCCTCAAGCCCATATTATCTTCACGCTAATGAAAACCCTGCTCTCACACTCGTCGAACCACCTATAGATGGCGCTCCTCTCCAAGAACAAATTCGTCTTTATCTCCGGAGCTTTGTCGTGCCCAGCCGATTCAGACGCTCTTTTCCCTCTTTGGACAAGATGCAACATTGCCGTCGTCTTGTGGATCATCAAGTCTCTTACTCCTCACATCCGCCAGAGTGTTTCTTGGCTAGACTTTGTATCGGACATCTGGAAGGATCTCCAGGGCCGTTTCTCTCATGGCGATGCCTTTTTTATCGCCGAAATCCAAGAAGAACTTTACTCGACTAAACAAGGTGACTCATCTGTTTTCGACTATTTTACTAAGCTTAAAACCTTATGGGATGAATACTATAACTTACGTCCTATTCCGATTTGCACTTGCGAAACAAAGTGTAAATGTGGTGCTTTTACAAAGATTTTGGACTATAAAGACAATGATTGTGTTATTCGATTTTTAAACGGTTTACACGATTGATTTGCTGTGTCTCGTGCCCAAATCATGCTCATTGATCCCTTACCCCCCTTAACCAAAGGGTCCTAATCACACCGAGGCAACGTGCTATAAGAAACACGGGTTCCCACCGAATTTCCCGTTTAAAAATCCTCTTGTCGCTGCCATTTACACCAATAATACCCCACTGCCAACTCCACCCTAAACTACTCCACCGCCTTAAAATAACACCACTTCTGCTCCAATGTCTCTCTCCCATCCCATAACAAATGAGCAATATAACCACCTTGTCTCTCTCCTCCAATCACAACATGGCCACTCCATCAACCAAGTTTCAACTCTCGGCTCCCCCTCCTCTTCACTCAATGCTAGCTTTTCTGAAGGTATTTCTTCTACTTTTGCTATTTCTACTTCTAGACAAAAATGGATAATTGATACGGGAGCCACAAACCATATTTGTTTTTCACAAAATTTGTTTTCTTCGCTTTGGTCCATAACATCGATATCAATTAATCTCCCGAATTGAGAGTGCCTATCCACATCTCAAGCTGGCACTATCCATTTTACCGACAATTTCTACTTATCTAATGTTTTATTTATTCCCCAATTCAAATTTAATTTGATATTCGTTCCTCAGCTAACGAAACAGTTGCATTGTTGTTTTACCTTTCAGTCTAATATTTGTTTGATTCAGGATTTAAAGACTCAAACTCTGATCGGTTCAGCTGATTTGCAAGACGGCTTATACATTTTTCATGCTCCTTTGATTCCTCCTATTTCGAATTTACATTATATTAATTCTTCTTGTTCTGTTTCTGACAATAATTTATGGCACTTCAGACTTGGACATTTATCGAATTCTGTGTTATCCTTAATGCATAAGTTATTTCCTGATATTGATTGGTTGCCTGCTGATAATTTATGTGATATTTGTCAATTTGCTAAACAAAAGAAATTACCTTTTCCTAATAGCACTTCGTCCTCTTTACACATTTTTTCTTTAATACATGTTGATATTTGGGGTCCCTACTCTACACCGTCTGTTCATGGCCATAAATATTTTCTCACAATTGTCGATGACTTTCAAGATATACTTGGGTCACTCTCATTAAGCATAAATCGGATGTTCGTCTTCAACTCAAAAATTTTATTCTCTTAATCGAAAATCAGTTTAATACAAGGGTAAAAACAATACGTTTGGATAATGGCCCGGAATTTCTAATGCATGACTTTTTTAACGAAAAGGGAATACTACATCAAACTTCTTGCATCGAAATCCCTGAACAAAACGGCATTGTTGAACGTAAACATCAACATATCTTAAATGTTGCACGTGCTTTATTTTTTCAATCCAACATTCCCAAATCCCTTTGGTCTTATGCTATCACACATGCAATTCACATAATTAACATATTACCCTCACCATTTTTACAAAATAAAACCCCTTTTGAACTACATTACAAATTAACTCCTAATCTTTCATCATTACGTGGTTTTGGTTGTTTGTGCTTCGTTGCTACTCTCACACATGACAGGTCAAAATTCTCCCCACGAGCCCGAAAATGCATCTTCTTGGGCTTCAAACCCGGCACTAAAGGATTTATTGCTCAGGACCTCGCCACTAAGGAAATCCTCACATCTCGGCGCGTCAAATTTTTTGAGGGCATATTTCCTCTCAAAATTCCTCCTACAACTTCAGCGTCCATCCCAACGCTAGCACTACCCGATGATCTTTGCTCATATGACACTCCTGTCGACTGCCCTTCAGCGAGCCCGGATCCTCCTTGTGTCCGCGCGCCCATGCCCAGCTCCCACACGATCCCGCTCGAGGCACCGCCCAGCGCGCGCGCCCCAGCGCCCGACGCTCTCCTGCCCGCGCTACCCAGCGCCCGACGCTCTCCCGCCCGCGCTGCCGAGCTTTGCCTATCCAGTGCTGTTCCTCATGAATCCGACACAACCCCTCCCATCTCCGACACAACCGCAACACAAGCAACCCAACCTCTTCATCTCTCCTGTAGACCAACAAAACCTCCATCATATCTTCATTCTTACCACTGCAATCTTACACGTTCACACCATAAAACCATCCCCTACCCTTTATCTTCAGTCCTCTCATATGATAACTTGTCCACATCCCACAAAACATTACCTTCTCTCCATAACCACTCATATTGAGCTAAAAACCTACAAACAGGCTGCCAAATCACCAGAATGGAAACAAGCCATGCAAAAAGAGATCAATGCTCTAGAACTCAACAACCTTGATCCTTGGTCACCCTTCCAACAGGCAAACACCCGGTCGGCTGTAAATGGGTATTCAAGATCAAACACAAGGCCGATGGATCCATCGAGAGATACAAAGCCCGTCTCGTTGCAAAGGGTTACACTCAGACAGAGGGCTTAGATTACTTCGAAACTTTCTCTCCGGTTGCCAAACTCACCACCGTCCGGCTCTTGCTCCCCCTAGCCTCCATTCAAAACTGGTTTCTTCAATTCCTCGACGTCAATAACGCCTTTTTACATGGGGACCTTGACGAAGAAGTTTACATGTCCCTCCCTTCGGGGTTCACCTCATCATCTCCTAACCAGGTTTGCAAATTAAATAAATCACTTTATGGCTTAAACAGGCAAGTCGACAATGGTTCTCAAAACTGTAACGACCCAGAAATCCGAGAATTACTGTGAGTATTTTCCCGTGTTAATTATCTTTCTTGACCCTAAATTCTCGTAATATGTGAATTATTATATATTATTTTCGTATACGACCCAATGTGATAATATTAATTGCGTATTTAAATTACTTGTCTAAATTGCGTTTGTTCGATATTAAATCGATGTATTTGATCGAAGTGTATTTAATTGGATTTTCTAAAATTACTAAAATAACCCTTCGTATTTTTCGATATTTCGAAGATATTTGATAAAAGTATCAAAGTTTCATTTCAAAACCTTATTTCAAATTCGAGAGAGAGAGAGAAGAAGAAGAAAAGAGAATTTTCTCCCGAAGCCCTAATCGATCGTGCCGAGCTCGAATCTCCGTGGAATTTCATGCCAATCGTTTTTAAACGATCCTTTCTTCGATACCATTCTATAGGTACCAATTTCCCCAATTTATGTTACGGATTTTCGAGGTTTTGAGAATATTTGATTAAATCGGGATTTTTAGGTTAAATGCTTAGATCGAGCCCGTTTCTTGATCAATTTGTGATTTTATTAGATGTAAATGTGAATTAGATGATGATTAATGATTGTTATAATTTGTGAGTGTTGATTTGCGTTATAAATATGAGTTTTGATGATTTTTGGCTCGAATTTTTGAAATCCCGTAAGTTTCTGCTGTACCCAGTTGAACCACACGGGCTAACGCACGGTCTTGAGCAAGACCGTGCAGGAGCCCGTGTGCAGCTCACTTTGCTTGCACGGGCTTGAGCCCGTGCACCTATCCCGTGTGTTTTGCCGTGTGTGCGTGCACGGTCTTGACACCGTGTTCAAGACCGTGCACAAGGCCGTGTGAAACACTTAGAGATTTTTCCAGCTTTTTCAAATTTTGCTCTCGGCAATGGAGTCTTCGGGTCAACATTTTTGGTTGACTTTTTGCATACGGACTCCAAAAATTACACCGTTTTCACCTATAGAACCCTTTTAATTGGTAGATTTATATTTTGGAATGTTTATTTAATTTTGCCCTCGTTCGGGCTATGAATAGTGTAATTCTAATTATGTGTATTTTTGACAACTTGTCGGAATTGCGTGAAATTTACATGATAGCTTCTTTATATATTATAATTGGCATATGCATGATTGGGAACATGTTTCGTTAGCCGTTCGTCCAATAATTGCTTATTTGCGCTTTTATTGTTGTTGTAGTCGTTATTAATTTGTATAGGTCTTGTCTTGTCTCCAGATCAGTCGGGCGTTGGAGACCAGTGAGTCTAGCAGCTAGGCTTTCTATTTTTTATTCCAGGTGAGGATTTAAATCTTTTAACTGGGCTTGAACATATATATATAATTGCGAAACCCCCTAATCCCTTATTATTGTATTAATTATTTCGAGATTATACTTTTATGTTTTATCCTCAAATCATTTAATATTAAAATTATACATTATTAAACCAAATTGATTTGTTTTCAAAAAGGGCAAGAAAACTATTTATTTTACGTGACGGTTTGACTTAGGATTTAACCCCCTTCGTCGTCACCTTTGCCCAGAGTGTCGTATGGCATTCAAATGTGTTTTACAAAGCGAGCAAATCCGTGTTATTTCAAAATTGGGCCCGGGAAGGTATCCGGAGGTTACATCTGGGGACGGGCGTCCAGGGTGTAATCCGAGGTGCTTCTCCCAAAATTAAGCGTCAATCGTGGCCCGTCAGGAGATGATAGCCACGGTTGGGAGCGATGGTGGATGTTGCATTCGTTGCACATTTTCCTAAAATTCACTATAGTCGAGCTTCGGGTTGCTCCTTGGCTTGACACCGGCGATGGAGAATTTTTATAATGAATCGTGGAGAAATAAGGAGGAACAGGCCCATTCTCGCTGGGATCGTGTTTATTGCTTTATAGTGTTATTGATTTTATTGTTTTAATTGAATATCTATGTCGAAGCATATTCCGGTTTCTTCATTTTCGCATATGTATTTTCTATAAAACCCAGAAGCATGACTCGACTTACTCTCACATCTTCACTGAGTATTTTTGACTCACCCTCTTTTAATTGGTTCTTGCCTCAGGTTTGAGAGAAACCGACATGTCTTACGTGTCGGATGGGCAACAGTGCATAGATAGGCTTTTTGGTTTTGCCGAGTCTCGTTTGTTGTCTTTTATTCTCTCGTTATATATTCTTTTTAACCTGGATTGTAGATAATGTTATTTTGATCCCCGTAACCTTTTATTTACTCGATGTTGCCCCTGAATGGGCTGTTGATATTTTGATTAGTTAATTGGCCCCGGAGTGGCATTTATATTAATATGATTTAACTGCTTCCGCTATATTTACTCTGTTTTATTTAGATGTTATTATTTTGGGAATTCACTGTTGCCAAGTGTCGGGATTGACCCGTTAGCTTGCATGGGTTCTCGGGTTGAGGCACTGTACTCGGCTTGGGAATCCGTGCAGGTTCGGGGGCTGTAGAGCGGGGCGCTACAAAAACTCTCCTCCTCTTTAATTTCGCATGGTTACATACAATCACTTTCTGATTATTCATTATTCACTTAACGCACTAACGACTCTTTCACAACTCTTTTAGTATATGTCGATGACATTATTCTGACAGGCAATAACTTAGCCGACCTCAACGCTACTAAACAATTTCTTGACAATTCCTTTCACATCAAAGATCTTACGAACCTCAAATACTTTCTCGGACTCGAAATTTCTCGTTCGCCTACAGGGATACACATTTCACAACGTCAGTATGCCCTTGACCTCCTTTCTGATTGTGGCTTACTCGCCGCCAAACTAGCCACAACGCCTATGGATGCCGCTATCAAGCTTACTTCAGAGGGCAAACCCTACACCGACATCTCCGGCTATCGTCGACTCATAGGGAGACTTCTTTATCTCTGTACTACTCGCCCTGATATTTCATTTAGTGTACATCACCTAAGTAAATTTTTATCATGTCCTAAGGTCCATCACTACCAAGCAGCCATTCGCACTCTACGATACATCAAGAATGCTCCTGGACTTGGTCTATTTTATCCCACTGCCGCCACATGCTCTCTCAAATCGTTCTCGGATTCAGATTGGGCAGGATGCCTAAACACATGAAAATCTATTACAGGCTTCTGCATCTTCATCGGCGATTCCCTCATCAGCTGGAAGTCGAAAAAGCAAAACACCGTCTCCCGTTCTTCCTCCGAAGCCGAGTACCGCGCGCTCGCTGCAACTACATGTGAACTTCAATGGCTCTAGTTCATGCTCTTCCGAGAAATATGTTCTTTACTAAGGGGTCACTTGGATTGAGGGAATTGAGTCCGATGGATTTTAAATCTACCGTCCAAATCCATCTAACCCGTTTGGATGAAAAATAAAATCAATGGATTTAAAATCCACCATTTTTGTGGAGTGGATTTATAGTTCATTTTTAATAGATTTGTTAAAATTTATCTCAAAAGATTTGTCATTTGAAATCCACTCTATTTTCTTCATGACTCCACCATATTACATCACACAATTTTCACTATCTATCACACGTAATTTCTCTCTCTACTCTCTACCCACACGATTCTCTCTCTATTGTCTTTCTCTCAGTATATTATTCTCCATCTCTCTCCACTCGATCTCAATAATACTCTTTTGCTTTTTTTAACGATATTTTGCCTTTCTCTCAAAAATACGTTCTCTCTCTAACCTAATTCTATCTCCCTCCCCTTACTCTCCCTTTCTCTCTGTATATATGTATGTGTCTCTATACTCCTTTCTACAGGAGTGAAATTGCAAACGGATAATATTTTATGTTTACAGCACTAATTAATTGCAATTTTGCCGAATACAATTTGGATAGAAATGATTTGAAATTCATACACAAATTTTTTATACATCCAAATAAAGGATTTCTAAGTACATGGATTTGAAATCGGCCTTAAGGGTCGTTTGTTGTCGGGTGTAAAACTCTCCTCTATACATGATTGCGTTTTCAATAGAGAACTCAAACTCGAGACTTTAGGTTAAGCTAGCTAGTATAGCGTCGAACCACTAAACTGCGTCACTTAACGGTAATAATATATCGTAATTATATAATATATAGTATACTCAATCTATTTTTCTCAACAAATTAGCTCGACCAAAATCAAGATATTTCAATGCAGTTTTATAACTTTCCGAACAGAGAAGTGCAATAACAAAATATGTTCCACAAAATCATAATCCATCAACTAAAGGACAAAATAAATGGAGAATCTAAATCAGCGGATTGCACTATCAAACATTAGATTCCATTAAAAACTACTAAGAGGAAAAAACAAAAACCAAGTGATCCTTTCATACCTTAGCTTATTGCTTTCTGTCACAACCCAGCTTTTGTCAAAGGAATCCCTAGTAAAAAGTGCTAAGAATAATATTCCATAGAAGTCAAAGCAACTAAGTTGTTGGAAAAACTTTGGGCCAAATGTCTTAGTACTCTATGATCATACACTAAAACAAATTATTTTATTAGATAACTTCTCTAGGTTACTCCTACATCACCATAGTTGAAATTAACAAGGAATAATCATGGCACTATATATACCCTTCAGCAGACATGAAAATTTTCAAACAGATCTCTCTCAAATTACCAACCACACACACACAGCCATCGAAGCAACAGTCAAAAATCTTGGAAACAAGAGAATAAAGAGAAGAAAAATGCCTATCGGAGCAGCAGACGTAATGTTTCGTAGTGTCTTTGATGGAAGCTTATCAATGTGCGACATGGACTTTCAGCAAAGACCTTATCATAAAAACTGCAAATGTGCATTGCATAAGTTGAAAGGCAAATGCTCCCATTCTGGGTCGTCACAGTTAAAGACGAATATTTCATTTCCGAAAAGGAAAATTAGGAGAAACTGTTCCTTTTCTATATCAGCTTCAAATATCTCTTCTTCTCAATCTTCTAGTGTTAATAATTTATCAACTGTAAATAGGAACTACATTGACCACCAGATCAGTGCAAATATAGAAAAAGTCAATAGCTAAAACCTAGTTAATTTATTCTTTCCTTTAGCTTCTAGATCTTCTTCCACCATTCTCAATGTAATGAGCTACATTTCTTTTAATGCACATTATGCACTTTCATGATATAAACAACAGTCTGATTGATTTTCTAAGATCAATGTAGAAAATGCTGCAAGAATATATGCATGCTACTAGATTTCCTAATTAAAGACAGATTGTCGGGTGTAACTGTGACCAAAGAAAAAAAAAGGAAAAATACAAAAAAAGGATACCAACTCCATCGAGTTAGCGTTTTTAGAACACCAAAAATTGCATTAGTAAAAAAGTTACCGTATCTCAAAAATATTGGCAATTTCGGGATTTTTCTCATCGAAATACCGGAAACTGCTCTTAATACCGGACGTGATACCTGAAAACCAGGCACATGGATTTTTTTCTGATGTGGCGAAACCACCATGGACAACTCAGCAGGTTTTAGCCATGTGTGTATTTTTTTCATTAAAAAAAATTCTAAAATAATTAGAAATACTAAGAAAAGTTATCCCTGCTAATTCTGTCTGATCAGTGTAAGAAAAAATCAATAAAAATAGTTAAATAAAATTATCAGACAAATACACTTATTTTATCGCTGTTTTTAACGATAAGAAATATTAATTTCATATTAGTATTTACATAATATTAATTTAGATATTCATTTAAAGTTTGATATATATATTAATTTATATATATATATATATATCAAACTTTAAATGAATATCTAAATTAATATTATGTAAATACTAATATGAATATTAATTTATATATATATATATATATATATATATATATATATATAATTTTACAAATTAATGTATTCAATTTCTTAATTAAGATAATCTGCACTATAAATAATAAGTAATTTTAAAATTTAAAATGGTATTTGAATACAATAATACATAAACTTTTGTGTAATATTTAAATATTAAAAAGGAAAAAAAGAAAAAAGATTTAAAAGAGTTGCAGCTATCTCCATCCACAAGTAGGGTTTGCACCCCTATAAGCCGCCAGCAACTCCACGGGCGGCGAGACGCTCAGCTTTCGGAATGAAGCTCCGGCGACAGGAAAATGAGCCACGCGCGTCGTGTGCGAGCGAAGGGACGGCTCCAGGCTGCAAGATGCTGCCTTTTCCACCCTTCTTTTACATCGAGTTTCTGCATTTTCCACCCTTCTCCTTTCCAGTGTGAGACGGTAAAGGTAGCGACGGGAGAGAGAGAGAAATGGGGCTTTGCCACACCATGACCAGATCTAGAGAGAGTAAGCGGTGCCACGGCAGATCTAGTGTGAGACGGTAAAGGTGGCGATGGGAGAGAGAGAGAGAGAGAGAGAGAGAGGAGCTCTCACGCCATGGCCAGATCCGGTGAGAGGCTGCGAGTTCGTCGACGAACACTCCGTCTCGATAAAGCTACTGGCAAAATCCGAAAATTTTCTTAGGTAATATGCGGAAAGTTCTATTGTAGTTCTTCCTTTTTCTCCAAATATATTTTCCCTCCTCTTCTGAGGAAGGGTTTATCTAGAAATCGATGAGGATAGTTGTGCGGCGATTGGGGGCTGTTGATGTTGATCAACTTCTCTTTTTCCTTTTTCCTGTTTTTGGATGAATTTCATAGTGGAGATTATAAGCCATTTTTTACTCAGTTTTTTGTTCGTTTTTTTATTTTCTCTATGATCAATTCTGAATCAATCCATTTCCTAGAGTGAACTAGATTTCCTTTTTTTTTTTTAAGAAAAATTATCTGTTGCATATGAAAATATTAATTCTTTCTGAATTGATATTTTTAAATTATATTATTTATTAGACACAAAATTGTAAAATTTTTCATTTCTTAAATTATATTACTGATTAAATAGGTGGGAAAATTCCCTCCCTTTCAATTTCTGAGTTGGATTTTATTTTAGAATTTTTTTTAATGAAAAAAGATTCTAGATCAGGCAGACTGGCAGGATTCATCTGATTCCACACATGGCTTAAACCAGCTTAGGTGGTGCGCCTGGGATTTTTTTTTTATTTTTTTTATTAAAAAAAATATGGATGGCGAAAACAAGGTGAAGTGTCGAGGCTGGTATTGCCACATCAGCTAATATATCACGTGTCCGGTTTCAGGTGATCACGTGTGTCGCACAAACGGTATTGAGGGCGGTTTCGGGTGAAAAATCCCGAAATTGCCAATATTTTTGAGATACGGTAACTTTTTTACTAATACAATTTTGGTGTTCTAAAAACGCTAAGTCGATGGAGTTGGTATCCTTTTTTTGTATTTTTCCCAAAAAAAAACAAGTGCTATACTTGGGTAAAAAGACCAGCTTTATATCTTAATGGTCCGACCCGGCTTGATTTATATAAATGGGCTTTAGAAGAAAAAGCAAAATTAATCCATGCAACACATATATTATTATATTATAGTAATAAAGTAACTATTTTTTTATTATGAGAAACCTGAAATAATTCTAAAACTAATATTCTAAGAATTTACGCGCGGTGATTAAATATATGATGGTAAAGTGTAAATATATAGAAAATTTAAAATTATAATATTAATAGTTTAATTTTAGCATAGTTGATATATTATCTAGGGCGAATTATATTTGGGTCTCTGATATTTATCATATTTATATTTAGATACATTTATTACATACATGTCCTTAAATTGTCAATATTTTGACATATAGATTCTAAATTGGTTAATATTCGCTTCTAAATCGGTGATGAGATCTAAATGTATACAATATAACTTAAACTAAATGATCTTGGGTGTCGTTTAAATCTAACAACCCACGTTTTACGTAAAATTTGATCAAATGCATGTAGATCCGTTGAGGGATCTAATAAACGTAATAAACATATTTAAGTGGACCTAAATATAAATATGTGAAATGTCAAGAATCTATATTATCTATCAAAGTATATTTAATTTTGTTTAGTCACTCTTTCTTCGACAAACTATAAACAAGACTGACAATATATATAGTAAAATTATTTATAAAATGAATATATAATGAACTTAAATTGTTGTCATTATTTGGGAAAAATTAAATTATACCTCCACCGACTCTTAAAAATTTGGATTTTAGGGTCACAAATTATAAAAGTGGGATATTACATCCAGAACTATTAAAAAAGTTGCAATTTTCATCCACCTCCACGTATTAAAAAAAAATTAAAAAAACATGTCAACGTAAGTTGGCGTTTTTAATGTATATGACGGATGAGGTGGGTTTTTTTGTATCTACATGGCATTCAACCATACTAAATTTGGCCAGAAAATATTTTACATGCAAAATTAGGTCAGAAACTCAATTTTTCGGGCCACAGGTGAATGTAACTTGCCAGATTTTTTGAAATTCTGGATAAAATATCCCAATTTTATAATTGGTGTCCCTCAAAACCAAATATTTAAAAGTTGGTGGAGGTATAATTCAATTTTTAGTCATTACTTGTGTTTTTTAACTTAGTGACATGAGAAATTCGATCAAGGTTCTCTTTATTGAAGGAGCTCCTTCCGTAAGGTTACTTCGAAGTTATTAAGTAATTCGAATTGCTCGGAGCATCCCACATTCACCAATGCAAGCATATGTAGTACAAGGTTTCTAAATGAAATATCCTCACTACCAAAAAAATGGTTTTTGTGACGAAATTTTCATGACGAAAATTAAAATCGTCATATAAAACAAGTCGAAAGTGATGAAATTTAGTTTTGTCGCGTAAGTGAAACCTTTATATGAGGAACGGAAAATACGTCAGATAAAGTTAGGACTATTGCAATAAAATTGAAAAATCGTCACATAAAACCAAGGATACTTCGCGGTAAATTTCAGAAAACCTGTGGCGACAAATTATACATGTTGTTGTGACGAAACTGTGTGTCACTTAAAGTTTTGTTGTGTGACATTGTAATTTTATCACTACATGTATTTGTTATCGTGACAAAATAATATGTCGTCACGGTAGACTTGTTGTGACGATTTACTTTTGTCACAATAGTAAATGTCTTCATGACAAATGTATTTTTTTTGTCATATAAAATCATATTCCAGCCAAAAATTGTTTAGATATAATCTTTAGGTCTTTCTTTTCAGTTTTATATGACAAATATTAATTGTTGTCACATAAAGTGTAATTTATTTTATTTTAAGATAGGTTGAATTGTATCTTAAAATCCATCAATTTAGGAAAAAATACATGAGAACTCCCTCGACTATTAAAAATTAAAGACAAACTCCCTAATTTTAATGAAAATCTAAAAACTTAACCAAAAAAATATCAAAATTGAAATATGATTAATGTTTATAGTACAGGGTAGCTTATTTATTACGTATAATTGTTCTTTTGGATGTTAAATATTAAAATGATAAGTGTTGGGAAAATTGACGTTTAATGTTTATAGTACAGGTTAGTAAGACTTTTAAACCTCTTTAATTCAATAGATGTTTTTGTCGATTTTGCAGAAAATAAAAAGACCTGAATTGGATCATCTTAAGAGCTGGATCCACAAATGCACTGGGCCGACACGTGTTCGACACGGACATGACTCTGACACGGTCCCGACACATGTCGGATACGGCAAAATATATCTGAAAATAAAAAAAAAATAGAAAAATAAATTTCGACACGCTGGGGACATGGCTAGGGCACCGAGAGACACGGCTGGGACATGGGAAGGATATGACAAATTCAAATTTTTTTATTTTTTTTCTTTCTAAATGGGTCAAAATTTCTTTGAGAAATAATAAAAAAATTATAAATGAAAGAAACGGTGTATTAAATTAATTTAAATTTATTTCTTCATCATTTTTTGTTTCTCACAATATTATAATTTATAAACTATAATGTTCTTTTAACATAATAATCAATTCGTATATTTTAATGTTGCTAATAAGTATATTATATTGTGATAATTTAAATTTTAATTAATGTTTGTATATATATTATATATGAACACTTATATTTTTATTAAAATTTATATTAGCCAGCCGTCTCGTGTCTTAAAATTTAAAAAAAATCCATATCGTCGTGTCCATGTCGTATCGTGGCCGTGTCCCTGTATCCGTGTATACCATGTGTGTAAGTATAACCAAATATCAGTGTTCTAAATGTTATTCATCACCCTAATATTTTCTCCAAAGCTGATTACTCAGACTCCCAAAGAGAATGATTTTTAGCTTACGACGCCAAGATTCTACGTATGTATTATTTTACAAAACCAAAACATGAATTTCTTGTTATGCACAATGAGACATCACTTAAGACAAAATAATGAACAAGATTCCTAGTTCCATTCAAGTATTTCAACCCAGCATCACATAACAGAATCACCGGACTATACTATGAAACTGTAGATTCTCTAAATGGTGTAAACATAGGAAAACAAACCAACCTTTTCATTTACTCAGAAAAAAACAGCACTAGAGTTTCTTTACTCCGGAAAGGAATGAGAATTATGAAAGTTAATTAAAACAAACAGGTAATGATAAAGGCAGAGTCAAATAAGGAATTAATTCCTAGGAGATATCTAATTGTCTGGACTTCATAGTACGACAAACAACTACGTTTCGAAGATGTCTAAGATCCTCCAAGGAAACAATAAACTTCTTTCCAACTTTATTGGTTTGATTATATACACCTACATCCCGGCCAACAAACATGTATATGTGTATGAGTATGTAGATTAATTTGTTTTACTTGTTTAACCAGAGCAGTAAAGAATTCATCCGGCTTCAACGAGACATGGTGTTATTTTTAATGCATAAGGCATTGGTTAGGTAAAATATTGTAGTTGAATAATAGTTTTATGTGCTGGGTAGCACTAAATTTTCCTGGAAGACTGCATCAGTTTAAATACAAAAACCCTTTATTTGTTTTAAGGAAAACCTCACTTATAAAGTAGGTCGTTTTCACTTTTGGTCCTATCCATTACGGAATTCTCATATCATGTTTCCTAAAAATACATAAATACTGAATATCTCACTTTACGTTCCAAATTTACTTTTCTATCCATTAACTAATAGTACCCATGAAGAAATTCCTGGAAGCTATCTGCGAAAATTGACAGTAAAACAAAGAAGGAGCAGGTTGCGCATAAAAAAAATTCAATTATGAAAACTAAGTTTACAATGGGTGCAATAATAGCTTATATACTAAGTAATAGATCTAACGCTTGTAAGAAGCGTGTATCACTGAAACTGTAACTCAACCCTAGCTAATAATATACGCGCTTAAGGGAATAAAAGAAGTGTATTAACGCTTAAATATAAAAATACAAAGACTAACTAAAACACAATGAAAATTACATATTCAACATCCCCTCCTGGAGATGGATATTTGTGAAAAAATCCTAACATGAACAGTAATTTTCTGGACATAGAATCTCCCAAGGATTTGGTAAAGAAATAAGCTAACTATAGAGCATAAGACACATGGTGAGGGAGAATAAACCCCTCCTTGAATTTATTAGAAACAATGTGACAATCGATCTCCAAATGCTTAGTGCGTTCATGGAATACATGGTTCTCTGTGATGTTAACAGCGCTTTGTTATTACACCCAAACGGTATAGGTAATTTGATCTCAATTTGTAAGTCCTTAAGCATATATGTAATCTACTGGAGCTCACGAACTGTTGATCCCATACTTATATACTATAGATTCACAAGAAGAGGAGCTAACTGTTCTTTGCTTCTTTTTTTTTCATGAGATCAAAGACTTGCCCAAAAATATGCAATAGCCAGTGACTGATTTTCTTGTAAGGGGCAAGTAGCCCAATCTGCATCACAAAATGCAGAAAGTGAGAGATTATCTTGTACTGTAAAGAATATACCTGCAGAAGGGCAGCCTGGCAAATATTTAAGGATGTATATAGCTGCATCCCAATGTTCTTGTGAAGAACTCCCCACAAACTGGCTTAGCTGCTGAACTGCAAAACTAAGATCAGGTCTAGATATATTAAGGTATAAAAGTCTCCCAATCAGTCTCCTGTATTGTGAAGGATCTTTGTAGGGAATGATATTTATATCATCAAATTTAATTCCAGCAGGTAAGGGGTAGAAATAGGCCTGGAACTGATCCTTCAGAATATCAGTTATATACTTATGCTGGCTATGAAGCATTCCAGAAGGACACCTGGCTATTTCTAATCCCAAGAAATATTTAGCACTTTCTAAATCTTTAATAGTAAAGGCCTTATTGTAAATAATCCTTTACAACAAGTATAGCTTGTTCATTAGAACCAGAAATCAACACATCATCAACCTATACAGTTAGCATAAACAATGAAGAAGATGTGTGTAAAGTAAATAAACAGTTATCATAAGTTGACTGACTAAAACCATAACCAATTAATTTGTTTGTGAACTCAGAATTCCATTGTCTAGAGGCTTATTTCAAGCCATACAATGACTTTTTGAGTTTACAAACTCCACCAGGTTTGACTTTAGTATAGCCCTCTTGGGGAATGAGATAAACATCTTCACCAAGGAATCCATGCAGAAATGCATTATTGATATCCAATTGATGAAGAAACTAATTTTTAGAAGAAGTGATAGCTAAAAATAATCCGATAGTGACTAATTTAGCAACAGGGGAGAAGCTATCAAAGTAGTCAATTCCAAAGGTTTGATTAAAACCCTTTGTAACTAACCTAGTTGTGTATCTTTCCACTTTGCCATCATGATGAACCTTAACTTTATAGACCCATTTTGATCCTATGGATTTCTTTCCGTTAGGAAGAGGTATAAAACTCCAAGTGTCATTATTATCAAATGCTTCAAGTTCTTTATTCATGGCTAAAACCCATTCTGGATATTTATAAATGGGTTGTCTGTAGTGGGTAGGTTCAAGAATGAATTTTACATTAGTCATAAAACTCAAATAATGATCAGAGAAGGGGAACTTGGAAGCATCAAGGAGAGTGTGTAAATCATTAGAAAACCTAGGCATGTCAGTGTGAGTGAGACAAACATAGTCAAACAAATGCTTATGGGCAGTCTTCACTCTAGTGCTAACTCTAGGTAAAAAAATAGGTGCAGAAGTGTTGTCTATATTAGGCTGAGGATCAGAACTAAGCTCAACATCAGTAGTATTATTATCAAGGGTAATGTCTAACATGCTGTGTAGCGCCCCTCTCCAGGGCTAGGAAGAAGAGCACCACATCCGCGCTAAAACACAGTCTCGAGCAAGGCAGAATACCCTACTAAAAAATCCATCCCAACGAACCGGTACTCACTCGATCAAATAACCTGGCAAGAACAACTAGTCCAACAACAACAAGCTAAAAGATAATCAGAGTGCGGAAGCAATAAGGCAAGATATGACAAATTCCATGTATATCACACAGAGAAATAACAATTTCCGAGTAACAACAATTACGTCATATGCCCTTCAGAGGCTCAACTACAACAGTATGAAAGACGACATAATTAATATAATTTTTTCATCTATAACAGAAGCATAAATTACGGAATCGTCATCAAGAACCGACTGTTGTTGGACAAAGAGACAGTCAACCACAAAACGCTATACAAGACGCGACTGCTGTTGCCATGACCAAATATGTGACACTGCCACCCGTCAACCTGAGAAACCTGAAGCAAGAATCAGAACACGAGGGTGAGTATAAAGGATACTCAGCGAGGGGTTATATAACATAATTATTGATCACAATTCGTCATTTAATTTATGAAATTTAAAATGGTAAATGTTGCTTATTCTTGGAAAACTATACAACTAATAAGTTATAAAAGTATACAATAAGCAACACTCAATTCGGCTTCTTTTAAAACATTAAAGGATTGACGAATGGATCCATTGAAATCATTTTAGCACATAATCCAAGCCGGTGATTTTAAATGATAACCTAGTTAATTTATAAGCTCGTTTAATCAACATTTGCAATGACTTTAATCCAAATATCCGATAAAATAAGTAACGAGGCTTATAACATAACTAAGTTAAACAAAAGCATTTAAACAAGATCGTTCATTAATGTCTCGGCGAGAACGGGCCTTTTCTCTTCTTATGTCACCACATTCATTAAATACTCCTTCGCCATTTGTCAAATTCCGAGGCTACCCGAGAATTCAACACGTTCATTATGGTTTGAGGAAAAACACGCAACACATGCTATGTTCACCATCACCCCAACGAAAGACTTGCCAACCACCGACAGGTCTCCGATTGGAATTTACAAGTTGGAAATTATACTTCGGGATCTTATTACCCTAGACGCTTGCCTCCGGGTCTCACCCTCCGTATAGTCTCTGGCCCCACTTTATAAAATGTTAACATTGTCGTTGTCTCGCTTTTGCAATCGTTATATTACACTTTGGTGGCGAAAGGGCCCTTTTCGAGGCAAGATTGTAACGATTAAAGAAACGACCGGGTATTCCATCATTAGAGGGAATCCACCCTAACGACTTTACTCAACGAGAAGATTCTCCAACCCAAAGCTTACTTTTAAAACAAATATATTTTCTTGCCTCTTAAAACCAAACATTTGAGTGATACTTATATATAGTTTTGATATCAAAATATTTTAATCGAAATCATTAAGATATACGTTTAAATATATAATATTATATAAGAAAAGTTGCAAGACAAAGCCATATGATTGAAAGCATAAGGATAAGTTATTTCACAAAGTAATATGATTCTCCCTCCAGTTGAAAACCCGTTATAACCCTCACCTGGAAAGCTTGAAAAAATAAAGTCGTCGGTTAAGTATTCCTCGAAGAAACACCTGAAACTAACAACCGACAATACTAGGTAAGACACTAACATGACACACGGCTTACGAAAAATAATTAAAGCAGTTAAAAGCATATAAAATACGACTTCCATTGAAGTACTCACAAAAATGCACTTAAGAACAATTAAATTGAATATTACGATAAACAATTAAAACATGCTAAAACGCACATTATATGCCGTATTCATGATAATAACATTAAAAGGAAGCCCTAAACGAAAAAGTACTATTCATGACCCGAATGAGGTCAAAAAATTCTAAACTTCTCGAATTAATCAATATCATGATTTATAGGTGTGAACACCTCGATTTTGCACCTCGTCACACAATGACATTTTGCAGAATTGATGACTCAGTCGCGCCAGACATTAGGCAGACTCCGGATGCCCAGACGATGCCCGAGAGTCAAACCCTAGGGTCTATACCACATGACACACCCTCAGTAGCCCCTAATCGCTTCTCCACCCTGCCATATATTCATCGGATCCCAAATTCGATGTGATATAGGAGCATTTTGGTTTTTGAATCACCCGAATCGGACGTGAAACGAAGGAGAAAACACCGAAAAAGCCCGGACGCGCGCAAACCCTAGCGCGGCCCAACACGGCCGGCCGGCCAACACTACTTCGCGGGCGGGCCGGCCAGCGAACTTCTCCTCCGGCTGGTCCCACCAGCAGGCTAGCCAGTCATGGCCAAGCTCACCAGCCTGGCCGGCTGGTCACCCCTTCTGGGCGTTGCCCTAACTTTCCTTCCGGGGAATGCAGCCTTAACCTTCCCCGGATAGACTATTTCTACTCCTATAAATTGAGGGCTCCCCTCATTCATTCAAATCGCTCATTCACTCTCAACTCTCTCCCCTCCTAAGGCTCGAGTACTCGTCTTAGGATTTCTAAAAGAGAGGACAAGGCTTCCTTAGCCCGGTTCACTCTAGTCTCTTTTTCGGTTTCGTTCTCGGTTTTAGGTTAGGAATTCTATATTCCTAACCCCTAAAATCGAAAGGAGGTCTGGCGCTCTGCTCAATAGAGTGTTCGGATTTCAGTCCTGAGTCGGAGTCCTGTCCGGTCCCTGCGATCGTGCTCTTGAGTTTGAGGGGGAAACAACAGCTGGGAACGAAGTGGAGTGAAGATAAGACTACGAGGGTGAGTCTCCTTTTAGCCTTTTTCAGCATTTACTTACTTTCTGCTTTCCTTTACTTTCATAGTAATAGCCCCCCCGTTCCGTACCCCTATGGGATGGAAGACCCTCTATGGCTAAGGCTACCGGGTGTAGGTGGTCAACGAGTGAAGGGTCTCCCCTTCCTGGACCCCACCTAGACTACAACTGGGGCCCGACGCTTCCCCTTAGTTTCTTGCCTGCCCAAAGTGTTTTACCGTTTTTTTGCTTGAAACTTCTCATCTCGCTTGTCTGTGCTAAACTCAGAACTTCCAGAGCATAGGGTATAGGGTAGACATACCTAAGTTTAGTTCCTTTTTCGATTCGCCGGATACCTTGTGTAGGGCTTATAATCCCTCGATAAGTTTAACGAAGGCCGGACGGCTTCACAGCCAGGAACTAAACCCAAGGTCTCGTAAAAAACACGAACCTTTTCCCAAAATATTCCTTTTTATCAAGGAAACTTTCCAAAATCAACATGAAAGTCTTCTCTTAACGAAAGAATCTCCTTTTATGGTTAACCCAGCACGAGGGTCTAAAGCTTCGAGCTTTACTCCCCCTCTACCCATAAATACCTAAAAAGGCAACTCTTTCCACAAGAGGACTTTCCCTTTAATCCAAAAACAACACAAAACTCTTCAAAAGAGAGGCGTGACGAACCTCACATGTCAACTCCATACCCCACTCTCAGAAGTTCAGGAGTATGAACTACGTTGGCTCTAATTCCCAAGCTCCTTGGGATATGTAGGCAGCCGGCTCCTTCCGGCACGAAGCCAAAGGGATCTAATCCCTATATTCCACATGCACACACATATACACATATATATACTTGCTTGCGACTACTTGTCTACACACTTGGGGAACTACGACGGTCATTTATCATTTGTGAGAAGACCCGAAAGGGGCAATGGAGGGTGATAGGTTGCTGCAAACCCTTCCTCCATCGTAACTTAGCTCCCGAATCCATCACACGAATCTGTGGACACACAAGGAAGATACGAGACTACACAGGTTTCCCTCTCAACCTTAACCGAGTGGGTGGTGACTCTAAACCACCAAATGGCGAACAGGGAAGGATGCCACACCAAAGGTAAAACCCACCTTTACATCGCCATCCAATCACAAAACACCCCACCAATACATCAACAACCGAAATGAGGGCGATTCCGACCCGCCTTTAGTGGCGACTCTGCTGGGGACGTCTAAGAGAGCTAGACTTCGACCACAGCCGAGCCAAGTGACCAAAGGGTTCCCCAAACCCCTACATGTTTACTTTATTTGCAAGATTACCTATATATATGTATATATATACCTATACGTGTACATACATGTACTGATCTCGTGCTAGAGACCTCACACACTTCACAAACTGCATTGCATTCTGCATAACGTGAGTGTTAAACCCGAGGCATGGTATTCAGAGATTGGGGAGAGGTTATGACCCCCAGTCAAAGGTACTATGATCCTCAACCACTTGCTCTAGTACTTAGTGCAAGCCGCCTAAGAGGATTATGTCAAGTCGTTGATACTTAAGAGGGCCGCTCGTGCCCCACCAACTCGACTGGGAATCCTCCGACAGACTACACTAAGTGCGTTAACGAGTCAACAAACTTGTTCTGACATAGGAGTCCCTCGGGAAGGACCCTAGGAGGACATTGTTGGCACTCTAGGCAAGTGGCAGCCAAACTTCAAACCTGTGAGGACCGCTCGTGCATATAGATTGCCTCTAGGTACACTATACCCGAGACCGGAGTGGAAACCTTGCCTTTGACCCTTAGTGGCACACCTTTTGAGTCAAACACTAAGAATGAGGCAAGGGTGTCAATGCTGTCTTAGATGGGTACCACATTTCTCAAAAACCCCATCTATCAACATTGACATTCTACGCCAAGTACTAGGACCATCGTGTCGACTGGGAGTCCGTCCGGGACATCACCCTGATACTAGGCTACCAATCGTACTTGCAGTCGAATCACGAACGACTCGTCCCAAGACAAAATGACTAGTCATGACCCTCTGTCCGATAGCTCTAACTCCGGAATCGCTGCACAGGATCTCAAGCACATCCTTCAGACAGTGGTTAAGCAAAATGAGGAGGTAGAACTGACCATGAGAGTAATGGCCTCCTACATTCAGATACTGCAAGCTGAACGAAAGGGAAAGGACCCAGTAGAGGAAGGGGACAAGACCCCTCCTCCTATGAGGGTTAGGAAAAATCCTCTGTTCGACACCACCAAACAAACCATTGACTCTAGCCTCGCTCTTGAACATGGGGTAAAAGAGATAGGAATCGCAGGTGTTCCTAGGCCCAAAGCAGGCGAACTGCTGAAACGCCTCCAACTCATGGAAACAGCCTATCGAAAGCTGACCAAAGAGGAGGATTTTCTCGCCCTACATGGCCTCGCACTCGATACTGCGCCGATTGTCCCACCAAACTTCAAAATGGCAAAGATGGACCAATATAACGGTACTACTTTCCAAAGGTCCATCTCAAGATGTTCTACAGAATGATGACCCCATTCCATCTGTTAGACGAGGCCCTAGTCGAAAGCTTCCCATCCTCCTTTACAAGGGCAGCTCAGAGGTGGTTCAATTCTATCGACCCCTCTCGAACCAATACCTGGGAACAACTGTGCAAGGAATTTGTGGCACAGTACCAATATAACACCGAGATCGACGTCACTGAAAGATATCTCGAAACTACGAGGCAGGAACCTAGGGAAACCCTGGTAGCCTTTGTGACTCGCTGGAGGAACGAAGCCGCCCAAATGCTGACCAGGCCAGACGAGGAGAAGCAGGTGGCCATAATCCAGAAAAACCTCCTTCCCATGTATCAGAGTCACCTCATGACCCAATACTTCCCCACTTTCAAGGCCCTCATCGGAGCCGGATCCCGGATAGAGGACCTCATTAACAGTGGGACACTGAGAACCGAGGGGGAAAAAAGGTCATTTCCTCCTCACAACAATGGGAACCCTTCAATCTACAACCATACGCCTCCCGCCTCCATTAATGCCACCACTGAGGCGCCAAGGAATAATCCTAGGAGGTACGAGCTATACGCTCCCCTCAAAACAGTTTTCCTTCGAGCCAAGGAAAGGGGACTGATAAAGCCTGTAGGACCAATGCCCCCTCCGGCCAATCCACCCAGTTCTTGGGATCCAAGCGCCTATTGCCACTACCACTAGGGGAAGGGCCATGATACCAACCAATGTTTCGTGCTAAGAAACATCGTCAACCGCCTTATCTCCGAAGGCAAAATACCCACACCAACGCCACCTAAACCTAATGTCACCACCAACCCAATGTCGAATCACCATGTCAACCTGATATTGGTGGAGGCAAAAGGCAACGAGAAGGAAGAAGTCCTGGCACATACCCCTAAATGTTGCCTCATCTTGGATTAGGAGGACTTCCTCAAGCCTCTAGAGGATAGTCAAGAAGTGTCACATGTCACCCGAGGGGGAAGACAAGTCAAACCCCCACATCTCGAAGCTGATAACCCAGCCACAGTAGTACGTCAGTCGAGTGGTGAAACTCCTCCGGCTGACGAAGATCCAGTGATAAAACAGCTCAAGAAAATCCAAGCTCAGATCAGCATCTGGGGCATGTGATCACATCGGCCGAACATAGGAAGGCCATAAGTAAGATGTTGGGTGAGGCCAACGTACTAGTCGACACTTCACCCACAGACTTGGCCAATCTCATAGGGTCAATCCAGTCCGGCGCCGGCATATCCTTCACTGATGCCGACCTGCCTAAGGAAAAGAACGAGCACAACAATGCCCTCAACGTCACTATAGCCGCTAAGGGTATGAACATCCCCCTCACGCTGGTTGACAATGGGTCAGCCATCAATATCTACCCCTTACACACCATGGAAAGACTAGGCATTTCCTGAAAGGAGCTCATACCCTCTGTGCAGGCCGTTAGAGCCTACGATAACACCAAACGGGATGTCCTGGGGACTGTAGTCTTGACCCTCAAGATAGTGCCCATAGAAACGCCAACCAGCTTCCAAGTGCTGGACGTCCCAGCCTGTTTTAATCTCCTGCTTGGACGACCTTGGCTTCACAACAACAAGGCCGTCGCATCTTCCCTACATCAAAAACTAAGATTGCCCGTAAACGATAAGGTCGTTACCATACACGGGGACTCTGGTATGCCCCAGTCGGCCGACAGACAATAGCCCATCCTCGAGCTAGCTGACAGCTCGAAGGATGTCATGATGGACGGCTTCCTGGTTAGCAGGATCCTCACCATATGTTGGGGACCTAATGACGAATGTTATACCCCTAGCTATTCCCCATAGGGGTCCCTCGTAGTCAATAGCATGATGAAGAAAATGGGATATCTTCCTAGTACCCCTATTAGAAGGGGGTCTACCACGACCGAAGTCAAACTCACGTCTCACGTGAGTCCACTAGGCTTAGGTTATAAACTACACTTAGAAAGGCCTGACAAGGCTCAAGGCTTCGATACCCATTTCACTAAGCTAGGGGAAGACTGCCCCTATTCCTTCAGAGAGAGTCAGGCTACCCGAGCCCGAGAATACGGGAAATCTCTGGGCTATTGAAGGATATTTCCTGGGTACTGAGTACTGGCCCACCGCGTGGGGTATGTCAGAAGATCCACAGGACACGGATCTCTCCCTTCTATTTGGAGGCTGCCTCGCCATAACCGACACTGACATGGTCGACCCAGCTATCGATGGCATTAGCCCTTACGAGTCTGATACCGAGGTCGAAGAACTCCTCTGGTACAATCCTCAATGGCGCGCATGGGAGAATAGGGAACTGATGTCCAGCATGATATGCACCTTGCAAGAGTTCTGGCTTACAGAGGAGGAGGCAGACGAATGCCTCGATTTCATTGAGATAATACCTCAGAGCGAAAAGGGCTGGGATCTCTGGGAAGCCAAAGCTAGGGGACTGTTAGTAGGTGACTTAGTACTTAAGGAAATCCGAGGTGAACCAAGGGATCCGAGAAGGAAGTTTAGCCCCAATTGGTCCGGGCCTTACTTCATCAAAGAAATCCTGACAGGAGGTGCAGTTTGGTTAACTGACCTCGACAAAGTCGCGTTTGCCTCCCCTACGAACCTAGATCAACTTAAGAAGCACACACCGTGAGAAGGACTGCGGATGCCGTTCCCTAACCCCTTCTTTTCTAGCGACTACCGTTCTCATGTAACAAGAACTATGTGTAGCTTGATCCTCCATGAGAGTAGTTTTGAGTGAAAAATCCCCATAAAAGGCCAAGTCTAAACTATGGAGACCCACGACTTAGGCAAAAAACCGACCTTAGTAGGCAAAGGTCGTGATTTCTAAATTTTGTGAGGAAAAATAGAGGTACGTAGGCAGCTCGAGAAGTTACTTCGAGTTCAGCTACAATTTTCGATAAAATTTATCTTCCCCTTAGCCAATCTGAGCCAAGTGACTGGACCTTACCACAATCCCGTCATACCCCCTTCTATTTCTTAGCCTTTCTAAGAGTTTGAAAAGCGCCTCTGAGTGCAAAATGGCTTTCACGTCTACAAGTCTGAGAGCTCACAAAAAAAAATGAGAGAAAAAGACCCCAAGAAAAAAAGGCAACGAAAAGGGGCAAAAAAAAAAAAAGAAAAGATCCCCAAAACGACAGAAAAAAAAACAAAAGAAAAGATCCCAAAAACAAAAGGGGACAAAACAAAAAAAAAAAGAAAGGAGAGAATGTGAGGAAAAAATGAGCCAAAAACAGACTTAACAAAGTTCTGAAAGCCACACGCGCTGAGCTCTTACTTTTTTCCTACCCAGCCTTTCTATCGAGCCTTCAACCTCATTCTGCTAACCTACCTTGGACGACATCCAAGGAAATACTCATACACGAAAAGAGGTACCTTTAGTCGATCTAGGCTAGTTGGTATAGGTACACGTCGCTCCCTAGAGGAAGGAGCGTCACCTGCATCTCCCTAAGAAAATCTAAGATATCGTTAGGACGGCACCAGTTGTCGGTTCAACCAAATCTCAAAGTCCTTAGGCAAACCAAGGCAATCTAAAAGTTTAGGTTTCCCTCACCCACACTGGGGCTGGTCAAAATCCCCAGGTCCTTTAGGTGGAGACCAAATCCCGCTCGTCGCTCAGATCGATATTAGAGGATCTCTACACGTTCCGTCTTCGCAAACACCACACACTGGGGCTGGGCAAGACCCCAGCACCCGTACATGGGCAAACCTTACACTGGGGCTGCATAGGGAAGGAACCCCTCGGACGGGTCAGGATCAAGTCCTGCAGCACACACCCCATTATGAGATGCTTACCTCAGTGTAGCAGCTCGCACGATAATCCGGCCCACACTAGGGCTGTTCAGCAAGAAGAGATTTCCCCACCTAACTAAAGGAGGAAATCCAGTGTCCGACACCTCAGTATGAAGCGCTCGGCCCTGCCAATACACACTAGGGTTGTCCGCAAGAAAGCCAGAACCCTTTGGAATGGCCAAAAGCGGCCTCTACAAACAACATCTAGGCACCGCATCCCGATTACAGAAGGAGTTCATCTCCCTCAGCCAACCGGATCCCGATGTCCTGCAAGCTCGGGTCTAATGCTGTCTAGGAGCGAGTAACCTTCGGAAAGCACGAGTACTGCGAGTACAATAGGTGGTCTAGGTTCTAACCTAGGTGTCCCCGGAACAATCCCAGTCAATGTACACTAACGCAGGGACTGTTCCCCCTGTTAAAGACTAAGCGATCAAACCCAGTCATTTTAGTCTGAGCATAGCAAAATGCCCCAATCCCCCACACGCCAACAGCGTGCACCTGAAAGGATCCATCAGCAGAACTGTTGTCGCTACCATGGTAAGGACTGCCATCAGCCACATAGGCATCATCATCCGAGTCACTCGGAGTAGTGTCCCCCGTATGCTCCTGGGCCCTCGCCTGAGCCTTTCTCTGGTCGATCACTGGTCCACCATGTGGCCTCGCCGCTGGCCTATCATAGCGCGCCTTGGTGCGTCGCTCCTGTCACACTGACTTGCCATTCTCAGCCGCCTTATCAGACCCGCGCTGGACTGGGGCTGAATGCCTATCGCCTGAGGAACTTTCAGATTTGTCTCGACGGACGGGCACATCTCACCCCCTCCTCGTCGTTCCCTGAGACGAGCCCTGCAAAGGAAAACACAAATCAAATATAGCAGAGATGACCAAAACCTTAAAGGGAAGGAAAACAGAAAAGGATACACACCACATCATTCGACTGGAAGACTAACTCTCGATAGGATGCGCTAGTCCTCTTCATGAGCTCCTTCTTCAAGGAGTGAATCATCTTCATGGCCTCTTCATATGGCACTTTGTAGCCCTGCACAGCCAAGAGCTTACCATCATATGGCCAGACTCATACCGAATAATGACAAGAGGAAGGCAAATGACATACCTTCTTCTTCGGAAATGGAATCCCTGGGACCCCTTCTATCCCTGGATGAAGAAGGGTTTGAGTCACGGTGTTTCCCCTGAAGTCGACCATATCGAACGTCCAAATGGGAAAGTTCCTAGGCAAGTCCGCGCTACGGACTGGGGCTGCCGCCGCCCCCAGAGCGTCCCCCTTATCATCGTGGTCATTGTCATCATCTCCCTGCTGACCCTCCTGGGCGGAGGAAGCCCCAGACTAACGGGGGAATCGACCCATCAAATACTGCCTGGCAAAGTCAGTATAGGTCATGGGCCCGCCAAAAGCATCCCCAATGATGCCGTGAGGCTCATCATAAGCCGCCAGCACATCCGCCTCTCGGGCGAAGGACATGCCCTACACATAGTGCGGATCGACCGGAATGGTCATCATATGGGACCACCTGTCTGGTATAACACCTGGGAGCCCAAATAATGGACTCGGCCAAAGGGACAGCTGTACACGTGATCCCTCATGGACTGGAGGTAGAGATCCTGGTGCGTGATCTCGCTCCATCGTCCCCACCGCACCTGCATACGGAACAGAGATTCAGACAAGGATCTCCCCCATCAAAAACAGCCCAAAAGCAGAAGATTCTCACCTGACTAATGGTGACTGACTCCAGAGCCCTCCGACAAGCCATCACTATCCGGCAGCCCATGGCCTGGACATCCTCCTGGGTGTAACGACGACTCAGAGGGAAGGCATCCTCCATCGGATCCACAAAAGTTGGGCTATTACAACCCAGTATCTCCACGACCCATATCTACAAAAGGTCGGAAAAGGGTTACACCAGTACAACCCTATAAGAGACAAAATGCAAAGACCAGAAAGCCCCTCAATACATACGCCCAAGCCGGAGTATATCCTCCGCAAGATGAGATCCTCAGCCTGCTGTAGGCATCCATCCACAAGTAGCAGGCCGCGAACCCTGCTCTACCCCAAGCATAGCCCTTAATGCGTCCAAAGACCGCTAAGGACCCTAGCAACCCCAGTGGTGCACAATAAGACAAGTTGGGAAAGATCGTACTGCACAACCCGTATAACAGAAAAGCCCGAGAAAACCTTACCATCTCGGCCGGATTCCTGTGTCAAAATTGCGCGTCGACCACGCATTTCTGATCCCTCCTAAGGACAACGCTGACGGGCTCGCATAGGTCATATCGGGCCCCAGCAAATCGACCACCATATCATTGGTGATGTCCTCCCACCAATCGAGGTCCTGACCCTCAAAGAGCAGCCCCGTAATCATGTAGAAGTCTATCTGGGTCATAGTCACCTCAAACGATGGCAACTGGAAGGTCTTGGTGCAGTCCCACCACCTCTCACCAAGAGCCCGAGTCATGCCCCCAATCTGCCTCATCGCCGGCAGAGAGCCGAAGAAAGCACTCAAGCCCGTACTGTCCACCATCCTTCGGGCAGAATCCGAAAGGGCTCGGTACCACACATCCACACACTGAGGAAAAGAACACGGCTTTGAAGCCCCAGCAGTCTGCAAACGAACAAAAAAATGGGTCAACAATAGGGTAAGAATGCGCTACAATGCAAGCCCCTACCCGAAAGCCCACCAAAAAAGCCTTTCTCTAAGAAAGCCCAAACCAAAAGCCCATACGAAGGCCCAGAAACACATGCCTCCCGAAAGACATCTCTTTCGACTAACATTCCATCCAAACAGAGGATTCCTACAAGCCTCTTCTAGTCCAAACAATCACCAAAAGCTCACTTGAGCATTTTCCCAAACACCTAATGTGCATAAACACTATTCACACAAACCCACTTCCCAAATCTCACACTTCCCTCCGATGGAAACGAGATTTTGCCCACAGATCTGAAGCATCTCAGGTCTAGTTACACATCCCCATCAAAATCCCCTGCAGAAAACACTCAGAACGACGGCAAAATGAACATATGCAGCATAAAGCATAAAAGGGTAAAGTAGGAAACTTACCCCCGTTCGGAAGAACTCTTGATGCAGATGTGGAGTAATCTCCCTCCTCAGCTCAAACTCTCCATACTCTCGCCTCTCGCTCGGTGACCAGTTGGGTATACCACCCATACCCGTCACAACATTCTAGGTAATCCCCTCGGATGCTCCGCCTCTCACCATCTTCAGCAATGAGCAAAAGAACAGCTTTTTGATGCTTCAAACTACTCGGGAACACTAGAAACTGGAAACAAAGTTTCAGACCGAGAGAACACCGAAAGAATGATGAAAATGAGCCCCAGGCTGGTTACTTAAACCAGCCTGCCCATCAGCTGGCACCAGCCCCTCGCGATACCTCATCCAGAGAGCCCTTACAAAAGAGACTCTTCGTTTTCAAACTCTGGGCATTTCAAAGCCCCATAGAACTCATGCCAAGCTCCGAAAGCTCCTCGACACCGAACCCCAGTTACCTACAACACTTTGATCCAGAATCAACATTCTCGGGCAATGACAGCCCCACCTTGAAGGGTACCAAAAACCCTTAATCAAACTCCTTTCAAGCAACTAGCCCCAATATCCTCCCAGGGTGGCACAAGACCCTTATCTCAAATCTCAGGGTGGCACAAGACCCTTACCTCAAGTCAAGAGTGGTACAAGACCCTTATCTCAAATCCAAGGGTGGCACAAGACCCTTCTCTCTGTCCAAGGGTGGCACAAGACCCTTATCTCAAGTCCCAGGGTGGCACAAGACCCTTACCTTAAGTCCAGGGTGGCACAAGACATTCTCAACTCTCCTAAAGGTGGCACAGGGCCTTTGTAGGCCCTCCAAGGCAGTAGTGTTAGTTACTCCCCACATAGGAAAGCCCCAGAGGTTCCAGATCCGTTACGACTCGCATGCAGGGTTGCAAAATTGGGTCTTTATTGAATCATCAACGTTTGCCTCTCTCGAGCCTCCGCCGATGGGGGGCTTTATGAACACCTCCATTTTTTCACCTCGTCACACGATAACATTTTGCAAAATTAATGACTCAGCCCCTCCAGACATTAGGCAGACTCTGCATGCCCAGACGATCCCCGAGAGTCAAACCTTAGGGTCCATACCCCGTGACACACCCTCAGTAGCCCCTAATCGCTTCTCCACCCAGCCATATATTCATCGGATCCCAAATTCAATGTGATATTATGATAGGATGTTGCAATAGGAGCATTTTGGTTTTCGAATCACCCGAATCAGACGTGAAACGAAGGAGAAAACACCAAAAAAGCCTGGACGCGCGCAAACCCTAGCCCGGCCCAACACGGCTGGCCGGCCAACACGACTTCGCGGGCCGTTCGGACCCCGAACTTCTCCTCTGGCTGGTCCCACCAGCTGGCCGGCCGGTCATGGTTAGGCTCACTAGCCTAGCCGGCCGGTCACCCCTCCTAGGCGTTGCCCTAACTTTCGTTCCAGGGAATGCGGCCCTAACCTTCCCCGGATAGGCCATTTCTACTGCTATAAATTGATGGCTCCCCTCATTCTTTCAAATCGCTCATTCACTCTCAACTCTCTCCCCTCCTAAGGCTCGAATACTCGTCTTAGGATTTCTAAAAGAGAGGACCAGGCTTCCTTAGCCCGGTTCACTCTAGTCTCTTTTTCGGTCCCGTTATCGATTTTAGGTTAGGAATTCTATATTCCTAACCCCTAAAACTGAAAGGAGGTCTGACGCTCTACTCAATAGAGTGTTCAGATTTCAGTCCCGAGTTGGAGTCTTGTCCGGTCCCTGCGATCGTGCTCCTTAGTTCGAGGGAGAAGCAGTAGCTAGGAACGAAGTGAAGTGAAGATAAGACTACGAGGGTGAGTCTCCTTTTAGTTCCTTTTCCGATTCGCCGGATACCTTGCATAGGGCTTATAATCTCTCGATATTAACGAAGGCCGGACGGCTTCACAGCCAGGAACTAAACCCAAGGTCTCGTCAAAAACAAGAACTTTTTCCCAAAACATTCCTTTTTATCAACAAAACTTTCCAAAATCAACACGAAAGCCTTCTATTAATGAAATAATCCCCTTTTATGGTTAACCCGGCACGAGGGTCTAAAGCTTCGAGCTTTACTCCCCTTCTACCTATAAATACCTAAAAAGGCAACTCTTTCCAGAAGAGGACTTTCCCTTTAATCCAAAAACAACACAAAACTCTTCAAAAAGCGAGGCGTGACGAACTTCACATGCCTACTCCATACCCCACTCTCAGAAGTTCGGGGGTATGAACTATGTTGGCTCTGATTCCCAAGCTCCTTGGGATACGTAGGCAGCCGGCTCCTTCCGGCACGAAGCCAAAGGGATCTAATCCCTATATTCCACATGCACACACATATACACATATATATATACTTGCTTGCAACTACTTGTCTACACACTTGGGGAACTACTACGGTCATTTGGCATTGGTGAGAAGACCCGAAAGGGGCAATAGAGGGTGATAGGTTGCTGCAACCCCTTCCTCCATCGTAACTTAGCTCCCGAACCACCCATCACACGAACCTCTGGACACACACAAGGACATACGAGCCTACACAGGTTTCCCTCTCAATCTTAACCGAGTGGGTGGCAACTCTAAACCTCCAAATGGCGAATAGGGAAGGATGCCACACCAAAGGTAAAACCCACCCTTACATCGTCATCTAATCACAAAACACCCCACCAATACATCAACAACCGAAATGAGGGCGATTCCGACCCGCCTTCAATAAGAACTATTGGTGAAGTCGGATATCAAAAATGAGGTAAAACAGGAAAAGTGACTATTCATGATGTGACGAATACGTAGCCTTTGAACCGAAAATGCTGAAAAACTGACCAAGTGTTGCTCACGGTATATCTCACGGTCTGTGACATACCGTGAGATAACACACGCACGGTAAGCTGCATGGTATGTTGCATACCGTGAGAATAGCTCACTCATGGTATGTCTCACGGTATGAGGTGCTCCTGATCAGAATAAATATGAATTATTCGCGCAGAACACCAAAAATTTTACAAAAATCATCATAAATCAAGAATTACTTCATGAATCACAATGAAATTCTTATATGTTAATCTACCACTCATGCTCGTCACATAGACACGAGAATCACACGAATTGATCAAGTAAAACACATAAAGCTATATAAAAATTAGGGATAAAGATTTTTTTCCATTTGGAACTATGGCGATTATTGCACTTTACCATCTAAACTTTTTTTTCTTACAGTTTGCCTCCTAAACTAAATAATTTTTTTGCAATTTGCCATCTCTGATGGAAATATTCCACCGGAAAATTGCATCGTGTCATATGAGAAACATAGGTCGATGTTGTATTACTCCCCTTAATGTCTCAAAAATAAACCCTCAATCAATTTCAGAAGATTTGGAGTTTTTATCACCCAATTGGAATAACGGCGAATTTGATAGATTATTTTTAAATATTCAATTGGGTGATAAAAACACCAAGTTTTCTAAAATTGATTGAGGGTTTATTTTCGATATGTTGAAGAGAGCAATACAACATGAACCTATGTTTCTTATATGACACGATGCAATTTTTCGGTGGTATATTTCCGTCGGAGATGGAAAATTGCAAAAATTTATGTAGCTCAGGAGGCAAACTGTGAGAAAAAAAGTTTAGATGGTAAAGTGCAAAAATCGCTATAGTTCGGATGGGAAAAATCATTATCCCTAAAAATTACAAATAATAAACTATTCATCAACTTCTTCAGAATTCTACCAAAATGAGACAAAATTGAGAGAAGTTTGGTAGCTACCGGAAGAGCATGATGCAAGAAACGCGTAGGAGTTTACGGTTCGTGAATTGGTTGAGAAACGAAGTCGGAAATCAGATTTGAAATTGAAGGTGGCAAAGCTCTTCTTTCTCTTCTTCTCTTGTTACATATAATTGGTGTCTACTGCTGCAAGTGTTGATTGGTCATGTTGATTGACTAGGATGAGAATATAATCAGAAATTCACGAGAATATCTTCGGGGTTAAAAATATCATTTTTGGAAAAATATAGGGTTTAGGTCAAAATGTTCTCACGAATCCAACAGTGAAAATGAAAATTCGATAAAAGAATTAGAAAGATATATATTCGGAATTAGATCCAAAATACGGGGCGTTACATGCTGTCATTCTCATTATTATCATCATCATGGAAAATAACATATGCAGGGAAAGTATCATTAGATGGGGAAGAAGTGTTACCTGAGTCAGCAGTTTGTGGTTTGGTGGAAAAGGGAAATAAGTGCTCAAAAACTTTGATATCCCTGGATACAGTAAACACTTTGGTTTCAAGGTTGTACACTTTATATCCCTTCTGCCCATTGCCATACTCTATTAAAACACACTTGGAAACCCTAGATGCAAACTTGTCCTTATGAGGACCATTCTTAGTAATATAACAAAGGCAGCTAAAAGATCTTAAGAAATCATAAGAGGGGGATACTTTGTAAAATTTTCATAAGAGGTTTTCCACAAAAATATTCTAGTTGGTACTCTATTAAGAATGAAGGTAGCTATAAGTAAAGCATCACCCCAAAATTGAATAGGTAAACTAGATTGAAACATTAAAGCCTTTGTAATTTGTAAAAGTACTTTGTGTTTACTCTCTACAACTCCATTTCGTTGTGGAGTGTAGGAGCAAGAGGTTTGGTGCAAAATCCCTTTAGAAAGAAATAACTGGAGACATTTATGATTGGTAAATTCTGTCCCATTGTCTGATCTAATGGTTTTGATGTGAGCTTCAAATTAATTTTCCACAAGATTGATAAAACTCTGTAGAATTTTAAAGGTGTATGTCTTATGGGGCATTAGGTAAGTCCAAGTGCATCTTGTGTAGTCATCAACAATTGTCAAGAAATAGTGGAATCCTAGTCTAGTAGGTTTCCTATATGGTCCCCATAAATCAAGATGAATAAATTCAAAAGGTTTATTGGTTTTAGTGCTACTGTTGGGAAAGGTCAACCTATGTTGTTTGGCTCTCATGCAAGAATCACATGCATCATCAGTAGCAAAATTATAAGAAGATAAGCAATCAATATGAGTTAAAACAGTAGGAGACGTGTGACCAAATCTGTGATGCATGCATATATCACAATTAACATTCATAGAAACAGAATTGTTTGTCAAGTGAGTAAATGGGATATGAGAAAAGAAAGATTTGCAAACCTTTCCCCGATATATAGAAACAGAGAGATCAGGGCCTATTCTAGATTTAATGGGACTGCTAGAGTATATATACAAATGTTTTTCAGTGTCAAGTACATAGAGATAGTCTTTGGCACATCCAGTAGCAATTATTTGTTTAGTTATCTAGTCCTGCAGTTGGCAAAATGATTTTGAAGAAGTGAAGACAAAATTAGTTGCGGAGACCAGTTTGTTAACAGAGATGAGGTTGTACTTAACAGAAGGTATATATGTAAAGTACATCTCTGAGAATAAGTTTGTTGCTCAGTTTGATATCACTAACAAACTTCAAAAATTGAGCACTTCCATCAGGTAAGTGTATAGAGATACGACTTTTAGGGGACTTAGGGTCCAACAGTAACTCATATTTAGAACACATAGGACTACTAGCACCTATGTCAATTATCCAAATGCTATTACTACTAGTACTAAAATTTGCAGAAATGGAATATGAAATCATACCTGCATACTCAGTATGATGCTTAGGTGAACTTGCAGCAAAGTTCACATGCTCATTGCCCTTAGAGGTCTATTCTTTAAAATACTTGGCCTTTTCCTGCTTTATAAGAAATTCATGGAAGCTATCTACAAAAATTGAGAGTCAGACGAAGAAGAAGCAGGTTGTGCGTAAAAAAAATTCAAATATGAAAACTAAGTTTACAATGGGAGCAATAACAACTTATATACCAAGTGATAGATCTAACGCTTATAGGAAGCGTGTATCACTGAAACTGTAACTCAACCCTAGCTAATAATATACGTGCTTAAGGGAATAAAAGAAGCGTATTAAAGCTTAAACATAAAAATACAAAGACTAATAACTAAAATATCATGAAAATTACATATTCAACAACCCACGTGTAAGTCTAATGAATTAGGGGGGAAGGACGAACTAATGAAATTTTGGAGAAAATATGTGTATATATAATGAGAATTATGGTTTTTTCTTTCTCACAAACACATTTCTCACCCAATAAAAAACACTATTTCTCCCCTCGAAATTCGTCAAACTAATGGGCACATGACTTTCACATGGCTAGCAGTTATTCAATGGACGGAAAAATGAGTTTATGACGTAATTATAATTGAGATTTTTAGTACTTTCAGGAATATATTGTAATGCCCCGAAAATTCGAGTTATGAATCGGAGACCCGGACCGAGTTATTTCACGCGATTTATGATTTATTTTAATAATTATTATGTGATTTATATGACATTTTCGTAAATTAGTCAATTCAGTATTTAAACCACGATATGTCAACGTGCGTTGAATTTCATGAGTTTTAACTGTAATATTATTTAATTTAGAAAACTTGTATTTTTGAGTAAGTTTTATAAAATTACGAAAATGCTCCTTCGTCTTTTCAACCCAAGTCAACTTTTGACTTAGACTCCATCTCTCCTCTCCCTCTCTCATTACGTCGATCAACAAAAAAGAAAAAAAGAGAGAAAGGAAAGAAAAGAGAGAAAAGAGGAAGAAGAGAAGAAAAGCTTTGATCCTCCACACCGTGCTCATTTCTCGTCGGATTGAGACGCCGTAAACTCCTACGAACTCCTCTCGATCTCTACTTTCGGTAAGCTCTTCACAGCATTCGATTTCGTTTGCTCTAAGTCTCAATTTTCAGTGTTTTTAGCCTAGATTACCATATGTGGATTTTTGTTGAGTTTGAATGATTTTGTGGATCGTTTCTCGTAATTTTTGGTTCTATATGTCGATTATGAGTAGGAGATTAATATACATCATTATTAGCATGAGTGATTTACTTTTTGAAGCTCAAATGATGATTTTTGGATGATTTCTCGCGAGGATTTACTGATCTGGTTTCCTGCTAAGCTTTTGAGGGCCTCACGGCCTGCTGTACGCCGTGCAGCAGGGCGTGTCTGTGCCTTAGACTATTTTTCAGGGTTTTCAGATTAGTTGGCTACGTTATGAATAGTGACTTTCCCCGTTTGACCTTCAATTTGAAATCCGACTTCACCAATAGCTCCGTATAGGTTTGAAACTTAATATTTTACGAAGTTTGAATTTTTCTGACTTCCTTTGGGCCTGGATCGTCGTTTAGGGCTTTTAGGCCAACTTTTTGAAAGTTGTCCCTTTCTTCCAAAATTTGAATGCATGCTTCCTTATTGCATTCTAAGCATGTTTATGAATTTGTATTGCATTTAAATTTGATTTACCTATTAAATTTCGTGGATTACTTCGTTTATTTATAATTTGAACCTAAGTGCTATATGTGATCTTTTAATATGCTCTTATGTGCTTTAATGCTTTCGTTTGAGCCGTGCGTCATTGTGTGTCTTATATGGTTGTGTCGTTTATCAGTTGCAGGTTCTACTCCCGTAGAGTAGCTTGTCCGTCTTCGCTTTTTAGCTTTCTTTTGTTTGTCGCCAGGTGAGGTTTCATTTGCTATTCTTATACGATAATACGTACGTAATACCAAGCCTAACTCTAAATAAGCCTCACATGAGGATTTTAATGTTTTCATCCCGTATTACTACACTTAGTAAATACTTTATGCTTATTACTTTTATGAAGTTTAAGAGCAAATTGATTTATTAAGTTTGTTCGGGCCCCGGAGTAGAAGTCATCGAAGGAAGCCGGATAGACATCGGATCTATGGATAGACTTCGAAGGCTTCGCTCCACTATGATATTTGGGAGCTCAGGGTGAGGCCGGAGTGGCAGCCCTTTGAGTACCTGAGACCGGTTGACTTCGTGTCAACTAAGACATAGGTTGAAATACCTATGTATCATGTAGTTCGAATTTATCGGTCCGTCTACCCATGAGGAGGAATAAGGGTAGTTATGTTTTTCATGTATGGTATGATATGATACGAGGAGTTATGAGGGCTCGACTCGCCGAGCTATATGATAAGATATGTTACTTTATGTTTATGATAAATCACCAAATGTTTACAAAAATCTTTCTTTTACGATTGCTTTCTTTTAAATTTAAATGGTGATTTATTCTATGTCTGCTATTACGACTGTACTCCCTTTTCCTCCTCACTTAGTTTTTTGACTAACCCTCGCTGCTTCAACCCGTATTTGTTTCAGGTGGTTACTAGGTGGGCATCATCGGGTCTAGTAGTGCGAAATTATGTTCAATTTATTTTTGGGTATTCATATGTTTATTAGGTATTCGTGTTTATGACATTTGAATTCAATATTTATGTATTTTAGTGTTCGAGAATTATTTAATGTTGAACCCGTTTAGAATTTGATAATTGGTAAAATTGCATATATTTAATATTACATTTTTCCTTATTCTTTACTTTGTTTTGCCTTATTTATTGTGAATTGAATTATTTGGCTCTTTTGGTATTGTGAATTGAATTATTTGGCTCTTTTGGTATAGGATTGGAGAAATTGGTAGAAAAGAAGATAGAAACTGTGAATTTGATGTTGACGATCGTGATTCATGAGAAAAGATCAGATTGCGAGGATTGACTGTGAAGAATGTTGGTTTTAATTCTTAAATTGCAAAGCACACTTGATTATGCATGTGGGCCATGGTGAATACTTAGTGGAACAATTACCTTTAGTTTGATTTGGGCCAAGTTGGAGACTTGATTAATTGGGCCAATTTAGAAGATTGATGATCAGGCCCACTGAGCAATTAGAGAAGACCAAGTGATGTTGGAAACAATTTTGAAGAAAAAAACCTACTTGCCACGCAAGTCAACTTCACTTTTTCATCTTGAGAAATAACTTCGGCACTTGAGGTCGCAAGATAATATGCGTGACCTTGAGACGGCGGCAACACACAGAAGGGCGGAACTTGGAGGCAGACCACGGGGAACTTCTCTCCCGATTATTTCGTAGATTAATTCATATTCCATGAATTTTCCAATTTTAATGGAGAAATTTATAGATATAATGTGTAGCTAATTTAGTTTTTAGTTGGGGATTTTATCTAAGTTCATACACTTGTGAGATCTAATTGTTTTATGAATTCTACACTTTGATATTTATGAAATTCGTATTATTCAAGTTATTGTGATTGATTTTATTATTCGGTTTGATCAATTGAATTATCGAGTCAATTGCATAAAGTCTTTGCATGTATTGAAGGTGTTATTTTAATACTTGTGAGAATTGAGACAATTAGCACTAGGATTTTTGCAAGATTATTATCCGAGGTGTTAGTAGAATTTCATAACCTGGTTTAAATTAGCATGGTTGAATGTTTAATTAGCCAGAGTCGATGTTTCTTAGATTGAATGTTGTTAATGAATTAAACTCCTAGAGGTGTTATCGAAGGGTTGTTTATTAATTAGGGATTAATTGTATGGTGGAGTCCTAATTAGTCTAATTTTAAGAAGAAACGAGGGGTCAGAGGTAGTTGACCACCATAATCGGCTTATCTATTGTAGATTGATCATCCTTGCGTAAATATATTATTTCCAACCAATCCCTGTGTTCGACCCTATTTATTACTGTATGCAATTTTGTGTTGTTTGGTAGATCGGAAATATAAATATTATTTTTGGTGGATTCGACACCCATTAGAATTTGATTTAAATTTATGTACGTGAATTCCGCTAGCCTTGGTGGGCTTTAACTACTTGCATTTTATTTACCGCTTTACTAGTCCTTCAGTGGAATAGGATCTATTATTGACCTCTTGCTTTGCTTCCGCTTCCGCACGGTCGTCGTTAGTTTCTTTAAAAAGCCTCGCCTAGTAGTTGAGTAAATGCGTTTGCCATTCGCCGGGTTTCAATTTGGGGTCAATTCTCATTTCGGCTTCGGGTTGGGAATCTGTGCAGGGTGTGCGTTATCCGTTTGGTGGCGCCCGCTACATATATTATGAGAAACTTGTAATAAATGAGACCAGAAATGAAATGTCCTACTTAAATGGGACCAAAAGTTAGGTGTTCTTTCCTATAGTTCTTTCTCTAGAAAGACAGATTCTACTAAAAAGGGAATGAAATAATCACTAGATTTAAAAACAAAAGGCAAAATTATACATGGGTCCTTGTAGTTTTTCCTAATTATATCTAGGTTTAGTTAAATTATTTTCTTAGAAATAGGTTCAAGAAATAGTTGACCTTTAGTCAGACTTAACAGTTTTGTTAAAAATAAAAAAAAATAAAAAAATTATTTTAATTAAAATTGACAGGTCATATTTTAATGGACCGCATTATAAAATTATCAAACTATAAGGACATAATTGTAAGTTTATTCTAAACAAAGGGATTTTTTTGTAATATGAATGTCAGGCTTTAACTAGCCATTTATAGCCATTGGAAAACCCTACTGGTATATATATTTCCCGCATTTTAGCAATTTTTACACTAAAAAAACATGCATTTCAACTTTAATTGGTGACAATCTGTCACAATATGGTGCTTTGCATTTCTCTCTTTTGAATTTGAGTGATTCAGAGTGTGAATTTGAAGAAACTATTAAGGAAGACATGTTTTTTCAGTGAAAAAATTGCTAAAATGCTGGAAATATATATAGCAGTAGCCTCTCCAATGGCTATAAACGGGTAGTAAAAATTTCACAGACATATTGCAAAATAGTCCCTCAAACTATATTAAAATGATAAATAGATCCTTGATATTGGTCAATTTTATAATGCAGTCCGCAGGGGTAATGTAGTCCTTAAAAAACCAATTTTCGCCAATTTCAAATAAAAATAATTATTTTTTAATTTAACAGAATTTTTAAGTCTGACTAACGGTCAACAATTTCTTGAACTTATTTGTAATAAAATGATCTAACTGAACCTAGATGTAATTAGGGCAATCTTCGGGACCCATGTGTAATTTTCCCAAAACAAAAAGAATGTCCTGACAGCTATATCAAGGTTTTTGTCTTGCTTGGAACTGAAAAGTTGGGGAGCTTAGAAAAGTATTGCCTCATTTTATGGATTTAAACTCAAATTTTCGATAATTAAAACACAAAGAAAAATAAAAATCAAGTGAAGCGTTCGTCCCTTTCAACGAATCCCCAATAAAAAGTGCTAGAGAAACTCTTGAACAAAAGTCACAGAAACATATTCTCTTGTCCAGAATAGTACTCTAGGTTACTCCTACACCCCCATTGTTGTGATCAACAAGCTAAAATTCTTTATTCTACATAAACCTTTCTACAAACATGGAATATTATCTCTCACAAATTACTATACAAAAAACACACCTGTAACAACATCAGAAAAGAAGAAAATGACAATCGAAGCAACCAAACTGATGTTTCGTAATGTCTTTGATGGAAGATTATCAATGCGTGACATGGATATTCAGCAAAGGCCTTACACAAAAACTGCAAATGTGCATTGCATAAAGGGAAAGCCAAATATTGCTCACGTTCTAGGTCAATTAAGGAGGAATATTTCATTTCCGGAAATAGAAGTTTGGGAAAACACTTCATTTTCTCTATCTGCGACGTCAAAAAGAAGTATGGACTGCAATACTGGGGAGGGTTCAACTAGGTTAATTTCATTTGTAGTAAACAGCAAATGGTAGAAAAATTTAGTGTTTCCTTTAGTTTATAAATTTTCCTCCACCATTCTCACGGGAAAGAGCTAGATTATAGCAATACTTCCTTTTAATTAATGTACATTTTGGTACTTCTATATAAAAAGCACGAGTCTCATTTTCTTTTGGAAAAATTACACATGGGTCCTCGTAGTTTATCCTAATTACATCTAGGTCCAGTCAGATCATTTTATTACAAATAGGTCCACGAAATCGTTGACCGTTAGTCAAACTTAACATTTCTGTTATAAAAATTAAAAAAAAAAGAAAAAAAAATTATGAAAGGACTGCATTGTAAAATTATCAAACTATAAGGATCTCAATGTGTTATGACCAATAAATATTCATATTTATAGGCCACTCATTTATTAAGTCGGCCATTCTATAAAATGGGGCCCAAAACACAATTCATTTAAAACGGCCCAATTGTACAACCCAGCTACCATATAAGCCCATCAGGGATTTAGGTAAAAACCTGATTGATCAACACCCTTCATATATCTTGGGAGATTGTGCCACGTGTCAAGCGATATTCTTGTCTGCTATTTCTTTTTAATTGATTCCTGCCTTCTCCTTCGTCACGTATCCTTTATCTTTTACTCCGCATATTCAATATTCATATTTATATCTCCATGCAACATATATTAAACATGAACTGATCATCTTATTTAGCTCCATCGCGAAGTTTTTCCGGAGATTCTCGAAGTTTATCTTGTTCTTAGCTTGAGGCGATGCAAGACCATTTAACATTGGCGTCGTCTGTGGGAATCTCCCCAGATCGGTCGCGTAGGAGTGCCCTGAGTTATTCACTCACAAGATTTGATCAATATACTCGCTAAGTTTCTCTAGAATTTTCAATTGTGTTGTGAATATGCCTACTGTTGACGAAATAGCTGTGGCAAAGCGAAAGGCAGCCGCGAAGTAAAGGTCAATAATGACGGAACCATCATCACAAGCGAAGAAGATGGTACTGAGCACCACCAAGAAGACCCAGAAGACGCAGAAATAGTTTTCACTGGAGATCTCACTAAGAGCAATCTCAATTCTATGCTCAAAAGCATGTTTAAGCGAGATCGCGGTGGAGCAGGCAATGAAGTCAAAGGGTAAGGACAAAACTTAGAGAGAGCCTCACGCCACCTTCCCAATCACACCCGAAGGCGCGACCTCCACACCCATCAGGCCCCAAAACTTGGGGCCCACTCTGAACGATGGAATGTGTGACGACCCATAATTCCCAAGCTCAAAATTAGCACGTTTATCGAGATATAGACCGTTTACGGTCCCGACGTCTTTCATAATTACACGTTTTCCAACTCTTGCATTTAAAGAATTTTTCATAAACCATTAATTTGGCTTTTAAAACTCACAGCATTAATAAGAATTATATTTGCATCGTTTTGTCACTAACTATGGTCAATTTGGTAAATTTATATTTTTAGCTCGTTTAATCGAATCTAGTAATTTAACAGTGCACGTTGGACCGAAATCCAATGTTTTAAAGATGTATTTCATTGAGGTTCCAAATATTATTCGTAAAATTATATTTCCAAAATATTGCAATTTTTGGCCCAAAATTATTTACACTTTGACCCCACTCGATATTGACTTTTTGTAAATGCCCGAATTTTCATGAAACGAACCTCAAACCTTGTTAAGCTTTTCATTACGGTCATTTTGACACTAAGTATGCATAATTCTGAGACTTTGTATTTTTGTCTCGTTTTTCGAAAAATATATATAGTAACCTTCCATATTTAGAAACCACACACACTCGACAATCATCGAACGACGAGTCATTCTCTCCCAAACACGATTTTTGCAACGTTGTCGGAATTCGACGAATTATATGTCCAGACGACCGTATCGACGAGATGAATCCAACCGTACTATTTTCCCGGCCATCGGAGTAGCGACGACGGCGTAACAACGGGAGAACCGAACGGTGGCGCATTTCTCCGATCTGATTTTTCCGGCGACGGTGAGGCTTGACACTGGTCGGGTCTGAACCGTTTCGACGAGAGGAATCCATTGGCGGTGGTCTTGAGTCCATCCGACCACCGACGGTGGAGATACGGCCATTTTTCAGGCGCGGCATTGGTGGAGCTCCGGCGACATTTCAGGCGGCGCCGCCATTGCAGACCACCAAGGTTCTGACCGGCATGAGGAGACGAGAAGATTGGTGGTAGTCTCGTGGCATGACTCCCTCAAACAGCGGCGCTCCGGCCATTTACAGGCGGCGCGCAGAGGAGCCACGACGGGAGTGGTGGTCCGACGTGCTCCGGCCACCATTTTCGTCGATCTTTAGGTGCTTTCCAACCTTCTCGACATGGGTAAGCTTTCTACAAACTCCATTCCCGAATTCGATAACCCGATTTTGAGTAATTTTGATTCTTGGATTTAGGGTTCATTGGAGCTTCAAACCGAAATTAAACTCCGGTGAGTGACCGGATCGAGAAACAAGCTTGGGGGAAGTGACGGGCTCGATGAGAGGAACGTTTGAGTATAAGGGTCCGACTGCGTTGGCGGAGGTCCGGTGGTGGCAGACGGTGATCGGTAGTTTTGACACTGTTCCGGCGGGAATCCGGCGACTGTGTCTTCGGACATATTCATCGTCTCGATGCAACGGTTCTAACGGCGCTGGTATTACCTCAATCTGATTTACCGTTTGTCTTTTATGACCATTTTTGTATGATTATGTATATATGCCAACTTTCGCACTAGCTTTTAGCTTTTCGAATCAATTAAGCTGAATTTGCTTGTACCTTAACGTGTAGCATGATTGTAAATTGATGAATATTGTCGATGTATGATTGTATAGTTGAATTGATGAGATTTGGGTTCGATTAAACTTGGATTATGAGTGAATGTTAGATTGTAGCTTTTGAGCTTTTGGAAAAAGTTCTTAAGTTGATAAGTTGTAATTCAATTGATTGACTTGAATGGCTTATGCATGTTTATTGTGGAATTTCAATCATACCATCTGAGTAGTTTATTCTTAAATGTTTATATTTAATCATATGTTATTTGTTATTCGTTTATTCCACGTTTTACATGCTAAATGACCAATTTGCCCCTACTTGTCCTTTTATGCTTAAATATTGTATTTTTGTCTCTAAGCATATTGCATTTTCATAGCCGAGCATCAGTGTCTGTTTTCTCGTTCGTGTCAGTCATTCATCCTCTAGACCCCGTGTTTTCAGGTGGGATCTCTGAGGGAGAATCATATCTGTTGCTTGCTTGCTTGCTTTTCTCGATTGTCGAGCTACAGGTAAGGGTTTAAAACATTTTCAACTGGGGCAAGATCATAGATATATATAGGTTTGCGAAATAAATTATTATCCCGCCTTTTCTTCTTGCTTGTAGTTCCTGCCTTTACTATTTCCTTATGTGCTTAGTCAAACCTTTTAATAGCAAAACCTATATGTATAATATTTTACAACATTTTCAGCTAGAGGCAAGGAAAACCCATTTGTTTTAAATGCGAACTTTGGTCTCTCAACCTTGCAAATATAACCTTGTCTCGAATGGCCCCTTTGGCCTCCCACACCTTGATTCCCTATTTTCAAATGGCCCTTTTGGCCACCTAAATTGTTATTAATTTCAAGCGAGCCATGAACTGGATTATGACTTTGGGGCCCAGGAGTTATACAGGAGGTGAGCCTGGAGACGAGCGTCTAGGGCAAATCCCGATGTGTACTCTAGGTATTGACTTAGGCCAGTTGGGAGGTTTGACTGACCTAAGTTAATGCGACGGTAGCGCCTTGAGCGTTTCCTTAAATTGTGTACGGTAGCGTTGTGGGGCACCACTCGTTTCCTTAAATTGTGATTGGATCGTGACTTTTGGTGGTGGAGTACTTGAATACATGCTTGCATGTTTTTCATGATTTGGAGTTATAAGGAGAGGGTTCGTTCTCGCCGGGACACATTATTGCATGACTTATTGCATCACTTGTTTGTCTAAATAATTTACGGCTTTCGTTACAAGTCGAAGCACATTCCGGTTTTCTTCATTTAGCATATGTATTTCCCTATATATATATATAAAACCCGGAAGCGTGGCTCGAACTTGCCAACTTATGACTTCTTTATTTTTCAAACTATTTAGTTGAATTACGAGCCGTTTTACTTATCATTTCCAACTTATTTATGCCATGTCTTTCGAACTTGTAACGGCCTCGTGACTCAACTAATATCATTTCAAAATGATCGGCTTGACCTTATGTGCAAACGTTTTTGAAGGATCCTGTTCGTCAACCTTTTGTGTTTTCAAATAAAGCCGAACTCGAATGTTGCTTTGTGTTATAGTTTTACAACTTATATTATTGTTTGTATCTTTATCAAAACAAGCAACATTCACCCCTTTTGATTTTAAAAGATAAACGACGAACTGTGATCAATACCTATACTGTATAAACCCCCCTACTGAGTATCCTTTATACTCATCCCTTCTACTTTGGTTCTCGCTTCAGGTAGACAGGTGGCGGTGTCACCTATCTTGTCAGTCGGCAGCAGCAGGTCTAGGTTGGCTCACATATTATTGTCTTGTCAGTGTCCCAACAACAGTCGAGTCTTTACTTTCTGAATTGATTCGATTTACTGTATTTAACATTATGATTACCTTATGTACCAATGTGCCCCTGATGTGGGATAGTTAGTTGAGCCGTGGATGGCATTAATTGGATATTTATTCTGGAATTGTTTTATGAATTATGTTGCCATGGATGGCTTTTATGATTAAACTGTTGTTTATGAATTCGCTTCCGCATTTCTCTGATTGTTGTTGTTGTTGGGGCGTCGTGTTGTTGTTGGCGGAGTTTGATTGAGTGCTTGCCGTTCGCCGAGATGAATTTTTGAATGGGGTACATTTACCTTGTTTAGGAGTTCGTCTTGGTGCGGATGTGGTGTCCTTTCTCCTTATACGGAAAGGGGCGCTACAGAATGGATATAGACGACGACTTCATAATGGACCCAACAGAGCTGGAGAGGTGCGACCTGCAAAAGCAAGTCCAGATGCTGAGCCTTCTAATGAAGAACCTGACGAAGGCAAACCCTGCTGAAAAAAGCTTATTAAGAAAGGCTCACTATTCGTGTCACGCCCCGAACACGGGTCGTGGCACAGCAATGCCTCCAAGTTCGATGGACTCAGATACATTAAGCATCGATAATCAGAACATACTAGACATAATTTCCATTAAACCAAAGTAGCTGCAATTACGGAAATAACCTAACTATTATAATTTGAAATTAAGACTAAAGCAGTCTAAAGTCTCGATTGATTGCCTTATAAAACTCTCTAAACGAATAAACATAATTAAAAATGCAAGCAAGTAATAGCAACGATCCTAGAATGCTGTGTGAGGGTAACTCTAAATCACCAACCCAAAGCGTATAATCCCCTAGGTATCTATAATATTTCCTTGACTTTGAATAACCAATTACCCAATCTGAGCACACGGATTAACAATCAAATTCGAATGTTTATGATGAATATTGCAATATTCCGTGAGACCCATATACAGAAGACACCATCCTAATGACATTACTTTTAAAATCACAAGTATTAATGCAATTAATGTGGAATTTGTCCAAGATTTGGGTGGCCGACCACTTCAGAGCATAAATCAATGTATGTATTACTATGCTAAGGAATTATACAAAATTCATAGATGTAATTAAGCCCGACAACTTCTGCAGACAATTTAATATGGTAAAAGAAGTTATTTCCACTTCTGCATACAATTATATATATATACATATATTAATATGGTAAAAGAAGTTATTTCCACTACAATCGGCACTGCATATATCCTAGTATGATACAGAGGTTATTCACACGATTATATATATGTATTCATGCGTATTTTCTTCTTTGCGGCAGAGTATTCCTAAAGGTGGGTCGTGGTTCAATTCTTTTCTCTGCATGTCGCCTCTCCCCTCGTCTCCTGGTAAGTTTTATCTAAAAGAGTCCCCTTCCTTCAACTCTTTACGTGTATAACTAATTAGCTAATTTAGATATTTTCTTATCTATGTATTATCCTTTTAGTTGATTTAGGATATTATCTCCCAAATCTATTTACAAAGTGATCCCTAATTTACGTAGGACTCTTAACATTATTTCGATCAAACTTATCGAATTTCTAGTTATTTAATTGATTAAAACTATTTATTACTATTTCTAATCTTCTCAAAATTTCGGGTCTCCTGGTAAGTTTTTTGATTTGCTATTAGGGGTATATATGCGACGCCCCCACGGAGGACCCCGGACCTAGAAGGGCCCGCAGGGACACCGCCCGTACAACCTCCGTAAGCCAGATGGGAACTGAAGGGGAGTAGGGTAACTGACCCTATCCAAACATCAGAGCTAAACTGCAGCGGAATACTGAAATAAAAATTGAAAGAATAAAGGTTCTAAGAGATGGATACGACCTGAAAAATATGAAACAAAATCCGATACAAGGTCCAAATGTAACCTATAACATACTACCAATATGTATCTGGACAAGGAATTAAGTTCACACAAAATAATACAAATATATACATTCCCCGATATGGGGTCTTGTACATCAACCAATCAAGAGCAGATAAGGCAGCTACGCAATCCCTCTAATCCAGACGCTCCCCACCTAAGAACTGGACCTGAAATACGGGCCTAATATGAAAGGAGTAAATCAAACAGACTTAGTGAGGTGAGGTAATACTGGAGAATTACAATTACAGATAATCATTAAATCAATAATTCGATGCATGAACAGGCGAACTAACAAGATACATGTAGCGCCCCCTGAAGAGAAGAGCGCCACATCCGCACCGAAGCGAACTTCCGAGCTTTGGTGAGGGCATGAACTCAAAAACCCACATTGGTGAACGACACGCAAGCAATAACTACCAGAAATAGCAACAACTCCCCAACAACCAAGACAAAATAAAATAATGTGGAAGCGAATAGACAATAAACAATTCAATTCCATAAAAGCCTACGAGGCTAACATAATATCATAAAATATTTACAGATCAAAATACAATTTAATCATAAACATATAATGCCATCCATGGCTCCACTAGCCTACCTTCTGCAATTCTAGATATCTTCAAGTATCCCACATCAGGGGCACATAAGGTACGTAAAGTAAATAAAGCAGTAAATGGTACGAAAGCATTAAATACAATAAATAAGACTCGACGATTGTTGGGACCACTAACAAGACAAACCAGACTACAAGACTGAGCCTATCTAGACCTGCTGATGACATCAACCAATTAAGAGCAGATAAGGCAGCTACGCAATCCCTCTAATCCAGACGCTCCCCACCTAAGAACTGGACCTGAAATACGGCGCTAATATGAAATGAGTAAATCAAACGAACTTAGTGAGGTGAGGTAATCCTAGAGCATTACAATAACAGATAATCATTAAATCAATAATTCGATGCATGAACAGGCGAGTTAACAAGATACACGTAGCGCCCCCTGAAGAGAAGAGCGCCACATCCGCACCGAAGCAAACTTCTGAGCTTTGGTGAGGGCCTGAACTCAAAAACCCACTCTGGTGAATGGCACGCAAGTAATAACTACCGACAATCCCCAACAATCAAGACAAAATAAAATAATGTGGAAGCGAATAGACAATAAACAATTCAATTCCATAAAATCCTACGAGGCTAACATAATATCATAAAATATTTACAGATCAAAATACAATTTAATCATAAACACATAATGCCATCCATGGCTCCACTAGCCTATCTTTTGCAATTCTAGATATCTTCAAGCATCCCACGTCAGGGGCACATAAGGTACGTAAAGAAAATAAAGCAGTAAATGGTACGAAAGTATTAAATACAATAAATAAAACTCGATGATTGTTGGGACCACTGACAAGACAAACCAGACTACAAGACTGAGCCTATCTAGACCTGCTGATGACATCAACCAATTAAGAGCATATAAGGAAGCTACGCAATCCCTCTAATCCAGACGCTCCCCACCTAAGAACTGGACCTGAAATACGGCGCTAATATGAAAGGAGTAAATCAAACGGACTTAGTGAGGTGAGGTAATACTGGAGAATTACAATAACAGATAATCATTAAATCAATAATTCGATGCATGAACAGGCGAGTTAACAAGATACACGTAGCGCCCCCTGAAGAGAAGAGCGCTACATCCGCACCGAAGCAAACTTCCGAGCTTTGGTGAGGGCCTGAATTCAAAAACCCACTCCGGTGAACGGCACGCAAGTAATAACTACAGGCAATAGCAACAACTCCCCAACAATCAAGACAAAATAAAATAATGTGGAAGCGAAAAGACAATAAACAATTCAATTCCATAAAAGCCTACGAGGCTAACATAATATCATAAAACATTTACAGATCAAAATACAATTTAATCAGAAACACATAATGCCATCCATGGCTCAACTAGCCTACCTTCTGCAATCATAGATATCTTCATGTATCCCACATCAGGGGCACATAAGGTACGTAAAGAAAATAAAGCAGTAAATGGTACGAAAGCATTAAATACAATAAATAAGACTCGACGGTTGTTGGGACCACTGACAAGACAAACCAGACTACAAGACTGAGCCTATCTAGACCTGCTGATGCCGACTGACAAGATAGGTGACGCTGCCACTTGTCTACCTGAAGCAAGAACCAAACGAGAAGGGGTGAGTATAAAGGATACTCAGTAAGGGGGTTTGATCACAGTTCGTCGTTTATCTTTTAAAACCACAAGTAGTGAATGTTGCTTGTTTTGAGAAAGAATACAAATAACAATATAAGTTACAAAATAATAACACAAAGAAATACTCAGGTTCGGCTTACTTTGAAAAGACATAAAGGGTGACGAACCGGATCCTTTGAAATCATGCACATAATATCAAGCCGATAGTTCAATAAGGGTTTATTCGATTCACAATCCACCAAGAGTTGGAAAAGGAACAATTACCAATACATGAACAAGAAATAATTGACGGGATTGTAATTCGACTAAGTAACGAAAGCAGTAAATCAATTAAGCAAGTAAATAATGCAATAAAACATGCGATAATGTGTCCCTGCGAGAATGGGCCCTTTCCTTATAACTCCCGATCATGACAATCATGTAATCAATTACTCCATCACCAATAAGCATAATCCAATAAGAAATTATCTGGAAACGCGTGTTAATAACGTCACCCTCAATCAGAATTTTCAAGGAAGCGCGTAGCCTACGCCGCCACCCTCGCACTGACTTAGGCTAGTCAACCTCCTGACCAACCTAAGCTAATACGGATTGGAGTATACATCAGGATTTGCTCTAGACGCTCGTCTCCAGACTCACCTCCTGTATAGCTCCGGCCCTAAGAACAGAATCAAATCAATGCCTCGGTTTTGAAATCCATAACAGTTTGGATGGCCAAAAGGGCCATTCAAAAAGATGCAAACAATTATGTATGAATGACCAAAGGGGCTTTTGAGACAAGTTGGTGTAACGATCTAAGAAATACTCATAAGTGCCGTACGCTTCGACAGAGCCCTCAAGGAATAATTCTAACGACATTACTTATAAGCATTCCGAGATCCAAATCTTACTTTAAAATAAATAGGTTTTACTTGTCTCTAGTTGAAGGCATTTTAAATCATTTTGGTAGATGCATAGGTTTTGCTATCAAAAGGTTTGACTAAGCACATAAGAGAATAATAAAGGCTGGAACAACAAGCAATAAGAAAGACAGAATGATAAGTTTTTTCGCAAACCTATATAACTATGTCCTTGCCCCAGTTGAAAGTATCTCAAACCCTTACCTGGCTCAACACGACAGAATGAAAGCAAGCGGTAGTCAAGTTTCTCCCTCGTTGGTCCCATCTGTAATACAGAGGGCCTAGAGGATGGAAACAAGACCGACAATACTAAAAGCAAGACATGAGATAACAAACGATGCACGACAATTCAAATAGAATCTCAATCATGCTGCAGGTGCAATTTGGAAAGCCAGATAATTAAACATGTGGAGATGTACAATTATGGAACAACAATAAAGGAAATATTAATGCAATTCTAAATAACGAAAGAAAAATTAGAATTAAATATCGAAGACATGTTTAAAAGCAATTAGGGTACGTAGAAATGCTTAAAATAATTTAAGAATGCTCTCAGGCGAATCCGAGATCAAACGGATAACAAACAGGACAAATGGGTAAAAATTCCCAAACGAGAAATGTGTCAATTGACGGTCAAATAAAGCCGGATAAATCATAACTTCAGAAATAAATAGATTTTGAAACACTATGAAGCTATCAGTGAAGTCGGAATTCGAATCCGAGGTCAAACGGGAAACCGGCATTATTCATAAAGGGTGAAAAAGGCATTTCACATGAGCAATATTTGAAATCAGGCTTGAAAAATGGTTAAGGGGATTGCACGGGCGTGTGCACGGTCTTGGGACCGTGCAATAGGTTGTGCGTGCTCACGTACAGGGTACACAGGGAAGCAAGGCCGTGCGTAAGGCCGTTTGAAGGTTTAAAGGCTTGCACGGCCCTTTGCATAGTCTCAAGGCCGTGCGCAAGGCTGTGCGGTTCTTCTGGGTGCAGAAAAGTAGCAGAATGCGGGGCTCTCTCTCACGACAACATACAAACCTAAAGATCTCCTAAACTACTTGATTAAATAGTCTAATTTTCACATATATGCATATATATCACATTAGCTACACATAGGTTCAAGAATCATGCGAAATGATCAAGTAAATCTCCCTAAATATGAAAATCCAAAATCTATGAAATCTTATCGAAAAATCTACAAAAATCGCAATGAAGAGTGAATAGAATGAAGGCGGGTAAAAGGATTACTGGTAGAGAATGAAACAAGGATCGTTCGGGTTTTCACGGCTCGTCAATCGGGCGAGAAACGGGCTCGGTAGGGCGATTCTTCTTTCTTCTCCTTTTCTTCTTCCTCTTCTCGTTTCTCTTCTCTCTCTCGGCTCTTTCTTCTTTCTCTCTATTCTCTTTCTCACTGTTGGTAGGGGTGTGTTCAAGAGGGTGCATGGGTGGTCTGGTATATAGAGGTTGTGCACAAGGGTGTGCACAAGGTATTGTGGGTATAGAGAGATGGTGCAAGGGTTGTGCACAAGGGTGTGGACAAGGTAGTGTGGAAAGTCCGAATAGGTTCAAGCGAGTTCGGGGGTTGAAACGACAATTCGTGGTAAAATAAAGGATATAAGAGGGTCACGGATAAAATAGAAAATTCTGGGTTGAAGATGGGTTTTCGGGTAAAACTTATTCGTGACATTAAATATTCTCACGAAAGGCCTTCGGCGCGAATAAAATATTATTCCGGAATAAATCTGAAATTTTGGGTCATTATAATATAGTTGATATACATGCACATGATACGAGCTACAAGAAACGGTACACCTTATGGCTCCCAAACAGTATACAACAGTAAAACTCCAAGCACGCTAACGGTAGCGAGAGTCCCACGTGCCCGTGAGATCATTTCTTCTTGCTCGGCTATCGTGACTAACCTCCTAGCCAACGAAATGACAAGTCTCAGTGTGAGCGCTACCTTGCACAGAATAACCGGCGGCCCGAGCTGCCCAGCTCTTCCGATTGAGAGTAACCCCTGGGGCCCGGTCTCCCCCTTGGGCGTCCCCAAGAGTGCAACGGTCAGATAAACATAACAGAATAGATCGTAGAACGGAACAGACAGAATATTCTTTTAAAAACAAACAGAATCATTTTGATGCAATACTTATAGGTACGAAATCATTTTGTATCAAAATCATTTTTCTTAAAACATCAATGAAACTAGTAATTGAAAATATCCATGTATAGATAATAATAAGTTTTGGGAGGAAAATTTAAAATCATAAAAGAAAGATCTTACAAAGGGCTTACATATATATTATGTATTTACATATATACGTATTCCAGTTTTAGAAAAATAATAAGAGTTTTCCTCACCGTTACCGTCGGACTCGGAATCTACTACACCTGAGTAACAAGACAGACAAGTTAAGGCTTAAAGAGACACTCAATCTAGCTAACACTAAACTCAACCCAAGTCAAACTAATGAAGCCAATTAAACACATAATATTCATATTCTAACACAAATTTCGTGTAAATTAAATAATAAAAACACGAAAAATATCACAAATAATTTTTATTGAATTTCAGATAAAAGTAGTGTTACAATCTCTATATTTATCCTCTGATTCTTCCTTTCAAAATATTTGATCTTGAAGATTCAAACACTTCCTTTATGGATTTGTCGGTTTGATCTTCAATTGACTTGATTTGAATTTTGGTAACGTTAATCTGTAGGTCTTTTGACTTGATTGCAGATTAAACGTTGAGATCTTGATGAATGTCGAAGAACGCACCGAGAACACCGTAGATCTTGATTTGGATTTGATTTGGAATAACGCTGGATTCGCGGGTTTAACACATTGTTGCGAATCAAACGGCTTGATTTGATGATCTCCACGAAGAACGCCTTGAATCTTGCTTCGATAGATTTGAATTTGATGAAGAATAACGCAAAAATGCGGGTTTAGCAAGATTGCGGATTGAATGCCTTGACTTGATGACTTCCACGAAGAATGCAGAGAACTTCGCTTTGAACACTTGAGAGCGTTTTGAAGCTTCTTTCAAGTTTAGCCTAGCTTGAATGAAGTGCTCTCTGACTTGTGTTCAGTGTGTGTTCAAGCTTTGAGGGAGGACCCCTGTTGATAGGTGTAGGAATTGAATCCTTACCTTATTTGACATTGAGGAGATGCAATTAGATTGCTCCTCAATATTTCCTTGTAATATCTTTCCATAATCACAAGATGTGATTTGATTACAAGAATATCAAATTATTTATTTGATTTAATTTGATTTAATTGATTTGATTTGGCTAGATTTTGATTTCTATTACCAAATACAAATATTTGACACCAATTAATATATATATTAAAATATTATTTATTTAACTATTTAATCTAGGAATTATATTTAATTAAATTCCTAAAATTTAAATAGAAAAATATGATTTAACATTTAATATATATATTATTTCCACGTGTCGGCATTTTATTGGACACAAATTTTGTTTGTACTCACATATATTTCCTATATATGCACATTAAGATCTTAAAAAGATTCTTATTTCAAATAAATTTACACAAGTATTAAATTATTAAATAGAATTTATTAATTTCGTTTGGCATTCAAGACAGTCAAATAGTAAAACAAATTCAATTACTCATTCTATATTTTCACCAGTTCGATCTAATTAAAATAGTTTATAATGAAACTCAGACTTTTAATTAGTATATACCAAATATTTATTTATTATTTACTTCGTATTCTTCACATAGGAACGGAAGAACTATTCTTCCTAATTACATAATACAATCTAGTGGACAAGTGTAAATAGAGCGACGCTACATAATTATCTTAACAACATATATCATAACTGAAATGAATAGATTGATAGTGAAGCATATTAGTTCAATACTTCAATTATATGAAAAACGATGAAAGAACTAGATTACCTGTTGTTTTATACAGTAGTGCGAGAGAGAAACATTTTTGAGACAGAAGGAAACGAATTGGAACAACTAAACTTTATCTTGTTCTTACGTTTAATATAAACAAAATGGTTAAGCCGGCAAATGACTTACTTAAGCAAGGCATAGTGATCTGATTCTATAATATAATTGGTAGTAGGATAAGGTGGTGAAGTGTAGGAGCTACACATATCATTGGCGATTTATGAGCCACTAAGAATAGTCGAAGTGGCTGGATCAATTAAAAAAAAGATAATTCTTATTAAAAAAAATCTGTGGAGATTGCTTGTCTATGTATATAGTACATAATCACTAGTATATATACGTGTATATATATATACATATATAACTAATTGATATATTACTATTATTAACATGTGTATACATTACATATCCGTACACTATATATTGTTATTAAAAGTACTAAATTACAAATCAAAGTATATTTTATTAGCAAATTAGTATTTTTAGCTATTTCATGTAATTGAAGTTCTTTTTTGTGTGTATTTATCTCAATTGTATTATTTAGAAAATGTTTTAATAATATAAAAATTACCATGAGGTTAAATTAGCAATTAAATCGCGCAATTAATATGCCAGGCAATATAAATGCATGTTATAACATGATTTTATTCTTAATTTTTATTCATCCCACTTCCCTAAAAATCGGGGTGTTACAATATATATGTAGGGTTTTATCTAAAAGAGTCCCCTTCCTTCAAGTCTTTACGTGTATAACTAATTAGCTAATTTAGATATTTTCTTATCTATGTATTATCCTTTTAGTTGATTTAGGATATTATCTCCCAAGTCTATTTACAGAGTGATCCCTAATTTACCTAGGACTCTTAATATTATTTTGATTAAACTTATCTAATTTCTAGTTATTTAATTGATTAAAACTATTTATTACTATTTCTAATCTTCTCAAAATTTCGGGTCTTACAATTCGATGCTAGGATTCAGGCTCAAACCTTGCCCGTAGGATTCCAGATCCTGGAGCTACCAAAATACAACGGTTCCAGAGACCCTCAAGAGCACTGGACAGTTTACAAATATATTATGAGATTGTATGGGCTGTCAGATGAGCTTAATTGTAGAATTTTTTGTAATCACCCTTACTAGGAAGGCTCAAGATTTGTTCGATCAATTGCTACAAGGAACCATAGTTAATTATGAGCTGTTACATAGAAAATTTGTATACAACTTTACTAGCAAAACAAAAAAAAATAATAACAAATTATCAAGTCATATGTTTAATCTGAAACAAGGGGTCGAAGAGACCCTAAGACAATTCATAGATAGATTCATTGACGCACTTCTCGAAGTCCCAGATTTAACAATTGACTTGATCAATGGGATTTTAGTGCATGCGTTATGCAAGAGCCCTTTTGCATCGGCCCTCGCGAGGGAACCTCTAGCTGATCGAGCGTCTCTAACCTCGATGGCTGAGAGGTACATTGTAACGACCCAAAATTGCGGAATATATTTTCGGAATAATTATTCGACACCTCGTTGGATTTTAAATGAAAAGATTAGTTTCGTTAACTAATTTTAATTTATTCTAATTTATTTCCATATCCTCAACCATTTATAATTACCTTTTCTACCCCTCGAATTTATTTTAATCTCAAACGAACCCACACCCCTTAAACACACTTGCACCCTCTTGGACACATTTGCACCATCTTGAACACACTTACACCCCCTTGTGCACACTCTTGCTCACACACCAAATCGAGAGAGAGAAAGATAGAAGAGAAGGAGAAAGGAAGAAGAAGGAAGAAGGAGGAAGAAAATCCCGTCCCGAATCCGTCGTTCGATCAATCGAGATTCCGAGACCAACTATACAATCCTCGTTCGATTCTCTACCGGTAACCTTCTTTCCCCAATTCATTTCATCCATTAAATCTGTAGCGCCCCTTTCCGTAGGAGGAGAAAGGACACCACATCCGCACCGAGACGAACTCCCAAACGAGGTAGATGTACCCCATTTAAAAATCCATCCCGGCGGACGGCAAGCACTCAATCTATACCGGCAACAACGTACCTAGTCCAACAACAACAACCAACAGAAATAACAGAGTGCAGAAGCTTAACATATCCATATCAATTAAACATTCAAAGCCACACGGGGCATTAATTAACATAATTCAATATTCAACAATTACATAATTAACTAGTCAATGCTCAACGAATACCTATTAACATCATCGAATATCAACAATCACTAATATATCCATTTCTTCTAAACAAAACGATTCAATAATAAAAGACAGACTGTTGTTGGACACTACTGAAAATTACCAAAGGACACGAAGACCAAGACTTACGACCTGCTGTTGCCAACCGACATGAGAGGTGACAACGCCACCTGTCGACATGAAGTAAGAATTAAAATAACGAGGGGTGAGTATAAACGATACCCAGTGAAGGTAAAGAGGGAACAAGTACGAGCCCCGCTTCTGGGTTTTATATATATATATATATATATATAGGAAAATACATGTGCAGAATTTAAGAAAATCCGGAATGTCCTTCGACTTGCATAACAACAATTAATAAGCAGTAACAATAAAGCATAAATAGAAGCAAGTAATATCCCAGGGAGAATGAGCCTGTTCCTCCTTATAATCCCTTCATGTCATTATAAAACTCCATCTCCGGTGTCTGACCCCATAGTGCGACCATGGGCGACGAATTGAATTTTAGGAAAACGTACGGATGCAACGCCCACCATCGCTCCCAACCGTGGCTATCAACTCCTGACGGGCCACGATTGACGCTTAATTTTGGGAAAAGTACCTCGGGCAACACCCTGGACGCTCGTCCCCAAGTGAGACCCTCGAATACTCTCCCGGTCCCTCAGTAAAAGAAAAGTACATGAAGTTGCTCGCATTTCAAGAAATATATGAGTTGTATGCCAAACGGGCATTTAGGCAAGTGTGTGACGACAAAGGGGGTGACTATAAGTTTCATACGTGTCGGGATGTGCTGACGGACTCCCCTAACGACTTCCCTCATAGACCCAACCCGAGTCAAAGTATCACGTTGAAATGAAAGAGTTTACTTGCCCCTTGAAAACAAAACGATGTATATATACTTATAGGGATAAGTTGATATCAAAACATTTGTTATTAAAATCATAAAAATATAATTGAATATTTAATAGATATACAAGAAAGAAAATAAAATCGATATGAGCACGTAAGAGTAGTTCGCAATAAATAAAAGAGATCCTTACTCCAGTTGAAAGCATTTTAAAACCCTTACCTGGGAGCACGGGAACGACAAGACACTCAGGCTATTCTTTGAAAGGACGGCCTGAAACTGTCAGACGATAAACCAAGTAAGACAAGACACGACGTACGACTCTTAAGGACTACAACGCATGGAAGACCAAATAATAATCATGTAGTAATTAAAATTACAAGTAAATATGAAATTAAATCCATTTAACGAAAGATACGAAATTAAAGATGCTAAACATGTTCAATTGAAATTCTAATTACACATTCATATATAATATATTATAAAGAAGCACTCATGCGATTTTCGGATCATTTGGACAACATTCATAAATTGGGGAAAATGCCCTCAATGGAAAAGGCTCGATTCAAGGTCCGAACGAGGTCGGAATTATGAAAACTTTACGAAATATTCATCCTTGAATCATATGGAAGCTATAGGTGAAAATGGCTCGATTTTAGGGGGTCGTATGCAAAATGTCAACTTTTATTTTTGGCCAATTGACCCCATTACCGTGAGCAACTAAGGAAAAAGGCTGAAAATTTGGTTAAGGCATTCGCACGGGCTAACGCACGGCCTTGTGCACGGTCTTGAGCATGCACTCAAGACCATGCAAGCTAAAACAAGGGCGCACTGGCTTGCGCACCGGGGTGCGCAGGCCGGTGCAGGCTTAAGGTGGTGCACACGGTTTGGTGCACGGTCTTGCCAAGACCGTGTGTTGGACCGTGGGGTTCAACTTACAGGTGCAGAAAATGCGATTCTCATTTTTCTCACGAGGGTTTCTTCCTAAAATCAACTAGGGTGGATTTTATAGCTAAAATCAACACATAAAATTCACACTCATGCATTGTACACATTAATAGCTACCATTTGATCCGAACTACACTAAAAATGGTAAACTCTAACCTACAAACCCATCAAATTATCAAATATTCATTTCAAAATAAAAGCTAGAAAATCGAAGGATTTAATGGACTAATCGAAATGGGGAAATAAGGCTACCAGTAGAGAATCGAACGAGGATTGTATAGTTGGTCTCAGAATCTCGATTGATCGAGCGACGGATTCGGGACGAGATTTTCTTCCTCCTTCTTCCTTCTCCTTCCTTTCTCCTTCTCTTCTCTCTTTCTCTCTCTCGATTTGGTGTGTGAGCAAGAGTGTGCAAGAGAGTGTGCACAAGAGGGTGTAAGTGTGTTCAAGGTGGTGCAAGTGTTGTAGCGGGCGCCCCAAACGGGTAACGCACGCCCCGCACCGAGCCCCGATCCGGAGCCGAAATGGGATCCGACCCGAACCGAAACCCGGCGAACGGCAAGCATTTACTCAATTACTAGGCGGGGTTTCAAAAACAACGAAAAGACAGAGACGCGGAAGCAATTTAAATAATCAAAGCAATAGAACATAATAAATACACAATTATTAAAGCCCACCAAGGCTAACGAAATTCAATTACATAATCAAACGGGTTCGATACAGTATCCCGATAAATATAATAACGGGCTCAATAAATACATAATCCCGAATACATCCTAATATCGTAAAACTTAAATAAAAGCCAAACGGGAAAAAGAGAGATATACACGAATAAAATAAATAAAACCCTACGACGACGACAATGACGACGACGACGAATTCCACCTAGTATCCTGAAACCAATATAGGGTGAGACAGAGAGGGTTAGTCAAACGACTAAGTGAGGAGGGAATAATAATGTATATAATAAAACGGGAAATAAATCACCAATTTTAAACTTAACAGAAATCAACATAAAAGAAAGGTTTTCGTAATCGAGTGGTGATTTAACATAAAACATAACTTATCTAATGACTCGGCGAGTCGAGTCCTGAACTCCAATATCCAAACATAAAAACCGGAAACCACCCTTATGCCTCCAATGTAGACGGACCGCTAAATCCGAACTACTCGTAACTGACGGGAATAACTCAGGTACTCAAAAGGGCTGCCACTCCGGCCACACCCCAGCTCCCAAATGGAGGAAACTATAGGATTTACGCCGTAGACCCGACGTCTACCGACTTCGTCCTATCGCTCTTACTCCGGGCCCAAACGATCATGCATACAGTTCATAACTCGCTTTTCAAAACATTTCGGGTTGGCCAAAAGACCGTTCGAGACATGACATATGCGAGGCCGAAGGCCAAATTTCGCCTTAGAAAACAAAAGGTTTTACATGTCTCTTTCATAAACATTTCAAAGTCTATACGTAGTACTTTTCATATCAAATCATTTTCGATAAATCAAATGAACATAATAATCATAAATATCTATTAAGTATATATATATATATATAAACGGTGTGAAAACAAAACATAAACGTGGCTTATATCGGGAGAGGCTTATTTATATATATATACGTAGTAATACTGGAATCAGAAAAGGAAAGCCTCACCTGGCGCGTGCAAAATAAGAGCAAAAGCTAGAACCGGCGCTACTCCACAGGAGTATCGTCTGCAAAAATACCAAGACACAACCAATAAAGACTAAAGACGACGCGCGGCTTATATGAGAATATTAAAACACATAGGAGCACGTTACACAATTAAATCAATCACTTAAGTTCAAATTATCAAACGAAAACAGAGTAATTCATGCATTTAAAAATACAAATCAAGTCCAAATGTAACGAAACTTTACGGACATGCTTAAATTATCATAAAGAAGTATGCATTCGAATTTCGGGAAAATCGGACTTCACATGCAAAAGATAGAAAATTTAACGAAAACATAAAACACACTATTCATATACCCGAACATGTTGTAAATTCATAAATCATGCAATTCATATCTATTTCATATATATCGAATACACGAGCGAAGAAAGAATTTGGAAAAGACGAGTCTCGGAGGGACCCGTAGTGCAAAACGGGCCCTGACTTACGGAAGGTCAGGGCACTGTGCGATCTGGCCACACGGCCTTGTGCACGGCCGTGTGCCGAGGCCATGCACAATCAAACAACGCGCACGGCCTCATGCACACGGCCTCAAGGCCGTGTGCACAGCCCGTGCACCAACCCCAAACACGCACGGTCTCATGCACACGGCCTCAAGGCCGTGTGCACCAGGCCGTGTGCGACCAAAATGAGCAGAAACATCAGACAACAAAAATCATACTCGAATTCAAACCAAAATCTAACATTTAATCGATTAAACATGCAAATCAATCCCTAATTTTCACATATAATCAACTACAACATATAATCTACATATAGAAACGATAAACACGAAAATCCATCCACAAATACTATCAAAATCATATAAAACCTAAATAATACAACTATTCACAAAAACGAGAAAAATGAAGTATAGAAGACATTAAACGAGAGAATCGTTAGAAGCTTACTCGTAGAAGAGATCGCGAGGAATCCGTAGACGTAAACTATTCGAAAATCGGTCGGGAAACGAAGTCGGAACGATCGTTGAAATCTTCTTCCTTCTCTTTCTCTTTTTCTTCTCTTTTCTTTCCTTTCTTCTTCCTTGTTGGTTTGAACGAGAGTGAGGTGAGAGAGAGACTTATTTGACTAGGGTTTAAAAGTCGAAGGGGCAGTTTAGTAATTTCGCAAAATAAGTTTAAAACTCACGTTGTCCAAATAATACGTAATTACAGTTAAAATTCATATAATTAAACGCACGTTGACAATTTGTGATTTAAATATCAAAATTCACTCATTTACGAAATTATCCTGAAATCTTAGAATAAATATTAAATAAAATAATAATTTGCATAATTACTTGATTAAAATATACCGAATTGAAAAATTGGATTTTCGGGTCGTTACAAGTGTGTCCAAGAGGGTGCAAGTGTGTTTAGGGGGTGTGGGTTCGTTTGAGATTTAAAATAAATTCGAGGGGTAGAAAAGGTAATTATAAATGGTTGAGGATATGGAAATAAATTAGAATAAATTAAAATTAGCTAACGAAGCTAATCTTTTCATTTAAAATCCAACGATGTGTCGAATAATTATTCCGGAATTTTGGGTCGTTAAAATACTCCCCCCTTCAAAAGAATCTGTCCTTAGATTCTCCTCCGAACCTCGGGGTTTGTTAAAGGGAGTATATTACGGAATTTAGAAGTTCGTTCATACAAAAATCGCGCAACTAACACGTAAGCAATTAATTAAAACGAACAATTAGCATTTAAATTCAAAGAAGCAATTAACGCATAGTTCTTACATAATAGTTCCAAATAAAATCAAATTACAATTAAAACGAAAATGACGAGAAATAGAAGATAACGATGCCGACTAAGAATCGGATGCTCCAGAACTGGGCGGCATGCCAAGACGGCTCAGATAGCTAGCGAGCTACTCAGTGATGGACCTCTCAAGGTCGGAAATCTGCTCCCGGAGCTCGGTGTGGTTGCGTCGGGCCTCAAGTCTGATCTCCTGAAGGTCGGTGCGAACCTCCAAAAGGTCGGCCGACTGTCGGTGCAGTCGCTCGGTAGTCTGCTTGGTGAAGGTTGTGAAGCGGTTTCCCCAAACCGTCCATCTACCGGCCTCCCACCTGTTTCGGGTCTTCGACTCCGATTGTTGGTACCGAGTCCACTGCTCCTCACTTAGTCTATCCCATTGTGAGGATCCAGCCTGGTGCTGTGTCAGGTAGTCGTCGAAACTCTGCTGGAAGTGAGCCTCTTCGGCTCTAGGAGGATCAGGCACGTACGGGACCTGTTGAGGATCGAAGCCTCCTGCTTCGTATAGTTGCTCGAGCATTTGTTCGTCAATCTCTTGTTGGTCCTCTTCAGGATGACCTCCTGCTCGGATGTCCTCCTCGACATCGTTGTCACTCTCGGCGGCAGCTTCCTCTACAGTCATAGGCACATACCTACTATGACGCCTTTTAACTTTCTTGCAAAGCTTCATCTGGGCGAATTGTTTGTAGGTAATGGTTGCATCGTCTCCCCCCGCTGGGGCCATTCGGTCCATACCGGTTACACCGGCACACTCAAGGATTGCAGTAATGTAGGATCCAATCCTAATTTCTTCCTTAGGGCGGGTGCCCACGTACTCCACGTACCTCAGGAAAAATATAATGCCGTTGACCGGCTCTCTTCGGACCGCAGAATCCAAAATGTAGAGTTCATCCAAGTTGATAGAACCGTAGATATCTCCTCGGGCAAAAACGGTGCGTGAGAGAAATCGATGGAAAGTTCTCAAGGTGGGATTGATGAGGTCGGTTGCATTCGACTTTCCTTGTTGGAAGGACCTTCTAGAAGTGGAGACATTTCTCCACGCCTCGGCTTCGGACCATCCTATTTCTCGGCTTATCATTCCCCGAATGGGTAGTCCAAAATGCGTTGTCAATTGCCATAATGTAAGCTCATATTCTTCATTGAAGGCCCGAAATTCGACCTTGAATGGCAATTCGGCGTCGTCTTGATGAGGGACTACTTGGAGTGTTGCAATAAATTTGTAGACGAGCCGGGGGTACGAATTCCTCCTAATATCTAAAAATGTGGTCCAACCCACATCTTCAATATACCGGGCTATACCGTGGCCGAGTCCCAAACTTCCCAAGGCTTCTATATCAAGGAATTTGGTAGATAGAACCAGGCGTTCATGCATCCGGCGAAAAATCTTGGCTTGAATGGAATTTGGAATTTCCACATCAAGAGGAAGTGGGGATGGAGGGTCATCTCACCTCCTCCTTCATCGAGAACCTTCGGCGGCCATGTGAGAAGGTTGTTTGAGGCTTGTTGGGTTGAATTTGGTGAAATTCCTCGCTCGGGAATTTTGTCGAACACTTGGCGGGCGTGTATTTTGAGCAGCGATTTGTGTACGATCGGTTTGGCGGATCATCCTCAAAAACCAAGTAATGAAAATGCGTAGTGAGGGCAATGTACCTTCCTAAAATTATGAAGATCCGATGGCCGGATCGAAAGTTACGAGCTTGCAAAGTGGAAGAGGTGAAAATGGAGAAAAATTGGGGGGATTTTTGTTCCTGAAGGCGAGAGAGAAAAGGGATGAAAGTTGCTGTAAGTTTCTGTTCGCGCATGGGTTTAAAAATAGCGAAAGGGGCATGCACGGTCTTACGCACGGGCGTGCGTTGGGCCGTGTGGAACGGTTCGGCTAGTTCAGCGATTCAAACGTTGAACTGGTCTGCACGGTCTTGAGCTGGGCGCACCGGCTTGGCCAAGACCGTGCGCAGGGGCGTGCAAGCGCCCCTGACTTGAAATAAAACGCGCAAAAATTACCAAAACACCCCGGATTAAACCCGGAGTTCAATTAAGCAATAAAACATACTATCGTGCAAATAATAAATTAAAATACGAGGAAATATGAATGTTATGAATATGCATGGTACCTTTATTCTGAGAGACGAAGTCCGGTCTGGCCTTTTTTTTTTTTTTTTTTTTTCTCATCCTTCGATCTCGGTAGTTCCTCGACTCCTTCAGTTACCCTTGCTCTTGTTGGGGCAATTGTACAGAGGAGGCACAGCCCAAGTCTTCTCCTACACAGCGGTGTGGTTCGGTTTCCGGCAATGCGTGCAGAGGATGATACTTCCACTGGATGCGCAAGTTGTTGTCCCTTCACTGCGAGATGTCGTAAGGACAACCACTGGGGTTCCTGATTCATATGGCTGATTCTCCGAGGTAATCAGTCGGGCACTCCTAGCTCTCATTTCGAATTCTGCTTCGGCCCGCAAAGCTCCGCCGACGGCCTCCGCATAAGAACAGCAGTCGAGTCCTATGAGTATTTGGCGGATTTCGTGTCTCAGCCCGGATATAAATCTTGCGGCTCTGTTCCTTTGGTCCGGCTCTCGGTTAGGAGAATAATTGGTCAGGTAAGCGAACCTAGCCTCGTATTCGGTTACGCTCTCTCCTCCTTGAGCTATTTCTGTGTCTCCCGTCGGATACAGGTACGAAGATCCCGGAGCAGTCTGGAGTGGTGGTAGTGGCGGGTCTGATCGGGCCTTCTTGCGTGGCATACCTACGTTCACAGCTATTTGGCAAAATAGGTGCATGTCTTGTAAGAAATAATGGAAACGATTTATAAACACATAAGGCATGCTCGACACTCAACAAAACCCTATCGACACACAACTACGACAGACCAAACCAAGTAAAACACACAAAGATTTGACGATCGACTCGCGTTATATCTTCCCTAATACGAAAATTCATAAAAGATTGCCAGTTGGTTAATTAAGCCAACCGTAATCGTCTACAATTTTAAGTACCAAGATGAGACGAACACTCGTCAAAACACGAACTCGACACGGACTGACACAATTCAAAAGACACAAAAGACAAGACAGACGAGATACTAGAGCTTTCGGTTCCTTTTCGGGAACCTAGGCTCTGATACCACTGACTGTAGCGCCCCTTTCCGTAGGAGGAGAAAGGACACCACATCCGTACCGAGACGAACTCCCAAACGAGGTAGATGTACCCCATTTAAAAATCCATCCCGGCGGACGGCAAGCACTCAATCTATACCGGCAACAACGCACCTAGTCCAACAACAACAACCAACAGAAATAACAGAGTGCGGAAGCTTAACATATCCATATCAATTAAACATTCAAAGCCATACGGGGCATTAATTAACATAATTCAATATTCAACAATTACATAATTAACTAGTCAATGCTCAACGAATGTCCATTAACATCATCGAATATCAACAATCATTAATATATCCATTTCTACTAAAAAAAACGATTCAATAATAAAAGACAGACTGTTGTTGGACACTACCGACAATTACCAAAGGACACGAAGACCAAGACTTACGACCCGTTGTTGCCAACCGACATGAGAGGTGACAATGCCACCTGTCGACCTAAAGTAAGAATTAAAATAACGAGGGGTGAGTATAAACGATACCCAGTGAAGGTAAAGAGGGAACAAGTACGAGCCCCGCTTCCGGGTTTTATATATATATATATATAGGAAAATACATGTGCAGAATTTAAGAAAATCCGGAATGTGCTTCGACTTGCATAACAACAATTAATAAGCAGTAACAATAAATCATAAATAGAAGCAAGTAATATCCCAGCGAGAATGGGCCTGTTCCTCCTTATAACCCCTTCATGTCATTATAAAACTCCATCTCCGGTGTCTGACCCCATAGTGCGACCATGGGCGACGAATTGAATTTTAGGAAAACGTGCAACGGATGCAACGCCCACCATCGCTCCCAACCGTGGCTATCCACTCCTGACGGGCCACGATTGACGCTTAATTTTGGGAAAAGTACCTCGGGCAACACCCTGGACGCTCGTCCCCAAGTGAGACCCTCGAATACTCTCCTGGGCCCTCAGTAAAAGAAAAGTACATGAAGTTGCTCGCATTTCAAGAAATATACGAGTTGCATGCCAAACAGGCATTTAGGCAAGTGTGTGACGACAGAGGGGGTCACTATAAGTTTCATACGTGTCGGGATGTGCTGACGGACTCCCCTAACGACTTCTCTCATAGACCCAACCAAAGTCAAAGTATCACGTTGAAATGAAAGAGTTTACTTGCCCCTTGAAAACAAAACGATTTATATATACTTATAGGGATAAGTTGATATCAAAACATTTGTTATTAAAATCATAAAAATATAATTGAATATTTAATAGATATACAAGAAAGGAAATCAAATCGATATGAGCACGTAAGAGTAGTTCGCAATAAATAAAAGAGATCCTTACTCCAGTTGAAAGCATTTTAAAACCCTTACCTGGGAGCACGGGAACGACAGGACACTCAAGCTATTCCTTGAAAGGACGGCCTGAAACTGTCAGACGACAAACCAAGTAAGACAAGACACAACGTTCGACTCTTAAGGACTACAACGCATGAAAGACCAAATAATAATGTGTACAATGTGTACAATGCATGAGTGTGAATTTTATGTGTTGATTTTAGCTATAGAATTCACCCTAGTTGATTTTAGGACGAAACCCTCGTGTGAAAAATGAGAATCGCATTTTCTGCACCTGTAAGTTGAACCACACGGTCCAACGCACGGTCTTGGCAAGACCGTGCGCACCACCTTAAGCTTGCACCGGCCTACGCACCCCGGTGTGCAAGCCAGTGCGCACCTGTTATAACTTGCACGGTCTTAGTGTGTGCTCAAGACCGTGCACAAGGCCGTGCGTTAGCCCGTGCGAATGCCTTAACCAAATTTTCAACCTTTTTCCTTAGTTGCTCACGGTACTGGGGTCAATTGACCAAAAATAAAAGTTGACTTTTTGCATACGACCCCCTAAAATCGAGCCGATTTCACCTATAGCTTCCATATGATTCAAGGATGAATATTTCGTAAAGTTTTCAAAATTCCGACCTCGTTCGGACCTTGAATCGAGCCTTTTTCGTTTAGGACTTTTTCCCCAATTTTTGAATGTTGTCCGAATGATCCGAAAATCGCATGAGTGCTTCTTTATAATATATTATGCATGAATGTGCAATTAGAATTTCAATTGAACATGTTTAGCATCTTTAATTTCGTATCTTTCGTTAAATGAATTTAATTGCATTTTACTTGTGATTTCAATTATTACATGATTATTATTTGGTCTTTCATGCGTTGAAGTCCTTAAGAGTTGTACGTCGTGTCTTGTCTTATTTGGTTTGTCGTTTGACAGTTTCAGGCCGTCCTTTCAAGGAATAGCTTGAGTGTCTTGTCGTTCCCATGCTCCCAGGTGAGGGTTTTAAAATGCTTTCAACTGGAGTAAGGATTTCCTTTATTATTGTGAACTACCCTTACGTGCTCATATTGATTTGATTTCCTTTCTTGTATATCTATCAAATATTTAATTATATTTTCATGATTTTAATAACAAATGTTTTGATATCAACTTATACCTATAAGTATATCTAATTCGTTTTGTTTCCAAGAGGCAAGTAAAACTCTTTCAGTTCAACGTGGTACTTTGACTTTGGTTGGGTCTATGAGGGAAGTCGTTAGGGGAGTCCGTCCGTATGAAACTTATAGTCACCCCCTTTGTCGTCACACCCTTGCCTAAATGCCTGTTTGGCTTTCAACTTATATTGTTTCTTGAACGCGAGCAAACTTGAAGACTTTTCTTTTAGTAGGGGCCTGGGAGGGTATTCGAGGGTCTCACTTGGGGACGAGCATCCAGGGTGTTGCCCGAGGTACTTTTCCCAAAATTAAGCATCAATCGTGGCCTGTCAGGAGTTGATAGCCACGGTTGGGAGCGATGGTGGGCATTGCATTCGTTGCACATTTTCCTGAAATTCAATTCGTCGCCCATGGTCGCGCTATGGGGTCAGACACCGGAGATGGAGTTTTATAATGACATGAAGGGGTTATAAGGAGGAACAGGCCCATTCTCGCTGGGATATTACTTGCTTCTATTTATGCTTTATTGTTAATGCTTATTAATTGTAGTTAATGCAAGTCGAAGCACATTCCGGTTTTCTTAAATTCTGCAAACGTACTTTCTCATATATGTATAAAAACTCGGAAGCGTGACTTGTACCTGTTCCCTCTTTACCTTCACTGAGTATCGTTTATACTCACCCCTCGTTATTTTTAATTCTTACTTCAGGTCGACATGTGGCGTTGTCACCTCTCATGTCTGTTGGCAACAGCGGGTCGTGAGTCTTGGTCTTCATGTCCTTTGGTAATTGTCGGTAGTGTCCAACAACAGTCTGTCTTTTACTATTGAACCGAATTTCTAGATAGATTTGATATATTGATGAATTATAGAGCTTCGATATTGATGAATATTCGTTGAGTATTGACTAGTTAAATATATAATTGTTGAATATTGATTTATGTTAATTGATGCCCAGTGTGGCTTTGAATGTTTAATTGATATATATATGTTAAGCTTCCGCACTCGGTTATTTCTATTGGTTGTTGTTGTTGGACTAGGTACGTTGTTGCCGGTATAGATTGAGTGCTTGCCGTTCGCCGGGATGGATTTTAAATGGGTTACATCTACCCCGTTTGGGAGTTCGTCTCGGTGCGGATGTGGTGTCCTTTCTCCTCCTACGGAAAGGGGCGCTACATACATGAACGATAACGAGATGAATTTATCCAAGGAAAGTGAATGGAATGAGGTTCGAAGCTCCTGAAGCGGCAGAGGTCGAAACGACCCGGCAGTCTGAAGGACAAACAAATTAAGGCCTGAACATGACCCTCACGATCACTCTAGGTCAGGAGGCTACAAGAACTATGATGCCTACACACCCTTGCGCATATCCAGGCATGAATTTCTTATGAATAACTATCATAACAAGAAATGGCATTGGCCAAGGAGGATTCGACCCGCTCCAGAAAAGAGGAACTCAGGAATGTATTGCGAGTTTCATGGAGAGCCTGGACACGACACCGAGGAATGCAACATGTTGAAAAATGAGATAGAAAGATTAATCTGTCAGTGTTTTTTCAAAGACCTGATAAGAGATGAGAAAAGGTATGAGGGATACGATGAGAACCATCGACCCTACAATGATCGAAAGCACAACTTTCGACCCAAATGCGATCCACTGCCTAGGGTTGAAAATGAAGCTAGGGTCAAAGTGCAAGAAGAGCCCCAAAAGATGATTATTGACACTATCGTGGGAGGCCAGCGAAACTTTCATTATTGGGTTAGCCATACACTTCACATGTTTCTAGAGATTCACATGGGTCTTATATTTGGAAGTCTGGCAGTAGTATTACTTTCGAATCCAATTTATTTGGCATTTTCACTGGGATTGATAATGGGGAAGAAAATCACCTATTATGACAGCAAAAGAAGCCCAAGCTTATGGAATTGTTGATGATCAAGGACGTCTAGATCTATTTAAATTTCCCCATTTTCAGGTTCAAGATGAAGATAGAAGGGGTGGATTTATTTCATCTATTCCATGACCGACATAACCAGCCATTGCGACTCCCATCAAAGGAGTTGTTCCCCACCCTGGAGCCGGCTCCCCTGTCATCAGGTCACCTACTTCCTTGACCTTCCGGCACTAGGTAGGCATCAGCCCCCATACATGGTCTTTTGGCTTTGTGCAGACCTGTGTTTTTGGTAAACAGTCGCCTAGAGCTCCTTATAAGGCTTGTTGGAAAACCCCTAACATGAAACCTATTAGTCCGAAAGTGCCATGCAGAGCAACAAAAGTCCACAAACCGCCTAATTGACACCAACGAGTATGATACTAAGAACACGCAAAGGATATACGTTCGGGCCGCGAAACAGTCAAAAGCAGCAGACAGCCTCGAGGTCATGCTGCTTGGAAACAAACCTGATGTCCCGCAATCTTTTGGAAATGCCGACCTCGAAGGAGTTATCTTCCCACACAACGACCAGATAGTGGTGACTCTTGACATCAGAATGTGCAAGATCTAAAGAGTATTGGTAGACAGTGGAAGCTCAGCTGATATTATCAGGCTTGATGTTCTAAGAAGAATGGGTTTGGATATAATTGTTGGGATTCACGCACCCCAGGCGCAGCGGAAGTAGTAGATTTCAAAAATTTTAGTCCCGGGGAGTTACAGTGAATCTTCATCCAATGAATTCGTAACTTTGAAACGTTTATATATCTTGAGAGATATGCACCTTTATGCACTCCTTTTGTAGTAGATAAGGAATGAAAGCTTTCCAAAGCTTCTGGCCACTCCTTGATCAGTGCAGGCTTCTACCAAGGTCCGATCTTTAACTGAAATCCTCTGAGCTTGATCCACGGCTTCTCGCAGACGAACTCTGAATCTCTTAATTCCTGCTAGAGATTTAAGATCAGTATTTATCTAATATAAATAAGAGAATCAAGAAACAATTGAAAGGGCTGGTTCACGTTGAACTGCAGAAAAGTTTTCTGCAGTTCACGTGAACTGCCTATAAAGAGAGAGGAAAAACGCAGAAGAGAGAGAGAGATTAGGGTTAGAAAAAATCTGATTTTTCTTCTTCTATTTTCACGTGAAGTTGCATTGTTCTGTGTTCTGTAAGATCTGTCTTAAATAGACTTGAGTGGGCCGAAAATTCCAATCCTATATGGGCTGGGATTTTCGGTCACTGCTACTATTAGGCCCACCAGTATTTTGGCCTTCTAAAGGCCTTTTCAATTCAATACCAGATTAAATTTCTAAAGCCCAATTTAATTAATCCTTATTAATTAAACAAGTCTAATATATTATTAAAGTGGGTTTTAATTTATTCTAAATAAATTACAAGCCCATCATTGATCAGCTTGGGCTAAAATTAATTCCAAATTAATTCTCTAGTCCAATAAGCCCAATTAACATTTAATTGCTACAGATTTTCACTTCTATTAATTGAACTTGATTTATTCTAAATAAATAACAAGTTTCTCAATTAATTATTTTGACTTGAGTTAATACTAATTAACTCTCAAGTCTTAAACTTTCAATTAACACTTTAATTGATAAAGCTCTCTCCTACTTCAATTAAGTAGTCTCAAATGTCAACATAAATTTCGAGACTCACTCTTAATTACTTTAGACTTGAATTAATTCCCAATTAGCTCTCAAGTCTAATATGTTATCAAATAACAAGTCTCTCGAATTTAATCACATTAAATACTTGTTAATTACTCTTAATTAACTCCTACATGTTAATTATACTTAATTAACATCTTGATTTCTTATTAATGAATTAATTCCAATTAATTCATTTGTCAATCCAGTTGACTGTTATCAAACTCTGTTGATATAGATAAATGTGTTCGCCTTTGGAAGTCATTGTGTGACCCCTCAGGTTCACTAATAGGACAGTAGAATTTTATGCATTGCATTGGATGTATGTTGGTTTTATCACGGGCTTAATGTGCGTTGTGGATGATTTTATTTTATGGATGCAATTTTAACTGTGGTTTTAAATCGAGAGCCTGCAAGCCTCTTTTTCCAATTTATAATGCTTCATTTTATTTTTCCACCAATGTATTTTAATGATTTGTAATTTGAGAGAGTTAGAATCATAGATTGGTGAGCAATTTCTAATTAGATTAGGAGAAGGAGTTCAAGACGAAGTGGTCTTGGAAGAGAAGAGACAATCAAGGCCCAAATATAACGGGCTACTTACATTGTAATAGAATAGGATTCTATTTGCTCCTCGCATGATTTAAATTTATGTTATTATTGCATGAATAGAATCTTGGTCCATAAAATGGCTCTTAGGGACCGAGCGTAGGGAAAAGCCCATGATAAACCATTTTTATTCATAGGTGCTTTATTTAATTATTGTTATGTGTGTTTTGTGGATGTTTGAATTCAAGCATTAATCACATAAACAATATAATTGAATGACGAGGACTTGAATAGATTTTTTAAATCTATAATTTTAATTTTTCGAAAATTAGACCCCAAGTTTTGAATGTCAAAATTTTTCTAAATATTAAGCCTAAATGGAAAATTATAAACAAGGATTTTAAATTTTCCAGGCATTCCGTTAATAGAAAATTCACTTATAACCTTTCATAATAGAGATGGCCATGACAAGTTGGTCTCTATTATGTGGCCTTAGAAAGTAGGTAATTTTCTAAGTATACAAGATAAAATTTTTCGATGGTTGCCAGTAATTGGGGATGGCCATGACAAGTGAATCTCTATTGCGATAATTCATTGAAATCTAATGATTAATGGGTCGGGCTAACTTCCAAAGTAACATAGATGTTGCACACAGTTGAGTCTATGTGAAGGAGGCAATGCAAAACATTATTAAGAGTTATATTAGATACAATTAACAAAAGATATTTACCTTAAGACTTGAATTGAATGGCCATGACAAGTGGGTTCAATTGCAAGAAGCTTTGGGATCTTAATACCCACTAAAGAAAATTATATTATTTTTCTCTAACTTTATTGCATCGGGGTCAATAAAGTTTGAATAAATTAGTGGGAGACTGAATGATTAAAGACCACTTCATTCTTTTAATTAAATTCTATTATTTGTCAGTCATACATTTTCTGCATTATAATTGTAGACTTTCTACTCGGTCAACATGTCTAAAAATCTGTTAACTACTATCCTCGAGTCCAACAAGTTGACTGGTCCAAACTACAGCGATTGGCTTTGAACTCTAAAAAATCGTTTCAGATTCTGAGAAAAGAACCTATGTGCTCCCTGATGTTATACCTGATAATTTGGGAGCTGAGGAAAGAGAGACTGCTCTGAAGTGGGAGAATGACGATCTACAGGCTAGATGTCTCATGCTCGCCACAATGTCTCCTGAGTTGCAAAGACAGCACGCTGGAAGGCATCATGCAAGTGAGATCCATCTTCACATAGAGCAAATCTACAAGCTGGTCAATAGGATTGACCGATTCTCTGCATCTAGTGAGCTCTATTCACTCAAGATGGCTGTAGGATCAAGTGTTCATGAACATTGTGTTAAGGCCTTGGGCCTTATCGAAAAGCTTGCTGCTCTAGAGGTGATCATGGACAATTAGCTATACATTGATTTAATCTTGACCTCTCTTCCTCCATCCTTCAAGCAGTTCATAATAAACTTCAACATGAATGGTCCAAAGGTGTCTGTTGAAGAGTTGATAAACATGCTCGTCACTGCTGAACAAACTATGAAGAAGGATAAGTCTGTGCTGGTGGTTAAGTCCTCAACTTCTTCAAAGAAGAAATCCTTTGGGAAACCAAATAAATCTCAAGGAAAGAGTTTCCAAAAGACGAAGAAGAAAACCTTTAAGAAAGTTAAAGGCAGGAGAAAGCTCGATCAAAGTGAGGACAAATGCTTCCACTGCGGTAGTTCTGGACACTGGAAAAGAAACTGTAAGGAGTACTTGGCTACCCTTAAGAAAGGTATAAATGTTCAATCAAATTAAAATATTCTTTCATATCTAATTGTTAGAATTCTTTACACTAACTCTCAGTTTTGCAAAACTGTTGCAGATGGCGAGAAAAAGGAGTAAAGTTTGATGGAAGAGAAGAATTCCTGATGATGCTTGAAGCGCTGCTATAAGCATTTACAATATGTTATTTTAATTTATTCAAAAATATTTACAATCTGTTGTTTTTCGATTTATTATTATTTGACATTCGAGTTTTGGATATTTTGATGTTTTAAAAAATTATAGTAATTGTTTTGTTTTATAAAATATATTATCTCAAATATCTAAATGTCAAATACACATCTAAAGTAGATAATACTAAGAGATAATAGAGAGAGATTATCTCACAAAATGAATCCACAAAAGTTGTGAGCAATCAAGTTCGAATTTATAGGAAAAATTCAAAAATTCCAGTATGTCCAAAATCACGTTTTATTTTGAAATACCAAAATTCTATTTAAACAGTAAATATGATAAATCCCATACAAGTCTAAGAGACTAGTGGGACTGTGAATTAGATTACACATCTAATTAGTGTTTGTACAAAAATAAGTATTAAAGCAATACTTATTTAAAGGTTTCCTAAAACAAAATAGATTGTTTAAAAGGAAACCAACTTTTAGTCAAGAAATTGTTTCTTGATAATGAAAGAAGAAAACAAGAAGTTGAAAAGTTTCAACAAGAAACTACAAACAAACAAATAGTGGAACACCAAAGCCAATCCAAATCATAAGATAAGTGTAAGACCTTACGAAAACAAACAGAGGATTAGTGAATCCGAAATATATCTTAGTGAAGATATTTAAACAGTATATATACGATATAGGAATTCTGTGAAGGCAAACAAAGTTTTGGAATTTAGTGGGAGCTAGCCAAGAGTGGACGAAACTTAGAGAAGTTTATAGACTCCTACCAGAACTCAAATTAATCTTAAATGACTGGAACAATTGTTTAAATGAGAGAGTCAAAAATTATTTTGACTACATTTAAAGTATGATTAAGAGTAATCACATACATAAGATATAAAGAGAGTTGTATAGCTGTATGGTGCTTTCGAAAATTAGATAAGGTAGTAACCTGTCTAGTTAAAGAGTTAACATAATCTATAGAGATAGATGGGGTAAAATATAAAACTCGGAGGGCAATCCGATAGGATCGGAAATAAACAAGTAATTAATTAATAAGTATGGTAACTTACATAATAAAGTGCTAAATTGGAAATTACCAATAAGTATAGTACACGAACGGATTGAGCTTGTGAAGCAAAACACATTACTGCATAAGATGTAGAAACAGAAGGAGTTTAGATGAGAAAAATCACCCAAAAATGTTGGATGTAATACCTAGCAATGTTCTAGCATTAGTTGTTTTTGGAACAACATAAATGTGATTGCGCAAGCAATGGAACCAAGATCTCATAAAATATCTAAGCATATCCTTAAATGATTTAAGGTTGTTACATCAAAAGATAAGGGTTATATCTCAATGATATAAATCATCTAGGCAAAAAACGTAGTGAACCCACATACTTAGCCTTAGAGTCAAAAGGTCTTTTAAAGGACATCTTTCGAAGATAACTCTTGAGACAATGGATAGTTGGCTATAGGGCAAGTGGGAGATTGTTAGAGTTGTGCCCTGGAAAGCCAAACTATTTAAGGCATTTTCCATGAAACTCTAGAGTGGAACGATCAAGTGATCCATAATAGAAAGATGTTAGTAGTCGTCTAATACTATTTTGGCCAAATTCATCATATTACATTTATAAGTGGTTGCATATTGTTTCTTCTTGTGTATGGATGAAACTCCAAGATCACAGTAAGCTAAAGGACTTGGTTTCATCATTTGATGGGGGCCATGAAATAAGTACCCAATGGTGTAATCTAAAACACTCCAAGTTGAAGAGTTTAAAATGCACAGGGGATGTCGATCAGATTCGCTCGAGACTTGCTCATATGACATAGCTTTATGAAAGTGTGTCCCATTTCATGACATTAGTGTTTTGACACTACTATGCATATGAGGGTGCTTAATGGAGATTAAGTTCACTGAGGATCTAATCCGGAAATGCCTAAATGGGGTAATACTCATATAGAGTCTTAGAGATTAGGAGGGTTTCCCTAGCCATGATCGTGTCTAACTAATCCTTAGACTTGAGGCTCCATAGTTGCCTTGTGCATAACTGGACATGCTTTGATGTACTTCTGAATCCCTAGGTTTCACATAAGTTGTACATTGCGTATGTTTGAGTTATGCATGGAGGCTGTGAGGGTCAATACATAATCTATCACTTGTTACAAGAACAAGAAAAATTCCTATGAGTTCTATTGTAGTACATTCCACCATCAAATCCTTGCAAGGTACGGTTGGTCTCAACTAGGAAAGAGCTCCTAAGGTATGAGATCAAATGGAATTATTATAGGAATATTATTCATAGAATTGCAGACTACTGGGGTTCCATTTCCCATACGCTAGGTCTCAATCAGGAATTGGATGATAGAAAGATCGTATTTCACAATAGATCATGAGGCTGAAAGGTTCATACCACTTCATCGATAGACGGGTGGCCATGGACATGTTGCTAGACGTTATCCATGGTCTGTAGGAATGTATTTGTGAAGTCAATGAGTTGATTCACAAATAATCTTTAATTAAATGAGTTTAATTAGAGTCACGATTATGACATTAAGAATGTATTCCTACTGCTGTCTTTTTGGTGAACTTGAGGGGTCACACAATGACTTCCAAAGACGAACTAATTCATCTATAGGAGTTTGATAACAGTCAATTAGATTGGCAAATAAATTAATTGGAATTAATTCATAAACAAAAGAGACAAATAAGTTAGTTACATGGAACTAACATATAATAGTTAATTAAAGGTAATTAACAAAATATTTAATATGAATAAATATAAGAGACGTGTTATTTGATAACATATTGCCTAAGTTAGACTTGAGAAATTGATTGGATTAATTCAAGTCTAGAGTAATTGAGAATTAATAGTATTGAGGAGAAACATAATTCAATTAGAGGATAATTGAATGTTTTGACTTGAGAATTAATTGATGTTAATTCAAGTCAAATTAATTAATTGAGTTACTTATGATTTATTTGGAATAAATCAAGTACAATTCATAGAAGGGATAATCTGTAGCAATTAAATGCTAGATGGGCTCATTGGACTACATAATTAATTTGTAATTAATTTTAGCCTAAGTTGATTAATGATGGGCTTGTAATTTATTTAGAATAAATTAAAGTCCACTCTGTGATATATTGGACTTGCTTAATTAATCTTGATTAATTAAATTGGGCCTGAAATATTTAATCTGAAATTAAATAAATAAGGCCTTGAGAGGCCCAAGACTGTTGGGTCCAATGAGCAGCAATGGCCGAAAATCCCAGCCCATCTAGGACTAGAATTTTTGGCCTGTGCAGGGTTATTTATCACCCTGCACTCAAGTCTATACAATATACAGAACAAGTGATTTTACATAAAAACTGAATAGGAGAAAATAATATTTTTCCTGACCCTAATCTCTCTCTCCTCTCTTGCGCCTCTTTTTCTCTCTCTTCCCACAGTTCACGTGAACTATAGAAACTGATTCTACAGTTACATGTGAACAAGTTTTGGCTTTTCTCTTCTTGATTCTTTTGTTTCAACATTAGATAGAAGCTGGTCTTAGAACTCTAGCAAGTTCTAAGTGATTCAGAGTTCGTCTGCCTGAAGCTGTGGATCAACCTCAGAGGGATTCGGTCAAAGATCGAAGCTTTGGTAGAACTGAAAAGTCTGCGTTGTTCGAGGAGTGGCCTGAAGCTTTGGAATGATTTCTATCCTTAACGACTACAAAAAGAGTGCGTAAAGGTGAACATCTTTCTTGATATATAAACGTTTCAAAGTTTCGAATTCATTGGATGAAGATTCACTGTAATGCCCCGGGACTAAAATTTTTGAAATTCATTACTTCCATTGCGCTCGGGGGTGCGTGAATCCCAACACACTAGACACGGTCTGAGAAGACGAAAGGAAAAAAAACTTTGAGAATAAGTCAAAACCCGGAGGCTCTCCCAAACCCTGAGCCACCATAATGAAATTCACAACGCTTCTCCAACCATTTGGGCATATCTGCACAATATCAATGCCCAAGCCTAGAATTACGTTATTTATTCCTTCATCAATGGGAAATCTAAGCCCATTTATCAATGCGGCTTCGTGGAAAGCACGATAAACAGGCGGAGGGAGATGCATCCGATCAGTGGATTTAAGCAACATTAACTTAAAACCATCCGGGATATGACAGGTTGCCTTTGAACTTACCAAATTAGCTTTAGTAAGAGAACTTTGAAGCATTACATGAGTCACATCATCTGAGTCCATGTCATACTCAACCTCATTATTGGCTTTTGAGGGTGAGGGCAAGAGAGTATTTGTCTCGACCTGAGTAGGTAAGCCTGGGGGTGTCAAAAGCAAAGTTGCAGGCTTTAACACAGGCTTCGATCCCGCCTTAGAGGAGTCACCCACTTTATCCTTACCTCTTTTCGCTCTCTCTTTTTTACCCATGGCTGGCTCCCAACAAACAAATATTACAAAGAAATAAAGACAAAAGAACAAAATCGAGTAAAAATAGGTAAAATTTTTAGCAAAGTTTCAGTCGACAAGCAGTTCAAACAACACAACGACGAAGGAATCTCAAAGTCTCGAGCAGATGCACAAAATCCTGAAAAAAGAGGAAAACAAAATCAGATATTCCCACGCACATTCTACACAAACCAAATGCCATTGATAAACCAAAACAAACAATGGAGACCAAGCAAGGCAAAAGCTAGAACCGCACCACAACTCAAGAAACACTAGAAACAAAATTCCCAAAATCGCCAAGAAAACCCTAGAAACGAAGACGAAAATAAGGAAATCTAAAATCTTCGAGAGAAAACTGAGAAAAATGGTGACCCGCAAACTTAATATATGCTTGCGGTCCTTAGCAAAGATCTCAAACAAAACATTAATGATTTCATTAGAAAAAGTGAAAACTACGAAAATACAACAAAAAGCAACAACATGCCGCAACCAAAAAGATCAAAAGATGACAGGGGAAAGAAGAAAAAACAAAATCAAGACTACAGATAGGCCGAATATATCAAAACCTCATCCCACTCAGAAAATTTAGCAAGAAAATCGAAGAAAAGTGAAAGAGTTACACCAAAAACTTACCACTGCAAGCTTCTTCAACTGAATAAGGAACTTTTGGGCTCCCCTGCAAAAGTCAGACATTTATAAATGGAAAACAAAAAGGTGCCTTACTTTTTTAATTCGCAGTTTTGCGCGCGCGACTTTCCAAGAAAACAATCATGACTAAAGAACCTTTAATCTGGTGCAGCTGGGTGCACCAAAGTGGCGAGGTAATCCTACCCCAAAATTCAAAAATTATGGGCCTTAGCATGTTTTGAGCCGAATTAAATTTCCTAAACACCAACTGAATAAAACTTTTTCCAAATTTTTAGAATATTTTTGGCTTGGTTTTATTAATAAATCTACACCCAAATATTCTAAAAAATGGGGGACTTATGTTATGACCACTAAATATTCATATTTATAGGCCACTCATTTATTAAGTTGGCCATTCTATAAAATGGGACCCAAACTCAATCCCCTTAAAACGGTCCAATTATACAACCTAGCTACCATATAAGCCCATCAGGGATTGAGGTAAAAACTTGATTGATCAACACCATTCATATATCTTGGGAGATTACGCTACTTGTCCAGTAGAAGACCTAAGTATTTATAGCACATAAATCAATGCAGCTGACAAAGAGATATTCTTGTCTGCTATTTCCTTTTGATTGATTCCTGCCTTTTCCTTCCTCACGTATCCTTTATCTTTTACTCTGCATATTCAATATTCATATTTATATCTCCATGGAACATATATTAAACATGAACTGATCATTTTATTTAGCTCCAGCGCGAAGGTTTCCTAGAGATTCTCGAACTTTATCTTGTTCTTAGCTTGAGGCGAAGCAAACCATTTAACACAATGTAAAATTCCTCGCCGCCGCCACCTTGCTAGAGCCACCACACAGGTTGTCGACATCTTATACACAACAATCCTCTCGTCGAGCTCGTCATATTCCCAAGTCTGTTTTCCCATTCGACACCCACACTGGATTTAATTTTAGTTTAAAGGTTCAAAAATCCACCTCAAACCCTAAATTCAAAGATCTTAAATTAACGAGGATCCAACCGTTGGATTTTTTATGCAACTTCACCACCAGCTTACCCATGACACGAAGATGGGAAATGCCCTACATCGCGACCGTGTCCGTCATTGGAGAGTGGTGCGCCACCACTCCGCCGCCGCACAACTTTCGTCATCTCGTTGCTTTCTCATCGGTATGAAACATGAGTCGCCACCACCACTATTATCTTCGTCTCATTTAGAGCTTCAAGACCCTTATGGTCTCCACCCTGTTGCTGGCTAGAACGCCGCTGGAGAACTCCCACCGCCCCTATGGTTGCGCGACTCCTAGAAATGTCATCACTAAGTTCCAAGCATCGGCACCACCACCGTTAGGTTCGTCGTGAAGAGGGCTTCTATCTCATGTAATCTCGGCCCAAGACTCCAATTAGAAAGTTGTCATCGCTGCTCCTTAGCCACAGTGACTTCTTCGCGAGGAATTTATATTTAGGTCTTTATAGTTTTATAATTTTATAGTGAAGTCCAAAAGGGTAATACAGTCCTTTCATATTTTTTTAATTATTTTTTTATTTTTTATTGTTAACAGAAATGTAAAGTTTTACTAACAGTCAACGATTTCGTGGACCTATTTGTAATAAAATAATCTAACTTGACCTAAATATAATTAGGGCCAACTATAAGGACCCACGTGTAATTTTCCCATTTTATTTTACATATTGGGGAAAATGTAGCAATATATGTTTCTGAGTTGGTGTATTGAATGAGCTTGACCACCTCATCTTAATATATATATTCAGAAGGTGTTTGCTATGGAATATTATGGCAAATTCGGGGCTTTGACCCACTTTAATTTTTTATTTGGTATATAAGATCAACTCATGCGGGTACGCGCGGGTTGGTTTTTGTGGCGCCCTCCTCCCCGACCCGAATCGGAATCAAGCTGAGCCGGCGCAGGCCGAAGGGGGAGCGCCACATCCGCACTCTGAACCGCAGGAGTAGATCACAATCGGATGCTCCAGAGCGAACGGAAGGACGTACGGGACAAGCCACTAAAACTTCTAAGTCAAGCACAACGGAAAAATACGGGTTTTCAAAACCCGTTTTAATCTATGAAACAACTAACATGAAACATGGGCAATACAACAAAACTAATCTATAGATGGGTGTGATGTGTGGAAAAGCCACAACAATAAGTCTTATAAAGACATGACGCTGTCTAAGGGAGACGATATAAGTTCTAGAGGGAAGGGAATTCTTCTAAGTTAGACAATTGGGAGTGAACCTATTGACATCCTATTGCTTGCGGGAAATGTCGCTAGATCGGAGCCTGCCACCTGAGATCATGAACAAAAAGAAAGAGGGTGTTAGTCTTGGCGACTAAGTGAGGTGTGTAATGTGTAGACGTTAAAGACAATAAATCCTAACAACTCCGTTTGGAAGAAAGCTCGGCTCGCGTGATTTGAAAAGGACTCGATAAAAGGGAATAGGGGGAATACAACTATAATTTTCGAAAATGTGCGAAGCCGGTTTTGACTGAAAGAATTGTACGTATCAAATGTCTAGAAGTTTAGAGTCGAGTGATGGGAAGCATTCGCTCTTAAGCTTCAAATCCAGATGGTAATACGATGTCGTCAAGCGACAGTAGAGTGAAGGTAGTCTAATTAGTCAAAGCTAATTAGGTGTAGACATGTAGTCTAATGGACTCAGAACTAGCCCCAAGTGGAAGGCCTTTATCTCCATCCTTATATCTCCCAAAAATTAGGTAAATATAATGAAACAGATCTACCACAACACGCCATTTGATGGGTTGCAAAGCTATCGTTTGTCAGGAGAGATACGTCTATCCCTTTTATGAGTAGTTGTACCCAAAAACTTCCTCTGGATACTAGACATCTCACGTTGGTGGATAATCCGAGATACGTACTGCCGTTGGTCATCACCGCCCGACAATCATTCTCGAACCTCCCTGGGCCCTTTCACTCTCTCAATCAATAGTTACTTGTGTACAGGAATGGTAAGGGAGACCAACAGTGGTAGGAACTCCCAGTACCTAAAGATATGGTAAGAGAGACCAACAGTGGTAGGAACTCTCATTACCTCAGGGACGTTACGTTGATTCGAAAATCGTTTAGGTAGTAAAAGCATTTTGGAAAGTAAGGTAAGGTAAAGAAATGTTTTAGAAAACATTTTGTAAAGGTTTTACTAAATGATTCCCAAATACCGTCACAGACAACAAACAATTGAAAGCAGGTAAAACAGGATAGAGAAGTGGAATATCGCTGGGGTAACCGGAAAGCACAAACGGCTATAAATGTGCAGGGGTAGGTTTTACTGATATTTACATATATAGTTCATGATCCAGGAAAGGAAGGTTAAAAGCCTCACCTGACACCGGAGTACTGGAAATAAGTCTAAGTATTGATTGGTCGGACTCGAGATGTTCTCCCTACATTTAGACACAACTCTAAATGCTTAAGACAAAGTAACATCTAAATCATATCTCACACATGAGCACTTGGTAGTATCCTAAGGAAACATCTAAGGCGAAGCCTATAAGGGTTGATCTCACAATCCTCACGATTCGAATAATACCAATCAAGGCAAACATTGTATCATTTAAATCAATCATGTATCATTTCATGTAAGCATAATGTTGACATATAAGTTCATATAGTAACACTCATGCTTCGATAAACGAGTAAGTATTTAATCAAACAATTAAAGAATTGCAATTAATAAAGATAATCAATCTCAATTAATAATAAAGGATTGCAATCAATTAAAGGAGTAATCGCAATCAAACAATAATTAAGCACTCATAATTAAATAATATTTAATTAATAAATTAACTTCACTTAATTAAGGATCAAACCCTAATTAATCAAAATTAATTAGGTATTAAATAATAATTATTTAATTAAATAAATAAGTATTTGATCCGAAAATTATTTAAATAATCATTGGTTAATTAATCAAAATTAATTGGATAATTAATTTCAATTAATTAACTTTGAAAAATAATTTTTCAATAAGTGGTTAACTAATTAAAATTAATTGGATAATTAATTTCAATTATTAAATTAGAAAATAATTTTTGAAAATTAATTAACTAATTATTTAATTCGGATTTTGAAAATAATATTAATTAATTAATCAAAATTAAATGATTAATTGCAACTAATTAATTGAGTTTCGAAATTAATTAATCAAGTTTAATTAATCAATTAATCTCGCTTAATTAAAACTTAACCAATTTAATTAAGAATTAATTAATTATAATTAATAAATGATTAATTAGATTAATCACTAATTAATAAATAATTAAATAATAATTAATTAAGTTTAATCTATCATTAAACTTTAATTAATCAAGATTTAGTTGAAAGAGTTTAATTATTACTTATCATAGAGGATTAATAATATCAATTTTCATAAATATTTATCTTTAAGAAAATATTTCAAAAACAATTTTTGAGGAGTTATAAAAATAATTTTGGATCAAATGGATTTTATTTTGAAAAACTTTTACGTCTTCTAAGTGTTCTTCATGTTCTTCACGAACATCAAGAACACAAACTAGCACATCATTTCACACACAATTTTACACTAAAATAACTCAAAGTAAGGAGGCAAACACATATATCATCATCATTTCAACAAATAACAACATTAAACACTAAATCATTAACAAACAAGCACATATTCAAACATTCAAGGATTCTCAGTTTTTCAGCCTCAAATTAGAAAATTCGTAGAGAACAGAATACTGGGAGTTTCGTGGTGAGCCATACCATTTTAGAAACCTCTTTGAAGTTAGAACATTTTAGATATTTTAATCGATCCAAAATCTTAGGAGACAAAGGAGAAAAACGAGTTTGAATCCAGTGTCGACAGATTTTCAATGAAATCTGCGTTACGGGATTTTCTTGGAAAATTTATAAAAATAGTTAAAAACGATTTTATTGCTTTAAAAACTCCACAAAACCTTTTCTAACACAGTGGAGGAACTTTCCAAAAATTATCAGATTTTTATCTAGCTTAAAAGTATTTTTAATGGCTTCCTCAAACTCAAAATTCCATCAAACACATATATAACAACATATCTTGCATAAACAATAAACAAAAGCTCAACTAAAACTTAGATAAATATGAAATCAAAACAAGAGGAAGTAGAAGAATTACCCTTGAAGATCTTAGGCTTAGCTAGGAAGAAGAGCTATGATTTTCCCTACTAGTTTTCTTGACTAATATGTATTATGAACATATAATCAAGAAAACATGGAAAATAATTAAACAAACAACCTAGAAACTAAGAGCCCTAATGGCCGAGAGTGAGAGAGTGTGTGAGGGAGAGAAGAGAGTTGTGAATGAGCAAGAAAAATGAGAGGGGGTGATGGTGTATATATAGAGGTAGAACTTTCACTATTTGCCATATAGTCCTTTGAGAAAATATCTTAGGGTTATATGGAAATAATTGAAACTTGTGGCACCCAACCAAAAGATCACATTTTCAGCTATTTGGGGCTGCAATGTGCAGGTTTTTGGCTAGTTTTGTTACACATGAGACAAGGTTTGATTATTAATTAAATGGTGAAAGCGACCTTTCGGCGTTTAGTCAATTGACGGAAAAATTGGGTATTTGGTAATCGAGATGAGGGATTTTGGGTAATCTAATCACATCATTAAATAGGAAATTAAATTACTAGCATTTCGACTATAAATTTGGCCCATTTGCTTTTGTCCGTGAAAAACAAGCCGGAACGGGCGAAAAACGGCTTCTGGTGTGGAAATTCTAATTTTTGCGAAAACGAAGCCTAAATTAATTCTAATCACTTAGTAATGTCATACAAGAGCATTTAAGTCCGAAATTAGCCCGTAAGGGTTATCCGGTCGGTATTTTCGAAAATACCGATTAGGTCAAATTAGGGCAAACAAATTCAAATGCCAACTTCTAATGGTATTTAACGTATTTTAACATATAAAACTACCACATTGACACGTAAACAATTACTTATAACAAATTTCTTCGATTTGACTCGGGAAATTCGTAAGTGTTTCGCTCAAACCTCACCGTTTCAACTTGGCCCGGTTCGGGCTACCACAATTTTGATCTTTTCAGGGTTTCAGAGCGTGCCCCTGCTCGGAGGGGCGTTCGGCTCATCTTTGGCGTGTATTTTGTGGATTTGGTTTGTTTTGTGGAAAAGGGGTGTGAAGGATATAAGGAGTGTTTGTCGAATGGCGGTATAAAGGTGGCTTTTACCTTTAGTGGGGTATCCTTTCCTGTTTGCCATTCGGGGTTTCAGAGTCACCACCCACTCGTTTTAATTTAACAAGGTTGAGAGGGAAACCTGTATTGTAGTGCCCCCTGAAGAAGGAACGCCACATCCGCACCGAAGCAAACTCCCGAGCTTTGGAGAGGGGCCTCAACTCAAAAACCCACCCCGGCGAACGGCACTCAAGCAAAGACCACCGGCAACAGCGACCATATCCCAACAACAACCACAACCAAACAGAGCAATGTGGAAGCGATTTAAAAGAAAACAGATAAAGTCCATAAAAGCCTACGAGGCTAACATAATATCAAATAAACATTTTTAATTCAAGATACAAAAGATTCATAAACAGATAGTGCCATCCATGGCTCAACTAGCCTACCTTGTGCAATCCTAGATATCTTCAACTATCCAACGTCAGGGGCACATAAGGTACATAAAGTAAATAAAGCAATAAAGGGTACAAAAGTAATAAGATACAATAAATAGGACTCGACAGTTGTTGGGACCACTGACAAGACAAACTAGACGACAAGACTGAGCCTATCTAGACCTACTGATGCCGACTGACAAGATAGGTGACGTCGCCACCTGTCTACCTGAAGCAAGAACCAAAATAGTAGGGGTGAGTATAAAGGATACTCAGTAAGGGGGTTTTGATCACAGTTCGTCATTTATCTTTTAAAATCAAATGTAGTGAATGTTGCCCGTTTTGAGAAAGACTATAAATAACGATATATGTTGCAAAACTATAACACAAGGCAACACTCGAGTTCGGCTTGCTTGGAAAATACAAAAAGGTTGACGAACCAGATCCTTTAAAATCATTTGCACATAATGTCAAGCTAATAAATTGAAACAATATTAGTTGAGTCACGAGGCCGTTACGAGTTCGAAAGGCATGATATGAATAGGTTAGAAATGTTAAGTAAATACGGCTCGTAATTCAACTAAATAGTTTGAATAATAAAGGAGGCTTAAGTGAGGCAAGTTCTAGCCACGCTTCCAGTTTATATATATACATATATATATATATAGGAAAATACATATGCTAAAGGAGGAAAACCGGAATGTGCTTCGACTAGTAACAAAAGCCGTAAATCAATTAGACAAATAAATAATGCAATAAGTCATGCAATAATGTGTCCCGGCGAGAACGGGCCCTCTCCTTATGACTCCCAAGTCATGAAAATCATGCAAACACATAGTCAAGTACTCCACCACCGAAAGTCAGGATCCAATCAGAATTTTATGGAAACACGTGTTAACGTCACCCTTATCAGAATTTTCTAGGAAGCGCGTAGCCTACAACGCCACCCTCGCACTAGCTCAGGCTAGCTAACCCCCTGGCAGGCCTAAGCGAATACGGATTGGAGTATATATTAGGATTTGCCCTAGACGCTCGTCCCCAGGCTCACCTCTTGTATACTCCGGGCCCACTTCATTTTCCCGTCTAGGGCTCGGATTGAAATCAATGACAGTTTAGGTGGCCAAAAGGGCCGTTCGAAAATAGGGAATCGGGGTGTGGGAGGCCAAAGGGCCATTCGAGACAAGGTTATCTTTGCGAGGTCGAGAGACCAAAGTTCGCATTTAAAAACAAATGGGTTTTCCTTGCCTCTAGTTGAAAACTGTTTTTTGTAAAATATTATACATATAGGTTTTGCTATTAAAAGGGGTTGACTAAGCACATAAGGAATAGTAAAGGCAGAACAACAAGTAATAAGAAAAGCGGGGTAGTCATTTATTTCGCAAACCTATATAAGACTATGTCCTTGCCCCAGTTAAAATATGTTTAAGCAATTACCTGGCTCGACACGATAGTATGGAAGCAAGCGGCAGTCAAGTTTCTCCCTCGTTGGTCCCACCTGTAATACACAGGGCCTAGAGGATGAAAACGAGACCGACAATAACAAAAGAAAGACACTAGACAACAAACGATGCACGACAATACAATTAGAACTCAAATCATGTAATAAACGTAATATGGAAGTTAAACAATTAAACATATAATGACATATATAAAATACGGAACGACAATCAAAGAAATACTAATGCAAATACTAAATAATGAAAGAACATAGATAATAAATATTAAAGGCATGCTAAAACGCAATTAGGGCACGTAGACATGCTTAAAATAATATAACGAAGCTCTCTCACGAAAACGGGATCGAACGGACAAGAAACGGGAAAAGTGGGAAAAATCCCTAAACGAGAAAGGTGTCAATTGACGGTCAAATAAGGTCGGATAAATTGCAAACTATGTAAAATATTTAATCCCGAGGCTCAAGGGAGCTATAGGTGAAATCAGATTAATTTTCAGAGGTCGTATGCGAAAGGTCAACATTTAAATAGGTGGAGTTGACCCAATTCCCGAAGTGCAAGAAAGGAAAATGCTAGAAAATCCACTAAGGCAAGTGCATCGGCCCGCACGGTCTTGAGCACGCTGTGAAGACCGTGCAGGTGCACACGGCCTTGCGCACTGGCTATACGCACAGGCGCAAGCCGGTGCAGGTCAAAATGGGTGCGCACAGGCTAACGCACGGTCTTGGCAAGACCGTGCACGAGCCCGTGCAGGCTAAAGAGGGTCACACGGGGCCGCGCACGGGCTTGGCAAGACCATGCACAAGCCCGTGCGGCTCTTCTGGGTGCAGCGAACAGCAGTTCGCGAAATCTCACGCGAACACCAACATATAAATTCATAGATCTCCTAATTTACTTCATAATCATATATATCATATTAGCTACACATAGGTCCAAGAAACACGTAAAATGATCAAGTAAATCTCCCTAAACATGAAAATCCTAAAACTATAAAAATCCTATATAAAATCCACAAAAATTGTAATGAAGAGGGAACGAAATGAAATGGGGTAAAAGGATTACCGGTAGAGAATGAAGTAAGGATCGTTCGGGTTTTCACGGCTCGTCGATCGGGGGAGAAACGGGCTTAGTAGGGTGATTCTCCTCCTCTTCCTTCTTCTTTTTCCTTTTCTCCTTCCCCTTCTTTCTCTCTCAAAGAATATGGGTTTGTGTGAGAATAATGGATATAAGAGGGGTATGTATGCAAAAAGGGATATTAAATGAGGTCGAGGTAAAAATAGGGAATTTGGATAAAAGGCGGGTTCAAGGGTAAAACTTATTCGTGAATATAAATATTCTCACGAAAAGCCTTCGGCGCGAATAAAATATTATTCCAGAATAAATCTGAAATTTTGGGTCGTTACATGTATGGCTCGTGTGTCCTTGTGTGTGTGTCCAGAGATTCGTGAGAAGGGTTCGGGAGCTAATTTACAATGGGGGATTGGGTTGCAGCAGCCCATCACCGTTCAAGGAGCTTTTCTAACGGCACATCCGCAAATACGGTGCGACACGCCGTCCCATACCAAATTACAATCCATAACAAGAACAAAGGTCCGGCTACAGACCGTAACCTAGCGAACGGAAGCATGAGTACTAGGCAGATATTTTAAAAACGACAACAACAATAGCAGAAGCAAGGAGCAATAACAAATAAAACGAGTTAAATGTACAAAAAAATCCTGTGTTAAGCGAAAGTGACAACAAAAACCCTGTGTTATAAATAATCACATAGAAAACCCCGTGTTATTAATAATTGGTACACCACCCCCTAACATATATGTGATATGTTTTAGACGGAAAAATCCATTATTACCCCCAATATTTTATTTATTTTTCTTTTTTTTTCTTAATCATCTTCAACCCTCCATCTCAACCTTCCTCCACCACCCATGGCAAAGTTGCAGCAAATCTCTGTATCTCCACCGCCAGCTCTATGGATTTCTCTTCCTCACTCTCCACCCATATCTCTCTCCTACACATGGATAAACACACCATAGAAAACAAGCTCTTTAAGATACACATTCATCGTTGTCTTCTTCGATCAGTTCTGGCAGTGCCGCCACCGCCGCGGTTGTCTTCTCGCACCAGATTTGTATGCTTCACCGCAATGGGATTGTCTTCTCCGATCAAATCTGTGCAGCGCCGCCTCCAAGACATCGACCATGGAAAACAACAGGGGCAGATCTGGATGGATTCAGCTTGGAAGAAAACAATATGGGTCGGGGCTGTGGACGAGCTCTGGCAAGGAAGAAAACCACAAGGATGGCGGCAATGGCTGACGCCAGTGGTTGGATGGCATGAAAAGTTTTCCGAAATGTGTAATGAGAGCCTGACAGGCATATCAAACTTAGGGGTAATCTGGTCATTTCAAGGCAAAAAATTGCAAAAAAACTAATCTTAGGCGCTGATCCAGCGCGTGTGATGCGTAGGGTTTTTAGTGCACACTTTATTGTGAATTTTTATAACACAAAGTTTTTCTTGCTACTTTTACTTAACACAGGGTCTTGGATGTATTTAACTCCAAATAAAACCTATCCCGCTCAGGGAGCTAGCAAAAACAATCAATTCAAAATGCAATTATAAAGCCCACCGAGGCCAATGAAAATACGATAATCGTAAACAGCCATCAAAGCAATGTAAATATATCCAACTACAACCATAATAGCTAAGTAATCCAGGATATGAATATAAGGGTAATCGAACATACAATAAGTAACAGAATTACATAAACAAAGGAAATAACTCCGACTACTAGACCGACTCCCGCCTAGCACAACAATCCTGAAACAAAACATGGGGAAGCAACGGGGTTAGTCAAAGCGACTAAGTGAGGGGGCTGTAATACATATATAGTAATGAAACACGATAAAAGTTCACTATTTTTAAATGAGAAGAAAGCAACCGAAAATAAAGGTTTTCAGAAACGTTGGTGAAACGAATAATAATACAATAATTAATGAAAGCTCTGCAAGACAAGCACTTACTCCACTTTGCAATAATAAATAACTAAAATACCACCTTATGCCTCCCATGTAAATTCGAAGGAGAGCTAATTCGACTAACTACACAATAATCTGTGCAATGGTTAATACAAAATACACCTTCGACGGAGGACAAGTCTAAGCGACAAGATCCCGTCTGGTGCAGGTATTAACATCCCGCCAGGCCATTTTTTATTAAGGGCTGCCACTCCGGCCACACCCCGAACTCCCACAGTTTGTGGAGACTAGGGGCACTGAGATCCACCGTAGACCCGACGTCTAACCCGGCTTCACCCCGAACCCTACTCTCCTGGCCCAATAATATAATTTGGCACAAAGGCCGGGCACATAGGCCAAGATATGATTCTCGCATTTTGAAAAGACTTGCGTGGTCAAAGGGATCGATTTATAAATCTGAGTTTGCCTCTTTTCGAGCCAAACGGCTCTCAAAGAGTTATTATATAGTAATTTGATATTAAAATATTTTTCTCGAACTCATGAAGATAATATGGTTTCAAGTAGTTAATACGTATAATATAAGTTGGGGAAGAAACATTAAAAGCATAAAAACAAGGCTTCGGGTTTATATTGAATATCTATATATAGGTAAGAAAACCGAACTCGGAAAAGAAACCCCACCTGGATAAAGCGACAAAAGAGATAAGAGAACAAGGACCAAGTTACTCCTCGGGAGTAGTACCACCAATCATGCCAAAACGTCTAGAAATGATCTACTAACATCAAAAGGAACATATTTGGAGAGTTTTACAAAGTTCCGGCAAGAAACGAGCAAACCCACAAAAATTACCAAAAACTCCATTGCTGCAAAAGCTTGAAAAATGAACGAAAACTTGAAAATGATCCATGGAATCCACATGCGAAAGAGACATGTAAAACCTCTTTAATTTCTAAGGCGAACTTTGGCCTTCGGCCTCGCATATGACATGTCGCGAACGGTCTTTTGGCCAACCCGAAATGATTTGAAAAGCGAGTTATGAACTGTATGTATGTATGTTTGGCCCCGGAGTCAGGATGATAGGACGAAGTCGGTAGACATCGGGTCTACGGCGGAAATTCTATGGTTCCCTCCACCTTTGGGAGCTCGGGGTGAGGCCGGAGTGGCAGCCCTTTGAGTACCTGAGATTATACGGTATGTTATGCGTAGTTCGGATTTAGCGGTCCGTCTACATTGGAGGAATAAGGGTGGTTTCTCGTTTTATGTTTGGAAATTGGAGTTAAGGGCTCGACTCGCCGAGTCATATGATATGTTATGTTTTAGGCTAAATCACCACCCGTTTACGAAAACCTTTCTTTTATGTTGATTTCTTTTAAGTTTAAAAATGGTGATTTATTTCTGTTTTATAATATACATTATTATTCCCTCCTCACTTAGTCGTTTGACTAACCCTCTCTGTTTCACCCCTGTATTGGTTTCAGGATACTAGGCGGGATTTGATCGTCGTCGTTAGAGTTGCATTTATTTCGTTCATGTATAACTCTTGTCCGTATGATTTTATTTATGTTTATGATATTAGGATTATATTTATGTAGTAGTCGGGATATTGTATCGAACCCGTTTATTATTTAAGCAATTGAATTTTGTTGGCCTTGGTGGGCTTTAATACTTGTGCAATTATTATGATTTATTGTTTTGTTAAATTTCGCTTCTGCACCTCTGTCGTTTTCTTTCATTTTTGAAACCCCCGCCTAGTCATTGAGTAAATGTGTGCCGTTCGCCGGGTTTCAATTCGGGTCGGATTCCATTTTAGTTCCGGGTTGGGGCTCGGTGCGGGGCGTGCGTTACCCATTTGGGGCGCCCGCTACATGATATAATTAATAAAAGATATTTACCTTAAGACTTGAATTCAATGGCCATGACAAGTGGGTTCAATTACAAGAAGTTTTGGGATCTTAATACCCACTAAAGAAAATAATCATTATTTTCTCTAACTTAGTTGCATGGAGTCAACAAAGTTTGAACTAATTAGTGGGAGACTAAATGATTGAAGACCATATCATTTCTTTACTGTTTTTATTATTAAGTCACTCATATGTTTTCTGTTTTACTATTGTAGACTTTTCTGCTAGTCACAGTGTATGATTATTCACAAGGAGTTGTCCTCTTAAATGAATTGTACAACCTAAGTGAAGGCGGTTCGGAATCGCCCTCTTTTCCATTGTTGATGTATTGGTGGGGTGTTTTGTGATTGGATGGAGATGTAAGGGTGGGTTTTACCTTTGGTGTGGCATCCTTCCCTATTCGCCATTTGGAGGTTTAGAGTCGCCACCCACTCGGTTAAGGTTGAGAGGGAAACCTGTGTAGGCTCGTATGTCCTTGTGTGTGTTCAGAGATTTGTGTGATGGGTCGGGAGCTAAGTTACGATGGAGGAAGGGGTTGCAGCAACCTATCACCCTCCAGTGCCCCTTTCGGGTCTTCTCACCAATGCCAAATGACCGTAGTAGTTCCCCAAATGTGAAGACGAGTAGTTGCAAACAAGTATATATATATATATATATATATATATATATATATATATATATATATATATATATATATATACGTGTGTGCATGTGGAATATAGGGATTAGATCCCTTGGGCTTCGTGCCGGAAGGAGCCGGCTGCCTACGTATCCCAAGGAGCTTGGGAATCAGAGCCAACGTAGTTCATACCCCCGACCTTCTGAGAGTGGGCTATGGAGTAGATATGTGAGGTTCATCATGCCTCATTTATGAAGGGTTTTATGTTGTTTTTGTGTAAAAAGGGAAAGTTCTCTTGTGGAAATAGTTACCTTTTTGGGTATTTACGAGTAGAGGGGGAGTAGAGCTTGAAGCTTGGACCCTCGTGCCAGGTTAACCATAAAAGGGGATTCTTTCGTTAAGAGAAGGCTTTCATGTTGATTTTGGAAAGGTTTCCTTGATAAAAAGGAATTCTTTGGGAAAAGGTTCGTGTTTTTGACGAGACCTTGGGTTTAGTTCCTGACTGTGAAGCTGTCCGGCCTTCGTTAAACCTATCGAGGGATTATAAGCCCTACGCAAGGTATCCGGCGAATCGGAAAAGGAACTAAACTTAGGCATGTCTACCCTATACCCTATGCTCGGGAAGTTCGGGGTTTAGCACAGACAAGTGAGATGAGAAGTTCCAAGCGAGAAAGCGGTAAAGCACTTTGGGCAAGCAAGAAACTAAGGGGAAGCGTCGGGCCCCGGTTGTAGTCTAGGTGGGGTCGAGGAAGGGGAGACCCTTCGCTTGTTGACCACTTAGACCCGGTAGCCATAGCCATGGGGGGTAAACGGGGGGCTATTACTATGAAAGTAAAGGAAAGCAGAAAGTAAGTAAATGCTGAAAAAGGCTAAAAGGAGACTCACCCTCGTAGTTTTATCTTCACTTCACTTCATTCCTAGCTGATACTTCCCCCTCGAACTCAGGAGCACGATCGTAGGGACCGGACAAGACTCCGACTCAAGACTGAAATCCGAACACTCTATTAAGCAGAGCGCCGGACCTCCTTTCGGTTTTAGGGGTTAGGAATATGGGACCGAAAAAGAGACTAGAGGGAACCGGGCTAAGGAAGCCTGGTCCTCTCTTTAAGAAATCGTAAGACGAGTACTCGAACCTTAGGAGGGGAGAGAGTTGAGAGTGAATGAGCGATTGATGAAGTGAGGAGAGGGGTCCATTTATAGGTGTAGAAACTAGGCATAAAAGGAAGGATAGTGCTGCACAACCCATAAGGAAAGTTAGGGCTGTGCAGGAAGGGGTTGACTGACCGGCCAGGCTGGTGAGCCTGGACATGACTGGCCGGCCGGCTGGTGGGACCAGACGGAGGGGAAGTTCGCTGGCCGGTCGGCCCGCGAAGTCATGATGGCCGGCCAGCTGTGTTGGGTCGGGTTTTTTCGGTGTTTTCTCCTTCGTTTCACGTCTGATTCGGGTGATTCAAAAATCGAAATGCTCCTATCGCGACATCCTATCGTAATATCACATTGAATTCGGGATCCGATGAATATATGGCAGGGTGGAGGAGCGATTAGGGGCTACTGTGGGTATGTCACGGGGTATGGACCCTAGGGTTTGACTGTCGGGGATCGTCTGGGCGTCCCGAGTGTGCCTAATGTCTGGCGGGGCTGAGTCATCATTTCTACAAAATGTCATCGTGTGACGAGGTGCAAAATCGAGGTGTTCAAACTAAGAATGGCTGAGGGAAGCAGTGTTTCTGGCCATTGCATATAAGCTATTTTAATATGGGTGGGACTCATGAAAAATGGCATTTTTCCACGACATGAGGTAGTATCTGATTTGATCATTTTATCACTGCCGCCAAGCTATCAAGATTTCGTAACCAAGTATTGAGCCGTTGAGAGGGGCATCACTCGTGATGAAACAAGAGCTATGTTGGCAAACATTGAACGAAACTTGAGAGCGAGAAACAGGCTCGTCTCGATTAGCCTCTCACGTTTCCCTACTGAACATTACAAGTATGTTGTTGTATTTGAGAGGCTCTGCCGCCATTGAAATGATTACATGGTTACTCCACATGAAGGTATATTTCTTGTTGATATTAATTGATTAATTCTAATAGTTGGATATTAGATTCTAGATGTGGTGCTCACATCTGCAATTCTTTGCAGGGCATGACTGATGTCTGAGAAGTTGATGAAAGAGAGCATGTTCTAAGGCTTGGAAATGGAGCAAGAGTAGCAGCAAAAGCAATAGGAACTATTAGATTAATATTAAGAGATAGTTTTGTTTTAGTTTTGAATAATGTGTTATTCGTTCCAGAACTTGTTAAGAATATTATTTCCATTCTTGTTTTGGATAACGAAGGATTTTCTTTTAAAATCTCAAAAGGTAATTTTTCCATAATGAAGAATCATTCTTCACATCCTTTAGGATTCGTTCAGAATGGACTATACTTAACAGAAAACAACATTGATTTCTTAAACATTCAACAAGAAAACAACAAAAGGAAATCAAATGATAAAATTTCGGCTAAAGTTTAGCATGCTAGACTAGGTCATATCTCAAAAAACAGGATCAAAAGATGTCCAACTTAGGCCCATTCGATCAACATGATCTGTCTGAGTTGACATCTTGCAATCATGTTTGAAAGGTAAGATGACAAAAGCCCATTTTAAAGGGAATGTACAGCGATGTCAAAACCTTTTGGATTTAATCCATATTGACATCTGCAGACCACTAAGTGTGACGCCCCTACATCACAACCCCTGGACCGGAACGAGACCCCGAGTGACGGTTAAGGACCTTCTCTCGAAAACCTGCCCCGGACAACGGGATTCCATAACCTGGCAACAGTGTTTCCCCAACAACGAAGCAACAACAACAACCACATGCGGAAGCAAAATGATAGCAAGAGGGACATAATTATGAACAAAGCCCATCAAAGGCTCAAAATAACATCATCATTCGAAATCCCTCACAGGGGCAATTTTAACATGCTTCATCAAATATACATCGACATGAAAGTTAACATATAGATCAAATCATGACAACATCGATCTACAAAATAAATACGAAAGACCGACACAGATGACTCGGAAAGCCTACGACCACTGCTGCCAGAGTCGACAATGAGATGTCGAACTTCTAAACCTAAAGCATGAACCAAAAGAGGAGTGAGTTAAACGAACTCAGTGAGAGGGGTATATATATGCAATATTTAAAACTTGTTTAATCCATGCTTTGGTTGATAGAAACAAATCTAATGGCGATACGTTCTCTTTACAATTCATCAAAGCTTTGTGAATCAAACTTAAACATAAAACATTTTTTTTTTTAAGACATTTAATTCCCGGCGAGAACTGGCCATCTCCTGATAACTCCAAAAATCATTTCAAAATCATAATAAATCCCACACACCGTTTGGCTTATCAATGAGCAACCCGAGATTTCACCATAACCGATTAATAGAATCGGTGTAAGTATTACCCAAGCTAGACTGCCTCCGACTAGCAATGAATAATACCCTTTGATTATATATTAGATGATCGTCACTGGGTCTCCATCTATATATAATCTGGACTATACAATGGGCTTCACCCTAGACGCACGTCTCCGGGTCTCCACCTATTATATAATCCGGGCCCAAATTTCCCCAAAAGCGTCCTCAAGGGGTTAAGTGTAATATTCAACTCGCTTTTGAAATATTTCAATTGACCACAAAGGGTCTTTCGAGACAAGGTATGTAACGTAACCGTCTTAGTTTCTCGTCACGTGGCCGAGTAGACTCGGAGCATACGAACGAGATTCATGACCAAAAGTTACTTTAAAATCAAAGGAGTTCTCTTGTCTCTATTTTTAAACCATTTGATCAAAATATACATATACCATTTTGATATGAAACCCTTTTATTCAAATATTGACAAATCATATAATTGAAATACAAAAGGAATAATATTTTTCAAATATTTGTCCATACTTCAGTTAAAAAAATTTAAATCCTCACCTGTAGGCTTCAAAATAGCAAAATGAAAGCTCGACGAATCTACGCTCATGAAGTCCCACCTGTAATACACAGGCCTCGAGGTAAGACACGACTCGACAAACCAACTAAATAGGACGAGCAGCTTTATTAAGTAAAACATGCTTAATATCATCAATAAATCATGAAAACACATTAATTCAAGCATTTGGGTTCCAAAACCGTAATTACAAATAAACCCAAAACATTCAAAATATAACATTGGAGGAAGTAAGGTTTCTAAGCTAATTCATGCCTCCAAACTGTCCACAATCATTTATTCCATCATATTTTACCATCTCAACAACTAATAACCAACAAAATCCCACTCATTCAATCATATATCATCAATTCATCAATTTATAAACCAACGAAAATCAAAGAAGCACAAAAATGATCAATTTACCTCAAATGGAAAAAGATGAAGAAAGGAGGAAGGAGAAGACTTTAATGGAGGAAGGAGATGAAGATAATTCTTCCTTGTGCTATATAGATGCTTGAGTTGAAAGGAGAGACCTTAAGGCTTGATGTTGGTGAAGTTGAGATTTTTTTTTTTTTTTTACTGTAGCGCCCCCTGAAGAAGGACCGCCACATCCGCACCGAAATGGATTCCCGAGCTTCAGCGAGGGGCCTCAACTCAAAAACCCACTCCGGCGAACGGCACTCAAGCAAGCACTACCGGCAACAGCAACGACATCCCAACAACAACCACAATAAAACAGAGAAATGAGGAAGCGATTAATGTAAATAATCAAATTCATAAAAGCCTACAAGGCTAACATAATAACAATTAAACATTCATAATCAAGATACAGAATATTCATAAACAGATAGTGCCATCCATGGCTCAACTAGTCTACCCTATACAATCCTAGATATCGTCAACTATCCCACATCTGGGGCACATAAGTACGTAAAGTAAATAAATACAATAAACAAGACTCGACGGTTGTTGGGACCACTGACAAGACAAACCAGAAAGACTGAGCCTATCTAGACCTGCTGATGCCGACTGACAAGATAGGTGACGTCGCCACCTGTCTACCTGAAGCAAGAACCAAAATAGCAGGGGTGAGTATAAAGGATACTCAGTAAGGGGGTTTTGATCACCGTTCGTCATTTATCTTTTTGAAACTAAAAGTAGTGAGGATTGCCCATTTTGAGAAAGAATAAGAATACGAAATATAAGTTGTAAAATGACACAAAGCAACACTCGGGTTCGGCTTATTTGAAACATAAAAAAAGTTGACGAACCGGATCCATTAAAAACATTTGCACGTAATCTCAAGCCGATAAATTGAAAGGAGATTAGTTGAGTCATGAGGCCGTTACAAGTTGGAAAGCACGATATAAATAAGTTGGAAATCGATAATTAACGCGGCTCGTAATTCAACTAATTAATTGAATAATAAAGGAGGCTTAGGCTAGTAAGTACAAGTCACGCTTCCGGGTTTTATATATATATATATATATATATATATATATATATAGGGAAATACATAAGAAAAATGAAGAGAATCGGAATGTGCTTCGACTTGTAATGAAAGCTGTAAAACAATTAGACAAGCAATAAATGCAGTAAATCATGCAATAATGTGTCCCGGCGAGAACGGGCCCTCTCCTTATAACTCCCAATTGAAAAACATGCAAGCATATAGTCAAGTACTCCACCACCAACAACACTATACAGGATTTAAGGAGACGCTGTTAGCACCAGCATCAGGATTTAAGGAGACGCGATTAGCATCACCGTACAAGATTTAAGGAGACGCGATTAGCACCACCGTTCGCATCAACTTAGGCTAGCCAACCTCCTAGCCGGCCCAAGTCAACACGCTAGAAGTACACATCGGGATTTGCCCTAGACGCTCGTCCCCAGGCTCACCTCCTGTATACTTCGGGCCCACGTCATTAAATAATTTATGACTCGCTTTTGAAATGAATGATAGTTTAGGTGGCCAAAAGGGCCATTCGAAAACAGGAAATCGGGGTTTGGGAGGCCAAAGGGGCCATTCGAGACAAGGTTATAGTTGCGAGGTCGAGAGACCAAAGTTCGCATTTAAACAAAAGGGTTTTCCTTGTCTCTAGTTGAAAGCATTTCAAATCATTTTCGTTTTACTATTAAAAGGTTTGACTAAGCACATAAGGAATAGTAAAGGCAATACAACAAGTAATAAGAAAAGTGGGGTAATTATTTATTTTGCAAACCTATAATAGTCTATGTCCTTGCCCCAGTTAAAATAAGTTTAAACCCTTACCTGGCTCGACACGACAGTACGAAAGCAAACGGTAGTCAGGTTTCTCCCTCGTTGGTCCCACCTGTAATACACAGGGCCTAGAGGATGAAAACAAGACCGACAATACAAAAAGCAAGACACGAACAACAGACGACGCACGACAATTCAAATATAACTTCACTCATGCTACAGATACAATATGGAAAGCCAGGCAATTAAACATGTGAAGATATATAAAATACAGAATAACAACTAACAGAATAACAACTAAGGAAAGGTAAATGAAATTCTAGATAATGAAAGAATATAAATTAAATATTAAATGCATGCTTAAACGCAATTAGGGTACGTAGACATGCTTAAAATAATATAAAGACGTTCTCTCGCGAATACGGGATTAAACGGACAAGAAACGGAAAAGATGGGAAAAATCCCTAAACGAGAAGGTGTCAATTGACGGTCAAATAAGGTCGGATAAATTGTAAATTATGAAGAATATCAAATCCCGAGGCTCGAGGAAGCTATAGGTGAAATCGGATCGATATTCGGAGGTCGTATGTGAAAAGTCAACATTTAAATGAGTGGGGTTGACCAATTCCCGATGTGCGAGAAAGGAAAAGGCTGGAAAATGCACTAAGTATGTTGCACCGGCCAACGCACGGGCTTACGCACGGGCTTGGCAAGCCGGTGCAAGCACAAAAAGGGGTGCACGGCCTCCCGCACAGTCTTGAGCACGGTGCCAAGACCGTGCAGGTGCAAACGGGCATGCGCACGGGCTCAAGCCCGTGCAGGTTGAAAAGGGAAGCGCACGGGCTTCTGCACGGTCTTGATCAAGACCGTGCTTTCGCCCGTGTGGATCTACTGAGCAGCAGACTCAACAGATCGCGAAACCTCACACGCGAAAATCAATATATAAATTCATACATCTCCTAATTTACTCCATAAAATATCCTAATTTCCACATATAATCATATATATCATGTAAGCTACACATAGGCACAAGAATCACGTAAAATGGTCGAGTAAATCTTCCTAAACACGAAAATCCTAAAACTATAAAATTCTATATAAAACTCAATAAAATCGCAACGAGGAAGGAACGAAATGAAATGGGTAAAAAGGATTATCGGTAGAGAATGTAGTGAGGATCGTTCGGGTTTTCACGGCTCGTCGATCGGGCGAGAAACGGGCTCGGTAGGGCGTCGGGAAGATTTTCTCCTTTCTTCTCCTTCTTTCGCCTTCCTTTCTTCTTTTCTCCTTCTTGTTTAATGAGAGAATGAGAGAGATAGATAGATATTTAGGAAAATATCTCGGGGGGTAAAATGGTCATTTAGGCTTTTAAGGGCATTTATGTAATTTAAGTAATTGAGGGCATTTAGGAGTTAGGTTAAATCAATCTTTTCCACAAGATTAATTAATCCAATTGGATAGATCGAGAAATTAGGTAAGAAAGAATTCGCGTAATTATTAATAATATAATTAAAATATTCGGGTCGTTACAAGTTTGCTCTCGGTGTAGGTGGTGAAGAAGGAGGAGAGAATGTTGTAGAAATGTTCAAGAAAAGTGAGAAATAAAAGAGAGAAAGAGACATGTATGTGTGTTGGTGAGAAAGAGAAGAAATAATTAAGAAAGAAGAGAGAGAGAAAGGTGTTGTTGAAAAGTAAAAGAAAAGGGAGAGAGAGTGACGTGAGAAAAGAAAAAAAAGAGAGAAAAAAGTGTTGTTGAAAAGTAAAAGAGAAGGGAGAGAAAGAAATACCGGTTCAATCTCAAGCCAGTCCGAGAATACAGAAAATCGTTATTCCGGGCTAAAAGGTTGACTTATCGAAATTACTCAATATTACAGTCAAAATGACCCAAATTTAGCCCTCGATAACAATACGAGATTTAAAATCTCAAATAAACACACACACAATAATTCTCCAAAACACACCAATTATTCCCAAATCTTCATATATTTCACATAATTAACAATTAAATTCGGCTAACGCACCGAAACATACCTCAGAAAAATAGCGGGGCGTTACAATATCCCCCCATTCAAAGAATCTGGTCCCCAGATTCTAATTCGACTCGGAAAATAACTCAGGGTAGTACGTTCGCATCTTCTCTTCCGTCTCCCAAGTTACTTGCTCGGTGGTTCAGTTTCTCCACAACACACGAACCAAAGGAATTTGCCGATTACGAAGTTGCTTGAACTTACGATCTTGAATCTCAACGGGCTTCAGCTCGATTGTCAAGTCGAGTTCCACTTGGACTTCTTCATCTCGAAGAATGTGAGACTCGTCGGGATAATATTTCCGGAGTTGTGAAACATGGAAAACATTGTGAATCCCGGTCAAAGTTGAGGGTAAATTCAGGCGGTAAGCGGTTTTCCCAATCCGTTCAAGAACCTCATAGGGACCTAAATATCTCGGACTGAGTTTCCCACCTTTTCCCACTCTAGCGAATCCTTTCCTCAATGTCGCTTTGAGAAACACCTTGTCTCCTTCTTCGAATTCTAAATCTCGGCGTCTCTTATCGGCGTAGCTCTTTTGTCGATCCTGTGCAGCTTTCATCCTCTGCCGGATGATTGCTATCTTATCAAGAGTTTCTTGGATCGTCTTCGGAGGAAGAGCTCGTTCAACTCCGTCTTTAGTCCTTCGCCAATCTTCTAATTCCCAATAAAGAGGGGATCGGCACTTACGACCATATAAATCTTCATACGGAGGCATCCCGATCGTTGCTTGATAACTGTTGTTATAGGCGAATTCAATGAGCGGCAATTGCTTGTCCCAACTCGTGGAAAAGTCGAGAGCACAAGCTCGTAACATATCGCCTAAAATCTTGATGGTTCTCTCAGACTGACCATCGGTTTGTGGGTGAGCTGCAGTACTGAACTTCAGATTCGTACACAAATTCTTATGAATCTCTTACCACAGTCGAGAAGTGAACTTGGGATCTCGATCAGATACAATACTCACCGGAACTCCATGTAGCTTCACAATCTGCTCAATGTACAATGCTGCGAGCTTCATGACATTAGTCGTCTTTCTAATGGGGATGAAATGAGCAGATTTCGTCAAACGATCCACAATTACCCAAATCGTATCGAAACCACCTCGAACTCTCGGTAACCCGGACATGAAATCCATTGCAATGTCCTCCCACTTCCAATCTAGGATAGGAAGCGGTTGTAGAGTTCCACCTGGTTGTTGATGCTCAGCTTTAACCTGCTGGCAGGTCAAACACCGTCTTGAGGTCTCGATACATTTTATTACCTCCCGGATGGACGGCATATGCAGACTTGTGTGCCTCATCCATGATTTCAATCTTCAGACTTTTAGGTACACAAATACGGTTCTTAAAGCGGAAAAGACCCATGTCGTCAAAAGAAAACGAGGAGTTCGGATCATTCTGCATCCTGACAATTTGTCTCTGAATCCACTCGTCAGTACTTTGTTCGTTCCTAAGTCTCTGAACCAAATCTGGTCTAACTGAAAGATTTGCAATCTTTGGCTGCGAAACTAGATGATATCTCCCTGCCGTTGATGCTAAACCTGTGGAGGTTCCTTCCAAGCTAGCTGCCTTCGCTTGCCTACTCAAGGCGTCTGCTACCACGTTGGCCTTGCCCGGATGGTATTGAATACGAAAATCGTAGTCCTCGAGGAATTCCATCCACCGACGTTGTCTTCGGTTGAGCTCTTTCTGGGTATGCAAATATTTCAAGCTCTGGTGGTCGGTGAAAATGTCAAACATTACGCCGTATAAGTAGTGTCGCCACTTTCCCAAGGCAAAAATGATAGCGGCTAGCTCAAGATCGTGGATAGGGTAGTTCTTTTCGGGATCCTTTAACTTCCGAGAAGCATAAGCGATCACCTTTCCATTCTGCATAAGAACACATCCCAATCCTTCTTTCGAAGCATCGGTGTAAACCATAAATCCTTCAGAACCTTCGGGTAGTGTAAGAACTGGAGCGGTCATCAGCCGTTTCCTTAACTCCTGGAAACTCACCTCACACTTATCGTCCCACTTAAAGGGCACGTCTTTGCGGGTCAGATGGGTAAGCGGCGCGGCTATCTTGGAGAAATCTTGAACAAAATGCCTGTAGTAACCGGCCAACCCTAAGAAACTTCTCACCTCTGTCGGCGTCTTCGGCTGTTCCCACTTCATAACAGCTTCGATCTTAGAAGGATCTACTTCAATACCATCCCCTGAGATCACGTGACCAAGGAAGGTAACTCTATCGATCCAAAACTCGCATTTGCTGAACTTGGCATACAACTGATGCTCTCGGAGGGTTCTTAGCACGATGCGAAGATGCTCAGCGTGTTCTTCATTAGTCTTAGAGAAAACCAAGATATCATCAATAAAGATCACCACAAACTTGTCAAGATACGGCCGGAAGGTACGGTGCATCAAATCCATAAAAGCAGCTGGGGCATTCGTTAACCCAAAAGGCATCACCATGAACTCAAAGTGCCCATAACGAGTGTTAAAGCCTGTCTTCAGAATATCCGACTCTCGAATCCTCAACTGGTAGCACCTTTGTCGGAGATCAAGCTTAGAGTATACCTTCGACCCTTGCAAGATATCAAATAACTCTTCTATGTGGGGTAGAGGATACTTGTTCTTTACCGTCATTCGATTCAACTCGCGGTAGTCAATACACATCCTCAAAGTTCCGTCTTTTTTTTTCACGAAAAGAACCGGTGCACCCCATGGCGAAGTACTCGGTCGAATGAAGCCACACTCCAACAATCCTTCTAACTGAATCTTCAATTCTCTCAACTCTGTCGGAGCCATACGATACGGAGTCTTTGAATACGGTTCGGCGCCCGGAGCCAAATCAATCACAAACTTAATTTCCCGTTCCGGAGGCAAAGAATTCAAACTCTCGGGAAACACGTTGGGAAAATCTCCAACTACTGCCACATCCTCAAGTTTAACATGCTCTTTCGGATGGTTTAGTAGATAAGCAACAAAGGCCGGAGATCCCTTACGAATCATTCGGGCGGCTTTAACAAAAGAGACTCGAGGAGTCTTGTCAAACCTTTTGCCCAAAATCTCGCTATCGACTCCCAGAGCGATCTTTTTCCCGAAACAGTCAATATAAGCCTAATGACGATACAACCAATCCATTCCCAAAATTATCCCATAATGACTCATCGGTAACTCAACGAGATCTGCAGGGTAATCGCGTTCGCCTATCCTCAAAGGACAGTCCCTGAAGACTCGGTTACACAAATAAGAAATTCCCAACGGGGAATTGACCTCAAGAAAGTACGGTAAACACTCAGTAAATAGAGGCAGTTTAGCAGCAATTTCAGGCACAATAAAAGAATGTGTCGCACCCGAGTCATATAACACAGTAATGGGCATGTCATGCAAATGTAATGTACCTTGTACAACGGCATTCGGATCGGTCTCTCCCCCAGCCCCCTGCATCGCATAAGCCCAAGCTACCACCTTTCCTTTTCCTGTGTTCTGGGGCCCTCTCTGAAACGATGGAAATCTTCCTTTCGGGCAGTTCTCAATCTGATGGTCCTTACCCCCACAACGGACACAAAGACCTAATTTCATCCAACACTTATCTTCCGTATGGTTTGGCTTGTTACAAAAGGAGCACTTCACTTGCGGCTCGGTTGACTTAGGGCCCGTAACCCTCTGCTTCTTGCTGGATGACGAAGAGCCAGACGGAGGGAATGATTTCTTGAATTTCTGAGGAGCATGAGTGGTGACCTTCGAGGCGGCGTCCCTATTAATCTGCTGCAGTTGGGACTCAATTTCCAGGGCCTTTGTGACTGCAATCTCATAGGTGCGGATATTAGCTCCTAGAAGGCTCATCGGATATCCTCAGTCAACCCCTGCACAAATTGGTTCACTTTTCGTCGCTCATCTGTGAGCATCGAGGGGCAATAGACGATCAGGCGGGTAAACATAGCTTCGTACTGATCAACCGTACATTTGTCCTGTTTCAGAGCTCGAAATTCGGCCTCTCTTCGATCCTGGACTACCAACGGAATGTATTTATTGCGGAAGGCCAAAAGAAAATTAGCCCAAGTCGGCTCGGTGTGCTCTGCTTGCCACCTAGCTTCTGTTAGCCTCCACCAATCCCGTGCCGGACCCTTAAGAAGAAAAACAGCATACTCGATCCTCTTAGCATCCTCACATTCAATAACCCCGAAGATAGGTTCTAAATCTGCAATCCACTCCGTAGCCTTTAAGTCGTCGGGGGCTCCCTCAAAACGAGGAGGATTTAGGCTAAGAAACCGGTCAAAATCTTTAGCTTCTGTCTGTCTCCTCTGGGCGGCTGTTGGCTGAGCCGGAGCTAAACCCTGTCTAAAGAACTGCTGCATTGTCTCTATAAATACTGCCGGATTGAATGGATTATGCTGTGCCGGCGGTACCTGCTCAGGTTGGGGAGCCGGAGGATCATTATTGTCTTGGGGAGGAGGAGGAGTTGCCTGTCGCCTCGGTCTACCACGACCACGTTGCATTGTAACCTGTATCAAAGAACTAAACAAAATGCATGTTTCGTTAGCCACATAATCATGTTATCACTAGTCACATAGCATAAGCATAAAGAAGCGCACATTGTCCTAAAGCCGTTCAACTTAGACAGACTCGACACGATGCCAGAACCTAAATACCAAACCTAGGCTCTAATACCACTTTAAGCTGTGACGCCCCTACATCACAACCCCCGGACCGGAACGAGACCCCGAGTGACGGTTAAGGACCTTCTCTCAAAAACCCGCCCCGGACAACAGGATTCCATAACCTGGCAACAGTGTTTCCCCAACAACAACCACATGCGGAAGCAAAATGATAGCAAGAGGGACATAATTATGAACAAAGCCCATCAAAGGCTCAAAATAACATCATCATTCGAAATCCCTCACAGGGGCAATTTTAACATGCTTCATCAAATATACATCGTCATGAAAGTTAACATATAGATCAAATCATGACAACATCGATCTACAAAATAAATACAAAAGACCGACACAGATGACTCGGAAAGCCTACAACCACTGCTGCCAGAGTCGACAATGAGATGTCGAACTTCAAAACCTGAAGCATGAACCAAAAGAGGAGTGAGTTAAACGAACTCAGTGAGGAGGGGTATATATATGCAATATTTAAAACTTGTTTAATCTACGCTTTGGTTGATAGAAACGAATCTAATGGCGATACGTTCTCTTTACAATTCATCAAAGCTTTGTGAATCAAACTTAAAAATAAAACATTTTTTTTTTAAGACATTTAATTCCCGGCGAGAATGGGCCATCTCCTTATAACTCCAAAAATCATTTCAAAATCATAATAAATCTCACACACCGTTTGGCTTATCAAGGAGCAACCCGAGATTTCACCGTAACCGATTAATAGCACCGGTGTAAGTATTACCCAAGCTACACTGCCTCCGACTAGCAATGAATAATACCCTTTGATTATATATTAGATGATCGTCACTGGGTCTCCATCTATATATAATCTGGACTATACAATGGGCTTCACCCTTGACGCACATCTCCGGGTCTCCACCTATTATATAATCCGGGCCCAAATTTCCCCAAAAGCGTCCTCAAGGGGTTAAGTGTAATATTCAACTCGCTTTTGAAATATTTCAATTGACCACAAAGGGTCTTTCGAGACAAGGTATGTAACGTAACCGTCTTAGTTTCTCGTCACGTGGCCGAGTAGACTCGGAGCATACGAACGAGATTCATGACCAAAAGTTACTTTAAAATCAAAGGAGTTCTCTTGTCTCTATTTTTAAACCATTTGATCAAAATATACATATACCGTTTTGATATGAAACCCTTTTATTCAAATATTGACAAATCATATAATTGAAATACATAAGGGATAATATTTTTCAAATATTTGTCCATACTTCAGTTAAAAACATTTAAATCCTCACCTGTAGGCTTCAAAATAGCAAAATGAAAGCTCGACGAATCTACGCTCTAACCCCGTGAAGTCCCACCTGTAATACACAGGCCTCGAGGTAAGACACGACTCGACAAACCAACTAAATAAGACGAACGGCTTTATTAAGTAAAACATGCTTAATATCATCAATAAATCATGAAAACACATTAATTCAAGCATTTGGGTTCCAAAACCGTAATTACAAATAAACCCAAAACATTCAAAATATAACATTGGAGGAAGTAAGGTTTCTAAGCTAATTCATGCCTCCAAACTGTCCACAATCATTTATTCCGTCATATTTTACCATCTCAACAACTAATAACCAACAAAATTCAAGAAATGCCAATTCATTTCCAAGCTTAACCAATCAGCAAAACAACTTCAAATGGGTGTTTTTCATGCAAAGATATGGCTTCAAACATGCCTAAACCAAAATTACAAATAAACCCAAAAAGCTTCAAATAGTGTTAATGGAGGTTCATGGCTTAAAGGTTCAATCATGCTTCCAAAAGCTCAAATCCCACTCAGTCAATCATATATCATCAATTCATCAATTTATAAACCAACGAAAATCAAAGATGCACAATAATGATCAATTTACCTCAAATGGAAAAAGATGAAGAAAGGAGGAAGGAGAAGACTTTAATGGAGGAAGGAGATGAAGATAATTCTTCCTTGTGCTATATAGATGCTTGAGTTGAAAGGAGAGACCTTAAGGCTTGATGTTGGTGAAGTTGAGATTTTTTTTTTTTTTTTTTAGTTTGCTCTCGGTGTAGGTGGTGAAGAAGGAGGAGAGAATGTTGTAGAAATGTTCAAGAAAAGTGAGAAATAAAAGAGAGAAAGAGACATGTATGTGTGTTGGTGAGATAGAGAAGAAATAATTAAGAAAGAAGAGAGAGAGAAAGGTGTTGTTGAAAAGTAAAAGAAAAGGGAGAGAGAGTGACGTGAGAAAAGAAATAAAAGAGAGAAAAAAGTGTTGTTGAAAAGTAAAAGAGAAGGGAGAGAAAGAAATACCGGTTCAATCTCGAGCCAGTCCGAGAATACAGAAAATCGTTATTCCGGGCTAAAAGGTCGACTTATCGAAATTAATCAATATTACAGTCAAAATGACCCAAATTTAGCCCTCGATAACAATACGAGATTTAAAATCTCAAATAAACACACACACAATAATTCTCCAAAACACACCAATTATTCCCAAATCTTCATATATTTCACATAATTAACAATTAAATTCGGCTAACGCACCGAAACATACCTCAGAAAAATAGCGGGGCGTTACACTAAGTGTTAGTACAAGAAGCGGATGTACTTAATTCATTACATTTACTGATGATTTCAGTAGATATGGGTATGTGTACCTGATGAAGCATAAGTCCGAAGCCTATAAAAAGCTCATAGAGTACAAGAATGAGGTTGAGAACCAACTCAAGCGCAAAATAAAGGCAGTTCAATCTGATCGAGGAGGCGAATATTTGAGCAATGAGTTTCCTAGTCATTTGAGAGACAATGGAATTGTCTCACAGTGGACTCCGCCAGGCACGCCCCAGCACAATGGATTGTCTGAGCACAGGAATCGAACTTGGATATGGTTCGATCCATGATGAGTTTCATTGATCTTCCTCCATCTTTTAAGGGCTATGCCCTGGAAGCAGCAACTAGAATACTGAACATGGTCCCTTCCAAGTCAGTTCCAAAAGTGCCATATGAGATGTGGCATTCGAAACACCCCAATTATTCATACCTTAAAGTATGGGGATGCACAACTTATGTCAAAAAACTAGTGGGAGACAAACTAGATTCAAGATCTAGTTTGTGTAAATTTGTAGGGTATCCTAAGGAAATTTCGGGGTATTATTTCTATGATCCCTCAGAACAAAAGGTGTTTGTTTCGAGGAATGCCACTTTCTTAGAGAAAGACTTTCTTAGAGAAAGACTTTCTTAGAGAAAGACTTTCTTATAGATAAGAAAGGGACATTATTAGAACTTGAAGAGGTTCAAGATCAAACTACAAACGCTCATGCAATAGAACAACCACCCTCAGCTGAACCCGCCATGCAAAATACAGTTCCACAAAGATCCGAAAGGGTCACTAGACAGCCTGACCGCTACTACGGTTTTGCAATAGAAATAGGGATTGATAAGGATCAAACTTTCTATAATGAATCGTTCATCATGCAAACCGAGCAGTTGGATAATGATCCAAAGTCTTATGAAGATGCTATATCTGATATAGATTCTGCTAAATGGCTTAAACCTATAGATTTAGAAACGGACTCCATGTACTCTAACAAGGTATGGACCTTAGTAGATCTTCCTAAGGGCGAGAAGCCTGTAGGATATAAATGGATCTACAAGCATAAGCTTAGAGTAAATGGAGAAGTGACGACTTTTAAGGCAAGGTTAGTTGCTAAAGGGTATACTCAAAGACCAGGATTGGACTTTGATGAAACGTTCTTCCCTATAGCAATGTAAAATCCATTAGAATCCTACTTGCCATTTCGGCATACTATGATAACGAGATATGGCAAATGGATGTGAAATCGGCTTTCCTAAATGGAGATTTGGATCGAGAGATCTATATGGAACAGCCAAAGGGTTTCACGTCTAGTGGGAGTGAGCAGAAGGTCTGCAAACTTCAGAGATCCATTTATGGACTCAAACAGGCTTCTAGAAGTTGGAATGCACAATTTGATGAGACAGTCAAATCGTTTGGCTTTATAAAAACGTGTATGATTCGCTTTGAGTGTTACAAGTCGATATCAGTCCAACCCTAGTGAAAGTCACTGAACTGCCATGAAAACTATCCTTAAGTACTTGAGAAGGACTAAGGATATGTTCTTGGTATACTGTGGTTTTCATGAATTGAAAATAGAAGGATACTCCGATGCTAGCTTCCAATCGGATGTAGACGACGTCAAATCCACCTCAGGATATCTGTATCTTCTGAATGGTGGTGCAGAAAGTTGGAAGAGTTCCAAACAAGGAACTACTGCAGATTCTACTTGTGAAGCAGAATATATAGCTGCATCAGAGGTAGCAAAAGAAGGAGAGTGGATGAGAAACTTCATCCAAGAGTTGGGTGTAGTGCCTAGCAGTGCTCGGCCACTAGTTGTCTTCTGTGACAACGAAGGTGCAGTTGTGCAAGCAAAGAAACCAAGATCTCATGCGAAATCCAAGCACGTCCTTAGGAAATTTCATCTCATCCGAGAGATTGTAGAAAGAGGTGACATCTCCATGGAAAGAGTCACCTCGACAGAAAACATAGCAGACCCACTAACCAAGCCTTTGAGTCAAGCAGTCTTTGAAGGGCATCTTATGAAAATGGGCCTTAAGACTATCGGCATTGACTTTAGGGCAAGTGGGAGATTGTTAGAGTAGTGCCCTTGAAAGCCGAACTGTTTAGGCTAATTCTTTGTAATACTCTAAAGTAGAACTTTCTTGTGACTTGTAATGAAAAGACGTTGATGCGTACCGGTTTTCCGAGCACCACAATATTTGTATTTCTAGGAAATGAGCCGTGAAATACGCCGTGTACCTAGAAAACTCCGGGGGGAAAACCTGCAAAATAAATGTTAGTCCTCCACTGAGTTGAAAGAGTTAGTCCGTTCACGAGAGAAATTATCGGGTTTGAAATACGTAATGTAAAGTAATTATGAGAAATAAATCATGCAGAGAAAATGTAAGTAGAGAACAATAGAATAATTGCAATAGAGTAGTGAATGAAGTGTGTAACCCTTAAGTGATTTTGAGACCCTTTATTTATAACAAGAAGATCTCGCCTGGAACCCACTAAGCCCTGGATTCCCGCGATAGTAGGGAAGTTGGAGAGAAAATAGGGAATAAGGTTGTTGGAGAGATTATAGGGCTTATTCAAATTCAAGCTTCTTATCCCTTTCAACAACTTAAGACCAAGTCAAAGCCTTATCTTCGAAGTAGACTTCCACATTGGGCCTCTCGCAGATGGGCCTTCCAGGATGAGCATACCGCAACTGGGCTTCCGGCCCATTTACTCTATCCGGTGGATTCCAACGCCCATATTCGATTGGGCCTATGAAATAGGGCCCAATGTCATTATATGGCAGGATCATCACTCCCCCTACTCTCGTAGTTGGTCAAGACCAACTCTGAGAGTAATTAAGATTGAGCTCTCAATGTCATGGGACGAATCCTGTCCTTAATGGTATCATAGAGTCAAGTAGAGTGGATGTGGAATGCTCCTCGTTGTTCCTCGATCAAACTTCCGGATGCCAGGTTAGGAATGTTCCAATGCCTCTTCTGGAATGGTCCAATGCATCTTGTGGTATGGTCCTTCCTCCCCATGTTGATGAAGGTATGTTCGTCTCCTCTTTACTCCCTTCTTCTGCCTTCCTCCCCCTCGCTATGCATTTTAATCCATGGCTTCTGTTTTATCTCCTCATGTAACTTCTCTCTTGCGGTGGCAGCTGAGAGAAAGCGTCCAGTGAGGAGGTTTCCCCTGAGAGTGATGCTACTGCTTTGAATTCCGTCGCCGTGGATTCTGGTGCAGATGATTCCGCAACAAAGAATGATGTTGTTGATGCCGCAGGTGGTCCAGTTGTAGTGTCCTCTCGAGGACGACCTTCTATCGAACACTGTTTAGGATATCATTGCTTTTCTCGACTCCTGTTCAATTTTATCGTTCGGCTTTGGAAACATTAATTTCTTGTTATTGTTGGATTTCAGCATGGATTTTTGGCTAGGGTTACCCCGCCTTTGATATTGTTGATATCTTCCTCTTCTACCTGCAAAACTTGATACAACAATAGGAGGGAACATAAAAGAGTATGCATTTCTCATAGAGTGAGAATCATTAATAAGCATGTGTGTTCATATACTAAAGAGGAATTCAATGCAGGAAAGGGAATCATCATCCTTCCGCAAGAAGGGAAAGGGGATCATCATACTTTCATAAAGAGGGAAAGGGTATCAACATCCTTTCATGAAGAGGGAAAAGGATATCAACATCATTTCTTCAAGAAGGAAAGGGAATCAACGTCATTTCATAAAGGAAAGGGTATCAACATCCTTTCATGAATAGGGAAAGGGTATCATCGTCCTTTCATAAGGTGGGGGGCCACACCACCTTTCCCAGGTGGTATCATCATCACCGGGTGTTATATGGTGGAATCATCGTCACCATGTATTATAAGGTGGAATCATCATCACCTCATGCATTCTAGGGTGGAATCATCATCACCACGTGTTATAAGGTGGAATCACCATCACCTTATGTATGTGCATATGAGTTTTTTTTTTTTTTTCATGATCTCTATGAAAGATTGTCATTACATAAGTATTAAAAGTTAAGATTAGGAACGGGGTACCGTAAGGATGCCATTCTATGTGTAGAACTTCTTCATGTTTTGGATGTTCCATGGTCGGGCAAGCTGCTTCCCATAGGCGTTCACCAGCTCGTAAGCTCCTCTCCTAATTATCTTGGTGACTTTATAAGAACCTTCCCACTTGGGCTCGAGCTTCCCTATCTGCCTTAAGGCTCCACCCTTCTGAGTACCAAGTCTCCTATTTTGACCTTCCTGTTGTAGGATGTGGCTATCCTGCTTTTGTACCGCGCTATCCGCATCAGAGTCCTATCTCGGCCTTCCTCTATGGTATCCAGACTTTCTCGCAGAAGGGACTCGTTCTGCTCCTCGTCATAGGATTCCATGTCTACTCTTGTAACGCCCCAAAAATCTGAATTTTATTCCGGTATGCCCGAATCGTTTATTTATGCGTTTTATTATTTTATTTGATAATTATTATGTGATTTTATAACAATTTCGTATATGAATGAATTTTGATATCTAAATCACGAATTGATAATGTGCGTTTAATTATAAGAATTTTGACTCTAATTATGTATTATTTGGACAACATGAGTTTTCGAACTTATTTTGTAAAAATTACAAAAATGCCCTTTCGATTCTCAACCCTAGTCAAATTTTGACTAAGTCTCATGATCTCTCCCTCATTCTCATTCATGCAACATACAACAAAGAAGAAAGAAAAGAAAGGAGAAAAAGAGAAAGAAGAAGAGGAAGGTTCGATTGATCGTCCCGACTCCGTTTCTCGACCGATTTCCGAGCCGTGAAATCCTACGAACTCCTCGCGATCTCATCTATAAGTAAGCTTCTCACGTCTTTCTCGATTAATGCCTCCATTGCTTCATTTTTCTGATTTTGATGAATAGTTGCACATTTAGGTTAAATGATGATTTCGAATGATTTTATGGATGGAATTACGTGATTCTTGGTTCCATAGGTAGATTAGATGTTGTAGATCAATATATGTGAGTTTTAACTTGAGTTTTGCATGATTGATGGATTTAATATCAAATTTTGGGTTGTTCTTGCGAAGCCCTCGCGATTCTGCATTTTTGCTGCTGTTCTTTAGATCCACACGGCCTTACGCACGGTCTTGAGACCGTGCGCCAAGACCGTGTGTGCCCCTTTTGAGCCTTGCATGGCCTTGTTCACCCCGTGCGCAAGCCGGTGCGCAGGCCAGTGCAAGTGTCTGCACCGGCTTAAGCACAAGTTCAAGCCCGTGTGTCCGCTCGTTCCCAAGACCGTGTGTCCCTCTTAGCCAAAATTTCTCCATTTTCAGAATGTTGCTCTCGGCAATGTGAGTCAACGGGCACTTTTAAAAGTTGACTTTCTTCGTTTGACCTCCGATTTGAGATTCGATTTCACCTATAGGTCCTATAAATCATGAAATACATATTTTAGGAAGTTTGAATTTTTCCGACTTCGTTCGGGCCCCGTTCCTCGTGTTTTTCATTTAGGCATTTTGGGCTATTTTTCAAATGTTGTCCATTTCTTCAAAAACTTGAAAGCATGCTTCCTTATTGCCTTTTATGCATGATTATGAACGTTTACCACATTCTAATTTGATTTGCTTATTGAATTTACGTACTTTGATAGAATGTGAACCTAAGTGTTATGAATGACTGTTTAACGTGTTTCTATGTGTTTTAATGCTTTCGTATAAGCCGTGCGTCGTCGTTAGTCTTATTTGGTTGTGTCTTTGTATTTTTGCAGACGATACTCCAGTGGAGTAATGCATCCGGTCTTGCTTTTACTTCTTTTGTTTAGCCAAAAGGTGAGGCTTTCCGTTTCTGACTCCAGTACTATATGTATATATATATATATTAAGCCTCTCCCGATATAAGCCTTGTTTTACGTTTTGTTTTCACACCGTCTTTATATACCTAGTAAATATTTATGACTATTATGTTTATTCGATTTATCGAAAATGTTTTGATATGGAAACGTACTACGTATATTCTTTCAAACGTTTGCGAAAGAGACATGTAAAACCTCTTTAATTTCTAAGGTGAACTTTGGCCTTCGGCCTCGCATATGACATGTCTCGAACGGTCTTTTGACCAACCCGAAATGATTTGAAAAGCGAGTTATGAACTGTATGTATGTATGTTTGGGCCCGGAGTAAGGACGATAGGACGAAGTTGGTAGACATTGGGTCTACGGCGGAAATCCTATGGTTCCCTCCATTTGGGAGCTCGGGGTGAGGCCGGAGTGGCAGCCCTTTGAGTACCTGAGATTATACCGTATGTTATGCGTAGTTCGGATTTAGCGGTCCGTCTACATTGGAGGAATAAGGGTGGTTTCCCGTTTTATGTTTGGAAATTGGAGTTAAGGGCTCGACTCGCCGGGTCATATGATATGTTTATGTTTTATGCTAAATCACCACCCGTTTACGAGAACCTTTCTTTTATGTTGATTTCTTTTAAGTTTAAAATTGGTGATTTACTTCCGTTTTATAATATACACTATTCTTCCCTCCTCACTTAGTCGTTTCACTAACCCTCTCTGTTTTACCCTCGGTATTGGTTTCAGGATACTAGGCGGGATTTGTTCTTCGTCTTCGTCGTCGCGTCTTTAGAGTTGCATTCTTTTGCTCGTGTATAACTCTATTTCCGTTTGGCTATTATTTATGTTTTATGTTATTAGGATTTATGTATTTAGTATTCGGGATTTATATGTTGAACCCGTTATTGTATATTGTCGGGATATTGTATCGAACCCGTTTATTATTTATGTAATTGAATTTCGTTGGCCTTGGTGGGCTTTACTACTTGTGCAATTGTTATGTTTTATTGTTTTGTTATTTTTCTCTTCCGCACCTCTGTCATTTATTTTGTTTTTGAAACCCCCGCCTAGTGATTGAGTAAATGTGTGCCGTTCGCCGGGTTTTGGTTCGGGTCAGATTTCATTTCGGATCCGGGTCAGGGCTCCGTGCGGGGCATGCGTTACCCATTTGGGGCGCCCGCTACAGTTGGTATCAGAGCTCTTGGGTCCAATGGCCTAGGCTCTGAAGCGTCCTGTTTTGTCATGTCAGTCTAGATCGTACGGCTTAGGATTACATGATTGTGACAATGTGATTATGTGAATAAACTTCTCTACATGTTACAACTTTTCATTATCACTTATCATCATGCATGTCTGGTATTGAATTTGCAGAATGCCTCCTCGCCGTGAACCGCCAGGTCCGCCTACAGGTGTTCCGACCCCAGCTCAGTTTATGGAGGCTTTAGGGCAATTCATGGTTCATACTAACCGAGCAACACCGCTTCCTGCCCCCGAGAATGATATGGGAAGGTTCCTTAAGCTCAACCCTCCGCAGTTCGAGGGTGCACCGGATGATGTTATCGCCGAGGCTTGGATATCGGTGATGGAGAAGAGATTCCAAGTTATGGAGTGTCCGGACCCTAAGAGGGTCGAGTTGGCAGTTTATCAAATGATAGGAGCTGCACAGGACTAGGGGCCCGTATAGAGCAGCGATGGCAGTGAGAGCATGTGGTCCCGACTTTGCATCAGTTCTTGGTCGAGTTTCGGGCCAAGTATATTCCGTTGGTGGTCCGACAGCGACGTGAGCGAGAGTTCCTGGCTCTCAAGTAGGGTACTTCATCCGTTGACCAGTATGAGGCTCATTTCTCCAGGCTTATTATTCATTGCTCGTATATGGTTGACGATGAGCAGAGGAAGACTCGACAGTTTATCGAGGGGTTGTCAAATGAGATCCGTATGCATATGCTCGGGAACAGACTTCAATACTACACCGACGCAGTTGAGACGGCCCTATCTATAGAGTCCGATCTCCGACAGATGAGACCGACTTCTACACCTGCCCCCGCAGTCACCAAGAGTATCGCTTCTGGTTCGAAGAGGCCATTTGTTCCTTCTGGGTCCTCTCCTGGGAAGAAGCCGTTCCAGGCCCCCGTTCAGCCTGCTCCTCCCCGACCTCAGGGACATCCACGACCCGTATGTAGATTCTGTTAGGGCCCGCACTTAGAGGCCAAATGTTGGAGAAAGAATGGTCTATGCTATGGATGCGGTAGTGCCGATCACCGAGTAGATGTATGCCCGAAGAAGAGACCGGTACAGCAGGGAGCAGCTCAGCCTCAGGCCTATGCCCGTGTTTATGCCTTGGAAGGCGATGCTGAGGATGCTGTTGCAGATCCGACCGATGTGGTGGAAGGTACTATATATATAAATGGCGTCCCCATACATGCATTGTACGACTCGGGTGCTTCCCACTCATTTATTGCGCCTGCTGTTTCCTTATCTGTGCATGCGCCTGTTTCGTTGCTTGATTATGTGCTAGTGGTTAGTTCGCCGTTGGGTTCGAAGGTAGTTGCGAACCGTGCTTTTAAGCGTTGTCCGATTATCGTCGAGGGTATCGAATATGTAGCGGGCGCCCCAAATGGGAAACGCACGCCCCGCACCGAGTCTCGACTCGGAACCGAAATGGGATCCGACCCGAACCGAAACCCGGCGAACGGCAAGCATTTACTCAATAACTAGGCGGGAATTTCAAAACAACTAAAGGACAGAAGTGCGGAAGCGAAATAAATGAAACATAATTAATTACACAAGTATTAAAGCCCACCAAGGCTAACGAAATTCCATTAATTAAATAACAAACGGGTTCGATACAATATCCCGATAATTATATAATAACGGGTTCAATAGTTATACATAATCCCGAATACAAACTAATTAAATCCTAATATCGTAAAACATAAAAATAAAAGCCATGTGGGAAAGAGTTATACATGAGCAAAAATAATGCAACTCTAAGACGCGACGACGACGACGCAGATCCCGCCTAGTATCCTGAAACCAGTACAGGGGTAAAACAGAGGGGGTTAGTCAAACGACTAAGTGAGGAGGGAATAATAATGTATATCATAAAACGGAAATAAATCACCAAATTTTAAACTTAAAGAAATCAACATAAAAGAAAGGTTTTTTGTAATCGGGTGGTGATTTAACATAAAACATAACATATCATATGACTCGGCCAGTCGAGCCCTTAACTCCAATATCCAAACATAAAAACCGGAAACCACCCTTATTCCTCCAATGTAGACGGACCGCTAAATCCGAACTACGCGTAACATACTAGAATAACTCAGGTACTCAAAGGGCTGCCACTCCGGCCTCACCCCGAGCTCCCAAATGGAGGAAACCATAGGATTTACGCCGTAGACTCGACGTCTACCGACTTCGTCCTATCGCTCTTACTCCGGGCCCAAACGATCATGCATACAGTTCATAACTCGCTTTTCAAACATTTTGGGTTGGCCAAAAGACCGTTCGAGACATGTCATATGCGAGACCGAAGGCCAAAGTTCGCCTTAGAAAACAAAAGATTTTACATGTCTCTTTCGTAAACATTTCGAAGACTATACATAGTACTTTTTTCATATTAAATCATTTTCAATAAATCGAATAAACATAATAATCATAAATATTTATTAGATATATATATAAACGGTGTGAATACAAAACATAAACGTGGCTTATATCGGGAGAGGCTTATTTATATATATATACGTAGTAATACTGGAATCAGAAAAGGAAAGCCTCACCTGGCTATGCAAAAGATGAGCAAAAAGAGCAAGAACGGGCGCTACTCCACGGGAGTATCGTCTGCAAAACCCAATACACAACCAAATAAGACTAAGGACGATGCACGGCTTATACGAAAGTATTAGAACACATAGAAGCACGTTAAACAAATAAATTAATCACTTAAGTTCAAATTTTCACACGAAAATAGGGTAATTCATGCATTTAAAAATGTAAATCAAGTCCAAACGCAACGAAACTTTACGGACATGCTTAAATTATCATAAAAGAGTATGCATTCGAATTTCGGGAAAATCGGACTTCACATGCAAAAGTTAGAAAATTTAACGAAAACTTAAAGCGCACTATTCATATACCCGAACATGTTGTAAATTCATAAATCATGGAATTCCTATCTATATCATATATATCGAATACACGAGCAAAGAAATAATTCGGAAGAGACGAGCCGAAGCGAGACCCGTAGGCGAAATTCGCCCCTGACTTACAGAAGGTCAGGGGCTGTTCACCGGATCCACACGGCCTTGTGCACGGCCGTGTGCCGAGGCCGTGCACAATCAAGAAACGCGCACGGCCTCATGCACACGGCCTCAAGGCCGTGTGCACAGCCCGTGTGCGATTCACCCACGCGCACGGCCTCATGCACACGGCCTCAAGGCCATGTGCACCAGGCCGTGTGCACCGATTCGAGCATAAACATTCGTAGAACCAAAACCTACGCGAAAATCAAACCCTAATCCAACAATTAATCACTAAAACATGAAAATCAAACCCTAAATCTCACATATAATGATCTACAATACATAAGCTACACGTAGAAACAATAAACACGAAAATCCATCCACAATTTCTATCAAAATCAAATAAAACCTAAATTATTCAACTATATTCAAAAATCCAAAAATTGAAGCAATGAAGGCATTAAATGAAAAATTTCGTGAGAGCTTACTCGTAGATGAGATCGCGAGGAGTTCGTAGACGTAAACGGCTCGAAAATCCGTCGGGAAATGGAGTCGGAACGATCGTTGGAATCTCTTTCTTCTTCCTTCTCTTTTTCTCTCTTTTTCTTTCTTTTTTTTTTTTTTCTGTTTGTGCGTGAATGGAATAGAGAGGGAGAGAGATTGACTTAGTCAAATTTTGACTAAGGTTTAGAAATCGAAGGGGCAAAGTCGTAATTTTGCAAAATAAGTTCAAAAACTCACGTTGTCCAAATAACATGTAATTACAGTCAAAATTCATATTATTAAACGCACATTGACAATTTGTAATTTAAATATAGAAATTCATTCATATACGAAATAATTCTAAAATTACATAATAAATATTAAATAAAATAATAAATTGCGCAAATATTCGATTCGGACGTACCATATAATAATTCGGATTTTCGGGGCGTTACAGAATACCTGGCAGATTTGATCGAGTTGCCGATGAAGAAGTTTGGGGTTATTCTCGGAATGGATTGGTTGTACGAGCATCGGGCGAAGGTTGATTGTTTCGAGAAGAAAGTTATTCTGGGTTCTAATGAAGTTAAGGGTTTCCGATCAGAAGAAGGTCCGTATATCTCAATGATGGAAGCCAAGAAGCTCGTTCAGAAAGAAGAAGCCACGTGCTTTATAGCTTACTTCTCAACCGCCCGAAGGACCAAACGAAGATCGAAGAAACGCCCGTGGTCAATGAATTCACTGACGTGTTCCCCGAGAATCTGGAATTCTTGCCACCGGATCGGGATATAGAGTTCGTGATTGACTTAGTTCTGGGAGCCAAGTCCTATTCGAAGTCGCCGTACCGAATAGCTCCTGCCAAGTTGAAAGAATTGAAGAACCAACTCGATGAACTCATTTCCATTGGATATATCCGACCGAGTGCCTTGGCTTGGGGTGCTCCAGTCTTGTTCGTGAAGAAGAAGGATGGTACACTTCGCATGTGTATCGATTACCGAGAATTGAACAGGATGACAGTGAAGAACAAGTATCCTCTACCGCATATCGAGGAATTGTTCGACTTGCTACAAGGATCGAGGGTTTATTCCAAGCTCGACCTCAGACAAGGATATTACCAGCTCTGTATCCGATCAGAGGATATCCCGAAGACAGCTTTCAACACCCACCCGATATGGACATTTCGAGTTTGTGGTTATGCCATTTGGACTCACGAACGCCCCAGCGGCTTTTATGGACATGATGCACAGGATTTTCCGTCCATACCTCGACAAGTTCGTCGTTATTTTCATTGAGGACATCTTAGTGTTCTTGAAGCCCGAAGAAGAACACGCTGAACACCTCCGGATAGTGCTCCAAGCTTTGAGAGAGCACCAATTGTTCGCTAAGTTCAGCAAATGCGAATTCTGGATTGACCGAGTGACCTTTCTAGGTCATGTCATATCCGGAATGGGAATCGAGGTAGATCCTTCGAAGATTGAGATAGTGCTGGACTGGGAGAGACCTAAGACTCCTACAGAGATCCGTAGTTTCTTGGGTTTAGCAGGATACTACAGACGTTTCGTCAAGGATTTCTCTAAACTTGCAGGCCCGTTAACAACGTTGACAAAGAAAGAAGCTAAGTTTGAGTGGTCAGCCAAATGTGAAACCAGCTTTCAAGAGCTCAAGAAGAGATTGACCACAGCCCCAGTATTGACCCTGCCCGAGGGTTCTGAAGGATTTGTCGTGTATGCAGATGCGTCACACGAAGGATTAGGTTGTATGTTAATGCAGAATGGGAAAGTTATAGCTTATGCATCAAGGAAGCTAAAGCCAGCTGAAGAGAACTAATCCCACGCACGACCTTGAGCTAGCCGCCGTTGTATTTGCGTTATTGAAATGGCGTCATTACCTCTACGGCATCACGTTCGACATCTTCACAGATCATAAGAGCCTTCAGTACTTGTTTACTCAGAAGGAATTGAACATACGACAGCGCCGTTGGATGGAGTTATTTGAGGATTACGATTGCAAGATTCAGTACCATCCCGGAAAGGCGAATGTTGTAGCCGATGCACTGAGCCGGAAGGCGAGCTGTAACGGCACGTCCCCTAATACGGTGCGACGTGACGTCCCGCACCAAGTCACAGTTCATAACAAGAACTAAAGGTCCGGTTATGAACTACAACCTGGCGAACGGAAAATAAATACCAGGCGGATTTGCTTTAGAAATAATAGGACAATGAACAATAATACAGCGGAAGCAAATTAACATAACCTATCCCACTCAGGGAGCTAGAACAACCATAATCCAAAACACAATTATAAAGGCCACCAAGGCCACTGAAAACAACCATATCAACTTTCAAACTAATTTACATCATTTACATCTACAATCTCTAGGGTTTTAATTATTTATCCAGATACATAGGCGTAAATGAAATCACCTAATCAAAAGTAAATGACTCCAAGGACACGACCTGAATCCGCCTAGCAACAAAACTTGAAAAGACAACCACAGAGTAATAGGGTTAATCAAAGCGACTAAGTGAGGGGGCTGTAATACGTATATATTATCGAAACAACAGAAAGATTCACCAGTTTCTAAATGAGAAGAAAGCAAAGGAAAAATAAAGATTTTCACAATTATTGGTGAATCGAATAATTTCGCAATAAAGTAAAAGCTCGGCGAGTCGAGCATCAACCACCTATTTCATAATATCAGAAATATCAAATAAACCTCCCTTATTCCTCCTTGTGTAGTCAGGTAGCTAGCCCGCTACTATATAATCATATATGCAAGGACAAATATCCAATACATCTTCGGCTGGGGATATAGACTAGATCCCGTCCGGCGCAGGTACTCAAAAGGGTTGCCACTCCGGTCATACCCCCGAGCTCCCATCAGTTTGGAGACCAGAGCATTGAGATTCACCGTAGACCGAACGTCTATCCGGCTTCACCCTGTACCCTGATGTCCGGGCCCAATAATATAATGTGGATCAATGGCCAGGCCGAAAGGCCAAGATAATTCCTCGCATGCCAAATGCTTATATGGTCAAAGGGACCGATTGATAAATCAACTTTTAACCCTTTCGAGCTAAAGGAGCTTTTGAGGGGTTATACGTAATAATTTGATATCAAAGCATTTTTCTTTAAACTCATTAAGATAGTATGGTTTCAAATAGCTACTATGTATAATATAAATATGGGGAAAGAAAACATAAAAACATAAAACACAGGCTTCGGGTATATATCGAATATTTACATACATATAAGAGAGCCGAATTCTGAAAAGAAACCCCACCTGGATAATCCTGCAAAAAGGGAAAAAGAAAGAAGACCAACTACTGCCCAGAAGAACTACCACCTGAAACCAAATACGACATGACCATGTAAGACGACAATACGACGCACGGCTTATTCATAATGCAATAAACACTTAATTAAATCAAAGAAGGGCAATTAGGGCAATTATTCAATGAAACGAATGAAATACCAAACTTCAAGCTTATAATCATGCTTAAACACAATTAGGTTTCATAGACATGCTTAAAATACTATAAAGAAGCATATATTCAAGTTTCAAAGCAATCGGAAAAGAATTGCGAAAAGCGTATAATTCCCTAAACGGAAATCGGTTCGTTTTACGATCAAACGGTATTGGAAAAATTCAAACTCTATGGATTACTAAGTTTTAAAGCACTACGAACTTAATGGTGAAGTCGGATTTTGAAAATAATATCAAACGAAGAAATTATGTTTTAGAAATTTGGACTTCCAGAGACTTTTGAACTGAAATTGGGACACACGGCCTCTTGCACGGCCTTGTGCAAGGCCGTGTGTATTTTTGGGAACACGCACGGGCTACACACATGGCCTGATGCAAGGCCGTGTCAGTTGGAAATAGCGCACGGTCTTGCTACACGGCCTGTTGCAAGGCCGTGTGCACCATGTTTTCGCGAATTTTCAGTAGAACGCGAAGAACTTCGCACAGAAGTATCAGAATTTCATCAAATTTTCACCAAAACCCCATTTTCAATCAGATATTCATACTACAAACATCAACAAACATCAAAGATCACAATGGCAACACATAGGATCAAGAATCATCGAAAACTACGGAGTATAAAGATCAAACTACCAAAAAATCCAATTTCGAAACAATTTATACCTGTAGAGAATGTTACAAGGGTCACGTAGGTTCTTACGGTTTGAAGTTTGGTGAAGAAACGAACTCGAAAGATCAAATTGAAAGTTTGGAGAAATTCTTTCTTTTTCTCTTTCTTTTTCCTTCGGCTGATGAGGTTTATGGTTTAAGTGTAATTAAGAAAAAGGAAAGGAAAAGAGAATAAAAAGAAAACCTGAGGTTTAAGTGAAAAATCGAAAGGGCATTTTTGTAATTTCGTGAAACTTCATAAAAATGTCATATTAATGAAATATATCAATATTATAGTCAAAACTCATCATTTTAAACGCACATTGACATAGAATAATTTAAATTCACAAATTATTGCATTTACGAAAATTCAACGTCAAGAGATGCTCGACTTGTCAGCAAGTTAAAGTTGAACATCAAAGACCGGGAGGTTTGCTTGAGCCACTACCGATTCCTACATGGAATTGGGAGGGTATTGCCATGGACTTCATGTCTGGTTTGCCTAAAGTTAGAGGTGGCTATGATAGCATTTGGGTGATTATCGACCGACTGTCCAAGAGTGCTCATTTTCTACCGATCAACATGTCGTACAAAGTGGATAGGTTGGCAGAGATTTATCACCGAGAGATTGTCAAGCTTCATGGGATTCCGACTACGATAGTATCTGACAGAGATGCTCGATTTACTTCTCGTTTGTGGCAGCAACTTCAAGAGCGAATGGGAACGAAGCTGACTTTCAGTACAGCCGCACATCCGCAGACAGATGGTCAGTCAGACAGAATGATCAGGTACCTCTGTGATATGCTTCGAGCTTGTGCCTTGGATTATCGCAACAATTGGCACGACCAGTTGCCATTGATCGAGTTTGTCTACAACAACAGTTATCAGTCTACGATCAAAATGGCACCTTACGAAGCGTTATATGGCAGAAAGTGTAGATCCCTGTTGTTTTGGGATCTTGAGGATTGGCGTTGGACGAAAGATGACAACGTATGAGGAACTCCTCCAAAGTTTCTCCAAAATGCCATCGACCGTACTCAGATCATCCGGCAGAGAATGAAGGAAGCTCAGGATCGACAAAAAAGCTATGCCGACACCCGTCGCCGACCGTTGGAATTTGAGGTTGATGACAAAGTATTCCTCAAAGCTTCTCCTCGTAAGGGATTCACCCGAATTGGAAAAGGAGGAAAATTGAGTCCGAGATTTTTGGGTCCCTATGAAATTCTGGAGAGGATTGGGAACGCAGCTTACAGGTTAGACTTGCCGCCAAGTTTAACAGGGATTCACAACGTCTTTCATGTTTCCCAACTCCGAAAGTACTTCCCGAATGAGTCCGAGATCCTTCCTGTTGAGGAAATTGAACTAGAACCGGATTTGACCTTTGTTTCGAAGCCGGTAAAGATATTGGATAAGAAGACTCAAGCTCTGCGCAACCGGGAGATTTCTCTTGTCAAAGTCCTTTGGAGAAATCAGACAATCGAAGAAGCTACATGGGAGACCGAGGACAAGATGCGCAAGTTCCACCTGGAATTATTTCAGTCGGACGAGTAGAATCTGGGGACCAGATTCTCATAAAGAGGGATGATTGTAACGCCCCAAAAATCTGAATTTTATTCCGGTATGCCCGAAAGCGTTTTATTATTTTATTTTATAATTATTATGTGATTTTATAACAATTTCGTATATGAATGACTTTTGATATCTAAATCACGAATTGATAATGTGCGTTTAATTATATGAATTTTGACTGTAATTATGTATTATTTGGACAACATGAGTTTTCGAACTTATTTTATAAAAATTACGAAAATGCCCTTTCAATTCTCAACCCCAGTCAAATTTTGACTAAGTCTCATGATCTCTCCCTCATTCTCATTCACGCAACATACAACAAAGAAGAAAGAAAAGAAAGGAGAAAAAGAGAAAGAAGAAGAGGAAGGTTCGATTGATCGTCCCGACTCCGTTTCTCGACCGATTTCCAAGCTGTGAAATCCTATGAACTCCTCGCGATCTCATCTACGAGTAAGCTTCTCATGTCTTTCTCGATTAATGCCTCTATTGCTTTGTTTTTCTGATTTTGATGAATAGTTGCACATTTAGGTTAAATGATGATTTCGAATGATTTTATGGATGGAATTACGTGATTCTTGGTTCTATAGGTAGATTAGATGTTGTAGATCAATATATGTGAGTTTTAACTTGAGTTTTGCATGATTGATGGGTTTAATATCGAATTTTGGATTGTACCCGCGAAGCCCTCGCGATTCTGCATTTTTGCTGCTGTTCTTTAGATCCACACGGCCTTACGCACGGCCTTGGGTACCCCGTGCCCCTTTTGAGCCTGGCACGGCCTTGGGTACCCCGTGCGCAAGCCGTTGCGCAGGCCAGTGCAAGTGTTTGCACCGGCTTGAGCACGAGTTCAAGCCCGTGCGTCCGCCCGTCCCCAAGACCGTGTTTCCCCCTTAGCCAAAATTTCTCCATTTTCAGAATGTTGCTCTCGGCAATGTGAGTCAACGGGCACTTTTAAAAGTTGACTTTCTTCGTTTAATCTCCGATTTGAGATCCGATTTCACCTACAGGTCCTATAAATCATGAAATACATATTTTAGGAAGTTTGAATTTTTCCGACTTCATTCGGGCCCCGTTCCTCGTGTTTTTCGTTTAGGCATTTTGGGCTATTTTTCAAATGTTGTCCATTTCTTCCGAAACTTGAAAGCATGCTTCCTTATTGCCTTTTATGCATGATTATGAACTTTTATCACATTCTAATTTGATTTGCTTATTGAATTTACGTACTTTGATAGAATGTGAACCTAAGTGTTATGAATGACTGTTTAACGTGCTTCTATGTGTTTTAATGCTTTCGTATAAGCCGTGCGTCGTCGTTAGTCTTATTTGGTTGTGTCTTTGTATTTTTGCAGACGATACTCCCGTGGAGTAACGCATCCGGTCTTGCTTTTACTTCTTTTATTTAGCCAACAGGTGAGGCTTTCCGTTTCTGACTCCAGTACTATATGTATATATATATATATATATATTAAGCCTCTCCCGATATAAGCCTTGTTTTACGTTTTGTTTTCACACCGTCTTTATATACCTAGTAAATATTTATGACTATTATGTTTACTCGATTTATCGAAAATGTTTATGAAAAAGTACTACGTATATTCTTTCAAACGTTTGCGAAAGAGACATGTAAAACCTCTTTAATTTCTAAGGCGAACTTTGGCCTTCGGCCTCGCATATGACATGTCTCGAACGGTCTTTTGACCAACCCGAAATGATTTAAAAAGCGAGTTATGAACTGTATGTATGTATGTTTGGGCCCGGAGTAAGGACGATAGGACGAAGTTGGTAGACATTGGGTCTACGGCGGAAATCCTATGGTTCCCTCCATTTGGGAGCTCGAGGTGAGGCCAGAGTGGCAGCCCTTTGAGTCCCTGAGATTATACCGTATGTTATGCGTAGTTCGGATTTAGCGGTCCGTCTACATTGGAGGAATAAGAGTGGTTTCCCGTTTTATGTTTGGAAATTGGAGTTAAGGGCTCGACTCGCCAGGTCATATGATATGTTTATGTTTTATGCTAAATCACCACCCGTTTACGAGAACCTTTCTTTTATGTTGATTTCTTTTAAGTTTAAAATTGGTGATTTACTTCCGTTTTATAATATACACACTATTCTTCCCTCCTCACTTAGTCATTTGACTAACCCTCTCTGTTTCACCCTCGGTATTGGTTTCAGGATACTAGGCGGGATTTGTTCGTCGTCGTCGCGTCTTTAGAGTTGCATTGTTTTGCTCGTGTATAACTCTATTTCCGTTTGGCTATTATTTATGTTTTATGTTATTAGGATTTATGTATTTAGTGTTCAGGATTTATATGTTGAACCCGTTATTGTATATTGTCGGGATATTGTATCGAACCCGTTTATTATTTATGTAATTGAATTTCGTTGGCCTTGGTGGGCTTTACTACTTATGCAATTGTTATGTTTTATTGTTTTGTTGTTTTTCGCTTCCGCACCTCTGTCGTTTATTTCATTTTTGAAACACCCGCCTAGTGATTGAGTAAATGTGTGTCGTTCGTCGAGTTTTGGTTCGGGTCGGATTCTATTTCGGATCCGGGTCGGGGCTCAATGCGGGGCGTGCGTTACCCGTTTGGGGCGCCCGCTACAACTCCGGCTAGAGTCACTACTTCCACTCTATAAATAAGGTTGATTGAGGTTTCCCCTATGGTACCGCTCGGGTCTGGTAGGACGAAAGGACTACTGGTAGCTTTTCCGCCCAATTTCTCTTGGCTTTGTTCAATTGCACTTTCAATTCATGCTGGATTAGTCGACTAATCACCTCCACATTTCCCTTAGTTTAAGGACGAAACACCATCGAGATGTGATGTCTTATCTTCCTCTGCTGGTCGTCATCCTTATACTGGTTTCCGCTCAGAGGATTTTATCTTGAGGAAAGCTCCCGGGAAAAGGATTCCCATTATTTAGCTCCATCTTCAGATATAAATTCTTGCAAGTAGCCTTCACGTATGAGTCTCTCAATCTCGTTCCTAGGATGTCTGCACTCGTTTGTGTCGTGGCCATAGTCATTGTGAAACTCGCAAAATCGTCCTGACGGTGGCTTTCTTGGTCCTTCCCGTGACCCACATGGCCAATTCAGCAATCCTCTTTCCTGAATTTGTCTAAGTGTTTGGGCCGGTTTCATTCTTAGATTTGTGTGCTGGTCGTATCTCGGCGCGAGCACTAGAATCTTGTCTTGGCGTTCCACTCCTCCGATCCTCTTTGGATTGGCTGGAATCCTGCCATCATCTCTCACTTCTCTCCTCCTGACATATGGTATCCTGTATATGCCTGATTCGGCTTCCTCCGTCTTGACGTACATCTCTGCCTTATTCAAGAGCTCGTCCCAGCTAGATGGTACATTCGTCGCTAGCGACCTAAACAATTCTACCTTTCGTAATCCTTGGGCTAAAGCATTAGCTTTCACGTCCTCCTAAACAAGTTCTGGAATTGTACTGGGTCAGTGCTTCCATCATATTCGGGAAGACCTGACGTACGACATCCTGGTGGCAAGATGTCCGCCATAACTTCCTGACTGAAGGGGCCTTCTCGTCTAAGAATCGTTGCCGGGCTGGAGCTGAGCCTCCTATCCATCTCGTCCATTAACCTTTGTTGTAACCTTGTAGCCCATTCTAGCTCATTAGGTCGTTGCCCCACATGAGGTATTTCTGGGAATACCCTGATCTGATAAGGCATCGCCTGCTAGATTCCTGGTCCTCGCTCTTGCCAGATTCTAGCCTGAGCATTCCCCAACACCGTAACGGCACGTCCCCAAATATGGTGCGACGCGACGTCCCGGATCAAGTCAGAGCCCATAACGAGAACAGAGGTCTGGCTATGGACCGTAACATGGAAAACGGCAATACAAGTACTAGGCGGATATTTGAAAAATTGACAACAAATGCGGAAGCGAAATATGGAAATCATAAAACCTATCCCACTCAGGGAGCTAATGAACGATAAATTCAAAGCACAGTTATAAAGTCCATCGAGGCCAGCGAAAAACAGTAATCATAAATACCAAATAATGCCATCAAGGCTAAATGTAAAATTCGACATCTACAATATTAAGTATGCAATAAATCCCGATGCTACTAACCAAAGGAAAAGACATAATGGAATTACATAATTAAGAAAAGGTGCAACTCCGACGAACTAGACTCGACTTCCGCCTACCACAAAATCCTGAAACAAAATATGGGAAGCAATGGGGGTTAGTCAAAGCAACTAAGTGAGGGGGCTATAATACGTATATATTATTCATGCGGAATAAGGATTCACCATTTTTAATTTTAAAAGAAAGCAAATGAAAAATTAAAGGTTTTGAATAACTTGGTGAATCGAATAACATTGCAAGAATGATTAGAAGCTCGGCTAGATGAGCACTTACCTCCAATTTCACAATGTGAATAATAATCATCAAATAGACCACCTTATACCTCCCGTGTTCGTGGCTGGATAGCAAAGCCGATACACTCACACGAATAACTCTATGCAAGGGAATTTCACCCAATACACCTTCGGAATGAGACAAGTCTTCGACATACGTTCTCAGACAAAGTCTTATCCGGTCCAAGGTACTCAAAGCGCTGCCACTCCGGCCTCACCCCGAGCTCCAAGTATGTGGAGTTAGAGCACTGAGCTCCACCGTAGACCCGATGTCTATCCGGCTTCACCCCATACTCTATTCTCCGGGCCCAATAATATAACTATGGCACAAAGGCCGGGCACAGAGGCCAAGAAATGATTCTCGCATTTTGAAAGGTTTGTGTGGTCAAAGGGACCGATTGATAAATCCAAGTTTGTCTCTTCTCGGTCCAAAGGGGCTCTCGAAGAGTTATTATATAATAATTTGATATTAAAACATTTTCCTCGAAATCATCAAGATAATAAGGTTTTCAAATAGCTACTACGTTTAATATAAGTTGGAGAAAATTGTAAAATCATCAAGGAAAGGCTTTGGGTTTATATATGGAATAGCTACATATAGGTAAGAAAAACCGAATTCGGAAAAGGAACCGCACCTAGACAAAGCGACAAAAGAGACGAGAGATGAGGACCAAGTTACTCCTCGAGAGTAATACCACCTGAAACCAAATAGGGCACGACCACATAAGACAAACGATGATGCACGGCTTAAGTTAAAACAAATAATCATATAGGATAATCACAAACAAGCAATTAGAGCATTTACATCAAATTCTCAAGAATAAAGTAAATTTGTAATTCTCTAGCATGTAAATCATATTCAAGTAAAAATGAAAGTTCTCATTCATGTTTAATACCCTATAAAGAAGCATGCCTTCAAATCGAGCAAACAATACCGACAAATGCAATTATGGTCATATATTCATCAAGTATGAAACAAATAATAAATTTAAAGTGATCAAACATACTTAGATACAATTAGAGTTCAGATACATGCTCAATTTAAGTGCACAATAGATTTAAAGGCATAAGAGAGAAGTTACGGAGCAAGATACACAAAATCCCAAGTTTCAAAAAATTACGAAAACTACCCCCGAACACTATTCAAAAACCCGAACATGTCCAATCGCTACAAAACTTTCAAAATATTTAGGTTTTAACCTTTAAGGGTTTGTAGTGTCGAAAGAATCCAGAGAAAACGATATTCGGGGTCAAAATTAGAATTTTTAAACTTTTGAACACATTTTTGGCCGCCCACATCGAAGCAAACACGCCCCTGGCCGTGCTTTGAAGCACGGCCGTTTAATGAAACACGGCCACAACCATTTTTTGAAAATCGGGCATGTTTTCTCTGCACTTCGTCTTCTCCAGCAAGAAAAATAACCCTAAACCCTAAAAAATTCGGATTTTAACCCAAATCTCACCACCAATCATGCCAAAACGTAAAGAAATGATCTACTAACATCAAAAGGAACATATTTGGAGAGATTCATGAAGTTCCGGCAAGAAACGAGAAAACCCACAAAAATCATAAAACTCCATTAATGGAGAAGCTTGAGAAATGGACTACAATACGAAAGCAATCCATGGAAATCGAACAATATCACTCAAGGAACATCAAGAAACAATCACATTGCAATTAAATCCATTCAAAAGCAATAAAAGTTGAAAAACTTACAAAGTTAGTAAAAACGAGAAAAAACGTGGTAGAGGAGAATCCGTCGGTTGGATCGGCACGAGCTTGGAGTATGTTGGTCTCGGAGTCGAGGGGAACAATTTCTGTGAATGTTGGGTCTCAATCCGGTGCTTGGATGTGTAGTTGTATTTTGAGTTGAGAGAGAAAGAGAAGTGTGTGTGTGGGGGGGGGGGGGGGGGGGGTTTAACGTGAAGTGAGTGAGAAGAAGAAAAGAGGGGGCTTTTTGTCAAATCTGATTTTTGGCCTCAAACTCGAAGGGGTAAAATGGTAATTTTGTAAAACTTAGCCAAACATGCACGATCTCGGAATACACTAATAATACATTCAAAATTCATCATGTTTAACGCACATTGTCATTTAAATTCAACAATTAATACATTTATAAAAATTCATAATAAAGCATGATAAATAAATCACATAATTCGAGAAGTTAGGAAAGAAGCGAGGTAAAAGGCGCAACGCTTGCTAACTTATCACGAAAGGCATAAAGTGAAGCGGTTCGAGCTTTCGGTTCTTGATTCAAAATTTTGGGGCGTTACAAACACATTCACATTGGCGTTGACATTCACTTCACCCAATGAGGGCTAACCACAACCCATAGGCATCATGGAAGGGGTATTCCCCTGTGGTTGTCCAGGATTCCCAGCCCGAACTGGTGGTTGGATTCCTAAACTTTGTCCTTCTGCTAGTGCGATTCCGCTTCCTTGTGTCGGTCAGTTTCCACCTTGTAGTACCATCTGGATGGCTGAGGCCATCCTTCTGTTCAATTCCTCCTATGAGAAGGTGTCGGATCCGTTGGATAACTTCCCGGTCGACAAATCCCTTGTTGGTATTAAGTTTTCTACAGGAATAAGCTTTGGGCCTCTTGCAGGCGCAGCGTCTCCTGCTGTCCCGCTAGAGCTTCCATTTTGAATAGTGAACGTGGGCATCCCCATGGGGTGGTTTCCCAGGGGGTGGAATACTGCACCCGGGGTTGCATTGGGTTGGAGCTGAGCGGGATTCCCCGCGCTTGCGAACACAAAAGCTTGTCTCGTGGGGTCCCCCGCCATTTCTCCTCCCTCAGAGGTCAGAAGAGCTGTGGTAATGCCTTGGTCTCCCATATCGTGCACACCAAATGCCTGGCTTCCAGCAGGCCCATTCACCGGGGTGGAAAGTGCTGGGAACAAGTTTCCTCCGCTAGGGAATCCTAAAGGTGGCATCCCTAACGTCAGGTCACGACCTGTGTCAACCTCTGGTGGGCGGTTTTCGCCACTAGCTTGCTCAGGGGTGCGGGTAGGTGCTAGTGAGCCATTGCTCCCCAAATCTCCGGGGATAGCAGATCCGCTCTCTATATTTCCAAGAATACCATATCCGCTCCCCACCGGGGGATTTCATTCACCGGCAGCCACTAGGGATTCCTCAGGGGTCACCTCCTGTGCGCGGTTTCCAGTGTTAGCTGCCATGCTGCTTTCCTTTGCTGAGAATGCACAGACAGAATCCAGAGAAAGGAAAATCTCAAGCCTTAGTTCAAGATTTCCCACAAATGGCGCCAATGATGTGTACTGGTTTTCCGAGCACCACAATATTTGTATGTCCGGGAAATGAGCCGTGAAATACATCATGTACCTAGAAAACTCCGGGTGGAAAAGCCTACAAAATAAACTATAGTCCTCCACTGAGTTGAAAGAGTTAGTCTGTTCACGAGAGGAATAATCGGGATTGAAACACGTAATGTAAAGTAATTATGATAAATAAATCCTGGAGAGAAAATGTAAGTAGAGAACAATAGAATAATAGGAATAGAGTAGTGAATGAAGTGTGTAACCCTTGAGTGATTTTGAGGCCCTCTATTAATAAGAAGAAGATCTCGCCAAGAACCCACTAAGCCCTGGATTCCCGCGATAGTAGGGAAGTTGGAGATGGGATAAGGTTGTTGGAGAGATTATAGGGCTTATTCAAATTCAAGCTTCTAATCCCTTTCAACAACTTAAGACCAAGTCAAAGTCTTATCTTCGAATTGGGCTTCCACATTGGGCCTTCCAAGATGAGCATTTCGCAACTGGGCTTCCGGTAAGTGGGCTTCCTATTCTAGGCTTCCAGCCCATTTACTCTATCCAGTGGATTCCAGCGCCCATATTGCATTGGGCCTATGAAATAAGGCCCAATGTCATTATATGGTAGGATCAGACGTGATTAGTCGTTTTATACTATTGACCTATTTCATCATATTTCAATTGTATTTAATTGCATATTATTTATTCTTGTGTATGGATCAAACCCCAAGGTCACAATAAGCTAAGGGACTTGGTTTCAACATTTGATGGGGGCCATGAAATAAGTATCCAATGGTGTGATCTAAACTACTCCAAGTTGATGAGTTTAAAAGGCACAGGGGACGTCGAACAGACTCGCTTGACACTTGCTTATATGACATAGCTTTATGAAAATGTGTCCCATTTCATGACATTAGTATTTTGACACTACTATGCATATAAGGGTTCTTGATAGAGATCAAGTTCACTGAGGATCCCGACGGGAATGCCTAAATGGGTTAAGGCTCATATCGAGTCTTAAAGATTAGGAAGATTTCCCAAGCCATGGTCGTGTCTAATTGATCCTTAGACTTGAGACTCCATGGTTACCTTATGTATGACTAGGGCATACTTTGATGTAATGCTGAATCCCTAGTGTTTCACATAAGTTGTACGTTGGGTATGTTCGAGTTATGCATGGAGGCTGTGAGGGTTAATATAGAACCAATCACTTGTTATAAGAACAAGAAGAATTCCTATGAATTCTGTTGTAGTGCATCTCATATCAAATCTTTGCAAAGTACTGTTGATCACAATTAGGAAAGAGTTCCTAGAGTTAGAGTTCAAATGAGATTACTATTGGAATGTCGTTCATAGTATTATAGACTACTGGGGTTCTGTATCCCATACCCTAGGTCATAATCGGGAATTGAATGATTGAGGGATTGTATCTTACGGAGATCATAGGGCTGAAAGGTAAACACCATTTCATCGAAGGATGGGTGGCCATGGAGATGTTGCTAGACGTCATCCATGGTCTGTAGAAATGAGTTTGTGAGATCAAATGGATTTTGACTCACAAACCTTATTTAATTGAAAGGGTTCAATTAAAGATATAATTGTGACATTTGGAATGTGTTTCTATTGTTGTCCTGTTGGTGAACCTGAGGGGTCACACAATGACTTCCAAGGGCAAATAAGATTATCTAATCAATATGAATTGATGGATTGAATCAATTGATTTAATTCAAAATTGAAGTAGTTAATTAATAGTTAATTAACTGTGAAGAATTTAATTAAGAGTAATTAAATCAAATTGAGAAGGAAAATATTAATTTAGGAATTAATATTTAATTGGGCTTGAATTCTATTTGGAATAAAATAAAGTCCAAAAGTTGATTAAAAGATTAATCCAATTCTAATTAGGAGTAATTAGAGAATTGGGCTTTGAGAATTTAATATAGTATTAAATTTAATTGGCCTTTGAAAAGGCCCAAATCTTAGTCCCAAAAGAAGGTGATGGCCGAAAATCCAAGTCCTTTATGGGCTTGGAATTTTCGGCCCTATGGGGTTTTATATAACCTCTTGGATTAATTCTTTTACGTAACAATCAACAAAGCAACAATACAATCAGAAAATCCAAAGTTTTCTATTTTCTCTTTCTCTCTCTCTTACGCCGTTTTCTCTCTCTCTCTCTTAGAGAATTGGTTCTCTTCACTTCATAGAATTAAGTCTTACTCTCTAAGGCTTAATCAAAAAGGATAATCAATCGTTCTTCATTCCCTATCAGGAATTAAGAGATACGTGTTTGCCTGCGAAAAACCATGGACCATCTTCAGAGGGTTTCGGTTGAAAATCGAAACCTAGGTGGATCTCTTGAAACTTGCTGCTCGAGTGGATTAAGCTTTGGAAAGCTTTCTTTCCTTATCTACTACAAAAAGAGTGTGTAAAGGTGTGCCCCTTTTGATATATATAAACGTTTCAAAGTTTCGTATTTATTGGATGAAGATTTATTATAATGTCCCGGGATAAAATATTTGAAAAACTCTCGCTTCCGCTGCACCCAGGGAACCGTGAATCACAACAGAGTAAGGGGAGACCCTTCGCCTGTTGACCACCTAGACCCGACAGCCTTAGTCATGTGGGGTGTCCCGCCCCATAGGGGAGCGGAATGGGGCTATTTCTACCAAATTAAGGACAATAGGAAGTAAATAAATACTTAAAGGGCTAAAAGGAGACTACAAGGATTTGACTCCCGTGAATCGTCTGAGCGTCCGGAGTCTGCCTAATATCTGACGGGGCTGAGTCCTTAACTTTGCAAAACGTCGTCGTGTGACTAGGTGAAAAATCGAGGTGCTCATAGTGGGCTTTCACACTAATTAATCTTCAACACCGTTAAGATTTAAGCAAATTGAGTAAGATATAAATCACATCATAGAGGGTGAGACTTAAATTTCAGCCGTCATGAATCTTCAATCTTGGATACCAAACTTGATATATAATTACACATATTTTTCCTAATGTCATTTAATTAACGTTGACTAAGATTAACAATAAAAAACACATTTTTGATACCAAACACCTTCTCAAGTTATTAGAGACAGGTATGTAACGCCCCATTATTTTTGGATTTATTCCAAAAAATAAATTTTACTACGCCGACGGATTTTTGTGAGAATATTTGACCTCGCAAATAAGTTTTACCCGAAACCCGCCTTTTATCCAAAATTACCATTATACCCTCGACCCCTCTTATACCCTTTTTCTACCTTTGCATTTTCGTTATTCAAAGAGAGGGAGAAAGAACTAGAGGGAGAAGTAGAGAAAGAGAAGAAGGGAAAAAGAAGAGGAAATCTTCCTGACGACCTATTGAACCCGTTTCTTACCTGATCGACGAGCCATAAAAACCAAGACGATCCTCACTTCATTCTCCACCAGTAACCTTTTCATCTTCTTTGATTTTATCCGCTCCTCGTTATGATTTTCGAGCTTTTACGATAGGATTTTATATGTTTAAACATTTTCGTATTTAGGAAGATTTACTTAATCATTTTGCATGATTCTTGAACCCATGTCTAGATCTTGTGTTGTTGTGAACATATGTGAATTATAGCATGATTAAACGAGTAGATTGAGTGTTACGATGAATAATATGTTGGATTTGTGCGAGTTTCCTGTGTTTTGCATTTTTGGCCGACCCATGTGAGCCACATTGTAACGACCGAGAATTTTGGAATTTATTCCGAAATCATATTTTTAGTTTTCTTCTCGATTTCTCGTTCGAACCATTGAATTCGTGAGGCTCACCTGGACACAGCACAACGCAGTCTGAATTTCCGAGGTGCTAAAATCACCCCTCCTTCAGAGCGCAATGTCCTCATTGCACCGCGACATAGCCCCATTACCGCCCGCCAGTGGAGAATGTGGATAGACTCTCCCCACACACGTCGAGCCCTAAAGCGGTAACTCCCACGTGCCTGGTTCATCCATTCCCACAACTGACGGTTGGCTCTGATACCATTTGTCGCTACCCCCCGGGCACGGAGAGGAGAACCCTCACGACAGCGGCCGTTGGACGTGCGGGAATAACCTTCGCCCCCACCGTGTACAACCCTAAAGTTTGGCATTGGAAGCACGCGCCAAAAGAGGTTAGCCTTGGAGATGGTTGTACATGGGAGTTGGGTTATAAACCCTTCAAACACCAACTGATTTTGCAATGTGGGATGAAACCCCATACGCACTCACGGCCTTGAACCACCCCGTCAGGGAGACCGTGCAAGCGCCACAGGGTTGCGTCACCCCATGTGCAAAGTCCGTAAGGCTCACCTGGACACAGCACAACGCAGTCTGAATTTCCGGGGTGCTACACACACGCCCTTGGTGTACGGCATACAACAAGTCGTGCATAGCATTCCACCCCAACACGGCCCTCTGCACGCCGTTCAGAGGGGTGTGCCTAGCCTTTTACCCTCGCATAGTCTTCGTAGGCTGTGCAGCACCCCGTGCCTCCTACCTTAGCCATTTTTTAGGCCTTTCTCCGTTGTTGCTCACGGCCTTTTTGTCTAATTTGAGATTCAATTTCGCTATCTTTTTCATGCGATGTAATTTTTGAATTCCGACTTCGAGAATAGATTTTTAGATTTTCAAAACCTATTAATTTCCGAAGTTATGATTTTTCTGACTTCGTCCGGCCGTCGTTTGATGCCTTTCTCGCTTAGGTCTTTTACCCCTATTCTTTGTTTATTGCTTGATTATTTCGGAACTCACGTGTGTGCTTCCTTAAGTATTATAAGCATGTATGTATGCACTAACTGTATTTAAGCATGTCGTTGATATTTAATCTCGATGTTTCTTTCGTTATTAGAATTGTATTGATGCTTTCTTATTATTGATTCGTAATTGCACATGTTATATGTTTAATTGCCTGACTTTCTCTATTGCATTCTTAACTTGATTATTATGTTATTTGAATCATCGTGCATCGTTTATTGTCTCGTGTCTTGCTTTGGGTTTGTCGGTCATGTTTTCATCATCAAGGCCCTATGTATTATAGGTGAGATCGACGAGGGTGGAACCTAATTATAGCTTGCTTGCTTTCTTCTGTCTTATCGAGCCAGGTAAGGGTTTAAATGTTTTCAACTTAAGTAAGAACTCATAGATATATATAGGAATTGCGAAACAACTTATCTTCTGTTTTTACTATTTGCTTTCCTACCCTTTTATTATATCGTATTAGATATTTAACTATTATCTTTATGATATTTAAGCAACCGTTTTAATATCAAATTGTATACGTATATCGGTTATTCAAGTGTTTTCAACTAGAGACAAGTAAATGCGAATTTGTTTTAAAAGCGAACTTTGGTCTCGTGACCTCGCAAATATAACCTTGTCTCGAATGGCCCATTTGGCCATCTAAAGATTTATTCCTTTTATCAAAGTGAGAACTGTAATAATTGTATTATTGGGCCCAGAGCTATACAGAAGGTGAGCCTAGAGACGAGCGTCTAAGGCAAACCCCGATGTATACTCCACACGTGTTACTTTAGGACAGACGGAGGTTGGCTGGCCTGGGTTAATGCGATGGTAGCGTAATTTATTGCATTTCCTTTAAATCAGGTAGTGTTGTAGGTCACTACGCGTTTTCTTAATCCTACGGTAGCCTTGTAGGGTGCCACGCATTTCCTTAATCCACCGTGCTTCGGGAATGAATCGGTTGGGATTACTTCTCGGCTGAAACATATATACTCGACTGGGGTAGGGGTTTTTCTTGTCTTGCTTACCTATTGGAAGTTATAAGAAGAGTGCCCGTGCTGACCGGGACATTAATTGTTTGATTGCCTGCTTTACTGCTTTAACTACTTACTCGAATTACAATTCCGTCCTTTATTGCTTGCTTTACAACTGAAAACTCTTGTATTTTCTAACCCCCAACGGATTGTAAATCGACTACGATCTAGTTCATCCACCTTTTAACTGTTTTAAAGTAAGCTGAACTTGAGTGTTGCTATCATATGAAGTGTTTTATAAAACTATATCTATATCAGTATCCTTTCTTAAAACGAGCAACACCCCAACCTTTTTCGTTTTAAATGACAAATGACGAAATGTGTTCAATATATATATATATATATATATATATATATATATATTGTATAACCCCTTTGCTGAGTATCCGTTATACTCACTCTTATGTTTTGGTTTTTGCTTTAGGTAGACAGGTGGCGGCATCACCTTTCTTGTCAGTCGGCAGCAGCAGGTCTAGGTAGGCTCAGTTCTTGTCGTCTGGTTTGTCTTGTCAGTTGTCTCAACAACAGTCGTGTCTTGTTTCGTGTATTTATTTATATCCCTGTATCATTTACTGCTTTAATTATATTATGTACTTAAGTGCCCTTGATGTGGGATAGTTGCCGATATCTAGAAATGTACAGGATAGTCCAGTTGAGTCATGGATGACACTATTTGAATATTATGTATTTAACTGCTTTACTGGATTCCTGTTGCCTTGATGGCTTTTATATATTGCTCTGCTTATTGTTATTTCCTTCCACTTTACTCTCCCTGTTGTGGTTGTTGTTGGGGCGTTGTCGCTGTTGTCAGTAGTTCTTGCTTGCCTTACCCGTTTGCTAAAGTGGATTTTTGAGTGTGAGCACCTAGCTCCGATGCTTAGGAATCTGCTTTGGTGCGGGATGTGTCGCTCTTTCTTCCCTAGCTGAAGGGGGCGCTACAAGGTAAATCGTTAAATTATTTTTTTATTTTTTAAAATTCAAAAACAGAGGAGAAATTCCAACTCTAATGTCAAATTTCTATGGCATACACTTGTGACAGGGTAAGGAAACAAGAAAATCGAAGAAAAATACTAGAAGATTATATATATATATATATATAGTCACCTAACATATATATTATTTGACAAATTGAAAAAAAATATTATATAGAATGGTACGTATATATTTGGATTACCACGTCATTTGAGGAAGGAAAAACAATCAAGTGAGGGATTAGGGAAATCAGTTTGAACCATCTTGCTGGAATTAAGAGGTGCATACAATTCGTAGAACAGTAGAACTTAATCCGACTTGGAATTACTGTAGAAGCTAGCAATTCAATAACTGCATCTTCAGTTGGAACAGACGACAACTTGTAATTATGGAAAAATTACATTTGGATCCCTAACATTTGTCATAATTATATTTAGATCCACTTAGATGCGTTTATTATATATAAGTCCCTAAATTGGTTAATATTTTTACATATAAGTCCCTAAATTGATCAACATTCGCTTCTAAATCGGTAGTGCGATCTACAATATATATGTTAAACTAAATGATCTTGGATAACGCTTACTTCTAGGGATTCACATTTTACGTTAAATTTGACCAAATTGAGACCTGGTCAGTCCAAGAACCTAAATATAATAAACACATCTAAGTGGATCTAAATGTATATATATGACAAACCTCAGCCAATACCCACGTATAATTTTCCCTCAAATTAATTATTAGAGAATCTTGTGTCAATGATGTTACAAGATTAACGTTTTCTTCAATATTGACAAAATCTTATTTCTAAAACATAAATTCAATGGGACTATTCCAAGCATAGGATATGTTGTCTTTAATTTACTATGTGTTTTTAACTAAGTGACATGACACTTATATCAAGGTTCTCAATTTATTGAAAGATCCTCCCAGATCCAACAATGTACATGGCTTTCATATTGGAAAACCAGTCTCCATTATTTTCAGCTCATGAATGGGCATTCTTTTCCTAAAAACAAGTTCAATAATATATAGGAAAACGGAAATTAGTGTACGTATAAGTGTATAACTCATGAAAATATGAGAGTTGTCACTAAACATATGCAATTAATTAGTGAGAAAAAAAATATTTTATTACTAAAATGAATATTGCAATTTAATTATAGGGGGAATTATATTTGGGTCTATGACGTTTGTCATATTTATATTTAGGTCCACTTAGATGTGTTCATTGCATATAGGTCCCTAAATTGGTCAATATTTTTACATATAGGTCCCTAAATTAGACAACATTCACTTCTAAATTGGTGGTAGGACCTAGATGTATATAATATAAGTTAAATTAAATGATTTTGGATGTCTCTTACATTTTGAGAACCACATTTTACGTTAAATTTAACCAAATGTAAACCAGTCTAGGGATCTAAATGTAATAAATACATCTAAGTGGACTTAAATGTAAATATGGAAAACGTCAGGGAGCCATATGTAATTCGCACTTTAATTAGTGACAAAAATAACATTGTCACAACTACATTTAGTGACACACCTACAATAAAAACTTAGTTTTTTTTTTTTTTTTTTTTGTGTAAATTATCGGTTCGGGTAATTCTATATTAAGGGTCCTTAATCCAGTTCGGGGCTTAGTCACAGTTAAAACTCTTCACCCCTCCCAACAAAAGCTTAGTGACAATTGACATTTTATCATAATTCATATATTCTATTTGATAACTCCCCTAAATATTTTGTATTGCACACTCAAGTCAGGACCGTCCTGACTCGAGTGTGCAATACAAAATATTTAGGGGAGTTTACCAAATAGAAAATAATTAATACATTATATATTATGGAATAATTTTAGATAATACATTATATAAATAGAATATTTTTAAGGTCATGAGTACACGTGATTACCCTCAGCTCTGAAATTGCTTCGAGAAACGTTCTGTTAGCTTTGTCATGAACAACAATTGAAAACAAGCTAGTGTGTTAAACTTCATTGCATGTGATATCAAGTGAACACAAAATGACGAACAAGATTCCTCATTTTGCGACTATTTTTACGTAGTATCACATAATTGAAAAAACTAATGCACGATAATATTATATACTCGGATTATACTATGAAAAAATTAGATTCCTTGAATATTTCAAAAAAGAGGAGAGAACAAAAACAAGTGATCCTTTCTACATTAGCTTGCCTTAATTCTCTCAGGTCCGAATTTACATAGTAAAAAGTGCTAAGATATATATCGTCTCATACAGGTCAAACCAACTTAGCTGTTCAAAAAACAATAAATCAAACCTTTTAGTGAACTTTACAAGAAAAAATGAAATTCTCCAACAACCGTACGTCATAGTTATTCTCTATATAAACCATTCAAGAAACATGCAACAATAATTTCAATCAATTCTCTCTCAAATTACTCAATTAATACACACAAGCATTTGAAAAAATAAGCACTCAAATAAAAACTGATGTTTCGTAGTGTGATCTGATGTTTTGGGAAACGGGAGAATTGAAGAAAGAGAAGAAAAATGACCATCGGTGCAGCAGACCTGATGTTTCGTAGTGTGATCTTTGATGGAAGCTTATCAATGTGTGACATGGACATTCGGCAAAGACCTTATCATAAAAACTGCAAATGTGCATTGCATAAACTGAAAGGCAAATGCTCCGGATCCCATGCTGCAGGGCCGCCGTCACAATTAAAGAGGAATATTATTTCATTCCCAAAAAGAGAATTTAGGAAGAAGGGCTTTTCCTTTTCTGTCTCAACTTCTTCAACCATCTCCTCGTCTCAATTTTTTTATGTTCATAATTCATTAATAAATAGGAGCTGCACTGAGTGTAGTAATGATGGTTCATTAATAGTCCCAGCGGAATGCAACATAAAAGGTACTGAGTAGTTGACACTAGAATTTAATTTTCTTGATCAATTTGCTTAATTAGTTTAGAGATCTCTTTCAACCATTCTCATGGTGAAGAGGTAGGCTAGCTAGAGACTAGAGAGAGAAATTATGATAAGTTCCTTCATCGTCACTGGACATTCAATGGATTAATTATTAAATTTTCTCAAGTTAAAAGAGAGAATTTCGTGAAGCTGCAGGCACAGACTAGTAATATTTACCTTTCCTATCTAAATGTAATAAACTCATCGAAGTGTACCTAAATATAAATATGACAAACAAGACCCCTATGCAATTCTCCTTATTAATTCTAAAAATATACTTATAATATTATTTTACAAATTCTTTTATTCTCCCATCTCCTCCTCATTTTTTAATTTTCTCTTTTATTTTTCAATGTTTTATTATTTACGCGAAACTCTGTTTCTTTACCCTTCCTATCTCATTATTCAACAACTTTTATTCTTCTGTTTAATTAAAATTTAATTTTCTTTACTCATCATTAATTCATTAGTACTTAATAAATTTAATTAATGAATATTTATAATTCCGTGATAATAATACATGCATACATTAAATTATCTCTTATTTATTTTGCACATGAATTGAGTGTAGTAATATGTCATCTGTACATACAAATGATACAGCTTTGTCAACATATCTGAAAGCGAAGGTTTGCACTTTATTCCTTCAATGCACCATAACGAATAAAGAAATATTGCACATTTTGCTAGTTGATGAAAGCGCATATATAACATCGACTCAATTACAGAAACAAAGCCAAAACCTGCTATATATATATATATATATATATATGTATATATCAAGGTATATGTATATTGTCTTGCTTGGGACAATGTCACTCTGATCTTTAATTTCCATTTCTCAGTTTTTGAACATTAAATACATTAAAAATAAGAGAGAAATATAACATGTGCTAAGAAGACAAATGGTTCAAATAAAACATTAAAAATATTTAGGGGTGTTTGCAAACTCTACTGTTTTTGTAAAAGTTAAAGTTGAAAAAAGTGCAATAGTAAAATCAGGCAGTCATGTTTGGAAAAAAAAGGGAAATTTTTTTTTTCATCCTCACCTTTACGGTCTTTTGCAGATTGCTTCCTGACCTTTTTTTTTCGACAAGTTGCCTCCTCACCTTTCACAATATTTACAAGTTGCCTCCTAAAATACACTTTCGGCGGAATATTCCATCCAGATGCCAACACGTGCACCACGAGTGAGTTTCTTAAAGGTACAAGCATCATTTAAACTCTGACCCGACCTCTTTCACTTGCTTGATCGACCCGTACATTTTAATCAAATTAATTACTTGTATGACGACCTAGCTGCTACTGATGTGGTTTTTGTTGGACCTCTCCCTCCATCTTATTATATCATCATTCAACATCTTTTCCCAATAATTAATTTTCCACGGTAACCATAAACCGCACAATGAATAAGGGAAAAAATTCACCATAATCTGGAGTGTTGCACCCAGACAATATTTTTTGTTTGCTCATACTTCTGACCATCCACGCCATGGTCGGATTGCAGGATAACAAGAAATAAATTGAAAAAGTTGAAGAAATCGCCTGATGATGTGACTGAGAGAAACCTTGATTTTTTTAATTGATTTGGGAGAGAGAACATTAGACTGATAATTAATTATATTAAAATATTTGTATCGGTTCGGGCAAGTGAAATGGGTCGGGTCAAAGTTTAAATGACGATTCTACCCTTAAGAAACTCACGTGTGGCGCACGTGCTGGCATCTGGACGGAATATTCCACTGGAATTGTATTTTAGGAGGTAATTTTAAATATTGTGAAAGGTCAGGAGGCAACATGTCGAGAAAAAAAGGTCAGGAGGCAATATGCGAAAAACCGCAAAGGTCAGGAGGTAAAAAAAAAAATTCCCGAAAAAAAATCTAAAGGCAGGGAGAAAGAGTGGTTGACTGTTTGGAAAAAAAGCTGAGAATCATTTCTAATTTTAATAAAACTACTAATTAAAGTTTTATTTTAATTATAAAAATACCTAAAATCTAGAATCAGAACCCAAAAGCATGTTTTTACGTGCTTCTGGATTCTAGCTTATTTCTACTTAAATTTAGCAGAAGTTAGGAGTGTTTAGAGTCAAAAGTACTGGAACAAAAATCACTTCTGACAGAATCCAAAAGCATTGTAACGCCCCAGCCCAGATATTAAATATTTGAGTTCGAGCGTTAACGATGTCAGAAACTAAACACAAAAACGAACCTATATCTCAAAACTCCAACCCACGATCTATTCACAACACTGCTAGCCCAATTTCACTCTTACACTTCACTTCATTTTTCCTGGAGAGCACAAAATAATAGGAGTGAGTCAAGTGACTCAGTGGGGCAATCGATCAATTTTGAAGATACACTAATAAAGCAATTTCACTTGATTTCACAATAAGAATAACACTTGTAGTTCAAACGATCGATCAGGTGATAATATGAGAGCAATTCACTGTAAATGCACAATCAATCGATCACTTTGGTTTTCAAGGAATCAAATGGTTTAGAGTCCAGCCATATATCGCCTTCACTCTAGGTGGCCACACTAGACACTCACTACACTTCGACCAGTAGGAGCCTTCGCATGATCGTTCCATGGGTGCCCCTGATGGACTAATATAAATGCGAGCTATGGGTGCCCCCAATAGCCGCCACACACCGATCACTGGGTTTCACTTTCAATCAATCATTATCAATTAGGGAATCTAGAGGTGGCTCATGCGGGCTCAAGTGATGGATACTGCACATGGAGCGCTTGGCCACACAGGCTCAAGAAGAGGCTCTCATGGTGTAACACCTTACCCCGCACAGCACGTAGTCCCTTTATTGACAAACACTTCCGAATTCACAATCACACAATCGAACAATAGGGAAAGATTCAAATAACAATTTAAGCAATTGCGGTGAAAGGCAATTAAGGTTCACGAAAGCAATAAAAGTATAAGTTAAAGAACGGTGTACGGATTTGTTCAGTCTCCAGCAAGAGAGGGTTCATCCCCGCCTGTTATTCAGAGTCGATTGTACTTAATTCATCACCCTTATTAATCGAAACAATAATACCTGGTACAAGGTATGATTAGCTACACACAATTCATTGTCACCATCGATCACTTCTATGACTCCTATAGATTTCTTAGTTCGACTTGAAATCCTTAACTTATGCTCTTCTCTTAACTTAGTTTATAACTTCCTTAGCAAACTAACTAGGCTAATAATAACACTCTAATTTAGATTAACATGCTTCAAATCTAAATATTGTAATTATATCATTTGTTCGTTCAGTCACTTTATTTACATGAATATTCACTTGGGTACAATACTCAACTTCTATTAAGTTGTTCAGTCACTTTATTTACATGAATAATCACTTAGGTACAATATTCAACTTCTATTAAGTTGTTTCTTTAGGTCGGTTTCACAATGCATATATACTTTAAATATTAATTTTAACTTAATCAGTCAAATGGGTCAATATCAATGTAGATATCCGATTATTTAAACTTGATAGTCCGATTCAATCTTATGTATGAGCTATTAACATAATCACATTTATTTTCCACATTAATAGCTTAGGTACAATTCTATGATTTAAATTCAGTTTCACTAGTCCATATCAAATTAGGATCAATTCCAGTTACCTTATATTTCAATCTCGTTTAATACTAAAATTCCTCACTTATAACTAATTCAATTATTCCAGGTCCAACGCAATTTACTTCATACTCAATAATTAGGATCAATTCCAGTTACCTTATATTTCAATCTCGTTTAATACTAAAATTCCTCACTTATAACTAATTCAATTATTCCAGGTCCAACGCAATTTACTTCATACTCAATAAAGTATCAATCTCAGGTCAAGCTGTAACAATCATGTGTAACGCGATATTACCATAATCGGGTCCAGCATAACGGGGCTAAATTATGTCCTAAAGTCACCGTTGACGAAAAATTTATCCAAAATGTGAGTTTGGTCATCTCGTCAACCGTCACAACCCCCAAGTCCATTTCTGATAATTTCCAATAAATTAGATTTAATTTGAATTGCAACCAAACCCAATTTAACAAACCCTAGTTTCTTTCAAACTCAAATTCTTCACGATTCATCCACTATTTGTCGAAATTGTTTACGTATTCAGAATGCCCACAAAAATACCTTTAAAACCCCTAAGAAGTTTGTCGGAAGAAGTGGCCGGATATCGCCGCCGGCCACCGCGTGGTTGCGCGTCTGTCACCGCCACCAGACCGCTCCACCGCACCTTTTCCGGTCGACTTCTCATCACCAATAGACTCAAATCGTAAAACCCATTAATTTTTCCGTCCAAAAATCCGGCCAGCTCGTCGAAACCCACCAACCTCCGCCGCGCGCGCCTCTGTGAGCGCTGTTGCTCCGCCGTCGTTCAGTAAAATCCAAATTTCTTACCATATTCATATTCCTCTAATCAAGACGAACGAAACGGTATACAAATTTGTTTAACTTGAGCAATATATAAGAGAGTTGTGTGAAATGGCTTCTTGCGGTACATACGTGTGTGTTCTATGGTGTTAGAGTGTGTTTTGCGTGAGTTTTGTGTTCTGTGTATTTAACAGTAAAAAGGACAGTCATATTTTTCTTTTATTGGAATCTCTTCCCAACAGTTTCGGTTAATTATAAAATAGCCCTCAAAACTTTTAATTTTAAGATTTTGAGGTCTAAAATAGTTTCAATAATTTCCACAAATTAACTATAACTCAATTATGTGAAATTACAGGGCGTCACAAGCATGCTCATTCTATAGCTTTGACAGCACTAACGCGATCCCTTGTTTATTTGTTGGGCAAATTACACATACGTCCCTAACGATTGCCATATTTACATCTAGGTACAAGAGAATCATTTTTTTATAAATTAGTCCATTGACTAGCTGATCCTTAATCAAAATTAACATTTTTGATAGAAAAATAAAAAAAATAATGAAATGACTGCATTACTCTTTGGACTGCATTGTAAATTGTCAAACTACAAGGACCTAAATGTAAAATTTCTCGCCACCGCCACAGTCGACGGAGCCACCACCCAGGTGGTCGATACCTTATACCAAGACGATCCTCTCATCGAGCCCGTCATATCCCCCAAGTCTGTTTTCCCATTCGATAACCACACCGGATTTAATTTCAATTCTAATTTTTTAATTTTACCCTAAAACCCTAGAAATTTCAATTCGAAATTAACGACGATTCGTTCGTCGAATTTTCGATCCGCCTTCACCAATGGCTTATCAATGAAGAGTAAATCAGAAACCACCCTCTGGTCGTCAGAGTTCGTCGTCGGAAACGTAGCGCCGCCACCTCCACCACCGCGCCACCTTCGGAGCTCCGTTTCTCTGCCGTCGGTGAGAACCAGAGGTTGAGACCACCACCGCTCAACTCATCTCATCAAGGGCTTCCAGATCTTGGTAGTCTCCGCCCTCGTCGCTGGCCAGAAAGTCGCGCGTCCGCCGCTCCGAAAGTAATCATCTCATAGGTCTCAAGTTTGTCTCTCAATTTATATATATATATATATATATATATATATATATATATATATATATATATATATATTAGAAAGTTCTCATCGGAAGAAGCAGTGGAATTGTCAAATGTCAAGTATCATCATCATCGTCTTTCTTCCAAGTCTATCTGTATACATTAAGTAGGCAATAGTCGTGTTAATTATGGGTTGAAACATTGAGTTTGATTCTATTTATTCCTTTATTTATACATTGAGTTTGATTTAGTATGGTGAGGCCTATTTTGTAGTGTATATGATCAGGTTCGTAAACTTGTTATCTTTTTTTTTTTTCTAAACTAGCTTGGAAAAACAGGATGGAAAAACTAAAATTGCTTCTTCTACCAAAAATAAATATAGCACACCAATTTTATTCCACATAAACGCAACTACAAACAGAAAGAAGCGCATTTGTAAATGTTACAATCCAGAAATTAAAGATAGCTAAAACCAAACAGAAAGGAAAAGTGGCTGAAAATTTTATTCGCACACTTGCATCATGACGAACGAAATGGAACTCGATCATCGCCGTACTCGTAGGAGCATTCTCCATTTCACAATGGAGAAAACATAGAGCTTGTCCCACATGTCTTCCGTGAACCCAAAATATGCATCCCTCCATAACTTGTTGAACATCAAAGCAGTGCATACAGCTGAAAATCCAACGGTAAATCCTGAAGATACGAATACATAAAACCAATCTATCTTTGATTTATAGCTGCCTTCATTCTCCTCTTTGTTCACTGGTGCAGGGACTTTATCGCCGTTGCTACAATTGCTTGTAAATGGAGGCCCACAAAGATGGTTTCAGATAAAGCTGGACGGATCAAAGCCCAAGATTTGGGTGCTTTTCGGTATTCTCCCTGTTAAGTTGTTGCAAGACAGATTCGGATAATTCAAATAAGACATAGTTGTGAAGCTGTTGGGAATTCCACCGGACAGAGGATTTGTTGAGAAATCAAGAGATTCCAATTGCTTCATGTCTCCAATGTTGTTCGGAATTAATCATGTCAAGTGGTTGCCTGACAAGTTGAGCAATCTCAACTCCACCAGACTTGTCAACTCCTTTGGGATATCTCCAAACAAATTGTTATTTGAAAGATCAATGTTTGTAACCAATGAAAGAGTGGTGTCATACTGGAATTCACGCCCTTTAGTATAGACCGCAACATTCTCTATGTATTTCTGGCGACCGTAAGTGAAACAATCAAGTGGGGTGTAATAATCATTCATCCTTCTTTTTGTAGCCATCCCAGTAAAGTTGTTAATACATCTAGGTATTATCCCATAGAATTGATTGTACGCGAAATCCAATATTTGAAGAGAGTTTAGGTGACATATATTTGAGGGAATTTTACCACTTAACTTGTTTGAGCGTAAAATGAGAAACCTCAAATCAGGAAAGCTCATCCCCATCCATTTTGGTACGTTGCCATCAAGGTTATTATGAGCAAGGTCAAGCTTCTCTAAATATGTGCAGTTACGCAATGGAAAAGGTAATTGCCCAGAAAACTTGTTGCTTCCAAGATTCAAAGAAAACAAATTTATAAGAAATCCTATGGAATTTGGGATGCTTCGAGACAAGTTGTTATTTCCTAAATTCAACGCTCTCAATGATGACCAATTCATGAAGCAGTCTGGTAATTCTCCGGTCAATTGATTTCTGCCTAGATGAAGAAACTTCAAATCATGATCTGTAAGTTCGTCACAAAGAAAGTGAGATAGACCTCCAGAAAATGAGTTATTGGAGAGATCCAACTGGGTCACAGTCTTTCCTACTAGAGGCAATGAGCCACTAAATTGATGGGAACTCAAAGATAAATACTCACTGCCAAATCTATCTGGAATCTTTCCATGGAGATGGTTGCCAGACAGATTTAATTCTCTGATCCCCTAAATAAAGCTAGGAACGAAATCTGAGATTCCAGTACTAGAAAAAGCTAATAACTCAAGATTCTTTTGAGTGACGAGCCATGAAGGAAAATGCTCATCGCCAACTCCCAAGTTCCCTGAACCCAATGCGAGATACTGAAGTTTGAAGGATGGAATCCAAATTGGGTTCACATTCAAAGTCAAGGGGTTTCCAAAAGCAAATAACGTTCTTAAATCTGTGAGATTGACAAAAGTGGCTTTCGGTCACAACCCCTTCCAACTTGTTAACATATAAGTCCAGCCTTTGCATTTTGCACAAGTTACCAATTTCTCTTGGTATTTTTCCAGAAATCTCATAATTATAAGATAAATCGAGGGTATTGAGATAACTTAGATTTGTTATGGCATTGGAAATTGTACCATGCAGAGAGTTTTCACTCAAATTGACAAACGCAAGGTCCTTGCAAGAGTAGAGCCAATCGGGAATGGTGGAATTGAAATTATTGCGAGAGAGATCAATGTGCTGGAGTTTGGTGGTATTGCGAATACTTGGGATTGGGCCTCCAAATTTGTTCCGATGGAGATCAAGAAAAATAAGGTTGCTGAGTTGAAAAATCCATTTCAAGGTGACAAGTGACTGAAAGTCATTCAAAGAAAGATCAAGGATGGCTAGAGAAGAAGAAACATTAACTTCTTTCATCACCGGATCATCAATGAGATTATTAAGACTGCAAGCTCTGCAATTCAGTTCTACCAAAGAAGGAAGTGTGTTGATCACCCGTACCCAGTTGGCTCCAGCTTTGTTGAGATTCACACCATTCATGTTGAGATGCTCCAATTGAGAAAGCCCTGACAACCATTCAAGGCTGTCAACATCCACTGTACCTGGCCACCATTCATTAGTCTCCAAACTCAAAGGAAGTAAATTTGAAATATTTCCAATACTATGAGGAATGGTTCCAAGGAATCCAGCATTTGATAAATTCAAATACTCTAGGCTTGTCAGCGATCCAATGAAGGAAGGTATTGTTCCACTGAAATTGTTGTGGCTAAGGTCAAGATACCTCAGCTGTGTTAAATTGAGCAGAGAAGGATTTATTTTGCCACTTAAACAATTAGTTGGAGAGTGAACAAATTTATAGATAGAAGTAGAACAATTATTTCGAAGATGGAGCTGATGAACATGGCCAGTGAAGTTGTTGCAAACGACACATTTCCACTTGCAACAATTCAGTTGATCACTACCATTATTCCATGATGAGACAAGATTGTATGGATCTGCTAGAGACTGCTTCAAGTTTAGAAGTGCTTCTTTTTCAATTTCAGGACACAGAATATTACATTATTGCTATTGTAATTTTGAATTATACAGTAGCTTAATTGGAATTGCAAGGTAGCCATGTGTATGAATAAAATAACTAGGAAAAATAAAGGTGCATAAGGGATTGGCTTTGGAAAACTCATCATGATGATTGTTCCTTGGAATTATAATATATATGTTGATTTATTGGTATGATATGAAAGAACATGAGCTGCATGAGCGTATATATAATAATAAAAATATAGACTTTCTTAATTTATTTTATTGGATACCTTTCACTTAGGTAATTTCAAGAAACATCATATGTCAAATTTGTAATTAGTAAAGTATTGATTTGATTGACTCTGACTCATACAATTTATAGCCCAAAGAAGACGGAGACGACTAATTAAGAAAAATGCATACATAACGAAGGCCACATTAAAATTGGTAGTGGTATATATAAATTTTCCACACTACCAACTAAGAATCAAGTTGGCTTTAATTTGATGAGTACATGACATAGAAACGTATCCAAGGGTTAAGAAAAAGGTCAGAGATTTAAGTCTATTATCATAACAATCAATTTAAGTATTAATATCACAAAAGTGGCTGTGAAAATTGTATGGATTCCAGAGACCTGCTTGAAGCTTAAAAGTCTTCCTTTACAATTTTTGGACAGAAAAACAGGCTAATTTGAAAGAAAAAATAGAGAAGATAATATTTGTGCCCAAAAAAAGAATTATGAATCGTCACAAAGAATTAAACCTATGAAATGCGGACACGGACACGACACGATACGGATACGATGACACGAATTTTTTTCGATATTTTACACTAGAGGAGTGTCTGGCATGGTGTCGGACACGACACGGCAGAATAGGATTTTTAAGAGTGTCCGTGCACCATAGAATTAAACGAAACAAAAGTCTGAAATGAACTAAATATATCAATTTTTTGGAGCATGGACTAAAATTGTAACATGACAAAATAAAAGACTAAGTGATTCAATATTAAAATTTGAGGAACTAAAGTTAAAAAGTGACAAAACAGAAGACAAAAAGAATATATGTATAATTTAGAGGACGAAATTTTACAATTTCGTGAAAGGATGTTACTGTAAATTAAATAATCAGACCAAAAATGGAAATAAATAAAGAAGACTCCCTTTTCATAAAAATTGACTTGGTGTTCCTTAAGATTGAACGTAGCCTATTTTAGTTAAAAAAAGGTATTATACTCGTATTGCATGCGTACATACAAAAACTTAAAAAATATTTTTGGTTCTTGTATGAACTCTAACTTAATAACATTTATATTTTTAATTTCACGCGTTTAGTATGTTATTATTTAAATACTTAAAATCTTTAACTTTTTTTTGGTCAGCAAATACTTAAAATCTAAATTATATTGAATAATTTAATAATATATTAAAAACTAAGTTTTTTTTTATCTTTTAAAGTGAATATAAGAATGAGATTTACATTATAGGATGTTTCCATTCTTTTTGTGCTTTTTTGATGGTTTGATTATTAGCCATGCATGGTCATGAGTCTTATGACTTATATATAGACATATTTATGGCCTCAAATTTTTTTAATTGAATTTTACGAATTTTTTATTTTAATAATACAAAGTGGAAATTTTGGTAAAAATTCTAGATCCTTGTCGATTTCTTAAAAAAAAATGAATATAAAGTATAATATATATAAAATAACAATAAAATAATATTTTGCCACCAAGTACATATATTAAATTTGTATGACTTAGTACTGACGCCCCACGGAGGACCCCGACCTAGAAGGGCCTGCTGGGATACCGACCGCACGACCTCGTTGGAGTTCGTAAAAGTACTCACCCCGGTTCAGCCGTAAGCCAGACGGAACATGTAGGGCAACTAACCCTATCCAAATATCAGAGCTGAATTGAAGTGGAATACTAAAATAAAAGGAGGAAAATAAAGGTCCTAAGAAATGGGCACAGCCCGACAGATATAAAAGAAATCTCGACACAGGATTAAGACATAACAATTACAGATCACCAGTACCTATCTTGACAATGAATTAAGTTCACAAATATATACATTCCCCGAAATGGGGTCTTGTACATTAACCAATCAAGAGCAGATAAGGCAGCGACGCAATCGCTCTAATCCAAACGCTCCCCACCTATGAACTGACCTGAAATACAGGGCCAATATGAAAGGAGTAAGTCAAACTGACTTAGTGAGGTGAGATAATAATAGAGAATTAAAATAACAGATAATCATTAAAACCAGAATCAGATGCATGAGCAGACGAGATCATAGGATACAAATTATATACATGCACATGATACGAGCTACGACAAACGGTCCACCTTATGGCTCCCAAACGGTATAAAACAGTGAAAACCCCAAACACACCATGTTAGAGTGCCCCCTGACTAACAGAAGCCAGAGTCCCATGTGCCCATGAGATCATCTCTACTGGCTCGGCTATCGTGACTAACCTCCTAGCCAACGAAATGACAAACCACAGTATGGGCGCTACCTAGCACAAATTAATCGACGGCCCGAGCTGCCCAGCCACTCTGATTGAGAGTAACCCTTGGGCCCCAGTCTTCCCTTTGGGCGTCCCCAAAGGTGCAATAGATAGACAGAACATAACAAAATAGCTCGTAGAACAAAACAGGCGGGATTCTTATTTTAAAACAAAAGAGTTCATTTGATACAGTACTTATAGATAAAAAGCCATTTGATATCAAATCATTTTTTCTTAAAACATTCAATGAAATTAGTAGCTAAAGTATCTATATATAGGTAATAGCAGATTGGGGAGAAAACATTAAAAGTCATAAAGTAAAGGTCTTACGACATGGGCTTACATATATATTATGTATTTACATATATACGTACTCTAGTTTTAGAAAAAAAATAAGATTTTTCCTCACCGTTACCAGTGGACTTGGGATCTGCTACACCTGAATAACAAGACAAACAAGTCAAGGTTTAGAATGACACTCAATTTATCTAACACTATACCCATCCCGACTCAAATTAATAAGGCCAATTATACACATAATACTCACGTATAATTACAACTTAGGAATTTGCCAAGTAAAATATTCGGAACACGTATACAATCAAATTTATACAGATAATCCTAAAATTTAATGTAACTTACTCAGATCAACTCATTCCACGAAAATTAGTTTCCTTATATCAGTCTTATTATCTATCCTTTAATTTAATAAATTTAACTTAAGTTATCAGCCCTATTCATATGTAGTCAAACCATTGATTAGTTATAATTACCAATAGTCACATGTACACCGAAATGACGTAAATTAAAAGAAACAGATAGGTTTTGTAGTGCCACTTTCCGTAGGAGGAGAAAAAACACCACATCCGCATCGAGACGAATTTCCAAACAAGGTAAATATACCCCATTTAAAATTTCATCCGACGAACGGTAAGCACTCGATCTACACTGGCAACAACGTCCCTAGCCCAACAACAACAACAGAAATAACAATAATAATAACAGAGTGCAGAAGCTAAAACAATCAACAATTCAATAATTCAAGCCACACGGGGCAATGATAATCATAAAACAGAAATCCACAGATTAATATCATAATTATCCTCCATGGAATTTAGTAAATGGAGAAACATAATCCAAATAGTAATAGACAGACTGTCGTTGGACACTACCGACATAACCAATGGACACGAAACTCAAGACACTCAACACGTTGTTGCCGACCGACATGAGAGGTGACAACGCCACCTGTCAACCTGAAGTAAGAATCAAAAGTAGGAGGGGTGAGCATAAAGGATACTCAGTGAAGGTATAAATTGGGCAAGTTCGAGCCACTTCCGAGTTTTATATACATATAAGAAAGTACATATGCTAAATGAAGAAAATAGGAATGTGCTTCGACTTGTAGTATAGCAATAACAATAAGCATTGATGAAAGTAAAGGCAATAATAAAGAGCAATTAATATCCCAGCGAGAATGGACCAGTTCCTCCTTATAACTCCTACAAGACATGAAAATACTTCATCACCAGTGTCAGACCCCATAGCGCGACCATGGGCGATGAAATGTAATTTCAGGAAAGTGTGCAACGAATGCATCACCCACCATGGTTACCAACTCTTGACAGACCACGATTGACGCTTAGTTTTGGGAGTAGTACCTCGGGAAACACCCTGGACGCTCGTCCCCAGGTGAGACATCTGCATTCCCTCCCGAGCCGCAAGAAAAGTCCATAAATTTGCTCGCATTTCAAGAAACATTTATAAGTTGAGTGCCAAATGGGCATTTAGGCAAGCGAGTGATGACAAAGGGGGTGACCACAAGTTCCATATGTGTCGGGGTGTGCTGATGGACTCCCCTAGCGACTTCCCTTATAGACCCACCAAAGTCAAAGTGCCACATTTGAAACGAAAGAGTTTTACTTGCCTTTGAAAATAAAACGGTTTAGAGTTACTTGTAGGTATAAGTTGATATCGAATGGTTTATTCAAAAATCACAAAAATATAGTTAAATATCTAATAGGATATACGAGAATGAGAAAACAAATCATTATGAGCACGTACGGGTAGTTGTTTCGCAATGAATAAAAGAATTCTTACTCCAGTGAAAATATTTTAAAACCCTCACCTGGAAGCACGGGGAAAGACAAGACAATTCAAGCAATCCTCGAGAGAACGGCCTGAAACTGACAGACGACAAAACCAATCAAGACAAGACACGACGCACGACTCACAAGACGTTACAATACATGAAAGGTCAAATAAAATCACTTAGCAATTAAAAATTACAAGTAAAAAATGCAATTAGATCAATTAAACGGAATGCATAAAATTAAAGGTGCTAAATATGCTCAATTGAAATTCTAACTTCACATTCATGCATGATATTATGTAAAGAAGCACTCATGCGAATTTCGGATCATTCGGACAACATTCGAGAGGAAAAAGTCCTAAACGAAAAAGGCACTATTCAAGGTCCGAACGAGGTCGAAATTTTGAAAACTTTGCAAAATATTAATCCTTGAATCATAAGGAAGCTATAGGTGAAATCGGCTTGATTTTAGGAGGTCGGATGTAACAAGTCAACTTTTATTTTTGGCCATTTGACCTCATTACCGTGAGCATGTAAGAAAGAGAGCTAAAAAAGATGCTAAGGCATGCGCACGGGCGCACACACTGGGCTGCGCACGGTCTTGAAGACATCCACAAGACCGTGCAGGCTTAGAAGTTTGCGCGCTGGCTTATGCACTGGGGTGTGCAGGCCGGTGCAGGTACTAGGGAAGACGCACTGGCTTGCGCACCGGCTTGCCAAAACCTTGCGCAAGACCGTGCGTCTCATGTTTCAGGTGCAGAATCGCGATTTTCAGGAGTTCTTCGCGGAAATAACACAAAAATCACTCATGGCAGATTATGGAGCTAGAATCAACACTTAAAATTTCCACTCATGCATTAAACACACTAAGAGCTATCATTTGATCCAAACCACAACAAAAATGGTGAACTAAATCATACAAACCCATCAAATTGCAAAAATAACAACTCTAAGAAAAAGTTAGCTAAACTCAAGATTTAATGGGCGAAATGAAATGGTGGAAGAAGGTTACCGGTAGGAATTCGAACGAGGATCGTCGGGGTGTTCTCGGAATCTCGGTTGGGCGAACGACGGGCTTAGGTTGGGGTTTTTCCTCTTCTTCCTCCTTCCTTCTCTTTTCTTCCTCCTTCTCTCCTTCCTTCTTTTTCTCTCTCTCGGTTAGGGTATGTGTGTGCAAGATGGTGCAAGGGTGTTAAAGAGTGGGCATAGGGTAGTGCAAGTGGGTTCAGGAGGGTGCAAGGTGTATTCAAGAGGATGTGGGGTTCGAATGAGATTAACGGAAATTCGAGGGGTGAAAAGGTAATTATGAGAGAATAAGGATTTGAGAATAAAATAAAATTAGCTAACAACGTTAATCTTTTCATTTAAAAATTCAATGGGGTGTTGAATAATTATTCCGAAAATATATTCCGAAATTTTGGGTCGTTACAATACTCCCCCCCTTCAAAAGAATCTGTTCTCAGATTCTTCTCCGGATCCTGGGGTTTGTTAAAAGGAGTATAATACAGGAATTAAGACATTTATCACTCATATCCAAGTAAATATCACATAAACGAATAATTCAAAACGAACAATTAGCATTCAATTTCCTAATAAGCAAATACCACGTAGTTCTTACATAATAAGTTCCTAATAAAAGTCAAAGTACAATTAAAACGAGAAATAACGAAAAATGGGAAGATAAACGATAACGACTAAGAGTCAGAAGCACCGGAACTAGGCGGCATGCCAAGGCGGCTTATGTAGCTAGCGATCTGCTCGAAAATGGACCTTTCCAGGTCAAAAATCTGATCTCGGAGCTCGGTGTGGTTACGTCGCACCTCCTGTTTGAGCTCTGGAAGGTCGGTCGACTGCTGGTTAAGTCGCTCTGTGGTCTGCTCGCTAGAAGAAGTGAAGCGATCTCCCCAAATAGTCCATCGGTCAATCTCCCACTGACACCGGACATCTGACTCCGACTGCTGGTACTAAGTCCATGCGTCCTCGCCCAGTCTATCCCTCTGGGAGGATCCAGCCTGATGCTGTGTCTGGTAGTCGGCGAACTCCTGCTGGAAGTTAGTCTTGTCGACTCCGGGAGGATCGGGGACGTACTGAGTCTGCTGAGGATCGAAGCCCCCAGCTTTATATAACTGCTTGAGCATCTGCTCTTCGATCTCTTGACGGTCCCCCTCAGGATGATCTCCTTCATTATTATTCTCCTCGTCGTCCTTCTCGTTGCTCTCTGCGACTGCTTCCTCTGCTGACATACGCACATACCTATTATGACGACCTTTTGTCTTCTTGTAAAGCTTCATTTGGGCAAACTCCTTGTAAGTAATAATAGCATCCTCTCCTCCTGTCGGGACCATTCGATCCATCCCGGTCACACCGGCACACTCTAGGATCGTGGTGATATAGGATCCAATTCTGATTTCTCCTTTTGGGCGGGTAGCCACGTACTCCACGTACCTTAGAAAGAACATTATGCCGTTGACCCTCTTGTTCTGGACCACGCAATCCAGAATGTACAACTCATCTAGGTTTATGGAGCCATAGCTATCCCCTCAAGCTACCACCGTGCAAGAATGAAATCTATGAAAAGTCCTCAAGGCCTGGTTGATGAGGTCGGTGGCCTTCGACTTCCCTTGCTTAAAGGGCTTCCTAGGCGTGGAAACACGTCTCCATGCATCGGCTTCGGACCAACCGATTTCTCGACTCATCATCCCTTCAATGGGTAGTCCGAAATGTGTTGTCAATTGGCGTAGGGTGAGCTCGTACTCTTCATTGAATGCTCGAAATTCTATCTTGAAGGGTAGCTCGGGATCGTCTTGATGTGGGAGCAATTGAAGTGTGGCAATGAACTCGTAGACAAGTCGAGGGTAGGATTTCCTTCGAAAATCTAAGAATGTAGTCCAACCCACATTCTCGATGTATTGAGCTACATCGGGATCAAGTCTCAATCTCCCCAAAACTTCCACGTCGAGAAACTTGGTGGAGAGAACCGGGCGGCTATACATACGGCGAAAAATTCTTACTTGAGTGGGGTTCGGGATTTTCACCCCAAGAGGAAGCGGGGATGGAGGATCATCACGCCTTTTTCTTCTTCGGGATTCTTCGGCAGCCATGCGGGGAGCTAGGTTGAAGCTTGCTTGGGTGAAATTGGAGAATTTCTTCACTCGGAAATTTTGTCGAACACTTGGCGGGCGTGTATTTTGGCCAGGGGTTTTTGAAGGATCGGTTTTGCAGATCGTCCCCAAATACCAACTAATGAAAGAGCACAATGTGGGCAATGTACCTTCCGAATTTCACGAAGATCCAACGGCCGGATCGAAAGATATAAGCTTGCAAAGTTTTAGGATGAAATTTGGGGGAAAATTGGGGATTTTCTGTTGCTGTTCGCGAGGGAGAAATCGGGAGAAAAGGCTGCTGAAATCTGGTCGCGAAATGAGTTTAAAAAGCAGCAGTACAGGACGCACAGGCGGACGCACGGGCGTGTGCAGGCCAGTACGGGCTGGTTCGAGCGGTTCAACGGCCTATTCGCTCGATCGATTCGCACGGTCTTGAGCTGAGCGCACCGGCTTGAGCTGGACCGTGCGTAGGGGCGTACGGATGCCCCTGATTCGAATTAAAAGGGCAAAAAATTACCAAAATAACCCAAATTAAATCCGGAGTTCAACCATACAATAATTATATCATGCCGCACAATTAATAAATGGAATTACGGGAAATATGAATGGTATGAACATGCATTGTACCTTTATTCCAAGAATCGAAGTCCGGTCTAGCCTTCTTTTTCCTTTATTCGGTGTCTTGACTCGAGTCATTTGATCTGGCAGTCCCTTCTTTATTGCACGACCCTAACACTGTCCCTCCATGAACAATTCCCTTCTAGCCTTCCTCCCTGCAACACAGATCCTGTATCCTCAGGATCCACATATATAGTTCCCTCAGTTGACTCTGCCCTTGTTAGGGCAATTCTTGACTTGGTGTCCGTGGGCACCACAGAGTAGGCATTGTCCAAACTTCCTTCTGCACACATCGGCGGTGTGATTCGGTTTCCTAGAGTGCGCATAGAGAGTAGCACTTTCACTTAATTCGGGTCTGCTAGCCGCCGTTCTTTCGCTATAAGAAGTATAAAGAACGATCGCTGGGTGTCCTGACTCATAAGGTCGGTTCTCCAATGTAATTAGGCGGGCTCCCCTAGCCCTCAACATCAGCTTTGATTTGACCCGTAGGGCTCTAGCGACAACCACTGCATAGGCACAACAGTCGAGTCCTATCAGGACCTGGCGGATCTCGGGTCTCAGTCTGGATATGAATCTCGCTACTTGATCCCTCTGGTCTGGCTCCAAGTTAGGAGAGTAGTTAGTCTGATGGGCAAACCTAGCTTCATACTCAGTCACACTTTCTTCTTCCTGGGCTATTTCTGTGTCTCCTGTCAGATACGAGGACAAGGATCCTGTAGTGGCTTGAAGTGGAGGGTCTGATCGGGCTTTCTTCCGAGACATACCTGCGGTCACAACTAACTGGCAAAATATGTGCATGTCTTGTAAGAAGTGATGCCAATAAATTCAAGGTAACCCGAATATCATATAGTTCACATAAGCAAATAAGGCATGCTCAACAGTTAATCAAACCCTAACAACACACAACTAAGGCAGACCAAACCAAATAAGACACAACAAAGAATTCCACGATCGACTCGCGTTACATCTTCTTTAGTACAAAAATTCATAAAGGATTGCCAGTCGGTTAATTAGGCCAACCATAATCGTTCACAATTTTAAGCACCAAGATGAGACAAACACTCGTCAAAACACAAATTCGACACTGGCTGACACAACTCAAAAGACACTGAAGACGAGACAAGACGAGATACTAGAGCTTTCGGTTTCCTTCCAGAAACCTAGGCTCTGATACCACTGACTGTAGCATCCCTTTCCGTAGGAGGAGAAAGGACACCACATCCGCATCGAGACGAGCTCCCAAACAAGGTAAATGTACCCTATTTAAAATTTTATCCCGGGGAACGGCAAGCACTCGATCTATACTGGCAACAACGTCCCTGGCCCAACAACAACAACAGCAACAACAATAATAATAACAAAGTGCGGAAGCTAAAACAATGAAACAATTCAATAAGTCAAGCCACACGGGGTAACGATAATCATAAAATAGTAATCCACAGATCAATATCATAATTTTCCTACATGGGAATTCAATAAATGGAGAAACATAATCCGGATAGTAATAGACAGACTATCGTTGGACATTACCGACATAACCAATGGACATGAAACTCGAGACACTCAACATGCTGTTGCCGACTGACATGAGAGGTGGCAACGCCACCTGTTGACCTGATGTAAGAATCAAAAGTAGGAGGGGTGAGCATAAAGGATACTCAGTGAAGGTATAAATTGGGCAAGTTCGAGCCACGCTTCTGGGTTTTATATACATATAAGAAAGTACATATGCTAAATGAATAAAACCGAAATGTGCTTCGACTTGTAGTATAGCAATAACAATAAGCATTAATGAAAGTAAAGGCAATAATAAAGACCAATTAATATCCCAGCGAGAATGGGCCTGTTCCTCCTTAGAACACCTAAAAGACATGAAAATACTCCATCACCGGTGTCAGACCCCATAGCGCGATCATGGGCGACGAAATGTAATTTCAGGAAAGTGTGCAATGAATGCATCGCCCACCATCGCTCTCAATCATGGTTTCCAACTCCTGACAGACCACGATTGACGCTTAGTTTTGGGAGTAGTACCTCGGGAAACACCCTAGACGCTCATCCCCAGGTGAGACCTCTGCATACCCTCCCGGGCCCCAAGAAAAGTCCATGAATTTGCTCGCATTTCAAGAAATATTTATAAGTTGAGTGGCAAATGGGCATTTAGGCAAGCGGGTGACGACAAAGGGGGTGACCACAAGTTCCATACGTGTCGGGGTGTGCTGATGGACTCCCCTAGCGACTTCCCTTATAGACCCACCAAAGTCAAAGTGCCACATTTGAAACGAAAGAGTTTTACTTGCCTTTGAAAATAAAACGGTTTAGAGTTACTTGTAGGTATAAGTTGATATCGAATGGTTTATTCAAAAATCATAAAATATAGTTAAATATCTAATAGGATATACGAGAATGAGAACATAAATCATTATGAGTACGTACAGGTAGTTGTTTCGCAATAAATAAAAGAATTCTTACTCCAATAAAAATATTTTAAAACCCGCACCTGGAAGCACGGGGAAAGACAAGACAATTCAAGAAATCCTCGAGAGAACGGCCTGAAACTGACAGACGACAAAACCAATCAAGACAAGACACGACGCACGACTCACAAGACGTTACAATACATGAAAGGTAAAATAAAATCACTTAGCAATAAAAAATTACAAGTAAAAAATGCAACTATATCAATTAAACGAAATGCATAAAATTAAAGGTGCTAAACATGCTCAATTGAAATTCTAACTTCACATTCATGTATAATATTATGTAAAGAAGCACTCATGCAAATTTCGGATCGTTCGAACAACATTCGAAAATTGGGAAAAAAATCCTAAACGAAAAAGGTACTGTTCAAGGCCCGAACGAGGTCGAAATTTTGAAAACTTTGCAAAATATTATGCCTTGAATCAGAAGGAAGCTATAGGTGAAATCAGCTTGATTTTAGGAGGTCGGATGCAAAAGGTCAACTTTTATTTTTGGCCATTTGACCTCATTACCGTGAGCATCTAAGAAAGAGAGCTGAAAAAAATGTTAAGGCATGCGCACGGGCGCACACACTGGGCTGCGCACGGTCTTGAAGACATCCACAAGACTGTACAAGCTTAGAAGTTTGTGCACTGGCTTACGCACTGGGGTGTGCAGGCCGATGCAGGTGCTAGGGCGGGCGCACTGGCTTGCCAAAATCGTGCGCAAGACCGTGCGTCTCATGTTTCAGGTGCAGAATCGCGATTTTTAGGAGTTCTTCGCGGAAATAACACAAAAACCACTCATGGCGGATTATGGAGCTAGAATCAACACTTAAAATTTCCACTCATGCATTAAACACACTAAGAGCTATCATTTGATCCAAATCACAACAAAAATGGTGAACTAAATCATACAAACCCATCAAATTGCAAAAATAACAACTCTAAGAAAAAGTTAGCTAAACTCAAGATTTAATGAGCGAAATGAAATGGTGGAAGAAGGTTACCGGTAGGAATTCGAACGAGGATCGTCGGGATGTTCTTGGAATCTCGGTTGGGCAAACGACAGGCTTGGGGTGGGCTTTTTCCTCTTCTTCCTCCTCCTCTCCTTCCTTATCTTTCTCTCTCTCAGTTAGGGTATGTGTGTGCAAGATGGTGCAAGGATGTTCAAGAGTGGGCATAGAGTAGTGCAAGTGGGTTCAGGAGGGTGTAAGGTGTATTCAGGAGAGTGTGGGGTTCGAATGAGATTAACGGAAATTCGAGGGGTGAAAAGGTAATTATGAGAGAATAAAGATTTGAAAATAAAATAAAATTAGCTAACAAAGCTAATCTTTTCATTTAAAAATTCAATGGGTGTTGAATAATTATTCCGAAAATATATTCGGAAATTTTGGGTGGTTACAAGTTTACGTTCTATACATTCGGAAATATTAGGAGATAAACTTACATTTAGGTTAATTACCAATTAATGATCTGCACCAAATATTAAGTCCACTTATGAATTCCGAACACTCAATAACATAGCCATTATTTTTAAGTGTTGGACAAATAAGAGAGAGAGTCAATCAGACTCTAAATGAAACCATTTGGTCCGTGTGCCTGTTCGGTCTATTCATAATATTCCTCGATTAATAATAATTGTTTCTTAACAATTTATTACAAAACTTCATACATATCTATCAATTTAAGTAATCAGATAGTAAAATTAGTCAGATAACAAGTAATTAATTAACGACTAAAAATAATAATTCTAGTCCCTTAAACTAAAAGAATATTGCACTGGTTACCATAAGAAGGAAATACTATACCTGTTCTGCAGAATCAATGAAGGGAATCAAGCTGACATAAATCGAGAAATAATGAAAGCGGAAGTACTGGCTTTCGTGCGTTTCCTAAACTAATGTTTCGTGTGATTGAATAAAAAGGAAAAGTATGTTAAACATTTGATATTTTATATAATGAAAGAGATTGTTCCTTAATAAAAGTTGAGCCGGTAGCAATTTAGAAAGGTGGCGTTTTGATAACTTGATTAGTGGACTGAATATACAGCAGGAGCTGTCCTTCTCCATGCAATGAATATGACCAACTATTTTTCTTTTTCAATTAATGAAGGTGGCGGTGGAATGGATAGTTAAATGAAAAGGATAATGCTGAAGTTTTCATTAATTTTAAGATACTTAAACTAAATAATATATATCATTAGCAAATATATGTTTAATTAACTAATGACAATATTTTCACATAATTAAGTCTTATATGCTAAATTAAATAATTTAAATTATGCAAATAATATGTCAGGCAAAGTGAGTGCATGATATGACATGATTTTCTTCTTAATTTTTATTTTTTCCACTTTTTCAAAAATCAGGGTGTTACACTTAGATTCGTATAACTTGATTTGATTCGACTAATACAAAAAGATATAAAAACAAATATATAGCCCAAATAAGAGGGAGACGACTAAGAAAAACGCGTACTTAAGGCCACAATATAATTTGTAGTGTTGGTAGTGGTATGATATCAATTTTCCACACTACCAACTAAGAAAAACGCATGCTAATTTAATTTGATGAGGACAGGACATAGAAGCGTATCCAAAGGTTAAGAAAAAGGGCAAAGATCGAAGACTATTATCATAACAATCAATTTTAAGTATTAATTTCATAAAAATTATGACTGTGAAATTGATGTATGGCTTCCAGAGACCGCTTGTTCGTGTATTTCAGGTCAAAGTTGGATTTCACTCTATAAATTCAATTGATAGTCTAGGACACGTGATCGACCCTGATCACTTGCCAAAAAACACCCTCATCAGTTTGGCGCCGTCTGTGGGAAACCACTTTCAACTCTAGAGCCAACATACACGAGCCATGGTGACCAAGAAAACTAAGAGCACTCAGAGCGTCATAAAGACTCGATCTCAAATCGAGGCTGAGTGGGCCGCGACAGCAGAACAAGTGGCCTTCGTTGCGCGACTTGATGGGATCGACCCTCCCGAAGGGGAAGATCCCCCCAATGAAATAGAAGAAGATGCGGTCTCCCACGCCGATCTCCCCGTGGTCGTGCTCCCTGCCCAACCATCGACGCAGGATTTAGCCGCTTATACGAACCAGGTCTATGAGAAAGCCAGGCAAGCCCTCAAAGCGGGAAGGCCGGTGAGGGTAATCCCAATCACGGTCGACCCAATCCCCCTATATAATATAGACTGTCACGACCCAATCCCCCACTACCTCCCCGGGCCCAAACCCAGGGTGGAGGAAGGGATGAAGTTCGAAGGCGTGAGGCCAACCGACCCCCGCAGTACCCGGTCGACCACTCTCCAGAAGGAGGAGGGGAAAAGTATGGCTGTAGCGGGCGCCCCAAACGGGTAACGCACGCCCCGCACCGAGCCCCGGCCCGGAGCCGGAATGGGATCCGACCCGAATCGAAACCCGGCGAACGACAAGCATTTACTCAATCACTAGGCGGGGGTTTCAAAAACAACGAAAGGACAGAGACGCGGAAGCAATATAAATAATCAAAGCAATAGAACATAATAAATACACAATTATTAAAGCCCACCAAGGCTAATGAAATCCAATTACATAATATCAAACGGGTTTGATACAGTATCCCGATAAATATAATAACGGGCTCAATAAATACATAATCCCGAATACAGATTAAATAAAATCCTAATATCCTAAAACATAAATCATATCATACGGTAAAAGGAATATACATGAGAAAATAAATACAACTCTACGACGACGACGACGAATCCCGCCTAGTATCCTGAAACCAAGATAGGGTGAGACAGAGAGGGTTAGTGAAACGACTAAGTGAGGAGGGAATAATAATGTATATAATAAAACGGAAATAAATCACCATTTTAAACTTAAAAGAAATCAACATAAAAGAAAGGTTTTCGTAATCGGGTGGTGATTTAACATAAAACATAACTTATCATATGACTTGGCGAGTCGAGCCCTGAACTCCAATATCCAAAACATAAAACCAGAAACCACCCTTATTCCTCCAATGTAGCCGGACTGCAAACCCGAACTACTCATAACTGACGGGAATAACTCAGGTGCTCAAAGGGCTGCCACTCCGGCCTCACCCCGAGCTCCCAAATGGAGGAAACCATAGGATTTACGCCGTAGACCCGACGTCTACCGACTTCGTCCTATCGCTCTTACTCCGGGCCCAAACGATCATGCATACAGTTCATAACTCGCTTTTCAAACATTTCGGGTTGGCCAAAAGACCGTTCGAGACATGTCATATGCGAGGCCGAAGGCCAAAGTTCGCCTTAGAAAACAAAAGGTTTTACATGTCTCTTTCGTAAACATTTCGAAGACTATACATAGTACTTTTTCATATCAAATCATTTTCGATAAATCAAATGAACATAATAAGCATAAATACCTACTAAGTATATATATAGAAACGGTGTGAAAGCAAAACATAAACGTGGCTTATATCGGGAGAGGCTTATTTATATATATACATAATAATACTGGAAACAGAAACGGAAAACCTCACCTGACTGCTATGCAAAATAAGAGCAAAAAGCTAGAACCGGCGCTACTACACGGGAGTATCGTCTGCAAAAATACCAGGACACAACCAAATAAGACTAAAGACGACGCACGGCTTATACGAAAATATTAAAACACCTAGGAGCACGTTACACAATTAAATCAATCACTTAAGTTCAAATTCTCAAACGAAAATAGAGTAATTCATGCATTTAAAAATACAAATCAAGTCCAATCGCAACGAAACTTTACGGACATACTTAAATTATCATAAAGAAGTATGCATTCGAATTTCGGGAAAATCGGACTTCACATGCAAAAGATAGAAAATTTAACGAAAACTTAAAACACACTATTCATATACCCGAACACGTTGTAAATTCATAAATCATGCAATTCATATCTATTTCATATATATCGAATACATGAGCGAAGAAAGAATTCGGAAAAGACGAGTCTCGGAGGGACCCGTAGTGCAAAACGGGCCCTGACTTACAGAAGGTCAGGGCACTGTGCGATCGGGCCACACGGCCTTGTGCACGGCCGTGTGCCGAGGCCGTGCACAATCAAAAAACGTGCATGGCCTCATGCACATGGCCTCAAGGCCGTGTGCACAGCCCGTGCACCAACCCCAAACACGCACGGTCTCATGCACACGGCCTCAAGGCCGTGTGCACCAGGCCGTGTGCGACCAAAATGAGCAGAAACATCAGACAGCAAAAATCATACGCGAATTCAAACCAAAATCTAACATTTAATCGATTAATCATGCAAATCAATCCCTAATTCTCACATATAATCATCCACAACATATAATCTACATATAGAAACGATAAACACGAAAATCCATCCACAATTACTATCAAAATCATATAAAACCTAAATTATACAACTATTCACAAAAATGAGAAAAATGAAGTATAGAAGACATTAAACGAGAGAATCGTTAGAAGCTTACTCGTAGAAAAGATCGCGAGGAATTCGTAGGCGTAAACGATTCGAAAATCCGTCGGGAAACGAAGTCGGAACGATCGTTGAAATCTTCTTCCTTCTCTTTCTCTTTTTCTTCTCTTTTTCTTTTCTTTCTTTCCTTCTTGTTGTAGTGAACGAGAGAGATGAGGGAGGATGACTTAGTCAATTAAGTTGACTAGGTCTAAAATCGAAGGGGCATTTTAGTAATTTCGCAAAATAAGTTTAAAAACTCACGTTGTCCAAATAATATGTAATTACAGTTAAAATTCATATAATTAAACGGACATTGACAATTCGTGATTTAAATATAAAATTCACTCATTTACGAAATTATCCTAAAATCTTAGAATAAATATTAAATAAAATAATAATTTACATAATTATTCGATTAAAATATACCGAATTGAAAAATTGGATTTTTGGGTCGTTACAATGGCCACACGGTCCAATGACCCGGAAAGGCGCACGCCGTCGAGCGTGATGGCGAGCTTGAGGAAGAAGAGGATTTTTATGACGATGAATACGATCATGAGGAGTACGACGATCGAGTCGAAGAAAGGGACTACATCCCCCCACCACCCAACCGTCGAAGGGCATATTCTCAGCCCATTCGACTGGCGCGCTCTTAGCCGATCCGACCAACGGGCGGGCTCATGCAAGACGCTCGTCGAACCTACCTCCCTCGACCTCCGGTTAGAGAGAGATTAACGAACAAATTTTCCAATATCCCGCCATTCGGAGACTTGAGGGATAGGCTCCCTCCCCGACCCAACTTAGCTCGTAACGAGCAGTGGGGGCCAGAGCGTAACGCTCCAACTGCCGACAGATGTTGTCACCATTTACAGAGGAAATCCTCAGCGAGGATCCGAGGAGCACCGCCATCCCCCGCGACCTTCCCATTTACGATAGGAAAACCGATCTAGGGGACCACATCACCAGCTTCGAGCTGTCAATGCATTTGTTTCCCCACACCTTGCACACTTTGGCAAAGGTTCTTGCCACGACCTTTAAGGGGGCCGTGCTCGATTGGTTCCTCAGACAACCTCCTGCGTCCATAAGATCATACGACAAGCTCTCAACAACGCTCGAAGGCCACTTCTCGCCCTTGATCTAGGACAGACTCGGGGTGTCGCGCTTTGATTTGATCGTCCAAAGGGTCAACGAGACATTAAGAGACTACTTTACTCACTTCAATGCAGAGCTGGTCCGAGTCGCGCCGCCTGACCTAGCTGTCGTCCTTAGTGCTCTCGGGAAGAACTGTCATTGTCGGGATTTCACCAAGGATATCCTTAGTCGAGTCCCCATGGAAAGCTTGAGGGACATCCAAGATTGTGCCACTAAGTGGATGGACTATGAAGAGATTGAAGGAAGCTATTGGGCGGGCAATGGCCAGGCCATGCTATGAAGTATAGGGCAAACTCCAGCCCACAACAACTACTACAACCGACCCCGCAGCCCCAGACCTCGAAGCCCGCCTCCGGTGGGTCGAAGCAGAAACAAAGGTCGACTGGAAGGAGGCTCGTCTTCGCAGCAGCAAAACAGAGAGAAGTATGAGCCCTTCATCTGCGCGATCGGGGATCTCCTCCCCAAGATCCTCGAGAAGCTTCTTAGGTATCCAAAGAAGTTGAAGCTCAACATGCGAAAGATCGACAACAGCAAGTACTGTGAATTTCACGGCCAACGTGGCCACAACATTGACGACTGCAATCAACTTAAGGATGAGATAGAGAGGGCTCATCCAAGGCGGACACCTTGCAGAGTTCGTCAAGAAATTGAAGCGCAACAGAGAACGAGGTTGTGAAAGGTGCTGCAATGAAAAAGACGAAGGTCGACGGTCACGATCGAGATCTCGATCGCCACCACCCAAGTAGAACCAACAAGAAGGAAAGCAGGTTGCTAGCACCAGTACGATCCTGAATGCCCCAACCCACGAATGAATCGATATGATCGTTGGGGGACCTGACGGTGGTGATAGCAAGACAGCAAGGAATCGAGGCATCTGCCGAGCCCAAGCAAGCCTTCACGGCCCACACGAGGTGTTTCAGGTTGAGCGTGGAGAAGAATGGAGGCAGAAGGAAGTGGCGTTTAGTGATAGGGATTTTCATTTAGATCCTCACCGGGACGGCGTAACGCTGAGTTGTCCGATGGTGGTAACTTTAGATACCACAAACTATGCTGTAAGTAAATGTTTGGTCGATACTGGAGCTAGCTCGAACATTGTTCTTTACTCGACTCTTCAACGCATGCATTTGAGTAAGCTAAAATATGAACCAGTTAAAACGGCCCTGAAAGGCTTTGGTGGCTCGGTCATAGCACCAATAGGCCAAATTAAAATGCTAACTTCCATGGGAACTCACCCCATTCAGATGACGATGGAGATTAATTAGGCCATGGTCGACATTCCCGACTTTCCCTATCACATGATCCTGGGTCGACCCGGCCTCATTGCCTTCAAGCCTGTAATATCGACCTACCACCAGAAAACCAAACTCCCGACTCCCTACGGGATCGGAGATGTGTGTTGTGACTTGGCCGAATCATGGGCTTGCTACGCGATCGCAAACGAGGCTCAGCCTCTGCCCAAGGATGATGTACTTCAACCAAGCGATCTCATCATGGATGACGCAGATGACGATGAAAGGATCCCCGACCCTAAAGGGGATGGAGCCTCGCACTCAAAGATAAGTACACACGAGGCTCGGAAGAAGAGAAACATGGACGAGTCTCGACTGTCCACCGCCGAGGATACTCTGCTGATCTAACTCGACCCTATGGATCGGGAGAAGACTACGAGGGTCGGCGCGAGTCTCAATGGAAAATAATTGGAATGTCTCACCATTTTCCTACAAGACAATGTGGACGTGTTTGCTTGGAAAGCCACTGACCTAGAAGGGGTCGATCCGAGCGTAATTTCGCATTACCTTAACATCGACCCCACGTTTAAGCAGAAGCTGAGAACCCAGAGCATCGTCCGGAATTCGATCATTGAGGAAGAGGTCAATAAGTTACTCGACGTTGGGTACATTACCCCTGAGAAATATGTGGACTAGCTTTGCAACGTGGTCCTCGTGGCCAAAACTGGAGGCAAGTGGCGAATGTGCAATGACTTCACCGACCTTAATCGAGCGTGTCCTAAGGACCCCTACCCCTTGCCTCAGATTGTCCAGCTAGTCGACTTGACCGCCGGCTATGAATTAATGAGCATGATGGATGCTTTCCAGGGTTACTACCAAATTTGAATGGCTCCCCAAGATCAGAAGCACACGGCGTTCATAGTCGTGAAAGGGATATATTGTTTCAATGTGATGTCGTTCGGGCTCAAAAACGCAGGAGCTACCTACCAGAGGCTGGTCAATCTGATATTCGAGCCACTATTCGGGAAGACAGTCGAAGTCTACGAGGACGATATGATCGTCAAAAGCCTGAAGCCCGAATGTTAGGGAGATGTTCGCATTGATAAGGAAAAATCGCCTCAATCTCAACCCCTTAAAATGCGTGTTTGGAGTCTGAGGGGGGAAATTCCTTAGATACATGGTCAGCCAATGAGGGATTGAGGCTAACCCAGAGAAGATCTCTGCGATCATTAACATACCTTGACTGGAGACCATTAGGGGAGTCCAGCAACTAGTCGATCGAATTGTAGCTCTCAACAGATTCATTTCACGGTCTGTTGAATGCAACCTTCCATTCTTTAAAATACTAAGAGACATGAACAAGTTCTAATGGACTGAGGAGTGCGACTAGGCTTTTGAAGAAATGAAGAAGTATTTGGCCTCAGCTCCGCTGATTGCCAAACCAGAACAAGGACAGATACTCTATCTCTACCTCGCCTTTTCCGACGAGACGATCAGCTCGGTCCTAGTGACTGTTTGCGATCGGAAACACCTTTCCATCTATTACGTCAGCAAGATCCTGCATGGGGTTGAGACTCGATATCTAGAGATCGAGAAGTTCGCGCTTGCCCTAGTAGTCTCTTCAAGGAAACTGCGCCCTTACTTTCAAGCACACGAGATCGTGGTGCTCATCGACCAACCCTTAAAGCAAGTAATGGCTAAGCCAGATAATTCGGGTCGACTGATCAAATGGGCAATCGAGCTTGGACAGTTCGACATAACCTTCCAACCAAGGGTCGCCATGCAAGCACAAGTCTTAGCGAATTTCCTAGTCGAAAAGACAACAACTATGAAAGAGACCAAAAACAAGAGCGCTCATTGGCTCTTGAAGGTCGATGGACCCTCGACCGCATAAGACGGAGGTGCAGGGATCTCCTTGACGAACCCAGAAGGATTAGATCTCTACTTTGCAATCGGCCTTGACTTCCAGGTCACCAACAACGAAGCAGAGTACGAAGCGCTCATCGCGGGACTGAGGATCGCGCTCAAGAGCGGGGTCAAGATGATCCCCATCATTACGGACTCTCAATTAGTCGCACACCAAGTCCAAGGGCTCTATGAGGCCCGAGAAGGAAACATGGTCAAATACCTGGTGGAGATATACAAACTGACTGAAGGCGGGTCCGAATCACCCTCCTTTCTCGGTTGTGTTGGTGATGTATTGGTGGGATGTTTTGTGATTGAATGACGATGTAAGGTGGGTTTTACCTGTGGTGTGGCATCCTTCCCTGTTTACCATTTGGAGGTTTAGAGTCGCCACCCACTCGGTTAAGGTTGAGAGGGAAACCTGTGTAGGCTCATATGTCTTTGTGTGTGTCCAGAGATTCGTGTGTTGGGTTCGGGAGCTAAGTTACGATGGAGGAAGGGGTTGCAGCAACCTATCACCCTCCATTGTCCCTTTCGGGTCTTCTCACCAATGCCAAATGACCGTAGTAGTTCCCCAAGTGTGTATACAAGTAGTTGCAAGCAAGTGTATATGTATATATATGTGTACGTGTGTGCATGTGAAATATAGGGATTAGATCCCTTTGGCTTCATGCCGGAAGGAGCCGGCTGCATATGTATCTCAAGGAGCTTGGGAATCAGAGCCAACGTAGTTCATACCCCGACCTTCTGAGAGTGGGGTGCGGAGTAGACATGTGAGGTTCGTCACGCCTCGTTTTTGTAAGGTTTTTATATTGCTTTTGTGTAAAAAGGAAAGTTTTCTAGTGGAAAGAGTTGTCTTTTTGGATATTTACGGGTAGAGGGGGAGTAGAGCTGGAAGCTTAGACCCTCGTGCCGGGTTAACCATAAAAGGGGATTCTTTCATTAAGAGAAGGCTTTCATGTTGATTTTGGAAAGGTTTCCTTGATAAAAAGTAATATTTTGGAAAAAGGTTCATGTTTTTGACGAGACCTTGGACTTAGTTCCTGGTTGTGAAGCCGTCCGACCTTCATTAAACCTATCGAGGGACTATAAGCCCTACGCAAGGTATACAGCAAATCGGAAAAGGAACTAGACCTAGGCATGTCTACTCTATACCCTATGCTCGGGAAGTGCGGGGTTTAGCACAGACAAGAGAGATGAGAAGTTTCAAGCGAGAAAGTGGTAAAGCACTTAGGCAAGCAAGAAACTAAGGGGAAGGCGTCAGGCGCCGATTGTAGTCTAGGTGGGGTCGAGGAAGGGGAGGCCCTTCGCTCATTGACCACCTAGACCCGGTAACCTTAGCCATAGGGGGGATTCCGTCCCATAGGGGGACGGAACGGGGGGCTATTACTATGAAAGTAAAGGAAAGCAGAAAGTAAGCAGATGCTGAAAAGGCTAAAAGGAGACTCACCCTCGTAGTCTTATCTTCACTTCACTTCATTCCTAGCTGCTGCTTCCCCCCTCGAACTCAGGAGCACGATCGCAGGGACCGGACAGGACTCTAACTCGGGACTGAAATCCGAACACTCTATTGAGCAGAGCGCCAGACCTCCTTTCGATTTTAGGGGTTAGGAATATAGAATTCCTAACCTAAAATCGAGAATGGGACCGAAAAGGGACTAGAGGGAACCGGGCTAAGGAAGCCTAGTTCTCTCTTTTAGAAATTCTAAGGCGAGTACTCGAACCTTAGAAGAGAGAGGAGAGGAGAGTGAATGAGCAAGGAGTTGAATGAGGGGAGCCCTCATTATATAGGGGTGGAAATGGCCCGAAAAAGGTAAGTTAGGGCTGCAGTTCGTATATGGAAAGTTAGGGCAACGCGCAGGGGGGTTGACCGGCCGGCTAGGCTGGTGAGCCTGGCCATGACCGGTCGGCTGGCTGGTGGGACCAGCCAGAGGAGGTTTTCTCTGGCCGGCCGGCCGGCCGTGTTGGGCCGGGCTAGGGTTTGCGCGCGTCCGGGCTTTTTCTGTAGCGCCCCTTTCCGTAGGAGGAGAAAGGACACCACATCTGCACCAAGACGAACTCCTAAACAAGGTAAATGTACCCCATTCAAAAATTCATCTCGACGAACGGCAAGATACTCAATCAAACTCCGGCAACAACAACACGACGCCCCAACAACAATAGCAATAATCAAATAAATGCGGAAGCGAATTCAGAATAACAAATTAATTCGTAAAAGCTATTCATTGAAACGGTAATCATAACAACAGTTCTAAAATAAATACCCAATCAATGTCATCCATGGCTCAACTAAACTATCCCACATCAGGGGCACGTAAGTACAGAAAGTAAATAAATTAACTGATAATGTTAAATACAGCAATTCCAAATTAAATCAGAGAGTAAAGACTCGACTGTTGTTGGGACACTGACAAGACAATAGGAAAGAGCCGACCTAGACCTGCTTCTGCCGACTGACAAGATAGGTGACACCGCCACCTGTCTACCTGAAGCAAGAACCAAAATAGAAGGGGTGAGTATAAAGGATACTCAGTAGGGGGGGGGGGGGGGTTGATCACAATTCTTCGTTTATCTTTTAAAATCAAAATAGTGAATGTTGCCCGTTTTGAGAAAGAATACAAATAACAATATAAGTTGCAAAGTAACACAAAGCAACACTCGGGTTCGGCTTACTTTGAAAACACAAAAAGGGTGACGAACCGAATCCTTTAAAATCATTTGCACATAAAGTCAAGCCGATCAATTGAAAGGATATTAGTTGAGTCACGAGGCCGTTACAAGTTCAAAAGGCATGATATAAACTAGTTGAAAATGATAAGTAAACACGGCTCGTAATTCAACTAAGTAGTTTGAACAATAAAGAAGGCTTAAGTTGGGCAAGTTCGAGCCACGCTTCCGGGTTTTATATATATATATATATATATATATATATATATATATATATATATATATATATATAGGAAAATACATATGCTAAATGAAGAAAACCGGAATGTGCTTCGACTTGTAACGAAAGCCGTAAATCGATTAGACAAGCAAGTAATGCAATAAGTCATGCAATAATGTGTCCCGGCGAGAACGGGCCCTCTACTTATAACTCCCACCCATGAAAATCATGAAAGCATGTAGTCAAGTACTCCACCACCAAAAGTCATGATCCACTAACAGAGTTTTAAGAATACGCGATTAGCACCACCATACAGAGTTTTAAGGAGACGCCGTTAGCACCACCGTTCGCATCAACTTAAGCTAGCCAACCTCCTAGCCAACCTTAGTTAACACGCATAGAAGTATACATCGGGATTTGCCCTAGACGCTCGTCTCCAGGCTCACCTCCTGTATACTCCAGGCCCAAGTTATGATCCAGTCCATGGCTCGCTTTTGAAATCAATGTCATTTTGGGTGGCTAAAAGGGCCGTTCGAAAAGATGATGCAAACAGTTATGTATGAATGGCCAAAGGGGCCTTGGAGACAAGTTGGTGTAACGATCTAGGAAATACTCATAAGTGTCGTACGCTTCGGGAGCATGCTGACGGACGTCCCTAACGACATTACTTATAAGTACCTCTGAGATCAAATGGTTACTTTTAAAAAAAATATGTTACTTGTCTTTAGTTGAAAATATTTTAAATCATTTTGTAGATGCATAGGTTTTGCTGTCGAAAAAGGGTTTGACTAAGCACATAAGGAAATAGTAAAGGCAGTACAGCAAGTAATAAGAAAGGCGGGATAATAAGTTATTTCGCAAGCTAAGTAACTATGTCCTTGCCCAAGTTGAAAGCAGTTTAAACCCTTAACTGGCTCGACAGAACAGAGAAGGAAAGCAAGCAGCAATTATAATTCGGCCTCAAAGATCCCACCTGAAAAACACGGGGTCCCGAGGATGAATGATTGACACAACAAGAAAACAGACACTGACGCTCGGCTATCAAAATAGAAACATGCTTAAGGACACTCATTCAACATTTAAACATAAGAAGCAAGTAGGGGCAATATGGTCAATTTATATCCAAAAGCATGCAATAATTAAATAAACGAGAAACACTAAATTAATTACAAAACATCTAAACATATAAGCTTAGCAGGGTAAGATTGTAATTCAACACCAACAAGTACATTTAATTAAAACAATAATTTGGAATACAACTTCACAACTTATAGTTTTTCTCAAAAGCTCAAAAGCTAACAAGCTAAGATCGATCATATCTCTAGCCTAAGCAAACTGAAACCCATCCGTTCGACTACACAATCATACAACAATAATATTCAACAATTAAAATGAGCTAGAGTACAATTAATTCATGATCAAAAGCTAAAAGCTAGAAGTTATATCAAAAAGCTACAAAATTAACACAATAATACGAAAAATGCAATAAAAGACAAACGACAAGTCGGATTCAAGTAATACCAGCGCCGTTAGAACCGCTGCATCTAGGGGAACGATCTGTCCGAAGACACCATCATTGGATTCCCGCCAGAATAGTGCCAAAAATGCTGGAAACCGCCTACCATCCCGGACCGCCGCCGGACCACCTCCGATGGTCGAACCCTTATACTGAAATGTTCCTCTCGACGAGCCCGTCACTTCCCCCAAAACCGTTTCTCAATTGGATCATCCATCGGAATTTAATTCCATTCCGAGGCTCCAAAATCCTAGAATCCAATAATCAAAATTAACGAAAATTCGCTCAACGAATTACGAAATTGACTTTGAAATCGGCTTACCCATGTCAAGAAGGTTGAAACCCATGTAAAGCCCATTGAAAATGGTGGCCGGAGGTAGCTCCGACGCTACCTCAGCCGCGCGCCGCTGGTGCTCCGCCGTCCCATCGAGTTGGAGCCTGAGACCACCGCCATTCTCTTCGTCTCTTCAAGGTTGTTCCAGCCACGGTGGTGCACCATCGAGACACCGCCGCACGCCTTCGGAAAATGCCCAAAACCGCCGCGCCTTCTCTTCGTCGATTCACCGCCGTCCGTCCAAACCAGGTCTGGAGACCACCGCCAAAAGACTGCCCTCGACGAGAGCTTTCATTTCCGACCAAGCCAGGCCTCACCGTGGCCGCAAAAGCCTCCAACGAGAAGCTCAATGTCGCGCCACCTTCTCACCGCCACAACGCCTCTACCGTTGTCCAAATGCCCGAAATAATGGTACCAATGTGTTCCTCTCATCGAGACGATCGATTTCCATATATCATTTGCTTCAATCGGTGAAGAATTGCAAAATCCCCAATTTGGAGAAATGGGTCTCGCGTGTCGTGTGTGTTTTCTCCCATTTTTCATTTTGGCCCCAGGACTTCCAATAATCACATAATATACCATATCCTCGAAAGATGTGCAAATTTTGTAAAGTATCGAAATTAAGCATACGTAGTGTCAAAATGACCGAAATTAAAAGCTTAGTAATAATCAAGGTTCGTTTTCTTAAAATTCATGAGTTTACAAAAAGTCAATTCCAAGTTGGGCTAAAGTGTAAATAATTTTGGGCTAAAATACAATTTTCTTTAAAATATGACTTAATGAATAATATTTAGAATTTCATGAAAGTATTTGGAACCTTGATAAAATATGCATTATTAAAACATTGAACCCCAGTACAATGTACACCGTTAAATTACTGAATTAAATTAAACGAGCTAAAAATATAAATTTACCAAATTGACCCTAGTTAGTGACAAAACGATGCAAATCAATTTCTAATTAATGCCTTGGGTTTTAAATACCAAATCAATGATTTATAAAAATCTTTGAATGCAAGAGTTGGAAAACGTGCAATTATGAAAGACGTCGAGAATTCTGAACTCTGAAAACGTAAACAGTCCGAATTCTGGTAAACGCGCTAAATTCTGAACTTAGAGATTGCGGGTCGTCACATTTTTGGTGTTTTCTCCAAATGGGTCGAAGCGATAGCCGTCAGGAAAACGACCTCCAAGGTCATCCAAAACTTCATATGGAAAAACATTGCGTGCCGATTCAGGGTTTCCCGAATCCTAATTTGCGATAATAGGCCCCAGTTCCGAGCAGACGACATGCAAGAATGGTGCATTGATCACGGGATCGACCAGCGCTTCGCTTCGGTCGGATATCCCCAAGCAAACGGGCAAGCGGAGGTCACCAATCGCACCATCCTTCGAAGTCTCAGCTCCCGACTTGACGCAAAGAAGAAAGCTTGGGCTGACGAGCTTGACGAAGTCCTATGGGCTTACAGAACAACCCCACGAACCGCGACGGGCGAAACCCCCTTCTCTCTAGTTTACTGATCAGAAGCTTTGATCCCGGCAGAACTCGTCCACGAAACTGCCAGAGTCTCGCACTTCCAGTTGGCTTAAAACAATGAAGGGAGGGCGCTCAAACTAGACCTCATCGAAGAGAAACGGCACCGAGCTTTAGGTCGGATGCAACAACATAAAGCGGTCGCCGCGTGGAGTTATAATACGAACGTTCGACCACTAAGCTTTCAAGTGGCGATCTGGTCTTAAAGAAGGTCGAGGTCTCCAAAAAGGTTAAGAAACTCGAAGAGAAATGGGACGGGCCATACCGCGTCACGCGGATCGCCAAAAACAACGCCTATCGACTAGAAACCCTTGGCTCGGAACCCTAAGAGCTCTCTCGACCATGGAATGCCTTCAATTTAAAATTGAATTATCCCTAAACCGATCCTTACAGGATACAGGTATGTAGTTCCCCTCGAAGGGCCCATTTGTAAAGATTTAACTAGTTCAATGTACTTTAAAGTTTGTCAACATTTTCTTCATGTATTATTGTTTATTGATCCCCTCTAGTATTCGATGTCCCATCATGCTCGAAGAGGGGAGGGGGTAAGCTCTAGATAAGTATTCAACCTATGGAAGTGGCAAACGAACCTTAATAGAACTGGGGACTCGAGCGTAAAGCTCGAGTCCGCCAAGTTCAAAAGTTTCCAAGTCTGAAGTTAAGCTTCGACTAGAGAACTAGGGACTAGAGCGTAAAGCTCGAGTCCACCAAGTTCAATAGTTTCTAAGTCTGAAGTTAAGCTTCGACTAGAGAACTGGGGACTCGAGCGTAAAGCTCGAGTCCACCAAGTTCAAAAGATTCCAAGTCTAAAGTTAAGCTTCGACTAGGGAACTGGGGACTCCAGCGTAAAGCTCGAGTCCACCAAGTTCAAAAGCTTCTAAGTCCGAAGTTAAGCTTCGACTAGAGAACTGGGGACTCGAGCGTAGAGCTCGAGTCCGCCAAGTTCAAAAGTTAAGTCTGAAGTTAAGCTTCGACTAAAGAATTGGGGATTCGAGCGTAAAGCTCGAGTCCACCAATGGATAATAGCAATCAAAGCAGCAAATGCATAATGAGAAGTAAAATGCGAAAAACGATTGCAGGAACTTAACAAAATACATTACAATAATCCTGAAGACCGATTAACTCAGCCAAATTATTTCAAAACAATAAATGAAACCCAAGCCTATTGCTCGGGGACAGGGACAAGTCCCGAAAGTTCGACTATTACAAATTAAAAGAAAGCAAAGGCAAGCTCTTGATTGGTCTGTTGGCGCTGCAGGCTCACTCGCGGCATGGGATGGGCCAACTTCGATGGCGAGGGAGCTCAGCCACTCAAGATCGGTCGCTGTCCACTCGGGCTCCGGCTCGCTCGGGTCAAGAGAAGGGAATAGTCGATCCATTGTAGGCTCGATGGGCTCATCCTTACCATCATAAGGCTTTTTCAGAAGTTTGGCCATGTAACGCCCCGAAAATCCGAATTATAATATGGTACATCCGAATCGAATATTTGCGCAATTTATTATTTTATTTGATATTTATTATGTAATTTTAGAATTATTTCGTATATGAATGAATTTTTATATTTAAAATTTTAATTGTCAATGTGCGTTTAATTATATGAATTTTGGCTGTAATTACATGTTATTTGCACAACGTGAGTTTTTGAACTTATTTGGCAAAATTACTAAAATGCCCCTTCGACTTCAAACCCTAGTCAAATTGACTAAGTCTCATTTCTCTCTCTCTCACCTCACTCTCGTTCGAACACTACAGCAAAAGAGAAAGAAGAGAAAAAGAAGGAAGAAGATTCAATCGATCGTTCCGACTCCGTTTCCCGACGGATTTTCGAATCGTTTAAGCCTACGAACTCCCCGCAATCTCTTCTACGAGTAAGCTTCTCACGCCTTTCTTGATTAATGCCTTCATTGCTTCGATTTAGATTTTTGAATATAGTTGAATAATTTAGGTTTTATATGATTTCGATAGAAATTGCGGATGGGTTTTCGTGTTTATTGTTTCTACGTGTAGCTTATGTATTGTAGATCATTATATGTGAGAATTAGGGATTGATTTGCATGATTAATCGATTAAATGTTGAATTTTGTTTTGAAATCGCGTATGTTTTTGCTGTCTGCGAGTTTCTGCTCAATCTGGACACACACGGGGTGTCGCAAGGCCGTGTGGGGTTACACGGCCTCTTGCACGGCCGTGCAAGAGACCGTGCGTGTGGTGAATTGCACACGGGCTGGTGCACACGGCCTTGAGGCCATGTGCATGAGGCCGTGCGTGTTCCTTGATTGTGCACGGCCTCGGCACACGGCCGTGCACAAGGCCGTGTGGCCTGGTCGAACAGTGCCCTGACCTTCTGTAAGTCAGGGCACATTTTGGCCTACGGGTCCCGCTTCGGCTCGTCTTTTCCGAATTCTTTCTTCGCTCGTGTATTCGATATATATGAAATAGATAGGAATTGCATGATTTATGAATTTACAACATGTTCGGGTATGTGAATAGTGCGTTTTAAGTTTTCGACAAATTTTCTAACTTTTGCATGTGAAGTCCGATTTTCCCGAAATTGGAATGCATACTCCTTTATGATAATTTAAGCATGTCCGTAATGTTTTGTTGCATTTGGACTTGATTTACATTTTTAAATGCATGAATTACTCTGTATTCGTTTGAGAATTTGAACTTAAGTGATTGATTTAATTGTATAACATGCTCCTATGTGTTTTAATACTTTCGTATAAGTCGTGCGTCGTTGTTAGTCTTAATTGGTTGTGTCTTGGTATTTTGCAGACGATACTCCCGTGGAGTAGCGCATCCGGTCTTGCTTTTGTCATATTTTGTATAGCCATAGGTGAGGCTTTCCGTTTCTGTTTCCAGTATTATTACGTATATATATAAATAAGCCTCTCCCGATATAAGCCACGTTTATGTTTTGTTTTCACACCGTTTATATATATATACTTAATAGATATTTATGATTATTATGTTCATTTGATTTATCGAAAATGATTTGATATGAAAAGTACTACGTATAGACTTTGAAATGTTTTTCGAAAGAGACATGTAAAACCTTTTGTTTTCTAAGGCGAACTTTGGCCTTCGGCCTCGCATATGACATGTCTCGAACGGTCTTTTGACCAACCCGAAATGATTTGAAAAGCGAGTTATGATATGTATGCATGTTTGTTTGGGCCCGGAGTAAGAGCGATAGGACGAAGTCGGTAGACGTCGGGTCTACGGCGTAAATCCTATGGTTTCCTCCATTTGGGAGCTCGGGGTGAGGCCGGAGTGGCAGCCCTTTGAGTACCTGAGTTATTCCTGTCAGTTATGAGTAGTTCGGATTTAGAGGTTCGTCTACATTGGAGGCATAAGGGTGGTTTCCGGTTTTTATGTTTGGAAATTGGAGTTAAGGGCTCGACTCGCCGAGTCATATGATATGTTATGTTTTATGTTAAATCACCACCCGATTACGAAAACCTTTCTTTTATGTTGATTTCTTTTAAGTTGAAAATTGGTGATTTATTTCCGATTTATAATATACATTATTATTCCCTCCTCACTTAGTCGTTTGACTAACCCCTCTGTTTTACCCCTGTACTGGTTTCAGGATACTAGGCGGGATCTTCGTCGTCGTAGGCGTCGTAGAGTTACATTATTTTTGCTCATGTATAACTCTTTCCTGTATGGCTTTTATTTATATGTTTTATGATATTAGGGATTTATTACTTTAAGTTGTATTCGGGATTATGTATATATTGAACCCGTTATTATAATTATCGGGATATTGTATCGAACCCGTTTGTTATTTAATTAATTGAATTTTGTTAGCCTTGGTGGGCTTTAATACTTGTGTAATTATTTATGCCTTAATGTTTCATTTATTTCGCTTCCGCATTTCTGTCCTTTTGTCTTTCCGTTGTTTTGAAACCCCCGCCTAGTTATTGAGTAAATGCTTGCCGTTTGCCGGGTTTCGGTTCGGGTCGGATCCCATTTCAGTTCCGGGTTGGGACTCGGTGCGGGGCGTGCATTACCCGTTTGGGGCGCCCGCTACAGTTGGTATCAGAGCCCTTGGTCCAATGGCCGAAGCTCTGAATTGTCGTGTCTAGTTGTGTCTAGGTCGTACGGCTTAGGATTATGTGATTGTGACAACGTGATTATGTGAATTCAACTTCTCTACGTATTACGGCTTTTCATAATCACTTATCATCATGCATGTTTGGTATTGAATTTGCAGAATGCCTCCTCGCCGTGAACCGCCAGGTCCGCCTCCAGGTGTTCCGACACCAGCACAGTTTATGGAAGCCTTAGGGCAATTCATGGTTCATACTAACCGAGCAACGCCACCACCTGCCCCCGAGAATGATATGGGAAGGTTTCTTAAGCTCAACCCTCCGCAGTTCGAGGGTGCACCGGATGATGTGATCGCCGAGGCTCGAAGAGACGTCAGTGGTCAATGAATTCATCGACGTGTTTCCCGAGAATCTTGAATTCTTGCCACCGGATCAGGATATCGAGTTCGTGATTGACCTAGTTCCGGGAGCCGAGTCCTATTCGAAGTCGCCGTATCGAATGGCTCCTGCCGAGTTGAAAGAATTGAAGAACCAACTCGATGAACTTCTTTCTATTGGATATATCCGACCGAGTGCCTCGCCTTGGGGTGCTCCAGTCTTGTTCGTAAAGAAGAAGGACGGTACACTCCGCATGTGTATCGATTACCGAGAATTGAACAGGATGACAGTGAAGAACAAGTATCCTTTACCGCATATCGAGGAATTGTTCGATTTGCTACAAGGATCGAGGGTTTATTCCAAGCTCGACCTCAGACAAGGATATTACCAACTCCGTATCCGATCAGAGGATCTCCCGAAGACAGCTTTCAACACAAGATACGGACATTTCGAGTTTGTGGTCATGCCATTTGGACTCTCGAATGCCCCAGCAGCTTTTATGGACATGATGCACAGAATTTTCCGTCCGTACCTCGACAAGTTCGTTGTTATTTTCATTGACGACATATTAGTGTTCTCGAAGTCCGAAGAAGAACACGCTGAACACCTCCGGATTGTGCTCCAAGCTTTGAGAGAGCACCAATTGTTTGCTAAGTTCAGCAAATGCGAATTCTGGATTGACCGAGTGACCTTCCTAGGTCATGTCATATCCGGAAAGGGAATCGAGGTAGATCCTTCGAAGATTGAGACAGTGCTGGATTGGGAGAGACCTAAGACTCCTATAGAGATCCGTAGTTTCCTGGGTTTAGCAGGATACTACAGACGTTTTGTCAAGGATTTCTCTAAACTTGCAGGCCCGTTAACAGCATTGACGAAGAAGGAAGCTAAGTTTGAGTGGTCAGCCAAATGTGAAGCTAGTTTTTAGGAGCTCAAGAAGAGATTGACCACAGCTCCAGTATTGACCCTGCCCGAGGGTTCTGAAGGATTTGTCGTGTATGTAGATGCGTCACACGATGGATTAGGTTGTGTGTTAATGCAGAATGGGAAAGTTATAGCTTATGCATCGAGGAAGCTAAAGCCAGCTGAGGAGAACAATCCCACTCACGACCTTGAGCTAGCCGCCGTGGTATTTGCATTATTGAAATGGCATCATTACCTCTACGGCATCACGTTCGACATCTTCACAGATCATAAGAACCTCCAGTACTTGTTTACTCAGAAGGAATTGAACAAACGACAGCGCCATTGGATGGAATTATTTGAGGATTACGATTGCAAGATTCAGTATCATCCCGGAAAGGCGAATGTCGTAGCCGATGCACTAAGCCGGAAGGCAAGCATAGCCCAGCTAGAGGCTAAGTTAGAGGGAGTTCACATCAGTTCCCAGGCCCATGTTTACAGCATATCGATCCAGTCAGAGTTGGGTCGAAAGATTCGAGATGTTCAGGCTACTGATGAGTGGACTCAGAGACAGATAGTTCAAATCGCAGCTGATTCTGAGATTCAGTTTGGTGTGGATGACACAGGAATTCTCCGCTACAAGTCCCGAGTTTGTGTTTCGGAGAGTCTGAGGAAAGAGATTCTCGATGAAGCTCACAACACACCTTACACAGTTCATCCAGGTGGAAGTAAGATGTATCGGGATCTAAAAGAATTATTCTGGTGGAGAGGTATGAAGAGAGACGTAGCTGATTACGTCAAGAGATGCTCGACTTGTCAGCAGGTTAAGGTTGAACATCAAAGACCGGGAGGTTTGCTTGAGCCACTACCGATTCCTACGTGGAACTGGGAGGGTATTGCCATGGACTTCGTGTCTGGTTTGCCTAAAGTTAGAGGTGGCTACGATAGCATTTGGGTGATTATCGACCAACTATCCAAGAGTGCTCATTTTCTACCGATCAACATGTCGTACAAAGTGGATAGGTTGGCAGAGATTTATCACCGAGAGATTGTCAAGCTTCATGGAATTTCGACTACGATAGTGTCTGACAGAGACGCTCGATTTACTTCCCGTTTGTGGCAGCAACTTCAAGAACGAATGGGAACGAAGCTGACTTTCAGTACAGCCGCACATCCGCAGACAGATGGTCAGTCAGAGAGGATGATCAGATATCTCTGTGATATGCTTCGAGCTTGTGCCTTGGATTTTCGCAACAATTGGCACGACCAATTGCCTTTGATCGAGTTTGCCTACAACAACAGTTATCAGTCTACGATCGGAATGGCACCTTACGAAGCATTGTATGGCAGGAAGTGTAGATCCCCGTTGTTTTGGGATCTCGAAGATTGGCGTTGGACGAAAGACGATAAGGAACGAGGAACTCCTCCAAAGTTTCTTCAAAATGCCATCGACCGTATCCAGATTATTCGGCAGAGAATGAAAGCAGCTCAGGATCGACAGAAGAGCTATGCCGACAACCGTCGCCGACCGTTGGAATTTGAGGTTGGTGACAAAGTATTCCTCAAAGCTTCTCCTCGAAAGGGATTCACCCGAATTGGAAAAGGAGGAAAGTTGAGCCCGAGATTTTTAGGTCCCTATGAAATTCTGGAGAGGATTGGGAATGCAGCTTACAGGTTAGACTTGCCGCCGAGCCTAACTGGGATTCACAACGTCTTTCATGTTTCCCAACTCCGAAAGTACATCCCGAATGAGTCCGAGATCCTTCCTGTTGAGGAAATTGAGCTAGAGCCGGATTTGACCTTTGTTTCGAAGCCGGTGAAGATATTGGATAAGAATAAATGAGAAGTAAAATGCGAAAAACGATTGCAGGAACTTAACAAAATACATTACAATAATCTTGAAGACCGATTAACTCAGCCAAATTATTTCAAAACAATAAATGAAACCCAAGCCTATTGCTCGGGGACAGGGACAAGTCCCGAAAGTTCGACTATTACAAATTAAAAGAAAGCAAAGGCAAGCTCTTGATTGGTCTGTCGGCACTGCAGGCTCACTCGCGGCATGGGACGGGCCAGCTTCGATGGCGAGGGAGCTCAGCCACTCAAGATCGGTCGCTGTCCACTCGGGCTCCGGCTCGCTCGGTTCAAGAGAAGGGAATAGTCGATCCATTGTAGGCTCGATGGGCTCATCCTTACCATCATAAGGCTTTTTCAGAAGTTTGGCCATGTAACGCCCCGAAAATCCGAATTATAATATGGTACATCCGAATCGAATATTTGCGCAATTTATTATTTTATTTGATATTTATTATGTAATTTTAGAATTATTTCGTATATGAATGAATTTTTATATTTAAATTTTTAATTGTCAATGTGCGTTTAATAATATGAATTTTGACTGTAATTACATGTTATTTGGACAACATGAGTTTTTGAACTTATTTGGCAAAATTACTAAAATGCCCCTTCGACTTCAAACCCTAGTCAAATTGACTAAGTCTCATTTCTCTCTCTCTCACCTCACTCTCGTTCGAACACTACAGCAACAGAGAAAGAAGAGAAAAAGAAGGAAGAAGATTCAATCGATCGTTCCGACTCCGTTTCCCGACGGATTTTCGAATCGTTTACGCCTACGAACTCCACGCGATCTCTTCTACGAGTAAGCTTCTCACGCCTTTCTCGATTAATGCCTTCATTGCTTCAATTTTCGGATTTTTGAATATAGTTGAATAATTTAGGTTTTATATGATTTTGATAGAAATTGTGGATGGGTTTTCGTGTTTATTGTTTCTACGTGTAGCTTATGTATTGTAGATCATTATATGTGAGAATTAGGGATTGATTTGCATGATTAATCGATTAAATGTTGAATTTTGGTTTGAAATCGCGTATGTTTTTGCTATCTGCGAGTTTCTGCTCAATCTGGACGCACACGGGCCTTGCACACGGGGTGTCGCAAGGCCGTGTGGGGTTACACGGCCTCTTGCACGGCCGTGCAAGAGACCATGCGTGTGGTGAATTGCACAAGGGCTGGTGCACACGGCCTTGAGGCCGTGTGCATGATGCCGTGCGTGTTCCTTGATTGTGCACGGCCTCGGCACACGGCCGTGCACAAGGCCGTGTGGCCTGGTCGAACAGTGCCCTGACCTTCTGTAAGTCAGGGCACATTTTGGCCTACGGGTCCCACTTCGGCTCGTCTTTTCCGAATTCTTTCTTCGCTTGTGTATTCGATATATATGAAATAGATAGGAATTGCATGATTTATGAATTTACAACATGTTCGGGTATGTGAATAGTGCGTTTTAAGTTTTCGACAAATTTTCTAACTTTTGCATGTGAAGTCCGATTTTCCCGAAATTGGAATGCATACTCCTTTATGATAATTTAAGCATGTCCGTAAAGTTTTGTTGCATTTGGACTTGATTCACATTTTTAAATGCATGAATTACTCTGTATTCGTTTGAGAATTTGAACTTAAGTGATTGATTTAATTGTATAACGTGCTCCTATGTGTTTTAATACTTTCGTATAAGTTGTGCGTCGTTGTTAGTCTTAATTGGTTGTGTCTTGGTATTTTGCAGACGATACTCCCGTGGAGTAGCGCATCCGGTCTTGCTTTTGTCATATTTTGTATAGCCACAGGTGAGGCTTTCCGTTTCTGTTTCCAGTATTATTACGTATATATATAAATAAGCCTCTCCCGATATAAGCCACGTTTATGTTTTGTTTTCACACCGTTTATATATATATACTTAATAGATATTTATGATTATTATGTTCATTTGATTTATCGAAAATGATTTGATATGAAAAGTACTACGTATAGACTTTGAAATGTTTACGAAAGAGACATGTAAAACCTTTTGTTTTCTAAGGCGAACTTTGGCCTTCGGCCCCGCATATGACATGTCTCGAACGGTCTTTTGACCAACCCGAAATGATTTGAAAAGCGAGTTATGATATTTATGCATGTTTGTTTGGGCCCAGAGTAAGAGCGATAGGACGAAGTCGGTAGACGTCGGGTCTACGGCGTAAATCCTATGGTTTCCTCCATTTGGGAGCTCGGGGTGAGGCCGGAGTGGCAGCCCTTTGAGTACCTGAGTTATTCCCGTCAGTTATGAGTAGTTCGGATTTAGCGGTCCGTCTACATTGGAGGCATAAAGGTGGTTTCCGGTTTTTATGTTTGGAAATTGGAGTTAAGGGCTCGACTCGCCGAGTCATATGATATGTTATGTTTTATGTTAAATCACCACCCGATTACGAAAACCTTTCTTTTATGTTGATTTCTTTTAAGTTGAAAATTGGTGATTTATTTCCGATTTATAATATACATTATTATTCCCTCCTCACTTAGTCGTTTGACTAACCCCTCTGTTTTACCCCTGTACTGGTTTCAGGATACTAGGCGGGATCTTCATCGTCGTAGGCGTCGTAGAGTTACATTATTTTTGCTCATGTATAAATCTTTCCCGTATGGCTTTTATTTATATGTTTTATGATATTAGGGATTTATTACTTTAAGTTGTATTCGGGATTATGTATATATTGAACCCGTTATTATAATTATCGGGATATTGTATCGAACCCGTTTGTTATTTAATTAATTGAATTTCGTGAGCCTTGGTGGGCTTTAATACTTGTGTAATTATTTATGCCTTAATGTTTCGTTTATTTCGCTTCCGCATTTCTGTCCTTTTGTCTTTCCGTTGTTTTGAAACCCCCGCCTAGTTATTGAGTAAATGCTTGCCGTTCGCTGGGTTTCGGTTCGGGTTGGATCCCATTTCGGTTCCGGGTCGGGACTCGGTGCGGGGCGTGCATTACCCGTTTAGGGCGCCCGCGACAGGCCATGAGCTTTAGAACCACGAAACCGAACGGGTGCTTCTCGGGATCGGCGGTCTCAGACATTGTCTTAGTGACGATCGCCTGAGCTTCAGTATTGGTCGAGGTCAGCTTTTTGGGACGAGGGTCATTCTGAGTCACTCCGGGCACGATCAAGTTTTGGGCCTGCAACTGGGCTAAGCAAAGCGCGTGGCCATCTTGGAAGTCGTCAAAAGCCTTGATCGCGCTCGCTTTCTCGAACATTGGGCCTTCAGCAAATTGTTTCACGACCCATCGACCTATTGCAAGCTGCACCCTTTGGATAAAATCCCGAGCCTTCCGGCAGTATTTGTCCTCGGTTTCCCTCTCGATCGCTGCTGGCCCGGCGGCTTGACCTTTAACAAAGCTCTCCTGAGCCTCGAGCCGGAGTTTCCGAGCATCGTCCTCCAACCGCGACACCTCCAAGGTCCGTTCCTCCACGGCCTTGGCCAACTCAGTCGCATGAGTGTTGAGTTTCTTATTCGACTCCTCGAGCAGTTGAGCCGATTGCTGGAAACCTTCGGCCTGCCTTTTCCAATCGTCGACCTCCTTCTGCTCCTCCAACTCCTTCTTAAGCTCGACTACCTTGCCCTTATGGTAGTTCTTCCGCGCTCGAAGCGCCTTAGCATACTGCATCAAACCGTGGGCGTTCGGAGCCAAGTGCTGAAAGAAATGGAAAACAGGGTTAATCGAACAATTATCCAGTGCGAACACTTAGAAAATGAAAAGACTAGGCATAGCCGATCACATATAGCCATGAGAGCATTGGATAGATTGCGCTCGAACGTCTCCAAAGTCCAACCAGCCATGCACTTGTGATCGGATTCTGAAGCCACCGACCACCATACGGCTTTGATCGCATCGGAGTCGGAGGCAGCACTCAAGAAAGATCGAGGCTGCCCATCGACAAGCTCGGACACTCCCTCCGGGTAATGTGGCTCGGCCACGGGAAGGAAGTCCATGATCCTGCGGGCCATGAACTCAGCGCTCGTCTCCGAGCCGGCATCCTCGATCGTCAAAGCTCCACCTGACGATCCTTTTCCCTTGACCTTCTTTAGGGGTGGGTCGATTTTTGCAGCGCTCTTTGAGCGGGCTGCGTTCTTTTCCGCTTGAATGCCTCAGGGTCGGGGGTCTCTTCAGCTTCGGCCTCGAGGTCCACCATCTCGGTTTCCACCGGCCGGCTAGACTCAGGCCTCGGCCCCTTAAACAGCCCCTTCCCGATTTCGGGGCCTTGCGTTGTGGGCTGAGCCCCTTGCTGAATAGTCTCAACCCCCAAGATCGGGGCCTCGACGGCCAGAAGCTCGGGCCGATTCTGAACGAACTCATTGAGCTCACCCATTTTTTCGAAAGTCGCCACGTCATGCTCGGCAATGAGGGCTTTGCCCAGATTCTGGAGGAAGGAGGTCCTGCTTTCCATGAGTATGTTAGTACCTGCGAAAGAGGATCGTTACCAGATCAGTAGCAGTTGTAAAAACTGAAACTAAATTGAAGTTAAACTACAGAAAGTAAATCGAGCGAATACCCAAAACGTGACCCTCGGGCACCTCTCCTCGACCAATACCAACGGCCGCCAAATTCTCCTCACAAAAGAAAGTCTTGCAATCTAACAAGACCTCATCAGAACACACATCTCGACCCAGAAAACCCAGAATGAGATTGAGTGCCCTGTCAAGCTCTTCATCTTTCGAAGGTCGAAGAATCGGCGGTCAATTGTCCTCCCATTGGGTCGGGATCAGAAACCCATCGGGGTGTTGTACTATCACAAACTCCGTCTTCCACTGGTCACCGTGGGAACACGAGGGAATGGTGAAAATCTTTTTGCCTCTTTTCTGAGACAAACTATAGAAGCCCTCGCCCGATGGGGAAGAGGTGGAGAGCATGAACATTTGAAAGAAACGAGCCATGGTAGGCTCGAATCGGAGGATCCTCATCAGGATGAAGAAGCAAGATACGAGCGCGAAGAAATTGGCTGTCAGTTGGCTTGGGCAGACCCTCAGACTCCTGAACAGTCAGACATATTGTCTGTTCCCAACCACCCTAAACCCGTTCATTACGGTGTAATAATTAACGACGATCTCCCCCTTCTCTTGCCGACCCAAGATGTCATCTTCAGTAGCTGCTCGAATTGCATAAGGGGATGGAAGGTTGAGTCGATCAACAATTTTTGTCCACTGCTTGCTCGAAACCCAGCTAGATATGTGATCGTATGGCAATGGCGCTTCCTTTTACGAGGATTCGGCCTCGACCCTAGGGCGCTTCGTGCCCCCGGCCTTGGCTCTGCCCTTAGCCTTGTCCTTGCCCTTACTCTTGTCTTTGCTCCGATAAACAAGCTCGGGGAAGAGCAGTGGCTTTCCCTGCCATTTGAGTAGCGGTCGTTGTTTCCCAACTGCTCATTGAGGGAGCTTCATCCTCATCATCACTTACATCCACTGCCTCGATGCCGTCATTCCCTCCTCGATCTACAGCAGCAGAGCGGGAGGGGGCCCTAGTAAAAGGGACGTCGGTTGGGGTATCCCCACTATTCTCGATCCATGGTCGGAGGTCGCTTCCACCTCATGATCGGTCTCGAACCCTAGATCAACTAAGTCGAACCCCTCATCGTACTCTCTAACCCTCTCGCTCGACCCCTCGGACGCTCCCGACATTTTTATGAATGTAAATAAATGAAAGAATTGAGGGTCGAGGGTTACCTAGAGTGTAGATGATTTTTCAATGTGTTTACGCTCGAACAGAATTCCTTCGCTTGAATGTTTTTCTTGCTAATAGTGCTTCTGCTCGGAGTGAATGTTCAGCAAACGTAAAAAATGAGAGTGTGCTAAGCCCCTATTTATAGTTTTCCTGCCTCGGAATGCAAAATGTCGCCATAATTGCTCTTCAAAGCGCTATCGGTTCAGGCACACCTTTTGAGAGTAAATTGACGGTCGAGTCACTTTACTGTCGGGCACGCTAAGCATCAGCATGAACGCCGCGTGGCCCTGCCTAGTGGAGCCACGGGTCTCGAGACTCAGTATGGAGGTCAATTTCAAATCCCAGTCGAATAAATTCGACTGAAACTTGGGGGACTCATGATGGTTGATATTTTGGGCGACCCACGTGGCACGATTTTAGAGAGTCACATGCCACGTGAGCCTGGTCAAAGTTCGCTCGCCACGTGGCTATAATCAAAGTCCAACAGTTGACCAGGTCAAAGAGCCCAGCAATCGAGCTTCTCGATTGTCATGATAATCCTACAGGAAGAGCTTAAGCCTCGAGCTCGAGCGCCATACGCTCGACTATAGCTGGTCAATCCTCATGTCCATCTCTAAGAGTAGGACTGGGGGTCGAGGTGCTTAGCTCGAACCGGTCCCATCCCGGCACGCTCGTCCCGTCTGTAGCTGCCTTAAATGTGCCGCACCTGTCCTGACTACCCTCCGTACGGAGGTTAATCTGAAGTGACAGATAATCATTCCTTTTTAAGGAATAAGTCTGACTCGAGGCCCAGGCATTAAATGTCCTGCAGTCAAGGCATTTAATGCACGCCTAAACAGTGTACTTAGTGTCATCCTATAAATACCCCTGACATTTATTATGGTTGGTAAGTTCACTTCAACGCTCCGACCCTACTCCTTATCTTCAAACACCTTTTCAGTACCCTTATACTGACTCGAGCGTCGGAGGTGCTACGCCGGAGACAACCCTCTCCGGCCAAGTAACCCTTTGTTCGTGTATTTCAGGTCAAAGTCGGATTCCACTCTACAAATTCAACTGACAGGCTAGGACACATGATCGACCCTGATCCGTTGCCAAAAAACACCCTCATTAGTAATATATTAATCACAATCGAAAATTACATAATTCATTACAAAATCGGGAATATCTTCTAATCAGATATTTTACATTTTGATTAGAATTCTAGCTAAATAAATAAATATTTATACATTTATTTTTCTAAGTTAACTTTTATTCATTAATTGAATACTTTTATTATTTAATAATGACTAAGAACATGTAACTTTTATTTGACTTTGAAATGTAGTAATACATAATATCTTAAATATTTTAAAAAAGTATCTAAATAATTATATATTTTCAAATTAATTTTATCAGAATTAGCATTTCAATTATTTCAAAATTCTAGTATCCTAAAGGTCACAAAATAATTCATTTAATTATCTATACTCTTTACGTTATTAATTCGGATACATCTCACCATTTTCTTGAAGCATGTATACTATAATTCAAAAATATTTATAATATTTATAAATAACAATCAGTACTAAAATAAATTTAAAATTATTATATATTAAGTTAGAAAATAAACTTAACATACCCATTAAGTTTACAAAGTAACAGTCTATAAATATTCATTTAAGTTCAATCTTCTAAACATGAATATATATATATATATATATGTATATATTACTATTATATATACTAAGTTATAAACTATGAAACCTCTAGAGTACTGAATTACAATTTTAATGTCACTTGTGATTTCGAACTATTAAAATTTTTCTGTTTCTTTACTCGATCTAATGTTTATCAAATATTTCTCTCATATTATTTTGAGAACTTATTTTTCTTTGTAATATATATAAAATGTAATAATATGTCGTATATGTTAATACAAATTAAAAATATAGTATGTACCATATTTTTCTAAATGTAATATGTTTTTATAGACCATCTCGATTTTACAATTTTAAGGTCCGCTAGAATTATTTTTTTATATTTAAGATAAATTAAAATTATAGGATAAAATAAATTTAGAGCTAAACATAGGTTTTACCTAAATAGGACTCTCAAATAAGTCTTATAGATCTATCGTATTCCTATTAAGTTACTCAATCATAGAGTCCTAGTATTATTAAATCAAATTATTATTTATATAATTATAGATTTACATATTTGTATAGTTATTTAATAAAAATATGTGTTAGTAAAGAGGTATTTTAGTCATTACAAAAAAAGTGACAAACTTAAATTATCGGAAGAAACTCGTACTTTTATAACCGGAAGAATCATATTTTTATAATATACATAGATGATTGTTAGCAATGGTCATGATCACTTATGTTAAGAAATATTTATGGTCTCGAACTTGCCTGAATTGTACTGTCCGGTCTTTGATTTCAATAATATAAGGTAGAGATCTCGGTAAAAAATTTACATGCTTGTCCGATCCGTTTAAGAAAAAAAAAAGTTAATATAAGTATAATATGGGGATGTACATTAACAACAAAATTGTATTTTGCCACCAAATAAATATTTTTAAATTTGTATTATAGCTGTATACCTTGATTCTATATATTAGTAGTCATGGTATTAATGAATCGAATATTAAATGCCGATTGACTACTCGTCCTGTTTTTAACTACATCAACAGGGGGACGGAGAAACTGAAGAATTAGCAAAACAAACAAATAAAAATCTAAAGATAAATGAAGAAACTGTAACGGGTCGGATCCATACCCGACCCTGCTCCATTTTGTAGATCCGGGGCTCTGAGATGCGAAGCGCCGCGCACACAGAAAAAAACATTCTTATTCTCTCTGTAAAGAAGAAGTAAGAGATGACGACAGTGAGCAACGTTCACCACCAAGACAACAACCCCAACACCGCCGCCATCAGACAAGCAGACGGTGCACACTGCAAAAGCAGTTGATACACAATCTGGCTGTTCCCCAAAGGTACGTCTTTTTCTTCAATTTAATTTCATTAGGCCGCGCGTCTAATTCTCTTGCTCTATGAGCTTTTATTTTTCTGTGTTTATTAATTTATATGTGAGTTTGCGTGTTGTGAGAAAGGATCTGAGTCTGAGAGGTGGTGCCGGCGGGGTCTGGGGTTGGCTACCCGATGAAGAAGAAGACTTTTTCTTAATTTTTTTGAAGAAGACATTTGAGAAGGAAAAAAAGGACAAAGAAAAAGGAAAACATAATAACATCTAGGGATAATATTGGAATTTCGCGTTTAAAATAAATCAAATAAATTTTAGAAGTAATTATAACATAGGATTTTTTTTATTTCACTGAGTTTTAAGCACAATCTTGGAAAAACCCAAGATTTTGGATGCAATTTTTAAATATAGATTAAAACATGACAAAACAAACTAGAATAAGTACCATATATGTATAATTTAGAGGACGAGTTTGTTTTTCAATTTCGCAAAACTATGTTACAGTGCATAATTGTGGAATTGTCAAATATCAAGTATCTTCATCGTGTCTCTTTCGAGTCTGCCTGTATACATAAAATAGGTAATAGTTTGTGTGTTTTATTTATTCTTCTTGAACACGTTTATTAACGGATTTTGGGACATCCATTTGCACCAAGTCGATCAGGTTATTCGTAAACTTAATATTTAGTCATATATTTCAAAAATAAATATATGTAGTGGGTGCCGCCAAACGAGCAAATGCACGCCTCGCACCGAATTCTGACCCGGAATCGAAATGAATTCGACCCGAACCAAAATCCGGCGAACGGCAAACCAATACTCGATCACTAGGCAGGGGTTTTTAAAACAACGACAACAGAGAGTAGAAACAATAAAACACAAAATAATAAACAATTGCGCAGTTAATTAAAGCCCTCCAAGGCTAGCAAAATTCTATAACTAATAATAATGTACAATGGGTTCAACAGTGTCATTCCCGAACACACTTGCATGAACAAAGTAATCTTACATAATATACATAAACATAAGTGTATGAAAACCAAACAGGAATATGAGTTTACATTAAAGCAAAAGAATGTAACTCTAGACGACGATGACGACAACGACAATGCAAGCCCCCCTAGTATTCCTGAAACCAAGGGTGAGACAAAGGAGGTTAGTCAAACGACTAAGTGAGGGGGGAAATAATAGTGTATTTAACGACCCGATTTTTCGAGATGAGTTTGGTAACATTTCGCATCTTACGTTTCTCACTTCTTTTTTTTTTCTTGAATTATGTCATATTTTGTGTGTTTTATATGGATTTTCGTAAATGCAATAATTTGTGAATTTAAATTATTCTATGTCAATGTGCGTTTCAAATGATAAGTTTTGACTATAATATTGATATATTTTGTTAACGTGTCCTTTTTATGAAGTTTCACAAAATTACGAAAATGCTCCTTCGATTTTTCATTTAAACCCTAGGTTTTCCCTTTTTCATAATTACACCTGGCCCCTTCTCAAACATTCAGCAACAAACGAAGAAAACAAAGAGAAAAAGAAAAGTTTCCCTCAAAACTTCAATCCTATCTTTCAACTCCGTTTCTTAACCAAATTCTGAACTGTAAGAACTTACGCGACCCTCGTATCGTTCTTTACAGGTAATATTCAGGTTTCGTTTGATTCCGTCATCGTTTGAGTAGGTTTTGGGCGGGTTGTTTCGAAATAGGAATTTTTGGTAGTTTGATCGTTTCACTCAGTGGTTTTCGAAATTTCTTGATTCTATATGTTGCTTGCATGATCTTTGGTGTTTCTTAGAAGTTACAGCATGAGATTTAGCCTGAAAACCATGTTTTGAGGATTGAAATGCATTTTTCCTTCGTTCTTGCTGTGTTCTGCAACTTTCGCGCAAAGCAGGAGGCCCACACGGCCTTCAGCACGGTCTTAAGGTTGTGCTGCCTGTGCACAAGGTTGTGCATAGGGCTGTGCGTAAGGCTGTGCGTACCCCTTAGCTTAAATTTCATCATTTTTAGTACAAAGCTTCTGTAAGTTTAAATTTCAAAATGCTACATTCTTCATTTGATATTATTTTCGAAATCCGGCTTCTCCATTAAATCCGTATTGTTTCAAAACTTAATAATTTGTAGAGTTTAAATTATTCCGACTCCGTTCGGTCCAGTAATGAATTATTTTTCATTTACAAAATTATATGCTTGTAGCGCCCCCTGAAGAAGGAACGCCACATCCGCACCGAAGCGAACTCCTGAGCTTTGGCGAGGGGCCTCAACTCAAAAACCCACTCCGGAAAACTGCACGCAAGCAATAACCAACGGCAACAGCAACGACTTCCTAACAACAACCACAACAATATAGAGTAATGCGGAAGCGATTAAAAGGCAAACAGTTCAATTCCATAAAAGCCTACGAGGCTAACATAATATCATTAAATAGTTACAGTTCAAAATACAAAAGAATCATAAACACGTAGTGCCATCCATGACTCAACTAGCCTATCCTATGAATCCTAGATATCTTCAACTATCCCACATCAGGGACACATAAGATACATAAAGTAAATGAAGCAGTAAATGGTACGAAAGCAATTAAATACAATAAACAAGACTCAATGGTTGTTGGGACCACTGACAAGACAAACCAGACTACAGGACTGAGCCTATCTAGACCTGCTGATGCCGACTGACAAGATAGGTGACGCCGCCACCTGTCTACCTGAAGCAAGAACCAAAATAGAAGGGGTAAGTATAAAGGATACTCAGTAAGGGGGTTTTAATCACAGTTCGTCGTTTATCTTTTAAAACCAAAAGTAGTGAATGTTGCTCGTTTTGAGAAAGAACACAAATAACAATATAAGTTGCAAAACAACGCAAAGCAACACTCGGGTTCGGCTTACTTTGAAAACACAAAAAGGGTGACGAACCGGATCCTTTAAAATTATTTGCACATAATGTCAAGCCGATCAATTGAAAGGATATTAGTTGAGTCACGAGGTCGTTGCAAGTTCGAAAGATATGATATAAACAAGTTGGAAACGATAAGTAAACACGGCTCGTGATCCAACTAAGTAGTTTGAACAATAAAGAAGACTTAAGTTGGGCAAGTTCGAGTCACGCTTCCGGGTTTTATATATATATATATATATATATATAGGGAAATACATATGCTAAATGACGAAAACCGGAAGGTGCTTCGACTTGTAACGAAAGCAGTAAATCAATTAGACAAGCAAGTAATGCAATAAGTCATGCAATAATGTGTCCCGGCTAGAGCGGGCCCTCTCCTTATAATTCCCAACCATGAAAATCATGGAAGCATGTAGTCAAGTACTCCACCACCGACAAGAATGATCCAATAACAGAATTTTAAAGAGACGCGGTTAGCACCACTATACAGAGTTTTAAGGAGACGCGGTTAGTACCACCGTTCGCATCAACTTAAGCTAGCCGACCTCCTAGCCAACCTAAGTTAACACGCATAGAAGTATACATCGAGATTTGCCCTAGATGCTCGTCTCCAGGCTCACATCCTGTATACTCCGGGCCCAAAGTCATGATCCAGTCCATGGCTCGCTTTGAAATCAATGTCAGTTTGGGTGGCCAAAAGGGCCATTTGAAAAGATGATGCAAGCAGTTATGTATGAATGGCCAAAGGGACTTTTGAGACAAGTTGGTGTAATGATCTAGGAAATACTCATAACTGGCGTACGCTTCGGGAGCATGCTGATGGACTCCCTAACGACATTACTTATAAGTACACCTGAGATCAAATGGTTACTTTGAAAACAAATAGGTTACTTGTCTCTAGTTGAAAGTATTTTAAATCATTTTGTAGATGCATAGGTTTTGCTATCAAAAGGTTTGACTAAGCACGAAGAGAATAGTAAAGGCGAGAACAACAAGCAATAAGAAAGACGGGATAATAAGTTATTTCGCAAATCTATATAACTACGTCCTTGCCCCAGTTGAAAATATTTTAAACCCTTATCTGGCTCGACACGACAGAATGAAAGCAAGCGGTAGTCAAGTTTCTCCCTCGTTGGTCCCACCTATAATACACAGGGCCTAGAGGATGAAAACGAGACCGACAATACTAAACGCAAGACACGAGACAACAAACGACGCACGACAATTGAAATAGAATCCAAATCATGCAACAAACGCAATATGGAAGGCTAATCAATTAAGCATATGGAGATGTGTAAAATACGAACAACAATTAAGGAAATATTAATGCAAATTCTAAATAATAAAAGAACATAAAAATTAAATATTAAAGACATGCTTAAACGCAATTAGGGTACGTAAACATGCCTAAAATAACATAAGGACGCTCTCACGCGAAAACGGGATCAATCGGATGACAAACGGGAAAAGTGGGAAAAATCCCTAAACTAGAAAGGTGTCAATTGACGGTCAAATAAGGTCGGATAAATCATAACTTCGAGAATAAATAGGTTTTGAAACACTACGAAGCTATAGGTGAAATCGGATTGATTTTAGGAGGTTGTTTGCAAAAGTCAACCTTTTAATTAAGAGCGGTTGACCAAATTCCTGAAGTGAAAGAAAGGAAAAGGGTTGGAAAAGTTCTAAATATGTTGCACCGGCCAGCGCATGGGCTTGGCAAGCCAGTGCAAGTACAAAAGAGGGCGCACTGGCTTACGCACGGTCTTGAGCGTGCTGTCAAGACCGTGCAGTTGCAAACGGGCTTACGCACTGGCTCATTCACGGGCTCAAGCCAGTGCAGGTCAAAAGGGGGACACACGGGGCTACGCACGGGCTTGGCAAGACCGTGCGCAAGCCCGTGCAGATCTTCTGGGTGCATAAAACAGCAGTTTGCGAAGCTCTCACTCACGCCCAACACACAAATCAATAGATCTCTCAAACAACTCCATAAAATATGCTAATTTTCACATATAAGCATATATATCACATTAGCTACACATAGGTTCAAGAATCATGTAAAATGACCAAGTAAATCTTCCTAAACACGAAAACCCAATTCTATACAATTCTATCTAAAAACCCACAAAATCGCAACGAGGAATGAACGGATTGAAATGGGGTAAAAGGATTACCGGTAGAGGATGAAGCAAGGATCGTTCGGGTTTTCATAGCTCGTCGATCGGGCGAGAAACAGGCTCGGTAGGGCGATTCTTCTTTTCTTCCTTTCTCCTCTTCTCTCTCGCCCCTTTCTCTTTCTCTCTCTATCCTCCTTCTCGGTTTGGTGGGTGTGTGCTCAAGAGGGTGCATGGGGTGTGATCAAGGGGGTGCAAGGTTGTGAAGAAGGTGCAAGGTTGTGCACAAGAGTGTGCACGGGGTAGTATGGAGGGTTCGTGTAGGCTCAAGCAAGTCCGGGGGTGAAATGGTAATTTTTGGTGAAATAAAGGATATAAGAGGTCGGGGATAAAATAGGAAATTCTGGGTAAAAGGTGGGTTCTCGGGTAAAACTTATTCGTGATACTAAATATTCTCACGAAAAGCCTTCGGTGCGAATAAAATATTATTCCGGAATAAATCCAAAATTTCGGGTCGTTACAATGCTTTTCGTAACTCTTTTCCAATTGATTCGAAACTTGAATGCATGCTTCTTTATAGTATTAAGCATGTCTATGAAACCTAATTGTACCCAGTCCAATGTACACCGTGAAATTACTAAATTCGATTAAACGAGCTAAAACATAAATTTACCGAATTAACCTTAGTTAATGACAAAACAATGCAAATTAAATTCTAATTAATGCCTTGGGTTTTAAATGCCAAATCGATGATATATAAAAATCTTTATATGCAGGAGTTGGAAAACTTGTAATTATTAAAGACGTCGGGACCGTAACGGTCGAATTTCGGTAAACGCGCTAATCTTAAACTTGGAGATTGCAGGTCGTCACAGGTATTCATTATGTCTTCCACGTCTCGCATCTTCGTAAGTATCTTCCAGATGAGTCCGAGATTATTTCAGTAGAAGATATCAAGTTAGAGTCGAATTTGACGTTCATTTCCCAACCGGTTAGTATTATGGACCGTAAATTCCAAGAACTCTGCAATCGTCAAATCCCCCTCGTAAAAGTCCTTTGGAGGAATCAGATAAGCGAAGAGGCTACTTGGGAGACAGAGGAGAAAATGAGAAAACATTATCCTGAGTTGTTCGTTTCGAATTAATAGAATCTGAGGACATATTCTCATAAGGGGGAGAGATTATAACGACCCGATTTTTTCAAGAAGAGTTTGGTAACATTTCGCGTCTTACGTTTCTTACTTCTTTTCCCATTTCTCGAATTATGTCATATTTTATGTGTTTTATATGAATTTATGTAAATGCGATAATTTGTCAATTTAAATTATTCTATGTCAATGTGTGCTTAAAATGATGAGTTTTGACTATAATATTGATATATTTTGTTAACGTGTTCTTTTTATGAAGTTTGGAAATTACGAAAATGCCCCTTCAATTTTTCATGTAAAACCCCAGGTTTTTCCTTTTATTCTTTATTTCCCTTTTTCATAATTAAACCTAGCCCCTTCTCAAACATTCAGCAACAAACGAAGAAAAAGAAGAGAAAAAGAAAAGTTTCCCTCAAAACTTCAATCTGATCTTTCGACTTTGTTTCTTAACCAAATTCTGAACCGTAAGAACCTACACGACCCTCGTATCGTTCTCTATAGGTAATATTCAGGTTTCGTTTGATTCCATCATCGTTTGAGTGGGTTTTGGGCAGGTTGTTTCGAAATAGTTATTTTTGGTAGTTCGGTCGTTTTACTCGGTTGTTTTCGAAATTTCTTGATCTTATATGTTGCTTGCATAATCTTTGGTGTTTCTTAGAAGTTACAACATGAGATTTAGCCTGAAAACCATGTTTTGAGGATTGAAATGCATTTTTCCTTCGTTCTTGCTGTGTTCTGCAACTTTCGCGCGAAGCAGGAGGCCCACACGGCCTTCTGCACGGTCTTAAGGTTGTGCACAAGGTTGTGCGTAGGGTTATGCGTAAGGTTGTGCGTACCCCTTAGCTTAAATTTCATTATTTTTAGTACAAATCTTCTGTAAGTTTAAATTTCAAAATGCTACATTCTTCGTTTGATATTATTTTCGAAATATGACTTCTCCACTAAATCCGCATTGTTTCAAAACTTAATAATTCATAGAGTTTGAAGTTTTCCGACTCCGTTCGGTCGAGTAATGAATTATTTTTCATTTAGAAAATTATAAGCTTTTCGTAACTCTTTTCCAATTGCTTCGAAACTTGAATGCATGCTTCTTTATAGTATTTTAAGCATGCCTATGAAACCTAATTGTGTTTAAGCATGATTTATGATTTCAAAGTTTGATATTTCATTCATTTCATTGAATATTTGACCTAATTGATCTAGTTTGTTCTTATTTGATAATTAACTTAAGTGTTTTATTGCAATAAGCGTAAGCCGTGCGTCGTATTGTTGTGTTACGTGGTTGTGTCGTATTTGGTTTCAGGTGGTAGTTCTTCCGGGCATTAGTCTGATTTTCTTTCCTTGGTCCTTTTTGCCGTATTATCCAGGTGGGGTTTCTTTTCCTAATTCGGCTTTCTTATACGTATGTAAATATTCCATATACACCTGCAGTATGCTTTTAAGTTTCTTTCCCTAACTTATATTATACATAGTAGCTATTTGAAAATTATATTATCTTGATAAGTTTAAGGAAAATGCTTTGATATCAAATTATTACGTATTAACCACTCAAAGGCTCATTTAGCTCGAAAGGGTTAAAAGTTGATTTGTCAATCAGTCCCTTTGACCACATAAGTTTTTTGAAACACGAGGAACTGGCCATTGAGCCACATGATATATATTGGGCCCCAAGAGACCAGTGTATGGGGTGAAGCCGGTTAGACGATGGGTCTACGGTGGATCTTGGTGCTCTGACTCTAAACCCGTGACGGGAGCTCGTGGTGAGGCCGGAGTGGCAGCCCTTTGAGTACCTGTGACCGACAAGGTATATCCTATATCGAAGATGTGAGGGTGAAACTCCCCACATGGTTATGTAGTAGTTCGGGTTCGCTACCTGACTACATAAGGAGGAATAAGGGAGGTTTATTTGATATTTCTGATAATGTGAAACAGGTGGTTGATGCTCGACTCGCTAAGCTTTTATTATATTGCAAAATTATTCGATTCGCCAATATTTGTGAAAATCTTTATTTTTTCTTTGCTTTCTTCTCATTTAAAAACAGGTGAATCTTTTTGTTGTTCCGATATTATATACGTATTACAGCCCATTCACTTAGTCGCTTTGACTAACCCCATTACTCTACTTGTTGTCTTTTCAGGTTTTGTTGCTAGGAGGATTCAGGTCTCGTCCTTGGCATCATTTACTTTTGCTTAGATGATTTCGTTTCCACCTATGTAACTGGATAAATACTTAAAACGCTAGATACTGTAGGATGTGAATGATGTAAATTAGTTTGAATGTTGATATTATGGTTTTTGCTGGTCTTGGTGGGCTTTATACTTGCGCCTTGAATTTACTGCTTTCTTAGCTCCCTGAGTGGGATAGATTTTATTATATTGCTTCTGTTGTATTGTGGTTCGTTGTCCTGTTATTTTCTAAAACAGATCCGCCTGGTATTTTACTGCCGTTCGCCAGGTTATAGTTCATAACCGGACCTCAGTTTTTGTTATGGATTGTGACTTGGTGCGGAACATCACGTTACATGTATATTACAAATCGTAAATAAATCTCCATTTTCAAACGTAAAAGAAAGGTTTCTGCAAACTGTTTGTGATTTAACATAAAATGTGACATATCAAATCTTTCGTATAACTCAGCGAGAAGAGTTCTTAAACCACCTTTCGAAACATAAAACATAAACCCTCCTTATTCCTCCGGCTGTAGTCAGGGAGCAACACCTAACCACACATATCATACAGTTCAATATCTCATGTACTAACAGGGCTTCCACTCCGGCCTCACCCCGAGCTCCCAAAGGTTGGAGGGCACAAGAGGATTTACGCCATAGACCCGATGTCTACCGACTTTGTCCTGTCATCCTTACTCCGGGCCCAATGTAACATTCATACACATACATATACATAGCTCGTTTTTCAAATCATGTTTATATGGCAAAGAGACCATTTGAGACAAGTCATATGCGATGCTATAATGCCAAAGTTCGCTTTAGAAAACAAAGGGTTTACTTGTCTCTTTCGCAAATGTTTCACAAACATATACATAATACTTTTCATATTAAAACGTTTTCAAGATCATAAAGATATAAGCTTAAATATCTACTATATATATAAACGATGTGAAAATAAATCATAAATCAAGGCTTGTATAGGAGTGAGCCGTATTTATATATACATATACGTAGATATACTGAAATAGAAACTAAAAACCGCACGGCCACACTACTCCACGTGAGTATCGTATGCAACGCACGGCTTATACGAAGCTTTAAAACACATAGAAGCACGTTAAACAGTCACTCATATCACTTAGGTTCACATTATAACAATACATAGAAATTCATGGAATTCAATAAGCAAATCAAGTTATAATGCAATAAAAGCTCATAAACATGCATAAAAGGCAATAAGGAAGCATGCATTCAAGTTTTGGAAGAAACAAACAACTTTCGAAAAATGGCCAAAAATGCTAAAATGAAAAATGCGTCGTTCGGGGCACGAACGAAGTCAGAAAAATCTAAAATTTATAAAATATAAGTTTTATTATTTATAGGAGCTACTTGTGAAGTTGGATTTTGAAAACGAGGTAAAACAGAAAATGTCAGTATTCATCGATGTGACAATAATATAGTCAAGCATCTACACGACTCATTGCACGGCCTGCAGCGTCCCGTGAAGGGTGTAATGCACGGCTCGGTGCATGGGGTGCAACGTACCATGGAGCATTCATCAGGACAACAAAATGGATCAAAAAATGGGAATTTCGCGCAAATAACCAAAAATTCGATAGTTGATCACCCAAATACCAAATTCTCATGCTATAATTCACATATAACATTCTACTACGTATTAGCTACCTATAGAAACAAAAATCATGCAATTCCATCCAATAATTCAATCAAAATCACATTTTTACACTATTGGATCACTATTCACAAAAGCTAGAAAAATGAAGCCTAGATGAAGGCATCCTGGGCCGAGCCGGACGGGGGCTCGAGGTCGCCTTTCTTTGTTTGTTGTGTTTTGGTGGGGTGTTTTGGAGGTGATTTTGATGTGGTTGGATGGCGATGTAAGGGTGGGTTTTACCTTTGGTATGGCATCATTCCCTATTCGCCATTTGAGAGTTTAGAGTCGCCACCCGCTCGGTTAAGGTTGAGAGGGTAACCTGTATAGGGTCGTGTGTGTGTCCAGAGATTTGTGTGATGGGTTTGGGAGCTAAGTTACGATGTGGGAAGGGGTTGAGACAACCTATCACCCCCCATCGCCCCTTTCGGGTCTTCTCACCAATACCAAATGACTGTAGTAATTCCCTAAATGTGAAGACAAGTAGTTGCAAGCATATATATATATATATATATATGTGTGTGTGTGTGTGTGTGTGTGTGTGTGTGTGTGTACGTGTGTGCATGTGGAATATAGGGATTAGATCCCTTTGGCTTCATGCCGGAAGAAGTCGGCTGTCTACGTATCCCAAGGAGCTTGGGAATCATAGCCAACGTAGTTCATATCCCAAATTTCTGAGGTAGGGTATAGAGTAGATATATGAGGTTTGTCACGCCTCGTTTTTGAAAGGTTTTTGTATTGTTTTGAGAAAAGGGTGTGATGTAACAGGAAAGCTTTCTGTGAAAAGAGTGGGCTTTCGGGTGTGTCTGGAATTGGGGGGGGGGGGGGGGGGGGGGATTTAACCACTCGAACCTCATGTCTAGAGTTAATCCGAGGAAGGATTCTTTTGTTAAGAAAGGGCTTTGAGCTGTTATTAGAAAGTTTTCTTGGATAAAAGGAGCATTTTGTAAAAGGTTTGTGTTTTTTACGACACCTTGGGTTTAGTTCCTGGCTGTGAAGCCGTCCGACCTTCGTTAAACCTATCGAGCGATTATAAGCCATGTGCAAGGTATCCGGCGAATCGGAAAAGGAACTAGACCTAACTATATCTATCCTATACCCTATGCTTAGGAAGTTTGGGGTTAGCACAGACATGCGAGATGGGGAGTTTCAAGCAGGAAAGCAGTAAAACACTTAGGCAAGCAAGAAACTAGGGGGGACATCGGGCACCGGTTGTAGTTTAGGTGGGGTCGAGGATGGGGAGACCCTTCACCCGTTGACCACCTAGACCCGGTGGCCTTAGCCATGGGGGGTGTTCTGTCCCATAGGGGGACAGAACGGGACTTATTACTACCAACTAGGAAAGCAGAAGGTAAATAAATGCTGAAAAGGCTAAAAGGAGACTCACCCTCGTAGTCTTATCTTCACTTCACTTCGTTCCTAGCTGCTGCTTCCCCCTCGAACTCAGGACCACGATCGCAGGGACCGGACAGAACTCCGACTCGGGACAGAAATCCGAACACTCTATTGAGCAGAGCGCCGGACCTCCTTTTGGTTTTATGGGTTAGGAATATGGAATTCCTAACTTAAAACCCAGAACGGGACCGAAAAATGACTAGAGTGGACCTGGCTAAGGAAGCCTAGTCCTCTCTTTACAAATTCTAAGGCGAAAAGTCGAACTTTAGAAATGAGAGGAGAGGAGAGTGAATGAGCAAGGAATTGAATGAGGGAGGACCTCATTATATAGGGGTGAAAATGGCCCGTATATGGTAAGTTAGGCTGCATTTCGCGTAAGGAAAGTTAGGGCAGCGATTGGTGGAGTTGACCGGCCTGCCAGGCTTGTGCGACTGGCCATGACTAGCTGGCCGGCTGGTAGGACCAGCCTGAGGGGAAGTTCACAGGCCAGCCAGCCCGCGAAGTCGCGTTGGCCGGCCAGTCTTGTTGGGTCGGGCCAGGGTTTGCACGCTCGTCCGGGTTTTTCGGTGTTTCCTCCTTCATTTCACGCCTGATCTGGGTGATTGGAACACCGAAATGCTCCTATCGTGATGTCCTATCATAATATTGCATCGAATTCGAGATATGATGAATATATGGAAGGGTAGAGAGGCAATTGGGGGCTACTAAGGGTATGTCACGGGATATGGACCCTAGGGTTTGACTCTTGGGGATCGTCTGAGCGTTCGGAGTCTGCCTAATGTCTGGCGGGGTTGAGTTATCAATTTTGCAAAACATCATCGTGTGATGAGGTGCAAAATCGAGGTGTTCACACTAGAGTAAATTAAAAATGAAAGTTGTGAAAAGCATACTATGAGAGGAGATCATGAGGGTTACGTAGGAGTTTATCGGTTCGAATTCCTTCGAGAAACGAGGGCTCGGTGATCAATCGAAGTTCCTTTTTCTCTTCTTCCTTCTCTTGCTTCTTCTTTTTTCCTTCTCTTTTCTTTCTTCTTTGCTGATGTACGTGAGTGAGAGAGAGACAACAGATGAAGACTAATTCAAAAATGACGAAGGGGCATTTCCATAATTTCGCAAACTTGCTAAAAATAGCAGGTGATCGAAATTAAACGATTTGACAGTCAAAACTCATGAAATCGAACACATGTTGACATGTAATGGTTTAAAAACCAAAATACAATCATTTACGAAAATCACATATTTCACATATAATTATCAAATTAAATCATAAATTGTGCTAATAAATCGATAAAGCTTATCGGATCATTATCGGATATTCGGGTCGTTACAATCACCCCTCCTTAAGAGAATCTGTCCCCAGATTCTACTCGTCTGCTTCAAATAATTCGGGGTGGAACTTGCGCATCTTATCTTTAGTCTCCCACGTAGCTTCTTCGATCGTCTGACTCTTTCAAAGAACTTTGACTAAAAAAATCTCCCGGTTGCACACTGCTTGCGTCTTCCTATCTAAAATCTTCATCGGTTGTGAAACGAAGGTCAAATCTGGCTCTAACTCGACTTCATCGTTAGGAAGGATCTCTGAACCATTCGGGTGATACTTTCGAAGCTGGAAAACATGAAAAACATTGTGAATCCCTATAAGACTCGGCGGCAAGTCTACTATGTAAGCAGTTTCTCCAATTCTGTCCAGAATCTGGAATGACCCTAAGAATCTCAGGCCTAACTTTCCACCTTTGCCAATACGAGTGAATCCCTTTCGAGGTGAAGCTTTAAGAAACACTCGGTCACCAACCTCAAACTCCAAAGATCGGCGGAGTGTATCGGCATAGCCTCTCTGACGATCCTGGGCTGCTTTCATCCTCTGACGGATGATCTGAATTCGGTCGATAGCTTTTTGAAGAGACTTCGGAGAATCTCCTCTTTCTTTGTTATCCTTCGTCCAACGCCAATCCTTGAGATCCCAAAACAACGGGGATCTACACTTCCTACCACATAATACCTCGTAAGGTGCCATTTGGATTGATGGCTGATAATTGTTGTTGTTGGGATTCACGCACCCCCTGGCGCAGCGGAAGTAATGGATTTCAAAAATTTTAGTCCTTGGGAATTACAGTGAATCTTCATCCAATGAATCCGTAACTTTGAAACGTTTATATATCTAGAGAGATGTTCACCTTTACGCACTTGTTTTGTAGTCATTAAGGATAGAAAGCTTTCCAAAGCTTCGGGCCACTCCTCGAACATTGCATGCTTCTCGGTTCTACCAAGGCTCCGATCTTTAACCGAATCCTCTGAGGTTGATCCACGGCTTCTTGCAGACGAACTCTGAATCACTTAGAACTTGCTAGAGTTCTAAAACCAGTTTCTATCTAGTGTTAAAACAAAAGATTAAGAAGAGAAAAGCCAAAACTTGTTCACATGAAACTGCAGAATCTATTTCTGCAGTTCACGTGAACTGTGGGAAGAGAGAGAGAAAGAGGCGCAAGAGAGGAGAGAGAGATTAGGGTTATTAAAAATATTATTTTTCTATTTTCTGTTTTCACGTAAAAACACTTCTCATGTATTCTCTGTACTGAATAGACTTGAGTGCAGGGTTATTAATAACCCTACACTAGCCAAAAATTCAAGTCCTAGAGGGGCTGGGATTTTCAGCCATTGCTGCTTATTGGGCATAGCAGTCTTAGGTCTTCTCAAGGCCTTATTTATTTAATTCCAAATCAAATATTTCAGGCTCAATTTAATTAATCAAGATTAATTAAGCAAGTCCAATATATCATCAAGTGGGCTTTAATTTATTCTAAATAAATTACAAGCCCATCATTAATCAACTTTGGTTAAAATTAATTCCAAATTAATTCTCTAGTCCAATGAGTCCAATTAACATTTAATTGCTACAGATTTTCCTTTCTATTAATTGTACTTGATTTATTCCAAATAAATCATAAGTAACTCAATTAATTAATTTGACTTGAATTAATATCAATTAATTCTCAAGTTAAAACATTCAATTATCCTCTAATTGAATTATGTTTCTCCTTAATACTATTAATTCTCAATTACTCTAGACTTGAATTAATCCAATTAATTTCTCAAGTCTAACTTAGGAAATATGTTATCAAATAACATGTCTCTTAACATGTTATCAAATAACATGTCTCTTAACTTAGGAAATTCATCTACTTAACAAGACGAACACATAGGTACCAATATCTCCTGGATTTGGGAAATGTGTTTTTGTCCCTTTTTAATAACCGTTTCCGCTATCTTTGCTGTTTGACCTCGATTTCGAATTCCGGCTTCACCGATAGGTTCGTAGTGTTTAAAAACCTAATTATCTCCAAAGTTATGATTCTTCTGACTTCATTTGACTGTCATTTGACACCTTACTCGTTTAGGAATTTTGCACCTTTTTCCGTTTATCGTCCGTTTGATCCCGGATTCGCGTGAGAGCATCTTTATATTATTTTAAGCATGTCTATGTGCCCTTATTGCGTTTAAGCATGTATTTAATATTTAATTTTAATGTTTCTTACATTATTAGAATTGCATTAATATTTCTTTATTGTTGTTCTGTATTTATATGTTTCAATATGAGTAATTGTTTGGCTTTCCTTATTGTCTTCTCTAGCATGATTATTATCTTATTTGAATTTCCATGCGTCGTTTGTGATCTCGTTTCTTGCTTTTAGTATTGTCGGTCATGTTTTCATCCTCTAGGCCCTGTGTATTACAGGTGGGACCAACGAGGGAGAGACTTGACTACTGCTTGCCTTCCTCTACCTTGTCGAGCCACAGGTAAGGGTTTAAAATGCTTTCAACTGGAGTAAGAATGTAGATATAAATATATAGGAATTGCGAACCAACTTATCTCTCCTACTTTCCTTATGTGTTAGTCAACCTTTTTGGTAGAAAAACCTATATACATATAATGTTTTATAATGTTTCAACTAGAGGCAAGGAAAACCCCTTTTTGTTTTAAAAGGTGGACTTTGTTCTTGTGGCCCCACAAATATAACCTTATCTCAAATGACCCCTTTGGTAATCCACACCTTGATCCCTATTTCGAACGACCCCATTGATCATCCACACCCTGTTCCCTGTTTGCAAAGCATGACCTGTCTTGTACTATACTGTTGGGCCCAGAGTTATATAGGAGGTGAGCCTGGAGACGAGCGTCTAGGGCGATCCCGATGTAGGCTTCTTGCGTGTTGACTTAGGCCGGTTAGGAGGTTGGCTGGCCTAAGTTGATGCGAACGGTGGTGCGTATCGCGTTTCCTTAAATTCTGTATGGTGGCGTAGAACGTCTCCTTCAATCCTGTACTGAATCCCTGTTGGTGGTGGAGTATTGTATTGTCTTGCCTTGTCCATGGTTGGGGGTTATAAGGAGAGGGCCCGTGCTCGCCGGGACATATCATTGCATTGCATTGTTACTTGCTTTATTGTTTTACTTACGTAGTCGAATTACAATCCCATCCCTTATTATTTACTTGGAACTTATAGTTCCATTCTTTCTGGCCCTCGACGGATTGTGAATAGACTAGGCTTTCACTAAAACTATTGGCTCGTTATTATGTGCAAATGTTTTGCAAAGGATCCGTTCGTCAATCTTTCAGCTGTTTCAAAGTAAGCCGAGCCTGAGTGTTGCTTTGTCGTATAGTTTTACAACTTATATTACTATTACTCCTTCTGAAAACAAGCAACATCCACTCTTTTGGGTTTTAAATGATTAATGACGAACTATGATCAATACTTATATTATAGCCCCTTACCTAGTATCCTTTATACTCACTCCTGCTGTTTTGGTTCTTACTTCAGGTAGACAGGTGGCGGCGTCACCTTTCTTGTTAGTCGGCATCATTAGGTCTAGATAGGCTCAGTCGTATTGTCTGGTTTATCTGTTAGTGGTTCCCAACAACCGTTATGTCTTGCTTTATCATATTTACCTATCCCTGTATCTTTTAATGCTTTATTTACTTAATGTATATTATGTGCCCCATGTGTAGGATAGCTGAATATATTAGGACTGTACATGATAGATCGTTTAGCCATGGATGGCACAATGTGAATTCTTGTATTTTGTACTGCAAGGTTTTATTAAGATTGTTTTAGCCTTGCCGGCTTTTATCATACTGACTTGTTAAGCTTCCGCTTTAATTGCTGCTATGTCTTGGTTGTTATTCGGATTTGGTTGCTGTTTCCGGTGTTACTTGGTTGAGTGCCGTTTGCCGGAGTGGGTTTTTTAATGGAGGCCTCACGCTAAAGCTTGAGAGTCCGTTTCAATGCGGATGTGGTGCTCCCTTCTCAGGGGGCGCTACACCTCAGATTCACCAATAAGACAGCAGTAGGAATACATTCTTAATGTCATAATTGTGACTTTAATTAAACTCATTTAATTAAAGACTATTTTGTGAATCAACTCATTGACTCACAAATACATTTCTACAGACCATGGATAACGTCTGGCAACATATCCATGGCCACCTGTCTATCGATGAAGTGGTATGAACCTTTCAGCTTCATGATCTATTGTGAAATACGATCCTTCTATCATCCAATTCCCGATTGAGACCTAGGGTATGGGAAATGGAACCCCAGTAGTCTTCAATTCTATGAATAATATTCCTATAGTAATTCCATTTGATCTCATACTCTAGGAACTCTTTCCTAGTTGAAACCAACCGTACCTTGCAAGGATTTCATGGTGGAATTTACTATAGTAGAACTCATAGGAATTCTTCTTATTCTTGTAACAAGTGATAGATTATGTATTGACCCTCACAACCTCCATGCATGACTCGAACATACCCAATGTACAACTTATATGAAACCTAGGGATTCAGAAGTACATCTAAGCATGCCCCAGTTATGCACAAGGCAACCATGGAGCCTCAAGTCTAAGGATTAGTTAGACACGATCATGGCTAGGGAAATCCTCCTAATCTCTAAGACTCTATATGAGTTTTACCCCATTTAGGCATTCCCGGTGGGATCCTCAGTGAACTTAATCTCCATTAAGCACCCTCATATACATAGTAGTGTCAAAACACTAATGTCACGAAATAGGACACACTTTCATAAAGTTATGTCATATGAGCAAATCTCAAGCGAGTCTGATCGACATCGCCTGTGCCTTTTCAACTCTTCGATTTGGAGTGTTTTAGATCACACCATTGGGTACTTATTTCATGGCCCCCATCAAATGGTGAAACCAAGTCCCTTAGCTTACTGTGATCTTGGGGTTTCATCCATATATAAAAATAAACAATATGCAACCATTTATAAATGTAATATGATGAATTTGGCCAAAGTAGTATTAGACGACTACTAATGTCTTTCTATTATGGATGACTAGATTGTTCTACTCTAGAGTTTTAGAGGAAATGCCTCAAGCAGTTCGGCTTTCCAAGGCACAACTCTAACAGTTGTTCTAGGCGAACTCGATCAACGGCAGCTGGTCGTGCCAACCGTTACGAAAATCTAAGGCACAAGCTCGAAGCATATCACTGAGATATCTAATCATCCTCTTTGATTGGCCATCAGTCTGTGGATGTGCGGCTGTACTGAAAGTCAACTTCGTTCCCAGTCATTTTTGAAGATTTTGCCATAACTGGGAAGTAAATCTAGTGTTCTGTCAGACACTATACTCTTCGGAACTCCATGAAGCTTGACAATTTCTTGGTGATAAATCTCTGCCAACTTCTCCACTTTGTACGTCTTTTTGATCAACAGAAAATGAGCAGTCTTGGAGAGTCGATCAATAATCACCTAAATGCGATCATAGCCACCCTTAACTTTAGGCAAATCAGACACAAAATCTATCGCAATCTGTTCCCAATTCCACGTAGGAATCGGTAGTGGCTGTAGCAAACCTCCAGGTCTCGGGTGCTCTACCTTAACCTGCTGACATGTCTGACATCTCTTAATGTAATCAGCTATTTCTCTCTTCATAGCTCTCCACCAAAATAACTCTTTCAGATCCCGAAACATCTTACTCCCACCAGGATGCACCGTGTAAGGTGTATTATGCGCCTCAGTAAGAATCTCCTTTTTAAGACTCTCTGGCACACAAACTCGAGTCTTGAAACGGAGAATACCCAAATCATCAACACGAGACTGGGACTCTGGATCATCTGAAATATGAGCTATTTGTCTTTGGGTCCACTCGTCAATAGCCTGAGCATCTCAAATCTTATGACCCAATTCTGACTGGATCGATATGCTATGAACATGAGCCTGTGAAGTAATATGAACTCGCTCGAGCTTTGACTCAAGTTGAGCTACACTCGCCTATACGACTCAATGCATCGGCTACAATATTTACCTTTCTCGGATGATACTGAATCGTACAATCATAATCCTAAAATACCTCCATCCAATGCCATTGTCTCTTGTTCAAGTCCTTCTGAGTGAACAAGTATTGTAGACTCTTGTGATCCGTGTAAATGTCGAATGTAGTGCCATAAAGATAATGACGCCACTTTAGCAAAGCAAACACAACAACTGCTAGCTCAAGATCATGCGTGGGATAGTTCTCTTCGGCTGGCTTTAGCTTCCTCCAAGCATAAGCTATAACTCTCCCATTTTGCATCAACACACAACCTAATCCTTCTTGTGATGCATCTGTGTACACAACAAATCCCTCGGAGCCATCAGGCAAAGCTAACACTGGGGCTGTGGTCAATCTCTTCTTGAGCTCTTCAAAACTCGCTTCGCATTTATCTGACCATTCGAACTTGGCATCCTTCTTTGTCAAAGCTGTCAACGGACTAGCAAGCTTAGAGAAGTCCTTGACAAAATGTCTATAGTAACCTGCTAAACCCAAGAAACTACGGACCTCTGTAGGAGTCTTAGGTCTCTCCCAATCCAACACTATCTCTATCATGGAAGGATCTACCTCGATTCCCATTCCGGATATGACGTGACCTAGAAAAGTTACTTTGTCTATCCAGAACTCTCATTTGCTAAACTTAGCAAATAACTGATGTTCTCTCAAAGCTTGGAGAACAATCCTGAGGTGCTCTGCTTGTTCTTCTTCAGAATTCGAGAACACTAGGATATCGTCAATGAAAATAACGACAAACTTGTCGAGGTACGGACGGAAGATCCTGTGCATCATGTCCACAAAAGCAGCTAGTGCATTCGTGAGTCCAAATGGTATGGCCACGAACTCGATGTGACCGTATCTGGTGTTGAATGCTATCTTCGGAATATCCTCGGCTCGGATACGGAGCTGGTAATACCCCTGTCTGAGATCAAGCTTAGAATAAACTCTCGATCCTTGGAGTAAATCAAACAACTCCTCAATATGTGGCAACAGATACTTATTCTTCACCGTCATCCTATTCAACTCATGATAATCGATACACATATGAAGTGTACTATCCTTCTTCTTCACGAACATGATTGGAGCAACCCAAGGCAAGGTACTCGGGCGAATGTATCTAATCGAAAGGAGTCCATCGAACTGATTCTTCAATTCCTTCAACTCGGCAGGAGCCATACGGTATAGAGACTTCGAGTACGACTCGACTCTCGGAACTATATCAATGACGAACTCAATATCTTGATCAGGGGGCAAGAACTCCAAATTCTCAGGAAACACATAAACCGCATCAGTTTCCTCCATCTTTCTCTGCTCTTTCGAGCGATTAAGAAGATAAGCAAGAAAACCAATTACTTCTCCCTTCCGGATAAGCTTCTTGGCTTCCATCATAGAGATATACGGGCCTTCACCCGATCTGAAACCTCTAACTTCATTGGAACCAAGTATAACCTTCTTCTCAAAACAATCTATCTTGGCTCAGTGCTTGAAAAGCCAATCCATCCCAAGAATGACTCTGTACTCCTACATCGACAGTATGATCAAGTCCCCTAAGTACGCGGCACCCTCGATGACAATTGGACAACGCTTGAGAACGAGGTTCGCAGTTACTCTCGAACCCATCAGCGAACTAACAACTACTACATAATCAAGCAACTCGACAGGCGCATGCACAGATAAACCAATAGTAGGCGCAATAAACGAGTATGAAGCACCCGAGTAGTACAATGCATGAATGGAAATGCCATGTATATATATCGTACTTTCCACCACGGCATTCGGATCCGGAGCTATATCAACAACATCACCTTCCAAGGCATAGATACGGGCCTGAGCCTGAGGCTGAGCTGCTTTTTGCTGAAACTGTCCCTTTTTCTTCGGGCAATACTATATCATGTGGTTTGTACTACCACATCCGAAGCAGAATCCCAACTTCTTCCAACAATCAGCCTCTAGATGGCTACCCTTACAGTATCCACAAACTGGTTGGGGAAGACCCTGAGGTCGGGGAGGAGCAAACGGCCTCATAGCCAGCTTGAAAGGCTTCTTTCCGAAACAAGACCCTGCAGATTACAAAGGCCTCTTGGAACCTGACGGGAAACTCTTGGCTGCTGCGGGGGAAGGGGTAGAAGGAGGCCTCATCTGTGCAAGCTCGGACTCTATAGAGAGAGCCATATCGATGACATCAGTGTAGTGCTGAAGACGGGATGCCATCATGTGCAGTCGAATGCTGTGGGACAATCCCTCTATAAATTGACGGGTCTTTCTCTCCTCGTCCTCCACCATATAGGAGCAATGAACGATGAGGCGAGAGAAATTTGCCTCATACTAATCGACTGAACACGCTCCCTGCTTCAATTCTAAGAACTCCCTTTCGCGCTTCCGACGAACTACCAGCGGAACTCACTTAGCCCAAAACTCTGTCAAGAACTGTGCCCAAGTCGGGTCTACATGCTCTTGCTGCCACTTTTCTCAACAACATCTCCACCAATCATGTGCAACTCCAATCATAAGTAGACTACATACTCAATCTTCTATCTATCCGAACACTCCATAATCCTGGATATCCATACCTCGGCGACACCGTCATCAGGAGCACCCTCGAAGCGCGGTGCTCTAAAATTGAGGAACTGACTCATAGCATTCTCGGCAGGCTAGTTCTACTATCTCGGTAGATTATTAGCGACAAACTGTCCCAGAGCTTCCGTGAACTCAGCCGGAGTCAGTTACTGTGGAGCAGGAGGCGGCTCACGACGAGGAGGCATTCTGTACAGACAATAGCACATATGCATGATGATAAGTGATTATAGAAAGTAGTAATACATAAAAAAGTTAAGTTCACATAACCACATCAGCACAAATCACATAATTCACACAATCCTAAGCCGTACGACCTAGACAGACACGATAAAACACGATGCTTCAGAGCATAGGCCATTGAACCCAAAGCTACTCTGATACCAACTGTAGCGAGCGCAGCCAAACGGGCAAATGCACGCCCCGTACTGAATTATGTCCCGGAATCGAAAGGAATCTGACCCGAACTAAAACCTGGCAAATGACAAACCAATACTCGATCACTAGGAAGGGATTTTTAAAACAACGACAATAGAGAGTATAAGCAATAAAATACAAAACAATAAACAATTGCGTAGTTAGTTAAAGCCCTCCAAGGCTAGAAAAATTCTACGACGACGACGACAATGCAAGCCCGCCTAGTATTCCTAAAACCAAGGGTGAGATAAAGAGGGTTAGTCAAACGACTAAGTGAGGAGGGAAATAATAGTGTATATTACAAATCGTAAATAAATTACCATTTTCAAACGTAAAAGAAAGCAACATAAAAGAAAGGTTTTCGCAAATTGTTGGTGATTTAACATAAAATGTGGCATATCAAATCTTTCGTATAACTCAGTGAGAAGACTTCTTAAACCACAAGATTCCCTTCAAGAACAATTATGAGAGAAGCCAAGATCTTTTAGATCTAATGCACACAGATGTTTGTGGACCTTTGAGTAGTAGTACTAGAAATGGGTGTGTTCACTTTATAACATTCACTAATGACTTTAGTCGTTATGGGTATGTTTATTTAATGAAAAACAAATCTGAGGCCTATGAAAAGTTCATAGAATTCAAGAAAGAAGTAAAAAACCAACTTAATAGAAAGATCAAGATTCTACGTTCTGATCGAGGGGGTGAATACCTCAGCGATGAATTCTTGAATTAATTGAAAGACAATGGAATTGTCTCATAGTGGACTTCACCATACACGCCACAACTGAACGGAGTTTTAGAGCGTAGGAACAGAACCCTAATGGATATGGTTCGATCCATGATGAGTTTTACTGATTTGCCTGTTTCCTTTTGGGGCTATGCTCTAGAAACAGCTGCAAAGATTGTGAATATAGTACCATCAAAAAATCAGTGCCTACCACTACTTTTGAACTATGGTTTAAGAAACCACCAAGTTATTCTTATCTAAGAATTTGGGGTGCTCCCGCTTATGCGAAGAAAGTAATGGGAGATAAATTAGATTCAACATCCACTTTATGTAAATTCTTAGGTTATCCAAAAGAAACAAATGGATACTACTTCTATGATCAAACTGAGCAAAAGGTATTTGTTTCCAGAAATACAACCTTTCTAAAACTCAGTTTCTATCAGATAGAAAATGTTCAATCATAGAACTTGATAAGATTCAAGACAAAGTAGAAAACCCACCAGCAGAGAAAGAACCTACGCCTGCTTCTGAGCCAGCGCAGACATCATCAAATCAAACTGTAGATATAGCTCCTCAAAGATCAAGTAGGATTCTGCAGGAACCCAAAAGATACTACGGTTTCATAACTGAAACTGGTCAAAGTGATAATGATCCAAAGACCTATGAGGAAGCCATAAAGGACATCGATTCGGGAGAATGGCACAAAGCCATGAAATCCGAAATGGACTCCATGTACTCAAACAAGGTATGGACCTTGACTGATTTACCTCCCGGCGAGCAAGCTATGGGGAGTAAATGGATATACAAGCGAAAGCTTGGAGTAGATGGGAAAGTAGCGACTTTCAAAGTAAGACTTATTGCAAAGGGATATACATAAAGACCTGGAATAGATTTCGAGGAAACTTTTTCCCCAGTAGCAATGTCTAAGTCCATTCGAATTCTGCTTGCAATTGCTGCATTTCATGACTATGAAATTTGGCAAATAGATGTGAAAACTGCCTTCCTGAATGGCGACATTGACAGAGACATTTTAATGGAACAACCCAAGGGGTTCATTTCCAATGGGAGAGAACAGAAAGTCTGTAAGCTTCAAAGGTTCATCTATGGACTTAAGCAAGCATCCCGGAGCTAGAACATTCATTTTAATGAAACTATAAAAGCTTATGGTTTCATCAAGAATGAATTTGATCCTTGCATCTACATGAAGATAGAGGAGCATAAAGTACAATTCTTGATATTGTATGTAGATGACATATTACTCATTGGGAATGATCTAAATATTCTTAAATCTACAAATCAATGGTTATCCACTCAATTCTCAATGAAAGACTTGGGATAGGCATCCTACATTCTTGGAATAAAGGTCTATAGAAATAGATTAATGAGAATGATAGGTATCTCTCAAGTAATGTACATAGAGAAGGTCATGGCAAGATTTCGCATGGAATCTAGCAAGAGGGGTTGCACACCCATGATCACTGGACTTAAGTTGTCCAAGAAAATGTGTCCGATGACACCAGAAGAAGCAAACAAGATGCAAGCTTATCCTTATGCATCAGCCATAGGAAGCATCATGTATGCAATGCTATGTACAAGATTGGATGTTGCTTATGCTTTAAGCATAGTAAGTAGATTTCAATCTAATCCAGGAATTGAACACTGGAATGCAGTGAAACATATTCTGAAGTATCTTAACAGAACTAAAGATATGTTTCTCGTGTATGGAGGTTCAAGAGAATTGAAATTAGAAGGATACACTGACTCGAGTTTTCAGTCAGATGTGGATGACATGAAATCCATCTCTAGATTTATATTCAAGCTGAATGGAGGAGTAGTTGGCTGGAAGAGCTCAAAGCAAGCTACAACTGCAGATTCAACTTGTGAAGCGGAATACATAGCTGCATCTGAGGCAGCGAAAGAAGGTGTGTCAATGAAGAACTTCATCCAAGAACTGGAAGTGGTCCCAAGCATTACAGAACCAGTTGTAGTCTTTTGTGACATCACTGGAGCCGTGGCACAAGCAAAGGAACCAAGATCTCACCAAAAGTCTAAACATATTTTAAGACGATATCATCTCATCAGAGAAATCGTGGAAAGAGGAGACGTTGCTGTTGAACGAGTAACGTCAGAAGAGAATATTGCAGATCCACTTACCAAGCCCCTCAGCCAAAGAATGTTTGAAGAACATGCTCGAAGTATGGGTCTTAGATATATGGGCAATCTGGCTTTAGGGCAAGTGGGAGATTGAAAGGGATAGTGCCCTGTAGCCAATTGTATTTTGGTTATCTCTATGTAATAGACATTCTTTGATTTAATAATAAAGGAGATATTTTATATCTTGAGGAAAATCTTCTTTATTTCATTTATAGCATTTAGTCTCTTTATGTCATTGCTCATATTAAATGAAACTAAAGAAGCTCCTGAATTATTTTAACTATATCACATTGACTTAGGTTAGTCAAATGAAACATGTGATCAGAGTGTAATTCAAAAGTATAAACTCCAAGTCAAATGAGTTCATAAAAGGACAAGTGGGAGCATCCATCAAATGAACTCGATTTAAAAGACTTGTAGTGTGACTACAGAACTATACTGTGTTTCAAGTAAATGAGTGTTAGTCAGAACACTTGTACTCACACTGGGTGGCTATTAAGCATTCAACAGTTTCACTGAGGATCCCAACCGAGACGCTCAAATGGGAGAGGCTATAACCTCTAAGTAATTGAGTTTAGTCTAGGTTGACGATGTGACTAACTAATCCCTAGACTTAAGGATTCGTTGTATCTCATATTTAGGAGATAATCATTTGATATGGTCTTTTCTTTATGATAACAATTCACAAAAGATCATAAGCTCATGTCAGTGATTATTGAATAAGTATGGAGGTAAATGGATGCCAAGAAAGGATCCATCTACTCTAAGATTATAGTGAGTGAATTCCTATGAGAACTGGATAGAATAAATGTTAAAGGAATCTTCGGTCGAAGTAGTAAAGATTCAGACTAAGGATAAGTTCTCCTTGAGTTTAGGATCGCTTGACATTTACTTCTAGACAAACACATATGATAAAGGTCATATAAGGTTTCTTAATCCCATGCCTTAGACCTTATCGGGAATTATTAGATGGAGAGATTGTATCTCACAGAAAGTCGTTGACCGTTAAAGGTTCATTAATAAACATGCTTTCACTAATGGCTAGATAGACTGAAGATGGAGCTAGTACTTATCTGATGTCTGGCTTAGCATCATTATAGTAATGAAAATAATTTGATGAGTCAAATAACTTAATGCTAGCTACTATTCATTTTGGTGAATCTGAGGGATCACACAATGAATTGATTTTTTTTTCCAAACCTTAGAACTAATGATTAATGTAGAGACATTAATATTAAATTAAAGGTTGTTTAATTTAATTAAGAGTAAGAGAGAAATAATTAATATTAAGATATTAATTAATTAAGAAATATCTTAAATTAAGAATGAAATAAGTTAATTGGTTTAACTTAATGAATAAATTGATTTTATTCTAAGTATATTATCTACTGGGTATTTAATTAAGCTGGACTTAAGTTTACTTAAGTCTGAAATAATTAAATACATATCCAAGCCCAATAGAGTTTTGAGTTGTGCTATATTAATTAAAGCCTGAAAGAAATTAATTAATAAAGCCTGATCCAGTAATTAATGTACTGGGCCAAACCTGAACAGGCTTAGCCCAATAACTGAAAGGGGCGAAAATCACCTGCTTCTAGGTCACAGGATTTTCGGCCTCCTGTCCTGTTTTCTATAAATAGGATAGTGCTCAGTTCATTCAACACACATAACTCAGATCTCTGATTCTCAAGGCTGGACGAAGTTCTGTCTGTCTCTCTCTTTCTCTAGTTCTTGTATTTCTCAATTAGTAAGAAATTCAAGAACATTCTTTTACTCCTAAAAGATTTAGTTCTTAACTATCAAATTTGTTTACTAGTCAAATCTGATAGTGGTGTGGAAAACCTGGTTCATGGATTCAACCTCAGAGGGCTTCAAGAAAGGAGTTTTCGTTTAGCGAACAGATTGTGGATCTAAGTTCTTGAGAACTTCATATCCCTACTATAACAGGCATGCTAAAAGGTGATTAATCTGATCACTTTGGTTTTGTGAAAATATCGTTAAACGGATTCATGAACTTCCTGGGATTCATTTTTAATCCTGGTACAAAAATTTTAAAATTCCGCATGTACTGGGTATGCGATTCCAACAGATTAATGTTCCACTCTGTGAAGACCTCGATTTTTCACCTCGTCAAGCGACGATGTTTTACAGAATTGATGATTCAATCTCGCCGGATATTAGGCAGACTCCGGATGCCCAGACGATCTACGAAGAGTCAAACTCTAGGATCTATATCCTGCGACATATCCCTGGTAGCCCCTAATCACCACTCTATCCTTCCATATATTCATGAATCCCAAATTTGATGCAATATCATGATAGCACATCACGACAGGAGCATTTCGGTCTTCGAATCACTCAAATCGAACGTGAAACGAAGGAAAAAATACCAAAAAACCCGGCGAGCGCGCAAACCCTAGCCCGGCCCAACACGGCCGGCCGGCCAACACGAATTTGCAGGCCAGCCGGCCCGTGAAAAATCCCTCAGGCTGATCCCATCAGCCGGCCGACCGGTCATGGCCAAGCGCACTAGCCTAGCCAGCCGGTCACGCACACCAGACTTAGCCCTAACTTTCCATACGGGTTTTGCAGCCCTAACTTACCTTTATCGGGCCATTTTTACCCCTATATAATGAGGTCCTCCCTCATTCTTACACTTGCTCATTTACTACTCTCCTCCTCTCCTTCAAAGTTTGAGTACTCGCCTTAGAATTTCTAAAGAGATGACTAGGCTTCCTTTGCCCGGTCCACTCTAGTCCCTTTTTGGTCCCTTTCTCAGTTTTAGGTTAGGAATTCTATATTCCTAACCCCTAAAACTGAAAGGAGGTTCGACACTCTGGTAAATAGAGTGCCCGGATCTCAGTCTCGAGTTGGAGTTCTATCCGGTCCCTGCGATCGTGCTCCAGTGTTCAAGGGGCGAAGCAGCAGCTAGGAATGAAGTGAAGTGAATATAAGACTACGAGGGTGAGTCTCCTATTAGCCCTTTACATATTTATTTACTTTCTGCTTTCCTAGTTGATAGTAATAGCCCCCGTTCCGTCCCCCTATGAAACAGAACACCCCCCATGGCTAAGACCGTCGGGTCTAGGTGGTCAACGGGCGAAGGGTCTCCCCTTTCTCCACCCCACCTAGACTACAACCGGTGCCTGATGCCTCCCCTTACCTAAGTGTCTCCACCGCTTTCCTACATGAAACTCCTCATCTCGCATGTCTGTGCTTACCCCGAACTTTCCGAGCATAGGGTATAGGGTAGACATACCTAGGCTTAGTTCCTTTTCCGATTCGCCAGATACCTTGCGCAGGGCTTATAATCCCTCGATAGCTTTAACGAAGGCCAGACAGCTTCACAGCTAGGAACTAAACCCAAGGTCTCGTCAAAAACATGAAATCATTTTACAAAACATTCCTTTTTATTCAAGAAAATCTTCCAAAATCAACATGAAAGCCTTCTCTCTACGAAAGAATCCCCTTATTTCAGTTAATCCGACACGAGGGTCTAAAGCTTCGAGCTTTACTCCCCCTCTACCCGTAAATACCTGAAAGGCAACTCTTTCCATAAGAGAACTTTCCTTTCTTAACTCTCTTTTACAAAATAACCAAGACCTCTACAAAAACGAGGCGTGACAAAGGTCAAATGTCTACTCCATACCCTACTCTCAAAAGTTCAGGGATATGAACTTCGCTAGCTCTGATTCTCAAGCTCCTTGGGATACGTAGGCCGCTGGCTCCTTCCGACACGAAGCCAAAGGGATCCAATCTCTATATTCCACATGCACACATATGCACATATATATATATATATATATATATATATATATATATATATATATATATATATATATATATACTCGCTTTTAATTACTTGTCTACACATTTGGGGAACAACACTGTCATTTGGTATTGGTGAGAAGACTCGAAAGGGGCGCTGGGGGGTGATAGGTTACTGCAACCCCTTCCTCCATCGTAACTTAGCTCCCAAACCCATCACACGAATCTCTGGACACACACAAGGATGCAAGAGCCTATACATGTTTCCCTCTCAACCTTAACAGAGTGGGTGGCGACTCTAAACCTCCAAATGGCGAACAAGGAAGGATGCCACACTAAAGGTTGAGAGGGAAACTTGCCACATCACAATCACATCCAACCAAAACACCCACAAAAACAAAAACAAAAAAAAGGGCGGCGTCGAATCCCGAAACGCCCACAGTGGCGACTCTGTTGGGGACATCTAAGAGGGCTAGACTTCGACCGCAACCAAGCCAATGACCAAAGGGTTCCCCAAACCCCTTATGTGTTTACTTTATTTTGCACGATTACCCATATATATATATATATATGTGTGTGTGTGTGTGTGTGTGTACATATGTGCTCTGATCTCGCGCTAGAGACCTCACACACTTCACGACCTGCATTGCATTCGCATAACATGAGAGCTAAACCCCGAGGCATGGTATTCGGAGATTGGGGGGAGGTCATGACCCCCCGTCAAAGGTACTGTGACCCTCAGCCGCTTGCTCTAGTACTTAATGCAAGCCGCCTTAGACGATTCTGTCAAGTCGTTGGTATTTAAGAGGGCTGCTCGTGCTCCACCAACTCGACTGGGAATCCTCCGACAGACTACACTAAAGTACGTTAACGAGTCAACAAACTTGTTCTGACATAGGAGTCCCTCGGGGAGGACCCTAGGAGGACATTTTTGGCACTCTAGGCAAGTGGTAGCCAAATATCGAACCCGTGAGGACCGCTCGTGCATATAGATGGCCTCTAGGTACACTATACCCGAGACCGGAGTAGAAACATTGCCTTTGACTCTTGGTGGCACTCCCTTTGAGTAAAACACTAAGAATGAGGCAAGGATGTCAATGTTGCCTTAGATGGGCACCAAATTTCTCAAAAGCCCCATCTATCAATATTGACATTCTACACCAAGTATTAGGACTGTCGTGTCGACTTGGAGTCCATCCGGGACATCGCTCTGATACTAGGCTACCGATCGTACTTGCAGTCCGAGTTTGAATGATTGCTACTCTTTCTTAGATAGCCGAAGCACCGCATTGTCAGGAGTACTCTACCGAGATCCTACCTGAAGCCGATAAGGTCTCATGATCTACAATGTCGCATCTCTACATGGACTGGGGCTCCAATCACCCCCAACATATATCTTCCTTGATAGTCGGCTAGTTCGGACAAGACGACCTAGGCAAAATTGGCTCTTGGCTAGGTCAAACAGGAAGACCTAGGCAAAAATGGGACAAATAAAAAAAAAGTTAGTGGACTATCAGTAGGCGACCTAGTACTTAAGGAAATCTGAGGCGAGCCGAGGGACCCGAGAGGGATGTTTAGCCCTAATTGGTTCGGGCCTTATCTCATCAAGGAAATCCTGATAGGAGGTGCAGTATGGCTAACTGACCTCGACGGAGTCGCGTTTGCCTCCCCAACGAACCTAGATCAACTTAAGAAGTACACGTCCTGAGAAGGACTGCGGAGGACGTTTCCTAACCCCCTTTTTCTTTTTCTAGCCACTACCATTCTCCCGTTACACATGTAACAAACGTGTAGCTTGATCCTCCATGAGAGTAGTTCTTGAGTGAAAATACCTGTAAAAAGGCTAAGTCTTACTATAAAGACTCACGCCTTAGGCAGAAAACCGACCTCACTAGATTAGGTCATCATTTCAAATTATAGGTTGTGAGGAAAATGAAGGTTCATAAGCAGCTCGAGAAGTTACTTCAAGTTTAGCTACAATTCTCAATGAAATCTATCTTTCCCCTAGCCAATCTGAGCCAAGTGACGAGACCTTAGCACAAGCCCGTCATGACCCCCCCTTTCTTTCTTAGCCTTTCTAAGAGCTCGAAAAGTGCCTCCAATTGCAAATGACTTTCACGCGTAAAAATCCGAGAGCTCACAGAAACGAAAAAAAAAAATGAAAGAAAAAGGCAAAAAAGGGGCAAACAGAAAAAAGAGAAGGAACAAAATGAAAAGATCCCTAAAGCAAAGAGGGACAAAACAACAAAAAAAACAAGAGAGAGAATGTGAGGAAATGTGAGCCAAAAACGGACTTCACAAAGTTCTAAAAGCCGCACGCGCTGAGCTCTTACTTTTACCTACCCATATTAATGACCCCAGCCTTTCTATCAAGCCTTCAACCTCATTCTGCTGACCCACCTTGAACGATATCCAACGAAATACTCGGACACGGAAAGAGGTACCTTTAGTCGGTCTAGGCTAGTCGGTATAGGTACACGTCACTCCCTAGAGGAAGGGGTGTCACTTGTATCTCCCTAAGGAGATCTGAGATGGTGTCAGGGCGGCACCAGTTGTCAGTTCAACCAACTCTCAAAATCTTTAAGCGAACCAAGGTAATCCAAGAGTCTAGGTTTCCCTTACCCACACTAGGGCTAGTCAAGGAAAATCCCTAGGTCGCTTAGGTGGAGTCCAAACCTCGCCCGTTGCTTAGATCAATATCAGAGGGTCCCGACATGATCCATCTTCACAGACACGATATATTGGGGCTAGGTAAGACCCAAGTATCCGTACTCAAGGTACATGAGCAAATTCTACAATGGGGCTGCTGAAGGGAAGGAACCTCTCGACCAGGTTAGGGTCAAGTCATGAAGCAAACACCTTGCTATGAGATGCTCATCTCAGTACAATGGCTCCCGCAGCAATCCAGACCACACTGGGGCTGTTAAGCAAGAAGAGATCCCCCTCCTAGTTGAAAATCCCGCGTCCAACACCTTGGCGCAAAACGCCCGGTCCTGCAATCTGGCATATACTGGGGTTGTCCGTGAGAAAAATGAGTCCCCCTTGAAATGACCAAAGCAGCCTCTGCAAGTGATATTTGGACACTGCGTCCCGACTACAGAATGGATCTTGATGTCCTACAAGCTTGGGTCTAGTGCTGTCTAGGAGCGAGTAGCCTTTGGAAAGGACGAATACTGCAAGTAGAAGAGGTGGTCTAGGTTCTAACCTAAATGTCCCAGAACGATCCTAGTCAATGCACACGAACACAGGGACTGTCCCCCTGTCAAAGACTAAGTGATCAAACCTAATCACTTTGGTCTGGGCATAGCAAAATGCCCCAATCCCCCACACGCCAACGACATGCACCCGTTAGGTGTTATCATCTACACTCAAGTGTCTCAAAGACGTAAACACACTATGGAAACGAAGGCAACATTTTCATACATGGATAAGGTTTACAGTTCAGTACAATACACGATACAAAGTGCTACAGAACAAGATAAAAACCTATCTATACTCCCTGCGATAAGACCCGTCTACAGGACTATTGGCGGTACCATGGTAAGGACTACCAGTGGCCACATAAACATCATCATCTGAGTCACTCGGAGTAGTATCCCTCGTATGCTCCTGGGCCCTCGCCCGACCTCGACTCTCATCGATCACCGGTCCACCCTGTGGTCTCGACGCTGGCCTATCATACGGCACCTTAGTGCGTCGCTCCTGACGCACCGCCTTGCCCTTGCCCTTCTCAGCCATCTTATCAGACCCACGCCAAACTAGGCTGAACGCTGGTCACCGTAAGAACACTCAGGCTGATCCCCACGAACGGACGCATCTTGTCCCCGTCTCCTCGTCCCCTGAGACGAACCCTGCAAGGAAAATGTAGCCATATCAAATATAGCAGAGACGACAAGACCACAGGGGTAAAACTGAAAGGGAGACAAACCACATCGTTCGATCAGCAGACCAACTCCCGATAGAACGTGCCCCAGAGGGTTCCTTCCCTTAAGTAACCTCGGTGTCGAATTTGCTCGTATACATTGAGTACGAGTACTGGGGTTGTGTCTAGCCCTAGTACATGGCGTCTGTGGAGATGGATCGTGTTGAGATTCCCTGACATTGATCTGAGCGATAAGTGAGGTTCAAATTCCACCTAAGGGACCTAGGAATTTGACCAGCCCCAGTATGGGTAAGGGAAACCTAGACTCTCGGATTACCTTGGTTTGCCTAAGGACTTTGAGAGTTTGTTGAACCGACAACTGGCGCCATCCTGACACCATCTCAGATCTCCTTAGGGAGATACAGGCGGCGCCCCTCCCTCTAGGGAGTGGCGTGTACCTACACCAACTAGCCTAAACCGACTAAAGGTACCTCTTTCCATGTACGAGTATTTCCTTGGATGCCATTCAAGGTGGGTCAGCAGAATGAGGTTGAAGGCTTGGTAGATAGGCTGGGGTGATTAACGTGGGTAGGTAAAAGTAAGATCTCAACTCCTGTGGCTTTTAGAACTTTGTTAAGTCCATTTTTGGCTCACTTTTCCTCACATTCTCTCTCTCGTTTTTGTTGTTTTGTCCCTCTTTGCTTTGGGGATCTTTTGAAAGAGTCTCTTTTCGATTGATTTTTTTTCGTTTTGCCCCTTTTTGTCCTTTTTTCTTGGGGTCTTTTTCTCTCATCATTTTTTTTCGTTTCTATGATCTCTCGGACTTTTACGTGTAAAATCCATTTGGCACTCAGATGTGCTTTTTGAGCTCTTAGAAAGGCTAAGAAAGAAAGGGGGTTGTGATGGGATTGTGGTAAGGTCCCGTCACTTGGCTCAGATTGGCTAAGGGAAAAATAAATTTTATTGAAAATTGTAGCTGAACTCGAAGTAACTTCTCGAGTTGCCTACGTACCTCTATTTTTCCTCACAACCTATAATTTGAAATGATGACCTAGTCCAATGAGGTCGGTTTTCTGCCTAAGGCGTGAGTCTTTATAGTTAGACTTGGGCAGATATTTCACTCAAAAACTACTCTCATGGAGGATCAAGCTACACGTAGTTCTTGTTACATGTGTAACGGAAGAACGGTAGTATCTAGAAAAAGAAGGGGGTTGGGGAACGGGATCCGTAGTCCTTCTCACGGCGTGTACTTCTTAAGTTGATCTAGGTTCGTAGGGGAGGCAAACGCGACTCTGTCGAGGTCAGTTAGCCAAACTGCACCTCATATCAGGATTTCCTTGATGAGGTAAGGCTTGAACCAATTGGGGCTAAACTTCCCTCTTGGATCCTTCGGCTCACCTCGGATTTCTGCACTTGGGGAAAGGGGGAAAGGGGAAAGACCCGACTTTTGCCTAGATAGTGATCTAGCGGGTTTATTCATCTTTTATGAAAAGAACTTTGTTGGCCGAGTTTTACCTACACAGGGGTCTAGTTGGCCCTTAACTCTTTTTTTTTTTGTAAAAGTGTTAAAATAGGGGTGGGAATAAGACAAGTTTTGATGAAAAAGGGAAATAACAACTTTCATTGATAATAATATTTTTGATGATTTTCGAAACAAAGTATACTCCCCTAGTGGGATTTTTTTTTTCTAAGAAATGAAAAATAAAGGCCTCATCGTGGCTCGCAAGCCTAGACCTACACCTAAACTACCTCGGAAAGGTAATACCCCAACCTCGTTGCCTTAGCGGTGCCATTATCCTCAGTGAACCCGGGAGTGAGAATGGGGTCATAGGGATCCTATCCTCAGTTATGAGCCGATCAATTACCCTCTTCAGCTCATCACACTGCTCGGTGTCTTGCCCATGACACTGATGATAGAGGCAAGACAACCTAGGGTGACACCCTATGAAATGGGAACTCGGCTCTAGACGCTTGAGGACTCCTGTCTCCTCGGCTCTCTCCAACATGACCTCTAGTGAGATGTACCTAGGGCCTGTGGGTATACAGCTCCCACCCATGATTATGTCGGGGTTGTAAGCCTGCAGATATAGGATCTTCCTAGAGAGCTCGTGTAAGCCTGCTGGAGCATCCTAGCGGTGTCTCGATCGACCGCCTCCTTAGGAGTTTGGCATACAACTTCTACTGAATCATTAGAGGCACTAGAGACCTCTATCTCCTCTTTACCGCCCCTTTCCGTATGAGGAGAAAGGACACCACATCCGCCCCGAGACGAACTCCCAAACGTGGTAAAGATACCCCATTCGAAAATCCATCCCGGCGAACGGCAATCGCTCGATCAAACTCCGGCAACAGCATCACGACGCCCCAACAACAACAGCAATAATCAGAATAGTGTGGAACCGATTTCAGAAAAGAACAATTTAATCATAAATGCCATCAATGGCAACATAATTCATAAAACAATTCCAAAGTAAATATCCAATTAATGTCATCCACGGCTCAACTATCTATCCCACATCAGGGGCACGTAAGTACGGAAAATAAATCATAATATTAAATACAATAAGCTAAATCAATTCATAAAGTAAAGACTCGACTGTTGTTGGGACACTGACAAGACAAGAGACAAGAGCCGACCTAGACCTACTGCTGCCGACTGACAAGATAGGTGACACCGCCACCTGTCTACCTAAAGCAAGAACCAAAATAGAAGGGGTGAGTATAAAGGATACTCAGTAAGGGGGGTAATACAATATAGGTATTGATCACAGTTCGTCGTTTATCGTTTAAAACCAAAAAGGGGTGAATGTTACTCGTTTTGATAAAGATACATACAATAATATAAGTTGTAAAACTATAACACAAAGCAACATTTGGGTTCGGCTTTATTTGAAAACACAAAAGGTTGACGAACCGGATCCTTTGAAAATATTTGCACATAAGGTTAAGTCGATCATTTTGAAATGATATTAGTTGAGTCACGAGGTCGTTACAAGTTCGAAAGACATGGCATAAATAAGTTGGAAATGATAAGTAAAAACAGCTCGTAATTCAACTAAATAGTTTGAACAATAAAGGAGGCTTAAGTTGGGCAAGTTCGAGCCACGCTTCCGGGTTTTATATATATATAGGGAAATACATATGCTAAATGAAGAAAACCGGAATGTGCTTCGACTTGTAACGAAAGCCGTTAATCAATTAGATAAGCAAGTAATGCAATAAGTCATGCAATATTGTGTCCCGGCGAGAACGGGCCCTCTCCTTATAACTCTCATTCATGAAAACACGTAGTCAAGTACTCCACCACCGAAAGTCGTGATCTAGTCAGAATTTAAGGAGACGCGATTAGCACCACCGTACAGTGAATTAAGGAGACGCGGTTAGCACCACCATTTGCATCAACTTAGGCTAGTCAACCTCCTAACCGGCCTAAGTCAACACGCATAGAAGTATACATCGGGATTTTCCCTAGACGCTCGTCTCCAGGCTCACCTCCTGTATACTCCAGGCCCAAATCATTATTCAGTCCAGGGCTCGCATTTGAAATCAATAACAGTTTGGGTGGCCAAAGGGGCCGTTGGAAAAGATGATGCAAGCAGTTATGTATGAATGGCTAAAGGGGCCTTTGAGACAAGTTGATGTAACGATCTAAGAAATACTCATAAGCGTTGTACGCTTCGGAAGCATGCTAACGGATGTCCCTAACGACATTACTTATAAGTGCCTCAGAGATCAAATAGTTACTTTTAAAATAAATGAGTTACTTGTCTCTAGTTAAAAGCATTTCAAATCATTTTGGTAGATGCATAGGTTTTGCTATCAAAAAATTTGACTAAGAACATAAGGAAATAATAAAGACAGTACAACAAACAATAAGAAAAGGCGGGATATTAATTTGTTTTGAAACCTAAGTAACTATCTCCTTGCCAACGAAATTCGTTCATCTCTAGTACTGAAGATAAAAAGGGATGTGATCAAATATTTCTTTCAAACAGGAGTTCAAGACAAGGTATCAAACCTATGAATCTATTTGATTTTGTTTGAATCTAGAAAGAATCAAGAAATAGACTAATACTCCACTTCGAATTTGAATGAAGAAATAATCAAAAATACTGTTTCCAGATATCTATATCTCAATGCATCAAATTCCAAACAAGTGTCTCCTTTCGATGAATAACCGAAAGAAGTACTTTAAGTAATGAATATTATTGAGATTTTGAGACAAAAGAACCCCTTTTCTAGCAAAATATTATTGAAAGTAGTTTAAACCCTTACCTGTAGCTCGACAAACGAGAAAAGCAAGCAAGCAACATGTATGATTCTCCCTCAGAGTTCCCACCTGAAAACACGGGGTCTAGAGGATGAATGACTGACACGAACAAGAAAACAGACACTGACGCTCGGCTATCAAAATACAAACATGCTTAAGGACACTCACTCAACATTTAAACATAAGAAAGCAAGTAGGGGCAATATGGTCAATTTATCCAAAAGCATGCAATAATTAAATAAATGAATAACAACTAACATTTAATTAATAATAACATTTAAGCATAATCTAACCAGGGGTTAAGCTTGCAATTAAACATCAAACATGTATATTTCATTTAAATCAACAACAATTAAAGTACAACTTATAGCTTTTCCCAAAAGCTCAAAAGCTAACAACCTAAGATCGATCCTATCTCTAGCCTAATCGAACCGAAACCTATCCGTTCGACTACACAAGCATATATCATCAACAATCAACAATTTATACAATTAAGCCAAGCTAGGATCAAGTTATTCATGCTCAAAAGCTATAAGCTATAGTTCAAAAGCTACAAATTAACACAATAATACAAAAAATGCGATAAAAGACAAATGACAAGTCAGATTCGAGTAATACCAGTGCTGTTAGAACCGTTGTGTCGAGGGGCACGATCTGTCAGAAGACTCCGTCGCCGGATTCCCGCCAGAACAGTGCCAAAACGCTGGAAAACCACCTACCACCACCGGACCACCGCTGGCCCACCTCCGATGGTCGAGCCCTTATACCGAAATGTTCCTCTTGACGAGCCTGTCACTTCCCTCAAAGCCGTTTCTCAATCGGATCATCCATCGGAATTTAATTTCACTTTGAAGCTCCAAAACCCTAGAATCCAAGAATCAAAATTAACGAAAATCGGCTCAACGAAATACGAAATTGACTTCAAAATCGGCTTACCCATGTCGAGAAGATCGAAATCCGTATAAAGCTCTTTGAAAATGGTGACCGGAAAGTCCAGACCACCACGTCGGCTCTGCGGCTCTGCCACGCGCCGCCGGAGCTCCGCCGCGGCTCACTTCCAGGCCATGAGACCACCACCAACATCTTCGTCTCTTCAAGATCATTCCAGCCATGGTGGTGTGCCGTTGAGATGCCGCCTGGAGTCTCTGGAATCCACCGTTGACCGCTGCGCCGTCTCCTCCTCGATCCGCCGCCGTCCGGCCAAATCAGGTTGTGAGACCACCGCCAAAAGACTCCCCTCGACGAGAGATTCCATTTTCATTTTGGCCCTCCTCCTCGAGTGCGTGTGTGTTCTCTCTTTTTTCATTTTGGCCCAAAATCTCCCAATAATTGCATAATATACCCTATCCTGAAAAAATGCGCAAATAGTGTAAAGTGTCAGCGTACTTAGTGTCAAAATGACCGTAATTAAATGCTTAAAAAAGATTGAGGTTCGTTTTATTAAAATTCATGAGTTTACGAAAAGTTAATGCCGGGTAAGGTCAAAGTGTAAATAGCTTTGGGCCAAAAATGCAATTTCTTGAAAATATGATTTAATGAATAATATTTAGAATCTTATGAAAATATTTGGAACCTCGATAAAATATGCATTATTACATTGAACCTCAGTCCAATGTACACCATTAAATTACTAAATTAAATTAAACGAGCTATAAATATAAATTTACCAAATTGACCCTAATTAGTGGCAAAACGATGCAAATTAAATTCTAATTAATGCCTTGGGTTTTAAATGCCAAATCACTGATTTATAAAAATATTTAAAATGCAAGAGTTGGGAAAATGTGCAATTGTGAAAGAAGTCGGGACCGTAAACGGTTCGAATTCCGATAAATGCGCTAATCTTGAACTTGGAGATTGCGGGTCGTTACATCCTCCTCCTTCTTCGTCTTTTTATCCACAGTCCTATAGGCTAGGTTGCGTATCACCTCCTCTATTGTCTCTTCGAACGTCTCTTGCCTATGATCCATTACCCTGAGCCACTTTCTGATTTCGCCTAACTCTCTAGCCTCAGCTATCTCCCTTGACTCCAACTCCTTATCCCTCTTGACGTCATGCAGCTAGCTAAGTGAAACTGCCTAGGAGTGAACCATAGATCGGACTCTGACTGCAAGTACAAAAAGAAAAATCTAGGGTTAAAACGATGTCCCTAAAAATATCCCAATTAATGCAGTGGTCCTAATACCTGGTGTAGAAAGTCAATATTGATAGATGGGGTTTTTGAGAAATTTCATACCCATCTAAGACAACATTGACACCCTTGCCTCATTCTTAGTGTTTTACTCAAAGGGAGTGCCACTAAGAGTCAAAGGCAATGTTTCCACTCCGGTCTCGGGTATAATGTACCTAGAGGCAATCTATATGAACAAGCGGTCCTCACGGGTTTGATATTGGGCTACCACTTGCCTAGAGTGCCAAAAATGTCCTCCTAGGGTCCTCCCCAAGGGACTCCTATGTCAGAACAAGTTTGTTGACTCGTTAAAGGACTTAGTGTAGTCTGCCGGAGGATTCCCAGTCGAGTTGGTGGGGCACGAGCGGCCCTCTTAAGTACCAACGACTTGATAGAATCGTCTTAGGCGGCTTGCACTAAGTACTAGAGCTAGTGGCTGAGGGTCATAGTACCTTTGACCGGGGGTCATGACCTCCCCCCAATCTCCGAATACCATGCCTCAAGATTTAACACTCACATTATGCAGAGTCGCTACTGAAGGGATATCGGTCGGCTCGCCCGCGGATGGTCGTGGGTCAGGTCGGCGCCGCCCCCCTCCCCCCTCCCCCTCCCTTTCTTTTGTTTGCTTTGGGGGATTGGACGAATGTGGTGTTGTAGGGTTGTGTGTTGGATGGCGATGTAAGGGTGGGTTTTACCTTTGGTGTGGTATCCTTCCCTGTTAGCCATTTGGAGGTTTAGAGTCCCCACCCACTCGGTTAAGGTTGAGAGGGAAACCTGTATAGGCTCGTGTGTTCTTTGTGTGTCTAGAGATTCGTGTGAAGGGTTTGGGAGCTAAGTTACGATGGGAGAAGGGGTTGAGACAACCTATCACCCCCCTATCGCCCCTTTCGGGTCTTCTCACCAATACCAAATGACCATAGTAGTTCCCCAAATGTGTAAACAAGTAATTGCAAGCAAGTATATATATATGTATATACATACATATATATATGTATATACATATATATATATATGTATATGTGTGTGTGAAAGTGGAATGTAGGGGTTAGGCCGCTTTGGCTTCGTGCCGGAAGGAACCGGCTACCTACGTATCCCAAGGAGCTTGGGAATCAAAGCCAACGTAGTTCATACCCCAAACTTCTGAGAGTAGGGTATGGAGTAGACATATGAGGTTCATCATGCCTCATTTTGTAGAGTTTTGTATTGTTTTGTGAAAAGGGGTGTGACATAACAGAAAAGCTTTCTATGAAAAGAGTAGCCTTTCGGGTATGCCTAGAATAGAGGGGGGTTGGATTTAACCACTGGAACCTCATGTCTAGAGTTAACCCAAGAGGGATTCTTTTGTTACGAAAGGGCTTTGAGCTGTTATTGGGAAGTTTCCTTGGATAAAAAGGAAGGTGTTGTAAAAGGTTCGTGTTTTTTTACAAGACCTTGGGTTTAGTTCCCGGCTGTGAAGCCGTCCGGCCTTCGTTAAACCTATCAAGGGATTATAAGCCCTACGCAAGGTATCCGGCGAATCGGAAAAGGAACTAAGCCTAGGTATATCTACCGTATACCCTATGCTCGGGAAGTTTGGGGTTAGCATAGACATGCGAGATGAGGAGTTTCAAGAAGAAAAGTGGTAAAATACTTAGGCAAGCAAGAAATTAAGGGCGCGTCGGGCGCCGGTTGTAGTCTAGGTGGGATCGAGAAAGGGGAGACCCTTCGCCCGTTGACCACATAGACCCGGTGGCCTTAGCCATGGGGGGTGTTCCGTCCCATAGGGGGACGGAATGGGGGCCATTACTATGAAAGTAAAGGAAAGTGGAAAGTAAATAAATTCTGAAAAGGCTAAAATGAGACTCACCCTCGTAGTCTTATCTTCACTTCACTTCGTTCCTAGCTGCTGCTTCCCCCTCGAACACTGGAGCATGATCAGAGGGACCGAACAGAAATCCGGACACTCTATTGAGCAGAGTGTTGGACCTCCTTTCAATTTTAGGGGTTAGGAATATGGAATTCCTAACCGAAAATTGAGAAAAATGGACCGGAAAGGGACTAGAGTGGACCCGGCCGAAAAGCCTACTCCTCTCTTTAGAAATCCTAAGACGAGTACTCAAGCCTTAGGAGGAGAGGAGGTGAAAAGAGAATGAGCAAATGAAAGTTAAAGGGTAGGGCCTTATTTATAGGTGTGAAAAACCCATAAATAAGGTAACTTAGGGCTGAAACCCGCATAAGGAAGGTTAGGGCAGCGTTGGTGAGGTTGACCGGCCGGCTAGGCTGGTGCGCCTGGCCATGACCGACCGGCCGACTGGTGGGACCAGCCTGGTGGCTTTCTCGCGGGCCATCCAGCCCGCAAAGTCGTGTTGGCCGGTTGGCCCGCGAAGTCGTGCTGGCCGGCCGGCCGTGTTGGGCTAGGCCAAGGTTTGCGCGTTTGCTCGATTTTTTCGGTATTTTTTCGGTATTTTTTCCTTCGTTTCACGTCCGATTTGGGTGATTCGAAGACCAAGATGCTCCCATCGCAATGTCCTATCATAATATTGCATCGAATTCGGGATCCGATGAATATATGGAAAGATATAGAGGTGATTAGAGGCTACCAAGGGTATGTCGCGAGACATGGACCCTAGGATTTGACTATCGGGGATCGTCTAGGGGTACGAAGTCTGCCTGATGTCTGGCAGGACTGAGTCATCAATTTTTCAAAACGTCATTGCGTGATGAGGTGCAAAATCGAAGTGTTCACTCCTGGTGCGTGATCTCATTCCATCATCCCCACGATACCTGCATTCGGAACAGAGATTCAGGCAAGGGTCTCTCATACCAAAGACAAGCAAAAACGAGAGAAACTCTCACCCGACCAATGGTGACTGACTCCAGAGCCCTCCGGCAGGCTACCACCATCTGGCGACCCATAGCCCGGACATTCTCCTGAGTGTAACGCCGACTTAGAGGGAAGGCACCCTCCATCGGATCCTCGAAAGTCGGGCTATTACAACCCAATATCTCTGCGGCCCGTATTTGCAAAAGGTCAAGAAGGGGTTGCACAAGTACAACCCGATAGGAGATAACGTGCAAAAAAATAAAGCTCTTAAACACATACCGCCCTGGCAGGAGTGTATCCTCCACACGATGAGATCCTCAGCCGGCTGTAGGCGTCCATCCACAAGTAGCAGGCGGTAAACCCTGCTCTGCCCCAAGCCTAGCCCCTAACGAGTCCCAAGACCGCCAGGGACCCCAGCAACCCCAGTGGTGCACAAGAAGATGAGTTGACAAAAATCGTACTGCACAACCCGTACAATAGGAAAGCCTGGGCTAATCTCGCCATCTCGGCCGGATCTCGGATGTCGAAGTTACGAGTCGACCATGCATTTCTGATTCCTCCTAAGGACAGTGTTGACGGACTTGCGCAAGTCATATCGGGTCCCAGCAAATCGGCCACCCTGTCATTGGTGACGTCCTCCCACCAATCAAGGTTCTGACCCTCAAAGGGCAGCCCCATAATCATAAAAAAGTCCATCGGGGTTATAGTCACCTCAAACGATGGCAACTGGAAGGTCTTGGTGCAGTCCCACCACCTCTCGCCAAGGGCAAGAGTCATGCCCCCAATCTGCCTCATCCTTGGCAGAGAACCAAAGAAGGTACCCGTTGTAGCGCCCAGAAAATCCGAATTACATTCCGGTATGCCTGAATCGTTTATTTATGCATTGTATTATTTTATTTGATATTATTATGTGATTTTATAAAAATTTCATAAATGAGTGAATTTTGATATTTAAATCACGAATTGATAATGTGCGTTTAATTATATGAATTTTGACTGTAATTATGTATTATTTGGACAACATGAGTTTTCGAACTTATTTTGTAAAAATTACGAAAATGCCCTTTCGATTCTCAACCCAAGTCAAATTTTGACTTAAGTCTCATCTCTCTCTCTCACCTCATTCATGCACAAAGAAGAAAAGAGGAGAAGAAAAAGAAAGAAAAAGGAGAAAAAGAAGAAAAAGCTTCCATCGATCGTGCCGGACTCGTTTCTCGACGGATTTTCGAACCGTTTATGCCTACGAACTCCTCACGATCTCTTCTATAAGTAACCTTCTCACACCTTTCGCGATTAAAGCCTCCATTGCTTCAATTTTTGGATTTTTGTATATAGTTGAATATATTAGGTTTTATATGATTTTGAGAGAAACTATGGATGGATTTACATGATTTTGAATTCTATGTGTAGCTTAGATGTTGTAGATCAATATATGTGAGTTTTAACTTGAGTTTTGCATGATTGATGGGTTTAATATCGAATTTTGGGTTGTTCCCCCGAAGCCCTCGCGATTCTGCATTTTTCCGCTGTTCTGAGAATCCGCACGGCCTTGCGCACGGTCTTGAGACCATGCGCCAAGACCGTGCGTCCACTTAAGCCTCTGCACGGCCGTGCACACGCCCGTGCGCACGCTAGTGCAAAGTGCTTGCACCGGCTTGAGCACGAGTTCAAGCCCGTGCGTCCGCCCGTCCCCGAGACCGTGTGTATGCCTTAACCAAAAATTCTCCATTTTCAAAATGTTGCTCTCGGTAATGGGAGTCAAAGAGCAATTAAAAAAGTTGACTTTCTTCGTTTGACCTCCGATTTGAGATCCTATTTCACCTATAGGTCCTATAAATCATGAAATACATATTTTAGGAAGTTTGAATTTTTCCGACTTCGTTCGGGACCCGTTCCTCGTGTTTTTCGTTTAGGCATTTTGGACTATTTTTCAAATATTGTCCATTTCTTCCGAAACTTGAAAGCATGCTTCCTTATTGCCTTTTATGCATGATTATGAACTTTTATCGCATTCTAATTTGATTTGCTTATTGAATTTTTGTACTTTGATAGAATGTGAACCTAAGTGTTATCAATGACGGTTTAACGTGCTTCTATGTGTTTTAATACTTTCGTATAAGTCGTGCGTCGTTGTTAGTCTTATTTGGTTGTGTCTTTGTATTTTGCAGACGATACTCCCGTGGAGTAACGCATCCGGTCTTGCATTTATCTATTCTTTTGTTTAGCCACAGGTGAGGCTTTCCGTTTCTAATTCCAGTACTATTATGTATATATAAATAAGCCTCTCCCGATATAAGCCTTGTTTACGTTTTGTTTTCACACCGTTTCTATATATATACTTAGTAGATATTTATGCCTATTATGTTTATTCGATTTATCGAAAATGTTTTGATATGAAAAAGTACTACGTATAGTCTTCGAAATGTTTGCGAAAGAGACAGGTAAAACCCCTTTGTTTTCTAAGGCGAACTTTGGCTTTCGGCCTCGCATATGACATGTCTCCAACGGTCTTTTGGCCAACCGGAAATGATTTGAAAAGCGAGTTATGAACTGTATGTATGTATGTTTGGGCCCAGAGTAAGGATGATAGGACGAAGTCGGTAGACATCGGGTCTACGTCGGAAACCCTATGGTTCCCTCCATTTGGGAGCTCGGGGTGAGGCCGGAGTGGCAGCCCTTTGAGTACCTGAGATTATACCGTATGTTATGCGTAGTTCGGATTTAGCGGTCCATCTACATTGGAGGAATAAGGGTGGTTTCCCATTTTATGTTTGGAAATTGGAGTTAAGGGCTCGACTCGCCGAGTCATATGATATGTTTATGTTTTATGCTAAATCACCACCCGTTTACGGAAACCTTTCTTTTATGTTGATTTCTTTTAAGTTTAAAATTGGTGATTTTTTTCCGTTTTATAATATACACTATTATTCCCTCCTCACTTAGTCGTTTGACTAACCCCCTCTGTTTCACCCTCGGTATTGGTTTCAGGATACTAGGCGGGCATCGTCGTCGTCGTCGCGTCCTTAGAGTTGCATTCTTTTGTTCATGTATAACTCTATTTCCGTTTGGCTATTATTTATGTTTTATGATATTAGGATTGTATTTATGTAGTATTCGGGATTATATGTTGAACCCGTTATTATCTAGTGTCGGGATATTGTATCGAACCCGTTTATTATTTATGTCATTGAATTTCGTTGGCCTTGGTGGGCTTTAATACTTGTGCGATTAATATGATTTATTATTTTATTTATTTTCGCTTCCGCACCTCTGTCATTTTCTTTCATTTTTGAAACCCCCGCCTAGTCACCGAGTAAATGTGTGTCGTTCGCCGGGTTTCGATTCGGGTCGGATTCCATTTCGGTTCCAGGTCGGGGCTCGGTGCGGGGCGTGTGTTACTCGTTTGGGGCGCCCGCTACACCCGTGCCATCTACAATTCTCCTAGCAGGATTCGGAAGGACTCGGTATCATGCATCCACGACATGAAGAGCAGAACGAGGCTTCGAAGCCTCACCCCTCTGCAAACAAGCAAAAGATGGGTCAACAATAGGCTAAGAAAGCACTACAAACCCCTGCCCAAAAGCCCACCAAAAAGCCTTTCTCTGAGAAAGCCCAAACCAAAAAGCTCACACGAAGGCCCATAAGCACATGTTTTCTTGAAAGACTTCTCTTTCGGCTAACATTCCACCCAAACAAAGGATTCCTACAAGCCTCTAGCCCAAACAATCACCAAAAGCTCACTTGAGCATTTTCCCAAACACCTAGTGGGCATAAACACTATTCACACAAACCCACTTCCCAAATCTCACACTTCCCTCCGAGGGAAATGAGATTTTCTCTGCAGATCTGAAGTATCTCGGGTCTAATTACAAATCCCCACCGAAATTCCCATCAGAAAACACTCAAACGACAAAAAAACGAACATATGCAGCATAAAGCATAAAAGGGTAAAATAGGAAACTTACCCCAGTTCGGAAGAACTCCTGATGCAAATGCGGAGTAATCTCCCTCCTCAACTAGAACTCTCCATACTCTCACCTCTCGCTCGGCGACCAGATGGGTATTCCCCCCATGCCAGTGAAAACATGCTGGGTAATCCCCTTAAATGTTGCGCCTCTCACCATCAGAGCAAAAGAATAACTTTTCGGTGTTTCAAACTACTCGGGCACCAGCCGGCCGGCCAGTGGTGACCAGCCTGGCGCCAGGATGACCACCCGGATGCCTCTTCGGCCAGGCTCCACCTCCATTTCTATGTTTCTCGTGCTCTGACACCCTCTAGGACGTTCTAGGCCTCTCCTAAAGCCTCCGGACCGATTTCTACATACGAAACGAGCTCCCACATGAAGGATAGCCCCTTGTGCTACCTTATCCTGAGAGCCCCCATAGAAGGGACTCTCCATCTTCAAACCTGAGGTGTCTCAACGCCCCACAAAACTCGTGCCAAGCTTCGAAAGCTCCTCGGTATTGAGTCACCCTGTCTACAACATGTTCATCCCATAATCAACACTCTCGGGCACCGACAGCCCTACCAAAGAGGATACCAAAGATCCTCGATCAAACTCCTTCAATCATTAGCCCCAAAATCCTCCAAAGGGTGGCACAAGAACCTTATCCCTATCCAAAGGGTGGCACAAGACCCTTGTAGGCCCTCAGAGGCAGTAGCATTAGTTATTTCCCCACAGAGGAAATGTCGCGGCCCCCCGGGCGCGGAGAGGAGAACCCTCACGGCGGCGCCCGTTGGACGCGCGGGCATAACCTCCGATCACCACCGAGCACAACCCTAAAGTTTGGCCGGAAACACTTGCCAAAAGGTGGTACCACAAGGTGATTGTTACTTGGTGATTTTTGGTTATAAACCCTTCAAACATATGCTGAAATTCCGATGTGGGATCAAATATGGACACACACGGCCTTGCAACACCCCGTGAGGGGAGGCCGTGCGTGTCTCTTCCACACGGGCTGCTGCACGGCGTGTCGGAAGCCCGTGTGGACTCCCCTGAACATATTTCTTGCGGAAATTCGGGGTGCTACAATCACCCCTCCTTCAGATCGCAATGTCCCCATTGCGCCACAACAAAGCTTTCCCAGTACCGCCCGCCAGTGGGACTCCCACCGCATGTAACCCATACGCGTGGCACATGCCCACGCTCTCGACCCGTAGCAGACATCCAAGCCGTGAACATGTGTCCCCAACCGGCGGTCGGCTCTGATACCACTTGTCGCGGCCCCCCGGGCGCGGAGAGGAGAACCCTCACGGCGGCGCCCGTTGGACGCGCGGGCATAACCTCCGATCACCACCGAGCACAACCCTAAAGTTTGGCCGGAAACACTTGCCAAAAGGTGGTACCACAAGGTGATTGTTACTTGGTGATTTTTGGTTATAAACCCTTCAAACATATGCTGAAATTCCGATGTGGGATCAAATATGGACACACACGGCCTTGCAACACCCCGTGAGGGGAGGCCGTGCGTGTCTCTTCCACACGGGCTGCTGCACGGCGTGTCGGAAGCCCGTGTGGACTCCCCTGAACATATTTCTTGCGGAAATTCGGGGTGCTACAGGAAAGCCCCAGAGGCACCAGCATCCGCAACAAGATGGCTTCGCGCCAGCAACATCCTACCATCCGGATCCTCTACGACTTGCACTTTCCGGTGCACAATCGGGTCTTCATTGAACCATCAGCATTCGCCTCTCTCGAGCCTCCGCCGATGGGGGGCTCTGTGAACACCTTGATTTTGCACCTCGTCAAGCGACAACGTTTTGCAGAATTGATGGTTCAATCCTGCCGGACATTTGGCAGACTCCGGATGCCCAGACTATCCATGAGAGTCAAACCCTAGGATCCATATCCCGCGACATACCCCTGGTAGACCCTAATCACCGCTCTATCCTTCCATATATTCGTCGAATCCCAAATTCGATGCAATATCACGATAGGACATCGCGATAGGAGCATTTTGGTCTTCGAATCACCCAAATCGGATGTGAAATGAAGGAGAAAACACCAAAAAACCTGGACGAGCGCGCAAACCCTAGCCTGGCCCAACACGGCCTGCCGGCCAACGCAACTGGCCGGCCCGCGAAAAATCCCTCAGGCTGATCCCATCAGCTGGCCGGCCGGTCATGGCCAGGCACACTAGCCTGGCTGGCCGGTCACGCACACCAAACGTAGCCCTAACTTTCCATACGGGTTTTGCAGCCCTAACTTACCTTTTTCTGACCATTTTCACCCCTATATAATAAAGTCCTCCCTCATTCTTACACTTTCTTATTTACTACTCTCCTCCTTTCGAGTACTCGCCTTAGAATTTCTAAAGAGAGGACTAGGCTTCCTTAGCCCGATCCACTCTAGTCCCTTTTCGGTCTCATTCTCAGTTTTAGGTTAGGAATTCTATATTCCTAACCCCTAAAACCGAAAGGAGGTTCGACACTCTGCTCAATAGAGTGCCCGGATCTCAGTCCCGAGTCAGAGTTCTGTTCGATCCCTGCAATCGTGCTCCAATGTTCGGGGGGGGAAGCAGCAGCTAGGAGTGAAGTGAAGTAAAGATAAGACTACTAGGGTGAGTCTCCTGTTAGCCCTTTACGAATTTATTTACTTTCTGCTTTCCTAGTTGATAGTAATACCCCGTTTCGTCCCCCTATGAGACGGAACACCCTCATGGCTAAGGCTGTCGGGTCTACGTGGTCAACGGGCGAAGGGTCTCCCCTTTCTCGACCCCACCTAGACTACAACCGGCGCCTGACGCCTCCCCTTAGTTTCTTGCTTGCCTAAGTATCTCTACCGCTTTCCTGCATGAAACTCCTCATCTCGCATGTCTGTGCTAACCCTGAACTTCCCGAGCATAGGGTATAGGGTAGACATACCTAGGCTTAATTCCTTTTCTGATTAGCCGGATACCTTGCGCAGGGCTTATAATCCCTTGATAGGTTTAACAAAGGCCGGACGGCTTCACAGCCAGGAACTAAACCCAAGGTCTCGTCAAAAACACGAAACCTTTTTACAAAACATTTCTTTTTATTCAAGGAACTCTTCCGAAATCAACATGAAAGCCTTCTCTCTACGAAAGAATCCCCTTTTTTCAGTTAACCCGGCACGAGGGTCTAAAGCTTCGAGCTTTATTTCCCCTCTACCCATAAATACCCGAAAGGTAACTCTTTCCATAAGAGAACTTTCCTTTCTTAACTCTCTTTTACAAAATAACCCAAGACCTCTGCAAAAACGAGGCGTGACTGTAATGCCCCGAAAATCCGGATTATAATCCGGTATGCTCGAATCGAGTATTTGCGCAATTTATTATTTTATTTGATATTTATTATGATTTATTATTTTGTTTTATTTCGCTTCCGCACCTCTGTCGCTTTTCTTTCTGTTTTTGAAATCCCCGCCTAGTCATTGAGTAAATGTGTGTCGTTCGCCGGGTTTCAATTCGGGTCGGATTCCATTTCGGTCCCGGGTCGGGCCTCGGTGCGGGGCGTGCATTACCCGTTTGGGGCACCCGCTACAGTTGGTATTAGAGCTTCTTTGGTCCAATGGCCTGAGCTCTGAATCGTCGTGTTTTGTTTGTTTTGTCGGTCGTTGTGTGCTGGTGTAACTTAGGGAATTGCACTCACCAGTGTTCAAGAACGCTTAGTGTTTGAATTGTGACGGATCTTTGTTGGATGATCAACAACAAAAGATCTTTTACAATCAAAATACTGGGATGGGCTTGGATATAGGTGGATGTGAAACTCAAGGTTGTACTTGCCATGCCTGGTTGTCCGTCGTGTCCGGTTGTGTCTAGGTCGTACGGCTTAGGACTTCTGTGGAATTTGTGCAAATGTGCTAAGTGCTTATGTAAACTATATCTGAACATTACTTGCCTATGTGTTTACAGCTTTGCATACTCACTTACCTGTCATGCATAACTGCTAATGGCTTTACAGGATGCCTCTACGTCGTTGTCCATGTAAACAGCCCCCATCACCTCCATTGACACCTCAGACCGATACACCGATTCCAGCCGAAATTGCGGAAACGTTAAGACAGTTCATCGCTCATGCCCCTAAAGGAAACGCTGAGCAGGAAGCGTGGGCCCAATTTCTCAGATTCGAACCACCACAGTTTGAAGGTGCCCCGGATGACGCTATTGCTGAGGCATGGATATCAGCTCTGGAAAATATTTACAGAATTATGGAATATCCGGACCCTCTAAGAGTCGAGTTTGCTATCTATCTGATGATTGGAGCCACACAGGATTGGTGGAAACAGATTGAGCAAAGATGGAAATGCGAGCATGTAGTCCCGACTTGGGATCAGTTCTTGATCGAGTTCCGGGCTGAATACGTTCCGAGGATTGTTCGTCAGCAACACGGAAGGGAATTTCTGGCTCTCAAACAGAACACATCTTCAGTTGGTCAGTACGAGGCACACTTCTCTCACCTCATTAAGCATTGCCCGTATGTGGTCGCAGACGAGCAGAGGAAGATTCGCCAGTTTGTAGAGGGATTGACTTATGAGATCAGAAAGGCTATGATGGTGGTCCGACCTCAATGTTATACCGACGCAGTGGAAATGGCTCTGCATATTGAGTCTGAACTCAGCCTAATGGGACCGAATCCTATTCTTGCCACTACCACCGTTCAATACCTTCCAGCAAGTTCTAATAGGCCATTTACACCTTCAGGGCCATCTACCAGAAAGAAGACCTCCCAAGTGTCCTCATCGAAGCAGAATGCACCTCCCCGAACTCAGGGACATCCATGACCCGTATGTAGATTCTGTAAGGGCCCGCATTTGGAGGCCAAATGTTGGAAGAAGAATGGACTGTGCTACGGATGTGGTAGCGCCGACCACAGAGTGAATGTATGTCCGAAGAAAAAGCCGAAACGAGTCAAGAAGACGGAGCTTGATTTTCGTATGAACGATCCAGGTATATTGCATTGTCATGACATTCATCCAAAATTCATTTAATTTCGTCTTATGTTGAATTTTAAAATTATGTGCGTTAGACGTATAATTGTTGATACGTGAAAATATTATATATATGAATTTATAGAATTTTAGTGACATATATTCGTATATGAATTTTGTGAAGTTTGTGTGGTTCAAAACACACGAACTGCCCCTGCATGCCTTGCACGGTCTCGCCACACGCCGTGAAGAGACCCCGTGCACCTATCCACATGGTCTTGTCGCACCCTATGCGAGAGACCATGCGCATCAATACACACAGGCTCGTCACACGCCGTGACGAGAGCCCGTGCGTGTTTCTCCCACACGGGGTCGTCACACGCCGTGACGATACCCCGTACGTGTCTTTTCCACACGGCCTCGTCACACGCCGTGACGAGAGGCCGTGCGCACCTCTTCCAGTTTTTAAAATGGTCAGTAACTCCAGATTTGCGCACAACCTCTTATTTCTCTCCCTTTCTCTTGCGAAAATTCTCTTGTTTTCTCCCCCAAAATTCCTCCCAACTTTGAGCTCGATTAGTTCTCGATCCAGCCGACGGATCTTCGTGAAATTTTGAAGGTGCATTATCTGCAGCATGCTCTTTGATTGTTGAAATTTTGGGCTCGATCCGTTGTACCGATCTCACGTTATCTTCGCCCGAAGTAGCGCACGCCAAGTGTTCGGTGAAAGTCTCAAGTGGAATTTGCAACTTATATTCCTTCAACTCCAACCAACTCCAACTCTAATATGGAAGGCGATCGCGAGACTCGTAGTGGCCATTGGGCAAGGGAGTTACCCGACGTAGCGGCACCAGAAGGGTATCAAGTAAATTTGGGAAACGAAGACGACCAAAATGTCTTCAATCGGTTAATGGAAAGACCGGTTCGGGCCACGCAATTTCTCGACATGGAAGCTATGTATCAACTGGGCCTAGGCGAAGGCATATCCCGTTACATCGACAACATAGGATGGACTAATTGTTGGAGCATCCAAAGGCCATCCTACCGCCGGCCCACATGTGAATTTTTGAGCTCTCTCAAGGGCGCGGCATTTCCGGACGACCACGAGATGCCAGTTGGAATCCACTTCAGAGCATTCAACCAAGATTATACGCTTTCATACCGGCAGATGTCGGAGTACTTTCAGTTGGATGTCACGGCACCTAGAAGACGTGCCGATGGGTGGAATCAAGCCGAGGCTTGGAGACGTATCTCCACCTCCACCGAAATGTTCAACTCTGGCGTATCCAAGGCCACAACGCTTATCACCACTCAGCTGAGAATTTTGCATAGAGCCATTTCTCTATCGGTTCTAGCTAGAGGAGACAGTCCGGGAGCGGTGAATACCGAAGATTGTCTCATGCTCGACCATATGGTGAGAGGGGTCAGGTTCAACCCCATTTCGTATATGATGGACCATATGATGTACATCTCCACTCGGTCGAGAGGAGAGATTCGAGTGGGCTCCTATATCACCGCCATTCTGGAGTGTGCCCAAGTGGAAGGGCTCGATACTCAGGTTGCCGTTGGAGGTTCGGCCACGATTAGTTATGGCACTCTAGCCAAGATGGCGATTTGCACAAAGGGTCCGAGGCGGAACGACCCGTATGTTCTGGTAGACGGTCTACCCTTATGGGAAGCTGACCAAGGTGATGCTCACGATGAAGAACCCCCGAACCCCGAGGTCCACGAGCAGGCTCAACAAATCTACTCACAGTTGTTGGGACAGGATGCTTCGATACCCGAGTCTTCACACGGCAGAAGAAACACTCGGAACCAGGAGTCGATTGCTCTGCAACAATTTTATTCGGAGTTCTCCAACTACCGTCGTGTGACTGATGAGAGGTTTGCCCAGCAGGAGAGGCAGATCAATGAGGGCTTTGCAGCTCAGCGCGCTCACATAGATCGACAGTACACAGCATTACAGTCGGAGCTTCAGCGATCTATCTCCGAGATGCAGAGGTCACTTTCGGAGCAGCTTGACCAGTATTTCCGTCGTGGCCCCGATGAGCCATGATCTACCTATTTTTTATTTTTATTTTTCTTTTCCGCTAGCTTATTTAGGAATTGATGTAATTCCGTATTTTGTATGACTTTGGATTTTATTTGGAATGTTAAGTGCATTAAGTATTTATTATGACTGATGTTTTATTATATGATTTAATTGCTTATGAATGTTCATTTTAATTCGCGCTATTAGAATTCCACAAAATTATGCTCCTCTTAATTAACTCCGAGACCGGAGGAGAATCTGAGGGCAGATTCTTTTGAAGAGGGGAGTATTGTAACGCCCCGAAAATCCGGATTATAATCCGGTATGCTTGAATCGAGTATTTGCGCAATTTATTATTTTATTTGATATTTATTATGATTTATTATTTTGTTTTATTTCGCTTCCGCACCTCTGTCGCTTTTCTTTCTGTTTTTGAAATCCCCGCCTAGTCATTGAGTAAATGTGTGTCGTTCGCCGGGTTTCAATTCGGGTCGGATTCCATTTCGGTCCCGGGTCGGGCCTCGGTGCGGGGCGTGCGTTACCCGTTTGGGGCGCCCGCTACAGTGACGAACCTCACATGTCTACTCCATACCCTACTCTCAGAATTTCAGGGGTATGAACTACGTTGGCTCTGATTTCCAAGCTCCTTGGGATACGTAGGCAGCCGGCTCCTTCCGGCACGAAGCCAAAGGGATCCAATCCCTATATTCCATATACACACATATGCACACACACACACACACACACACACACACACACACACATATATATATATATATATATATATATATATATATATATATATATATATATTCGCTTGCAATTACTTGTCTACACATTTGGGGAACTACACGGACATTTTGTATTGGTGAGAAGACCCAAAAGGGGCGATGGGGGGTGATAGGTTGCTACAACCCCTTCCTCCATCGTAACTTAGCTCCCAAACCCATCACACGAATATTGAGGACACACACAAGGATGTACGAGCTCTATACAAGTTTCCCTCTCAACCTTAACCGAGTGGGTTGCGACTCTAAACTTCCAAATGGCGAACATGGAAGGATGCCACACTAAAGATAAAACCCACCCTCATATCGCCATCCAACAACAATCCTACCACATCACAATCATATCCAACCAAAACACTCACAAAAACAAAAACAAAAACAAAAAAAGGGGGGCGCCGAAGCCCGACACGCCCGCACACTCCATAATGTTAGGAAGCATAAGATCAGCTACTGTAGTAAGAAATGGGGCAATGTTTGGCTTGAAAGAAGGCCCTAAATTAGGGACATTTGGCTGCCATCTATCTAGCCAGACATTTATGATTGCACTATTTCCTACTCTCCATCGGGAACCATTTTCGATTAAGAACGTTGCTTCATAAATGCTTTTCCAAGTGTAAGATGGGGATCTGCCGAGTGATGCCTCCAAGAACAAGCAGTTTGGAAAATATTTCGCCTTCAGAATTTGGGCTAGAAGGCTATTCGGGTTCTTCAACAATCACCATCCTTGTTTTGCCAACATCGCTAGGTTGAAAGCTTTTAGTCTCTTGAATCCGAGGCCGCCGATCGTTTTTTGTTTGCATAATTTGTCCCAAGAAAGCCAATGGAGTTTCTTCCCAGCACCATTATTCCACCAAAAGTTGGATGTAATGGAATCCAACTCATGAAGGAAGTAATCTGGAAGTAGGAAACCACCCATAGTGTAAGTGGGGATAGCCTGGATAACCGCTTTAGACTTCCTTGCCGACTTTAGATAGAAATTTTTCTGAGTAACCTTGCACTTTTCTCTAAACCTTATCCCTGATTGATTTAAACACCTCGGCCTTAGAGCGTCCCACAATTGCCGGAAGTCCCAAGTAGAGGTTGAGTTTCTGTTGAAGAGTCATTCCCAACAGGTTTGCCATGGAAATCTGCTCTTGATGCTGAATGTTGCTGCTGAAAACTAACGAAGATTTTTGAAAGTTTATTTGTTGACCTAAAGCTCGAGCTTATTTGTAAAGGGCCCCTTTGATGCTATCCATAGAGATTTTCGGGATTCATGGTGCCCCGAGCATAGCGGAAGTAAGGGATTTCAAAAATTTTGTCCCGGGGCCTTAATCGAATTAACATGAATCTTTATCCAATGAACTCAAAAACTTTGAAACGTTTATATATCAAGAATTCGCATACCTTTATGCACTCCTTTTGTAGTGGTTAAGGTATGAAATTTTTCCAAAGTTTAGATCCACTCCTTGATCACGCAGGCTTCTCGATTCCACCAAGGAATCAATTTTCAACCGAATACCTCTAAGGTTGATCTACGGCATCTCGCAGGCGAACTCTGAATCTCTTAAATCCTACTACAGATATTTAAGATCAATATTTAGCTTATATAAAAGAAGAGAATCGAGAAAAGAATTGCAAAGGCTGGTTCACGTCAAACTTTCTGCAGTTCACGTGAACTGCCTGTAGAGAGAGAAATTAGCGTAAAATAGAGAGAGAGAATAGGGTTAGGAAAAATCCAACTCATGGAATGAATTCACCTTGTAAAACCCTGCACTGGCCGAAAATTCCAGTCCTAGATGGGTTGGGATTTTCGGCCATTGCTGCTACTGGGCCTAGCAGTCTTGGGCCTTTTCAAGGCCCTTTCAATTTAATACCAGATTAAATGTTTCAGGCCCAACTTAATTAATCCTGATTAATTACTCAAGTCTAATATATGATAAAGTGGGCTTTAATTTATTCTAAATAAATTACAAGCCCATCATTAATCAACTTGGGCTAAAATCACTAGAAGAAAACAGGCAATTTCCGAGGAAAAAATTCCTCAGAAATCCCTTGGAAAATTAAGGGATTGCTGAGGGAATTTTGAGAGAATTATTCCCTCGGCAATTTCCGAGAAATTTTCGAGGGAATTCCGATGGATGTTCTCAAATATATTTCCGAGGGAATTTTTCCTTGGAAATCCCTCGAAAAATTTACAGCCATTAGTAAGTGCGATATTTTCCGAAGGATTTCCGAGGAAAATCCGAGGGATATATTCCCTCGAAATTAAAAAAAAATTGTTTATATAAATGTATTCCGATGGATTTCCGAGGAAAATATCCCTCAGAAAAATAAAATTTATTTATTTTATTAAAAAATAATAATTTCTGAGGGACTTTTGAGGGAATTATTCCATCGGAAATTGTTATTTTAAAAAAATAATTTATTAATCTTATATTTAAGGCATTTTCGAGGTATTTCCGGGAGAAAATCAAAATTCCCTCGGAAATTCCTCGGAAAATTTATATTCCCTCGGATTTCTCTCGGAATTAAAGGTAATTAAATCACTAAAATTAAAAGGTATATTTTTCTAATAAAATAGATTAGATCTATTTCAAATATATTATTAATCATTTAAAAAAATATCTTTATAACTTGAGAATTTCAAATCAATTAAATTCAAGTGATTATGACTAAATATATACATGTGTAATGATATACATTATATAAATATTTCAAATATACTTGAATGTCATTGTTCCTAATTTTTCACTTGAATTCAAGCTATATATGTTAATGTTCAATCATTATTTTCCTATTTTATTTATTAGTAATCAAAAATATCATTTAGTTTAATTAAAAAATAAACAGATGATATCATTTTTTTTAAACAATTTTTAACAATATCCGAGGGATTTCCGAGGGAAAGTCGAAATTCTCTCGAAAATTTTATATTTCCTCGAAATTCCTTCGGAATTTAAATTAATTAAATCACTAAAATTAAAAGCTATATTTTTCTAATGAAATAGATTAGATCTATTTCAAATATATTTTTAATCATTTAAAAACATATATTTATAACTTGAGAATTTCAAATCAACTCAATTCAAGTGATTATGATTAAATATATACATGTGTAATGATATACATTATATAAATATTTCAAATATACTTGAGTGTCATTGTTCCTAATTTTTAACTTGCATTGAGGCTATATATGTTAATGTTCAATCATTATTTTTTTATTTTATTTATTAGTAATCAAAAATATTATTTAGTTTAATTAAAAACCAAAGAGATGATATCATTTTTTTTTAACAATTTTTAACTATATCCGAGGAAAAATCGAAATTCCCTCGGAAAATTTATATTCCCTCGGAATTCCCTCGGATTTTCCTCGAAATTTAAGTTAATTAAATCACTAAAATTAACAGCTATATTTTTCTAATGAAATAGATTAGATCTATTTCAAATATATTATTAATCATTTAAAAAAATATCTGTATAACTTGAGAATTTCAAATCAATTAAATCCAAGTGATTGTGATTAAATATATACATGTGTAATGATATACATTATATAAGTATTTCGAATATACTTGAATGCCATTGTTCCTAATTTTTAACTTGAATTCAAGCTATATATGTTGATGTTCAATCATTATTTTCCTATTTTATTTATTAGTAATCAAAAATATTATTTAATTTACTTAAAAAACAAAGAGATGATATCATTTTTTTTAAACAATTTTTAACAATTTCCAAGGGATTTCGGAGGGAAAGTCGAAATTCCCTCGGAAATCCATCGGAATTTCCTCAGATTTCACTCGGAATTTAAGTTAATTAAATCACTAAAATTAAAAGTTATATTTTTCTAATGAAATATATTAGATCTATTTTAAATATATTATTAATCATTTAAAAAAATATCTTTATAACTTGAGAATTTTAAATCAATTAAATATAATTCAAGTGATTATGATTAAATATATACATGTGTAATGATATAAATTATATAAGTATTTCAAATATACTTTTTTTTTGGTTGAACCGATGTGAGCGCGTCGGGGGATATTTAACGAGGCTCCCACCTCATATATAAACTGAAGAAAGGAGGTCGAGTCCACAAAAATTAAAGCCAAAAACATAGACAATCTTCGGCTCCGCATCAAGCAAAAGCAATCGAAAATAAGCTCTAATCTACTAAAGCATAAACAAAAAGGTTATCACACAAATAAGCACTCCAGAAAGTCTGCTTAAAATTGAAGGACTCTAACAAAGGCACCCGATCGTGATCCGTCCAATTGGCGCACAAATATACTTGAATGTCATTGTTCCTAATTTTTAACTTGAATTCATGCTACATATGTTAATGTTCAATCATTATTTTCCTATTTTATTTATTAGTAATTGTTTATACAAATTTTACTTATCTGCAATAAATACAAGACAAGAAAATAGGAAAACAAAGATAATATTTTATTAAAAATATAGAGCGGGTTACAATCTCTAAATATCATTTGCACTACTAGAAAACAGCTTATTATGATGCACTATTTTGACGCTTACTAAAAATCGTCACAATAGAACTTCTGTTGAGACGCTTCACACAAATTTGTCTTATTATATATAATTTATTTATTTTATTTAATTATTTATTTATTAAATTTAATATAATGAGATGCTTTTGTAAAAGGCGTCACAATATAGTAGATTTATTGAGACGCATTATATAAAGCGTCTCAAGATAATGTATTTATTGAGACACTTTTCCCTAAGCGTCACAAATATATTAATTTTATTTTTATTTTAATGGAAGAAAAGAGTTTTTGAGCGGAAGTTTTAGGCGCTAAATTTTTAGTTGAAAATTTTGGCCAGTACCTTCAACCGAGAAAGGAAAAAAGAGAACTAAAATCTCAATCTCCCTAATTCTCCCTATCTATTTCTCTTCTCCCCAATCGTCTGAAAAACCCTTTCTAAATCTCTCCTGCTCTTAAATTGGAAATCGGTAAAAGAAAAACACCCTGTTCCTAATCGACGGTAGCGCCCCAACTTAGTCTCAGGAGTCTGCTCTCCGCGTTCGAACTGACGGCGGCCACCACAATGGTTTTCTCCACCACCACTCACGGCACGGCAAAAGGATTTTCTCCACCACCACTCACGCCAGCGGCGGTAAATAGGTAATTGATTTGTGTTTTTCAATTAAGGATTCATTTGAATAGCATAGACATTTGCATTCCTAGGGGGCTTCTTTCTTGAGGTGATATGTTTTCATTATTGTCGGTTCTTAGGTTCTTTTAATTTTATTTAAGGAACATTAATGCTTCTGGGCATTGTTTATTTTAGAAAGAACAATAATTTCATAGAAAAAGGATGTATGTCCGTAACACTATGGAAGTGATTGTTCTTTGCATTAGTATTTATCTTGAGCTGGTTATGGTTTCTTCCTTAGCTTTATTGTTTCGATGAGTTTTCTGCTATAAAGCTAGAAAAATTGGGTAAATACGATACAAAATCTTTAGAACGAAGACTAAAGCTGAAATATTGTAATCTTACTCTGATACTTTCTTCTCTGTCATTATTTGTAGTCGATTAAAAATAAATTGTTTGTGTGCAAAGATGAAAATGGAAAGAGAGCAATTGTAGTCTTCTCTAGCTTTGTTTTTCCCAGAACTTGTTAGCTTAATTAAGGAATCCTGCGCTTGAATAGAATAAACATTTTCTGATATGGTAAACTCTTTCAGTAAACTAAATCAATATCTTAACCTTTTTATCATACTGCATTTTATGATGTGTTTCTAACTTCTGGAGCTCTGTTGGTAATTTGGAGTATTACAAGCAATTTGTCTGTTAATATCAGTATCGTTTGGGACATTATGAGCTTTGTTTTGATGATTTGTTCAGATGCAATTACTTTGCCTCACACTATGTAATCTACTCAACACATTGCTCCCTTACTTTTATAATGGCTTAGTTTTAAGTGAGAGGGTTTGAGCTTTTGTTATCATGTTAATACTGTTATTGGTAAGAAATTATGTAACCAAAGAGAGATAAGTGTTTCCTAGAAATGAATTGAAGGAACATAAAGTAAATATTGGAAAACTTTCGAGGATTACTAATAATCAGGGAGATGATACAATTGTCTAAATGTGAAACATAATTACTTTCTCTCTGACATCCTGCCTTTTTTTAGTTTGAGCAGATAAGAAGATTATGAATCTGGTCAAAGAAGTGGATAACTGGACAATTAAGATTTGAGTGATTGTATTACAATTTACATTAGACTTGTTATCACTTTATTATTTATATGGGATAATTACCCAAAAACCCCTGAGGTTTGCTTAAGAATTCGAAACACCATCCAAACCCGAAAGCCTTACAAATACCCCCGCTGAAAATGTAAAAGTGTAAGTGAAACCTTACAATACCCCCTTGAAAAATCTTACAAATACTCCCTCTTGGGGGTGGGTGGGTGGGGGTATTTGTAAGGTTTGAAGATGTCAATGGTTTTTTTCGAATTTTTTAGCAAACCTCAGTGGGTTTTATGTAATTGACCCTTCTATATTGTTAGTTAAAAAGTTATATTCATGATTTGTTACTATTCTTGTACAGGTGCACTTTTCATTGTCAACAACCAAGCTCCAAATCGATTCCAAGGTTTGTATAGGTATCTAAATTGTTTAAATAAGATACTTTAGCTACCATCCATATCTCTGTTGGAATATTTTTATTTGATAAAGGTAACTTCAGATGGAGAATTATTTCTGAACTAGAATTTGACATAACTGAAATGTTTACTTGAGAGACTCAGTGGCTGGAGTTCAACTCCTAGATAGAAATAACTGAGATGTTGTCTTTGTAATTATTCCTGTATGGTCAGATTTTATCAGTTATTCCTATATGCTCTCTTTGTAAAGTTTTCTACTGAATCAAAGTTTCATTGATTTTGTTCTAAATTAATATAGGTTGGAGCAAAAGTGTCTTTGAAGAGTGTGTTTCATTGAAAACTGTAGCAATTGGTTGTCTTCAAAACTTAGTTCCGTCAAAACGAGTTGGCCAAGTACAATTGGTGCGAAATCATTATCATTGTAGCAGTGGAAATGGATGAGGATTCAATTCGACCTACTTTGCATTTCAAAACTATTGGTGATGTAATTGGGGAGGTTATTGCATGGCCAAAAAATCTGGTAATTATTGTTTCATTTAGTTTTTCTTCAAAATGCTTTTAATTATTTAATATTAACTTCATTAATGTTTGTTTCATACAGGTTGATATGGATTAAGAGTAGTAGTGAAGTTTCAATTTAACTTATGGGATTTTTATTCAAGTTCTTGATAGATTTAGTTGGCTACTCAAGGAAGTGGAAATAATTAATACCCTATTGTTTTGTCTTTGGTTGGAGAAGGATATTGATGTTTTTTCAGAATTTGACTCAAATTGTGACTATGATTAATATAGTTGGTGCTTTTGTAACTGATGGTACATAAAGTTTGTTGGTTTGATTTATGCAATTACTATAGTGCAAGATTGTTATTTATTTTACTATTATTGTTTGCAATATATAAAGTAGGAAAAACTACAGACAAAAAGTGACACTATTTGCGTCACAATATCAGAATTTGTGGCACTGTTGATCGTCATGATATATATATATATATTTGTGACGCATTTATTCATCCAAATTGATGTATTTGTAATGCTATCCCTCGTCACAATAAACAATTTTGTAACGCTCTTCCTTGTCATAATATGAGTATTTGTGACCCTCATAATGTCTTATTAAATTTAGGTATGGTAGTTGGAAACGTAAGATGTGACGCTGTAAAGCGTCACAAAATCACATTTTTCGTGATGACATAGGGCGTCATAATATGGGTTATGTTGTGACGTCTTACAGCGTCACAACAAGATAATGCGACGATTTAAAGTGATGTGGCGTCACAAAACCACATTTTGTGACGAAAATCCGCGTCTCAGAAGACTATTTTTCTAGTTGTGTTGATTCTTCTCCACAGGAATTGAATTCAAGGGCTTGATGCTTGTTCTCGAATTGGATTGATTTCAAAGTTGGATTTGGGCCGAAGATGTTGGACCGTTGGACGGGCAGCACTTCGGGATGGCAAGAGCTCGGAGACTTGCAAGCTTGAATGCTTGAGTTCTCCATTATGCTTGATATCATTTGTGAACCCAATTGCCTCTATTTATAGGCACAAGTTGGGCTTCTTTGGCTTCATGGGCTTCTTTGGCTTCATGGGCTTGAGCCTGGATATGAAGACCACTTACATGTATACTTTAAGTGGATTTATTTTCTTCGCGGGCCTATTTTCTTAGCCCATTTAATTAATCCAAAATAATTTAATTTCAGATTAATCCATTTTCAAAGCCCAAATTTCGTATGAACTTAAAATTGTGATAGATAATTAAAAGCTAATTTATTTAGGCTATTAATTAATAATTTTATCCCAAATTTTTTACGTCAACCGTAATCAAAAATATCATTTAGTTTAATTAAAAAACAAAGAGATGATATCATTTTTTTTAACCATTTTCGAGGGAAAGTCAAAATTCCCTCGGAAAATTAAATTATATGAAAATCATATTGTAACACGATTTTTCAAGACGGTTTTTGGTATGCTTCGACGTTTCGTTTCTCATTTCTCATCTCTATTTCTCGATTTATTTGATTTAATTTCCGTATTTGTTTAAGAATTTTCGTAAATGTATGATTTATCTATTTTAATTTATTACATGACAACGTGCGCTTTAAATGATGAATTTTGATTGTAATATTGTTAAGTTTCGATAACGAGTTATTTTGCCAAGTTTTTGTAAATTACAGTTTCAACCCTACGATTTTCTTTCCCTAAATAGCAATATTCCCCAACACCCAATCATTCTCTTTCTCCTTTTGACTTTTTCAAGAAAAAAAAAGGAAAAAATAAGAGAGAGAGAAGAGAGAGTTATGTGAGAAAGAGAAAGAAAAGAGAGAAAAGAAGAGAAGTTGATTCTTGATCTTCAAAACCATCTACCGAGCTCAATTCTCGCCCGATTTACGAACCGTTCGAACCTATACGATTTTCTCATTGCCCTCTACAAGTAGCTATTTCGTTTCACTCGATTCCATGCATATTTGATCAAGTTTCAGATTAGTTGATGAATATTAGTTATTATGAGTTTTTGATGATTCTCGATGATTCGTTTGTTTTCTTTGCATGATTTCTTGATATATATGATTAGCATGAGTCCTAGGATGTTTAGTGATGTAGAGGGCTCCCCAAACGGGTAACGCACGCCCCGCACCGGGCCCCGACCCGGAACCGAAATGGAATCCGACCCGAATCGAAACCCGGCGAACGGCACAAATTTACTCAATGACTAGGTGGGGATTTCAAAAGCGAAAGAAAACGACAGAGGTGCGGAAGCGAAATTAAACAAAACAATAAATCATAATAATTGCACAAGTATTAAAGCCCACCAAGGCCAACGAAATTCAATTACTTAAACAATAAACGGGTTCGATAAAATATCCCGACAATAAATAATAACAGGTTCAACATATAATCCCGAATACTACATAAATAAAATCCTACTATCGTAAACATAAATATTAGCCAAACGGGAATAGAGTTATACATGAGCAAAATAAATGCAACTCTAACGACGACGACTACGACAACGATCAAATCCCGCCTAGTATCCTGAAACCAATACAGGGGTGAAACAGAGGGGGTTAGTCAAACGACTAAGTGAGGAGGGAATAATAATGTATATTATAAAACGGAAATAAATCACCATTTTTAAACTTAAAAGAAATCAACATAAAAGAAAGGTTTTCGTAAACAGGTGGTGATTTAGCATAAAACATAACATATCATATGACTCGGCGAGTCGAACCCTTAACTTCAATTTCCAAACATAAACCGGGAAACCACCCTTATTCCTCCAATGTAGACGGACCGCTAAATCCGAACTACGCATAACATATCATACGGTAACTCAGGTACTCAAAGGGCTGCCACTCCGGCCTCACCTCGAGCTCCCAAAGGTGGAGGGAACCATAGGATTTCCGCCGTAGACCCGACGTCTACCAACTTCGTCCTATCATCCTTACTCTGGGCCCAAACATACATACATACAGTTCATAACTCGCTTTTCAAATCATTTCTGGTTGGCCAAAAGACCGTTCGAGACATGTCATATGCGAGGCCGAAGGCCAAAGTTCGCCTTAGAAAACAAAGGGGTTTTACATGTCTCTTTCGCAAACGTTTCGAAGACTATACGTAATACTTTTTCATATCAAAACATTTTCGATAAATCGAATAAACATAATAGGCATAAATATTTACTAAGTATATATATAGAAACGGCGTGAAAACAAAACATAAACAAGGCTTATATCGGGAGAGGCTTATTTATATATATACATAATAATACTGGAATCAGAAACGAAAAGCCTCACCTGTTGGCTATACAAAAAGAAATAGATAAATGCAAGAATCGGCGCTACTCCACGGGAGTATCGTCTGCAAAAATATCAAGACACAACCAATTAAGACTAAGGATGACACACGGCTTATACGAAAACATTAAAACACATATAAGCACGTTGAACAATCAAATAAAACACTTAAGTTCAAATTATCAAGCATAAACGGAGAAATTCGTGAATTCGAAAATGCAAATCAATTCCAAATGCAATGAAACTTTACGGGCATGCTTTAAATATCATAAAGGAGTATGCATTCGAATTTCGGGAAAATCGGACTTCATATGCAAAAGTTAGAAAATTTGACGAAAACTTAAAACGCGTAATTAAAATTCCGAACATGTTATAATTTCGTAAATCATGCAATTCATATCTATTTAATATATATCGAATACACGAGCGAAGAAAAAATTCGAAAAAGACGAGCCTCGGAGGGACCCGTAGGCCAAAATTGGCCCTGACTTACAAAAGGTCAGGGCCCTGTTCAAACGGGCCACTCGGCCTTGTGCACGGCCGTGTGCCAAGGCCGTGCACATCAAAGAAGGACACGCACGGGCCGTGTGCACAAGGCCGTGCACCATAAAACATGCAAGAGGCCGTGTACCTCCACACGGGCTTGCCACACCCCGTGTGCAAAGCCCGTGCACGTCAAGAATGAGCAGAACACTTCGCAGAACCAGAAAAACCACGCGAATTCAATCCTAATTTCAACATTTGATCATCTAAACATGCAAATCACGCTCTAATATATACATATAATGATCTACAACATATAAGCTACACATAGGATCCAAAAACACGAAAATCCATCCATAAATTCTCTCGAAATCACATAAACCCTAAATTATTCAACTATATACAAAAACGAGAAATACGAGGCATAGAAGACATTAAACGAGAGGGACGTGAAAGGCTTACTCATAGAAGAGATCGTAAGGAGTTCGTAGGCGTAAACGGTTTGAAAATCGGTCGGGAAACGGGATCGGGACAATCGTTTGAACCTTCTTCCTTCTCTTTCTCCTTTTTCTTTCTTTTCTTTTCTTTCTCCTTGCTGCTGCTACGTTTTGGGCGAGAGTGAGGTGAGAGAGAGAGTGATGAGACTTAGTCAAAAGTTTGACTAGGGTTTAAAAATCGAAGGGGCAAATTCATAATTTCGCAAAATAAGTTTGAAAACTCATGTTGTCCAAATAATACATAATTACAGTCAAAATTCATATAATTAAACGCACATTTACAATTCGTAATTTAAATATAGAAATTCATTTATTTACGAAATTATTCTAAAATCTCATAATAAATATCAAATAAAATAATAAATTGCGCAAATACCCGATTCGGACTTACCGGATTATAATTCGGATTTTCGGGGCATTACAAGTGATGTTTCTAGCATGATTTATAGGGTAGAAATCGAGTTAAGGATGAAATTGTTGAGTTTTCGCGCAAGTTTCCATTGTTGCTCTGTTCTGCTGCACTTTGAAAAACCTCACGGTAGGTTGCTTACCGTGAGCAACTTCTTGTGAAATTCCACATCTTCCCGTGAGAGAGCTCATCTCACGGTAAGTTGCATACCGTGAGCAACTTATCGTGAGCCTGCAATTTCCCGTGAGCATGCATTTTCAACATTTTCAGCTCCGACGGAAAAATCGCCAAATCGGGATACCAATTCCATCGAAATTGCATTTTCAGGAGACCATCATATGTATTAGCAATGTCAGGCGACAAACACTAAAATTTTGGTAATTTAATGATTCCGGTGGCCAGAATCTCAAAACGATTACGTTTTTTGTCACGTGAGTCTCACGTGATACCTGAAAACTATTTTTATTATTTTTTGGGTGACATGCCAATACCACTATGCCACATGTATTAATTATCCAATAAATAAAATATAAAATAAAATAAAAATTGTTCATTTTATTTTTCTCTTAAAAGTATATCAATTATCCAAACAAAAACAAAACCCTAAATCGACAAATTCTCCCTAACTTCTTCTTCTCTGGACAGGCTATCATGGCTGCTGGGAGTTCAAGCTTTGGAGTTGAAGCCATGGCTACTGCTTTCCATGGCTCCCGTCTCCGCCCCACTCCACCACCACGAATCCACGCCCCGCCTCCACCATCACCGTCGGACTGACTTGTGCACAGGCACGGCAAGCGGCCGTGCGAACCCACCGCAACTTCTTTCGCCATCCATCCATCGCCGGATCTGTTGAGATTCGAGAGAAGGGGAAATGACATTGATGGAGGTTGGGTAGAGAAAGAGAGAGACAGTGAATTTGGTGGTGTTGGTGACCCCAGATCTTGAAGACGACATTGATGGAGGTTTTGCCCCATTGAAGCTCATGATTTTTTTATGTATTTTTTTTTTTTGTGAATAATTCTTCTTTAATTTCACTAGGGTGGAGCGAAACGACACCGTAAGGTTCTCCGAGATAACATCCAGGGAATCACGAAGCCTGCTATTCGTCGTCTTGCAAGGAGAGGCGGAGTCAAGAGAATTAGTGGCCTGATATACGAGGAGACAAGAGGAGTTCTCAAGATATTTTTGGATGTTGTATATGCTCTGAAGGGGTAGGGACGCACAATTTACTGCTTCAGTGGTTGATTTGCTTTTGTTTATTAATTATTTTATTAATTCGACTCTTCTTATTGAAAATGTTGCTGTACTGAGTTAATTGGAATGATGAAGATGACGAAGTTGTTGGAATTTTGTGAATCTGGCTTTTTAGTTTCTGTAATTGGATGATTTTGAACAGTAATTGTTTGATTAGCATAAAAAAAAAAATTGTATAATACTTGAATTTAATCAGATTTTTATATTAGATTTTAGTGATTCGTTGATGAAATATATTATTAGAGTTTTTGAGTTTTTAAATAAGATTTTTTTTGAATTTTGTTTAATTTTTTTTTATACATGACACGTGTAAATATTTTTAACACAGCCAGATGTCACATGGCGGCCAGCTGATGTTGATCGCGTGAAGTGTCAACGAAAAGCGGTTCCGGCAGTCACGTGCATCTCATGCGTGGTTTCCAGATTGGCATTAGGTTTCCGGTGATCATATTCATTGATTTATCAATTTTTTGGTTATTTTCTCCCGAAAAAACCAGCGCATAAGGTGAAATCCTGAAAATGCAAATTCGACGGAGTTGGTATGCCGATTTGGCAATTTTCCCCAGCTCCGACCTACTGCAAGTCCTAACTTTAAATTCCTACTTTTTTCGTTTGACCTCCGATTTGAGATCTAACTTCACCAATAGATTCATAGGGTCCAAAATCTTATAGAAGTGTGGAGTTGGAATTTTTCCGACCTCGTTCGGGTAGTGAATAGTGACCTTTTCCGAAAGGGTATTTTTGTAATTTTGTTTGATTGATCTGAAACTCGTAGGAATGCTTCCTTTTAGTATTTTAAGCATGAATGTGATCTCGGTTTGCGCTTAAGCATGCTTATATTTCGTTAATCTCCATATTTATCTTGATTTATGTGAAAATGTGAACCTAATTGCATCAATCTATAATGTTTATCGTAATTGATCATTCATACATGTTCATTACATTGTTAGAGCCGTGTGTCTTAGTCGTTTTCTTATTTAGTTTGGTCTTGCCTGATTTTCAGGAGATACTACCGAGGAGTAGCTTGTTTTCCTCGTTTGTTTTGATCTTTTATCAGGTGAGGTTTCTTTCAGCTTCTATTACAGTTATATATGTATAATACAGATCTAAGCCCCACTCAAATAAGCCTTGTTTATGAAGTTTGATTTTATCCCGTTTCTATATCGTATATGTAAATATTTGATTCGATTATCTTGATGATTTATAGAAAATGATTTGATATCAAAATTATATCGTAGTAACTCTTCCATCGCCGTTTGCGTGAGAACAGGCAAACTGTTCTTTAAAGATAGGTCCGTTTGACCGAATGCCAAATGTTTTGAAAATGCGAGACTCATTTGTTCGATTGTTCGCGTGATTGTTGGATCCAAAGTAGGGGGTATGCGGTGAAGCCGGCTAGACATAGGGTCTACGGTGGATCTTCGTGCTCTCGCTCAACCTTTGGGAGCTTGGGGTGTGGCCGGAGTGGCAGCCCTTTTGAGTACCTGAGCCGGCACTCGGCAGGGCCTATCCTGTGTGTGTCGAAGACCATGGGTGAAAATCCCAGAAGTAAGTGCTTGTGTAGTTTGGGATAGCTTCCTGACCTACAACCGGAGGAATAAGGATGGTTTACTTGATTTGATTGATTGTTTGATTGGTGTTGAGGAGATTGCTCGACTCGCCGAGATTTTGTTTGGTTTGATCGTTTTGTTATTAGAATCATCAACCATTGACAGAACCTTGTTTTAAGTGCTTTCTTTTCAGTTTAAACTGATGATTCCAAATTGTATAATAATATACTCCTATTACCCCCTCGCTTAGTCATTTGACTAATCCTTTCTGCCTCACCCATTCAGGTTACTAGGCGGAGCAGTGGTCGAGTCTAGTCGGTTGGTTTTATATTAGTTTTTTTGGGATACTCATAGTACTTAATGCACATTATTATGGATTTAGACAAGTTATAAATAACGGTATTGTATTAGGATTGCCGTAACTTAAGTGCTTGTTAATTTATCGAATTTCGCTAGTCTTGGTGGGCTTTCTAATTGCACGTTATTTTATTGTTTTCTTAGACCCTGTGTGGGTTAGGTTATATTTGTTTATGCTTCCGCAGTTGATTGTTGTTGTCTATATGTTGTTGGGTTGGTATTTAAAAAAAAAAGTTGCCGCCTAGTATTGAGTAAATTGTCTCCGTTCGTCGGGTTGTGATTTGCTAGCGGACCCTCGTTCCGGTTGCAGGTTATGGTCCGGTGCGGGGTGTGGTGTTAATCGTTTGCGGCGCCACACATATAGTAATTAATGAAAATTTTAACTTTCCCTCCTAAAATTCCCCCGAATTATTTCAACTCTTTTTCAGTTGAAAAAACCCTATCTCCCCTCCATTTATTCCCGCCTCCCTCCACACTCATTTTCTGCCGCCCCATTCTCGCTCCGCCGCTTCAGTCCCAAGCTCCACCGCATCTGCTTATCCACCGCAGCTGCAACTCCTCCGCTCTCTCTCATCAGTCCTTATCTATCTCTCTATAAGTCTCTCTTTCTCTCTCTTCGTATTCTCGATTCTCCCATAGTGATATACCCTAACCCCCCTTTTTTGTGAGTGATTATTTAGATTTATTAGGTCTTTAGTGTTTTTGCTTTTGAATTAGAGATGAATGGGTGTTGTTGATGAAGCTGTTTTGATTTTACATGAATCAAATGCACCGTTAAATGTGAGAATGGTTGATGTGCAATATTTCAGTTGTTGTAACATATGCAAGGTATGTGTGAAAGCTCTACCTGAGAATGTTTATGAGATTTCTTTTGTCTGTTCTAGGATTTGGTTGTGGTGGTTTTGCTTATACTGATATCCATGGCTTTAGGAGCATTTTTGGCTGGTTTGCTTCTAGCAGAGACGGAATTCTCCTTGCAGGTTGAATCTGATATTGCTCATATCGTGGCCTTCTCCTGGATCTCTTCTTCATGACAGTAAGCTTTCACATTCGAGTGGCTGTAAAATTTGTTATTGTTTGGTAACATATGCAAGGCTTGTGAGAATGTACTCTAATAGAGTGGATATTGATGGGTAATAGTCTAATAGACCTCAGGATGGAGTTTGTGTTGTTTATCTAGATAAAGATGGAGTTTGTGTTGTTTTGCTTGATTTTTCTTTCCTTTTTAAATAAATTATTTATGTTAATTATTTAGTGTTTTAAGTATAGAAAATTATTTTATCGAAAATGCTTCAATGGCATGAACTTTTTCTGGTTTTTGTAACAGTTTCAGATTGCTAAAGCATACGAAAACGGTGGAGCTGCATGCCTTAGCGTATTGACTGATGAGAAGTATTTCCATGTAAGAAACAACTCTTTAAACTTGCTTCAAGATATATTTCATTTTCTTTAACTGCACTATAATGGACTATTCAGTTAGTCGACATCCAGAGTTCCATTACAAGACAGAAGTTTAGAGCCATGAACCTTTTAGAATTGGTTTTTGAAATATATGATCACTGATGAAACAATTTCTTTTTCAAGTGGGCAAGTTGCATAAAGGCATCTCGTCCTTTCCCTTCGTACCCCCATTCCCCGAATGAAAAAGGTAAATTGAATTGGGAGTTTTTCGGATATTTCTTTGCACATCTTTTTTCTTCAGTTTGATTATCTCAAAAGTTTGGAGATTGAGGAGATCAAAATCAACAAGATTAGGTGGTGCCTTATTTCTTCTGTCTACTAATGACAAAACCATTAAATATTGGAAGGTAAGGTTTGGAATGTTATTTTTAATTATAGAGAAAGGAGAATAGAATACTATGACTTTTCTTACCTTTTCATGTTTATTGATCAAGGTAATGTGGACGTTCAGCATTGTTTTTCATAGTACTTAAATCTTTTATGGTTTGTCCGAAGATTTAATCATCACATTTTAAGCATCAGGGCGTTATATGCAACTAAGTCAAGAACTTACATTGACAACACTATTTATCTGGTGATAAATAATCAAGATTTGTGCCCCTTAGTCTATTTTTCCCCATTCGATTCTAATTCTTCTTTTAAACAGGTCCAAGAGAAGAACGTCAAGAAAATTTCTGAGATGAATGTTGACCCATCCAAAGCTGCTGGAAATGATAGTATTTCAAGTTCTAGTGTTTGTACTAAGCAGAATTTAGATGTTACCTTAGTTTGTAGTTCTTTTAGAGATCAATTTATCTTTTGTATATTTGTTTGTAATAGTGAATTGCATATGAATGCTAATACTTTTTGTATATTTGTTGATGACGCTAATTGTAGGAATTTATTGATAATGCTAATTGTTTGAGTTTTCTTATGTTGAATTATATCCAAGGGATATAAGAGGGATTTATTCAATTATTAATTTTTTTTATTTTATTTATTCCTTCGGAAATTCGTTGGAAATATTTTCGAGGGAATAGATTTTCCGAGGGATTTTTGAGGGAAAGTACATATTGTTCGAGGAACCCTAGATGCTGTCGGAGTAAAGGATTGTCAACAAGGGCGTTCTAGTGCGTTGTAGATTCTTATCCAAGACTTGTATCATTTGATGATGCCATGTGAATCGCTAGAAACATGTGAAGTGTATGGCTAACCCAGTAACGAAAGTTTCGTAAGGGGACTGGAGCAGGCTACCATGAGACAAAAGATCTTCTTTCTAAAGAGATTCGATTCGGAACTCTTATATGTCCAAGGTTCAATATGGAAATCATTTAAGAGGTTTTCCCTGACTTTGTCCGTGTCAACAAACAATTCGAAAGACCTCGACTTTTTTAGAACAGGTCCGAGTCAAATAGCAATGATTCGAAGCACTTCTTTTTACACTATTTCGGAAACCCAAGGACTCAATCGTATGGATATGTAAAATACAGGATTTCCAATCCTAGTTGGAAAGGGAGGGAAACGGATACTCAATTTAAAGTGAGTAAACAGAACTCCATACTCGATCTCATAGATACATATAGAATTCTGCGGAAAGCCGTATTCGATGAAAGTCGTATGTACGGCTTGGAGGGAGATCTTTCATATCTTTCGAGATCCACCCTACAATATGGGGTAAAAAAGCCAAAATAAGTGATTTTAGCCCTTATAAAAAGAAAACGGATTCTTAAACCCCTTTCACGCTCATGTCACGCCGAGGTACTGCAGAAGAAAAAACAGCAAAATCCGATCCAATTTATCGTAATCGATTAGTTAACATGTTGGTTAACCGTATTCTGAAACACGGAAAAAAATCATTGGCTTATCAAATTCTCTATCGAGCCATGAAAAAAATTCAACAAAAGACAGAAACAAATCAGTCGGGGGGCATGAGAGGCGGTGGTTTACCCTGCGGCGGATGTCAGCGGTTCGAGTCCGCTTATCTCCAACTCATGGCCCAAGAGGGGAGAATAGGAAAGCAAAGGCTAAGGCGGGGGATCGCCTCAGGAGTCAGCTTACCTTCTTGGTACCCTTACTCACCAAGTCAAGATCCAGAAAAGAAGGGAAGCTAGCCCCTCTTACTAAAAAAGGGGAGGACTTGGATTGTGATAGATGCAATTTCTCAAGTCTTGATTGAGGGCTTTGCACTTCGAGGTCTCGTTCTCGTAGCTCCTATCAAACGATAGGTGGTCTCATAAGGTCACAGCATTACTACTGCCAGATTGGCTTGATTTTAGTTGCTATACCGGTGTAGAAGAGAATAGTTGGTGGGACACAAGACCAACCAATACAATAGTAGTGGAATGCCATTTCTCGAGCTTTCTATTGAACGATAGGAAGACTCAGAGGGTCAGATCAACCCATTAGGGGTGCTTTGGTCTCGTGATATGATGCTTGATGAATATTTTCCAGACGTACCAAATCCACCAGGTTTAGAATCCTTTTACTTTATTCCTGGCAAACAACTCCGGACACTAGACCAAGGGGGGTGGATGGGATAGGCTAGGCTGAAAGAAGGAAAGATCTTATCCCACATCTCTTTATCCAGAGCGGTGTCAGGCCTGTGTAACTCATTCATCACGGTTGACGGGGCAATCCTTCCTAGGAGAATGTGCTACTCCTTCCTAAGCCTTTATGGAGTGAACTATAGTGGGTTGCAAATGTTCTCTTCAAAGAGATAGGTATCCGTTCCGAAGAGCTTGTTCCCCCTTCCCTATGGTCTTGATCCTTTCCATAGGTACTGCTCCACGGTCCCAGATGTGAGTGAAAGAAGGGCTTTGCTCTAGATCTATCTGCTCCAGAGAAAAAAGAGATGTATGGAATGCCTCACCCGGTCAATGATGAAATTCTAAAGAAATAATAGTCACACATGGAGATACCCTATCTGAAGGGTTCTCGGTAAGACCATACAGAAGTAGCCAAACCATAGTTCCATGGGTTGATCAGTCCCGCATTTTGATTTAGAATATTTCACACTCTCGATCAGATTGACCCCCTATATTGTTATTCTGTACAAATAAGTCCTGCCTAATTCACTAATTCGTGAGAAGATACTGAACTTTTCTAAAGGGTTTCAGTAGGGATCTCGGAAGTAGGTGGCAGTTGATAGAGGAATCTTTGATCATAATTTCCAGTATTCATACTGCGTCCAAGATGAAACTTGTGATTGGTCGTAAAACAGCGATTTGCTTGTTGAGACCTAATTCTATCTTCATAGATTTCTCGAGATATTTTCTTACGAAGTTTTGTTATAGCATCTATAACTGCTTCCGGTTTGGGGGGACAACCTGGCAAATAGACATCCACAGGAATTAGTTTATCGACGAATTTCATCTGCTAGGCTTCCGCGACACCCAGAACCAGTTCATTCAAGGAAGGAAAAAACATCACATTAAATAATTTCCTAGGAAATCCATCAGAATCCCCTCGAAAAATTTACGAGGGCATAGTATTTCCGAGGGATATTCTTTTTCATATTTTATTTTTTTTAAAAGAATTTCCCTCGGAAATTATTTCCGAGGAAATTCCCTTGAAAAATTCCCTCGGAAATAATTTCCGATTAGGCCTTTTCCGATGGACCTATTTCCATCGGAAATTCCTCAGAAATTTCCCTCGGAAACTGCCTGTTTTCTTGTAGTGAGTTAATTCTAAATTAATTTTTCAGTCCAATAAGCCCAATTAACATTTAATTGCTAAATTAATTCTCCAGTCCAATAAGCCCAATTAACATTTAATTGCTACAGATTTTTCCTTCTATTAATTGTACTTGATTTATTCTAAATAAATTACAAGGTTCTCAATTAATCAATTTGACTTGAATTAAAACCAATTATCTCTCAAGTCCAAAACTTTCAATTGCACTTTAATTGAATTGTTTATCTCATCATTACTCAATTAAATAGACATAGATTTATTCTCAATAAATCATGATCTATTTAGTCATTCTAATAAACTCGAATTGATTCTCAATTAACTCTCAAATTGTAAAGTTTAATTAACACTTTAATTGATAAAGCTCTCTTCTATATAAATTTAGTATTCTAAAATTTATTCATTCCAACATAAATTTTGAGACTCACTCTTAATTAGGCAATATGTTATCAAATAACAAATCTCTCGAATTTAATCATATTAAATACGTATTAATTACTCTTAATTAACTCTTAATATCTTGATCTCTATTAATATTTTTTTGAAGAAAAATGGAAAAAATTAATCAAACATCCAAAACAAGAGAATCCCAAACAAAAATGGAAATTTCGTTGGAACCTACGCAAGCTAAAGTTGCATTCCTAGCGAGGGAATTAGCCACACAGTTGGTGTCCCTTTGATCGAAACGAAAACAAAAAGAGCTAAAATGAACAAGGAGACTGTTGATTTCAAATAGCAGGTTGCTCACGCATAGGGGTGTCAATTCCGGATTTGACCCGATGACCCGACCCGACCCGAAGAATATCGGGTTAGGGTTGGGGGTTTTCGGGTTCGGGTCAGAGCGGGTCGGACCCGATTTTAACCCGAAGCATATCGGGTTGGGTCGGGTCAAATCCGCGGGTTACCCGACCCAATCCGAAAAATATAAATACTATAAATAAATAAAAAAAAACCCTATCCCCCTTCTCTGCTCAGCAGCTGCTCTCAATTTCTCACCCCTTCGCTCACCTCGCCGCCCCTTGCCGGTAAATCTATGCTGCTTTAACTATGTTCATCCTAGCTAGCTTAAATATTCAACCAATAGAATTGATCAGTTAATTCTAAAGAAAATTAGCATTTTTTTTCTTCTTTTTTCTTAATTTGCACAGAAAGAAATTAACTTAATGGAGTTGTGCATATAAGATGATAATTGAGAAGAACCAAGAATAGAAGACACCCTATATGTTAACTTTTTTTTATAAAAATATTGGTACTGTTGAAGACTAAAATTCTTATATTTAAGGAGCAAGCAAGATTAATGACAAAAGTAGTTTATTTACAATTTTTTTATTAAAAAAAGCAGAAGGATATTCATGTACAAAAGTATTTATTTTCCATATTGGGCAACTAATAAAAGAAACAAAACAAAAGAAGAAGAAAATACATACAAAAGAAAAAAAAACCAGAAAAATGAAACAGAAACTCTGCTACTAAACTTGTGATACTAAACTCTAAATTCTTAATATTATGATAATGACATAGAATTGAAAAGAATACATGAGTCTGGATGCTTTACACAGTAAGCTTGAACATCGACACATTTTTTATCCCGAAATTCGTCGGTTTCATTCATAGAATCGTCTATCTTATTCCATTTTTTGTTCAATTTATTACACTTCTTATTTAGTTGCATGATGGAATAAAAGAGGTGTCAATTCGGGTTCGGGTCGGGTCGGGTCGGGTTGGTTGGTGACCCGATAAAAATCGGGTCAACCCGAACCAACCCGAACCCGAACCCACCCGACCCACCCAAATTGACACCCCTACTCACGCATGAGTTGTCTTCATTTCCAGACTCCAATTTCTGGACGAGGTTCAAGCTGTCTCCTCAAAGATGACGTCATTCCAGCAAAAATCCCTAGCTAATCTCACGGCAGATAGGGCAGCATAAGCCTCAGCAACAAAAGGATCCGAGCAATGTGTGTGCACGTCTGTTTCCCAGCCCACTACATTGTGAGAGTGATCTCTTGCCACAATGCCAATGGCAATAGAATTTCGTTCCTTGAAAGTAGCTCCATCATAGTTTATTTTAATGACATCAGTAGGAGGTGCCATCCATTTCACAAACTCACATTGGGGTAAGGGAGGCTCTTTGGGCTGGAAGTTCTCCTTCATCACCATATGTTGTGACTTGGTGAAACTGACGATGTCTATGGGAGAGTTACCTTTTTCTCCGTTACAAATCTGGTTGTGGTTCCACCAAAGGAAATAGAGAATTCCTGCAAAGAGCCCCGCATCAGAAGAATCAAGATCATTAAGAATAGCGGTTTTTAGGTTCCAAATCTTTGCCCACATAGGAGATCGAATATAGTTAAAAGCGGTTCTGATCTCATTATCAATAGCAAGTCGATAGGCTGTCTTGACCGAGAATCTTCCGTCTTTGGATGGTTGCCACATGATCTTATCCTCAAAGTTCCGGCGCGCTAAAGGAATAGAGAGGATCAGAGCAGCGTCTTCTAGGACGAAAACATTTTCGATCAGATGGGAGTTCCAACAACTCTTTCCAGGAGTCAAGAGCTCAGCAACTTTCTGCGGGTGAAGCTATGCATCCTGGCGGAAAATGGCAGCTGAAGGCGGGTTTGTGGGGAGCCAAGCGTTGGTAGCAATATCAATATGTTCTCTTGTTCCAACCTTCCATCTTTTCCCTACTTTTATGATATTCTTCGTCCCCAAGATACTTCTCCATGTAAAGTTCGGATTTCTTCCCAAAGAGGTGTTTTCAAAATCAGTGTTCGGTTAGTATTTCGCTTTTAGAAGGTGAGCAAGCAAGCTTTCCGGTTTGGATATAAGGCGCCATGCTTGTTTAGATAGCATCGCATCATTAAAACATCCCAAATCACAAAATCCGATCCCACCATCTCGCTTTGATGCACACATCTTATCCCACGCAATCCAATGGATTTTCTTAGAATTTCCATTGTTCCACCAATAATTCAGAATCATTTTCTCTAGTTCCGAAATAAAAGTCTTTGGTAGCTTGAAACGCCCCATGGTGTATATGGGAATTGATTGAAGGACTGATTGACTAAGATCTCTTTTCCGGCAAAGAGAGGAATCTTTCAGAGTATCCCTTTATCTTGCTCCAAATTTTATTCCGAATCGAGGCAAATACCACTGCTTTTGTTTTTCCAATAACCGAAGGTAATCCTAAATACATATCAAACTTTTCAACTTTTGGGACTCCCAGGATTTGAGCCAAAGAATCTCCCTCCAATTCGACTACAAATTCTATGAAGCTTTCCAATCCGAACTCGACTGCTGCAATTTCTGCATCAATGGTGGGGTTTAATGCCTTGAATTTGCCACTGGCGTAGGCACACACTTGTTCATCCTTCCTTGGGTTATTTTTGAATCGCTTCCATTTACAGACAGCTCCCCATCCCTCCATACATCCATCTGTTTCAATGATAATGTAGGAGCCTTTAGGTGGGTTTGCCATTTCTGGGAGATTTTTCACTTTTTCCTTGATCTTCCTAACAATTTCCCAATCCGATGTTTTCATCCTTTTATCTCCATGGGGGCTAGTTTTATCGTATAGAGGTCCTAGTAAAACACACAAATTCGGGATGTAGGCTCGAGCATAATTAAGTATCCCAAGCCATGACCTCAGGCCCTTCTTCTCCTTTAACATATCCTCCTTATAACATATCTTTGTTGTTTGCCTCCTTCTTTTGTATGTCTGGTAATGCCTTCTGATTTAGGTAATATCGAGCGCATAGGGGACAAGCTGTCAATCTACAATCTTGGCAATGTACCCTCATTCTTTGATTTGTATCTATTTTGCAATAGACACATTTTCTTTCTGCATTATCAACTTCTCCATTTAGGACGAAGGTGTGAAGACATTCTCTCAATTGTTTTGGGAGTATGACATTACTCTTCCAACTTCCCATCTTTTCTTCCAACACCATTAATGCTAATTCCTCCAATGGAGTTTCTGCCAAGAGTCCGTGCATATGCAGATTTGGAAAGATTAACATGCGAATGCACGAAGGATGTCTTTGTATATCTCAACAACTTCAAAAGGCCAGCAGCAAAGTCAGGCAAAATATACTTTGCTGAAACATCCGAAAAGCTCTTCAGAAAAATGCCTCCACTGCTTGGAAAAGAAGTTGAAGCTACATGGAATGAAAAGTACCAAGAATACCAAGAAAAGTACCAATACTTGGCGGAAATCTGCAAAAAGGCAGCCCCGTAGAAAAGTATCAGAGATCTATCTTTCTGTAGCAAGATACCAATACCAAATTATTGCCAAACTGGTAAGAAATACAGTATACGAAAAGCTATGAAAAACTGGTAAGTTCTTTATTCCAGAGGTCAAGGAATTCAGTATTCGAGCAATACTGGACATAGGAGCAACTACGTGCTGCATTGAAGAAAAGTCAATCCCAAAAGAAGCCGTAGTCTTTGGTAGCTTGAAACACCCCATGGTGTATATGGGAATTGATTGAAGGACTGATTGACTAAGATCTCTTTTCCGGCAAAGAGAGGAATCTTTCGGAGTGTCCCTTTATCTTGCTCTAAATTTTATTCCGAATTGAGGTAAAGACCGCTGCTGTTATTTTTCCAATAATCGAAGGTAATCCTAAATACTTATCAAAATTTTCAACTTTTGGGACTCCCAGGATTCGAGCCAAAGAATCTCCCTCCATGTCAGCAATATTCTTGCTAAAGCACACTGAAGATTTATGTTAATTCATTGTTTAGCCTGAGACTCTGCCGTATTGCTCAAGACCTCCACGATGGTTATCATGGCTTGGGAGTCGGCCCACCTACATATGAGCGTGTCGTCTGCAAATAGCAAATGGGAAATGCTAGGTGCACCATCATAGATGAAGATGCCCTTGAGTTATCCTTCAGTTTCTTTTACCCGTAGAAGATTAGAGAGGACCTCTGCACACAAAAGAAACAAGTATGGTGATAAGGGATCCCCTTAATGGAGTCCCCTCTCAGGTTCACCATGGAGCTGGTTGGTCACCTTTTCTAGTGCGCTATTGAAATCCTGCTGAACCTCTCAAATTCATTTCCCTAACCCGTGGGAGTGATATCCTCCATTTTGACCTTAGATGATTCTGGCGGTGAGTATTTGACCACATAGTCAAATTTTCCTGATGGTTGCCCAAGTGTATCCCATCCTTTCTCCTTTGGCTGATCCCTTGGTTGTGAGTGCCTACTATGGTATTCTTCACTGATCAAAATGAAGCCTTCTGAAATACCCGATCGCCTTAGCTCTCTCCTTTCTTCATCAGAATATTGGAATACCGCTGCTATTTCCTCTTCTCCTTCTGGCCAGTCATCCTCTGATTGCAGTTGTTGGATGTTGGACTCTTCAATATTCTTGTATTCAGAGAACCGTAAAGAGAGGGTTCCGTCCGCTCAGGCTCTCGTATCGACCTTCTCAGGTCTTTTGAGGACTCTTGCTCTGTTGGATTACTTTAACACCCATCTCTGCCCTTGTAGTTGGTCGACCGTTTTTCTTTCACCTGGGACAGCTTGTATTCCCGTTGTTGCAAGACTTTCTGCAACATTCTGAACATTATATCTGAAACCTGCGAAGCTTGTGTTGGTGAGCCTTCCTACTACTGCCTTGGTGATCAGTAGGTTGGATTCACCATGGAACTCTTCATATCCCTTTGTTTGTATGGATAATTGAACATGATTATAAAAATCATGTATTGATATCATCATGTTTGGGGCCATATACACCAGTTGCGTACCTCGAGTCATGTCAATTTCCATGGTGCCTATTATGGCTCTGTCATCCGTCCATCTAGTATCTCGTACCACCACCAGAACCTGCGTTCCTGCATCTCGCCTATGCAGGGCATGAATTCTGATCATCATAAGCCCAAGATGAATGTGTTGTAGTCCTTCCCTCTGGAGGACGTTGTAGGATTGCTGATTAATAAACCCTACATCTAGCTGTTGTCCTTCTCCAGTGACCAGAATCCTTTCTTCGGAGTAGTGTTGGTATACTCTGTGTCTGGCACTTGCCCATCCTGAATCATAAAGGACTTCCGCTGGAAGAAGATTTGCTCTCCTTCTTTGAGAGATCTGTAACTCAGATTCTGGATCTAGCCTACTTTCAAGACTCATCCAATATCTTTGGTGTCCAAAGGGTTTTGTGATTGTCCTTTGCGCATTTCTCCTGAATTGATACATTCATCGATATGCTCGCACTTGATCTTCTTGATTTGGGGTCATCTCTTCATTTCTATTGATTTCAAGTACTGGCGGGAGCACATTAGTTCTCCTTGCACTGCTAGCTCTCCTCATGCTGCCACTAGCAAGGTTATTTGTTTTATGAGCGCCTTTTCCCTTAGATTATTCAAATGTAGCTGTGTACAAATATATCTGATGCTTATCCGATCTGTCTCTTGGAGTTGGTCCTCCAGCCTTTTATTATGCCTCCACAAGTAACTGATTTCCTCTGCTGCTTCAAGGACGTATCCGTAGATTATATTTCATCTTGGTTTTCTGGGTTCTCGGAGCATTTACTTTTCCTCAGCCCTCTTCTTTTCTTGCTCGTAGATTAATTTGGGATCCCTGAATACGTAGAAAGGCCCTTTCTTTGGTTTGATTCCGAATGTTTCTTCACCTACTTTAAGGTTTTGGAGCTGGTTGGTCACCTTTTCTAGTGCGCTATTGAAATCCTGTTGAACCTCTCTTTTCTTGCCAATCTCCCTGACTTCGGACATGAGCTTTGTAAATTCGGCCTTCAAGTCCTCAATTTGTTCACTCTGCTTGATGACAAGTTGTATAAGAAAATTGCTTTGTTTGACAACTATTTCAGTGACTTTAGCTAGGTGTAGGCTACTGCTGACTTTAGTAAACCCAACCGCCGGTGGATCTATGGATTCAACTGCTTTGATCGCGTCCTTGTATAAAGAGCTCTGTTCAGTGGATCGCCAATTGTTCATGAAATAAGCAACCCCTTTACTTGCCGTAGCTGGTCTTCCACTATCTGAATCCTCTGATTCAACTGTCTGGGTATTCGACAATCAAATCTGTGAACTCGTCTTTGGTTAAAGGCTTATGATCCCTCAACTCTTCTTCAATTTGATCAAATCTTTTTGTGAGGATTTTGAGGGATTTGGAAAGGTCTCTCTGGTTTTCCTCAATCTCACTCAGAATCTCTCGATTTTTATGGTAATGGGAGCAAACTACTTTACTAAGGAGATACACCTTATCAAAGACACACTGACAATTATTATCTACTTTTAGTATGCAATCTGACACAAAATTAAGATGAAAGTTGGATGAGGATGAAATATGCTGGGAATGATTACTAAAGAAACACTCAAAATTAAAATTGTCAACTGATGCACGAGCAAAAGGTTTTGGAACTTCAAGGTTTAAATATTCTGGATCTGCTGTGGATTTATTATACCAATCTTGAATGGATTTTCCAGATCTGCTCCCCTGCGAGCTGAAAGATGAGCCGGGTATGATCACATCAGCATCAGCATCCACAAATCAAGCCTTGATATTTGAGGAGGAATATCAGATGGAGTATCCACAGTTCTGGGAGGAAAGAAATAACAAATAAGAAAAGAAGCAAGAAGTGCCTAAACTAAACGAGAAGGCATTGAGCAGCGTGACATCCCCCTACCTACCGGAGGCCCCCAACGAAACTAGTAATGGGCCCTGTAAACTACCCACCGGCCACTACTTCAAACCCAATAAATGTTCCAGACTATGGAAGGAAGGGTAAAGGCAGTCACAAACAATTTGGGGAACAACATGTGGAATCTCCCAACTGCTCAACAAAACCAAGGAGCAATCTTGGTCTTGCCAAACAATATAGGGTTATATGAAGATGTTATTTCTAGATGGGAATCCATAACCCTTAATCACATTGATACTCCAGATAAGGTTTGACCAAATAATAAGGCCAAAATTAACTCTATTGAAAACCTTCTCGGGGAAGATGAGAAGAAAATTTGGCAACAATGGAGGATGTCATATGCAGATGATTTCAACGCATTACAAGAAATAACAGAAGATACGCATAACGTGTTGTCACAAATCAGAAGGATCTTCATACTACAAGATCCATACCAAGGAGTTGATATTCTAATAATTTGTAGTCTCTCCTTCAGAGAAACTGCATATCGCGTCAGAATCGCTTTCTCCCTGATCTACCGAGATGACATCATATGTGAAGCTTTCCACTTTTACTCCTGCATTCTCTGGAAAAATGTCCCTCTTCTCCACATATGAAGCATTTACATTTCCTTACTTTATCAGCATGCTTCCTTTTGAATACTCGTATGTGCGAGTCATGTGGCTTCCCTTTGTATCTTGTAGCTTTTCGTATACCGTATTTCTTACCAGTTTGGTAATAATTTGGTATTGGTATCTTGCTACAGAAAGACAGATCTCTGATACTTTTCTGCAGGGCTGCCTTTTTGCAGATTTCCGCCAAGTATTGGTATGTGAAGTATATTCTTGGTATGACTGTTGCCCTTGCTCCAGGATACTTTTCATTCCATGCAGCTTCAACTTCTTTTCCAAGCAGTGGAGGCATTTTTCTGAAGAGCTTTTCCGATGTTTCAACAAAGTATATTTTGCCTGACTTTGCTGCTAGCCTTTTGAAGTTGTTGAGATATACAAAGACATCCTTCATGCTTTCGCAAGTTAGTCTTTCCAAATCTGCATATTCACGGTCTTATTCTTTAGTCCCTCCTTGGTATGGATCTTGTAGTATGAAGATCCTTCTGATTTGTGACAACACGTTCTGCGTATCTTCTGCTATTTCTTGTAATGCGTTGAAATCATCTGCATATGCCATCCTCCATTGTTGCCAAATTTTCTTCTCATCTTGCCCGAGAAGGTTTTCAATATAGTTAATTTTGGCCTTATTATTTGGCCAAATCTTATCTGGAGCATCAATGTGATTAAGGGTTATGGATTCCCATCTAGAAATAACATCTTTATATAACCTGTAACGCCCCGAAAATTTGAGTTATGAACCGGGAACCTGAACCGATTTTCTTACGCGATTTATAATTTATTTTATTAATTATTATGTGATTTATATAACATTTTCATGAATGAGTGAATTTCGGTATTTAAACCACGATATGTTAATATGCGTTTAATTTCATGAACTTTGACTGTAATTATGTATTATTTGGATAACTTGAGTTTTTGAACTTATTTATGAAAATTACGGAAATGCCCCTTCGTTTCTCAAACCAAGTCAACCTTTTGACTTAACCCATCTCTCTCTCTCCCTCACCTCATTCACGCAACAACCAGAGAAAGAGAAAAAGAAAAGAAAGGAAAGAAGGAGAAGAAGAAGGAGAGTTTGATTGATCGTTCCGACTCCGTTTCCCGACCAAATTCCGAGCCGTGAAAACCTACGAACTCCTCACGATCTCATCTTCGAGTAAGCTTCTCACGTATTTCATGATTAATGCCTCCTATGCTTCATTTATTGATTTTTTGAGAATAGTTGAATAATTTAGGTTTTATGTGATTTAAGATGATTTTATGGATGGTTTTTCGTGTTTATGGATTCTATACGTAGATTAGATATTGTAGATCATTATATGTGAAAATTAGCATGAATGATTAACATTTTGATGATTAATTGTTGATTTTTGGATTTAAATCGCGTAAGGTTTCTGTTCTGCGAAATTTACTTATGTTCTTGATGTGCATGGGCTTTGCACACGGGGTGTGGCAAGCCCGTGTGAGGGTGCACGGTCTCTCTCACGGCCGTGTGAGAGACCGTGCGTGTTGAATGATCTGCACGGGCTCTCTACATGGCCTGTAGAGAGGCCATGCGTGTTGGAATGTCGTGCATGGTCTGCTGCACACGGCCTCAAGCCCGTGTGCAAGAGGGCGTGTGGAGCCATTTTGGCTCCCTGACCTTCTGTAAGCCGCAGTGCAACTTTGCACTGTGGCCGTCTTTTCCAAATTCTTTCTTCGCTCATGTATTGTATAAATACGAAATGGATGTGAATTGCATGATTTATGAATTTATCGCATGTTCGGGATTGTGAATAGTGCATTCGAAGTTTTCGACAAATTTCCTAACTTTTGCATATGAAGTCCGTTTCTTTCGAAACTTGAATGCATACTCTCTTATGGTATATTAAGCATGTTCATGAAATCTCGTTGCATATGAACTTGGTTCGCATATCTAAATTCATGAATTGCTTCGTTTATTGATAATTTGAACTTAAGTGATATATGTGGTTGTTTAAACGTGCTTTTACGTGTTTCTATGCTTTAGTATGAGCCATGCGTCGTCGTATGTCTTATGTGGTTATGTCGTTTGTCAGTTGCAGGTTCCACTCTCGTGGATTAGGTTGTTCGCTTTTGAGCTTTTTTTTGGTTATCGCCAGGTGAGGTTTCTGTTGTTATCCCGTATTATGTAGATATGTAATATTAAGCCTCACTAAATAAGTCTCGCATGTGTAATTTATGCTTTTCTCCCGTATTACTATATTTAGTAAATACTTTATGCTTATTACTTTTATGAAGTTTACGAACAACGAATTTGATACCAAAAATGTACTATGTATATGATTTCGAAAGGTTTTCACAAAGAGACAAGCTAACTATGTTTCGATTTAAATGTAATTTTGGGTTTGGAAACCTTCTCGTTGAGTGAAGTCGTTAGGGCGGATTTATCCCCCCCCTGATGATGGAATACCCGGTTGTGTTTCCTGCCGTTACACCGCCTGTCTCGAACGGCCTAAATGTCTTGATTCCTATTCTAATAGGAAAATGATAGTTATGAAAATGCGAGATATGATATGCGTGTCCATTATGTTATGTGGGCCCCGGAGTATGGTGATCGGATGAAGCCGGATAGACAGCGGGTCTACGGCAGAATTCGGTGGCTTACTCCATGTTTACCGGGAGCACGGGGTGAGGCTGGAGTGGCAACCTTTGAGCTCCTGCGGTGGTTGACTTCGTGTCAACTGAGGCATAGGCTGTTATGCCTATATCCGGTGCAGTTTGGATTTAGCGGTCCTTTTGCTATATGGGAGGAATAAGGTTGGTATGTTTTCAGGTATGATATGATATGAGGAGTTGAGGGCTCGACTCGCCGAGCAATATGATATGTCACGTTATGTTATGTTATGATAAATCACCAAAGGATTGTGAAAATCCTTCTTTTACGTTTGTTTTCTTTTAAGTTAAAATGGTGATTTATTCTATGTATGCTATTATGTATGTACTCCCCTTTTCCCCCTCACTTAGTCTTTTGACTAACCCTCTCTGCTCCAACCCTTATTTGTTTCAGGTGGTTACTAGGTGGGCATTGTCGGGTCTGGTTTTGCAGAATTATATTTGTCTTGTTTTTAGTCAATTTTTATGACTTATCAACTATCCATGTTTATGATAATTGTATTGAGAAATTATGTAATTAACGTTCAGGAATATTCATTGTTGAACCCGTTTATGATTTGATTAAGTTTGTAAGTGAATTCCGCTAGCCTTGAAGGGCTTTAATTATTTGCGCAATTGGTTTACTACTTTATTTGTCCTGTAGTAGAACTAGGTTTTGTTGTTGTTGCTTCCGCTCCCGCATTGTTGTCCTTGGTTATTTTTTTTACAAAAAGCCCCGCATAGTGATTGAGTAAATGAGTTTGCCGTTCGCTGGGTTTCGGTTTGGGGCCGGATTTCTGTTTCGGCTTCGGATCGAGACTCGGTGCGGGGCGTGCGTTATCCGTTTGGGGCGCCCGCTACATAACCCTATATCGTTTGGCAAAACTAAGATTGCTCCTTGGTTTTGTTGAGCAGTTGGGAGCTTGAATAGCAAATGGGAAATGCTGGGTGCACCGTCATAGATGGAGATGCCCTTGAGTTATCCTTCAGTTTCTTTTAGCTGTAGAAGATTAGAGAGGACCTTTGCACACAAAAGAAACAAGTATGATAATAAGGGATCCCCTTAATGGAGTCCCCTCTTAGGTTCAAGAAAGCCAAATTGATCTCCTTCATACAGAAAATAATAGGAAACTGTAGAGACATAAGTCATAATGAGTGAAATAAAGGGACTAGGAAAACCTAAGAGTACCACCACCCGTTCGAGGAATCTCCATTCAACGCGGTCATATGCTTTGCTCATCTTGGGTTTCAATGCAAACACTCCTTCTTTTCCACTATTCTTCCGCTTAAAAAAATGGTTAACCTCAAATGCAATAAGAATATTATCTGTTATGAGCCTAGCGGGTATAATACCGATTGTGTTTGGGAGACTACGTGGTTTAGTAAGGGTTTCAATCGGTTGGCTAAAACTTTACTAGTAATTTTGTAAACTACGTTTGTAACAACCCGAAATTTCGGATTTATTCCGGAATAATATTTTATTTGTGCCGAAGGCTTTTCGTGAGAATAATTATATTCACGAATAACCTTTTACCCGAAATTCCCTATTTTACCCCGACCCCATTTAATATCCCTTTTTGTATACTTGCCCCTGTTATATTCCTTATCCCCACAAAAACCCCAATGATTTGAGAAAGAAAGAGAAGAAGGAAGAGAGAAGGAGAAAAAGGAGAAAGAAGGAGGAGAAGGAAGAATCGACCCCCCCATGCTCGTTTCTCATCGGATCGACGCGCCGTAAACGACTACGAGTTCCTCTCGATCTCCTCTACCGGCAATCCTTTTACCCCATTTCAATCCGTCATTGCGATTTCGTGATTTATATATAGGATTTCATAGTTTTAGGATTTTTGTGTTTAGGAAGATTTACTTGACCATTTTACGTGTTTCTTGAACCTATGTGTAGCTTATATGATATATATGATTATATGTGAAAATTAGCGTATTTTATGGTGTAATTTCTGAGATCTATGGATTTATATATTGGTGCCCGCATGTGAGCTTCGCGACCTGCTGCTTTCTGCACTCAGTTGATCCGCACGGGCTAATGAACGGTTTTGATCAAGACCGTGCAGGAGCCCGTGCGCGCCTCTTTTTGTCTGCACGGGCTTGCGCCCGTGCGCCTGCCCCGTGCACTTGGCCGTGTGCAGTGCACGGTCTTGACAGTGTGTCCAAGACCGTGCATAGGTCGATGTGAAACACTTAGTGGAGTTTTCTAGCCTTTTTCTTTCTTGCACTTCGGGAATTGGGTCAACCCCACTTATTTAAATGTTAACTTTCGCATACGACTTCCGAATATCAATCTGATTTCACCTATAACTTCCTCGAGCCTCGGGATTTGATATTCTTCATAGTTTACAATTTATCCAACCTTATTTGACCGTCAATTGGCACCTTTCTCGTTTAGAGATTTTTCCCACTTTTCCTTTTTCTTGCCCGTCTGATCCCGTTTTCGCGAGAGAGCTTCGTTATATTATTTTAAGCATGTCTACGTGCCCTAATTGCATTTTAGCATGCCTTAACATTTATTATCTATGTTCTTTTATTATTTAGTATTGCATTAGTAATTCTTTAATTGTCGTTCCGTATTTCATATGTCTTTGTATGTTTAATTGTATAACTTTCCATGTTACGTTTATAGCATGATTAGGGTTCTATATGAATTGCCATGCTTCGTCTGTTGTCTTGTGTCTTGCTTTTCATATTGTCGGTCTCGTTTTCATCCTCTAGGCCCTGTATATTACAGGTGGGACCAACGAGGGAGAAACTTGACTACCGCCTGCTTTCATACTGTCGTGTCAAGCCAGGTAAGGGTTTAAACTATTTTCAACTGGGGCAAGGACATAGTATTATATAGGTTTGCAAAATAAATCACTACCCCGCCTTTCCTATTACTTGCAGTACTACCTTTACTATTCCTTATGTGCTTAGTCAAACATTTTTATAGCAAAACTAAATGATTTGAAATGCTTTCAACTAGAGAGAAGTAACTTATTAGTTTTAAAAGTAACTATTTGATCTCTGAGGCACTTATAAGTAATGTCGTTAGGGATATCCGTCAGCATGCTCCCGAAGCGTACGATGCTTTTGAATATTTCTTAGATCGTTACATCAACTTGTCTCAAAAGCCCCTTTGGCTATTCATACTTAACTGCTTGCATCATCTTTTCGAACGGCCCCTTTGGCCACCCAAACTGTTATTGTTTTCAAATGCGAGCCCTGGACTGAATAATGATTGGGCCCGGAGTATATAGGAGGTGAGCCTGGAGACGAGCGTCTAGGGCAAATCCTGATGTATACTTCTATGCGTGTTGACTTAGGCCGGTTAGGAGGTTAACTAGCCTAAGTTGATGCGAACGGTGGTGCTAACCGCGTCTCCTTAATTAACTGTACGGTGGTGCTAATATCGTCTCCTTAAATTCTAATTGGATCACGACTTTTGGTGGTGAAGTACTTGGCTATATGCTTGCATGATTTTCATAATTGGGAGTTATAAGGAGAGGGCCCGTAATCGCCGGGACACAGTATTGCATGATTTATTGCATTCTTGCTTGTCTAATTATTTTACGACTTTCGTTACAAGTCGAAGCACATTCTGGTCTCCTTCCTTTAGCATATGTATTTTCCTATATATATATAAAACCCGGAAGCATGACTCGAACTTGCCCAACCTAAGCCTCCTTTATTATTCAATTAAATAGTTGAATTACGAGCCGTGTTTATTTATAGTTTCCAACTTAATTATATCATGCTTTTCGAACTCGTAACGGCCTCATGACTCAACTAACATCCCTTCAATTTATCGGCTTGACATTATGTGCAAATGGTTTTTTTTAAAGGATCCGGTTTGTCAACCTTTTCATGTTTTCCAAGCAAGCCGAACCCTAGTGTTGCCTTGTATTATCGTTTTGCAACTTCTATTTCGTTGTTTGTATTCTTTCTCAAAACGGGCAACATTCACTATTTTGATTTTAAAAGATAAATGACGAACTGTGATCAAAACCCCCTTACTGAGTATCCTTTATACTCACCCCCTTCTGTTTTGGTTCTTGCTTCAGGTAGACAGGTGGCGGCGTCACCTATCTTGTCAGTAGGCATCAGCAGGTCTAGATAGGCTCAGTCTAGTCGTCTGGCTTGTCTTTTCAGTAGTCCCAGCAACCGTCGAGTCTTGTTTATTGCATTCAATTATTTATCTACTTTATGTATCTTATGTGCCCCTGATGTGGGAAAGTTGAAGATATCTAGGATTGCACAGGGTAGACTAGTCGAGACCATGGATGGCACTATCTGCTTATGAATATTTTGTATCTTGATTTATACATGTTAAATGATATTATGTTAGCCTCGTAGGTTTTATGGAATATAATTGTTTACCTTTAAGTCGCTTTCGCATTTCTCTGCATGGTTGTGGTTGTTGTTGGAATGTTGTCGTTGTTGCCGATGGTTACTGCTTGAGTGCCGTTCGCTGGAGTGAGCTTTGAGTTGAGGCCCCTCGCTGAAGCTCGGGAATCCATTTCGGTGCGGATGTGGCGGTCCTTCTTCAGGGGGCGCTACAACGTTGCAAAGACTAATGGGCCAAAATTCAGTAATAAGTTTCGGGTCATTGCACTTTGGAATAAGCACAATATGAGTGTAGTTCATTTTTTTGTCAAACCGATGGTTATTTAAGAATTCTAACACACAATCAGTCACATCTCTCCCTACAATATGCCAATACTTCTGGAAAAAGTAAGGCGGCATACCATCGGGACCAGGTGATTTGAGAGGGAACATGTGTTTAAGAGCAATGTTTACCTCATCACCCAGATAAGGTGAAAGAAGTGTCTGACTCATCTGGCTATCAATCCTCGGCTGAAGTGTTTCAAGAACAGTATCAATTTCTCTCTCTCCACATGCTTCAGACTTAAAGATGTTGTGAAGTACCAAGATATAATGCCTTGGACAATCTCATCGGATGTGTAACGCCCCGCTATTTTATAGCGCTTCGGTACGTTAGCCGATTATTGCTCTTGTTTGCATTGTTTGCGATTATGTGAATTATGTGACTTATATGACTTAAAATATGAATAATATGATGAATTCATAAGAATTTTCATATTTGAATTAATTCACACTATGCTTATAATTGATTTGTTGTATTTGAAATTTTATGAAAATTATGCCATTATATTTAAATAACATGATATTGTATTTGATATATATGCATATACATATGAAAATATACACAAACATATACATATAAATATCTATATAGTTGCAAACATATTTTGACTTTTCAAATAAATATCCTTATTTATTTAATTACTTTATTTATTCTCCAATTTTCTACACTATTCTCAAGCAACTTTCATCTTCAACCTCTCTCTCTCTCCCTCTCGGCCCTCACTCATTCTCTCACCACTGCCATAGCCACCCCCTTGAAACACCAAGAAATTCAAGCATTTTTGTTATAAAAAGTTGCTCTATCATCCAAGGAACAAGCTACCACTTGTGGTTTTTGCAAACAAGCTCTTATTTCTTTCATCTCTCCACTTCATTTCTTCAAGGTAAGGTTGTTGATTCTTACAATCCTTTGGTTTTTATGGTTTCAAGTGTTGATGAAGTGAAGAAGTATGCTAGAATGAATGATTGATGAGCTTGGTTTGGTTGTTGGTTGCATGTAGCATTACTTGTGATTTTTTCCATTGAATTTGATCAATGTGCAATGTTGAGCTAATGGTCTTAGGTGCTTGAATGTATTGGTAATTCATGTTAGTTCATGAAGCAAATTGGTGAAGTTTTGTGGAGTTTGGGGTTGAAAAATGAAAGTTTGGCAAAATAGGTGGGGGCTGATGAATAGTGATTTTTGAGCATTTGGCTTCATTTTTCGATTCTTTTGGCATCAAAAATCTTAAAATGTATTAACTAAGAGATGCCGAAAGTTTCGGATTAATCGGAGTTGATTTGCTATGCAAAGTATTAAACGAGGGGTGGTTTGTGTAATATTCACAAACCTTTGAATTTTATTTCCCAAGCTTCCATATTACTTGAATGCTTAATTTAGCTTAATATCATGTATGTTTAATTTTGTTTAAATACATTTATACATAATATGTTATTTTGAGCATGAAATGCATTTCATAGCCGTGCGTCTTACTTGGTTGATTTATCGAGTCGTGTCTTACCTCGAGGCCTGTGTATTACAGGTGGGACCTCGCGGAGCTGATTTTCGAGTCCTCGAGTATTTTTTGTTAAGCCTACAGGTGAGGATGTAAAATGTTTTTAACTGAAGCTTGAACAAATATTTGCGAAAACCCTATCCCTTTATATTTCAATTATATATTATCAATATTTGAAATAAAAAGGTTTTGATATAAAAATGATATATGTGTATCTTTTCTAAAATGGTTTTAAAATAGAGACAAGAGAACTATTTTGTTTTTAAATGTAACATTTGGTCTCGGGACTTGTGTGTATGCCTCGAGTTACTCGGCAACGTGACGGGTTACCCTAGACGGTTACATACCTTGTCTCGAAAGACCCTTTTGGTCCATTAAAATATTTTTAAAAGCGAGATCATACACATTTAACCCATTGAGGACGCTCATGGGTGTATCTGATTTGGGCCCTGGATTATGTGAGAGGCGGATACCCGGAGACGTGCGTCTAGGGTTGAAGCCGGGATCATAGTCCACTGATTATAAATTGGTTTAACTAGTAACCTGATAAATAATCAAAGGGTATTGTTCATGGCTGGTCGGAGGTAGTCTAGCATGAATAATACTGACACCGGCGCCATTAGTCGGTTATGGTGAAATCGTGGGTAGCTCCCTCGATAAGCCAAACGGTATTGAGGAATTGCATTATATTTGATATGTTTTTGGGAGTTATAAGGAGATGGCCCGTTCTCGCCGGGAATAAAAATATTTTCTAAAATGTTTTACTTTAATAATTAATTCACAAAGCTTTGATGGATTATAAAGAGAAAGTATCGGCACTAGATTTGTTTCTCTATTAATCAAAGCGTGGATTAATTAATATTTAATTCACAAAGCTTAGCTGAATTGTAAAAGAGCATATCGTCACTAGATTTGCTTTTATCAATCTAAGCGTGGATTAAATATATGTTTTTATTATATATATATATTCCCTCCTCACTGAGTTCGTTTGACTCACATCCCCTTTTTGGTTCATGCTTCAGGTTAGCGGTCAGGTACTGGCAACAGCGTTGTAGGCTTGTACAGTCCTTGAAGTCGGTCTTATGTATTTACTTTTTTGGATCGAACTTATGAAGTTGGATACATGAAAACTTGACATGTTATGCTGATGTTGGATACTTAATGAATTGATGTTATAACTTGTGATAGATAATGAACTTATAAATGTTTAAAGTGGCCACAGATGGCAGTGTGAATATAAATATGATCTTTTGCTCATTGCTTCCGCTTGTTGGTGCTGTTGTTATTGTTGTCGATGTTGGTGCTGTTGTTGGGAGTTGCTGTTGCCAGATTGTGGGAATCCTGTTGTCCGGGGTGGGTTTTCGAGTGGTGGTATTTAACTATCGCTCGGGAGCTCGCTTCGGTCCGGGGGTTGTGGCGTGGGGGACGTCACAGCTTAAGGTGGTATCAGAGCCTAGGTTTGGTACTTAGGTTTTGATGTCGTGTCGAGTCTGTCTAGGTCGAACGGCTTTAGGACAATGTGCTTCTATATGTTTATGTTATGTGATTTGTGCTAGCATGATCATGTGGCTAGCGGAACATGCATATTATTCAGTTTTCTGATACAGGAAAATGGACCGTGCTCGTGGTAGACCGAGAACTAGAGCTGCTCCTCCTCCTCCCCAGGAAGATAATAACAACAATAATGATCCTCCGGCTCCCCAACCTGAGCAGGTACCGCCAGCACCGCATAATCCATTCAATCCGGCAGTATTTATAGAGACAATGCAGCAGTTCTTTAGACAGGGTTTACCTCCGGCTCAGCCAACAGCCGCCCAGTGGAGACAGATAGAAGCTAAAGAGTTTGATCGGTTTCTTAGCCTAAATCCTCCTCATTTCGAGGGAGCCCCCGGCGACTTAAAGGCTACGGAGTGGATCGCGGATTTAGAACCTATCTTCCGGGTTATCGAGTGTGAGGACGCTAAAAAAGTTGAGTATGCAGTTTTCCTTCTTAAGGGTCCGGCACGGGACTGGTGGAGGCTAACAGAAGCTAGGTGGCGAACAGAGCACACCGAGCCGACCTGGGCTAACTTTCTCTCAACTTTTCGAAGCAAATATATTCCCCTGGTTGTACAGGATAAACGAGAAGCTGAATTCAGGGCCCTAAAACAGGAGAACCTCACTGTTGATCAATACGAGGCCGTGTTCTCCCGCCTCATTGTCTACTGTCCTTCCATCCTTACAGACGAGAGAAGAAAGGTGAATCAGTTTGTTCAGGGTCTGAATGAGGAGATTCGAAGGGCACTTTTGGGAGCTCATCTCCCTACATATGAAGTTGCTGTCACTACTGCGCTGGAGATTGAGTCTCAGTTGCAGCAAATTAAAAAGGACTTTGCACCGAAGGATGTAGCTCCAGCCCCTCGCAAATTTAAGAAGTCTTTTCCTCCTGTGGGTTCTTCATCTTCGAGCAAGAAGCAAAAGACCACAGGTTCACAGATAGCCGAGCCTCCAATCAAGTGTTCTTACTGTAATAAACCAAAACATACCGAGGCAAACTGTTGGAGGAAACAGGGTTTGTGTATCTGGTGTGGAGGCAGGGACCATCAAATCGGGAACTGCCCAAAGAGAAGGCCACCTCCATAGTTTCAGAAAGAGCTACAGAATGCGGGGAAAGGAAAAGTTGTAGCTCGAGCGTACGCGATGACGGGGGAGGGAGGGGAGACCGACCCTAATGCAGTGGTGCAAGGTACTGTACATTTGCATGACATATCCATATTTACATTATATGATTCGGGTGCGACGCATTCTTTTATTGCACCTGAATATGTTTCTAGATTATCTTTATCTGCCGAGTCTTTACCGTATGTGCTTGAGGTCAACTCCCCGTTGGGAATTTCTTATTTGTGCAATCGAGTCTTCCGAGACTGTCCGTTGAGGATAGATGATCGCGATTATCCTGCTGATCTCATTGAACTTCCGATGAGTCACTACGGGATAATATTGGGAATGGACTGGCTATATCGGCATCAAGCTTATATTAATTGTTTCGGGAAAAAGATCGCTCTGGGAGCTGATAGCGAGATTTTGGGCAAAAGGTTTGACAAGATTCCTCGAGTTTCTTATGTTAAAGCCGCCCGAATGACTCGCAAGGGATCTCCGGCCTTTGTTGCTTATCTACTAAACCGTCCGAAAGAGCAAGTTAAGCTTGAGGAGGTACCAGTAGTTGGAGAATTCCCTGATGTGTTTCCCGAGAGTTTGAATTCTTTGCCTCCGGAACGAGAGATAGAGTTTGTGATCGATGGCTCCGGCAGAATTGAAAGAATTGAAGATACAGTTGGATGGACTGTTGGAGAGTGGGTACATTCGACCGAGTACTTCGCCGTGGGGTGCACCTGTTCTTTTCGTGAAAAAAAAGGATGGGACGTTGAGGATGTGTATAGATTATCGTGAGCTGAATCGGATGACGATAAAGAACAAATATCCTTTACCTCACATCGAAGAGTTGTTTGATATTTTGCAAGAGTCGAAAGTGTACTCCAAGCTAGATCTTCGACAGGGGTATTACCAGTTGCGAATCCGAGAATCAGACATTCCGAAGACTGGGTTTAATACTCGATATGGGCATTTTGAGTTCGTAGTTATGCCTTTCGGGTTAACGAATGCCCCAGCTGCTTTCATGGATTTGATGCATCATACTTTCCGGCCATATCTCGATAAGTTTGTGGTGATCTTCATTGATGATATCCTGGTTTTCTCGAAGACTAAGGAAGAACATGCTGAGCATCTTCGCATCGTATTAAGAACTCTCCGAGAGCATCAGTTGTATGCCAAGTTCAGTAAATGCGAATTTTGGCTTGATAAAGTTACCTTCCTTGGTCATGTGATATCAGGAGATGGAATCGAAATGGATCCCTCGAAGATTGAGGTCGTGATGAAATGGGAGCAGCCGAAGACACCAACTGAAGTTAGAAGTTTTCTAGGGTTAGCTGGCTATTACAGGCGTTTCGTTCAAGATTTCTCCAAGATAGCCGCTCCGCTGACCAATTTAACTCGCAAGAACGTGCCTTTTAAGTGGGACGATAAATGCGAGGCAAGTTTCCAAGAGCTAAGGAAACGGTTGACTACTGCTCCGGTACTTGCACTACCTGAAGGTTCCGAAGGATTTACGGTTTATACCGATGCATCGAAAGAAGGGTTAGGATGTGTTCTGATGCAAAACGGCAAAGTGATTGCTTATGCTTTGTGCAAGCTAAAAGATGCTGAGAAGAACTATCCTATCCATGATCTTGAGCTAGCTGCTATTATCTTTGCCCTGGGGAAGTGGCGACATTACTTATACGGTGTGACATTCGACATTTTCACCGACCACCAGAGTTTGAAATATCTGCATACTCAGAAGGATCTCAACCACATGCAACGACGGTGGATGGAATTCCTTGAAGATTATGATTGCCGTATCCAATACCATCCAGGCAAAGCTAATGTAGTAGCCGATGCTTTAAGTAGACAAGCAAAGGTAGCTAGCTTGGAAGGAACCTCTACAGGAGTGATGTCAGAAGCAGGGAGATATCACTTAGTCTCTCAATCGCGGATTGCCAGCCTCTCAGTGAGACCGGATTTGGTTCAGAGGCTTAAAAACGAGCAGAGTGCTGATGACTGGATTCAAAGACAGGTCGTGAGGATGCAAGATGATCCGAACTCCTCATTTGCTTTCGATGATATGGGTCTTCTTCGTTTTAAGAACCGAATTTGCGTGCCGAAGAATCTGAAGACCGAAATCATGGAGGAAGCACATAAATCTGCTTATGCCGTCCATCCGGGAGGTAATAAGATGTACCGAGATCTCAAGACTCAATACTGGTGGCATGGAATGAAACGAGAAGTTGCTGATTTCGTGAGACGGTGTTTAACTTGTCAACGAGTTAAAGCCGAACATCAGCAACCCGGTGGAACTCTACAGCCACTCCCTATTCCGGATTGGAAATGGGAAGATATTGCAATGGATTTCATGTCCGGATTACCGAGAGTTCGAGGCGGATATGATACGATTTGGGTGATTATGGATCGTTTGACGAAATCCGCTCATTTCATTCCAATTCGAAAGACCACCAATGTCAAGAAACTGGCAGAGTTGTATATTGAGCAGATTGTAAAGCTACACGGAGTTCCGGAAAGTATTGTATCCGATCGAGATCCTAAGTTTACTTCTCGATTTTGGCAAGAAATTCACAGAAACTTGGGAACGAATTTGAAATTCAGCACGGCCGCTCACCCGCAAACTGATGGTCAATCTGAGAGAACCATCAAGATTCTAGGCGATATGCTGCGAGCTTGTGCTCTCGACTTCTCCACGAGTTGGGACAAGCAACTGCCGCTCATTGAATTCGCCTACAATAACAGCTACCAAGTAACAATTGGGATGCCCCCGTATGAAGCGCTTTACGGACGTAAATGCCGATCCCCTCTGTACTGGGAATTGGAAGATTGGCGAAGAACTAAAGACGGAGTGGAACAAGCTCTACCTCCAAAGACGATCCAGGAAACACTTGATAAGATTGCGATCATTCGACAGAGAATGAAAGCTGCCCAGGATCGCCAAAAGAGTTATGCTGATAAGAGACGCCGGGATTTGGAATTTGAAGAGGGAGACAAAGTGTTTCTTAAGGCGATATTGAGGAAAGGATTCGCTAGAGTGGGAAAAGGTGGGAAGCTCAGTCCGAGATATTTGGGACCCTATGAGGTTATTGAACGGATTAGGAAGACTGCCTACCGCTTGAACCTACCCTCGACTCTAACTGGGATTCACAACGTCTTCCATGTTTCTCAATTGCGAAAATACTATCCCGACGAATCTCATATTCTCCGAGATGAAGAAGTACAGGTAAAGCCTGACTTGACGATCGAGATGAAACCTGTTGAGATTCAGGATTGTAAGTTTAAGCAACTCCGCAACCGACAGATTCCCTTGGTTCGTGTGTTGTGGAGGAACCGAACCACCGAGCAAGTAACTTGGGAAACAGAGGAGAAGATGCGAACTCATTATCCTGAGTTATTTGCCTAGTCGAATTAGAATCTGGGGACCAGATTCTCCGAAGGGGGGGATAGTGTAACGCCCCGCTATTTTATAGCGCTTCGGTACGTTAGCCGATTATTGCTCTTGTTTGCATTGTTTGCGATTATGTGAATTATGTGACTTATATGACTTAAAATATGAATAATATGATGAATTCATAAGAATTTTCATATTTGAATTAATTCACACTATGCTTATAATTGAATTGTTGTATTTCAAATTTTATGAAAATTATGCCATTATATTTAAATAACACGATATTGTATTTGATATATATGCATATACTTATGAAAATATACACATACATATACATATAAATATCTATATAGTTGCAAACATATTTTGACTTTTCAAATAAATATCCTTATTTATTTAATTACTTTATTTATTCTCCAATTTTCTACACTATTCTCAAGCAACTTTCATCTTCAACCTCTCTCTCTCTCTCTCGGCCCTCACTCATTCTCTCACCACCGCCATAGCCACCCCCTTGAAACACCAAGAAATTCAATCATTTTTGTTATAAAAAGTTGCTCTATCCATCCAAGGAACAAGCTACCACTTGTGGTTTTTGCAAACAAGCTCTTATTTCTTTCATCTCTCCACTTCATTTCTTCAAGGTAAGGTTGTTGATTCTTACAATCCTTTGGTTTTTATGGTTTCAAGTGTTGATGAAGTGAAGAAGTATGCTAGAATGAATGATTGATGAGCTTGGTTTGGTTGTTGGTTGCATGTAGCATTACTTGTGATTTTTTCCATTGAATTTGATCAATGTGCAATGTTGAGCTAATGGTCTTAGATGCTTGAATGGATTGGTAATTCATGTTAGTTCATGATATTAAGCAAATTGGTGAAGTTTTGTGGAGTTTGGGGTTGAAAAATGAAAGTTTGGCAAAATAGGTGGGGGCTGATGAATAGTAATTTTTGAGCATTTGGCTTCATTTTTTGATTCTTTTGGCATCAAAAATCTTAAAATATATTAACTAAGAGATGCCGAAAGTTTCAGATTAATCGGAGTTGATTTGCTATGCAAAGTATTAAACGAGGGGTGGTTTGTGTAATATTCACAAACCTTTGAATTTTATTTCCCAAGCTTCCATATTACTTGAATGCTTAATTTAGCTTAATATCATGTATGTTTAATTGTGTTTAAATGCATTTATACATAATATGTTATTTTGAGCATGAAATGCATTTCATAGCCGTGCGTCTTACTTGGTTGATTTATCGAGTCGTGTCTTACCTCGAGGCCTGTGTATTACAGGTGGGACCTCGCGGAGCTGATTTTCGAGTCCTCGAGTATTTTTTGTTAAGCCTACAGGTGAGGATGTAAAATGTTTTTAACTGAAGCTTGAACAAATATTTGCGAAAACCCTATCCCTTTATATTTCAATTATATATTATCAATATTTGAAATAAAAAGGTTTTGATATAAAAATGATATATGTGTATCTTTTCTAAAATGGTTTTAAAATAGAGACAAGAGAACTATTTTGTTTTTAAATGTAACATTTGGTCTCGGGACTTGTGTGTATGCCTCGAGTTACTCGGCAACGTGACGGGTTACCCTAGACGGTTACATACCTTGTCTCGAAAGACCCTTTTGGTCCATTAAAATATTTTTAAAAGCGAGATCATACACATTTAACCCATTGAGGACGCTCATGGGTGTATCTGATTTGGGCCCTGGATTATGTGAGAGGCGGATACCCGGAGACGTGCGTCTAGGGTTGAAGCCGGGATCATAGTCCACTGATTATAAACAGGTTTAACTAGTAACCTGATAAATAATCAAAGGGTATTGTTCATGGATGGTCGGAGGTAGTCTAGCATGAATAATACTGACACCGGCGCCATTAGTCGGTTATGGTGAAATCGTGGGTAGCTCCCTCGATAAGCCAAACGGTATTGAGGAATTTCATTATATTTGATATGTTTTTGGGAGTTATAAGGAGATGGCCCGTTCTCGCTAGGAATAAAAATGTTTTCTAAAATGTTTTACTTTAATAATTAATTCACAAAGCTTTGATGGATTATAAAGAGAAAGTATCGGCACTAGATTTGTTTCTCTATTAATCAAAGCGTGGATTAATTAATATTTAATTCACAAAGCTTAGCTGAATTGTAAAAGAGCATATCGTCACTAGATTTGCTTTTATCAACCTAAGCGTGGATTAAATATATGTTTTTATTATATATATATATTCCCTCCTCACTGAGTTCGTTTGACTCACATCCCCTTTTTGGTTCATGCTTCAGGTTAGCGGTCAGGTACTGGCAGCAGCGTTGTAGGCTTGTACAGTGCTTGAAGTCGGTCTTATGTATTTACTTTTGTGGATCGAACTTATGATGTTGGATTACATGAAAACTTGACATGTTATGCTGATGTTGGATACTTAATGAATTGATGTTATAACTTGTGATAGATAATGAACTTATAAATGTTTAAATTGGCCACGGATGGCAGTGTGAATATTAATATGATCTTTTGCTCATTGCTTCCGCTTGTTGGTGCTGTTGTTATTGTTGTCGATGTTGGTGCTGTTGTTGGGAGTTGCTGTTGCCAGATTGTGGGAATCCCCTTGTTCGGGGCGGGTTTTCGAGTGGTGGTATTTAACTATCGCTCGGGAGCTCGCTTCGGTCCGGGGGTTGTGGCGTGGGGGACGTCACAGGATGTTTGCAGTTCACCTGCCTCGTTCTTTAGTCCAGTTGACTGTTATCCAACTCTATTGATATAGATAAAATTGTTCGCCTTTGGAAATCATTGTATAACCCCTCAGATCCACCAATAGGACAACAGTAGGAATACATTCTTAATGTCATAATTGTGACTTTAATTAAACTCATTTAATTAAAGATTATTTGTGAATCAACTCATTGACTTCACAAATACATTCCTATAGACCATGGATAATGTCTTCCAACATGTCCATGGCCACCCATCCATCGGTGCAGTGGTACGAACCTTTCAGCCTCATGATCTCAATGAGATACGATCCTTCTATCATCTAGTTCCCGATTGAGACCTAGGGTATGGGAGATGGAATCCTAGTAGTCTGCAATGCTATGGATAACATTCGTATAGTAATTCCATTTGATCTTACACTCTAGGAACTCTTTTCTAGTGAAGACCAACCAGACCTTGTGCAAGGATTAAGTGGTGGAATATACTACAATAGAATTTCATAGGAATTCTCTTGTTCTTAGAACAACTAATAGATCTGGTATTGATTAGCCTCAAGTCTAAGGATTAGTTAGACACGATCATGGATAGGGAAAGCTTCCTAATCTCTAAGACTATATGAGTCTTACCCCATTTAGGCATTCCCGGGGGATACTCAGTGAATGTAATCTCCATTAAGCACCCTCATATGCATAGAAGTGTCAAAACACCAGTGCCATGAAACGGGACACACTTTCATAAAGCTATGACATAAAAAGCAAGTCTCACGTGAGTCTGTTCGACATCCCCTGTGCCTTATAAACTCTTCGATTTGGAGTAGTTTTGATCACACCATTGAGAACATATTTCATGGCCCCCATCAAATGGTGAAACCAAGTCCCTTAGCTTATTGTGATTTTAGGATTTCATCCATGCACAAGAATAAATAATATGCAATCAAATATAAATGAAACATGATGAATTTGGCCATAGTAGTATTAAACGACTACTAACGACTTTCTATTATTGATCATTAGATCATTCCACTCTAGAGTTTCATAGGAAATGCCTTAAGCAGTTCGGCTTTCCAGGGCACAACTCTAACAGAGATATCCGAAGCTGTCCCGCAAATTAAAGTATCGTCCGCGAAGAGGAGATGAGAAATCCTTGGTTCTCCTTGGCATATCGCTATTCCTTTAAGAGATCCGTCAATTTCCTGTTTACGAAGCAAGCAAGAAAGTAATTCGGCACAGAAAAGGAATCTAGTGACAAGATTTCACTTGTCACTAAGTTGTTATAATAGGTGTTTGACCTAGATCACATAATTCTTCTACTACACAGAATGCTCTCACACTCAGTTATGAAACTGACAAATTAGTATGCATTTCTTACTTTAAGACAACTTAAAATTTCTTAATTTTTGCACCAGTTTTTCCTAAATTTTGTTTGAGAAATTAACTTTAAAATTTTCCTTTTATTTAGATTCTAATTTTTTTTGGGATAACTATACTTACATACACATATGCACAGACCCGACTCAATTTGTGCTTCGTGCAGTCTCCAACACGTGTTGAACACAATTAAAAGTGTCCGAAAAAAAAAATATATATATATGTCACGTTGGGGACACGGCTAAGACACGTGATGGACACGGCAAGTTCAATTTTTTTATTTTTTTATTTTAAAGGTTATGATTTATTTGAGAAAAAAATAAAAAATATATAAATGAATGAATCGATGTATTAAATTAGTTTAAATTTATTTATTCATCATTTTCAACTGTTTCTCACAATATTATAATCCCCAATTTATACGCTCTTTTAACATAATAATGAACTTGTACGTACATTTTAATTTTGCTAATAATTATATTACATTTTATGAACATTTATATTTTTATTAAAATTTATATTAGTCGATCAGCCGTGTCATGTCCTAAATTTTTTTAAAAATCTGTATCACTTTATATATATCGTGTTGTATATATGTTCCTGTGTCCATGTCTACGCAACATAACATATCTTCATATTTGAAAAATTACAAGCTAATTAACATACCCTGAATTCTAAATCTCATTAAAAAACTCTAACGAAAAACTGAAATTTTCCCTTAATTAGTACTACTAAAATAGGGAAAATTTTCAAATCAGGATACTAACTCCATCCCACAAGCATTTTCAGGTATCCACAAGATGCACTAGTTTTTCTGGCCGAATTAACAAAAAAATCAGTAATGGAATGACGGCAAAACCACCTATGACACTTGTATATATGTATTGCCATGTGTATTTTATTTTATTTTATTTAATTACATGTAAAATAAAAGGGAGGAAAAATTCCCTCCCAAAATAAAATATATATTTTTTAATTGAATATTACTTTATTATTAATAATAAAAAAATTCAAAATTCCTTAATGGATTTCAGCCCTAAAACTAAACCTGAATTGGAAACCCTAGACCCATTCGTGGGGTCAAATTATTTTCATCTATTCAGTCATGGATTCTCATTCCTCTTCAAGCTTCCAACCTACTAAGAAGATGGTTAAGCCATTCTTGGAAGTGAGATATCCTCCAACTCCAAACTCTGAATGCGAGTGGAGAACTTCAATTAGGATTGTAGGGGACGAAAAGAGGGATAGGTATGAATTTTCGTACTACTGTTGCCCAAGAACCGGTCAACCCTGTTATTTTTTTCGGTGGGTTTATCCTGATAGGGCGTCATGGGACATGTGTGAAGCTGGGGGATTGGCGAATCCTTCTGTTGAAGATGATGTGGTCGGAGGAGATGAACCTTTGTCTAGGTTGCCATCCCCAAGGAGAAACTTTGATGAATCAGCAGCTGGTATGAAGAACTTATCTTGGTTTATTTGCACCGCACTTTTGGTTGTTGTTATTGTTGGGATTCACGCACCCCCGGGCGCAGCGGAAGTCATAGATTTCAAAATTTTTAGTCCCGGGGAATTACAGTGAATCTTCATCCAATGAATTCATAACTTTGAAACGTTTATATATCTAGAGGGATGTTCACCTTTACGCACTCCTTTTGTAGTCGTTAAGGTATGAAAGCTTTCCAAAGCTTAGATCCACTCCTTAATCGCGTAGGCTTCTCGATTCCACTAAGGCTTCGATCTTTGACCAAAACCCTCTGATGTTGAACTACGGCTTCTCGCAGACGAACTCTGAATCTCTTAGTTCCTGCTAGAGAATTAAGATCAGTATTTATCTAATATAAATAAGAGAATCGAGAAAATAATTGCTTAAGCATGTTCACGTGAAAACTGCAGCATTGGTTTTTTGCAGTTCACATGAACTGCTCTAGAGAGAGAGAAAGTGGCGTGAATTGGAGAGAGAGATTAGGGTTAGGAAAAATCAATTTTTTCTCTTAATCTATTTTTACGTAAAAAGTTGTTCTGTGTTCTGTAAGATCTGTCTTAAATAGACTTGAGTGGGCCGAAAATTCTAGTCTTAGATGGGCTGGGATTTTCAGCTACTGCTACTATTGGGCCCAGCAGTATTTTGGCCTTCTAAAGGCCTTTTTAATTGAATACCAGATTAAATATTTCTGGCCCAATTTAATTAATCTTGATTAATTAAACAAGTCCATTACTTCATTAAGGTGGGCTTATATTTTATTTGGGCTAAAATTAATTCCAAATTAATTCTCTAGTCCATTAAACCCAATTAACATTTAATTGCTACAGATTTTTCCTTCTATTAATTGTACTTAGATTTATTCTAAATAAATCACAAGTTTCTCAATTAATCATTTTGACTTGATTCAATACTAATTAACCCTAAAGTCTTAAACTTTCAATTAACTCTTTAATTGATAAAGCTCTCTCCTACTTAAATTAAGTAGTCTCAAATTTCAACATAAATTTTGAGACTCACTCTTAGATACTTTAGACTTGAATTAATTCTCAATTAACTCTCAAGTCTAATATGTTATCAAATACCAAGTCTCTCGAATTTAATCACATTAAATACTTGTTAATTACTTTTAATTAACTCGTACACGTTAATTACACTTAATTAGCATCTCGATTTCTTATTAATGAATTAATTCTAATTAATTCATTTGTCAATCCAGTTGATTGTTATCAAACTCTGTTGATATAGATAAATGTGTTCGCCTTTGGAAGTCATTGTGTGACCTCTCAGGTTCACCAATAGGACAGTAGTAGGAATACATTCTCAATGCCAGAATTGTGACTTTAATTAAACTCATTTAATTAAAGACTATTTTGAATCAACTCATTGACTTCACAAATACATTCCTACAGACCATGGATGACGACGTCTAGCAACATGTCCATGGCCACCCATCCATCGATCAAGTCGTATGAACCTTTCAGCCTCATGATCTCTGTTAGATACGATTCTTCTATCATCCAATTCCCGATTGAAACCTAGGGTATAGGAGATGGAACCCCAATAGTCTGCAATGCTATGAATAACATTCATATAGTAATTCCATTTGATCTTGTACTCTAGGAACTCTTTCCTAGTGAATACCAACCGGACCTTGCGCAAGGATTTAGTGGTGGAATATACTACAATAGAATTCATATGAATTCTTCTTGTTCTTGTAACAAGTGATAGATTCTGTATTGACCCTCACAGCCTTCATGCATAACTCGAACATACCCAACGTACAACTTATATGAAATCTAGGGATTCAGAAGTACATTAAAGTATGACCCAGTTATGCACAAGGCAACCATGGAGCCTCAAGTCTAAGGATTAGTTAGACATGATAATGGCTAGGGAAATCCTCCTAATCTCTAAGACTCTATATGAGTTTTACCCCATTTAGGCATTCCGGGCGGGATCCTCAGTGAACTTAATCTCCATTAAGCACCCTCATATGTATAGTAGTGTCAAAACACTAATGTCATGAAATGGGACACACTTTTATAAAGCTATGTCATATAAGCAAGTCTCGAGCGAGTCTGATCGACATCCCCTGTGCCTTTTAAACTCTTCGACTTGGAGTGGTTTAGATCACACCATTGGGTACTTGTTTAATGGCCCCCATCAAATGGTGAAACAAGTCTCTTAGTTTACTCTGATCTTGGGGTTTCATCCATACACAAGAATAAACAATATGCAATCACTTATAAATGAAATATGATGAATTTGGCCAAAGTAGTATTAGACGACTACTAATGTCATTCTTTTATTGATCACTTGATCGTTCCACTCTAGAGTTTCATGGGAAATGCCTGAAGCAGTTCGATTTTCCAGGATACAACTCTAACAATCTCCCACTTGCCCTAAAAGCTAACTACCCATTGTCTCAAGACCCATCTTCGAAAGATGTCGTTCAAAAGTCCTTTTTGACTCTAAGGCTAAGTATGTGGGTTCACTACGCTTTCTGCCTAGACGATATATATCACTGAGATATAACTCCTGTCTTCTGATTTAACGACCTTAAATCATTGAAGGATGTGTTAAGATATCCTATGAGATCTTGGTTCCATTGCTTGCGCAATTACATTTATGTTGTTTCAAAAACAACTAATGTCAGAGCTTTGCTAGGTATAACATCCAACACTTTTGGATGATGTTTCTCATCTAAACTCCTTCTGTTTCTACATCTAATGCAGTAATATATTTTGCTTCACAAGCTTAATCCGTTCGTGTACTATACTTATTGGAAATTTCCAATTTGGTACTTTATTCTATAAGTTACCATACTTATTTATTAATTGCTTGTTTACTTCCGATCCTATATCTTATATGTACTGTTTAAACATCTTCATAAGATATATTTCAGATTACCAATCCTTTTGTATGTTTCTGTGAGGTCTTACACTTCTCTTATAATTTGGTTGACATTGGTGTTCCACTATATGTTTGTTTGTAATATCTGTTGAAACTTTTCAACTTCTTGTTATTTCCTTTTATCCTCAAGAAATTGAGTGGTTTTCCCTTTTATCATCAAGAAACAATTTCTTGAATAAAAGTGGTTTTCCTTTTAAACAATCCATTTTATCGTTCAGGAAACCTTTAAATAAGTATTCCATGAATACTTATTTTCTACAAACATTTATCAATTAGATTTCTAATCTAATTCATACTCCCACTAGTCTCTTAAACTTATTTGTAAATTCTCATATTTACCATTAAATATGGGGTTTGAAATCATCATACTCATATATGATTATTAAACACTAAATGTTTAGAATTTTTACCTAAATTCGAATTAATTGCCCATAACTCTTATGGGTTTATTTTATGTGATAATCCTTATTATCTTCTATATTCTTTTCATTTCAGACTTAGTAACATATTTTGACATTTGAAAAATTTTGAAGAAAATTATTTCCAAAATAAATAGAACTATCTTTTACAAAAGTGATATTTGAAAAATACTCGATTCAAATGTCAAAACAGTATTCAAATAAATCATACACAACGAATTATGTTTGATATCTCTAAAATGAACGAAATATCTTACAGTACTTGATTTCCAATAATGTAAACACATAGGTTTATTCTGATGTATTATTAAGACAATTAATATGTCCTTCTTTATTGAACCCTCATTACAAAGAAGCTTCTTTTCAATTCAATAACTGATATACCAGTTTCACTAATAATGAAGTTTTCAATTGAAGGACACAGGCAACATTTTAGGATCAGGTCTATTCAAATTCACTATTTCTGAAAAATCAAAATTAGATGAATTTCTCATTGAGGTTCAAAACCTTAATTCAGTGTTCACAAAAACCTATACTCTCAGTTCCATTTTGAGTAAGCTAATCTTACTCAATACTGAGAATACAGTTAATCTTATTTACTGTTTTATAGATCTGATTTAAGTGCATGCTACATCAAATATGTATATTATGCACTTTTATGATTATAGTAGCTTACTATAGACACCTTGTCTATTAGCTACTTAGTGCGGTTTGCCCTTTTAACTTATTCTATGTCATCCTATATGACATCTTAAGTGTGTCTTAAAAGTTTCTCGTATAGAAAGACAAATTGCGAGAAAGAAAGAGGGATAGTGCCTATTGAATTTAATACTAGATAAAATTTCTTTGGGCCTAATTTTGCTTAATTGTCCATACAATTAAGTAAACCTCTTAATAATTAATTATGTGGGCTTAATTCTAATAAATTTTAAGCCCAAATCACCTAATGACTTCGAAAGTTTTCCAGTGATTTAATTAATCAGTAGACTTGAATTAGTTTCCCAAACTAATTCTCAAGTCCAGAAACCTAAATTAATGTCTAATCAAGGTATAATATTTATCTTTCTCCATCGTTCACTCAGAATAAATACATACTATTTATTGGACTCGAGGGTAGCAATTAACGGATTATTAGTCATGTTGACCTAGCAGAAAGGCTACAATTATAAAGCAGAAAACGTATGAGTGTCAAATAACAGAATTTAAATAAAAGAATGATGTGGTATTTAATCATTCAGTCTCCCACTAATTTATTCAAATTTCATTGACCCCTATGCAATAAAGCTCGAGAAAAATAATATAAATTTCTCTTTAGTGGGTATTAAGATCCCAAAGCTTCTTGCAACTAAAACCACGACTCATGGCCATTTAATTCAAGTTTTAAGGTAAACATCTTTTATTAATTATATCAAATATAACTCTTAATAATATTTTGCATTACCTCCTTCACATAGACCCATGACTCGTGCGACATCTATGTTACTTTGGTAGTAAGCCCAGCCCATTAATCATTAGATTTCAATGATTGGTTCAACGGAGACCCACAACTCATGGCCATCCCGGTTGAAGGAAACCATCGAAAAATTATATCTTGTATACTCAGAAAATTACCTACTTTCTAAGGCCACGTAATAGAGACCCACGACTCATGGTCATCTCTATTATGCAAGGTTAGAAGTGAATTTTCTATTAACAGAATTCTTGGAAAATTTAAAATTCTTGTTTATAATTTTCCATTAAGGCTTAATATTAAGAAAAAATTTGACTTTCAAAATTTGGGGTAATTTTTCGAAAAAATTAAAATTATAGATTTCAAAAATCTATCCAAGACCTCATCATTTAATTATCTTGTTTATGTGATTAATGCATGAAGATAAACATCCACAAAACACACATAACAATAATTAAATAAAGTACCTAGCAATATAAAATGGTTTATCATGGGCTTTTCCCTACGCTCGGTCCGTAAAAGCCATTTTATGGAGCAAGATACTATTCATGCAATAAAAACATAAATTAAATCATGCGAGGAGCAAATAGAATCCTATTCTATTACAATTTAAGTAACCCATTTCATTTGGGCCTTGATTGTCTCTTCTCTTCCAAGCCCACTTCGTCTTGAACTCCTTCTCCTAATCTATTAGAGATCCTCACCAATCTATGATTCTAACTCTCTCAAATTACAAATTATTTAAATACGTTGGTAAAAAATAAAACGAAGCATTACAAATTGGAATAAGAGAAGCTCGCAGGCTCTCGATTTAAAACCACAGTTAATATTGCATTCATCAAAATAAAATCATCCATAGTGCATATTAAGCCCATTATAAAAACCAACATACATCCAATGCAATGCATAAAATTAACCAAGTAATTAATGATATGCATATTTAAGTTGTTTATTCTCAATAAACTACTTAAATCTTCATTAATCTTAATCACTATTAAAATTAATCTAAAATCAAATTAAATTGAAAAACTATCAATTTAATACAATTTTATAAGAGTTCCAAAACTCTAGTCTATGTGCATCAATAAACAAGTTCAAGTTGGGAGGAATCATAAATATCCACGATTTTCGGAAAACAGATTTTCGCAAAATCTTATGTTCAGTCCTGAATTTCAAAAATTTATAATAAATCGAAATATCAACATTTTTACCTAATTCAAAAGCCTAAACTTCCAGTAAATCAGGTATGTATTTCTCACCTGGCTTATGCTGATGATATCATTATATTTGCTTGCTCGTTGGGTGATAACATTTATGCTTTGATGGACATTTTGCATACCTATGAGCTGGTTTCTGGACAGTCTATTAGTACTAATAAGAGTGATCTTATTGTCTCCAAGCACTGTTCTAATTCTGATCTTGGTTATTTAAGGCTGATCACTGGATTTACTGTGTCTAAGTTACCTATAAGGTACTTAGGAGCACATTTGCATGTGGGGAAAAAGAGGGATTTATATTATGTTCCTATTTTAGGTTGAGTTAGGGATCTTATGTGTGGTTGGGAAAGGGCTTCCTTATCTCATGGGGGCAGATTTTGTCTTATTCAGAGTGTCTTATGTTCTCTTCCTGTCTTTTTGTTTCAGGTTCTTAAGCCTACTAAAACATCTCTGGATAAATTGGAGAAGCTTTTAAATCGGTTCTTCTGGGGAAATTTTGGGTCTCAGCACAAGCTTCATTGGGCCTCTTGGGCTAGGATAGCTTTCCTAAAGGAAGAAGGTGGTATTGGAGTAAGAAGGCTTGGGGAGGTAGTAGAGTCTTTCTCCTGGAAACTTTGATGGAGCTTTAGGCAACAGAAATCCCTATGGGCTCGCTATATGTACAAGAGGTATGTTAAACATCTTCTCCCTGTTTTTTCTCCAGTTAAGCTTTCTCATTCTGTTGTATGGAAAAGGACGTGCAGTGTAAGGGATAGGGTGGAAAAATTTTGTTTTTGGCAATTGGGTGATGGGAATTATCAGTTTTGGTATGATAATTGGTGGGGTGATTGTTCTTTGAGGGATTTGTTGAGTCTCCATTATTGTAGGGCTGATCAGGTTAAGGCATTTTGGTCTAATAGGTGTTGGGAAGTTGTCTCAGGTGCTTCCTAGGGATCTGGTAGATGAAATTTGTCAAATTCCTATTTTAGAGGGGGCAGATACTTTGTTGTGGAAGTTGTCTTCTTCCTCTAGGTTCACTTCCCTTTCTTCTTGGGAGCAGATTAGACAGAAGACTGATAAGTCTACATGGTTTAGAATTATCTGGAGTAGGGCTCTGAAGCCTACTATTTCTGTTTTTTTGCTAAGAGTCTTAAGGAATTGGCTGCCTACTTATGAGAAACTAATTCAAAAAGGTTTTGTTGTGGTGTCTAAGTGTTATTGTTGTCAGCACTTGGAAACCTTTAACCATGTCTTTTTGGATAATATGAAGGTTAGAAGTGTTTAGGAATACTTTGGCTCTGTGTTTGGGCTCGCGGTACCTGTAGTTAGATCTGTGCAGGAGTTGCTGAATTTTTGGAAGACTCATGTTAAACATCCTTTCAATGGGCATGTGAGAATGCTGGTTCCCCTTTTGGTTTTGTGGTTTAGTTGGTTGGAGAGAAATAATTCTAAACATAACGATAAGCCTTTTCTTGCTACACATATTGTTTGGAATGTGTGGAATTATGTTTGTCTTTTGATGAAGAGTAAGATATTAACTAAGAAACATTGGCTTGGGGATTTAGGCTTAGCTCATAGGTGGGGTTGGGAATTTGGTAATTTGAGGATTGAGAGGGTCTTGGTGGTGAGATGATTGAAGCCTAGTGTGGGTTGGGTAAAGTGTAACACTGATGGAGCTGCTAAGGGGAACCCTAGGTGTGCTGGTGCTGGCGTGGGGTGCGGGGGTTATTAGAGACTTTGCTGGAGTGTTTCTGTGGGCTTTTTCCTATCCTTTGGGTGTTAAAACTAATGTTTATGCTGAGTTGTTTGCTGTTAGAAGGGTTATCTGAAGGTCTGGATTGAGACAGATGCTGCAATTGTTTTTCTCTTTGCTTAAACACCCCCTTCAGGCTGATTGGGGATTGGTTCTTCTTATGTTAAAAATTGAGAAGTTGTGCTCTCAATTAGAAGTTGTGGTGACTCATATCTATAGAGAGGGTAACCAGATTACTGACTTCTATGCAAATCTGGGCTGTGTTGGTGTGGCTCCTTCTCTCTTTGACAGGTTTACTGTGCATAGACAGGTGTTGGGTTTTCTTACATTGGATAGGTGGCAGATGCCATATATAAGGCAAAAGAACTATTGAATTGTGTTGACAGACACCAGGATATTATTTTATGAGGACTTGATTTCTGAGAATTATATATGTGGTGTACTGTGATTCTTCCTTTTAGTCTTGGCATCCTCTTCCTTGTCTATGAGGGTTTTCTGAGGCTTGGAAGGGTTGTCAAGCATATAGTGTGGCATGATGTTCGAATTTGTGTATTTGGGTGGATTTTGGTAAGGCTAAGTGTGTGTTCATTACGTGCCAGCGAGGTTTGAGAGTTGTAATAAACATGAGTGAATCCACTAAATGGCCCTCTTACTATATTTTAGCAGCCACAGACTTAGAGGAGCAGCTTTGGTGTTGGTGAGTCTGAGTGTGTGTGCTCATTACGTACCTGAGAGAATAAGCTTAAAATAAGAGTGATTAGTATATTGCCCCTCACTTATATGTAAAGCCTCAGATTTCTAGGTTGATTTCTTACTGTTGTACAGATTCTAGGTTGATGTTTTGCTGTTTTGAGGGTTGTGAGGGTGTGATCATTACGAGCCGGAGAGGATGAGCTTAAAAAACGAGTGATCATACATTGTCCCCTCACATATACTATTAGAGACTCAGAATATAGGTTGTTTCAATCTTGCAGGTTTGGATGGCTGTTGGAAGTTGGATGTTTTCTGGTGCTACTGGGTGATAATGGATTGGTTGCTGCTGTGTTTCTTGTTTTCTACACGTATTTGGATGCTAGTGCTCTGTAATAGCTGGTTTGTTACTTTGGGATTGTGTTTTTGGTTATAGGTGCTGAAGTGTGTTTTGTTTGGTGGTGGGCGGCTGCCTCTGTATTGAACATATGTAATTGGTTTGCTGATTTATAATATCAAAATGTCAAGTTGTTAAAAAAAAGCCTAAACTCAAGACAAACATGTGTAGAACAATTTCTCAGAAGATTCCAAAGTGATCCAAGTAAGGTAGAGGCCCTTTCTAATGCAATTTTTAAATAGTCGCCAAAAATGTGATATGCAAGTATTCTGCAAAACTAGATTTTCGTTTTTTGATTTCCAAAAATCATAAAAAAATTGGAAATTAAAGCTTTTGAACCGAAGTAGAAAATTTTCTCAGAAGACACCAAAGTGATTTGAGAACTTTATAACAGGTTATAAATTCAATTTCTAAAACGTCGCCGAAAATCGCTGAACTGAAATTAAGTTTTTCAACATTGGGCAGTTTTTCAAGATTAGGGTTTCGACTACCAATTTCAAAAAATCAGGAAAAATCAAAAAATAATAATTTTGACCCCAATCAAACTCTAAATTCAACCCCGTTGTGTTAACCCTAATTCATCCAAAAATAGGAAAATTCATTAGAGTTCATTAGGAACCCTTTCCAACTCGTTTTCTACTTGTTTTAGAAACAGTTTTCGACTACAGACTTTAAAAATCCATATAAAATCGAAACATAAAGATTTTAAACTAATTCAGAACCCTAAAATCAATTTCGACGTCTCTAGAACATTTTCTCAGAAGATATCGAAGTCATCCAAGATCAGTAGGAAGGGTTTCCAACTTAGTTTTCTAGACGTGGCTAGACTCGATTTTCTGCAACACAATTTTCAGCAACACAACTCAACACCAAAATTCATTTTTGACTAACCAAAATTCGTTTTTCATGTATTTAAAAAATACACCAATATTTCAAAAGTATATATATCCAAATTTTCAGATTCCTTTTTGATAAAACCATATTCAAAATATTTCTTTCAATTTATCAAAACTCCCAACAACTCTATATATCCACATAAACACAAAAACGCATCCAACACCAATTTAATCCAAATAAAAAGGTGGAAGTATATATATAAACGTGATCAAAGAATGGCTCTAATACCACTGTTTGGATTCACGCACCCCCAGGTGCAGGTAAAGTAATAGATTTCAAAATTTTTAGTCCCGGGGAATTACAGTGAATCTTCATCCAATGAATTCGTAACTTTGAAACGTTTATATATGTAGAGGGATGTTCACCTTTACGCACTCCTTTTGTAGTCGTTAAGATATGAAATCTTTCCAAAGCTTAGATCCACTCCTTGATCACACAGGCTTCTCGATTCCACCAAGGCTTAGATCTTTAACCAAAACCCTCTGAGGTTGAACCACGGCTTCTGGCAGACGAACTCTGAATCTCTTAATTCCTGCTAGAGAATTAAGATCAGTATTTATCTAATATAAATAAGAGAATCGAGAAAATAATTGCTTAAGCATGTTCACGTGAAAACTGAAGAATTGGTTTTCTGCAGTTCATGCGAACTGCTGTAGAGAGAGAGAAGTGGTGTGAATTGGAGAGAGATATTAGGGTTAGGAAAAATCTAAATTTTCTCTTAATATATTTTTACGTAAAAACTTATTATGTGTTCTGTAAGATCTGTCTTAAATAAACTTGAGTGGGCCGAAAATTCCAGTCCTAGATGGGCTGGGATTTTCAGCCACTGCTACTATTAGGCCCAACAGTATTTTGGCCTTCCAAAGGCCTTTTCAATTTAATATCAGATTAAATATTTCTGGCCCAATTTAATTAATCTTGATTAATTAAACAAGTTCATTACTTCATTAAGGTGGGCTTCAATTTTATTCCAAATAAAATAGAAGCCCATCTTCAATCAACTTGGGCTAAAATTAATTCCAAAGTAGTTAAAATCACGTGCCAAGATACGGGTGTTAATTTATTAATAAAATATTTTATTTATTTAATTAATTTTTTATTTTAAGAAATCAGTTTGCTGTAATATTTTAAAATTATTTATTTTAATTTGAACGATATTATCGTGTTTCTTTTATATTTATCTTTGATGATTTTATTTTTATACTTAATTATTTTTAAAATTTGTTTAATATAATTTAAAATTAATATATTTATAAAGATATTGTAGGACTCTTATATATAGATAATAAAAATATAAATAATAATTTAATTTGAATTAGATCTGTAACTAACATAACTATACGAAATCATTCATTCTTTTGGATACATATGAAAATAATTAATAGGTTTAATTACATGGCAAAATAAAATTCATTGATGCCATCCACGTGTACGCTTAGATGGATAGCCTCAAGGGTTCTGAATTACTATATATAGATTAATTCACTAGTCCATTAAACCCAATTAACATTTAATTGCTACAGATTTCTCCTTCTATTAATTGTACTTGATTTTTCTAAATAAATCACAAGTTTCTCAATTAATCAATTTAACTTGAAGTAATACTAATTAACCCTCAAGTCTTAAAATTTCAATTAACTCTTTAATTGATAAAGCTCTCTCCTACTTAAATTAAGTAGTCTCAAATTTCAACATAAATTTCGAGACTCACTCTTAATTACTTTAGACTTGAATTAATTCTCAATTAACTCTCAAGTCTAATATGTTATCAAACAAGTCTCTCGAATTTAATCACATTAAATACTTGTTAATTACTCTTAATTAACTCCTACACATTAATTACACTTAATTAACATCTCGATTTCTTATTAATGAATTAATTCCAATTAATTCATTTGTCAATCCGGTTGACTGTTATCAAACTCTATTGATATAGATAAATGTGTTCGCCTTTGGAAGTCATTGTGTGACCCCTCAGGTTCACCAGTAGGACAGTAGTAGGAATACATTCTTAATGTCAGAATTGTGACTTTAATTAAACTCATTTAATTAAAGACTATTTGTGAATCAACTCATTGACTTCACAAATACATTCCTACAGACCATGGATGACGTCTAGCAACATGTCCATGGCCACCCATCCATTAATGAATTCGTATGAACCTTTCAGCTTCATAATCTCAGTTAGATACGATCCTTCTATCATCCAATTCCCGACTGAGACCTAGGATATGGGAGATGGAACCCCAGTAGTCTGCAATGCTATGAAAAACATTCCTATAGTAATTCTGTTTGATCTTGCACTCTAGGAACTCTTTCCTAGTGAAGACCAACCGGACCTTGTGCAAGGATTTAGTGGTGGAATATACTACAATAGAATCCATAGGAATTCTTCTTGTTCTTGTAACAAGTGATAGATTCTGTATTGACCCTCACAGCCTTCGTGCATAACTCGAACATATCCAATGGACAACTTATATAAAATCTAGGGATTCAGAAGTACATCAAAGTATGCCCCAGTTATGCACAAGGTAACCATGAGCCCTCACGTCTAAGGATTAGTTAGACACGATCATGTCTAGGGAAATCCTCCTAATCTCTAAGACTCTATATGAGTCTTACCCCATTTAGGCATTCCCGGCGGGATCCTCAGTTAACTTAATCTCCATTAAGTACCCTCATATGCATAGTAGTGTCAAAACACTAATGTCATGAAATGGGACACACTTTCATAAAGCTATGTTATATGAGCAAGTCTCGAGCGAGTCTGATCGACATCCCTTGTGCCTTTTAAACACTTCGACATGGAGTGGTTTAGATCACACCATTGGGTACTTATTTCATGGCGCCCATCAAATGGTGAAACCAAGTCCCTTAGTTTACTGTGATCTTGGGGTTTCATCCATACATAAGAATAAATAATATGCAATCACTTATAAATGAAATATGATTAAGTACGCCAAATTCCGAGACTTTTCATTTTTGTCTCATTTTTCGAAAATCATATAAATAAGGAAAGTTTCTATTTTTGGAAACTCGCGCGCAAACCGAACGACGATCGAACCCCTTTTCTCTCCAAAATTTGATTTCTGCAAACGACGTTGGAATTGGACGAATGATATATCCAGATGACCGTATCGACGAGACGAATCCAACCATACCATTTTCCCGGCCATCGGAGCAGCGGTGGCACTGGAACGATGAAAAACAGTTGCGCGGCGGAGATGGGTGGCGATCTGCCATTTCTGGCGACAGCGTGACCTGAGATCGGTCGGGATTGGACCAATTTTTTGAGACGAAGCTAATGGTGGTGGTCCCGTGGCTGTCCAATCGCAGACGGCGGCGCTACCGTAGTATTTCAGCACGATGACAAGGGGAGCCGATCTGGAAACTCTGGCGGCACCACGGTCACGCACAACCTGGGGTTTGAAGGCCTCGACGAAAGGAGTCATTTGGCGGTGGTCTAACCTTCATCCAATCCACGACGGCGGAGTTATGGTGATTTGAAGGTGGCACGGTGGTGGGTCACGGCGGCCAGGGTGGTCCGGCGACTTCCGGCCACCATTTTCGTAGACCCATACATGATTTTCAATGTACTCGACATGGGTAGGCTATATTTGGGATCAATTTTGGATTTCGTTTAATGAATCATCGTTAATTTCAAATCTACGAATTATAGGGTTTGTCGGAGCTTTGAAGTGGAATATCTTTCCAGTGGGTGATCCGATTGGGAAGCGGTCTAGAGGGTAGTGATGGGCTCGACGAGAGGAACATCTGGGTACATGGGTTCGACCACTGGCGGCGGTTTGGTGGTGGCCGGCGGCGGTGGCACTATTCCGGCCAGATTCCGGTGATGGTGTCTTTAGACAAAACATTCTCCTCGTCGTAATGGTTCTAATGGCCCTGGTATTACCGTAATCTGATTTTCCGTTTGTCTTTTATCGCAATTTTGTGTGATTATATCCTTATGTCAACTTGTCGTGATAGCTTTAAGCTTTTCGAACCACTTAGGCCCGAATTACTTGTATCCTAGCTTGTATTAATTATGTGAATTGTTGAATATTGATGTTGTGTGTTTGTGTAGCCAGGATTATAGGATTTTGGGTCGATTTAGCTAGGAATTAAAACATAATCTTAGCTTGTAGCTTTTGAGCTTTTGTGAAAAGTTATTAAGTTGTAATGCAAATTGATTACTTGATTCAAGTGGACTATGCATGCTCAATGTGGAATTTCACTCTTACCTCTGAGTAGTTTATGTTTAAATGTTTTGTTATTTATTAAATACTATTCGTTATTCGTTTAGTTAACGTTTTACGTGTTATGCTCACTAATTGAATTATTGTTCCCTAGCATGTTTACATTTATTGACAAGTTGTACGATGTCTGTCGTTTGCCTCTTTCTTGATCGTCTGTCTATCCCTTGTTGTGTCGCGTCTTATGCCAGTTGTATCTTTCAGGTATTTCTCTCCCGAGTGAGTGTTCCAGTTCAGTCTGTTCCATTTCCAGGTCAGATTTTTCTGCTTGTTGTCTCCATTATCTATATGTAGTATATATACACTTCTTACACCCTAAGCCTGCATGTTATGATATTTGATTTTCATCCCGTTTCTATATCGTATACATAGATATTTGATCATACTATCTTTATGGTTTATAGAAAATGATTTGATATCAAAACTATACCATATTAACTCTTCGATCGCCGTTTGCATGAGAAGAGGCAAACTGTTCTTTAAACATAGGTCCGTTTGACCGAATGCTAAATAATTTTGAAAATGCGAGACTTATTTTCGTTTGATTGTTCGTTTGCTTGTTGAATCTGGAGCTGGGGGTATGCGGTGAAGCTGGGTAGACATAGGGTCTACGGCAGATTTCGTGCTCTTCCTTAACCTTTTGAGCGCTCGGGGTATGGCCGGAATGGCAGCCTTTTGAGTACCTGAGCTGGAACTTGGCAGGGCCTATCCTGTGTTTGCCGAGGACTATGGGTGAAATTCCCAGAAGTACATGTTCATGCTTGTGTACTTTGGGATAGCTTCCTGACTACTACTTGGAGGAATAAGGATGGTTTCCGTTTGCTTGTTTGATTGATTTGATGGAGATTGGCTCGACTTGTCGAGCACTCTTGGTAAAATGTTTGTTATTATGATTCATGCAGGTATTTGGTAAAACATACTTTCTCCCTCTCTCTTGTTCATTCACATTTGATTTAAACTGTGAATCATACCCCCGTTTGACCTATATATATGTATAGCCCCCTCACTTAGTCAATTGACTAACCCTCCCATTTACTCTCGATATTGGTTTCAGATTGGAGTTGCTAGGCAGCGGTAGAGTCCTTGGAGTTTGTGTCTCATCTCGTTCTTGTTGAGTCTTTGTTTATTACAATTGAATAGGATTTATATTATGTTGTTTTACATTTAATGGCCTCGGTGGGCTTAGGCTAGATTTATATTTTTGAAAATGATATGTAATTCCGCTGGCCTTGGTGGGCTTTATAACTGCGCAATGAAATGTGTAATCCCTGATTTAGTGCTTACTAGATCCTTGAGTGGACTTAGGATTATTTGTTATTGCATCGAGTAGATTATGATATTTATTGCTTCCGCGCACTGTTGTTTTTGTTGGTTTGTTATTTGGTTACCGCCTAGCAGGTTGTTTTTCGTATTTGTCGTTCGCTGGGTTCTCAAATCGGGGCCGGAATCTCATTTCAGTTTCGGGTCGAAACTCGGTGCAGGGCATGTGTCACCCATCTGGGTGCGCTCGCTACAGTTGGTATCAGAGCCACGGGATCCTCGGAGAGGATACCGGGGCTTTGACGTCGTGTCTTGTTGTTTGAGTCCATCTGCGTGGTTCATTTTACTTTGGATCGATGTCTTTGACGAGTGTACGGGGACTCTTAGTGCTGGAATTGTGATAGATCACTGTTGGCCTGATCAACTAGCTGGTGATCTTTTACAATTGTTGTACCGAGAGGAGTTGGACACGAGTTGGACAAAGGCTCCGAGGTCGAGTCTTGTTGTGTTGTCGTGTCCTGTTGTGTGTCTTGGTCTATCTAGTCTTGTCTACGTTGTACGGCTATAGGAATTAAGTGCTTTTGTGCTTCTATGTTTATATTTTTCCCCCGATTATGAATTTGTTTTAACCCGAACTTTTGTGCTCTTGTGAATTATTTATTTGCTTAACTAAATTATTTGTATGATTAATTGCAGCAATTGTATACTTATATTATATACATATATATATGTTATATAATTATTCATATGCTTATGTGATTAATTCTTCTGTATTTTAATTACATTATATGTTTATGTGAAGTTATCTTCTCGTACTAATCGAGCCATACATGTCTAGTAAAACCTTGTGATGTAGGGATGATTAAACACTGCATTCCTTGATTTGGGACCCTACTGAAGGATGCTGACACGATGGATGCAACGTACAAGATTGGTCCTACGCTCAAAGAAAATGGTTTTAAGGTACGCAATCTGTATTTGGAATTGCATTAAAGCATCGCTTGTAACTTGTCTTAAATGTGGTCGTGTTGTTAAGTGATACCTTTCTCGCTTCGCGTGAGTTTTTATACGGGTTTTAACATTGGTACCACTTTAACCTATGAGCTTCACCCGAGCATGTGGGTAGGCAAGAACAACCAGCTGACTCGACAAATATTATGACACAACGGCGCAGAACTATATTCGGGTACTAACAAGCCACAAGAATGACGAGTTCTGATTGTACTACAACAAAGGAAATCATATGCTTCAATCAATCTCAGAGTATCTTCAGGGTCAGCCGATGGTCGAGAAAAATCATTCTGATGTGTAATTTTGAAGATTGATGTCAGGACAGAACTTGCGGAGACTGAATCTACTACGAACAGAAATCAACAAAGACATCGTCAGACCTAAGGAGCACTGAGATCAACAGAGTGCTATAAACAACTCGTTCGACTTTTCGGATAGTGTCTCACCGTTTACCCCAATTAACTTAGAGGTACTTATCGTGGCACGGGGACAGTAAAAGGGAACAATAATAAACGATGGTTACCAATTCCAACACAACTAAGGTAAAACCAGTTGGCAACAGCTACCTTGAACAGAGAGACAGATGCTAGCATAATTTCAGAAGAAGTACATTCGATAATCGGGTTTGGAAATAAATTCAGAAGGTGGAATGTTATTTGGGTTTGAAGTTCAGGATTGCAATACAAGTGTTCCATTCTTGAGGACAGAGCATGAGAACAGTCCATGACCAACAAGGAAACCATGTTAGTGAAAGGGTGCTTGCAGATACAGACATTATCAAACTTGATCGGGCTTTGGAATATAATCGGTGTCTCACCCTCCAGGGATATTACCCGATGAGCTACGTTTTCTACTTTCAGATGTGGCACAGTGGAACCAGAAGTGGTAGCAGAAATGAAATCAGTTTGGGATCAGATTTCGAAACAGTGATAAGGAAACATATTATAAACCAACGAAGGTCACCGGTGGAGGAAACAAAATAACAGGCAAGCCAGTTGTGAATTGGAGAGTGGATACAGAAGCTCAACCTGAGTCAGATGTCAAGCTGGGATAGAGTTCGAGGTCGGACATCATAAAGAGTTCAACTTATGATCAGACAGAACCACTACGGGATGTGAGGAGTTCAGACCACATCTAGAGATCGGATGAGCTTGTGTGTTTAATTGCTTTAAATATCTGTTTAGTGTTTCATATGACTTACGTGCTTTAACTGCTTTTAAAATTCTTACTTGATTTAATTGAATGTTTAGTTGCTTAGAATTTATATGATCTTTGTGTGGATAGCGTAGAATCCAAATAACTCGTTACGCGCTATTAGAGAGTGCTGAGGACAAGGAGTTCTTGGCCGACTAGGGGAGATTCTATTGTGAGTGCATTATGCGGCTCTAGATAGCATCGACTTTAATAGATCGAGTTGAAGGAGAATATTTTTGTAGATAGTCGGAGTGAGAACCGACATGAATCTGGATGTCAAATTCGACTAGAGGAACTCCGAACTTTCAGCAACACCAGACTGAAAACCTTGTATTGGGATTTTCTGTTCGTGGTCATCAAGGATGAGAATGTGCACTTTGAAGGTGCATCGGTTTTGAGAATTGATCAGACTAACATGAAGAACACCAAGTTTGGGTAAAATGTACATGCGGGAATGACTTTTAGAAATCAAAGAAGATTGCACCTATCCAAGTCCTCAACATCCTGAGGTGTACAAAACAATTTTTAGAACTGAAGTTAAGCGGAGAAGCTAATACAAAGGATGGTTTTATTCGAGCGATAGAATCTGAGGACCAGATTCTCATAAGGGGGAAGATTGTAACGCCCCAAATTTTTGAGTTTGGAAATTGGTGCGTTATTCAGAATTCAGACCATTTACGGTCTCGACATCTGTCACGTTTTTCAACTATCACATTAAAGATTTCCATAAAATCATCGATTTGATATTTTAACTTCAAGGCATTAATAACAATTCAGTTTGCATTGTTTTAACACTAACTAAGGTCAATTTGGTAAATTTATATTTTTAGCTTGTGTAATTTAATCTAGTAATTTAACAGTGCACATTGGACTGGGGTTCAATGTTTTAAAAATGCATTTTATAGAGGTTCCAAATATCTTTCATTAAATCATATTTTTATGAAATTGCATTTTTAGCCCAAACTGATTTATATTTTTACCCTAACCCGGTATTGACTTTTCATAAACGCGCAAATTTTCAGAAAACGAACCTTGAACCTTTACATGACCAAAAGTGCAAGTTTGCGGAGTTAATACCATATCAAGATCTAATACTGATGGTGCTTAAAACTGGGGATAAATCCGACAGAGTAGATTTGTCCAGGTAGGCAGTGATTGGTTGAATTTATGGGTTCTTTCACCTGCTAAGAACAGTCAAAAACTCTACGTCAAAGGACAAGCTAGAGTTGATTCCAGCATTAACGTCCCTCCATTGAGTTAAATCAGCAAGGATTATGAAGGGTTTATGGAATATACTCGAGGAGAGAATTTGGCAGAGTTTCAGTATATTAAGTGAATGTACCAAACTCAGTGAGGATTCTGAGTATTTAAAGAGGATAGGTAGGCGATCGCGGGAATCTCACATTTCTGTTGAGGTAAGAGTCCATCGAAGAGAGTTTTCTTTGCGCAGCTAGGGTTTCCACTTGATCAGGACTCTTATCATAGAAGGAGAGTGGCGGAAATATGGAACCCGAGGAAACTAGGCATTCTGTTAGGTATCCGTGGCGGATCTTCAAGAAGAGGCCCGAGCTAGAGAACCTGAGCTCCGGTATGACTTGCTCTGGTGAAATGCTTGAGTGGGAGGGAATATGAGGAGACCTCCTAGAGCTTAGTCTTCGAGGCGAATACTTAATTAGTTTCTTTTGAAATAACAAGGTGCCTAACGTCTTCGTGACGAAGAACGGATGTGATTTTGACATGTGGCATATCCCAACATATGACACATAAAGTATCTATATTTCCATTATTTTTCCTTGAATATTCGTTCTTATGATATTTGCTGTGGAAATTAATCTCAATCTCCTCGCCTATTCGATCTGCAGGTTGATGAATTAAGAATTTGATGTTGGTGCTTTTGTTATTAATATTTTATTTTATTTTTGTGCTAATATGGGCGAGTGCTTTTTTTTTTTATGGAAACCGGCGAGCATAGTAGGATTTTCGCAAGGACACTTATATTATATATCAAACAAACTAAAGTATACAAAAGTCCGAATCAACCACCAAAAAATACAGGAAGTAAACCAAAAGAGAAGCCTAAAACCAAAAGTTCCAACATGAGCCTTCCTGAAGGAACCATCGTTCTCAATGCAAGAAAGATGATTTTTAAAATTGCGCTCAGTACATCCCCGAAATAAGTTGTCATCCATGCTCGATCCAAAATGAAGCATCAATATATATAACAAAATCTTTGCCGTGCAGGAGCTCCATCCGAAATTTTAGTAGGTGCTCGAAAATATTTCCGTACTTGCTCAAACTAATAGAACTTTGCCAAGCAGGATCTCCATCCAATATTCTATTTTAAATTTTAACTATTAATTTTAAATTTCTATTTTCTATAAATCCTATGCTTTTAATTCAGTGGCGTTTTACTTGTAGCACCCCGGAATTTCAGTGCAAGAATCCGGTCCAGGGGGTACACACGAGCTGCTGCACGGCGTGTCGCAAGCCCGTGTGTGTGGCATACGCACGGGCTCCCCTCACGGGGTGTTCCGAGGCTGTGTGGATCAATATTTGATCCCACATCAGAATTTAAGAATATGTTTGAAGGGTTTATAACCAAATTCACCAAGCATAACCAATATATGGTTAACCACTTTTAGCAGTTGATTCCCAAGCCAAACTTTAGGATTGTGCTCGGTGGTGATGGAGGTTATGCCCGTACGTCCAACGGGCGCTGCCATGAGGGTTCTCCTCTCCGCGCCCGGGGGCCACGACATTACTGATCATATTCTTAGGGAGATTTACCAAGGAAACCCCTGTGAAATTCCCATATTTCACATAACCCCCTTGTCATATTTTTATTCCTTCTTAGACCCTTATATATTTTTAAAAAAAGTCTCATAATCCCCCTGACGTAAAATGTGTGTCACCGCGCGTTTAGTGTGACTGGTATAGCTCAAAATTCTTCCTAAAATAAGCAAAAATACTGAAATACCCCTGTGGTTTAATTTATTAAGCAACCAACTTTATTAAGCCACTTTCTTCCCGCCGCTGCCATCCGATCACCTCCGTTTATCGCCACTGGTCAGGTTTCTTCTCTTTAACCTTTACCCTTTCATGAAATTAAATAAATGAAAATAAAATTTCGAAAGAAAAACAAAGAAAACACAGGCAAATCTCATCAACAAGGAAATAAATCGACGAAAATTAAATTTAGCAGAAATAAATTAGATTAAATTACTGACCTGTTAGTGCTGGAGTAATGGAAAGGCTTTCCGCTACTGGATTATGTTTGTATGGTTTATTCCAGATCTGTATGTGAGTGTGTTTGAATTTTTAAATCCAGATCTATATTCTGAGTGTGTGCATTTTTCGGTGGTGGTGAAGCCAGCGATGGCGTTGGCGGCTTTGGTGAGTTGGGGAAGATGAGTTATGTGTTTGCATTTTTAGTTCCAGATCTGTTTTGGTATTCTAGCGAGAACAAAAATTTAGAACTTGAATATTGCAGACATTCAGCATCTGTAGGATCTGGATATTTTTCCTAAAAGTTATTTTCCTCTAGAAGTTGAGTTTGTTTGAATATATATGGGGATATTTTTGTCAATATAATGTCTACAGCACGTGCACAACAATCAGGAGGCTGTGTGAAAAGATTATTACAATATAAGGAGGTTATTAGGAATAAAATTATTGCAGGGATATATGAATTTTTTGAATAACACAGGGAGGGGATAAGAATCAAATTCCATATTCTTAATTAACTAGTAAAAAGCACGCTCGTTGCGCTTATAAAATAATTATTTATCTATTTTTTTAATTTATTATTACTTTTGTTAATCACAAAATTCATAATTAAGCTCACTACAAGACAACATCCCCCTTCAGTGACGAATTATTAGCGGTTAAGAAAGTTCTATCACAAATTTTTTAAATTGTGATGGATTTGTAACGGATTAGTAATGGATTAGAAAAAAAGAGGGAAAATAAGCTTAAATTTTAAAAGAATTTGTAGTAATTTGTGATGAATTTTCTCTATGTCACAAATCAAGTTAGTGACAAGGCATATAGTGACAGATTTGTGAGGGTCAAAATTCGCCACTATTGTGTTTTGTGATGACTTTTATTAACTTTGTGATGAATTTTTCCATTAGAGCATGAAGGGTTGTTGTCTTGTAATAACTCGATGAACGTATTTGAAACTCAATTTTAGTAGATTTGAAATTCACTCCAAAACCTAGTCATTTCTCATCCACCCTCATCTCCCACCCTCCACTCACCTACCTATATCACACACAAATTCAATTTTAATTTTCTCCCTCAACATGTTTTCTCTCTCTACTCTCCTGAATTTTTTTATCACTCTCCTCCCTCTGCTTCGCGTTTTCCATCACTCTCTCTCTCTCTCTCTCTCTCTCCTCTCCATCTTTTTTCTCACATTCTCTCCGTATTCACTGAATTAGCAAACCTCCGGAGTAAAGTAACTTTTAATACTTGTGATTTTGGATTATCATTTTTTTTTTTTATCCCTTTACTCTACCTAATTCTTATCTTTATTTTTTCCTACCACTTATTTTTTTTATTCCCCTTACTTTCTTAACTTGTTCTTATCTAATTTCCTCTCTCTTATATACAATTATCTTTCACCTAGTCTATTAAAATAAAGTTTAAGTAATTGTTGATATAATTTTGGAAAAAATATTAACTCTATTTATAAGCAGGACTTCATTACCAAAAAAAATATGAAAAATAATAAAATAAAATAACTTTTCGATCTAAGTTGATTTATATACGGGACGGAGTCCTCTTTTAACTTCACGGCCGGTTTGATCGATTCTTAGTTAAAAAATATATGAAAAATAAGAGATAAAAATAAGTTAGAAATTAATTTTCACAAAATAATAAAATAAAATATGTTAGAATTAAAGAAAGAGGGACATTGTTGTCATTTATGATAAATTTGGAGCCCAATTAATATTTAGGGAGTGTAAATAACAATTTCCTTTACATATTTGTATAGTTATTTAATAAAAATATGCGTTATTAAAGGGGTATTTTAGTTATCGATCACAAGAAAAGTGACAAACTTATTGAGAAAAACTCGGCCATTAAAATTAACTCTAGAGACTTTATTTGAGATTTGTATACTGAAAGAAATACGTCCTATTGATGTATTGGATTCAAATCATTTTACTTAAATTATCAATGCTTGATAAACTAATACATTTCTCGAAGAGAATTTTGAAGTGTTTAAAAACCAATAAATATCAAAATATTTAAGGTTAATTATATTTGGACTCCTAGGAAGTTTGTTATACTATAAATTGTAACAAAAAAAAAGTTATACTACAAATCATAGAAAAAATTTAGACCAAATTTGACTCGACGAAACCAACTAATAACATCAGCTCACATGAAAAATCAATATTTTAATACAAATTAATTACTTAATATAACTAACCCAAACTATGGTTAAGAGTTAATCCAGTGAATACTCAAAAGAAAAAATTAATTATTACAAAGAAAAAAAATCAATTTAATAATAGTAGAATCTAATAGGATTAGATTCACAAAATTATTTGAAAGTCCTACACTCCTACTTCATTTTTTTTAGTCACAACTGCATTAAACATTCTAACTCATAAAAATACAAGATCATGTACGAAGGTTGGGACATGCCCCAAACATCACACTAGTCGAAGCTATAATTTTCGCGAATACGCAAAAAAGTGGGCATCAAAGTTTGCCACACATTTGAGAAAAAGTAAACAACAAATAAACAAACCTACCACGGATCTAATATATTCAATAAGACTCTTAGGGATTGACTGAATCTCGTCATCACCCTATATCTTTTGCGTCAGTGGTAAGTAGTCACCTTCAAAATCGGAAAAGCGCTGCATCAGACTAGCAGCGGTGGCTAGGTGGTGGCAGATCTGGTGAAGACGACGCCATAGTGGCGGAAGATCTGATTGGAGGCGGCGATAGATGACAAGTCTGGACAGAAAAACTCTCATTCGAGAGAAGAGAACTCTCATACGAGAGAAACACAAGAACAAAAACAAAAACAAAAAAACAAAAACACATAAAAATGAGATGTCGGCTATTTCATTAATGAGAATTATTTGAATTTTATAACATCTCAAATTAATTTTCGCGCGGATTGATAATTCTAATTGATTTATAATTTGATCCGTTGATGGCCGATGGGTATGTAATCGAGTATTACAATATATATATCTATATATATATATATAGATATATATGAAAGATTATAATTATTAGATAAATAAAAATAAATATAGATTTTAATTAAGTAGGACTCTCGGATAAATCTCTTAAAGTAAATTCTATTCCTATTAAATTACTAAATTATAGAGTCCTAATATTATTAAATCACTTTATTACTTATATACTTACATATTTACATATTTGTACAGTTATTTAATAAGAACATGTGTTATTAAAGGAGTATTTTAATCATCACAAGACAAGTGACAAACTTTATAATATACATAGATTATTGCAACTCTTGCTAGGCTCAATATCTATCTCTCCACTAATTCCTACATATTAGATGGATGAAAAAGGTCTACACCTAATGGTTGCTTGCATCTTAGTCCAAGATAAATTCATTTTGTCAAGTAGCCATATATCTAATATCTCCTTTATCAGAGGCCGAAGAGGCGAAGAGTCGTGCATTGGGCAATATCTATGTCCCGAAGGTAAAGTGCGACTTACTTCAAGCTCCATAATTCCATGCAAAAAATTGGGAATCTTGATTAGGATATATATATATATATATATATATATATATATATATATATATATATATATATATAGATTATGTTTTCCTCTTAACTGATTGAATTTCGAAGCATCAAATTTCAATTGTGATAGTTACCATTCGTACAAGCATGAACCACTGGGAAAGCTTGGCTTTCAATATTGAACAAGTAACCTTACGCCAAAAACTAATTAATAAATATATATACAATTTCTCTCTCTTTCTCTCTCCTATGTAACGCACACATATATATATCTATAAATTTATTATAGTTGATATGCCAAAAGAAGAAAAATATGGTGCAAGTATATGCTGGATCAGTACATGCATAATTGTAGGAAAACTAGCTAAAGGGATAGACTAATATTAATTACGGGAGAAAAATTGTGTTGCCGATTCCTTTGCTAGGAATGCGGCTTCTATTTGCGTAAGTTCTAGTGACATTCTCCAATATTCTTGGGACTTTGTTCGTTTCGATCGTGATTAATGAATGTGTTATGTTGATATCTTCAAAAAAAATTAAGGGAAATATAATGGGAATATTCCAACAGGACAGCTATAAACACCGTTCCTCCTTTTTACCTTTATGCGCACGCATCTACGTACACATCAGTCATCACTAGTTAATTTGTTCAATTTCTTGGGATACTGAATTTTGAAAATGTAATGTTTGTTAATAATTAATTTGTCTAATTTCGTTATAAATAAGCTAATAATATATATATATATATATATATATATATATATATATATATATATTGCATGTATCAGATCAATAATTAATGTAAAAAGGTGTGGTAGTGAAGTTAATTATATGGCATTTTGGCATGTTACTGATAGCCTGGATTGTTAAGGATGTAGCACCTTTCTGATGTTGAGAAAAATTGAACTTCAAGCAAGAATCTCTTGCAACTTTCTTAGACATCAATTTAATGTGTAATAAATGTAATCTTTAATTAGCGATGGTTGTTTCATTTATATTGGATCTTAAATTAATTTAGTGACATCTTCTTATTAATCCATAAAACGTGTTTGTGTTGAATATTTATATAACTAGTGTTTACTCCGTGCTATGTACGATTAATTACTTAAAATTCTTTATAAAAATGTGGACTTTAAATAATAGTAAAAATAATATTATGAAAATTTTCACATACATATTGTTTCTCTTATCCCAAAACTTATCTTTGCATCACTACAAAAAAAATATCTTTTTGCTACGAAATTTTTTTCTACGCCCAAAGTGCCATTACAAATAATACCTTATACTACAAATATATAGCGTAGCAAAAGAATATATTGATGATTTATTTTGGGAATTTAGATGGTTATGATGAGTTTTTTTTAGGAAACCTGATGGGATGATAGTTTTTTTTTTTTTGGAAACTTGATGGTTATTATGATGTTATTTGGTAAAAACTTGAAGATAGTTTCTTAAAAAAAACAAAAAAAAAACTTGAAGATAGTTATGTAATTATTAGCTTATATTTACTTATGATACTGATGTTTGTAGAAATTTAGTATTGAATGATTATGTAATGATTTATTTTGTAAACAAGAATGGGGATATATTTATTGTTGGTGGTGAAATAGATGAAGGCCTAATTGCATTTTTGGTCCTATATCTATCAGCATGTAGCGATTTTAGTCATAAACTATTTTATTTAGCAATTTTAGTCCTGTAACTTCATAAATGTAGCAATTTTGGTCATTTTTTCGCCGGATTTCCAAATGATCAACGGAAATTGATGACATGGCTGTCTGAACGCCATGTAGAATCCATGTATGATTAAAAAAAAAATAATAATACACATGTTTATACACATGTTTATTTCACTCAAATAAAATAAAAAGATTATACACATGTTTATTTCACTTAAATAAAAAATATATATTTCAGTATTTATAAATATTAGTTATTATTTAAGTTTATAAAATTTTATATAATAATTAAAATGTTAGAAAAAAAGAAAAAAAATAGTAAAAATATTTATTCATAAGACACGTTAAAAATTAAAGAAAATATAATATAAAGAAAATAATTAGGTAATACAATAAAAATTTCCTTCAAAAAAAAAAAGAAAAAGAAAAATATAATCCCACCATCATCATCTTCTCCACCCAAACCCTACTGAGATTTACACTATCCGCCATTACCACTTTCACGAATTTTTTAAAGAAAAAACCTCTCTACTCCCAGATCTCGCCCACCTCTCCGCCCCGCTGCCTGCCTCTCCGCCGCCAATCTCGGACCAAAATATCCACCATCTACGGCGAGGCGAAGTACCACCGCGAAGAATGAACACCAAGAACAGAGATAACAAAAGGTAGAATACCTACACAATAGAAACAACAACAAGAATAACAGATGAAATATGAAATAAAAAATTACGCTGATGATGTAGAGAAAGCAGCAGCAAGAATCCGGCAAAACCATTCCATTTGGGATGAAACACTTGGTGAGCAATGGGAAAATTAGGGGTGGGGGAAATTTGAGAGTGTAAAAGGGCAAAACCAGTGGCAAATTCTGTAAATTAGAGGGTGTAACAAGGGTGAGAAATAGCATGATGCAGCTACAGTAACGCAAGATAAATATGAAGGACCAAAAACCTCACACAGATTATCAGGGCAATCACCTGATAACATCCGGGTTTGAGCCTTTAAGTCGGATCAAGAAGCAACCAAAGTAAATAGTCTAGCTCTCTTATTTTGGGCAGATATCTGCCATTTAACCAAAAAGTAAACGGGCTCTAAGAGTCTCTAGTACCTGTAAAAAAGAAGACAGTGGTTGGGTGGAGAAGATGAAGATGGCGGGGTTGTATTTTTCTTTTTCTTTTTTTTTTTTTTTTGAAGGAATTTTTTATTGTATTATCTAATAAATTTTTTATATTTTATTTTCTTTAATTTTTAATGTGTCTATGAATAAATATTTTTACTATTTTTTTCTTTTTTTCTAACATTTTAATTATTATATAAAATTTCATAAACTTAAATAATAACTAATATTTATAAATACAGAAATATATATTTTTTATTTTTTATTTGAGTGAAATAAATATGTGTATAAACATGTGTATTATTATTTGTTTTTTAATGATACATGGATCCTACATGGCGTTCAGACTGCCATGTCATCAATTTCCGGTGATGATTTGGAAATCTGGCGAAAAAAGGACCAAAATTGCTACATTTATGAAGTTACAAGACTAAAATTGCTAAATAGAATAGTTTAGAACTAAAATCGCTACATGCTGATAGATACAGGACCAAAAATGCAATTAGGCCATAGATGAATGCTTTCAAATTATTCATAACAAATAGGTTTGATACTACAAAAGTTTTCTTGGGGTAAATATTAATTCAGATCGTAGTAAATTTTAATTTAAATAGTAGTTATAATAAAGGTGTTTACTAAATTACTACATACATGGTAATGTAGCAAAAAGTGTCCCATTTTTTTGCTTATTTGTAATGTTGGAGAGGCGTAGTAAATGCTCAAATTATTGTAGCGAAAGGAAATCTTTTCCCACGTATTATGCGCCGTAGCAAAAGACAGACTTTTTTTCACTTATTTACTATGAAATTTTTGTTCAAAGTAAATGGCGAAAATGCGTAGTAAAAAGTATTTACTACGCCAGAAATCCGTAGCGAAGTATTCATCGCGCCCGTATTTACTACGCCACTAAATTCGTAGCAATTGCGTAGCAAAAAGCTATTTGCTACGAATTTAGACTTGTTACTACGAATTTGTGTTCGTCACAAAAAGCTATTTTTTTTGTAGTGTTTTTTATTCTTTGATGCAATATTTATGTTGAAGGTGACTGCAAAACAATGGAAAGAAATATATATAACATTACATATGAATTTCGATTAGTATTAATTAAGGTAGAAAAAATATATATTATTAATACAATTTAATAATAGTATATTATTTATAAAAATAATTACAAATTCACGATGAAAATATATTGTGAAAATATACTAAGATAGAAATTGATATACATGAACACGAAATAAAAAAAGAATATAATCAAATAAGATAATATTTGAATCAAACATAAGAAAATTAATTTAAAAAATTCAAGGGTAAAATTGTTAAGGAAATAAGTCAAAGTCAACATTTGGATTTTTTAGAGTGATAAATTGATGGAATGAGTATTTTAGGTTAACAAAATTATTCTTGAGTTTTTTGGGTATAAAAATTTATTTTAGGAGTTTTGTAGTGTATTTTTCAATTAAATATGAAAATCTGGAGTTATGTGTTACTTAAATTTAGCTATGGGTGCTTTGGAAATAATTTGAGGATTTATGAATGTTTTCTAAAATTATGCTATCAATCCATTAATTAAGATACTTAGGCAATTAATTTATTTCAAACTTATTTAAACTTGTAAATAAATGATCAACCAAATATATTTTTTCTAAACAATTAAAAAGCTCAAAAAAACCACAAAATAGTATTGAGTTAAAATGCACAATAATTACAAAAGTCAAATACTGTTGTACTATATACAATAGTATAGATATATATACGAGTAGTTCTTATAAAAAATTTAGGAAAAAATACTAAAAAACTTCTAAAATGAACTTGTATATCCAAAAAATCCATGATTATATTTGTTTATCTAAAATACTCATTTTACAAACTTTTCATTCCAGAAAGCCAAAAATGCTGAGATTCACGCATTCCCGGGGCACAGCGGAAGTAGTAGATTTCAAAAATTTTAGTCCCGGGGAGTTATAGTGAATCTTCATCCAATGAATATGTAACTTTGAAACGTTTATATATTATAAAGAAGTTCACCTTTACACACTCCTTTTGTAGTAGATAAGGAACGAAGGCTTTCCAAAGCCTCTGGCCACTCCTCCAACGGCACTGGCATCAAGATCCACCAAGGTTTCAATTTTCAACCGAAACTCTCTGAAGATAGTCCACGGCTTCTCGCAAGCAAACTCGTATCTCTTAATTCCTGCTAGGGAACGAAGAACGATTGATTATCTTTTGATTAAGCCTTAGAGAGTAAAACTTAATCTATGAAGTGAAGAGAAGCTAATTCTCTAAGGGAGTGAGAGAAAGTGGCGTGAGAGAGAGAGAGGAGAGAAAACAGAAAACTATGGTTTTTCTGATTGTTTTGTTTCTTGAGAATGAATTCTTCTTCTTATGTAAAGAACTAATCCAAGGGTTATATAAAACCCATAAAGGGCCGAAAATTCCAAGCCCATGAAGGACTTGGATTTTCGGCCATCACCTTCAATTGGGACTAGGATTTGGGCCTTCTCAAAAGGCCCATTAAATTTAATACAAGATTACATTATCAAAGCCCAATTTTCTAATTACTCCTAATTAGAATTAGATTAATCTTTTATTCCACTTTTGGGCTTTATTTTATTCCAAATAAACTTCAAGCCCAATTTAATATTAATTCCTAAATTAATATTTTCTTTCTCAGTTTGATTTAATCCAATTAAATTCTTTCAATTAACTTTTGGGCTTCATTTCATTCCAAATAAAATTCAAGTCCAATTGAATATTAATTCCTGAATTAATTTTTTCTTTCTCAATTTGATTTAATCCAATTAAATCCTTTAATTACTCTTAATTAAACTATCCAAAGTTAATTAACTATTAATTAACTACTTCAGTTTTGAATTAAACCAATTAATTCAATCCATCGATCCACATTGATTTGATAATCTTATTTGCCTTTGGAAGTCATTGTGTAACCCCTCAGGTTCACCAACAGGACAGCAGTAGAAACACATTCTAAATGTCACAGTCATTGTAGCGCCCCCTGAAGAAGGAACGCCACATCCGGACCGAAGCGAACTCCCGAGCTTTGGCGAGGGGGCTCAACTCAAAAACCCACTCTGGCGAACAACACGCAAGCAATAACTATCGGCAACAGCAACGACTTCCCAACAACAACCACAACAATACAGAGCAATGCGGAAGCGATTTAAAAGGTAAACAAATAAATTCCATAAAAGCCTACGAGGCTAACATAATATCAAATAATCATTCGTAATTCAAGATACAGAAGATTCATAAATAGATAGTGCCATCCATGGCTCAACTAGCCTACCCTGTGCAATCCTAGATATCTTCAACTATCCCACATTAGGGGCACATAAGATACATAAAGTAAATAAAGCAGTAAAGGGTACGAAAGTAATAAAATACAATAAACAGGACTCGACAGTTGTTGGGACCACGGACAAGACAAACCAGACGACAAGACTGAGCCTATCTAGACCTGCTGATGCCGACTGACAAGATAGGTGACGCCCCCACTTGTCTACCTGAAGCAAGAACCAAAATAGGAGGGGTGAGTATAAAGGATATTCAGTAAGGGGGTTTGATCACAGTTCGTCATTTATCTTTTGAACCAAAAGTAGTGAGTGTTGCTCGTTTTGAGAAAGAATATAAATAATGATATAAATTGTAAACGTCACAAAGCAACACTCGGGTTCGGCTTACTTTGAGAACACAAAAGGTTGACGAACCGGATCCTTTGAAATCATTTGCACATAATGTCAAGCCGATAAGTTAAAAGGATATCAGTTGAGTCACGAGGCCGTTACAAGATAGAAAAGCATGATGCTAACAAGTTGGAAACGATAAGTAGACGACTCGTAATTCCACTAAGAAGTTTGGTATAATAAAGGAGGCTTAAGTTGGGCAAGTTTGAGTCACGCTTCCAGGTTTTATATATATATAGGGAAGTACATATGCTAAATGAAGAAACCGGAATGTGCTTCGACTCGTAACGAAAGCCATAAATCAATTAGACAATTAAATAATGCAATCAGTCATGAAATAAAGTATCCCGGCGAGAACGGGCCCTCTCCTTATGACTCCCAATTCATGAAAATTATGCAAACACATAGTCAAGTACACCACCACCAAAAGTCAGGATCCAATCAGAATTTTATGGAAATGCGTGTTAACAACGTCACCCTTATCAGAATTTTCTAGGAAGCGTGTAGCCTATAACGCCACCCTCGCACTAACTCAGGCTAGCCAACCTCCTGGACGACCTAAGCGAATACGGAATGGAGTACACATCGGGATTTGCCCTAGATGCTCGTCTCCAGGCTCACCTCCTGTATACTCTGGGCCCAAATGTCATGATACAGTCCAGGGCTCGCATTTGAAAACAATAACAGTTGGGGGGGCCAAAGGGGCCGTTCGAAAAGATGATGCAAGCAGTTAAGTATGAATGGCCAAAGGGGCATTTTGAGACAAGTTGATGTAACGACCTCAGAAATACTCATAAGCGTCGCACGCTTCGGGAGAATGCTAACGGATGTCCCTAACGACATTACTTATAGGTGCCTCAGAGGTCAAATAGTTACTTTTAAAATAAATAAGTTACTTGTCCCTAATTGAAAGAATTTCAAATCATTTGGATACATAGGTTTGCTATCAGAACGTTTGACTAAGCACATAATAGAATAATAAAGGCGAGAACAGCAAGTAATAAGAAAGGAGGGGTAATAAGTTATTTTGCAAACCTATAAAACTACGTCCTTGCCCCAATTGAAAATAGTTTAAACCCTTACCTGGCTCGACACGACAGTATGGAAGCAAGCAGTAGTCAGATTTCTCCCTCGTTGGTCCCACCTGTAATACACAGGGCCTAGAGGATGAAAATGAGACCGACAATACGAAAAGCAAGACACGAGATGTAACACCCCAAACTTGAGAAATATGTACCATGTGGGCATTTGTCCCACATAGGAAAAACATAAGTAATGTGAAGGGTTTATAAGTGATCTTCCAAGCACAACTACCATGTGGTGCATCACCTTTTGGCAAGTGGTTTCAAGCCAAACTTTAGGGTTGTGCTCAGTGGTGGTGAAGCTTATACCCGCGCGTCCAACGGGTGCCGTCGTGAGGGTTCAACTCACCGCGCCCGGGGCTGCGACAAATGGTATCAGAGCCAACCGTCAGCTATGGGAATGCATGTTCCACACATGACATGAGTCGTGAGTCACCGCTAAAGGGGCTCCGCTCGGCATGTTGTGGGCAGCTTCTCCACTGGCGGGAAGCCACGATCCTATGTCACGGCGTAATGAGGACATTACGCTCTCAAGGAGGGGTGAATGTAACACCCCAAACTTGAGAAATATGTACCATGTGGGCATTTGTCCCACATAGGAAAAACATAAGTAATGTGAAGGGTTTATAAGTGATCTTTCAAGCACAACTACCATGTGGTGCATCACCTTTTGGCAAGTGGTTTCAAGCCAAACTTTAGGGTTGTGCTCAGTGGTGGTGAAGCTTATACCCGCGCGTCCAACGGGTGCCGTCGTGAGGGTTCTCCTCACCGCGCCCAGGGGCTGCGACAAATGGTATCAGAACCAACCGTCAGCTATGGGAATGCATGTTCCACACATAACATGAGTCGTGAGTCACCGCTAAAGGGGCTCCGCTCGGCATGTTGTGGGCAGCTTCTCCACTGGCGGGAAGCCACGATCCTATGTCACGGCGTAATGAGGACATTACGCTCTCAAGGAGGGGTGAATGTAACACCCCAAACTTGAGAAATATGTACCATGTGGGCATTTGTCCCATATAGGAAAAACATAAGTAATGTGAAGGGTTTATAAGTGATCTTCCAAGCACAACTACCATGTGGTGCATCACCTTTTGGCAAGTGGTTTCAAGCCAAACTTTAGGGTTGTGCTCAGTGGTGGTGAAGCTTATACCTGCGCATCCAACGGGTGCCGTCGTGAGGGTTCTCCTCACCGCGCCCGGGGCTGCGACACAAGACAACAAGTGACGCACAGCAATTCATACAGAACTCAAATCACGCAATAAATGCAATATGGAAAGTTAATCGATTAAACACATAGAGATATATAAAATACAGAACAACAATCAAGAAAATATTAATGCAATTATATGTAACGAAATAAATATACATATTAAATATTAAAGGCATGCTTAAATGCAATTAAGGCACGTAGACATGCTTAAAATAATATAACGAAGCTCTCTCTCGAAAATGGAATCAAACGGATAAGAAACGGGAAAGGTGGATAAAAATCCCTAAAAGAGAAAGGTGTTAATTGACGGTCAAATAAGGTCGGATAAATTGCAAACTATGTGAAATATTAAATCTCGAGGCTCAAGGAAGCTATAGGTGAAATCGGATTGATTTTAGGAGGTCGTATGCGAAAAGTCAATATTTAAATAAGTGGGGTTGACCCAATTCCCGAAGTGCAAGAAACGAAAAGGATGGAAAATCCCCTAAGTATGTTGCACCGGCCAGCGCACGGGCTTGGCAAGCTGGTGCAAGCACATATAAGGGTGCACAGGCTCACGCACGGTCTTGAGCACGCTGCCAAGACCGTGCAGCTGCAAACGGGCCTACGCACCGGCCCGTGCACGAGCTCAAGCCCGTGCAGGTTAAAAGGGCTGCGCACGGGCCAACGCACGGTCTTGGCAAGACCGTGCAAGAGCCCGTGCTGATCATCTGGGTGCAGAATAGCAGCAGGTCGCGAAGTTCTCACGCGGCAACAACATTCAAACACTTAGATCTCCTAATTTACAGCATAAAACATGCTAATTTTCACATATAATCATATATATCACATTAGTTATACATAGGTTCAAGAATCACGCAAAATGGTCACGTAAATCTCCCTAAACACGAAAATCCTAAAACTATAAAATTTCTATATAAAATCACAAAAATTGCAACGAGGAGGAAACGAAATGGAATGGGGTAAAAGGATTACCAGTAGAGAATGAAGCAAGGATCGTTCGAGTTTTCACGGCTCGTCGATCGGGCGAGAAACGGGTTCGGTAGGGCGATTCTTCTCTTCTCCTCCTTCTTTCTCCCTTTTCTCCCTCTCTCTCTTCCTCTTTCTATCTTTCAAATGATATGGGTATATGTGAAATAAGGAATATAAGAGGGGTATCTGTGAAAAAGGGATATTAAATGGGGTCAGGTAAAATAGGGAATTTTGGATAAAAGGTGGGTTCATGGATAAAACTTATTTGTGAATATAAATATTCTCACGAAAAGCCTTCGGCGTGAATAAGATATAATTCCGGAATAAATCCGAAATTTCGGGTCGTTACAGTCATTTCTTTAATTGAACCCCCTTTTCAATTCAAAGAAGGTTTGTGAGTGAAAACCCATTTGATCTCACAAACTCATTTCTACAGACCATGGATAACGTCTAGCCACGTGTCCATGGCCACCCATCCTTCGATGAAGTGGTGTTTACCTTTCAGCCTCATGATCTCCCGATCCTTCTATCATCCAATTCCCGATTGAGACTTAGGGTATGGGAAATAGAACCCCAGTTGTCTTCAATGCTATGAATTATATTCCTATAGTAATTCCATTTGATCTCATACTCTAGGAACTCTTTCCTAGTTGAAACCAACCATACCTTGCAAGGATTTGATGGTGGAATGTACGACAATAGAACTCATAGGAATTCTTCTTGTTCTTGCAACAAGTGACATATTCTATATTGACCCTCACAGCCTCCATGCATGACTCGAACATACCCAATGTACAGCATATGCGAAACTCTAGGGATTCAGCAGTACACCGAAGTATGCCCCAGTCATACACAAGACAACCATGGAGTCTCAAGTCTAAGGATTAGTTAGACACGATCATGGCTAGGAAATCCTCCTAATATCTAAGACTCTATATGAGTCTTAACCCATTTAGGCATTCCCGGCGGGATCCTCAGTGAACTTAATCTCCATTAAGCACCCTCATATGCGTAGTAGTGTCAAAACACTAATGTCATGAAATGGGATACACTTTCATAAAGCTATGTCATATGAGCAAGTCTCAAGCGAGTCTGGTCGACATCCCCTGTGCCTTTTAAACTCTTCGACTTGGAGTGTTTTAGATCACACCATTGGATACTTATTTCATGGTCCCCATTAAATGGTGAAACCAAGTACCTTAGCTTACTGTGATCTTGGAGTTTCATCCATACACAAGAAAAAATAATATGCTACTACTTATAACTGTAATATGATGAATTTGGCCGAAATAGTATTGGACGACTACTAGCGTCTTTCTATTATGACTCACTTGATTGTTCTAATCTGGAATTTTATGGGAAATGCCTTAAACAGTTCGGCTTTCTAGGGCACAACACCAACAAAAAATTCTATTTGTAGACGAAACTACCCTTAAATACTTTTTTGATATAAAACATAATTATTAGTTTTTATAATATTTTTTATCCTTATATTTTTATTCCAGAAAGCCCAATATATTAAATGTTTTTGGAATTTTTTTCCAGTAAGTTATATATATCTACACTAATGCACAGACACAGCTGGAAATATGTTCGTGCAGTGTTCGACACGTGTCCGACACGGACACGGCAAAAAGTGTCCGAAAATTAAAAAAAATTCCGACACAGCTAGGACATGCGAGAGACATGGCCGGGACACGGAAAGGACACGACAAACTCAATTTTTTTATTTTTTTTTATTTAAAAGTGTCAAAATTTATTTGAGAAAAAATAAAAAATTATAATAAATGAAACGGTGTATTAAATTAATTTAAATTTATTTTTTCATTATTTTCAATTGATTCTCACAATATTATAATCTACAAATTATATTGTTCTTTTTAACATAATAATCAATTCGTATATTGAAATTTTACTAATAATTATATTATATCGTGATAAATTTATTTTTTAATTAATATTTGTACATATATTATATATGAACACTTATATTTTTATTAAAAATTATATTAGTCAGTCGTGTTGGAACCGTGTAGTGTCTTAAAATTTTTAAAAAATTTGTGTCGCTGTGTCAGTGTCGTATCGTATCCGTATCCCCGTGTCCGTGTCCATGCAACATAGTATATATATATATATATATATATATATATATATATATATATATATATATATATATATATATATATTGATGTGTGTGTGAAAATATTTTCTTAAACTTTATTAATTTATAAAGTATAATTAATTGAAATAAAGTAATTTTTTTAAAATTAAATAAAATAAATTCAAATCTTGATAAATTAATTTTTATTTATTTATTTTATAAATTTACATGTAAATAAATTTAATTTATAATCAAACCAAAAAACTAATTTAAGAAATTAAAGGGTAAAATTGTCAAGAAAGTGGATCAAAGTCAACATTAGGATTTTTTAGAATGATAAATTGATGGAATGAGTATTTTAGATTAACAAAAATATTCATGGATTTTTTTGATATAAAAATTTATTTTAGGGGTTTTTTAGTAGTTTTCCCAAAAATCTAGTTTGTACTCCTTGTATATCAAATAATATAGAATGTACGAGAAATTCTTCTTGTATATATATTTATTTTTGGACTCCATATATATCATTTTATGTAATAATTTATCACTAAATGAAGTAATTAATTATGTCTCCAAAACTTATTTTCTGCACTACGCTCATTAATACGTCATCCACGGTGAAAACTAGAAGGTTTTGAAAAGTTATCTTCCTCAAATTGCTGTGGTCTTTTGAGTAAAATAATAAGAAGAATTCAATGGTTGTGATGAAGTGTCTTACTAGTGATAATTGCAAATTTTACCAATAAGTTTTTAATTTTACGAGAATTGAAAATTTCAACCCAAATTGAACTAAGTTCGAGCAAAATCATAAGTTAATGTTAAAATATATAATTCGATATCTAATTAAGAACTGCAACTCTAAATTTGTAAATTTAAAATATAAATCTTACAATTTTACCAATCAAATTTGGAGCATCTAGGCTCAACTACAAACTAACTCAAAGATAACATCCTTTGACACTATTATGAGAAAAACTCTAGATACTTATTAGAGAGAATTACATATGCCTCCCCACATATTGTCATATTTATATATAGGTCCATCTTGTTTCAGTTTTTACACCCTAGTTCCTTGACTGGTCGATCAACTGTCAGTTCTGTTAATTTCCTGGTACCGTTATGTTCGTCTCATCGAGACGATGAATTTGGACTATAAATTTATCTGATTCGTTAAAGAAACGAGAAAAAGTTATATTTGCTTAAGAAATTTTCATTCAATTGTGTGTATAGTCCAAATTTCCCCATTTCTTCATCAAATTAGATAAATTTATAGTCCAAATTAATGGTAACAGAAAATTAATGGAACTAACTAACTAAAAGTTGACCGGTCAAGAAATTATGATATAAAAAACGAAACAAGAAAAACCTATATATAAATATGACAACTGGGAGAATCAGTATGACAATCTGGGAGATCCTTATGTAATTCGCCCTACTTTATTAATGCAGAGTTCTAAGCAAATTCTTGAAAATTTGAAAATTTCAACATTATTTGTTGACCAAATCTACATGAAAAAAAATTCAAAGCAATTAAATTCAAATTTAGTTAATTCCAGCTTCATCCCGTTGTATTCTTTATTTATTTCCTTGATACTGCAGAAGGTGTTCTCAAAAAACCAGCTGGCAAATATATAGATATATATATATTTATGAAAACAACCAAAGAACTAACTCACTATATTGAAAATGAAAGAATCAACATAATTATACAGAAGCCACATTAATGTTAGCAATCTAGAAAGCCTATATATATATCATGATCTAAAATAATGGAAAATATAAAAATTAGCACTATATACATTAGTACCACATGGACCATGCATAATTAGTTAGGCCAAACTGCATTTTTAGTCCTGTAGCAGGCACTTATCGCATTCTAGATTCTAAGATATTTCATTTTGCAATTTAAGTCCCGTATATTGTAAAAAGTAGCAATTATAGTCCTTATTTTGCAATTTAAGTCCCTAAGTTTTCGCAGGAATTTACGATATACGGGACATAAAATGCAAACCGAGAACAAAAATTGCTACATTTTACGATATACGGGACTTAAATTGCAAAACGAAATACCTTATGACTTAGAATGTGATAGGTGCATAATTACGGGACTAAAAATGCATTTTGGCCTAATTAGTTATCCCTTCCTCCCCTGCAGGACCAAAATACAGCCAGCAAACGGGATTAATTTACTAATTAATTAACGAGTAGAAAACTAAAAATAAATCAGAATTCATCATTTTTCTTTTCTTCGATCATTAGTAGCTCCACAAGGAACAATCCAAATCTGATATATTGTCCGGACTGAAATTCAGACCCTCAATTTGATCTTGATCAAATATCTCCTTCTTGCTCTCAATAGAATGCACATGAGATGTTATCTCATTGGCCATGTTTTGATCAGTACTAAGTCCAGTATCTTGTGAATGGCTGATATTCAAAGAGTTATTAGCCGAAAAGTGTTCGGTTTTTGGTGCTATAAGCCTTACATTTCCTTGATCATCCTCTCCTTTGAAGGGATATACGTTCGTGGCATAGCTCGATATTAATCCATCTTGCTGCTGATAATTACCAAGAGATGATGATGAAGACGCTTGATGGGGGTGAAAGAATGAAGTGGGAAGGGCGATGTGGGAATTAATGTTTGTGTTTGGAGGGTAGTGTTGAGGGGGTACTGCAAGATTGAAGTTTTTAATTTGGTAATGATCATATTGCATTTGTAGTAATTTTTGGTTTTCCAAGAATGGCCTTGATGGGGTACTGGTAAAATTATTTCTAGTATTATTGCGATATTGATCTTCATGATCATGAGGTGCAAAACTTGAACTATTAGTAGGTCTAATATGATCATAATTATTGGAGGAATTAAAGGTATAGTCTGTTAATTGTGGGAGATCAGTAGGGGTATCTAAGAGATGATCCACAAATGAGTCAAGTCTTGCTAGTTCTACACCTGGGCTTCTTCTGATTCCTGTGTTCTTGTGGAAAACTCTACAAACAACCCATTCCTCCTGTCATCACATGATGGCAAAAGAATAAAGAAAAAAAAAAATTACATTAAGGAATTTATTGAAAAGGGCAAAAAGGGAAAATTTGAAGAATAAATACCACAAACTTAAAAGTAATTAAATGTAAATCGATCCCAAAAAACAAATTAATGTTACTGCATCATGGACTACGATATATATTAATGAAATGTGATTGACAAATTACGCGTACTCAGAGATATATAGTGTTCACATGTGAAACTAGCTAGCTAGTATTCGATGATCTGTATAGTAATTAATTATTTCTCAAGAAAGATAAAAAGTAGGTAGGTAACTGTATATTCATACCTTTGCTGCCCTAGAGAAGTTATAATTAGAAAAGTTGCCCTCAAGTCTGTATTCATGCATGACCCAATTGGATTTCTCTCCTTTAGGAGCTCTCCCTTTGTAGAAAACAAGGGTTTTTTTCATCCCAACAAGCTGGTTAATGTTTCTGCTTCCCTTGTAGATCTCTTTGTCTTTGCCTGTTGCCTTCCAATATCCTGATTCTGTTGCTCTGTTAGTTCTCATGCCTGTTGGGTATTTTCTGTCTCTCTGGCAAAACAAGAACCATTCCTTTTCTCCCATCTTTGCCTTCTCTGCAAAATCAAACACATAAAAGAAACATAGTTAAGTTATATCAAACACTACAAGACGTACAACAATCGTTCACTAACGAAAATGTTGTCGATCGCAAACTAAATAACATTAATCCATCATATATGAAGCAAGAATATTATTAATATTAATTGAAAGGGGATATGAAATATTTACTTGGTAAATCCCAGGGTTCACACTTGTTGAAATCAGCTTCTCCAATAGCCACAGCTGTAAATCGTCTATCCATGACTTTCTTCAATAGATATTGCATGATAACTTCCTCATCGGTAGGATGAAACCTGAATCCAGGAGGAAGCCTTACTGCATCTTCTTCTTCATTAATATTAACTACTGATGACGATGAACCTGCAGTACCAAACCCAACTCCTATTTCCATCTCTCTTTTTTTTTTTTTTTTTTTTTTTTTTTTTTTTTTGCCTTTTTCTAAATAGTATATATCTATAACAGAAAAACGGCTAACTAGATATATATACGTACCAATTAGCTAGCTTTTTTGAAATTAACTACTGTCTAATAATGGAAAGGAAAAGCAAATGATCGAGAAAAAAGAAGAAGAAGAAATGAGATGGAGAGTGGTTGATATATAGAGAAAGGTCGAAAGAGACTTTATGGGGTAGGGTGGGGTGGAAGTTTCTTGCAGAGAAAGGAAATTGGGAGGGAAAGAATAGTGGGAATGGAATTATATTTGCTAATAAGGGACGAAACCAGTTAGACTTTTGCATTAATTTATGTCTTTAGCAGAAATAGTGGGATTTATTTAGTGAATTCAGCTCTAAGTTTATTATAGTTAAGTTATTCTAGCTCTTGATGTATTGTAGGCTGCAGATCCAAACGGAAAATTCAATTTTTTAAGTGTTTATTTTTTTTGACGTACGTTTTCCTATTTTGTGAATTTTACTAATTGATATATGAGGGATTATATATCTCGATTTTGATCATATTATAACTTAACCCTATTCAAATTCGTAGTGTTCATTTTAAATTAGTAATTGATATATGAATTTTACTAATTAATTTTTGCACGCTACCCTTGTGTTCTTTCTAATAAATGCTAAACAAAAAAAAGTAAAAACTCAGTAATATAAAATATTTCAAGAAAAATTACTAGTCGTATATATGAAACTTAATCGCAAGTAGATATAAGGACTAATTGCATTTTTAGTCCTGTAACTATCAATTTTTTCGGTTCTTGGTCCTAAGGTTTTTGAATTTGTAAATTTAGTTCTATATGTTCTAAAATCAAGCAATTTTGGTCCTCGATTCGTCGGAACCCTAGCTGGTCGCCTGAATATGGAGGAACAAAATTGCTTGATTTTAGAACATATAGGACTAAATTTGCTTGATTTTAGAACATATAGGACTAAATTTGCAAATTCAAAAACTATAGGACCAAAAAATGGAAAAGTAGACAGTTATAGGACTAAAAATGCATTTTGGCCGTCGATATAGTTATAGGCTGTATTTTATAAAAGTATCATGTCTGAGTTTTATCATTTTAAAATTTCAAATCTTCGCGTTTCTTCGGTACTAGCTAGCTATGGACAAAAGAAGGAAACCGATGACTTAATAAAACTACTAAGTATGATTTTTTAATATTAACATAGATTATATAAATTGTAAGTATAAAATTTATAATTTGTAAATTATATATTTTTTTTAAAATTCGATCCTTGTTATTATAAGGAGTCGAACTCAAACCTCCACATTGGGAGTAATATCTGGTGGCCATTGGATCAAAATATATTTATAATTTATAAATCGGTGAGAAAGTATATATATATATTATATGTATAGTAATATAATTATATATTTTCAAGAGGAAATATTGTAGGTATAAAATTTGGAAGTTAATGTATAATAAGTTCATGTTTTTTTCTTTTTTGTTAATTAGTTAAATCTTTTCATTATATTCATACTTGTATCAAGAAAAGACTTAAAATTAAGATCACATACTTTCTTTATATATATACATTTAATCATTATAACCAATAAAAGTATATAAACAAATGCAAATAGGATGTTATAAATGTGAAACGAATACAAATCGGATGGAATATCCCTCATTTCTATGCTATTTATTAAAATCATTATTCACTTTTTTAAAAAGGTAAAATTGAAAAGTTGAGAACTTGTGATTGAACCTCATTGTGTAGTCAACAAATTTAGAATAAAATAATAATTTTCACATTATATGTTTATGATAGTATTTATTCTGCCACTTTCCAAATTACCGGAATATAAAAAATTGAAAGAGAAAAGCCAATACAAGATTATTAAATAAAAAAAAATGAATCAATTTGATGATATTATTAGTGTATTCTCAGTATATATATATATATATTTTCTCAGTATATAATATATATATATATATATATATATATATATATATATATTATCATGCTGATGCACAGTGGATGGGTGGATGGATAGGGGCAGAGGCGTGTGTGGGTGAAGATACACGTTTAGCCAACGCGGAACACTGGAAAATGCAGCCTGGATTTGTGCATGTTGATGGCGATGTTGAATGTTTTAATTAATAATGTGTGATAATAGTCAACATTTTTAATAGATCATAGATGAGAATATGTCAATATCATTCATTAAAAGAGTAATTTATTTTATTTAATTTTTGTCTAGATCAGGGCATTTACTATCGATTATATTACTAAACTGTAGGCATTTCGAAGGGTGAGACAGTTGGTCAGGAGATCTAAGATTGCTCAATATCTAATGTCAGAATTCGAACATCGATCTGACGTTTGGTTAAGGATAAATGAATCTATTTCTTAATTAATTTGATTGGTGATATATCACCTAGTTTTAATTAATTATATCTGGTGGAGGCACCATTTATTGCATTTCAATTCAACCTAAGTCTTGATGAAAATTAGAAAACTTACATTAAAGAAATTAATATTTCAAGTTAGTATAATTGTTTCACGGATAGTACCGTAGTTTAGTTCGACTCAAGCTTTTTCCTTTTTTATGGCTTAGTTCAACTCTTGCTATGATATCTAAATAGCAAATCTGATTGAATTGTTAATTGTTAGATTAATTAGATAATATTATTACTTCACTTAATTATATGTATACCTCCTTGAGATTTGGTGTATATCCTTCTCTTTTCAGAGAGATTGTAAAAATATATACCCTGTATATATTAATAAGATTTTATTATTCATAAATAATTTAATTTCGTCGAATTCGAATTATGTTTGTATCGTTAAAAGCGTCTTGTCTGTGTAAGAGTCAATGCGATTTAAAAGTCTAGTCTACACTAATTAGTGGAACTTTTTAAAATGAATTTCACAAATTTTACATGAAAAAATTAAAGCTTTGGGAATTTTTGTATTTCATAATTAAGAAAATCTCATTTCTAAGTCCACCAGACCTTATATTCATGAACATATTATTATTATTATTATTATTATTATAATATTATGATGACTAAAAAATTAAATTATTATTATAATCTATATTATTATATAATGTACTTTCACTCCTAATAATTCACATAATTTTCTCAAGCTCTCACCCTCATATATTTCACGTAATTTTTCTTCTCTTTTTCTCTCTCTTTATCTCTTCCTTTTTTTTAGGTTCTTTTCTAATTCAAATTATAAAAATAATTTTTTAATCTATCATACTTGATAGTGGGTATTCTAGAAGATACACGTGGCGTGATCCTAGGGAGTCAAACGCCACGAGTATCCAGTCAAAGTCCACTCGCCACGTGGACAAAGACCAAGTCCCTTGGGGGACCGGGTGATCGAGCTTGACGGTCGACCGTCGCGATGACTCTTTAGGAAGAGCTCAAGCCTCTAACTCGAGTGTCACGCGCTCGATGACTGCTAGTCGATCCTCTGTATGCGTCTCTAGGAGCGTGACTTGAGAGTCGAGGCGCTAAGCTCGAACCTGTCCCCTCCCTGCATGCTCGAATAGACTGTACCTGCATTGAATGCGCCGCTCTTGCCCTGACAGCCCGCCGTACTGGTGTCAGCATGAAGTGACGGACAATCATTCCTTTTAAGGAATGGGTCTGACTCGAGGCTCAGGCATTAAATGCCCTGCAGTCGAGGCCTTTAATACACGTCCAAACAGTGTATTGTGTGTGTACAGTTCCCTCCTATAAATACCCAAAACATTTATTGTGGTGGGGAAGTTTTTGCTCATTAATTGCTCCAATCATCTTCCTCCTTATTTGAATACCCTATTCCTAGACTGACTTAATTCAGTGGAGGGGCTACGCCGGAGACAATCCCCTCCGACCAAGTAACCCAGTGTTTAGTACTTTTCAGGTCAAAGTCGGACTCCACCATATAAATTCAACTGACAAACTTGGACACGTAGTCGACCCTGACCACTCACCAAAAAGCAACCTCATCAGTTTAGCGCCGTCTGTGGGAAACCACTCTCGACCTTAGAGCCAACAAGCACTAACCATGGTGAACAAGAGGACAAAGAGCACCCAAAGTGTCATAAAAACTCGATCTCAGATCGAGGCTGAACGGGCTGCAGCCGCCACTGCAGAGCAAGTGGCCATTGCTGCTCACCTCAACGCAATCGACCCTCCATAAGTTGCTAACCCCCCCCCCCCCCCCCCCCCCCCAATGAGGTGGAAGAAGACGCGGTCTTACACGCCGATCTTCCGGCGGTCGTCCTTCCTGCTCAACCTTCAGCCTAGGACCTAGCTGCGTACACTAATCAAGTTTATGAGGAGGCCAGGTAAGCCCTTGAGACGGGAAGGCCTGTAAGGGTGATCCCCATTACAGTCAATGTCACCGAGCCTCCCCTTATACAGTACCGACTATCACGACCCCCATTACCTCCCCGGGCTCAAACCCAGGTAGGAGGAAGGAATGGCGGTCGAATACACGAAGCTGCCTGACCCCCTCATTACCCCATCGACCATTCCCCGGAGGGAGGAGGGGAAAACAACGGCCACACGAACCAGCGACCTGGGAAGGCGCACGCCGTTGAGCAGGACGAGCTCGAGGAAGAAGAGGACTTTTATGACGATGAGTTCGATCGTAAGGAATATGACGGTCGAATCGATAAAAGGGACTATGTCCCCCCACCACCCGACCGTCGAAGGGCATACTCACAGCCCATTCGACCGGCACACTCTTAACCAATGCTCGACGTGTTCTCCCCCCTCGACCTCCGGTCAGAGAGAGGCTGACGAACAAATTCTCCTGCATTCCACCATTTGGAGACTTGAGGGACAGACTCCCTCCCCGACCCAACGTCGCTCGTAATGAGCAGTGGGGACCTGAGCGTAACGCTCGAAGCCGTCGACAGAGGCTGTCGCCATTTACTGAGGAAATCCTCAGCAAGGACCCAGGGTCGACCGCTATCCCTCGCGACCTCCCCATCTACGATAGGAAAACCGATCCGGGGGACCACATCACCAGCTTTGAGCTGTCAATGAACCTATTTCCCCACTCCCCGCATACTTGGGCCAAGGTTCTGGCTACGACCTTCAAAGGGGCTGCGCTCGATTGGTTCGTCAGGCAACGTCATGTGTCATTAAGGTCGTACAACGAGCTCTCCATGGCGCTCGAAGGTCATTTCTCACCTTTAATCCAAGATAGGCTCGGGGTGGTGTCCCGTTTGGATTCAATCGTCCAAGGGGTAAACGAGACACTAAGGGATTATTTTACCCGCTTCAATGCGGAGCTGGTCCGAGTTGCTCCACCTGACCTGGCGTCGTTCTTAGCGCCTTAGGGAAGAACTGCCACTGTCGGGATTTTACCAAAGATATCCTCGGTCGAGTCCCAATAGAGAGCTTGAGGGACATCCAAGATTGCGCTACAAAATGGATGGACTATGAGGAAATCGAGGGAAGTTACTGGGCGAACAATGGCCAAGCCATGTTGCGAAGCATAGGGCAAACCCCGGCCCATAGCAACTACTACAATCGACCCCACAACCCCAAGGCCCGAAGCTCGCCTCCGGCGGGTCGAGGCAGAAACAAAGGTCGACAAGAGGGTGGCGGTCGATCGGAAGGAGGCTCGAACTCGAGGCACTTTCACAGGGAGAAGTATGAGCCACTGATTTGCGCAATTGGGGACATCCTCCCAAAGATCCCCGAGAAACTCCTTAAATATCCAAAGAAGCTGAAGCTCAACCTGCAGAAAGTAGACAACAGCAAGTACTGCAAATTTCATGACCAGCCAGGCCACGACACTGATGATTGCAATCAGTTGAAAGACGAGATAGAAAGGCTCATCCAGCGCGGGCACTTGACGGAATTCGTTAAAAGGTTGAAGCGCAACAGCGATCGAGGACGTGAGCGACATTGTAATGAAAAGGAGGAGGATCGACGATCGAAATCCAGATCTCGAACGCCCCCACCAAAGTGAAATCAGCGTGAAGGAAAACAAGTCGCCAACACTAGCACGATCCCAAATGAACCACTCGCGGTCGAATTGACATAATTGTCGGTGGGCCCGACGGTGGAGATAGCAAAACCGCCAGGAAGAGAGGAATCAGCCGAGATCAAGCAAGCCTTCTTGGCCCGCACGAAATACTTCAAGTCGAACCAGGGGAAGAGTGGAGGCAAAAGGAAGTAGCGTTTAGCGGTAGGGATTTTCATTTAGATCCCCATCGGGAAGGCATAACGCCGAGTTGTCCGATGGTGGTGACTTTGGATATTGTCAACTACGCTATAAGTAAATGTTTGGTCGTTACTGGAGCTAGCTCAAATATTGTTCTTTACTCGACTCTCCAGCGAATGCATTTGAGTAAACTGAAATATGAGCCAGTAAGAACGACCTTAAAGGGCTTTAGTGGCTCGATCATCGCGCCAAATGGCCAAATTAAAATGCTAACTTCCATGGGAGCTCACCCCGTTCGTACAGCAATAGAAATTAATTGGGTCGTGGTCGACATCCCAGACTTCCCTTATAATATGATTTTGGGTCGACCCGGACTCATCGACTTCAAGGCTGTAATATCGACCTATCACCAAAAGATCAAACTCCCAACTCCCTACGGGATCGGAGAAGTATGTTGTGACTTGGCCGAATCATGGGCGGGCCCGTTACGCGATCGCGAATGAGGCTCGACGTCCACCTAAGGATGACGTGCTCAGACCAAGCGACCTCATCATGGACGAGGCGGACGACGATGAAAGAATCCCCAACCCTAAAGGGGATGGAGCCTCGAGCTCGAAGATGAGCACACACGAGGCTCGAAAAAAAAGAAAAGTGGACGAGTCTCGACTGTCCGCTGTCGAGGATACACAGCTAATCCAACTCGATCCTAAGGATCAAGAGAAGACTACCAGGGTCGGCGCAAATCTCAAAGGAAAACAGTTGGAGTGCCTCACCATCTTCTTGCAGGACAACGTGGACATCTTTGCTTGGAAAGCCACAGACCTGGAGGGGATCGATCCGAGTGTAATCTTACATTATCTCATTATTGGCCCTACATTTAAACCTATAAAACAGAAACTGACGACTCAGAGTGTCGTCCGTAACTCGATCATTGAAGAAGAAGTTAATAAGTTACTCGACGCGGGATACATTACCCCTGAAAAGTATGTGGATTGGCTTTGTAACGTGGTCCTCGTGGCCAAGACCGGAGGCAAATGGTGAATGTGCAACGACTTCACCAATCTTAATCGAGCGTGTCCTAAAGACCCTTATCCCCTACCACGGATCGATCAGCTAGTTGACTCGACCGCCGGCTGTAAGTTAATGAGCATGATGGATGCCTTTCAAGGTTATTACCGAATTCGAATGACTCCACAGGACCAGAAGCACACAGCCTTCGTCGTCGTGAAAGGAATATATTGCTTCAAAGTGATGCCGTTTGGGCTGAAAAATGCAAGAGCTACTTACGAGAGGTTAGTCAATCTAATATTCGACCCATTGTTGGGGAAGACGGTCGAAGTCTACGTAGACGATATGATCGTCAAAAGCCTGAAGGCTGAAAACCATCAGGACGATCTGAATGCGATGTTCGCATTGATAAGAAAACACCGCCTCAAGCTCAACCCCATGAAATGTGTGTTCGGAGTCAGGGGGGAAAGTCCTTGGGTACATGGTGAGCCAGCGAGGGATCGAGGCTAACCCGGAGAAGATCTCTGCTATAGTCAACATACCTCGACCAGAAACCATCAGGGGAGTCCAGCAATTGGTCGGTCGAATTGTGGCACTCAACAGGTTCATTTCACGGTCGGCCGAGCGTAATCTTCCATTCTTTAAAATAAGAAGAGACGTGACTAAGTTCGAATGGACGGAGGAGTGTGATCGAACTTTTGAAGAGATGAAGAAGTACCTAGCCTCACTCCGCTGATTGCCAAGCCAGAGCAGGGAGAGATACTTTACCTCTACCTCACTGTCTCAGACGAGACAATCAGCTTGGTCCTAGTGACCGTTCGTGATCGAAAACACCTCTTGGTGTACTACGTCAGCAAGATCCTGCACGAGGCTGAGACTCGATATCTAGAGGTCGAGAAGTTTGCGCTTGCGCTAGTGGTCTCCTCTAGAAAACTTCACCCATACTTTCAAGCACATGAGATTGTGGTCCTAACCGACCAACCCCTGAAGCAAGTAATGGCTAAGCCAGATAACTCAGGCCGATTGATCAAGTGGGCAATCGAGCTTGGATAGTTCGACATCACCTTCCAGCATAGGGTCGCGATCCAAGCACAAGTCCTAGTTGACTTCCTGGTCGAAAAAATGACCGCTGCAAATGCAACTAAAAGTAAGAGCACCCACTGGCTCTTGAGGGTCGACGGATCCTCGACTGCTCAAGGTGGGGGCGCAGGGGTTTCCCTCACGAACCCCGACGGATTAGACCTTGACTTCGCAATCGGCCTCGACTTCCAAGTCACCAACAACGGAGCCGAGTACAAAGCGCTCGTCGTAGGACTGAGAATCGCGCTCGAGAGCGGAGCCAAGTCGATCGCCATCATTACAGATTCCCAGCTGGTTGCACGCCAAGTCTAGGGGCTCTTTGAAGCTCGAGAAGAAAACATGATCAAATACTTGCAGGAAGTAAGTAAATTGACGGCTCAGTTCGCCAGTTACACGATCAACCAGGTACCCAGGGAGGAAAACATTCGAGCTGACGTACTGTGAAAGCTCGCAAATGGCCTTAAGGGCACAGAGGAACGCGAGATTACCTTCAAGATCTCCAATCTTCGAGCCATCGAAGGACCTAAAACAATCATAACGACGATCGACCCTGAAGAGCCCTGTTAGCTCAACGAGATCGTGCTATATCTACGAGATGGGGTACTACCTCAAGATCGAAATGCAACTCGACGACTGCGCCATCGCGCGACCAGATACATCCTCGACCCTGAAGGCAGACTGTACAAACGCAAAAACCGCAGACCACCCATGAGGTGTCTCCGACCCTCACAAGTTGAAGAGGTTCCCTACAAGATCCATGCGGGTAGCTGTGGTAATCACGCGGGCGATTGATCATTAGCTAGAAAAGTCACACGAGCAGGCTATTTTTGGCCGACCCTCGAGCTTGACGCAGAAAGGTACTCAAGACGTTGCGTCAAATGCCAAAAAATGGGGAATTATTCACACAAGCATGTTGCAGAAATAATAACGGTCGATGTTTCATGGCCGTTTGACCAATGGGGAATAGACATTGTGGGGCCGCTCCCGACTTCCACCATCAGACAGACTGAATATTGCATCGTTGCTTGTGAATATTTCTCCAAATGGGTCGAGGCAGTAGCCGTTAGGAAAACCACCTCCAAGGTCATCCAAAACTTCATATGGAGGAACATTGTATGTCGGTTCGGGGTACCCCGCGTTCTGATTTGTGACAACGGGCCCCAATTCAGGGCTGACGACATGAAAGAATGGTGCGTGGATCATGGGATCGATCAACGCTTTGCCTCAGTCGGATATCCGCAAGCAAATGGACAAGCTGAAGTAACCAACCGCACCATCCTCCGAAGCCTCAGCGCTCGACTTGACGCAAAAAAAAAAGCATGGGCAGACGAGCTTGATGAGGTCTTATGGGCCTACAGGACGACTCCACGAACCTCGACGGGCGAGACTCCCTTTGCTTTGGTCTATGGATCGGAGGCCCTGATCCCCACGGAGTTAATCCACGAAACAGTCGAGTCTCACACTTCTAGCTGGCACAGAACAATGAAGGGCGAGCGCTCGAACTGGATCTTATCGAAGAGAAACCCCATCGAGCTTCAGGTCGGATGCAACCACATAAGGCAGCGGCCGCACGAAGTTACAATAAAAACGTTTGACCGCTAAGCTTTCAAGTGGGTGATCTAGTCTTAAAGAAGGTCGAGGTCTCCAGAAAGGTCCAGAAGCTCGAAGAGAAGTGGGACGGGCCATACCGTGTCACACGGATTGCCAGAAACAACACTTATAGATTGGGGACCATGGGCTCGAACCTGAAGAACTCCCTCGACCTTGGAATGCTACAATCTAAAGTTGTACTATCCTTAAAACCGATCCTTACAGGATACAAACATGTAATCCCCCTCGAAGGGTCCCTTTTGTAAAGATGTGATCAGTTCAATACACTTTTAAATTTCTTGTGAGGTTATTTATTAATTCTACCTTTTTGCATTTGATATCCCATCATGCTCGGGGGAGAAGGGAAGGCCCTGGGGATACTCAAACAAGCATGCAACTTGGGAAAGTTCTTGAGTTTGAAGCTATGCTTCAACAAAAGAACTGGGGACTCGGGCGTAAAGCTCGAGCCCACCAGGTTATTTACCAGTTCCTAAGTTTGAAGCTACGCTTCAACAAAAGAATTGGTTACGCTCGAGTCCACCAAGTTATTTACAAGTTCTTAAGTTTGAAGCTACGCTTCAACAAAGAACTGGGGATTCGAGCGTAAAGCTCGAGCCCACCAAGTTACTTAAAAGTTCTCAAGTTTGAAGTCATACTTCATCAAGAGAACTAGGGACTCGAGCGTAAAGGTCGAGCCCACCAAGTGTGGAAGATTATGTACTCTTAAAAGAGTAATAACATTCAAAGCAGCAAGTGTATAATAAAAAGCAAATGCAAATGACGAGGATAAGAACTTAAGAAAATACATTATAAGAATTAGAATAAAAAGTGGTCTAATACAAGAATTGAACTCGAGCCTAGTGCTCGAGGGGTGGGGCGAGCCCCAACAGTTATCCTATTACAAAAGGAAAAAGAAGGTCTTCATTTGTTGGAGGGCCCGGCATCAAGGGTTAAGGAGCTGATCCATTCAAGCTCGTCGGCAGTCCACTCAAGCTCGGGCTCACTAGGATCGATGGAGGGGAATAATCGATCCATCGTCGGCTCAATTGGCTCATCCTTCCCATTGTAGGGCTTCTTCAAGAGCTCTGCCATAAGTCTCAAGACTACGAACCCATATGGGTGATTCTCAGGATCACCACTCTCAGTTGTCGTCTTTGTGACGAAGGCTTGGGCCTCTTCCGAGACAGGAGCTTGTTTCGGCGGTCGAGGATCATTTTGGGTCACCCCGATCCTCGTTAGATCGGCTCCAGGAACTATGAGACCCTGAGCATGAAGCTGAGCTAAGCAGAGCTCATGACCGTCTTTGAAGTCGTCATAAGCTTTGATAGCGGAGGCCTTTTCGAAACATGGGCCCTTCGACGAAATTCTTGACCGCCCATCGACCCATGGCCAATTGCGCTCTTTGCAAGAAGCCTCGAGCCTTCCTGCAATATCGATCCTCCAACTCCCTTTCGACCGCCACTCGATCGGCAGCCTGACCCTTCACAAAGCCCTCCTGGGCTTCGAGCCTGAGCTTCCGAGTTTCGTCCTCCAGCCTCGAGACCTCATGAGTCCGCTCCTCCACCGCGTTAGAGAGCTCGACCGACTTCGCCTCGAGCTTCTTATTTGATTCCTAGAGCAGTTGGGCCGACTGCTGGAACCCTTGGGCCTGCCTTTTCCAGTCGCCCGCCTCCTTTTGTTCCTCTAGCTCCTTCTAGAGCTCGACCACCTTGCCTTTGTGGTAATTTTTGCGGGCGCGTAGAGCCTTGGCGTATTGAATTAGACCGTGCGGGATTAGGGATGTACGCTGCAAGGTCGATTCAGGAAAGGGAAACGAATTAGCCTTCAATCGAACAGAGACACTTAGAAATAATAAAATGAATACGAAACGACCACTTACTGCCAGAAAGGCGTTGGAGAGGTTACGCTCGAAAGTCTCCAACGACCAATTGGCCATCCGCTTGTGGTCGGGCTCAGTCGCCACCGACCACCAGATGGCCTTCACGACCTAATAGTCGGAGCCAGCTTTTAAAAGGGACCGAGGCTGGCCTGGCCCTCTACGAGCTCGGACATGCCCCCCGGATAGTATGGCTCTCTATGAACTCGCCACTAATTTTCGAGCCTGCATCCTCCATCGCCAGGGCCCTGCTCGCCGACCTTTTCCCTTTCAGCTTCTTGGAGGGGGGAGTAGATGTTGGCGCGGCCTTTGGAGCAGGCTACCTTCTTTTCCTTTTCAAGGCCTCGGGGTCGGGGGTCTCCTCAACCTCGGCCTCCAGATCCACATGTTGGACCCCAGCGGGCCCACTAGACCCAACTCGTGGCCCCTTAAAAAGCCTCTTTCCGATCCCTGGGCCTTGGGTGGTGGGATGGGTTCCCAGCTGAACAGTCTCGACCCCAAGGATCGGGGCCTCGACGGTCGGAAGCTCGGTCATCTTCTCAGAAGTCGCCAAGGATTGGGTGGTGGGCCGATTTTGAACGAGCTCGTTGAGCTCGGTCATCGTCTTAGAAGTCGTCAAGTCGTGCTCAGCGATGAGGGCTTTGCCCAGACCTTGGAGGAAGGAGGTTCTGGTCGCCATAAAAATGTTAGTGACTGCAAAGGAAGATCAAAGCCCGATCAGCAACACTTACATAAAACATAAATACCAAGATTAAGAGTTATCTCAAATAATAAAGTAATTATATACCCAAAACGTGGCCCTCAGGCACTATTCCTCGACCAATCCCCACGACTGCTAGGTTCTCCTCACTACAAAAGGTCCTAAAATCTAAAAGGACCTGGTCGGAACATATTTCCCGACCCAGGAAGCCCAAGATCAGGTCGAGCGCCCTCTCAAGCTCCTCGTCCTTTGAGGGTCGGAGGGTCGGCGGCCTATTATCTTCCCATTAGGTTGGGATGAGGAACCCATCGGGATGCTGGACGATCACGAACTCCGTCTTCCATTTATCGCCATGGGAAGACGTGGGGTTGGTGAAGATTTTCTTGCCTCTCTTCTGAGACAAACTATAAAAACCTTCGCCTGAGGGAGAAGAGGCAGAGAGCGTGAACATCTGGAAGAATCGAGCCAAAGTGGGCTCGAATCTTAGGATCCTCATTTGGATGAAGAAGCATGAGACGAGGGCGAAGAAATTCGCTGTCATTTGACTCGGGTAGATCCTCAAGCTTCTAAACAGGCCGACGTACTACCTGTTTCCGACCAATCGAAAGCCGTTCATCACGGCGTTGTAATTGATGGCGATCTCCCCTTTCGCCTGACGACCCAGGATGTCGTCCTTGTTCGCCACTCGACTAGTATAAGGCGAGGGTAGATTCAGTCGATCGACGATCCTATTCCACTGCTCGTCAGTAACCCTGCCCACAATTCAATCATAAGGTATAGGCGCTTCTTTCTCCGAGGATTCAGCCTCGACCGCAGAGCTTCTCGAGCCTCCAGCCTTGGCTTTTCCCTTGGCCGCAGCTGGAAACTTGCTGCGATACACTGGCTCGGGAAGGACCGCAACCCTCCTCCCAGACGAGGCGACAATCGTCTTTTCCCGAACGCTTGTTGAATGAGCCTCGACCTCTTCATTGCTTACATCCCCCGCCATACGGGAGGTCACTTCCACCTCAGAGACGGTCTCATATCCTAGGTCGACTATGTCAAATTGATCATCATATTCCCTCACCCTCTCACTCGACACCTCAGACGCTCCAGACATTTTTGTAAATGTAAATAAATGAAAAGAGTTGAGGGTCGAGGGTTACCTAGAGAGTGGATGGTTTGTGTTTACGCTCAATCAAATTCTTTCGCTTGAGTATGTTTTCTCGCTAAAACTGCTTCTGCTCGGAGTAGGTGTTCAAGAAACGTAAAAAATGGGGGGAGGGTTAAGCCCTTATTTATAGTTTTCTCACCTCGAAATGTGAAACGTCACCATAATTGCTCTTCATAACGCTGTCGGTTCAGGCACATCCTTTGAGAATAAACTAACGGTCGAGCTACTTTATTGTCGGCCGCGTCTAACATCAGCATGAGTTCCGCATGGCCCAACCTCGAATAGCCACGTGTCTTGAGCCTCAGTATGACGATCGATTTCAAATCCCAGTCGAATAAATTCAACTGAAACTTGGGGGACTCGTGATAGTGGGTATTCTGGAAGATACACATGGCGTGATCCTAGGGAGTCAAACGCCACGAGTATCCAGTCAAAGTCCACTCGCCACGTGGCCAAAGTCCAAGTCCCTTGGGGGACCGGGTGATCGAGCTTGACGGTCGACTGTTGCAATGACTCTTTAGGAGGAGCTCAAGCCTCTAACTCGAGCGTCACGCGCTCGATGACTGCTAGTCGATCCTCTGTATGCGTCTCTAGGAGCGTGACTTGAGAGTCGAGGTGCTGAGCTCGAACCTGTCCCCTCCCCGCACGCTCGAATAGACTGTACCTGCATTGAATGCGCCGCTCTTGCCCTGACAGCCCGCCGTACTAGTGTTAGCATGAAGTGACAGACAATCATTCCTTTTAAGGAATGGGTCTGACTCGAGGCTCAGGCATTAAATGCCCTGCAGTCGAGGCCTTTAATACACGTCCAAACAGTGTATTGTGTGTGTACAGTTCCCTCCTATAAATACCCCAAACATTTATTGTGGTGGGGAAGTTTTTGCTCATTAATTGCTCCAATCATCTTCCTCCTTATTTGAATACCCTATTCCTAGACTGACTTAATTCAGTGGAGGGGCTACGTCGGAGACAATCCCCTCCGGCCAAGTAACCCAGTGTTTAGTGCTTTTTAGGTCAAAATCGGACTCCACCATATAAATTCAACTGACAGACTTGGAAACGTGGTCGGCCCTGACCACTTACCAAAAATCAACCTCATCAATACTTTAAAAGTATATATTAAAAATAATTTAGACATATATTATAATTTTTTTAAGTAATATTTATAATTTTATAATATTTAAATTTTATCTATTTATAAATTTATAATTTATATTTACTGGGCACACGCATCTGAGTGTGCTATATTTACTAGTTAATATAATTAATCATGTCTTAAAACTTAATTATGTACATTTTCATTAGCTTGTAAAATCTTAAATGAGATCCGTAAGTTCTCATGTTTTCCTCTTTTGGATTGTTGTATATTATTATCCAAATTTGAAATTAAACACCAAATTTTAAACGAGAATTGAAAAAGTAAAAGCCTAAAGTTCTTTTGGCACCATTTCCTTTTCCAAATATTGTGGTTCATATCCATTAAAAATTAAAATAGTCACTGAAACTAAATAAGGATCAAGTCATCATTGATTATGTTGACAGATGATTTTGATTAAAAGGAAAAAAAAATCATTTTATGAATGGGCCTGATCTAAAACGATTAGAATTGAAGCAAAGACGCATTATTTTCCACTGCTAAAACATTGGCCAGTTACACTTATTTTTCACACTTTTTTGAAAATATCTCTATAATTTGCTTATTTAGATGTTAACAAAGTGTCATTATAGCTCCAATTTTTTCCACTACTAGAAAACTGTGAAATAGCAGCGGATATAGCCACGAATTTTAGCAAAAATTCATGGCTAATAGGCTTAGCAACGGATTTAGCAACAAATATTTTCCGTGAGTAAACCCCTCGTTGCAAAATTACAGTAACGAATATAGCCACGAAAATTTAGTAACGGACTTATCCACGGATATCTTAGCCACGAACTGAGTCTGTTAGTATATGTTGCTGACATGTAATTCAATTCATAAAAATAATTTTATTTTCTTTTGGAACCGGCGAGCGCCGTAGAGTTTTTACCGAGAACCCCACCTCCTTATATAGAAAAACCAAAGTCCAGAGGACCAGTCAAAAAAGTTCGAGGCAATGAACATATCGAGAGCTAACCCATGACCATTCCAAAAGTACAAAGCAATAAAATTACAAAGAGGGATAAAATAAATAAGATACCAACTAGGTGTAATCATGTTATCCCTTCTCTTCAAGTGATGAACCACATTGACTTCAATATATCTGGGCCGTCCATCCCAGTTTTGCTGATCAAGACACAAACTCATCAGATTCAGCTTCAAAGAACACTTGGGTCGTCCATCCGGGGAACACGTGTACAGCAGAACTATATCTGGTTCGTTCATTCCCCCGACACGTGCTCAACAGGTTGGGTTCACCCGACTTGATATCATTGCTGCCCTGCAACCCACGGATGTAGGAGATGCCAAACATGCCAATGTGTACAAAAAAAAGTTAAACCCTTCAATTTCATAATTAAAAGTATCACCCCAAAGGGTCTTCTGATTCTACCAGTGCCAACATCCCACCACAGAAAAGCTCCTGCAATAAACCATGGGACACTTTTTAATAAAAAGCCAAGTATAATTGATAATGAATATCAACTGCCCTTTTGCGCCAAGCTATTGTCCGTCCTATTGTGCCACCTGTATAAGTAGTCAATTAAACACATTAGAAACTTTATGACGAATATAGGGAGTACATAATTTATCAAGCCCAATGATCCCACGAAGTTCCCCAAAGCTCTCAGACTGATCGAAAACTTTGCATTCTTTGAAATCGCACGCCACATTCGCCAAAAAGTCTGCATCCTTATTTCCTTCACGAAAAATGTGGGAGATTTGAGCCTTCACCTCTCGCATCATAAGACGGACTTTGGAGAGAACATGCTGCATCTCCCAATTAGTATTTCTCGAGCTGCAAATAAGATCCACCGTGATCTTTGAATCTGATTCAATCCATATATTTGAGAATCTTGCAATTGTTGTTTCAAGACCAAAGTATATCGCCCACAATTCTGCAAACACATGTGACCGGTTATCTAAAAAATAGTAAAACCCAAATATTAGAGAACCATCGTTACCACGAACCAAATATTCTGTGTTGATTTTCGTGCCGCACCATCACAATTGAGCTTAATTTGACCACATCTTGGCCGGAGCCAACGGACAACACATATTTTGTGCGCTCTAGTTCTCTCCGAGCGCATACCAAATTCCAGTGCAGCTCCAGTGTTTCCAGTAATTAAAAATCATTAACAATTCAATTCATAAAAATAATAAAAAAATTATGAGAGAGATCCGGACATTGAATATATACATAATACATATAATTTCATATTTTCTAGGCAACTTCATTGTCTTCAAAATTATATATATTTTTTTTCAATAGTTTTAATTTTTAATGTTCAGTTTCATAAATTAAATATTTTGTGTAATATTTGTCATTATTTCTAAATAAATTATAAATACCCAAATCTAACTCAATATAAATATTTTAAATTATATATTTAAATTAACTATCCAAGTGCGGACTAAAAGTTAGTATTGTGTTCAATACTTTGATCAGTAAAGTTAAATTATATTAATTTAGTCACTATCACCATACTTTAATAGTTTAATTTGAACACTTAATAAATTACTAAACCTAGTGAGCATTGACTAATATATGGTCTTCAAATTTGCTCAATCATTCTTATTGAAAAATGAAAATCTTATAGCTAGGAATATTGAACAATGGGTGGAAAAACAATTAAGAGTTCTCAAAATCATAGGAAATGGAATTACCAGAATAAATTTATTTTCAATGAAAGATAATTATCTTCATATTCAAGATTAGATTATTATTAAGGTAATTAAAATTAGAGAATTTTCTAGTTCAAAATTTAATTATGTATATCTAATGTTCTCTTAAAATTTATAACAAAATCAATTAAATCTCGTCCAGAACAATAGAACATGAATTCCCTTATTATTAGCTCTAAAAGAGCCCTTTTCTCTCTCTCAAAAAAAACAAAGAACCCTTTTCTTATTTACATTTTCCGGGGCAAAGATAAAGACAGAAATATTAAAGTACGGCCCACCTACCAAGGGTAATTGGGATAGTGATTGAAAATTGTCTCTCTAAAATTCTACATCACCCTTTTAGTTATTAATTCAATATACAAATATATATGTATAAGTTTAGGATTTGACTTTAGGGAACGGGAAAAACCACAGCAATTTAAAGATTAAGCTTCAATCTTCAGCTTTCTCCATGGATCGGAGTGACACACTTATGACGCCATCCTCTCCTATACATCATATATCCCTTTAACAATTCTAAATTCTTGAATTTACTTTACTATATATTTATACATTAATTACCAAACTATTGAATAATTAAATGAAATAATTAATTATTGGAATTGGTCTTAAGAGTTGGTGACATTTTCGCACTGGAGAAATGCAACTATGTGTCGTTAATTATGTACTTATTTTTTAACGTCCAATTAACTATCTTATATGTGTGTATATATATTGATTTTCACTTATTTTAGGCTGTGAATGGTGACTTATTCTATGATTTGGAAGTATATTGGGACTATCTAAAACCTAGAGATGGTCAAAATTTTCGGCATTGAAGTTTTCTTTTGAAATTAAAGCCCCGCACAGGGAAATCATTTATTACTTAAATCAGAAGTTATAATATCGAGAATAATGGTCGGAACAAGCTATAAACCAACAACGCTGGTCGAGGCCGCATTTTTTGCAAGCGTGTGAGCTATCATATTAGCATCACGTCGAACAAATGAGAATTTAAAACTATCAAAATACCTAGACTCGAAATATCTTCGATAAGATTACCCAAGTGAGAGAAGTCAAAATCCACATTGAAGTTTTAATCGAGTCATATCAGTTAATGAATTAATGTTTTGACTGGATTAATCTTTTATCTTTCATTTTTTAAATATCTATTTACATGGGTCGACGATTGTGCCACGTGTTTATTGAAATATCTTAATTCACTTACCATTAGCAAATCATATTACACTTGGCCCAATCTCACTATATGGAATACAAGATGGAATACAATTTTGGAATAGAAAATCTCATCCGTGACGAATGGGGTTGAAAGTGAATGATACATGTAGTGTCCCACATCAATTGTGAAGGAGAACGAAATCTTCTATATAAGGGGTGGATACGTTTATCTTGTAGACGCGTTTTAAGTATTCCCTTTGGGCTCTAAGCAGATCCGTGAGGGCTCGGTGTCACCCAAAGCGAACAATATCTACAAGCGGGTTTTCGAGCTGATACAATACAAGTGAGGATGTTCGATCACATATACCCATAACTTTAAAATTATTCTATTTATGTTGTGTATTTTCTGACATTATTCCATAATATATAATGTACTTTTTATTATGGGAACCTCCTGAATTTTTTATAGTGCACATTTTAAGTTAAATACACTAGGATCCTAGCTCCGCCATGTAATACCTGAACAACTTTAATTAATACTAGTAAATATGGCACACTCGATGCGTGTGTAACATAAAAATAATTGTTAATCGACATGTATATATATTTCGTGTATTAATAATATATAAATATATTTAGATAGCATAAATTTATAAATACTAATTAAACTTTTTATTTATAATAATATTAATTATTTTCAATATATTCACAAAACTTATAACATTTACAAAAAAAAAAATTATATCATGTTAAAAAGTAATTTTTATAACTAAATAAATAAAAGTTTAAATTATTGAGTAGTTTAGATGAAGGGCAGGAAGACTCGTAAATACCACGGAAGGAAACCAACTGGAAAAGTGCAGTCAGGAATTGTGCTGAAGGGGAAGAATAATTCTGATTTTAGCTCCAAGGCAGGACATGCTACGCCTAGTGATGAAGCAGCGACGGCAGAAGCAGGGAATGGTTCGGCGGTGGCTGTTGAACAGCCCCGCCAAGAATTATGAGTGTTCTTAGTTGGAACTGTCAAGGATTAGGGGATCTTTGGCGAGTTCATAGTATTGGGTCTCTTTTAAGAGATCATAACCCCTCGTTGTTTTTTATTTCTGAAACCAAGTGCAATAAAAGAAAACTTGAATATTTGAAGTTTTATTTTAATCTACATGGATTTAGTGTAGATAGTGAGGGAAAAAGTGGAGGCCTAGCCTTGTTATGGCGTAAAGATGTTAAAGTTGATTTGCAAAGTTTTTCAAAAAATCATATAGATGTCTGATTCTTGATGATGGTGGGAATAATTTTTGGAGATTTACAGGATTTTATGGGGAACCATTGCACGTTAATAGACATCGCTCCTGGGAATTACTAAGAAAATTAAGCAACAATTTTAATTTAGCCTGGCTCGTGATGGGGGATTTTAACGAAGTCCTTAGTAATACGGAAAGGGAGGGTGGTACCGCTCGGAGTCCGGGGCGGCTGGCCGGTTTTCGTAAGGCTTTAACTGATTCGAGTTTAACGGATATTGGTTTTTATGGACCGAAGTTCACTTGGTGCAATAATTGGCCAGGGCAGAGAACTATTCGAGCAAGGCTGGATAAAGGAGTGGCTAATGCTGCTTTCTTCAATTCTCACAGATTTATGAGAGCATGTTTCTGCCTCATGTTCAGACCATTGCCCTATCTTATTTACCTCTAAACCAGGCCCTATACATGTGGTTCGGAAGAATAGGCCTTTTAGATTCGAAGCCTGTTGGGTACAGTCTATGGATTGCAAAAGGGTCATAGAAGAGTCTTGGACTGAGGGGTCGGACCCAAGCCCAGCTGAATCAGTACTCCTTAACAGTAAAGCATGTAAAATTGGCCTAATTAACTGGCATAAGTCGACAAAGGAGAATGCCAGAACACTTGAAAATCTGGAGAGACAACTTACGTTATTAAAAGCAGGACCGATTACTGTTCAATCCAAGGAGGAGGAGTCCGTTGTTCGCCGACGGATCGAAACTATTATTCGAGAGGAGGAAACCAAATGGAAGCGACGTGTGAAGGAGCATTGGCTTAAGGATGGTGATAGAAACTCTCATTTTTTCCAGGAAAAAGCTACGAAACGGAGTGAAAATAATCGAATAGAGGCTTTAATGGATGAATTAGGCTCCCAGTGTACTTCAAAGGAAGGAATTAAGGGGATAATTGAGCGCAACTTCGGCAACTTGTTCAAATCAAGCCCTTGCAATGGGGAAGAGCTGGCTGATATATTGGGCTCCATTGAGCCCAGAATATCCACAGAGACGAACTAGGAGTTGCTGGAACCATTCACAAGGGAAGAGGTATTTTTAGCTTTAAAGCATATGTATCCATTGAAATCCCCCTGCCTTGATGGCCTTCCCCCGTTATTTTTTCAAAAATACTGGAATATTGTTGGAAAAGTTGTTTATATGTGTGTGCTGGATTTCCTGAATAACAATTGCTTCTCTGACTCTTTGAATTACATTCATGTTGTACTGATTCCTAAATGTCGTAATCCCGAGCTGATAACCCAATTTAGGCCGATCAGTTTGTGTAATATTGTCTATAAGATAGCCTCGAAAACAATTGCAAACAGATTGAAACCCTTATTAGATGACATTATTTCTCCCACTTAGTCAGCCTTTATATCGTCTCGGCTTATTACGGACAATGTACTTATTGCATATGAGCTAAATCATGCTTTGAAAAAATGGAATCAAGGTAAAACGGGTTTCTTCTCTTTAAAGTTGGACATGAGCAAGGCCTATGATAGAGTTGAATGGGTTTTTCTTGAAAAAGTCTTGACCCAATTTGGCTTTCCGTCTCGACTGGTCAACTTGATAATTTACTGTTTTCGTTCGGTGTCCTATTCGTTTATTTTAGACGGGGAGCAGTTTGGTAATATTATTCTAGGACGTGGGATTCGTCAAGGTGACCCTCTCTCCCCTTACTTGTTCCTTTTTTGTGCCAAGATTTTATCTTGCATGATACAAAAACAGGAACAATTGGGGAATCTTAATGGTATAGCCGTTTGCCAAGGAGCTCCCTGAGTTTCCCATCTTCTTTTCGCTGATGACACGCTGATTTGTGGCGAGGCAAATGTGACTGCTATGCGTTGCATTCGGGATATATTAGATCGATATTCCACTGTGTCGGGACATGTGACTAACTATCAGAAGTCATCTATTGTGTTTAGTGGATGCATTCAGGAATCCGAGAAGTCCCGAATGGCTGAAATCCTAGGAGTACAACTTAGTAAGAAGTTCAATTTATATCTTGGTCTGCCGACGGTGGTTGGAAAGTCGAAAGCTGCTATTTTTTCATCCATTAGAGTCAGGATTTGGAAACGTACTCAAGGTTACTTGGAAAAAATTATGTCTATGGCAGGAAAGGATGTGTTAATTAAAGTTGTGTTGCAAGCCATTCCGACATACACTATGGGGTGTTTTTTGTTGCCGGGCTGCTTTATCCGTGAATTAGATTCTCTTATTTCTAATTTCTGGTGGAATAATGGGGAGAATAGAAGAATTCATTGGATGGACTAGAAGAAAGTTTGTCGTCGTAAAGCTATTGGGGGTCTTGGTTTCCGTAGTCTTAAGCAGTTCAATTTGGCAATGCTTGCCAAACAAGTTTGGAGAATTTTGAAACACCCAGATACTCTGTTGGCAAGAATCTTAAAAGCTAAATATTTTCCGGACTCTAACCTTTTTGATGCAGGTCTAGGGAGATCACCATCATTCACTTGGAGAAGCTTGCATGCCTAAATCCAAATTGTCTCTAATGGTTTGAGGTGGAGAATTGGAACTGGGACGAATGTCGGGATTTGGTCCGACAAGTAGCTGCCGCGAGCTCCAAATTTCCGGCCAGGCTTACCAGTGGCCCGTGATTTTAGCGTTGAAAAGGTGAGAGACTTGATGGCTCCCGGAGAGCTGCGGTGGAACTACGATCTTGTTCGTTCAATTTTTACTAAAGAAGATGCCGAGATCATTGCGAGCATTCTGCTAGGTCCACACCCGCGACAAGATAGCTTGATTTGGCACTACTCTAAAAACGGTCGTTTTTCGATGAAGAGCGCTTATCATCTTGCATTGGAGATGTCGTCGACTTTGGTGGATATTCCTCTATCTAAGGTATGGAATTTAATTTGGAAATTTAAAATCTTACCTAAGATCAGGGTGTTTATCTGGCGAGTTTGCCATAATGTCCTTCCTACTGGAAAGAATTTTATTTCTCGTCGATGTAATATCAGCCCATGTTGTTCTATTTGTAATTATGATGTGGAAGATGATGTCTATTTATTAGTTAAGTGTCCCTTTTCGAGACAAGTGTGGGCGCTTTCTAACTTACCTTGGAGCGTTGTTGTTAGACTTGAATCTGATGTTTGCAATGGTATTGAACTAGCGATTAAAGAGTTGAGTGAGCATGATGTTGTTTTATTCTTTTCTATTATGTGGGAGATTTGGTGTTTTCGTAACAAAAAGTGGGCTGAAGGGTGTGAGGAGTATCCGGCAAATGTGATACAGAAAGCTAGAAACCTTGCTTCTGATCAACTTAGTGGCTTTTCATTTTGATGAGACTGGTAATGATTCGGTTTCAAGAAGCCAAGCCAATGTTCTACGGCAAGGGGCCCAAGTTACTATTGATGCGGCGCCCGTTCATGAGGAACCATCTGGACATGCTCCCAATCTGTTGAATATCAAGTGGAGCCCCCCTCCTTTTAGTTTTGTCAAAATTAACTATGATGGGTCCGTATTTTGAGAATCCGGAATGATAGGGGCGGGAGTGGTGGCAAGAAACGATCAAGGTATAGTTGTGGGCTGGGAAATTAATTGTATTCATGGTCCGTCTAATCCGGAATATGCTGAAGTTTTTGCTACTTTTTCTGCTTTGAGGCTTGCTCGGGACTTCCGTTGGCGTAATGTTATTGTTGAAGGGGATTGCGTGAATATAGTTAGACAAATTGTTTCCCCTGAGGAGGATACTTCTTATCTAGGCAATGTTATAGAAGAATGTAAAAGTTTCTTTGTTCATTTTGATAGGGTTAGACTAGAGTTTGTGAAACGTGAAGCAAATGTTGTGGCTCACGTTCTAGCTAGAAATGCGGCGTATGCCTGCGTTGGTTCAGGGGATATTCCCGATTATGCTTTAACTTATGTAATTAACGATTTATGATCTATAAAATTTATCCTTTCTTCAAAAAAAAAAAAAAGAGTAGTTTAGATAGGAAGAGAGAGAAAGAGAAGAAATAAAAGAAAAAAGAGAAAAAAGAACGTGAGAAAGTTGGGAGAATAGAGAGAAAAATATTTAAATTAATTATTTGTTAATTGACAGTTCAAAATAGAGTGAGTGACCAAAGGATGAAGGCGCTTTATATAATAGTATATATTTGATACTTTTTGTCATGTATTTAAAGATAAAAGGGATATATGATATTTATTTTTCCGGCCATAGGGGTTTTATCTACCTTTCCCATTTTAAGGGGGTTTAAATTGAAATTTTCGCAACCCTAATTTGACGGGATATTCTTCAATATTCTATGCTAGGAGAGCAGCTTGACAAGGGTTATGCACTAAAGCAAAATAGGGCAAAGTTTGGATAATAAATATATATATTTTTTAATTAAAACCGGCCAGTGCCGTGGAATTTTTACCGAGGCCTCTACCTTATAAATAAAACAATCAAAAATCCTAGTCTACAAAACGCGAAGCCAAAAATAAGGCTAAACTCAATCCCTGATCGACTGTATCTAAATTTCCAAGGAAAGAACGCATGAAAAGAAGCAAAAACAATTAACCAAGACAACGAATTACATCAAGAAACAATACACTTAGTCACTGTAGTTGACAGTGGATGCCCTGGTCTAGACCAAAAAATATACACCTATTAATCGGTAATGACCAAGGATCAGACTGATAAACACGCTCCAAGGTTGTATGTGGATAATATATGCTTTTGACCTTTTTAAAAAATTTAATGTGAAAATCACTCTGATAGATAATATAGTTTTTGTGTGTTATCTTTGAAGAGGAAAGTACTCTAAAAATGCTGCAAAAGTCAAATTAATTGACTTCTCTATATGTTAGGTGGGATATAGAAAAACTGAACAATACGAGAACGGTACTCTGCTATCCATCGCTTCCTATTGGTATAACTGCTCCCAACTGATTAACCAGTACCAATTTTATACATTATACATAATATAATCGCTTCCTATTGTTATCTTATACCAATTAGTCTATGTAACCCATACATTATACATGATCATATTATAATTTTATTTTATTATAGTTTATTACAACATTAATCTAACAATCACAATATACTAGTGGATACTGTAAGTATTACAAGAGTCCAACACACCCTTAAAAAGCAGGCAAAAATCAAGATTCTTAATCAATGTGGGATGGGTTACATGTGCTAGCTAGTATATAATGATGAGTTACCTCCCCTATTATTATAAGCTAGCAAAGGTCAAGATTCTCAACATGTGCTAGCATATAATGGTGGGTTACCTCCCCCTTAACATCCGATTTTTAGGCTGCGTTGAGCCCCTGTTATAATTTGTATCAAAGCGCTCAAGTGTCGGTTCCCCAAGAGAGAACATACATAGGTGTCAATGCCCCAAGGGGAAACCCATGTGTGTGCATGCTGCTTGGGGACCCACATCGCACATTCGTGAGCCTGTTTGGAGAGGCCACAGGTCCGGCCTCAGGCAACACGCCCAGGGACATGCGTGCAGAATGTAACACATCCTACATTGGTTGAGAATCTTGACTTGTGCTATCATATAATAGTGGGTTACCTTCCACTCACAATTGATTTTAAGGGTGTGTTGGACCCTTGTTAATTACATGATTATTCAGAGGTATTTATGGAAAATATAATTATATATTTGACAACCTTATGGATTATATAAGAAAGATCGAATATTTGTAAATGTATCAAATTTCCGTGTATGCAGATGTAATTCATTCGCGATAATTTAATTTATAAGTGAATCCATATTTCACACAAGAACTTCCCAGTTGCAAACTATTTATTTTCCCTTGTGTGTTCAATATCTGTTAAAGTAATCAAATTACTAATGTTTTTAATGACGTTTACTCATTTATCATAACAAGTACTATTTTCATTGTATAGTCTTAACACCCTTGATCAGCTATGTGTCGAGTGACTTTTTCGCAATCATAAACACCCAAATCTATATAGAAAATTTGTGGGCCTATCAACGGCCACAATGAGCCGATGCCAATGACCCTCCGCTGCATTCGAACTCAGGCGCCGGATCTTATGATGTCTCGGGACGAAGATTTGTCAGCGAAGAAGAATCACCATCCTGAAAATCAGACTTGAAGCTAGCAAACCGGCACACGATTGGGTTAAACTCAACCCTTATGGAAGTTTATATACTGAACTTTCGAACAGCTGCCGCGGGAGGAGTCATTACAGATGATATATAGCCGAATGTGGATTGTCGGGGTTCTCAATGAAATTAGGCCATAACTCTATCATGGAAGCAGAATTGCTTGGACTTCAAGAGGGTCTTCGCATAGTTTGGAAAGACGATTTCCTACAATTGAAGTTGAAATTGACATCGAAATTATCCTTAATTCTGTGACTAATTAAAGATATATCTCAAGAACATACGCTATATATGGCACATCATTAATGATTGCCTGAGTCTATTTCACAAGCCGTGGATGGGAATATTAAAATTAGGCATGTTTGTCGCTCGGGCTAACCAATGTGCAGATGCTATGAATAGAAATCTAGAATGGGACATCATTTGAGTGAACTTCTTAGAATTTGGGAAGAGTCAGTTAGACGAATTTCGAGGTCTTGATAATGTAGTTAGTTAGGTTGTTTTTTTTGGCCTTCAAGCCTTGATATACCCAAAAAAAAAAATATATATATATATATATATATATATAGAAAATTTGTCACAATACAGAAAATTTATAGTTTTATGTAAACATACGGTCCATATATATATAACAGCCCTTAGATCAATTAATTATCGGCCCAAATGGTACACATGAAAGCCTGTTTCTGGAGCCCAGCAAGCTGATTCTTGAGGGCATGCAGCCAAACCTTTTACAATTACACAATTACTAGGTTACATTCAATTAATCATATGACGTGTTATTTTCTTTATCAATTATCATGTTATTTGTCTTCTTTTAAAAATAGAATTAACTATTTTGGATCCAAAAACGTTTGTTAAACTTATTGGCTTAGTTAAAATATTAAATTTATATTTTATAGGAGTTTTATAATCACAAAGAATATTCAATTTTCAGGGTTTTCTTAAAATTTTATTAAAATTTTAACGGAATATTCCTGGATAAATTTTATTATTTGACTAGGTAATTTTTAATTTAATCAGAATAATTCTTCAAACTAGGAGGAAAATTAAAATATTAAAGTTTGATATGGAGGAAAATATCTACGATTTCAAGTATTAATTTTCCTATAAAGTGTTAACATAAATCCAATTTTCCAATTGAAAAAAGAATTTGACCGTGTAAACTTTATATTTGGAGAACTATAATATGCATGCATGTTGCACGTGCTTATTCCGTCCAAAAACTAATAAATATTGGCAATTTAAACCACATTTTTATGGGACGAATATTGTAAATTAACAAATTATTAGAACAAAGTTCACAAATGAACCAGAACCATTTTATGCATGGGACTAAATCTGCAATTTTATCACTTCCTAAACTTACATTAAAGTTTATTTATTTATTTTTTTTTTTTGTGGTAAAACTTACATAAAAGTTTCAACAAGGAAGTATTGACTTAAATCCGACGCGTAAATGTTGAAAATGGACAAAATATGGATATTATAATACAAATTTTTCAATATTATATTCGATACAGTATTGACACGACGTAATATTAGATAATAAATTTTTTAAGAGTACTTTTCCCTCGTGAAAGTCCAATGACATGCATGCGATTAAAACTAGATCTTTATGACAAACCTAGCTAAATCCTAATGACCGACATATATATTGACACGTAATCTTAATCAATGTCTTAATTTGAAGTCCAAAAATTGACAAGATTTAAGCAAATTAAATCAGCATTTAACAAGACTTTTAATGCATGATTAAAGTCAATCTTGGTGGCTTAAACTCATTGGACCACTGCTCCTCATTGCCTTTTCTACGTGAAATGACAATTCTTTTCAAATTTTCAACATTATCTCTGCAGAGAAGTTTATTGTATTTTACTATTAGAGACATAATCTCTCCAGCTTTCATATGATGTCCACCATTAGTCCATTAAGTAATCTTAATTTAATCAATAAAGATACTTTAATTTATATAATTAGCAATTGTGCACTATCATCTCTCTGTCATAACCGGCCAATTGGAATTCTTATCATTTTTCTAATCCTTTATTAAATTAATTGATTCCAATTTATTTGATAATAGCTTTTAACTTTGAGCTTTTCTATCTATATCTATATCAAAGATTTGTCACCAAAAACGTAAGACAACAGACAATGTTGTCACTTGATTGTTTGATTCCAAACACATCATAGACGCATTTAGATTATAGAATAGAATTATCATTAATTACTTTTCATTGATTAAGTATTAAATGCTAAGTTGTTTACTATTGGAAGACAAACACATTTATGCGAATATGAAATATATATGTAGTAGTATGTAGTTCGTACTATGCACGGATTAATTAAATATCATTAAAATTTTAATTTATATTTAAGATATATATAAAATATATCCAATAAAAAAATAATAAGAATTATATTGAATAATGTAAGAATTAACTACATCTTAACAAAATAATTTTTAAAGGAAATTTAAAAATTTTCAAGTTTGAAATGTCTAAAAATACCATAAGTTTTATAATATTGAGTTGCTAAACCTCGTGTTATGCACAATATATTTTGATATCTCTAAATATTTTAGTTTGTCTTTCCCATCTGTAAAAAGAATTAACTTTCGTATGTAAATTGTTTCAGAAAATAATGACTATAATATACTTCATGAAATTTAAATAATCTAAAATGAGAGACTATATATATTGATATAAATCGTTGTTTCACCGGAAAAAAAAGTTAAAAATATCTTATATAAAAGATGCCATGTTTAAAATAATTGAAATTGGAAATGTATGTACAATATCACATAATGTATTATGGAAAATAAAATCGGATAACGTATTGCACGGTAAACTTTTACATAATAACTCATAACAAATAAATTATTATTTGTGAATTTTCTAAAAAGCATAATAGTATACATATAATTTAAAATAATGAGTATTCATAATAAATAAATATTAGAGAGCTATGGGAATGAAGTTAGAAAAAACAAAATTTTTTAAAAGTTAAATAGATCTTACATATACTATTCATGTAATAATTCTTAGAAAAGAAATATAATTATAAATAAATTATTATTAGTCCGCACCAAATGAAATTATGAATTTAATAAAAATAAATCGTAAAAATATAAACTATGAAAATAAATTATTAGTGTTGCTCGCAAAACTATGCGTAGAATAGTGAGAATTTAAACAATTTTAGGAACAAAATAAATAGAAACAATATGCTAAATAACTTATAACTCATAGAAGAAGGGAATGAAATGGAGATAAAAGAGAAAATTAATTTAAACAATAGCATAAAATAAATGTACAACAATGAAAAATTAGAAAATTGATAAATGAATTATAATTTTAAAAGCTTCAATAAATATTTGTCTTCATCCGTTTCTTCGTTCATAGTTTCTTTACCATCTTGATATTTTTCTAAATAGGAAAAGGTATTCGTCCAAGTTTCCAACGATATATACAGTGTATATTTTTGGTATTTCTTAAGAAGAAAGAGATAATTAGAAGGAAATTGTGAAGTATATCACTACTAAATAAAGATATAATAATATTATGTTAACTAATCACTCAAATTATATATATGAAAATTATGATAATTGAGAATTTCGAAAAAATGATTGTAATAGCCATATTCTGGGCAGACAAACTATACTAGCTATATAAGAACTAACTCACTTGACAGTTTTTAATTCTGTAAAACATTCCATGTACAGTTTTCAAGATTTTAGTTTGTGGTTCTCACCAAAAATAAATTTAATAATGGTCCTGTCAATAATGGTATCAGAGCCATGGTATCATGATCTTGGTATAGGATCTTATAAAAAAAAAAAAAAAAAAAAGAGTACCAGAAACAAAAATTTTGATGTCTGAAATGATTTGAATTAAAACAGGCAGGGATTAGGTTTAATACCAAAGTCTGGATTCGCCTACTTTGTTGCCATGTTTTAGGCTTTTTTTAGGGCTTGCCTCCATGACTGGTTAAGAACTAAATCCCTTGACAGTTTTTAATTCTGTAAAACATTCCATGTACAGTTTCAAGATTTTAGCTTGTGGTTCTCACCAAAAATAAATTTAATAATGGTCCTGTCAATAATGATCTTGGTATATGATGTTATTCAACACAATTCTCTTATGATGAATATCATAAGAAATACAGATACTGTTAAAAACAATATCGAAGAGGAGTATGATATCCCTCACAATCTTGATTTGCTTAATAAATGGACTATTCCAAAAATAGATCCAAAAATTATTTATAAATTTGGTACTTTTGAGAGAATGGGTCTAAAACAAGTGGTTAAAACCACTGAAGAAACTATTTTCCTTAATAAGGATGAGATTATGTTTTTCCTATGTGGGACAAATGCCCACATGGTACATATTTCTCAAGTTTGGGGTGTTACATTCACCCCTCCTTGAGAGCGTAATGTCCTCATTACGCCGTGACATAGGATCGTGGCTTCCCGCCAGTGGAGAAGCTGCCCACAACACGCCGAGCGGAGCCCCTTTAGCGGTGACTCACGACTCATGTCATGTGTGGAACATGCATTCCCATAGCTGACGGTTGGCTCTGATACCATTTGTCGCAGCCCCGGGCACGGAGAGGAGAACCCTCACGACGGCACCCGTTGGACGCGCGGGTATAAGCTTCACCACCACTAAGCACAACCCTAAAGTTTGGCTTGAAACCACTTGCCAAAAGGTGATGCACCACATGGTAGTTGTGCTTGGAAGATCACTTATAAACCCTTCACATTACTTATGTTTTTCCTATGTGTGACAAATGCCCACATGGTACATATTTCTCAAGTTTGGGGTGTTACATTCTTATTATCATATATCTCCTCTTGATTATGAGGTCAAATCTCCTTCTAGATTTTCCACTTCTCAAATCAGAGAAACAAACAAATCCTCTGATGATGCTCCTCCTGATACGGTTGAAGAGTTAAGAATCCACCATGATAATATTGTTCGAGGTGTTTATAAAGTTCAAGCAGATATAACTGCATCTGAAATGAATTTTTCTGTTTAATGGATTTTAAACCAAAAATTGATTTTAGCCCGGGATCACCGGCAAGAAAATTAATTCAACAAGAATTCAATCTTCCTAGGTGGGAACCATTTAAAAAATGGTTGTTTGAGAATTTTGCGAAAGAAGATAGAAAAATATTTCAAGAAAAATTTTATAATGATCTTTCTGAAAAAAATGTCAAGATATCTTTTGTTCCATGGTTTATTACCAATTATGTAGAAAATTATATTTCTGTTATTGAAAGAGAATATAAATATTCTCAAAATGGAAAGGTTTTAAAAACAATTTTCCCTCCGTCTCAATCTTTTCAAATTGAAAAATATACTGAAACCAGGTATTATACTGCTTTCCAAAAACTCATTGAAAGTGAAGTTTTACCTATTACCACTGCTCATATTAATGGTTTAATAAAACAACAAAATTATAGTAATATCTATTTAATTGTCCTTGGAGAGCAAATTGTGTCTTTACATGACAGGGTAGAGAAAATTATTCCTAGCAAAAATGAACTTCAAAGTTCATTTTATATTGACAAAACTCTTAATCAAGTGAGTATTGCTACTCCTAGTATCAAACCTCCTCCAGATGTCAAGGATTTTAAATTAAAATCAATGTCTGAGCTTAAAAACATGCTTGATGAAAAATTCAAAAATCTTTCAATCAAAACTCTTAATAATGAGTTTGAAAGTGATATGAGTGATAATGATAATTATCATAATACCATCCGTTAAGAGATTAATAAACTCTCTAAATATGATGATAAGCCTACTCAAAGGATGTATTATTATCCTAAACCTACTCCTCAGGATGTTCTTTTTGAAGAACATGAGTATATTGTTAATAATTCCTATAGTGGCAAAAATATTTACGAATGGAATATTGATGGTTTTACTGAGAGACAGATTTATAATGTTATCCATAGAATGCTTATGTATAGCACTATATGCAAGAATAATGGTAATTCTGATAAAGCTATAGCTAATATGATTATAGCAGGTTTTACTGGTCAGCTTAAAGGATGGTGGGATAATTATCTCACCCAGAGAAATAAAAATGATATCTTACATACGGTTAAAGATGAGAATGGTAGACAGGTTGAAAATTCTGTCTATACTTTAATTATTAACATCATTGAACATTTTACTGGAAGATGGTCCGATAATAGTGATAATCTTAGGACTTTACTCCAGAATTTAAGATGTCGTACACTTACATCTTTTAGATGGTACAAAGATACTTTTCTTAGTAGAGTTATGGAACTCCCTGAGTCTAATAGCCCTCATTGGAAATCCAAATTTATAGATGGATTACCTTCCCTATTTGCTGAAAAGGTTAGGAAAACCCTTAGAAAAGGTGATGTTAATATTAATTATGAAAATTATACTTATGGCAAGTTAATAGGAACTTGCATCCAGGAAGGTTTAGCCTTATGTAATGAGATAAAATTAAGCCAGCAAATTAAAAAGCATAATCTTAATGAGAAGAAGCAGCTAGGTCAATTTTGTGGTCAATTTGGAGTAGAAAATCCATCTACTAGCCAGGATAGTAGGAAGACTAAGAAACATAGGAAAAATAATAAATCTCATGATTTTCCTAAAAGAAAGCATAGGAAAAGAAAAGAGAAGAGAGAATTTAGGAGAGAAAAAAGGAGAGTGAATACGCCCCCTATTGTTTGTAGAAAATGTGGAAAAATCGGCCATTATGCTAATAAATATTGGGTTAAGAAAAAACTCATCACTTTAGAAATTGATAATGATCTTAAAGATACTTTGAGCAAGTTACTTCTTCATTCTGATTCTGAAGAAGAAGAAGTGCCTATTGATGAGCTGAAGCTTTGGAGAAGGGTTACAGTTCTTCTGATAGTGAAGAATGTGAACCTTGTAAAAATGGTCTACCTTGTGATAGGGAGGATAGCTCCGATCAAGAAGAAGGTAATAATCTTTATCAAATTATTTCCCAATTTTAGGAGATTAATGTCCTTAATAATGATAGTATTATAGAAATTTTGAAATCTGTTAAAGATCCTGAAATCCGATCAAAAATTCTTGATCAAATAGGAGAAAAAGATTCTCCAAATAAGCATGATGATTTTATTCCAAAATCTTCTGAACCATATACTATGGCAGAAGTAAAAAGAATACTAAAATAAAAGCAAGTTGGTGAAACCCCAACAAATGCTAATGACTTAGCAATTGAAATTTATAATCTCAAAAATGATATTAAAAATTTGAAAAGCTTTAATAAAAATCTTGAGGAAAGAGTTTTCAAATTGGAAATTTTTAATAAAGGAAAACAACCTCTTATCAATTTTGATTCTGATAATCAAAATACCTTCTCAGAGGATGAAGGTTTCCTAGGTACCTTGGAAATGGTTACTTCTCAAAAATGGTTTATAAAAATTTCTCTTCTTATTGATCATAATTATAGAAAGGAGTTTACAACACTAGTTGATAGTGGTGCAGATTTCAATTGCATTCAGGAAGGAATCATCTCTACCAAGTATTTTCATAAAACAACTCATTCTTTAAGTTCTGCAAATGGTCAAAGAATGGAAATAAATTTTAAGATTCCAAAAGCCTATATTTGCAAAAATAAAGTTTGCATCCCTACTAGTTTTTTACTAGTCAAAAATATTACCAACCAAGTCATACTTAGAACCCCTTTTTCAAAGAAAATATTTCCAATAAAAAGGATTGATGAACAAGGTTTTATAGGAACCTTTGAAGGAAAGGAAATTACCTTTCATTTTATCACTGAACCTTTTACTAGAATTTTAAATCAAATAAAAGATTCTTTTATAAAGAATAAAGAAAATCAAATCAATTTTCTTAAAAATGAGATAAATATTTTGAATATTGATGAAACTCTTATAAATCTTAAATTACAGGATAAAATAAAATTGCTTAATAATTAGTTTTCTTTACAAATCTGTAATGATCATCCAAACGCTTTTTGGAATAGAAAGAAACATATTGTTTTACTTCCTTATGAGGATAATTTTGATGAGAAAAAAATTCCGACAAAGGTCAGACCTTGTCAAATGAATAAAGATTATCTTGGGCTCTGCAAAAAATAGATTGAAGCTTTGCAAAACAAAGGGATAATAAAACCCTCTAAATCTCCATGGTCTTGTACAGCTTTTTATGTTAATAAACATGCTGAGCAAGAGAGAGGTGTCCCCAGATTAGTTATTAACTATAAACCTCTTAATACTACTTTAAAATGGATTAGATATCCAATCCCTAACAAAAAGGATTTACTTGATAGGCTTCATGATGCCTTAATATTTTCAAAATTTGATTTAAAGTCAGGATATTGGCAAATTCAAATTCATGAAAAGGATGTTTATAAAACAGCATTTAATGTTCCATTTCGACAATATGAATGGAAAGTTATGCATTTTGGTCTGAAGAATGCCCCTTCAGAATTTCAAAATATTATGAATGATATTTTTAATCCGTATAGTGATTTTATCATCGTCTATATTGATTATATTTTGGTGTTTTCTAAATATATTGAAGCCCATTTTAAACACTTGGATATATTCAAGAAAATTGTCGTCCAAAACGGTTTAGTTATATCTAAACCTAAAATGCAACTTTTTCAAACTAAAGTCAGATTTCTTGGTTATAATATTGAAAAAGGAAAAATTATCCCTATTAATAGAAGTATTGAATTTGCTTCTAAATTCCCTGATCAGCTGACTAATAAAACTCAGCTTCAAAGATTCTTAGGAAGTTTAAATTATATCTCTCCCTATATTAAGAATCTTGCCCAGGATACTGATATCTTATATGATAGACATAAGAAGAATCCAAAACCTTGGACTGAGAGTCATACTCAGGCTGTTCAGAAAATTAAGAACAGAGTCACTAATCTTCCTTGTCTCATGCTAGCTAACCCAAACTGGGAAAAAGTTATTGAGACAGATGCCTCAGATATTGGTTATGGAGGTATCCTTAAACAGGTCTCTCCCAATGATAAACAAGAATATCTTGTTAGATTACATTCAGGAAAATGGAATAATAGTCAAAAGAATTATGCTACAATAGCTAAGGAAATTTTAGCCATTCTTAAGTGTGTTTTAAAATTTCAAGATGATTTATAGAATCAGAAATTTATAATTAAGACTGATTGCCAAGCAGCAAAATATATGTTTAAAAAGGATTTTAAACATGATGTTTCCAACAAATGTTTGCAAGGTGGCAAGCCCAATTAGCCCCTTTTGATTTGAAATAGTCTATAAAAAAGGAACTGAAAATAATCTTCCTGATTTCTTGACCATAGAATATTTACAAGAATGAATGATTTTAATCAAAGATGGTTAACCAGAATGGTTTCTCACAAAATGTCTGTTTATAGGGATAGAGACAATATTCTTGAAAGGCTTGGTTGGCAAATGGAAAATAGTCCAGACATCACTCCCTATAATTGGAAAATGTATAAAGATCTTTTTGATCCTCCATTAAGAGGACCAAATGACTTTAGGATTTTAAAAATCCAGAATAAAATTACTCCGGCTAGCTATCTTAATCTTATGGGAATTCCTAGATTACTGCAGTAGGAGAAATATCTCCGGCAGAACATTGAGTTAGATGAATCGAGTTAGATGAATCAATGCTTTGTACTTTGATAATGGATTTCAAAGATATCCTAATCTTGCTCGAATAGTGAGAGAAGATAGAATAGAATTAAAAAGGGTTAGATCCCGGATTAATGAGCTAATAGCTTAATTGTTTTATCCTTTTTACAGATGGAAGAAAATTCTCGTCAAAATAAGAATTGGAGGCCCAAGCGTCCTAGGCCTATGAGACATTATAGCAATAGAATACTTTATATGGTGTAAATATCCATATATTACAATAAAGATTTTAATTATTGGAAAGCTACTAAAGAAATTTTCCAACAAATGGTGGAAATGGATGGTAGTGATCAATATAGCTAATTAATAGAAATGGCTGATGGAAGAATGAAAGAAGCCAAAATATTAAGAGATTTGGCTAATAAGATTACCAATACTCAGCTAATAGCTTGATCATTTCATATTTTCAGGATGAGCCACCGAGGCCGAGGAAATTCCTCTTATAGAGGAAGAGGTGGAAGAACAATTGCCCAAATTGGGAGTCAGAGGCTAATCGCCGAAAATATTGCTAAAATTGCATCATCCTCAAGCAATACCTTGAGAGAAAATAATGATCATTTATTCAAGGAATTCTTGGAATATAAAGCTAGGCAAGGCAATACTAGCCAGAACAATCCATCCTATGCCAATGTGGTGGTAGAAGAAGAAGCTGCATCTGATGATTTACAATACGAGCAGAATAATCACAAAGAGTTAATATTACTCTTGGATGACAAAGATTTGAAATGGAAATGTGACATATGGCACCTTATGCAAAGGTACTTAGATACTGCATCTTTTACAGTTGGTTCATATAAACAGCGAATTCATTTTGAGAATATACTCAAAACTACGGGATCCTGCGAATTCTCATATTTTCATACAGGTAAACAAGTAAAAGCTTATACCTTTAGTAAGGTAATAATCAAACAGATAATATCTGCGGAAGATTGGGGAATCAGTACCCTAAAGGAAAGAGAATATTATCTTCCTGAACAAAAAGTCTCAATTAAATTTAATTATTGGGTCTACGTGGAAGCATTTAATAAAGCCTTCCTTTATCAAAATACTTTCAAAAAATGTTCTTGATTTTTTAAATTTTGTCCAAATGTTTATAAAAGGGACATTCCAAATTGGTTATACCAATGGTGGCTATCTTATGGTCCCTCAGTAAAAAATTTACCCGAACCTTATAAAGGTTTGTATACTGAATGGTTGAAAATTTCACCAAATTTAATTGAGGCAGAGCATGACAATAAATGGATTGAGGGAATGCCCTCTTCACATTTCTTTGTCGAATTCGGCATCCCATGGATTTGAAAATAGGAACCAGAGGTGGGTCATACCCAGCATAACATCCCATGCATTCGGAGAAATTTTTTCACAAAATTTTGGAAAAGAATGCTCAGCAACAATGAGTATAGTATCCTTGAAGGACAAGATACCATTGATAAAATTCATGATGCAATTGCTCAATACAAAGAGCAAATCCAATTAAAGCACCAAAGGGAGTCACTTAGCCCATTTAAGCATATTGCTAGGAGATTAAATCTTCAGCAAGGACAAATGACCAAAGAAGAAATTATTGCTTCTTACATGGAAGAAGTAAAGAAAGATTTATTTGAAAATCTTGAAGATTTGCAGTCCGATATTTCTATGGCTACATCATCTCATGAAGATGAGCGCTATCTCCCTGGAGAATCACATGATCCGTATGCTGATGAGGCAGATATTTCTATTGATACAATACTCAATAATATTGAGCAAGCTATTACTGAGCAAATTAAAGGCTCAAGACCAGACAAAGGAAAGGCACGCCAATAATGAAAGCCAACCACTAAGTCCCTATGTGTATTATGGAGCAAGGTGTTCAAATTTGTCAAAAAGTAGCTTTAATAAAGCTTTACTTTTATAAAGTTTTGTAATTATTTTGTCCGTTTGTTTCTGGATTCACCTGTTTAAGAATCCATTGCTTGTTTTTCCCCTCTATTTATAGAGGCTCCTTCTTTGTTTAGCATAGGTTCGAAAAAAAAAAAGTTTTAGTTCTTTGATAGTTCTCCCTGTAAATTTCCAGCAAGTTTAAATCTTTCAGCTTCTTAATTCTGGTGTGCTCCTAAGGAAGTTCATATTTTTCTTTTAATTCTCATATTGCATTTCAATTTTATTTTCTGTATCGCCGCCTATATGGCCGGCTAATTTCTTGTGTTGAATAATATCATGATGCTAAGATCTGGTAGCATGGTATAAAAAATAAAAAAAATAAAAAAAGAGTACCAGAAACAAAAATTTTGATGTCTGAAATAGTTTGAATTAAAACAGGCAAGGATTAGGTTTAATACCGAAGTCTGGATTCGCCCACTTTGTTGCCATGTTTTAGGCGTTAAAAAGAGTACCAGAAACAAAAATTTTGATGTCTGAGATGGTTTGAATTAAAACAGGCAGGGATTAGGTTTAATACCGAAGTCTGGATTCGCCCACTTTGTTGCTATGTTTTAGGCGTTTTTTAGGGCTTGCCTCCATGACTGATTAAGAACTAAATCCCTTGACAGTTTTTAACTCTGTAAAATATTCCATGTACAGTTTTCAAGATTTTACTTTGTGGTTCTCACCAAAAATAAATTTTTTATTCATCATAAGAGAATTGTGTGGAATAACATCATATACCAAGATCATGATACCATGGCTCTGATACCATTATTGACAGGACCATTATTAAATTTATTTTTGGTGAGAACCACAAACTAAAATCTTGAAAACTGTACATGGAATGTTTTACAGAATTAAAAACTATCAAGGGATTTAGTTCTTAACCAATTGAGTACAATTATTTGTATTAAAAATATATTTATAATTACTATTCACCAATAAGATTTTTTATTTGGATTTAAAAACTCCAAAAAAGAAGAAAAAGTATTGGAGTCAAAATCTAACTAATAGCGGTCAAACACCGTTGTTCTATATTATATAGTATATATATCATAGGATATTGTGAGACTTCTAATGTTATAATTATAGTAATTATTAAAGTGTCAAATGTTCAATTCTCATGTAATAACTAAATCTAATTTGTATACTAACTATATTCTAGTTCAGATTTGCAACTAAAGTAATATACTTTTTCAATTTATATATAATAACTAAATACTTGTTACATTTTTATATTAACGTATCCGATCTGTCAATCATATCTAACGTACCCAATCTGTCAATCATATCTCTATTATATAATATATCACATTGGTGTTTGACTTTTTAGTTATGCATTTTGACTTCAATACTTTTTTTTTTCCTTTTTTTTTGAAGATTTTAATCCAAATAAAAAATCTCATTGGTGAATAGTAATTATAAGTATATTTCTAATACAAATAATTGTACTCAATTATTTAAATCTGGATATAATTTAATGTAACTATGTATTTCATTTTATAATATTACATTATGTCATCATTAATAAGGAAATTAATTATAATTACTTGATTATGAACATAATGTCATTGATTAAATAATTAAGTAAAGAATTATCTATAATTAGTCCTACTGTTTACCTTATAATTTGTCTAATACTTTGTTTTGGACTGGGAATATTTAGTTAATATAATCAATTAAATTTAATGTCCCACGTATAAAAAGAGCTTTCTGTATGAAGAATAATTTTATCAAATTTGAAATTTGGAATACCAATATTTTAAGCTTATAAATAAACTTAATAGAGATAAGGATTTATAGGAAGAAATCAATTTCATATTTTTATTCGTATTTTCTTTCTCCGAGTAGAAGATAAAAGGGCACCACGCATATTCATTATCTTCCAATATTTTTTGTTCCATTTCCTTTTGAGTAAATTAAGATAATAATTAAAAAAAAAGATATGAAAAGCATAATGTCGTAATGTTTTTCTTTTCTTTTTCTCTTGTCTTTTATATTTAATTATTTATATATTCTTAATTTGTGTTATGTCTAATTTTTTGAATCTCCCGCCACACTTTTTTTAATCTTTCCGTTGAATTTACACATTATCATTATTTTGTTTCCAAATTCTATATTTTCTTTCTTTTTAATTTTAGGAATCATATATATTTAGATCATCTAATTTACTATCTCTTAATTTATTGAATTGTTTTACATTATGAAAAAAATTATACATATAGTTTAACTTGTCTGTCCAAAATATGACTATTACAATTATTTTTTCTTTATTCTCAGTTATCATAATTTTCATATGCAAAATTTGAGTAATTAGTTAACATAATATTATTATATCTTGAGAAACATCTAAAGTATCTATATTTGTACTATATAATATAGCACAGCGGTGTTTGACTTTTTAGTTGTGCATTTTGACTACAATACTTTTTTCTCCTTTTTTTGAAGTTTTTTAATCCAAACAAAAAACCTCATTGGTGGATAGTAATTATAAATATTTTTCTAATACAAATAACTACACTCAATTATTTAAAGCTGAATATATTTGAATGTAATAATTTGTTTCATATTATAATATTACATTGTGTCATCATTAATTACAGAATTAATTATAATTACTTAATTATGAATATAAATGACATTGATTAAATAATTAACAAATGAATTATCTATACTAAGTCCTACTGTTTACCTAATAATTTGTCATACTTTGTTCTGAATTGAGAATATTTATTTAATAGAATCAATTAAATTTAATGTCCCACATATAAAAAGAATTTTGCGTATAAAGAATAGTTTTATCCATTCGATTAGATGCCCTATATTAGATGTCCCACATACAAATTCCTTATATTAGAGTTAGAAATGGCATCACATAATTCTGCTAGCACACACCGCCTGTGGGTTGGGGCTTTGAACAGATTGATGGATCATAAAGAGCAGGTTGGGTGTTATGTTTGGTTAGATTAGAATTTGGCTAATGATTTGTCTTTCTTGACTGGCAGATGCTATGGTATTATTGGGAGTGGAGCAAGGTTTAAGAATGGTCTTTTGCTCTTAAACGGCAAACATTTATGTGATCTGACTTGCTTTATTGTGTACGTGACCAAGAGTGTAGAGAGTTTCCATTATTTGGATCTCTTTGCTAGCTATTACTTGATGTATTTGACGGACTTCTTGATTCATGATGTCGTGATTGTGAGAAAGGCCCAATCTTTGAGCTTTATCGCAGTATTTACTTAAGGAAATTGACGGCTAATACGGTACATATTGTCGTGTTTGTTTTGAGAGTCATTATAGGCCTGATGAGCTCGTGTCTTAGGAATGAACGGTCCAGACCTCAGTCTGCTGAACACGTATTCTATAGATGTACGGCCCAGGTAACAACCAAGCCTACTGAGCACGTGTTCCATAGATGGTCGACCCAGGTAACAACCAAGCCTGTTGAACATGTGTTCCATAGATGGTCGACCCAGGTAAAAATACTTGTTGAGCACGAGTCTTGGAATGAACGACCCAGGTTAATTGATTTTTGTCTGAAGGCTCCTCATCACAATCCTTGGCACAACCATTCGAAGATCCTCAAGAGAAAGATAGTGTTGATCAGTTTTTTATGCTTTCGTTTGTAATTTAGGTTGTGCATTCTCTTTGTTGGTTTGAGCTTGATCATTTTGATGATATACTTTGTAAACTTCCCTGTTTGACTCTATATATGAGGTGGGGGCCTCTTTTAACCCCACGGCATCTTTTTGCCGGTTTGCATTAAAAAAAAAAAAATAGTTTTATCCAATTTGAAATTTCGAATACCAATATTTAAGCTTATAAATAGACAAATTTAATAGAGATAAGGATTTATGGGAAGAAATCAGTCTCATATTTTTATCCGTATTTTCTTTCTCTGCGTAGAAGATAACTAGCGTACCATGCACATTCATTATCTTCCAATATTTTTGGTTCCATTTTCTTTCGAATAAATTAAGATAATAAGTAAAAAATGATATGAAAAAATAATATAATAATATTTTTCATTTTCTTTTTATCTGTCTTTTATATCTAATTATTTATATATTCTTAATTTGTATTATGTCTAATTTTTTGAATCACCAGCCACACTTTTTTTGAAAAAAAAAAATTCATTGAATTTACACATTATCATTATTTTGTTTCCAATTTCTATATTTTCTTCCTTTTTAATTTTAGGAATCATATATATTTAGAACATCTAATTTACTATCTCTCAATTTATTGAATTGTTTTACATTATGAAAAGAATTATACATATATATAGTTTGTCTGTCCAAAATATGACTATTGCAATTATTTTTTCTTTATTCTTAGTTATCATACTCTTCATATGTATAATTTGAGTAATTAATTAACGTAATACTATTATATATTTATGTAGTAGTTATAGACTTTAAAATTTCCATCTAATTATCTTGTTCTTCTTGAGAAATAGAAAAAGTATACACCATATATGCCGCTGGAGACTTGGAAGAAGGCCATTGCAATAAAGAAGACTTCCGTTTAAAAGAATATCAAGATCATAAACAAACTATGATGAAAGAAGAAAAAAGATGAAAACAAATATTTATTGAATTTTTCAAAATTATTTCATTTATTAATCTTCCAATTTTCTATGGTTGTACTCAAATTATTCTACACTATATTAAGTAAATTATTCTAAAATTGTTGGGATTCACGCACCCCCGGGCGCAGCGGAAGTAATGGATTTCAAAAATTTTAGTTCCGGGGAGTTACAGTGAATATTCATCCAATGAATTCGTAACTTTGAAACGTTTATATATCTTGAGAGATATGCACCTTTACGCACTCCTTTTGTAGTAGATAAGGAACGAAAGTTTTCCAAAGCTTCTAGCCACTCCTTGATCAGCGCATGCTTCTTGATTCTACCAAGGTCCGATCTTTAACCGAAATCCTCTGAGGTTGATCCACGGCTTCTTGCAGACGAACTCTAAATCTCTTAATTCCTGCTAGAGATTTAAGATCAGTATTTATCTAATATAAATAAGAGAATCAAGAAACAATTGTAAAGGCTGGTTCACATTGAACTGCAGAAAAGTTTTCTGCAGTTCACGTGAACTGCCTGTAATGAGAGAGGAAAAACGCAGAAGAGAGAGAGAGATTAGGGTTAGGAAAAATCTGATTTTTCTTCTTTTCTGTTTTCACGTGAAGTTGCATTGTTCTGTGTTCTGTAGGATCTGTCTTAAATAGACTTGAGTTGGCCGAAAATTCTAGTCCTAGATGGGCTGAGATTTTCGCCCACTGCTACTATGGGCCCAGTAGTATTTTGATATTCTAAAGGCCTTTTCAATTTAATATCAGATTAAATATTTCAGGCCAATTTAATTAATCATAATTAATTAAGCAAGTCCATTATATCATACAATGGGCTTTAATTTATTCTAAATAAATTACAAGCCCATCATTGATCAGCTTGGGCTAAAATTAATTCCAAATTAATTCTCTAGTCCAATAAGCCCAATTAACATTTAATTGCTACAGATTTTCACTTCTATTAATTGAACTTGATTTATTCCAAATAAATCATAAGTTTCTCAATTAATTATTTTGACTTGAATTAATACAAATTAACTCTCAAGTCTTAAACTTTCAATTAACACTTTAATTGATAAAGCTCTCTCCTATTTAAATTAAGTAGTCTCAAATTTCAACATAAATTTCGAGACTCACTCTTAATTACTTTAGACTTGAATTAATTCTCAATTAACTCTCAAGTCTAATATGTTATCAAATAACAAGTCTCTCGAATTTAATCACATTAAATACTTGTTAATTACTCTTAATTAACTCCTACACATTAATTACACTTAATTAACATCTTGATCTCTTTAATGAATTAATTCCAATTAATTCATTTGTCAATCCAGTTGACTATTATCAAACTCTATTGATATAGATAAATTTGTTCGCCTTTGGAAGTCATTGTGTGACCCCTCAGGTTCACCAATAAGACAGTAGTAGGAACACATTCTTAATGTCATAATTGTGACTTTAATTAAACTCATTTAATTAAAGACTATTTGTGAATCAACTCATTGACTTCACAAATACATTCCTACAGACCATGGATAACGTCTAGCAACGTGTCCATGGCGACCCATCCATCGATGAAGTGGTATGAACATTTCAACCTCATGATCTCCATGAGATACGATCCTTCTATCATCCAATTCCCGATTAAGACCTAGGATATGGGAAATGGAACCCCAGTAGTCTGCAATGCTATGAATAACATTCCTATAGTAATTTCATTTGATCTTACACTCTAGGAACTCTTTCCTAGTGAAGACCAACCGTACCTTGCGCAAGGATTTAGTGGTGGAATATACTACAATAGAATTCATAGGAATTCTTCTTGTTCTTGTAACAAGTCATAGATCCTGTATTGACCCTCACAGCCTCCATGCGTAACTCGAATATACCCAATCATACAGCTTATGTGAAACTCGAGGGATTCAGCAGTATGTCAAAGTATGCCCCAGTCATACACAAGGCAACCATGGAGTCTCAAGTTCAAGGATTAGTTAGACACGATCATGGCTAGGGAAACCCTCCTAATCTCTAAGACTCTATATATAAGTCTTAACCTATTTAGCCATTCCCGGCGGGATCCTCAGTGAACTTAATCTCCATTAAGCACCCTGATATGCATAGTAGTGTCAAAACACTAATGTCATGAAATGAGACACACTTTCATCAAGCTATGTCATATGAGCAAGTCTCAAGCGAGTCTAATCGACATCTCCTGTGCCTTTTAAACTCTTCGACTTGGAGTGTTTTAGATCACACAATTGGGTACTTATTTCATGGCCCCCATCAAATGGTGAAACCAAGTCCCTTAGCTTACTGTGATCTTGAGGTTTCATCCATACACAAAAATAAACAATATGCAATCACTTATAAATGTAATGTGATGAATTTGGCCAAAGTAGTGTTAGACGACTACTAACATCATTCTATTATGGATCACTAGATTGTTCTACTCTAGAGTTTTAGAGGAAATGCCTCAAGCAATTCGACTTTCCAAGGCACAATTCTAACAAAAATGGTTTTAAGTAAAGTTTAACAAGTTTTAGAGTTATCCATACGGTATTGAATGTTCGTTAATAAAAATAAAGTCAAGATAATGTATTCAATATATCCATTGAAAAAATTATATTTAATATTTTAATTTCTATCAAATATTTTTAATACAGAGGATTCAAATGAAAATTTATCTAACTAAAGTAAGAAAGAAAATTTTAATTATAAGTTTAATTAAATTTTATTATTATTTTTATAATATAAAATAAATAAATAATTGATTTTCTTGAAAAAAAATATTTTCAAATACCCGTGTCTCATGTTCATTTTGTGGTAGAAAAGTTATATTTTATTTCAATGTAAATAAATTTCTTTAATTATTATATTTGAGTATTAATATTTTCATAATATAAAAAAATTTCAATAATAAAATGAATATTATCATGAATTAATAATGAAACAATAACAGATTATTTAATAAAAAAATAATATAAAGTCTAATAAACAACTATTGTTTCGACCAAAGAGACAAAGAGATTTCGACAAAGAGATTTGAATCATTATTTATATGGTCTATTATTAAATATTTTTTGTATTTTAATTATCATTTTAATATTTCAATAACAGTCATGATATTCCTTCTCTATATATGTATAAATATATATTCTCTCTATTATAAATATAAAATCAGTACTTTATCATAAAAATATCATATTACTATTTTTATACATTTAAAATGAGTTTTTTTTATATACATAATTTCTGATTATTTTATAAATGAATTACTTTGGTGGGTGTGCTTCAATTTTGAATTAATAATTTTTGACGTATTATTAATAAACATATAAAAAATATATAATATAATTTATTTAATAATATATATTAAGTAAATTATCCAGTGCAATGTCGGGGATAAAAAGCTAGTTACTAATGAAAAACGTTAAGTATGATGTACGTAAATGTTAACTTTTCGTTTGTGGCGGAAAAATAAATTATATAATTATAGTTAATAGGGTTAATTATACTTAGACCCCAAAAGAATTTGCTAAACTACAACCCACGATCCTCTTAGCCAAATAATTAATTAAAGTACTTATACCCCACACGTAATTTGATAATTACAAAAAAAATACCCACGAGTTAGGGTACTGTTAGCGTTCTGGTATCTATTGGATAACTTCATCAAAAAATCAATGAATACAAAAATACCCTTACTTCTTTTAATACCATGGGTTGCCCCTAAATTTCACTTTGGTGTTATTTGTAATATCAAAAATATCTCAGGTGGTTATATGTAATTTTTAAAATTAAAATTAAAATAGAACCTTTTATTTCACGTGAAAAGGGGAATACTTTATTAATTATGGATCGATGAAACCCTAATATTTTCTAACGAAACCCTAATCTGTGGGTATTTTTCATAATTAGGTTCAAATCCATATGGGATATCTGTAATTGTTTGATAAAGATACTTATAAGTTGTAACTTAGTAAATTCTTTTGGAATCTAAGTATAATTATTCCTAATTATTAAGAAAATTAAATCAAAGGAAAATTTCCCGCCAAAACATAATCCACGTGGTAGTTTTGTAGCTTCCAAATTGGAAAAAGATGCAGGCTCCTCAAGCGTAGCCTTGTTCCGGCAAAGTTTTGTCTTTAATTTACCATTTTCCAGAAGTTATCATGATCTTAAATTGTCAAAGACTCAAAATCAAACGGAATGGTCGTAAATTGTCATTTCCCTATAATAAAATCTAGAAATTAACTTTATAGATAAGAATAAAACGAAAAATTAGACATAAATTCCAAAAGAGTTTGCTAAATAACAATTCATGACCTGCTTATTCAAACAATTATAATTAACCTCCACACAAAATTAAATAATTATAAAATACACCCATAAATTAGAGTTCCGTAAAAAAATATTAATTACAAAATACACCCATAAATTAGAGTTCCGTAAAAAAATATTAGAATTCCATCCATAATTAACGAAATATTTCTTTTTTTACCATGAACCACCGTCCATTATATCCTTGGCTCTAAAAAAATTATAGTTAAACCGTAAAGGAGTTTATGATATTACAAATAACACTATTCTCGATGTTTACTATTCATTTTTTATGAAATCATCAAATAATTAAAGGAGCCAAAATCCGTGAATATATTTTATACATATTTAATTTTATATGAAAAATAATTATAATTATTTAATTAACAGAATTATAAATTATAATTTAGAAAATTCATGGGAAAGTTGACTTTAAATATCTTTCATCTCAAAAAATTTAGGTTTGCTATCCCTTTTTGTAATGGTCATTTTAGATACCAATTTAAGTTTTAATTTTAACTTTGCTACCTCTTTTTGTGTAAAATGTCCGAAATACTCTTATTTGTCCAAGAATTACAAGGGCATGCCATTATCTTTCACATGGGCACCGGAATAATTTTCCGGCGGGCAATTTACTCGAAGAGAATGTGCTCGCTCGATGAGAAAAATTCAACCGTTGTACTTGGAAAATGATGGGTAGGTTGTTCCGTAGCAGTCGTGCCTTCTCGAGCTCGTGTTTGGCCTCGTTTTTTTACCCTGGTGACAGTGGTTGAAATTTCTGGCCCTGGTTCGACGGAAAACTAATAGGGAGATTGATGGCGTCTAGATCATCTTGTATGGTGGCGTTTTATATGTTATAGGGCTCGCCCAACGTTTGACACAACGTTTGATGGTGGCAATTGTTGATAGACGGCTGCGACATTCGAATTGGGGAAGAAGTTGTCCAGTAAAATTGCTTAACCTAGCTTTTGTTCTACTACAACAAAATTTAATTTTGGGTCCACAAACACCACATATTATAATATTTTATTTACATTCTACAGAAACATACTGTAATTCAAACTGTCGATTCCACAAAATCACAAACTCATACTTCATATTGACAAATAAATTCTGCAAACATGACGTTCGAATTGGGGAAGAAACGGTGCAAGAAGATTGCTTAACCTAACTTTTATAATTAATACAACAAAATTCAAGTTTTGGTCCACAAACACGACATATTATACAACAAATGTATTATATACATTCCACATAAACAAACTATAATGCAATCTGTCAATTCTGCAAAATCACAAACTCATCCTTCATATTGACAAATAAATTCCGCAAACATGATATTCGAATTGGGGAAGAAATGCTCTAGAAAAATTGTTTAACCCAACTTTTATAATTAATACAACAAAATTCAAGTTTGGGTCACAAACACCACATATTATACAACAAATATGTTATTTACATTCTACAGAAACAAACTGTAATGCAAACTGTCAATTTCCCTCTCAGTCCTTCTTACTAAACCAGAAAAGAAATAATGGCTGATACGTTCAATAGGATTTTGCGAGAACCTATTCCTAGGCTTTCGGAATCAGAGACTGAGAGGCTGTTCGTTAGCGTCCTGAAGAATTACAGCAAAAGATAGGATGTCCACGTACTTAACGGGATGGTGGAGGCTCCCCGTGATCTGAAAGTTGGCATGGACTACCAAATAAGAACTCACTTCAATGAAAATCACGTGAGATGGAAGCTGATTCAACTCCGCAACTAATTTTCCAGCTTCAGAAGATTCATCAACCAAATTTGGTTGCACTATAATGAAGATACCAACGTAGTGACCGTAGACCACAACTATTTGAATTATGCAGTCAACCCGCTGGTATATTACATAAACCTCCTTCTGATATATATATATATATATATATATATATATATATATATATATATATATATATATATATATATATATATATATATATAATATGGTTTCTTATTTTTACATAAATTATTATTTATGTTTGTTGTTGTCACTGTAATAGGCCTAGCCTATCGAGCATTCGGAATTTCGTCTCTGTGGATGTCCCCGATACAGATTGCTGAAGACCATTTTCATGGCTTCTAAGTGTGACCTGTTACTTGAAGAACCCCTGGGTCTCCGTAATTTCAAACGATGACATACCCTTGAAGGGTTATATGGCCTGTTTTTCATACCAATTTTTTTAGCACTGATACTGTAAATTGTCTAACGTTAATGTAAGATGTGTATCAAACAAACTGGTCTGCATAATTTCAAACGACGAGATGCCCTTGAAGGATTATCTGGCCTGTTTCTCATACCAATTTTTGTAGCACTGATACTTTAAATTGTCTTGCCTTAATATAGGATGTGTATCAAACAAATTGGTTTACGTAATTTCAAACGACGAGGTGCCCTTGAAGGGTTATCTGGCCTGTTTCTTATACCAATTTTTGTAGCAGTGATACTGTAAATTGTCTAACCTTAATAATGTAGGATATGTATCAAACAAACTAGTCTGCGTAATTTCAAATGACGAGATGCCCTTGAAGGGTTATCTGGCCTGTTTCTCATACCAATTTTTGTAGCACTGATACTATAAATTGTCTAATCTTAATGTAGGATGTGTATCAAACAAACTGGTCTGCGTAATTTCAAACGACGAGATGTCCTTGAAGGGTTATCTGCGTGTTGAAATTTATGTCATAACACTGATTTCGGACATTGTCAAACTATTATGATAGTTGTTGATCTTATTTAAACATCTGCGTAATTTGGCAAGGGGGATGCACTTCAAAAGTATGGTATTTTGTATAAGTACGAACTTTGTTTAGTCACTTCGTGTATTATATTTCTCTATAACATCACTTAAACTTCGGTGTAATATACTTATAAGCTGATTTTCTAACTTTAATATTTTATTTATGGATTATACTTGTCCACACTTATGTTATTACTACTTTTCCTATGTATCTTATCAAAATACCAACACAACGGATGGATTTTTAGGAGTCAATCGAATTTATAAACTTTTACTTCGATAAGTTTTAAAAAATAGTTGTTGAGTTTTACATTAAGTGTAAAATCCATCTCTTATGCTTCTATTTTTGGTAACATTCATAGGTAAATTAATGTTAATATTGAGTTTGGACACATATGTAATCTATGAATATATCATTTAAGTTAGAATATGACAATAAAATCGAATACATCGATGTTTCATTGAACATGTAAAATATAATCCATGAATGAAGTCACCAGCCTACGCACATATACAAAATATCACTTTTAAAAGGTGATTTCCCTATGTACAAAATATAACCTTCGAGTGGATTTCAATCTGTACAGCTACGCAGACTTCATAATTTGGCACATATATCATATTAATTTACGACAGGTTTTAAAATTCGTCCATCATTTTATATTTTAGATAGGCCAAAATACCCTTCGAGTGGATTTCAATCTATACAGTTACGCAGACTTCATAATCAGGCACACATATCATATTTATTTGCAGGTTTTAAAATTCGTCCATCATTTTATATTTCAGATAGGCCAAAATATCCTTCTAGTGTATTTCAATCTGTACAGTTACAGACTTCATAATCAGGCACACATATCATATTTATTTACGACAGTCCGTCCATCATTTTATATTTCAGGTAGGCCAAAAATACCCTTCGAGTGGATTTCAATCTATACAGTTACGCAGACTTCATAATCAGTCACACATCATATTTATTTATGATAGGTTTTAAAATCCGTCATTCATTTTATCTTGCAGATAGGCCAAAATACCCTTCGAGAGGATTTCATTCTGTACAGTTACGCAGACTTCATAATCACACACATATATCATATTTATTTACGACAGGATTTAAAATCCATCCATCTGTAAGTATTGTCCCGTCAAAGTCCCCTCACCTTACCGCTTCTGATAAAGCCTGCAATATCTTTGATTTTCAATACAAATTTGTACTTTTACGGCCACTTCAATAGTAAATGTTGCCTAAATTGAGTGGGAATTGATACCATTTTCTACCCGACCCGATAACTCTTCGAATTCTTCTCCCATATCAGTACAACCCAAATTACCCATTAGAATTCTTCTTCTCCCTCTATATAAACACATCTACTCAACTAACTCCTAACCATTGATATAAAAATATAATCAACTTGAAACCCAGATTTCGATCTAGGAAATGGAGATTTCGAATATTTTGCTTTATCATGCAAGGGTTGAATACCAAGTGTACAAAAAACAGAGCCAGGTCACCCGATGATGTTTTTTTCTTCAAACGGAAGGTAAAAAGATCTTTGTTAAATCTTTCTTCGTATCATGCATTTTTTTTTTTTTTGTTAGTGAAATCTACTTCCTTTTGGTTCTAATGTATTGCAAGTTTGGAGTTTGGTATGAATATTTTGGTTGATGGGATTGGAATGTTTAAAGACCAGCTTAAGGCAAAGAAGCCGCAGACCACTTAAAGTGAAAAGCACAGCTTGGGGCAGAAAAGGCCAATCCCAGTTGGAGCATATTTCTCTGTGCATGTTCGGTGCCCTACAACAAACTTGAATAGAACTTAACAAGTTCAGTTGCACATCTGTGACTACATCTTGTAGTTGCTATCTAAGTTTATTAGGAGGTTTGGAACACGTTTCTCTATGCATGAATGGCTCAAGGAAGTCACAGACACTGATCTTTAAACTCTTCAACTCCCAAAACGTACTGAAGTGGGGAAATGAGGAACCCATAAAAAATAGCATTCGACGTCTTCCCACTAGAGCGGGAATCGGAGCTGGATATAGTAGTAGTAAGGAGGACAACGGATTCCTTAGCTGGGTTGACATGTAATGTATTTCCTGTTTTCTTCTTATTCCAACAAGATTAGAGGAAGATATGTTAGTGAGAACTACTATGTTGTACTGATGTATAAAATTGTCGAACTGGAACTTATAATGAAGAGCTAATTTTTAAATAGCGTATTTATCTTGTATTGTTTAAATATTAGATTTTTTAAATTGTCGAACTGAAATCTAGAATGTGGATCTAAGTATGAAGTATGCATAATTTTAGACAACTTACAATATCAGTGCCACAAATTGTCATCATCAACAGGCCATTTTAACCATTCAATGGCATCATCTCATCTCAAAATTAACCAGATCCATTTGTTAGACACACATTTGATAGTATTGTTAGACAACTTGCAATATCAGTGCCACAAAATCGTATTACAAACAGGCCATTCAAGTGCATCATCTCGTTTCAAAATTACGCAGATCCCTTTATTAGATACGCATTCGTTAGTATTGTTAGACAACTTACAATATCAGTGCTACAAAAGCGTATCACAAAATTACGCAAATTCATTTGTTAGATACGCATTCGATAGTACTGTTAGACAACTTACAATATCAGTCCCACGAATTGGTATCATAAATATGCAATGTTTACCATTTAAGTGCATCTTCTCGTCTAAAAATATGCAAATTCCTTTGTTAGATACGTATTCATTAGTACAAAATCGTATCATAAACATGTCATTTTTACCATTCAAGTGCATCATCTTGTCTCAAAATTATACAAATTCCTTTGTTAGATACGCATTCGTTAGTTGTAACGCCCCGAAAATCCGAATTATTAATTTGGTATGTCCGAATCGAATATTTGTGTAATTTAACATTTATTTGATATTTATTATGTAATTTTAGAATTTATTTCGTATATGATTGAATTTATGTTTTAAATTACAAATTGTCAATGTGCGTTTAATAGTATGAATTTTGATTGTAATTACATGTTATTTGGACATCGTGAGATTTCGAACTTATTTTGCGAAATTACGACTTTGCCCCTTCGATTTCTAAACCTTAGTCAATTTGACTAAGTCTCAATCTCTCTCTCTCACCTTGCCATTCACGCTCAAACAAGAAAAAGGAGAAGAAAGAAAAAGAAAGAAAAAGAGAAGGAAGAAGAAAGATTCCAACGATTGTCCCGACTCCGATTCCCGACGGATTCTCGATCCGTTTTCGTCTACGAACTCCTCGCGAACTCTTCTACGAGTAAGCCTTTCACGATTCTTTCGTTTAATGTCTTCTTCGCTTCGTGTTTCTTATTTTTGATAATAGTTATAGAATTTAGGTTTTATTCGATTTTGGTAGTTTACGTGGATGGATTTTCGTGTTTATCGTTTCTATATGAAGCATATATGTTGTAGATGATTATATGTGAGAATTAGGGTTTAATTTGCATGATTTAGTGATTATATGTTGGATTAGGGTTTGATTTTTCGCGAGTTTCTGAGCTTCTGCTTGTTCTGCGATTTTGGATCGCACACGGCCTGTTGCACACGGCCTTGAGGCCGTGTGCATGAGACCGTGTGCGAGGGATGAATTGCGCACGGGCTGTGCACGCGGCCTTGAGGCCGTGTGCATGAGGCCGTGCGTGTTGCATGTTTGTGCATGGAAGCCTCGAACAGTACCCTGACCTTCTGTAAGTCAGGGTACAAATTGGCCTACGGGTCCCGCTTCGGCTCGTCTTTTCTGAATTCTTTCTTCGCTCGTGTATTCGATATGTATGATATAGATAGGAATTGCATGATTTATGAATTTACGACATGTTCGGGTATGTGAATAGTGCATTTTAAGTTTTCGTTAAATTTTCTAACTTTTGCATGTGAAGTCCGATTTTCCCGAAATTCGAATGCATGCTTCTTTATGATATTCTAAGCATGTCCGTAAAGTTTCGTTGCATTTGGAATTGATTTGCATTTTTAAATTTGCGATTTACTCTGTTTTCGTTTGAGAATTTGAACCTAAGTGATTTATTTAATTGTGTAACGTGCTTCTATGTGTTCTAATTCTTTCGTATAAGCCGTGCGTCGTCTTTAGTCTTATTTGGCTGTGTCTTGGTATTCTTGCAGACGATACTCCTGTGGAGTAGCGCCGGTTCTTGCTTCTTTTGATCATTTTGCATAGCCAGGTGAGGCTTTCTTTTTCTGATTCCAGTATTACTACGTATATATATATAAATAAGCCTCTCCCGATATAAGCCACGTTTATGTTTTGTTTTCACACCGTTTATATATATACTTAGTAGATATTTATGATTATTATGTTCATTTGATTTATCGAAACTTATTTGATATGAAAAAGTATTACGTATAGTCTTCGAAATGTTTACGAAAGAGACATGTAAAACCTTTTTGTTTCTAAGGCGAACTTTGGCCTTCGGCCTCGCATATGACATGTCTCGAACGGTCTTTTGGCCAACCCGAAATGTTTGAAAAGCGAGTTATGAACTTTATGCATGATCGTTTGGGCCCGGAGTAAGAGCGATAGGACGAAGTCGGTAGACGTCGGGTCTACGGCGTAAATCCTATGGTTTCCTCCATTTGGGAGCTCGGGGTGAGGCCGGAGTGGCAGCCCTTTGAGTACCTGAGTTATTCCCGTCAGTTACGAGTAGTTTGGATTTAGCGGTCCGTCTACATTGGAGGCATAAGGGTGGTTTCCGGTTTTTATATATGGATATTGGAGTTCAGGGCTCGACTCGCCGAGTCATAAGATATGTGTTGTTTTATGTTAAATCACCACCCGATTACGAAAACCTTTCTTTTATGTTGATTTCTTTTACTTTAAAATTGGTGATTTATTTTCCGTTTTGTTATATACCTTATTATTCCCTCCTCACTTAGTCGTTTGACTAACCCCCTCTGTTTTACCCCTGTACTGGTTTCAGGATACTAGGCGGGATCTGCGTTGTCGTCGTCGCGTCTTAGAGTTACATTCTTTTTGCTCATGTATAACTCTCATTCAGTATGGCTATGATTCATGTCTTTTGATTTTAGGATTTATTAGAATGTATTCGGGATATTGTATTGAACCCGTTATTATATAATTATCGGGATATTGTACCGAACCCGTTTGTTATTTAATTAAGTGAATTTCGTTAGCCTTGGTGGGCTTTAATAATTGTGCAATTTATCATGCTTTAATGTTTGATTATTTCGCTTCCGCACTTCTGTCTTGTTGTTATTTAAAACCCCCGCCTAGTCATTGAGTAAATGCTTGTCGTTCGCCGGGTTTCGATTCGGGTCGGATCCCATTCCGGCTTCGGGTCGGGTCTCGGTGCGGGGCGCCCGCTACATTAGTATTTTGAGACAACTTACAATACCAATGATACAAAATCTTATCACAAACAGGTCAATTTTACCATTTAAGTGCACCATCTCTCTCAAAATTATGCAGATCCATTTGTTAGATATGCATTCGATAGTATTGTTAGACAACTTACAATATCAGTCCCACAAACTGGTATCAGAAAAATGGCCATTTTTACCATTCAAGTGCATCATCTTGTCTCAAAATTCTGCAGATTTTTTTGTTAGATACACATTCGTTATGTAACGGCACGTCCCCAAATACGGTGCGACGTGACGTCCTGCACCAAGTCACAATCCATAACAAGAACTGAGGTCCGGTTATGAACTATAACCTGGCGAACGAAAAATAAATACCAGGCGGATCTGCTTTAGAAAATAACAGGACAACGAACAATAATACAGCAGAAGCAAATCAATACAACCTATCCCACTCAGGGAGCTAGAAAAATAATAAATCCAAAACACAATTATAAAGCCCACCAAGGCCACTGAAAACAACCATATCAACATTCAAACTAATTTACATTATTTACATCTACAACTTCTAGGGTTTTAAGTATTTATCCAGATACATAGGCGGAAATGAAATCACCTAAACAAAAGTAAATGACTCCAAGGGCACGACCTGAATCCGCCTAGCAACAAAACCCTGTAAAGACAACAACAGAGTAATGGGGTTAGTCAAAGCGACTAAGTGAGGGGGCTGTAATACGTATATATTATCGAAACAACCGGAAAGATTCACCAGTTTGTAAATGAGAAGAAAGCAAAGGAAAAATAAAGGTTTACACAATTATTGGTGAATCGAATAATTTCGCAATAATGTAAAAGCTTGGCGAGTCGAGCATCAACCACCTGTTTCATAATATCAGAAATATCAAATAAACCTCCCTTATTCCTCCTTGTGTAGTCAGGTAGCTAGCCCGCTACTATATAATCATATATGCAAGGACAAATATCCAATACATCTTCGGCTGAGGATATAGACTAGATCCCGTCCGGCGCAGGTACTCAAAAGGGTTGCCACTGCGGTTATACCCCCGAGCTCCCATCAGTTTGGAGACCAGAGCATTGAGATTCACCGTAGACCCAACGTCTATCCGGCTTCACCCCGTACCCTGATGTCCGGGCCCAATAGTATAATGTGGCTCAATGGCCAGTCCGAAAGGCCAAGATAATTCCTCGCACTCCAAATGCTTATGTGGTCAAAGGGATCGATTTCAAACTCGTTTGTAACCCTTTCGAGCTAATAGAGCCTTCTAGGGGTTAATATGTAATAATTTGATATCAAAGCATTTTCCTTTAACTCATTAAAGTAATATGATTTTCAAGTAGCTACTACATATAATATAGGTTTGGGGAAAGAAAACATAAAAGCATAAAAACACAAGCTTCGGGTATATATATGGAATATTTACGTACGTATAAGGAAAGCCGAATTCGGAAGAGAAATCCCACCTGGATAATACTGCAAAAAGGGCAAAAGAAAGAAGACCAACTACTGCCCAGAAGAACTACCACCTGAAACCAAATACGACATAACCATGTAAGACGACAATACGACGCACGGCTTATTCTTAATGCAATAAACACTCAATTCAATCAAAGAAGGACAATTAGGAAAATTATTCAATGAAACGAATGAAATACCAAATTTCAAGCTTATAAATCATGCTTAAACACAATTAGGTTTCATAGACATGCTTAATATACTATAAAGAAGCATACATTCAAGTTTCAAAGCAATCGGAAAAGAATTGCGAAAATCGTATAATTCCCTAAACGGAAATCGGTTCGTTTCACGATCAAACGTTATTGGAAAAATTTAAACTCTATGGATTATTAAGTTTTAAAGCATTATGGACTTAATGGCGAAGTCAGATTTTGAAAATAATATCACACGAAGAAAGTAGAATTTGCAATTTTTGACTTCCAGAGACTTTTGAACTGAAATTGGGTCACACGGCCTCTTGCACGGTCTTGTGCAAGGCCGTGTGCATTTTTGGGAACATGCACGGGCTACACACACGGCCTGAGGCAAGGCCGTGTGAGTTGAAAATGGCGCACGGTCTTGCTACACGGCCTGTTGCAAGGCCGTGTGCACCATGTTTTCGCGAATTTTCAGCAGAACGCGAAGAACTTCGCACAGAAGTATCAGAATTTTGTCAAATCTTCACCAAAACCCCATTTTCAATCAGATTTTCGTACTACAAACTTCAACAAACATCAAAGATCACAATGACAACACATAGGATGAAGAATCATCGAAAACTACGGAGTATAACGATCAAACTACCGAAAAATCCAACTTCGAAACAATTTATCCAAAACATACTCAAACGACAACGGAATCGAATGGAACCTGAATAATACCTGTAGAGAATGTTACAAGGGTCGCGTAGGTTCTTATGGATCGAAATTTGGTTAAGAAATGAACTCGAAAGATCGAACTGAAAGTTTGGAGAAATTGTTTCTTTTTCTCTTTCTTTTTCCTTCGGCTGATGTAGATGTTTATGGGTTTAAGTGTAATTAAGAAAAAGGAAAGGAAAAGAGAATAAAAAGAAAACCTGAGGTTTAAATGAACAATTGAAGGGGCATTTTCATAATTTCGCGAAACTTCATAAATAGGACATATTAATGAAATATGTCAATATTATAGTCAAAACTCATCATTTTAAATGCACATTATAGAATAATTTGAATTCAAAAATTATTGCATTTACGAAAATTCATATAAAACACACAAATATCACATAAGCACATATATCCCGATCGAGTTTTACCCAAAAATTTGGGGCGTTACAATCTCTCCCCCTTATGAGAATCTGTCCTCAGATTCTATTCATTCGAAGCGAATAACTCAGGATAATGTTTTCTCATTTTCTCTTCTGTTTCCCAAGTAGCTTCTTCGCTTTTCTGATTCCTCCAAAGGACTTTTACAAGTGGGATTTGACGATTACGGAGTTCTTGGAATTTACGGTCCAGAATACTAACTGGTTGAGAAATGAATGTCAGATTCGGCTCTAACTTTATATCCTCTACAGAAATAATCTCAGACTCATCCGGATAATACTTACGAAGCTGCGAGACGTGGAAAACGTTATGAATACCGGTAAGAGCTGGCGGTAAATCTAATATGTAGGCCATCTTCCCAATCCTCTCAAGAATCACATACGGACCCAAATATCTCGGGGCTAACTTTCCTCCTTTACCAATTCGAACGAATCCTTTCTAGAAGAAGCTTTGAAAAATACCTGATCCCCAACTTCAAATTCCAAATCACGTCGACGTCTATCTGCATAACTCTTTTGTCGATCTTGGGCAGCTTTCATTCTTTGTCGGATGACTTGCACCTTTTCGATAGCATCCTGAATCAATTTCGGAGCAATGCCACGATGAATACCATCTTTAGTCCATCTCCAATCCTCAATGCCCCAATATAGTGGCGATCGACATTTCCTTCCGTACAAAGCTTCGTATGGGGCCATCTGAATCGAGGACTGATAACTGTTATTATAAGCAAACTCAATCAATGGAAGCTGTTTATACCACGTAGTCTGAAAATCTAGGGCACAAGATCTCAGCATGTCTCCGAGGTATCTAATAGTCCTCTCGGATTGACCGTCTGTCTGGGGGTGAGCTGCGGTATTGAAGGTCAGCTCTGTTCCCATACGATCCTGTAGGTTCTGCCACAAATGTGAAGTGAACCTAGTGTCTCTGTCCAACACTATACTCTTTGGAACTCCGTGAAGTCTCACAATCTCCTCGTGATAAACCTCTGCCAACTTCTCAACTGTATAGGATGTACGAACGGGCAAGAAATGAGCGGACTTCGTCAATCTGTCAACAATTACCCAAATGCTATCATAACCGCCTCTGACTTTCGGTAAGCCCGAAACAAAATCCATTGCTATCTCTTCCCATTTCCAAGATGGAACGGGAAGTGGCTGTAGTAAACCTCCGGGTTTCTGATGATCTGCCTGGACTTGTTGACAAGTCACACACTGTCTGATATAGTTAGCCACATCTCTCTTCAAACCATTCCACCAGAAGAACTCTTTCAAATCTCTATACATCTTAGTGCCTCCCGGATGGATATTATAGGCTGATTTGTGAGCTTCATCCAAAATCTCTCTCCTCAAACTCTCTGGAACACAAACTCTTGTCTTATGTCTGAGAAGACCTATGTCGTCGATACTGAACTGCGTTTCTGGCTCATCCTTCATTCGAATAATCTGTCGATGAATCCAATCATCAGTAGCTTGAGCTTCTTTAATTCTACGACCCAACTCTGATTGTATCGTAATATTAGAAATATGAGCATAAGAAATAATACGAACTCTCTCGACACCTGATATATCTGAACTCAGCTCTAGCTGTGATACACTTGCTTTTCTGCTTAAGGCATCTGCAACTACGTTCCCCTTCCCCGGATGGTACTGAATCTTACAATCGTAGTCTTCTAACAACTCCATCCAATGCCTCTGGCGTTTATTCAATTCTTTCTGCGTGAAAAGATACTGAAGGCTCTTATGATCAGTGAAAATATCAAAAGTAACGCCGTAGAGATAGTGACGCCACTTGCCCAAAGCAAATACAACTGCTGCTAGCTCAAGATCATGTGTAGGATAATTTATTTCAGTAGGTTTAAGCTTTCTCGAGGCATAAGCTATAACCTTTCCATTCTGCATCAACACGCATCCTAAACCTTCTTTCGAAGCATCAGTATAAACCACGAATCCATCTGAACTTTCAGGCAAAGTAAGAATAGGAGCGGATGTCAACCTATTCGTTAGCTCTCGAAAACTGCTCTCACACTTATCAGTCCACACAAATGCGACATTCTTTTTTGTTAACTCAGTAAGCGGGGCTACAAGTTTAGAAAAATCCTTCACAAACCGTCTGTAATAACCTGCCAATCCCAGAAAACTACGAACCTTTGTCGGAGTCTTAGGCTGCTCCCAATTCAATACTGAATCTATCTTCGAAGGATCAACCTCAATACCTTTCTTAGATATAACATGACCCAAAAATGCCATTTTTTCGATCCAGAACTCGCACTTACTGAACTTGGCATACAACTGATGTTCTTTCAAAGTTTGTGACACGATCTGTAAATGCACTGCATGCTCTTCCTCTGATTTTGAGAAAACCAGTATGTCGTCGATGAAGATGATAACAAACTTATCAAGATAAGGTCGAAAAATTCTGTGCATCATATCCATAAATGCTGCAGGGGTGTTTGTCAAACCGAACGGCATAACCACAAACTCAAAATGACCATATCGAATGTTGAAAGCTGTCTTCGGTATGTCCTCTGCCTTGATACGTAACTGATAATATCCCTGTCTCAGATCGAGTTTAGAATAGACCCTCGATCCCTGCAGTAAGTCAAACAACTCGTCAATGTGGGGAAGAGGATACTTGTTCTTCACAGTCATCCGATTCAACTCTCTGTAATCAACACAAAGTCTAAGAGAACCATCTTTCTTCTTCACAAATAATACTGGTGCACCCCAGGGAGATGTATTCGGCCTGATATAACCACTGGTTAGCAAATCATCTAACTAAGTTTTCAACTCCTTTAACTCAGCTGGTGCCATTCTGTAAGGTGTCTTCGAATACGGCGCAGATCCCGGATACAAATCAATAACAAACTCGATGTCACGGTCTGGAGGTAACGATTCTAACTTCTCAGGACACACATCAGGGAAATCTTTAACTATCTCGGTATTTTCAAACTTCGACTGTTCTTTTGGCCTGTTAAGAAGATAAGCAACAAAACCTGAAGCTCCTTCTCGGACGAGCTTCTTTGCTTCTGTCATAGAAATAATCTGCCCATGTGTCAACTGAATACCCTGACTCGAATCGGATCCCAAACTAATCTTCTTCTTGAAACAATCAATCTTAGCCCTGTGCTCAAATAACCAATCCATACCCAAGATGACTCCGTACTTCTTCACTGGCAACACTATCAAATATGCGGGGTAAACTTTATCCTTAGTAACAACGGGACAACGTCAGTACACGCGGTCGGTAATCATACAAGATCCCAAAGGGGAACTCACAACAAAACAATAATCAGACAAATCAATAGAGGCATGCGCAGATAAATCAATTTCAAGAGCAACAAAAGAATGCGTAGCACCCGGATCAAACAATACATGTATGGGTATGTTATGTATATGTATGGTACCTTCCACCACGGCGGAAGCATCAGGCTCAGTACTCTCACTATCGCCCTCCAGGGCGTACACACGAGTTGGAACGGAAGGCTTCGGCTTCGGCGGCATAGGCTGACTCGGGGGCTGCCTCTTGGGACAACTATCCTTCTGGTGCGTAGAGCTACCACAACTAGTACACAATCCCAGCTTATACCAACACTTAAACTCTGGGTGATTCCCTCCACAATAACCACAAATAACTGGGCGATAACCTGACGGACGAGGGGCTGAACGAAACCCAGTCGGGCGAGGTGTAGAAGAAAATCCGGTCGGACGAGGTGATGAAGAAAATCCCATAGGGCGAGGTATAGGAGGTCTGGGTCCACCAAAAGGTCTCTTGCCTTTAGGCTGCATAGGAGCACTCAGAATGAAAGGCCTCTTGAAACCTGATGAAGAAGAAGCGGGAGTAGTACGACGAATAGCTCGATCAATACTAGTATACTCAGCCTCAAGAGATAAGGCTGCATCTACAGCTGCAACATAGGTAGTGGGACGGGAAGCTGCAAGACCCTGTCGAAGAGGAATACTCAAGCCCTCTAGAAACTTCTTGGTCTTCCTACGCTCATCTAAAGTAATGTGGGGAGCATATACTGCAAGTCTGGTAAAATTGGCCTCATAATCTGCCACGGTAGAGGTACCCTGAGATAGCTCCATAAACTCCTGCTCCCGGCGATCCTGAACAGTAGGGGGAACATACTTAGCTCGAAACTCCTCAAGAAACCTATTCCACGATGACTCAACTCCAGTGGCCCTCCATCTCTGCTCAGTCATCTTCCACCAGGCCTCTGCAGGTCCTCGAAGAAGATAGATAGCAAACTCAACCTTCTCTAGATCAATAGGATGAAGAACTCGGTATATCCTCTCAAGAGATGAAATCCAACCCTCTGCCACAATATCATCTGTGGTACCAACAAACTGAGGTGAGTGGAAATCTACGCAAGGACTACTCACTAGCTCTATGCTCATCTACCTCAACATCCTTGTCTCTCTGATCCAGATAATCCTTAAAGACCAAATATCTGCTGAGCATCAACCACTGGTGCCTGTGGTGGTGCTGCTGGAGGAGCACGATCACGACGAGGTGGCATCCTACAATTAAATATACTAAGTATGCATGTAGAATAGTTATGGATGCAAAGCTGTAAACACATAAACACAAAAGCACAAATTCCTAAGTCATAAGCCGTACGGACCTAGACTGACACGACTCATAGAGCTAAGGCTAATGAACCTCTAGCTCTGATACCAACTGTAATGGCACGTCCCCAAATACGGTGCGACGTGACGTCCAGCACCAAGTCACAATCCATAACAAGAACTAAAGGTCCGATTATGAACTACAACCTGGCGAATGGAAAATATTACCAGGCGGATCTGCTTTAGAAAATAATAGGGCAATGAACAATAATACAGCGGAAGCAAATTAACACAACCTATCCCACTCAGGGAGCTAGAACAACCATAATCCAAAACACAATTATAAAGCCCACCAAGGCCACTGAAAACAACCATATCAACATTCAAACTAATTTACATTATTTACATCTACAACTTCTAGGGTTTTAAGTATTTATCCAGATACATAGGCGGAAATGAAATCACCTAAACAAAAGTAAATGACTCCAAGGACACGACCTGAATCCCCCTAGCAACAAAACCCTGTAAAGACAACAACAGAGTAATGGGGTTAGTCAAAGCGACTAAGTGAGGGGGCTGTAATACGTATATATTATCGAAACAACCGGAAAGATTCACCAGTTTGTTAATGAGAAGAAAGCAAAGGAAAAATAAAGGTTTTCACAATTATTGGTGAATCGAATAATTTCGCAATAATGTAAAAGCTCGGCGAGTTGAGCATCAACCACCTGTTTCATAATATCAGAAATATCAAATAAACCTCCTTTATTCCTCCTTGTGTAGTCAGGTAGCTAGCCCACTACTATATAATCATATATGCAAGGACAAATATCCAATACATCTTCGGCTGAGGATATAGACTAGATCCCGTCCGGCGCAGGTACTCAAAAGGGTTGCCACTGCGGTCATACCCCCGAGCTCCCATCAGTTTGGAGACCAGAGCATTGAGATTCACCGTAGACCCAACGTCTATCCGGCTTCACCCCGTACCCTGATGTCCGGGCCCAATAGTATAATGTGGCTCAATGGCCAGGCTGAAAGGCCAAGATAATTCCTCGCACTCCAAATGCTTATGTGGTCAAAGGGACCGATTTCAAACTCGTTTGTAACCCTTTCGAGCTAATAGAGCCTTCTATGGGTTAATATGTAATAATTTGATATCAAAGCATTTTCCTTTAACTCATTAAAGTAATATGATTTTCAAGTAGCTACTACGTATAATATAGGTTTGGGGAAAGAAAACATAAAAGCATAAAAACACAGGTTTTGGGTATATATGGAATATTTACATACGTATAAGGAAAGCCAAATTCGGAAGAGAAATCCCACCTGGATAATACTGCAAAAAGGGCAAAAGAAAGAAGACCAACTACTGCCCAGAAGAACTACCACCTAAAACCAAATACGACACAACCATGTAAGACGACAATATGACGCACGGCTTATTCTTAATGCAATAAACACTCAATTAAATCAAAGAAGGGCAATTAGGAAAATTATTCAATGAAATGAATGAAATACCAAATTTCAAGCTTATAAATCATGCTTAAACACAATTAGGTTTCATAGACATGCTTAATATACTATAAAGAAGCATACATTCAAGTTTCAAAGCAATCGGAAAAGAATTGCGAAAATCGTATAATTCCCTAAACGGAAATCGGTTCATTTCATGATCAAACGTTATTGGAAAAATTTAAACTCTGTGGATTATTAAGTTTTAAAGCATTACGGACTTAATGGCGAAGTCGGATTTTGAAAATAATATCAAACGAAGAAAGTAGAATTTGCAATTTTTGACTTCCAGAGACTTTTGAACTGAAATTGGGTCACACGGCCTCTTGCACGGTCTTGTGCAAGGCTGTGTGCATTTTTGGGAACACGCACGGGCTACACACACGGTCTGAGGCAAGGCCGTGTGAGTTGAAAATGGCATACGGTCTTGCTACACGGCCTGTTGCAAGGCCGTGTGCACCATGTTTTCGCGAATTTTCAGCAGAACACGAAGAACTTCGCACAAAAGTATCAGAATTTCGTCAAATCTTCACCAAAACCCCATTTTCAATCAGATTTTCATACTACAAACTTCAACAAACATCAAAGATCACAATGACAACACATAGGATGAAGAATCATCGAAAACTACGGAGTATAACGATCAAACTACCGAAAAATCCAACTTCGAAACAATTTATCCAAAACATACTCAAACGACAACGGAATCGAATGGAACCTGAATAATACCTGTAGAGAATGTTACAAGGGTCGCGTAGGTTCTTATGGATCGAAATTTGGTTAAGAAACGAACTCGAAAGATCGAATTGAAAGTTTGGAGAAATTGTTTCTTTTTCTCTTTCTTTTTCCTTCGGCTGATGTAGATGTTTATGGGTTTAAGTGTAATTAAGAAAAAGGAAAAGAAAAGAGAATAAAAAGAAAACCTGAGGTTTAAATGAACAATCGAAGGGGCATTTTTGTAATTTTGCGAAACTTCATAAATAGGACATATTAATGAAATATGTCAATATTATAGTCAAAACTCGTTATTTTAAATGCACATTATAGAATAATTTGAATTCACAAATTATTGCATTTACGAAAATTCATATAAAACACACAAATATCACATAAGCACATATATCCCGATCGAGTTTTCCAAACTTGTCCCGTTATCTTAGGAATTCTTACCAGCTTTAGTTTTACCCAAAAATTTGGGGCGTTACACGCAGCCTAATAATCAAGTCTTAAAAATAAGAAATGGAAATCAAAAGATTCAAGGTAAAGAAAGTTAAAGCATAGTATTTGACTTCATATCCAATCAGCCACGCTTTTAATAACATGATTTATAAGTTGCTTGAATCATTCATAAGCCTTTTCTCACTTCAATTGTCCTCTGACTCAACACCAAGCAGTTAGGTGTAGACGGTAAGTAATATATTAACTAAGCTAAAATATCTAGATATAAAGAGAACATGATAGTTCAGAAGATGATTAATAATTATTTAGATTCTAATACAATAAAATTCAATTAGGGAACCACAAACCTAACTCAACTTAGCATACTCCTCAACCTAATATTTAATCTCTTGCAGGCTTAATTAATTTGAAGAAAATCAATTAGACTTATAAAGAAAACCATGACGATAGAGAAAATATTGTATACCTGTTCGTCTGAATGCTTTGGGTGGCTTAGTGAAGAAAAGATGAACGAAAATGTAGGGGCCTGGTCTCATCCGAAGGTTATATATTTATCTACTATAGAAGAGGGGCAGACAGTTGTAAAAGTTGAAGCAGGAGGTGGTCTTACAAAAATTGGTGGTCAAGCATAGTCTATACATATAGCATACACATAGTATATATTAGAATAAGTTGGAGTCTGCATGATAATTGGTTGGCCACCCATTTAATAATTAAGAAATTTATTACATTTTCATTTAATACAATTAGATACTTAAAATTCTCGTACTTACCGGTATTTAGGGATAAAGATATACGCGTCATAATTTAATAAAAGCATTTAAACACATTTACACAGTTAACATAAATTTCGCCACGTATCAATTTACTCGAAATTCACGTAATTCAAAGTGTTGAAAAAATTCAAAATTATCAATTAGGTGTACATTAGGCAAATAATATCACACAAGCACATATTTACCGATCGAATTTTCCAAACTTGTCCCGACATCTTAGAAAATTCTTACCGACTATATTTGTACGAAAACCCAGGGCGTTACACGTTAGTACAAAATCGTATCATAAACAGGTCATTTTAACCCTTCAATGGCATCATCTCGTCTAAAATTACACATATCCCTTTGTTAGATACGTATTCATTAGTATTGTTAGACAACTTACAATATCAGTGGCTCAGTGCCACAAAATCGTATTACAAACAAGCCATTTTTACCATTCAAGTGCATCATCTCGTCTCAAAATTATGTAAATTTCTTTGTTAGATACGCATCGTTAGTACAAAATCGTATCTTAAAACAGACCATTTTAACCCTTCAATGGCATCATCTCGTCTAAAATTACGCATATTCCTTTGTTAGATATGCATTTGTTAGTATTGTTAGACAATTTATAATATCAGTGCCACAAAATCGTATTACAAATATGTCATTTTTACCATTCAAGTGCATCATCTCGTCTTAAAATTACGCAGATCCCTTTATTATATACGCATTCTTAGTATTGTTAGACAACTTAAAATATCAGTGCCACACAATCGTATTACAAATAGGTCATTTTTACCATTCAAGGGCATCATGTCGTCTCAGAATTACACAGATCCATTTGTTAAATACGCATTCATTAGTATTGTTAGACAACTTACAATATCAGTGTCACAAATTGGTATCATCAACAGGCCAAATTACCCTTCAATGGCACCATGTCGTCTCAAATTACGCAGATCCATTTGTTAGATACACATTCATTAGTATTTTTAGACAACTTACAATATCAGTGAGAGAAATTGGTATCATCAACAGGCCAGATTACCCTTCAATGGCATCATCTCGTCTCAAAATTAGACAGATCCCTTTATTAGGTACGCATTCGTTACTATTTTTACACATTCTTGAATAATTTTATAACATATAGTGTTAAATTTGTTACACGAAGCATAAAATTGAGATTAGAAATAGAATATTATGTAAACAAAACGCTAATTTTTATTCAATAAAACTTGAAGTTAAAACAGCAAAACGAATATAAGGTTCCACAAACAAACTGTTGGAAATAACATTCTGAAAAATTAATACAACAACAAGTAATTATTATTCTGCGAAAACAAAGACTTAATTACACAAAACAAAATTCAAATTTCTCTGGAACTAGAGCTAATCAGTAATCAGTATTAGCCTCATATCGATAATATATGTCTCCAGAAGCCTAAACAGTTTCATCATGTTGTTAAAATCATTATCGGTAAGCAAATTAACCCAGATTCCCGACTTCCGGGGAGCCCTGAACTGTACGACGTGGATATCGGTTGATAATTGTGGCCATTTTTCACTGGCAAGCTCGAATAACTTAGAGATCTCATTCTCTCCCTTAACGCTAATACATTCATTATTCCGTTGAATTCGACACAACCGATTAGTTTGGCGGCACGTCGAGTACCAATAGGAGGCCTTGGAGCAACAGTAGTAGTAGTAGTTTCCATTTAATCCCTCTGAAAATGCAAAGACCCGACGAATTTAAGGTCTCAGTCATCGTTGGCACCACCGCTGCTGTACAGTTTGTGTTTTAGGTTTTGAAATGAAAAGCGAGGCTAAATAAATTTGAGATTTGGAGGATATGAAACTTAAGGGCAAATCGATATTTGCACAAAAGAGATATCAAAATTAAAATTAAAACTTAAATTGATACCTAAAATAACCATTTAAAAAATGGGTAACAAACCTAAAATTTTTTGAACAAAACGTTATTTAAAGCCAATTTTCCGAAAATTCATCTGGGTGGTGTAATTTTTCCAGAATAAAAGAGTAGGAATCAAAATGAAATTTGAACTAAAAGATACACGTGGAGAATTTACTTGATGTTTTGAGTGATTGGCGTCTACTACGGCGACGTGGCCAAAAATCGAGGATAAAAACTAAAAAGAGAAAACACACGTAGGGGACCAACCTAGTATCTGTATTCCAACTCTCAGACTCACTGGGCCCCCATTCTGATCAGTGGGCCCACTTTGTCAGGCTGGACCCCCGTCAATAGTCCCCGCCGCCGGCGCCTCCATTGGCAGCGCTGCCGCAGAAAAAAAGATAGTGGCTCTGCCGCCTGCAGCATGCGAAAAGAGGAAAAACAAAAACATGCGTACACTACTACACATTCAATCATTCATACACTTACACTAAGTAGCCGAGCAAAACATTCTAATCAGGATCAATTAAAAGTATAATAATAAGAAAAAAGCATTTAAATATAAAAATAATTACATAAAAAATTACTAAGATTTACGTCTTTTATAATTTTATTATCGGAATCTTGCAATCTTACACATATATCTTTAAGGGATGAGATATTTATAAGATTTTTCATAGGATATATATTATGTATATATTTTTATATTTCAATGGGGTATTTGTAAGATTTACGAGAGAATATTTATAAGTTTTGAAAATTCCAATGATTTTTTGGATTTTTAGGAAATCTCAGGGGGTTTTTTGTGTAATTATCTCATATATATATATATATATATATATATATATATATATATATATATATAAGTGATTCAAGTTCTAACCAAGTTGACTTTAATCATTTTACAAAATTGACCCCTATTAATATATATTTAGAGTTTATGAGGAGGCCAATTAAAAAAATTTAACAAAAAATCTATATACATCTATATATATGTATATATGTAGTGAAAATTTTGAGAGTTGTACAAGATCAATTGTACCCCACAAATGTACATAGCTCCATTAATACATACACTTATAAGTAAATAGGAACATGATGATACAAATATAACATCACAATTATTTTCTAATATTTATCACTAAAAATATATTAGGCACGAAGTGTCACACAATAGAGAATTTTTTTTTTCAAAGTACGAGTGTAGGGATATACATCATACATGTCCAATTCTAGACAGATTCCACTGATGTAATAATAATAATAATAATATGTTGGGCGCGTGCTTCTATGTAGGTGGTCCTGAAAGCTTTGGCTGACACGTGGCGATTGTTCTATGCCGTTGTCCAACTTGTCTGATTCCTCGTGATTTAGCTCCGCTTGTCCCACCCGTTTCCGTGAGTTCGGTTAATGCTAGGCTCTACCTCAATGGGAAAAATATTTTCGTGTGTCCTAATGATTAAAAGTATAAAAGGATTTAAAATTAAAATTTATAATACTTAATACACGTATCAGAATCTTAAATATATTTTTCACTAGAAAAGACCCTCGCATCAAATGAACCATTTCTCTCTCACAGTCTCACTCTCTTTTCTCTTTCATAATTTTTTTACACCTTTAAATATAAATATTATAAATTAAAGGAAAACTGCAAATGCGATACACTAATTTGGGTTAGTGAGAATATTGGATATTAATTTGATCGTTTTTTATTTTTTTAATTTCGAGATTCAAATTTGTGGTTTTTTTAATTTATATAATTATCCATCGAAAAATTGTATTTTATTTTCCTAAGTATTCAATTTTTTTATATTATTTTAGTCTCGCTCTTTCTCCCTAAAATTCCCGACTCTGTTACTAGTTCCTACACACCACACAAATAATAAATACGCACATAAGAAGAAAGAATTAATACGACAATATTTTATACATCTAGGTCACATCTAAGGTTAATTACAACTAAACCCAGCCATTCATCCTCGTGACTCACGTTTTTCCTCAATCTAGCTTTTATCAAATCTATGGCCATTAATCTTTTTTTTTTTTGTTCTTGTGTAAAAAAAGAATGGTTTTTGATTTATTTTAATGCCAACTACCCCAACACAAACACAAAAACCAAGCAAAAATATAGCACTATATATCAATCATCTATTTTCGTCTCGTTCATTCGTGTTTCTTTGGAAAACATCGACAATTAAAATAAACATTTCGTAAAAGGACCAAATGACAAATATAAAAATGGACAATAGAAAATATTTTTATTAATTCCTCAAACGCCATCAAGAAACCCTATTAATTTAATTATTTTGTACTAATTACATCATAAAATATATATATGTATCAAGATTAAAAACCAATCATATAATATACAAGTAATGGTATTTTAAGTGATCACTATTTTGATATATGAAGACGGATATGATATTAAGAATACAATAAGACACAAATATTTTTATATGATTATTTTCAATATTAAGTACTAGACAGATATGCGACACAATATCTACACGACACGACACTGTATGAATTTTTATTTAGGAGTATCCAAACATTAAAAGTGGTTTAACATTACGTACGATTAACGTTTAATAATTTAGCCATATTTAGGTGTCTCATATGCTCTTGCTGAACTAAACGAAGAAAAAGGAAAAACAATAATTGAAAATCTTTACAAATGACTTAATTTAATGACAGATGAAATTAGTGATGCTCCTACCCTAGGACTTTGAAATCCAAACTTTTGGTTAAGTTTGTAAATCTAGCGTACCGAACCACTATACGACACTTAATTCTTATATAAAGTTATTCTGATATAAAAGTTGAACAAGGTGTGCTCTTAGGGTTCATTACTTTTGCAGTTCATTCCAGAAAGGTCCTGCTTCAACAGCTGTACCTTCTTCTGCCATGACTGTACTTCAATACATCTGTTTAGCAACCTAGTTCCTTTATAAGCACTTTCACAGTATGAAAACCAATTAATGTTAAGCCGGTTCTCTTTCTAGTTCATTTATTAATTAATATTAGCATGTTATTTTATTAGTATAATACACGAAATACAGTGATTCGGACACGATTCAATGTTATGAAACTTTTATAATATTTAATACTAGACAGGTATCCGATATTTGTATATGATGTGACCCAATATGATATTCCTTAATTAATCATATTAGTAAGTATGTTATACTTATCTTAACATGATTAGTCAAAATTCCTTAAACTATGAATCAACTCCGTGCAAAACAACAAAATGTTTTTAAATAATATTTATGGTAGGCTGTTTATTATGATAATTCTTAAAAATGTGAAGTTTTGAGTACAATTCATAAAAAAAAATAGGCAAACTATATAATTTATAGATGATATATTTAAAAATTCTAGTTAGACATATATTCATATATAGCAACTACTCAAACTTTTGGATTTGAGCTGGGGCCTCGTTTTCCCATCTCCCTTATAAGCAAAGACTTGTATTTTTAGCTTGGAAGGATATATACATGCGCTCATGTTGGAATCATAAAAGTTGAAGTTTTCTAATAGCTAAATTTTAAGTAGAAAAAGAAATGGAAACTTCTAAGTTGTGATGGTTCGAATACAGATACGGATACGAGACGATCTGCTATAGACAAGATAATATGAAGTGTCAGAAATGACACGATACAACACAATATTATAGAATTTTTAGAAGTGTTCGTATATCATATAGTCTCTAAGATCCTTGAAGCGATCATAGTAGTTTTTCATTGTTATGAAGTGTTGACTTTAAATATTAGATAGTAGTATAATTAGTTTGTCAGCTATTTATATAAGATTTTATAAGCATTCACATTAAATGTTGACATTTAATTTATTAATATTTTATAAAATTAAAAAATATTATCATCTTAAAAGTATATATATTTTTTTTTTAATCGAAACCGGCAAGCGTCGTAGAACTTTTACCGAGGGCTCCACCTCAATTTATTCACCCGAGAATTAAAAGTATATATGTTACCAAATATGAATCATACATATTCTTAATTTTTTTTTTAAATCTAGAGATCGATCGCACTTTTGTAAATTAAGGAACTCTTATTTTGAAAACTTTTTTGATTTATTTCTTATAAAAGTTATTTTAGACTTAAAGACAACTTATATAATTTAAGAACAAGACAAGTTCATGCATTGTATATAAGTAGTCGCAGGTCACTTATTTATTTTTCTAATATATATTGTGTAAATTCTTTATTCAATTGATATTAAAATTATATTTGATTGTAGATTTATAAAATAATATATACACGAAATATTTAAAACACCTTCTAAATAATCTTATAAGTGTAAACTTATATATAAATATAAAGTCAATTTATTAATGGAATAAAAGTTAGAATCTGTAACCACCCAGAAATCCAAGAATCATTGTGAGTTCTTTTCCGCGATTAATTATCCTTCTCAACCCTATTTCTCGTATTATGTGAATTATATTATATCATTTCGTATACGACCTTACGTGATAATATTATGTGCGTATTTAAATTTCTTATTTGTTTAGCTTTCGTTTGATATTAATATTTATATTTTACCAAAATGTTTAAATTGGACTTTCTAAAAATTATCGAAATACCCCTACGTATTTTCGACATTTCGAAAAATTTGATAAAAGTCTCAAAACCCATTCTAACCCTAATTTTCGCACAAAGAGAGAGAGAGAAGAAGAGAAAGGGGATTTTTCATTTGAAACCCGAATCGATCGTCCCGAGCTCGTTTCTCCGCGGAATTTTGTGCCGTTTGAACCTACGAGATCCTCTCAACGAGATCTCTCTTTAGGTACCAATTTCCCCAATTCTTTTTACGGATTTTTGGAGATTTGAGCATGTTTTTCATTTCGGGATTTATTATGAATATTTATGATTGTGAACCCGTTTCTTGGTCATTTCTTGTAATTCTTGGATAGAAATGTTCCCTATATGTTGATTGATGATTGTTGTAATTGTTGGGTGTTGATTTGCGCGAGAAAATAATTTATATGCATTTTTGGATCGGATTTTCGTTTGAATCGCGTTTTTCTGCTGTCTGCTGTTAAACCACACGGGCTAACGCACGGTCTTGATCAAGACCGTGCAGGAGCCCGTGCGCGGTTCTTTTTGCCTGCACGGGCGAATAAGCCGTGCAATTGACCGTGTGCAGTGCACGGTCTTGACAATGTGTCCAAGACCGTGCACAAGCCGGTGCAAAAGACTTATAACATTTTCCAGCATTTTTCACAAGTTGCTCTCGGGAATTGAGTCAACATCTCGCCATTTTATGTTAACTTTTCGCATACGGACTCCGAAAATTATACTGATTTCACCTATAGATCGCTTATAAGTTGTAGATTAATATTTTGAAATGTTTGTTGAATTTCGACCTCGTTCGGACTGTGAATAGTACAATTTTACGTGTGTGCATTTTTGGAAACTTGTCGGAATTACTTGAAATTTACGTGGTAGCTTCCATAAATATTATTATTGGCATATGCATGATTGTTGATTCATTTGGTTAGCCGTTCGTCAAATAATTGCTTATTTGCGCTTTTAGAGTCGTTATTAATTCGTCTAGGTCCTGTCTTGTCTACAGATCAATCAGAGGTTGGAGAGCACTGAGTTGTAGCTGCTAGGCTTCCTTTTTTTGGCACACCAGGTGAGGATTTAAATTATTTAAACTGGGCTTGAACATATATGTCTATGTATACATGTGAAATCTCCGTATTTCCTTATTATTAGTATTAAGTATTTCGAGCTTATATCTTTATGATTTTATCAACAAATCATTTAATATCAAATTATACATTAGTACCCAAAATCGATTTGTTTTCAAAAGGGCAAGTAAACTCTTTCCTTTTAACGTGATGATTTGACTTAGGATTTGGGTCTATGAGGAAGTCGTTAGGGGCGTTGCCTGGACATCCCGACACGTACGGAACTTGTAGTTACCCCCTTCGTCGTCACCACTTGCCCAATTGCCCGTTTGGCACTCAAACCCTTATTGTAAAGCGAGTAAAATATTGGACTTTTTATTGGGCCCCGGGATGGTATTCGGAGGTTACATCTGGGGACGGGCGTCCAGGGTGTAACCCGAGGTGCTTCTCCCAAAATTAAGCGTCAATCGTGGCCCGTCAGGAGTTTGATAGCCACGGTTGGGAGCGATGGTGGGTGTTGCATGTGTTGCACGCTTTCCTTAAATTCACTATAGTCGAGCCTCGGGTTGCTCCTTGGTTCGACACCGGAGATGGAGTTTTTATAATGTCTTGAGAAGAAATAAGGAGGAACAGGCCCACTCTCGCTGGGATATTTATTTATTGCTTTATATTGTTATTGTCTTTATTGCTTTATTGAATATTCAAGTCGAAGCACATTCCGGTTTCTTCCTTATTGCATATGTATTTTCTATTAAAACCCGGAAGCGTGACTCAACTTGCTCCACCCATATCTTCACTGAGTTCTTTGACTCACCCTCTTTTATTGGTTCTTGCCTCAGGTAGATTGAGAGACCGACATGTCTCGCCTATCGGATTGGCAACAGTTCATAGATAGGTCTTTTTGGTTTCGCCGTTGTCTAGATTGTTGTCCGTAACTCTCTCGTTAGGTTATTCTTTTGTCCTGGCATGTATTTAATGCTATATTGATCCCCACCCCTATATATTTACTCTACGTTGCCCCTGAATGGGCTGTGATGATATTGGATATTTGCATTGGCCCCGAAGTGGCATTTATGTATTATGTTTTAATTCGCTTCCGCTATATATTCTGAACTGTTTACTTGTTGGGTTTTTGGGGATCCGCTGTTGCCAAGAGTCGGGATAGACCCGTTAGCCTGTGTAGGTTCTCGGGTTGAGACGCCGTTCTCGGCTTGGGGATCCGTGCAAATTCGAGGACTATAGAGCAGGGCGCTACAGAATCTTTTCTTATCAACATTATTTGTTTAATAATCTACATAGACTAATTTTCCCCATGGTAAATTCTAGTCCAAATCTTTGATTAAATCAATATTAATTACATACCAAGGGCTTCTACTTGTCATATAATTAACTTACATTTTAGAAGAAATAACAATTACATAATAATCTATGAAATATGGACATGGATATGGTAACACGGACATGACACGATATGGATACAGTGATACGGAATTTTTTTGATATTTTACATTAGAGAAGTGTCCGACACGAGTGTCCGACACGGTATCAGATATGACACGACACGACATAGCAGAATACAATTTTTAGGAGTGTCCGTGCATCATAAATGATAATATAATTAATTAAATTTGATTGAATAAAGTAGGAAGTAAAATTCTTTAATCCGTGTCTTTATTAAATACACCACTATCAAAGGTTGTAACTTAATAGTTCGGCGCTATGCTAGCTTAAATAAAGTTTTTGGAATTCGAGGACTTGGAAATGCAGCTATTATTAATAGTGAGTGTTTACTTTTATATTTTAGTAGTACGTCGATTCATATAAATGGATTTTAAACAAAATAAATTAAAATACACCCAAAAATTTGTAAATTTAACTTTGAAAGAAATAAATAAATAGATAAAGCTATATGCGGTTCAACTTCCATGCTCCTTGTCTCACTTGGAACATCTCTCTCTCTCTCTCTGTGTCTGAAATTATCAGCTACTATATATTAACAGTGTCGTAGACAGAAACTCTGAAAGTAGCCTCATCATTCATATCAAACATGGCATTTCAGGACCACCACCACCACCATCTATCTCAAGAAATGCCTCTCCACCACCCCCACTACTCCGACCACCACCACTCCACCGCCCCCGTCTTCCGCTCCATCCTCCCTGATCACGGCCACCACTCCCCTGAGGATAAACCACAAGCCCCTCCAACCACCGCCGCTTGGCTCGGAAACTCCGCCCTCCACCACCAGTGGCTCCCTACCCAGAGTCAACCCAGCCCACCTACCCCGCCGGACAACAATGATCACCTCCAAGACAGCGGCGGCGGCGGAGGTGCGGATAATAGTAATAGCAACGGCGGCAACAGCACCAACTGGGAGAGAGAGAAGTGCAAGGCGGATATTTTGAGTCACCCCCTTTATGAACAGCTTTTGTCGGCGCATGTCTCGTGCCTCCGTATAGCGACGCCGGTGGACCAGCTGCCGAGGATTGACGCTCAGCTCGCGCTGTCGCAGCAAGTGGTGGCTAAGTATTCTGTTCTCGGACAAGGCCAGCAGCCCCTCGATGACAAAGACCTCGACAATTTCATGGTAAATAACCCGCTTTTTACTTCAATTCTTGCAAGCAACAGATTTGATGCGTGTTTATGTGATTATTTAATGCTTTATTTTGTTCTGGGTCGGTATTTTATGAGGGTCTTGGAAAGGAATTTTGAAAAGCTAGAGCTTTTTCTTATAGCATTTTGTGAAAATTTTTCTGGGAATGTCGGTAATTTGTTCATGAAAAGCTCTGTTTCAGTTTTTCTGAGTTGATTCTTCTTCTACAATTATTGGAATTAAATTTTCTCAGTAAAGATCAAATCTTTGTTCATAGGAAAACAACAGTGATTATCTCCGTGAGAGCTGGAATTTTGGTGTTAAATGATGGATTATTCCTAGATGGGACTCAGATTTTATTTCTCATAACTTTCTTACATTTTTTTTGGTTCTAAGTCCCAGTTATGGTGTAAAATGATGGTTTATTTCTTGACGGGACTCAGATTTTATTTCTCATAATTTTCTTAAATATGGGTTGAATTGTCAGGATATTTTGTTCCCTTTCGTCAATTAGCTTGCATTTATTTCCCTAAGATGAAGAATTTAAGTAGATAACGATTCTTGCCTTGCTTGATTGATACAGTGAAAATCTTGAGATTCTTTGATTTGCATTTGCTGTTTGAAGAATTTCAAACTCTATGGTTTCGTATTCTTGGCACTTCAGTTCGATGATATTTTTCGAAGTTAAGATTCTTGTGGAGGAATATAGTTTGAGTTGAACAATGTAATGTGTGTAGGTATATCTAGTTTGTTGTTGCATCAAAAGAGGAATCCTATTGTTGTCAGTACACTAATAATTGGAACTCCATTTTTCTAGTGCTTTGGAGAATCTCTTTCTTGATGTTCCTCCACTTATTACTTTCTTCCTTGTGCATCTAGAAATTCTTTCTTCTCTCAAAATAGGTAAAGCATAAATCTTTCTTGACCCGGGGCTCAGTTAATAGAAGCGTCCTTTCTATCTTTGATTTAAAATTCTCTTATGGTGACACTAAACAAACTTAAATTCCCTAATTCGTGCAAGTTTGAGTTGGGAGTGTGGTTTTGGTTAATGAGCATTCAAATACTTCTAGTATTCTATGAGGTAGTGGTTTTTAGATGGGGCAATATTTACATAGAGATCCCGTCTTGGTTTAAAAATTACGTGTACCTCCCTTGTCTATTATGACACATGGTTAAATGATGCTATAACTCAAATTGTTCTTGCATGTGTGGGAGAATGTTAACCAAGTTTATTATATAAGTCGAGTATTTTTTTAATGATCAAAAGGGGGATATTTGTAATTTCGAAATTAAGATGGGAAGTTTCTGTAATTTGCATATAGTTAGGGGGGAGGTCAGTCGTCAGTTGAATGACCCGATTGTTTACGATTGACAAATTTAGTATACTCCAGTACTAAAAAATACTGATCAGCAAAAGGTCGTATTATATAATACATTTGCTGTTTCGGAGTTTCTAATTTCTGACATTTTACTTCTATCAGACACATTACGTTCTATTGCTCTCATCCTTCAAAGAACAACTGCAACAGCACGTACGTGTTCATGCTATGGAAGCAGTCATGGCTTGTTGGGAGCTTGAACAATCATTGCAAAGTTTGACAGGTTATAAATCGATCCTATTTCTGAATATAAAAATAAAGGGCGGATTATATCTACTACCCCTGAGGTTGTCCTAATTACAATTTAGCCCCTGAGTTTTTAAATATTCCAAAAACTCCCTGACACTTCGCTTATTACAAAAAACTCTCTGAAGACAGAGGGGCTATATTGTAATTATCTCAAGCCTCGGGGGAAGTAGATGTAACTTCGCCCAAAATAAACGAGTTCATTTCAGTATCTTATAGAGACAAATTGTGAATCTTTTGAATAATTCTTGATAGGTGTAGCGCCGGGGGAAGGAACTGGAGCAACAATGTCTGATGATGACGAGGACCAAGCTGATAGCGAAGCTAACTTGTTTGATGAAGGTCTAGATGGATCAGATAACATGGGATTTGGGCCCCTAGTACCTAGTGAAACCGAGAGATCCTTAATGGAACGTGTGAGGCTAGAATTAAAACATGAGCTTAAACAGGTGAAATTAATGCGTAAACATCAATGATTATGGTTTAGCTTCTATCTTTGATTGATTTTATGGAAAATTACATGCACAACCCCTGAGGTATGAAATAATTACAGTTTACTCCCTCTTTTCAAGAAATTACAAAAAACTCCTTTCCCAAAATTTCCGAAATACTTGAACTTTTTGTCATTATTATATAGTTTCAGGGAGTTTTTTGTTATTAAGTGAAATTTCAGGATCTTTTTGTAATTTCTGAAAATAGAATGTTTAAATTGTAATCAGGGCAAACCTCAGGGGTAGTAGATGTTATTCGCAATTGAATTTATTTCTAACCAAGGGTTCGCTTCTTTGTAGGGCTATAAGGAGAAGATTGTGGATATTAGAGAAGAAATATTACGGAAAAGAAGAGCAGGAAAGTTGCCCGGTGATACTACATCAGTCTTGAAAGCTTGGTGGCAATCACATTCCAAGTGGCCTTATCCAACGGTAAGCATCCAATGACCAACTTCGGCTTCAGCGTCTAGCTTTGGGTTATTTTGGTAGACCAATGAAAGTTTGTTTAAAGTAGTAAAAGTGCTTCTACCCTTTATTTCCAAACACTTAACCTTTTGTTTGTACTTTTCACTGTATTCTTTTCTCAAAACACGTCATACTTTTACTACAACTTTTTATAATATCTAGGGGAAATTTACATCTACCACCTTTCAGATTTGGTTTAATTATAAATTAGTCTCTCTTATTTTAAAAATTATGAAAACACCCCGTGGTTTCATTATCCTTTTAAGACCTTATTGGATATTGTTTATATTCACACCGGAAGTGTCTTGTCTCTTGCTGTTCATTGGTCTAAGAGTCAATTCACTTTAAAACCTAGTCAACGTCGGTCAAAGCCTCTATTTGCCACATTTTCACAAATTCATGAATAATGAAACCTCAAGGATTTTTTTTTTTGTGATTTATGAAACAAGAGGGACTAATTTGTAATTACGCCAAACCTCAGGGGTAGTAGATGTAAACTACCCAAATTTCTATTACAACGCGAGCTACTTCAAATATAGTAGAGTTTGCAAACACCCACTTATTTTGCATGATCATATAATTTTCTCGATTTCGTGATCACATTGTATGAAATGTGGTCTACTAGGAGGAAGATAAGGCAAGATTGGTTCAAGAAACGGGTCTGCAGCTGAAACAGATCAACAATTGGTTCATCAACCAAAGGAAAAGGAATTGGCACAGCAATCCTTCGTCCTCGTCTACTCAGAAAAGCAAGCGCAAGAGGTATGCATAATTTAAATCTCCCCTCTCGTGAATTTTTTGAATTTGAAACAAAATTAATGGCTAGTTAATTCCGGGATCAAATAGTGGCGCAGGTGATAAAACAGCTTTGTGAAGCAACATATTCAGATTCAAATTTTGCATTCACACCATAACAGCTGCATTAATGGAGGGACAGAAATAGAAGGTTGCAGTTAGCTGTTTTTAAGGTAATTTTTTACATTGGCTGTTGCCGATTCGAAATGGCTGGCTTATATTTGATTCTTGGGAACTTGAAAATAATATGAAGGCTACTCTATTATATATTTGAATTGTGATGTAAAATATCAAGGGGTACATAGTAGGATAGATATGCCAGTTATGCAAAGTTTTGTCTTTTTTGTATTCACAATAGCAACGTTTTTGTTACCGTGTTATAATATATGATCTATGATGCACGGACGATCTTAAATATGTCATCATGTTGTGTCGTTTCGGACACTTGTTTAGTGGTGAATGTCAGAAAAAATCCGTGTGCATGCATCACATTATGTGATACTTAGTATGATTTAATTGTATGAGTAGCTAGATTTACACAAGTGCTTCAGTTATCATTTCATTTTTATTCTTTTTTTGTTCTCGACTGCTTTTATCGAAATTTAAAACTTGTCATTGATGTCCATAAGTGTAGAAAAAGTATATTCAAAATTTATCAATTAATGGGCTAGCTAGCTAGATGTACCAGCACCTCTAAACGAACTATCGTGCAGTGTAGGACACTGTGACATTTGCTACAGTCATGTCTATATTGTAAATATTCGTCTCATTGTATTCGTATCCATGCAACTTATGGGTTAGTCCTCTAATGTAAAGTAGTAACTATGTTTTGGTCTTTTCATTAATTTGGACGATTTAGAAAAAGAAAAAAAAAATGAGTTCTTTCCACGTTTGTTACCTAGCTAGTGATATCTCACTTATTTGAATTGTCATATTATGATATTATAAAAGATTAAATTTTTCTTTCCGCGTTTTTCTTTTTTCGTTTATTTCTTTGTCATCTATCTTTTCACTTCCTTATTATTCTAAATTGTTTTTTTTTTTTACTTTTCTTAAATAAGTATATTAAAAATAGTTAATATGTCTAAAAAGTTTTCCATATTTAATGGGTGGATTATAAGTCAAATATTGTTAGGCGTAGTTTCTTAAAAGAGAGGCGGCCGTTTCTGGTACCATATGTTAAAAACACTCAACATTGGTCAACACTGGCGTGCCCATAATTGGCCGTTTATTATTATTTTTTATTTTTATTTTTTTATGATAAACAAAATTAACTAACAACATAAACATGGCTACAACTATGTACGACATTCACAATTATACCATCAGAATAAGTCAATTAAACATTTAAACTCAAATATTTTAACTTCGTAATTTGAGTGATCGAAGGCTCGTTATTAACACTACTGGAAATAAAAAAAGACAAATGAAAATAAGTGCAAATTGCTTACTTCATAGTTCATTCCAAAATTATCTTTTACTACATATAATTTTGTATAGCGTAATTTAGTGGTCCGACGCTATGTTAGTTTAAAAAGATTTTGAGTTCAAGTCTTTAGGAATGCATACAGCTGACATTCGTCCTTTATGGTTAGATCGGAGTCAAGTTTCTAGGAATGCATGCAGCTAAAATTGTCTTATATATGTTAAGTCCATCTCATATCGAATAGTCAAAGATGTGAAGTTCAATATATAATGGCTTGGCAAACCTCCTCTCTTGAGCTAGCTTTTGAGGGTTGAGTTAGGTCAAGATCCATTAATTTAACATAGTATCAGAGTGGGTTTGATTCTCCGCCTATCTCTCACCCCTGTCTCTCCTCGTAGATGTTCATTCCTGCAAATCATTTCACGCTCCAATTTGTCCCGCATATTCCGCGGTTCTGAGCGTGACGGGGGTGTATTAAGTCCATCTCATATCGAATAATCATAGATGTGGAGTTCAATATATAATGGCTTGGCAAACCTCCCTTCTTAAACTAGTTTTTGGAGGTTGAGTTAGGTCAAAGTCCATTAATTCAAAATTAGATGAATTTACAAATCAATACTCGGGAGTTTGAAAAATTACAGCATAGCTCTCATATTTTTAATTAATGGGTAAATAATAATTCTGTAATTTCTAAAACCACGGGAATGAATTTGTAAATTAATTCACCCTAATAAAAATTTAGGTAATAATTCCCATTTATCAATTAAAAGAATATCTTTTATACATTACAAAATTATCAATAATATTTCAGACACATTTTCCGTTCCAATGACGGTTATACAAAATATAGCATTGTCACAAACCAGCAGTAGGCTTCCTTTGCTGATCATTGAACAGAGCATGATGGGGAGCAAACCTGGAAGAAAAACTATGTGGCAAATTGCCATCTTCTTCATGATCATCAAAGTCACCAGCAAAATTCATGGCATAGCTCTCCGGCGAATACTGAAACTGATGCGTCGTCGTCTGGTTGTTATATTTATTGGGATTGCAAAATTTCCCCATCTTTCTGATGAGATTCTTCCACTTGGGCCCCGCCACCTGCTCCGACAACTCCTTCAGTTTCTTGAATTTTGCCGCCACCCATGAGTCCTTATGCATCCCTCCTCCGCCTTGCAGGAGATGATTATGGCTCTCGCCGCTCTCCGGAAATCCGAAACAGAACCGCCGGAAACAGCCGCATCCGACGCTAGCCACCTCTGGATAGTCGTCGTCGGCCGATTCATTTTCCCGTTCAGTGATGGGGGAATAGGGTGCGGTGAAGAATGTGGACTTTTCTTGAGGCCTGGCCATGTATGTATATAAGAGAGAGAGAGAGAGAAAATCCTATTTGGGTGTAATTGTAATTTATGAATGTATGTATTTATGGGCGTGTTTATGCGTGTTTTCTTTGTGTATGTGTGGAGAAGAAAAATCAACTAAGAATCAACATGGTGAAGGAAATATCATAGAAGTGGAGATCATTGCTTGAGTTTGTGACAAAATAGGCAACTATGTATCATTGCGAGGAGACCCTCTTTTTACAAGTCAACAAGAAAATAACACATGGACTAAATTGCAATTTTTAGTCCCTTTAGAATGGCTCATCTTTCAATTTCTATCTGCAAGCAATAGCTATGATGCACGGACACTCCTAAAAATTCTATCCTAATATCGTGTTAAACACCCGTGTCGGATACTTCTCTAGTGTAAAATATCCAAAAAAATCCATGTCGTCGTGTCAATATCATGTCGTGCAGGTCCGTATCGTTGTGTTGATCCGTGCCCGTGTTTCATAGCCTAGCACGCACGCATTACACAGATTTCAATTTACTCCAAAAATTCCCTAAATTTAAGACATGTCATCCCAAAGATTAACTTATATTAGAAAACTAACGAGAAAGATCGTTAAGTGTACATAATTTCGGTCCAATCTTATTCTTGCTTGTGATTAACTGACAGAAAAGTTATGGGACTGAAGATAATTTTAGTTAAACATCAAACCATGATTTAAGTCAACACGAACCAAAAGTTGTAGCTCAGAAGATTCAATTTGTTTGTCAATATGCACAAAGATATATATATCATCAAAATAATATTACAAAGCAAAACAATCAAAAGATTGAAGTTGTTCTTGGATGAAAAGATAACGTACAAATCATGAAAATATCCATACTCTGCACGCTTCTTCACTTTGAATGTACGGATTAAGTGAAAACTTGCAAGAAAACTCTTCGCAAATCGATCACTGTTGTGTTTTCTGACAGAAGTTAGTTTTTGGGATGACATTAATTTGTCTTAAATTTGGGAATTTTGAATAAAATTGAAATCTGCATAAAGCATGAAACGATTTTGAAAAGAAGTTATGACACCGTTAAAAGTATCAGCTAGACATTATTATATATAATCAAGAGGATGGAATAAAAGGGTCAAACTGTAATTTAAGTCCCAGTAGTTTTAGGATCAGATCGATAACCAAAGCTCTTGCAGCGATATGGTAAAACCCGATAGAGAGAGTATGATAAGATCTCGACCCTTTTGACAATCGAGATCGAATGACTTCAAAGAGCGGAAAAAGATCTGAGTAATTTCAGCGTAGAGCAACAAAAGATGAGGAAATAATTTTTGTCAACATAAGTTCTAACCATACGCCATGAACTTTCCATTAGAAAATTTTATCATGAGGGAGATAATCAAGGTTTGGGAACTATTTGGGAAAGGTGAGAAGCACTTTTCATATCGCAAAAAACACAAGATTATCCGACGACAAACTCGGCGAACGAATATGCCGGTTTGATCCTCTGGAACAGCTCAGATGAATTTCATTGATCGTCTTAGAGGCCTAACCAAATATGACTGTGAATTTAACCCAACTTTTTGCTAAAATTAAAAATTAAAAGAATAGAAAACGAAAGGAATGTTGGTCTACGGAGGCCCACTTGTACTCGACAAAAAGGTTCGACAAACACAAATAAACTTATACATTGTTAGATGTGATCGACTGAGCGGGGATATACTCAACCAACCAACCAACCAAATCGTAGGTTGTTAGATCATACATAATTATGTCATTTTATGGCTTCATTGATTTCACAAAACTTCCACATCCAACGACACTGATAAAACGAATTAATCATTGTAACCATATGTATCAATCAGAGTCTTGAGACTTCCAACACAATAATCATATGTGCTTTGCATTTTGGATTCTAGAGTTCTCAAAGGCTAAACATTATACCAATTGGCAGACTATTTTTCCTATCCATATTTTTTAAACTAAAAAGTGAGAAAATTCAGCTTACATGTGTAAAGCAGCATGTTGACAGAATCAGAACTCTCAAAAGCGTGCATGACTGACGATCATCAGCTTTTGACTTGAGGATTTGCTTGTGTTTGTGCTTGTCCTTTTGTTGGGAGTTTAGCTGCCATTGCCCTTAATTCATCAGCAATCTCTGTGAAATTTGGCCTTTCTGACGGTTCAGATGACCAACATCTCTCCATTAGAGCTCTCCAATCAGGATCACAGAGTTCTGGCACAGGCGGACGCAACGTGTTGCTCACAATTCCACCTACAAATGTTGAATGAATTTAAGCATAAAATAACCAGATCACTTGTTTTTCTCATGTTCTGTTTGGTCAAATCACATCTACTACCCCTGGGTGAAATTACAAATCTATCCCTCTAATTTGAAAGATTATTATATAGTCCCTGATGTTTACAATAACTGTGTAAATATTCCAAAAATACCGCACTTAGGGTTTCATCTGGGGGTATTTTTGGAAGATTTACACATTTATTGAAACTTCAGGGACTATTTGGTAACAAGGTAGGGCTGATTGCATGTATAGCCCCTCCAAGATTGCAGTATTACAGTCAATACCCGCAACTTCGAAAAAACTACGAGCCACTCACTAATTTTTTTCTAAAATTACACAAATCACACCTGGGAGTTCGGAAAAATTAGAAACAACTCCGGAATACAGGGTGGTGTCTGTAATTTTGAACATTTTAGTGAGTGGTTCGTAGTTTTTTAAAACTTGCGGACTCTGAAGGGTGTAGATGTAATTAAGTCCAAAAAGATACCTTCTGATTTGATTCCCCTCATGTTAAATATTAATTTTCATGTAATAGTGTGACCCACAAAATTCCACGATTTAAATACCTCCAATCTAATAACGTGCCTCACAAGTTCCTACTATCACTTTTAAATATTATTCTGAGTCTCAAAAAATCCAAATTTCTAATACCGCTCTATGCAAAATCCATTACAAGAAACAAAACTCATTTTTTTCAGTGGAAATGAGAACTGACCATGAAAATACAACCAATCAGAGACGTGCATTAAGATCTGCAAAGTGATCTAATAATAAGACATATTACGGTATTACCTATGATTGCTCCATAATGCAGGTCAGCATATGGCTCTTCTCCAGTGAGAAGTTCCCACATAACAATTCCAAATGAAAACACATCAACCTGCGGACGAGAGCAGATTCAAGAAAACTAGACTTAAGAGAGACATAAGATGTTTCCTCACTTCAATTCTCCAATTTAATTCTATGGGTGAATTACATCTACTACCCCTCCGGTTTGCCCAAATTACAATTTACTCCCTGTGTTTTCAGAAATGACAAAAACCTCCCTGACATTACACTTTATTACAATGTTCCCTGAAACTACACAACATGAAGCTAAAAATGCAAATAAACAGCACTTAAGCTAAATGTCAGGTTTTCTTGAGGGATTGAATTGTAATTAGCACGAAACTCGGGGGTCGTAGATGTAATTCACCTAATTATATACAAGAGCCTATATTACTAGCTCGGACAAAATCCAATCACTCTTGTAGTGATGCCTTTTGCAAACATTTAGGTGTGAGAGAAAAGAAAGCAGAAACCTTCTCCGAAACGAGGCTACTGCTGCCATTAAGAAGCTCAGGTGCCATCCATGGTAGTGTTCCTCTCACCCCTCCTGAAATTAAGGTTTGACATTTCACCTTTGACAGCCCCAAGTCGCCAACCTATAAATGGTCAAAGAGGAATGAGTCCCACTTTTTCAACAAAGCAATATAACTAAAAAATAATAACAATAATAATAGGGCAGATACATCTACTACCCCTGAGGTTTGAGCTAATTACAATTTAGTTCCTCTGCTTTTAGAAATTACAAAAACCTCCCTGAAACTATACAAACATGAAGTCAAAAAATGCAAATAACTAGCCTATTTCAGGGAGTTTATGGAACTAAAGTGGAATCTGAGGGAGTTATTTGTAATTTCTGAACATAAGAGGGACTAAATACTATATATAGTTAGCTCAGACCTCAGGGGTACTAGATGTAATCCACCCATAATAATAATAATAATAATAATAATAATAATAAAATAGGAAAAGTTCATAAAAACATACCCATAGCTCAAATGTACTCGTACCTACTATTGCTTAAATTTCTTAAAATTTGCTACCTTTTTTGCCTTTTAGTTAGTATGTGACTCTGCTACCATTAATAGTTTACAAAAATAATCTAAATATTTAAGGCTAGCATGATCAACATTAAATCGTCATCAGCGACATAAAGTCACTAAGAGGGTGTTTGGCTCAGCTTATAAGCTCTTTAAAACATCTTATAAGATGTTTAAGAGCTTATAAGATGTTGCAAAGTGTTTGGTAAATATTTTTTAAAAGGAGCTTATAAGATCTTAAAATAAGATGTTAAATAAGTTAGGAATCTCAACTTATTTTAAGATCTTAATACACTCCCTTACATTTTGACCATATTAATTACATAATTGCCATTACTAACATCTTATAAGCTCATAATTTTATTTTTATCCAAACACTTTTAGATCTGATTCTTAAAATAAGATTTAACATCTTATAAGCTCAAAAAACATCTTATAAGATGTGAGGGCTTATAAGCTCTTTAAAATAAGTTTAGCCAAACACCCTCTAAATCCACTGGTAAGCATTAAGAACACAGCAAGGGTATGTTTGGTTGTAGTATCTGCTATGTAAAGAGGCCCCACAGAAAATGTCAGAAGCACTTTTAGTTAGTAAGAGTCAGTTGGGATAAGCAGAACCTCACATAATCCAACTCAGGTGCCACCTATAACAGTTTATATAACATTAAGCGGTTTCAGGTTTGAAAACCAAGATCAACTCAAAAATAATGTTAAAATTGTTTTCGTAAGTAAATTCTTTTTGTTTCTCATTTCAAAGCGAGTGTCTCACATTACTATGATAAAATTTAGATTATCTAGCTAAGGAGCATAAAAGTAAGATGAATAATACTAAAACAATTAAAATAAACTCATAATAGTGACTTAACCTGTTGTGCTCCAAACTTTGAAAATATATAGACTTTATCAAATCTGACACATATTTCAGTCGCTCTAGATGAACACTATCTTTGCAACAGAAATCTAGAGAGTTGCAAGTATGTTGTATCTATTTTACATGCATACCCTCATTCGTACAGGTTTATGTCGTTGACCAGTGTGTAATCATTCAGGGTAAATTCCACAAATACGCAATCAAGATGCAGTTCTCTAAAAAGTTTTACCATAACAAACACTTAACATCTAAAGAATCCAAGCATTAATTTTAAGTAAAACCAATCTTCCGTCTGATTATAGATTAGGTTTAATGTTGCCAACCTAAGATTAGAATAGTTGGAGCATATGTAATTGTACAAGGAACAAATCATTTATTTATTTCTATATAATCATTATTTTTGGATAAGGCGCTGCATTATTATGCACACTGAAACTACTAGTGAAGTCATTAGTTGTAAAAATTGATTAAATTAGAAGTAGTTTGTCATCCTGAAAAGACTGCAAAACCCATCAACACCGAAATGATGAGATTTCTTGAGTAGTCAGGAAAATATAACAGCTTGTATGGAGAAATACTTCAGGAAGTTCTAAGCAATTACTTTCCTAGAGTCTGAAGCCCATAACAACCTCAGTTTTTATTTCTACAGAAATATCTTTACTCTCTGTTCCTGATGTTTTTTGCCGATTTTTATAAGAGATGAGATCATCAGATCAGCAAAAACTACTAGATTAGGTAACAAAATGGAAATATATGATTATAAATTCACCAACAGCTTCAGACAAAGACTTGAAAAGAAAATTTACAGGTCCGCCAAGACCACATTTGCAAAACAAAGATTCAATAACAAACTTAACACGCCAGGCCACCTGCTTTAAGCTATCGGATTTCACTATGTGAGAAGTATCCTTAAACCAATCACAACCTTAATAAAGAAAGATCTTAGCAGCACACTTCAACAACTGACGGTACACTAAATTGAAGACATATAGAATGTTGAAGCACTACCTTGCATATCGGCCGATGTGGATCACGAAGATTGACCAACAAATTGTCGCTTTTCAAATCAAAATGTACTATATTTTTTCCATGCAAGTACTCCATTCCAAAGGCAACATCCATGCCAATCAAAAGGCGCTTGCGCTTATCAAGATTCCTGGTAACAGTAGTTAGATGTGAATCTATTGACAATTAATGATTATATAATTTAATGACCATAGAAGTTTTACCATTATTGATGAAGATGATGATGGTGATGATGATAACCGTTTTTGTGATTTAAGTTGTTAGTACTGAGAACTGGGAAAAATGCGTATTGTAACAATGATTTGATATTATGACAAGATAAAAGTTACTATCACTGAGTAGAAACAATTAATAAATATAATTACTGACAATGTAGAGGAAATTACCTTTCGCTCTTCTGCAAAGCAGTTCGTAAAGAACCGTTCACCATATATTCAGTAACAGTTGCAACTGAACCGTCAGGCCCATCAAGCACAACACCATAAAAAGCCACCACATTGGGATGGTGCAAGTCGGCTAGCTTTATTGCCTCATTCCAGAAATCATCTCTCTGATTAAAATTCAAATATATTAAAAACTAAGTCAAAAATCTACAACATAACCCAATCTTGACTAACAAGGACACTAACCATGCGGTCTTGCTCTGAAGGCTTCCCAGCAAAACATCTATCATTGATGCGTTTGATTGCAACATCAGTTCCTCTCCACTTTCCATGATAAACGGTACCAAAAGTACCAGAACCCAATTCCCGTAGCTCTTCCAGGTCAGTGTTCTTAATAATCTGAGAGAGAGAGAGAGAGAGTAAGCTCTGGAATTGACAGGCATCTAAAGGATTAGGAAAATGGGGCCATTTAGGGAGGAGAAGGAACCTGCAATCGACCAATGCCTGAAGCAGGGTACCCAAGGTTTATCTTATCTGACAATTTGGTCTTGATATCCTGAATAAGATAATGGTTAAAGTCCAAGAAATAAAAAGAACAGCAGAAACACATAACATTCTTAATGTAGTCATCCAGGAAAGTAGGGGATTAAAAACCTCAAACTTGTCTTTGTGTTGTATTTCAACGTTAGTGGGATTTTGCTGGCTCACAGGTGGAGAAGCACTTTTGGCATACACTGATTGGTCAGGATCCGAAGGGACAGATGAATGAAGAACAGAAGCAGCTATGCCCTCCGCAACAGCTTGAAGTTCTTGCTTTATTTGTTCCTCTGCTGAACCTTTATCAGGATTTGGAAGTCAACGAGCATCAGAAAACAATATATTCCTATATGTAACTAAAATAAAAAAAAAAGTTCACAGTCTCATACCTTTATTGGACAAACTATGATCAGGACTGAAATCTCGGTTCAGGTCGTCAACTGGAGTCTCTTCGCCACTATTCAATAAACGACTATCACCAGGAAAATCTCTCAGTCCTGCTGCATTTTCCCTTCTTATTTGTATTTTGCTAGGCTTGGGAGGTGGAAAATGAGTATCAGGCCTCATATTCCAAGGATCTTGTTCAAGAAATAGTGATCCAGAATTATCTCCTGACATAGACGATGCAGCAGGTTCTGTATCTCCTGATATTCTTGGCTGGGACCATAAAACATGAGTGGGGTCAATGCCAGAAGTATCATCAGAAGCCAACTGATTAAAATGGCTCAAATTGTTTTGAGCCTCTGTCATCTCATACAATTGTTCTTCCTTTCCAGTATCTGAAACGGGCTTGTTAAGCTCATTCTTAGGTAACAAAACTTCAGAAGGGCGTATCCTGAGATTTTCCAACCTCCCATCTATTTGTCTTATTAGATTATCAGATGCCGACGAACTAGAATCATCTCCCGAGATCTCCCCAGCAACTTTAACCGGATATTCTTTTGGGGATTCACGAACAACATAATTTGGAGCAAAGTCATTATTATTTAACGGTCTGCTAATTGTTGCATCCTGTAAAACTTGTAGTTGTGGCTGAACAACTAAGTTCTGAACAGGTGGATTAGCCTGGCAAGACTGAGGACTATTAGCCCCATACATTCCATATGGAACTTGAACCCCACTCGTCATCACAACGCCCTGCGGTGATGTCACCACACCCTGGGGTGATGTCACGTTAGAATGATGTTCAAGATTTTCCAACTTCTGAGGAATATTTTTATCGTTTACCATAAACGGGCCCTGAATATTCTGCGAGACACCTATCGCCTCCGCATGAATTTTGCCAGGCTCGTGATTTTGTTGGGGCCCACCAGCTGCCAGCTGTTCAACAATCATTGGCCGGCCTCGATTATCCAAGTGGAGACTACGATAAATCGATCTCAAGTCAGACATTGCAGCAGCAGCAGGGCTCTCCTTGCGCTCCTGAGCTACTACTGTATCTGAATGAGCATGAGGCAATGCTTTTTGACACATATAACAATCCCCTAATCTTGGAACTTGAGTTTGAGTCAATCCACCTTCTGAAAAACCCATCTGCTCGTGATGTGGAATTTGATGCCAATTATAAACTTGTTGAACCTGATGTGGACTGTATCCTTGTTCAGCAGGAAGCTGGACAATCCTCTGAGCCATCATGGTCTCTGCAGGATAAACGTGTTGCTGCTGCTGTGGTTGAACAACAGATGGAACCGCATTCTGCTTCATGCTTATAAAGGAGGGGTTTATTGTCATATGAGCAGCAGAAGGAGTAAACTGCTGATGAGGAGAACCTCCTGCAGAAATAGGCTGTTGAGCAAAGACCGGCCTCAAAATCTGTCCTTGAAACCCCATCTGAGAAGGGAGCTGCACGTAATTCGGATGGCTCAGATTTTCTTGGCGAGGATCCACATAAGCTGGCATGTAGGGCGAAGAAGCAGTAAAATTCACAACTTCTTTAACCATTAATGGAGGAGGAGTAGGAGGATCTACACAAACCATTCTTGGTGTTGTCTCATTAGGAGAAGCAACACCAAGAACATTTCCCTTAGGTGATAATCCACCACTAGAAGGCTGCAGACCAATAACCTCACCAATACTTTGGCCTATGCTATCAGCACCTTCAGTTCCACTCATATCAGACGTATGAGGAGAAGCAGCACTTTCAATGCTCTCTTTTCTTGCAATATGACCACTACCACCACTACCACTAAATCCATCCATAATCCCGTTCACAGCTTCAACATACTTCTGCCCACTATCCTGAACATCCCCAATATTAACCAAACCAGCTGTCTCCAGCTCGGAAAGCGAAAACAAGAAAATCCTCAACTTAGCTGACCCGTCCAAGGATCTCTGACTCAGCTTTTCATATTCATCCATCATGTTTTCAAGATCATCAGGACAAGAAACAGAGACGAGAGCATCGAGATCCTCATCAGGCAACTGATACTTAATCACCAAATTCTGTAAATAAGTATCCGCCATTTTCTGGACAAATTCACCAAAACTCACATCCCTTCTAACACTAATTATCCTAGTCTGCCCACCTACATATCTCAATGCACCGTCGCTCAATCTTGGTAGAATTTTCCCACCAAAACTACACAAAAACTTCACCTTACGGAATTTTCCCGACAACGAATCATCGTTGCCCTCATCACTAGTATGATCCGAAACACTGCTCACGATCCGTGTTCCTGAGTTGGGACTATTTGTATTATATCCACTAGATGAATTAACCATAGCAGTATTCATAGCATTTGGTTGGAGTTGGGGTTGAGGAGGGACAGCATGCTGGACCCATGTAGTGACTCCAGAGACAGCATTGTTAAATCCTACAGGAACATAGCCAACATCTTGAACTGCTGCAGCTGGGTAATAAACTGCAGGAATGGTACTGGGACTAGGGCTAGGGCTGCCCCCCAAATCGGGAGGCGGAGTCGTGTAAAACCCTTCAATGGGCCTGCCTGATGACGTCACAGGAGCGAGTCTCGGATCATCAGACAAATTTCTCACTATATTCAGTGGGCGCAAATCTTTGGGTACTGAGTTCTGATCGAAGGCCATAATGAATTTTCTCTAAACTACACCTATTCTTTTCTTACTATGGGAAATAAATATGGGAGTTGTTACATAAATATTCAATCTCCGGTGTCTGTAACGGTCCACATTCCAGCTGAAAATCGAAAAGTGACGTTAAAACGCTGATGATAAACGCAGGCAACGCTGAATAGGAAACTTCAACAAAAATTATTGAAAAGAGACTATTACAAGTGGGAAATTGACAAAAATTAATTACCCGATTTGCCAATTCCTTGAGATTGAGAGGTGAGAAGAAGAAAAAGGGCAGTCTTCGAGGCGGTGAGCTTATCTAAAACCCTTGTAATTTCCCCCCCTCTCACTCTCTCTCTCTCTCTATATATGCAAAAGTATATTCCAGTTTTACATTCCTGTTCGAATTTCAGCAAAAAATGTTGTTGAGTGAGAAGAAACTAAACAACCCCAAAAGGAAAGAAAGGGAATAAAAAAAGGGGTCGCTTTCTCTGTGGATTTGGGTGAACTCAAAGATGAAGACGATTTAGGATTTCCAGGTTTTGAGATTTATTTTAATATTTCTTACACATTAAGAACATTTCAAGATTTGTGTCTGATTTATACATACAGAGAGAGAGAGAGAGCGCAACTGAGCACGTGGAAGGGTGCATGGCAGAATTGGAGTCAATGGAGGTGGTGAGAAAATTGATACTTGTTTTCTTTTAGCATTAAAGTTTATTGGGTTAATTACACTTATAATTGAGGGGTTTGTTAAATTATAACTTAAGATTTTTTAAGGTAAAATATTATAATTAAACCCTAATTCGGATTCTCAGAATTTTTGGATCACATCATAAAAATGAAATATACTGAAAATATTCTTGATTTATTTTCATACCAGGTTTACCTTGAATTTTCAAAGTATAAGATTTTTATGATATTATAAATAACACCAAAATGAAATTTAGGAGCTAACACTATAAAAGAATAATTTAAGAATATTTTTAGTATTTAATTATTCATTTTTCATGATGTTATCTAGAAGTTATCAGAATCCAATCATTGGAGTTTGGCCCAATGATCACCATATATTATTCTAGTGCGGAGGTCTGGATTTGATTTCTTGTAATGATAAGAGTCGAATTGTGTGCGTATATTTTAAAAAAGAAAAGAAAAGGAAGTTATCGGAACCTTAATTTGTAGGTATTTTTTATAATTACGAAATTCGTGTGGAATATAATGGTAATATTTTAACAAAAAAAATTAGTAATTTAACAAACTCTTTAGAATTTAAGTGTAATTAACCCAAATTAACATAATTTTAGTGAGAGGTAGAAAGAAGTCGGTGAGAATATGTATTTGTATACGAGGACATTATATAATATTAAATTATAATATGTTGCTTTCCGATTTCTTTTCTCTCAATTTTGTCCTTTCCATCACAAATTTCTGGTTATTGTTCATCATTTCTTCACATTATTCTTACCAAATGATTTTTCTTATTTGAAGTAAACATTTTCAATTAAATTTTTATTCGGAAACTTTACATCTTATTTTACTATCCTCAAAATTAGAATACTTATAATTTATTCCCTCTAATTTGATAAATAATTACAAAATTTCTAATATTAGTAATATTTATAAAACTTGTAAAAGTTAATAGAAAACTAGAAAAAAATCATCATAAGATGCCATTATCTAAGTCGCTATTCAAATTACAAACTTCACTGTGATCATTATTTTCATAATTAAATATAATTTTCAAGTTTTTCCTTCAATTTTTATAATATTTTTAAAACATTAGGAACTATATTATTATTTTTTAAATTAGAGGGAGTAAATTATAAATACGCTAAACTTAGACATTTGGGTGTAGATCCTAGTAGTATTATTCTAACTGGAAAATATGGCACACTCGATGTGTGTGCGATGTAAAATTATAATATTATTAATAATATATAAATATATTTAGATAGGATAAATTTATGAATACTAATTAAAAAATTTATTTGTAATAATATTAATTTTTTTTAATATACTCACATAACTTATAACATATTAAAAAAAAAATTTATAATTAAATAAACAAAAATTTAAATTATTAAGGAGTTTAGATAGGAAGAGAGATAAATAAGAGAGAGAAAAAGGACCGTGAGAACACCAGATATTACTCCCAATGTGGAGGTTTAGGGTTTGACTCCTTTTAATGATAAGGATCAAATTTATTTATAAAAAAAGAACGTGAAAAAGTGGATAGAAAAGCGATAAAAATATTTAAATTAATTAATTATTAAATGACAGTCCAAAATAGGGTGAATGACCAAAGGAGTGAAGAGCCTTTATATACTAATAATAATAATAATAATAATAATAATAATAATAATAATATAGATAATAGTATAGATATTCATTCACACAGCATATTAGAAAAACTACTATTTATTAATTCAAACGTAGAACACGGGTTGTTCTTAGTTCAATTTTCGAGTGCAATCAAGTATCAAAACCAAATATCAGTGGTGGATAAGTGTAACCCCACCACATCGCACGTTCGTGAGCTTGTTTGGAGGGTCATAAGTCCAGTACGGAGCCCACATCCCCGAGGACGTGTATGGGTTGGGTGGGGGAGAATGTAACTTATCTCACATTGGTTGAGAATTTTGATATGTGTAAGCATATAAAGGTGGGTTACCTTTTCCTTTAATAATCAATTTTTAAGTGTTTTGGGTCCCTGTTACAATAAGGTTTGTTAGTTAGAGTGCTTGGTCCTAACTCACTACAAAAGCTAGCTAATAAGGTGAGGGTTGCCCAAGCTTATAAGGCAGGTTATGATTTAGTATTTATTCGATGTGAGACGGTTAACAAGGTCTTAGAAATCTTAAGAAAGATTTAGGTTTAAATCCTAACATATAGATTAAGTAACTAGGTTAAAAAAGTGACAACCAATTGAATATCTAGAGTACTCAAGCCACGAAAAAATCAAGTGAAAAAACAAAAACAAAATTAACAAGACTCAAAATTGTATAAAGGTCATAAATTTCACTACAAGTGCCGAGAATAACATATATTGCGAAGGGAGTCCACCCTCTTTAAATTATTTTATTTTTTGTAAATTATCAGTTCGGGTAATCATACTTTAAATTATCTATATAATGAGTTTTAGAGTACCATGATTTTTCTAACATAAAATATTTTACTAGTAGAAGAATACTCGCATTTCAAAATGAAACTACAGTTTTAATCTCCAAAGCACAGACACGGCAAATTTTTTGCCGTGCCGTGTCCGACACGTGTCGGACACGGACACGGGTCCGACACGGCTTCAACACGTGTCGGATACGGCAAAAAGTGTCCGAAAATTAAAATAAAAAATAAAAAAATTCGGACACGCCGGGGACACGCGAGGGACACAGCTGGGACACGCGAGGGACACGGCTGAGACACGAAAAGGATATGAAAAATTCAATTTTTTTTATATTTTTTCAATTTTAAGGATCTTAAATTAATTTTTCTATAATTTTCATTTGTTTCTCACAATATTATAAGCCACAAATAATATTAATGTTCGTTTAACATAGTAATTAATTTGAACATTTTAATTTTGCTAATAATTGTACTACATTGTCATAGTTTATTTTTCAATTATGAATGTTTGTACAAATATTATATATAAATATTTATATTTTTTATTAAAATTTATATTACTCAGCCGTGTCGGAGCCGTGTCGTGTCCTAAAATTTTTAAAAAATTCGTGTCGCCATATCCATGTCGTGTCGTATCCGTGTCCCCGTATCCGTGTCCGTGCAACATATGTTTTAATACTAGTATGGGTTAATTACACTCACATATATCCTAAGTTTTAGTTTAATTATTCAAAATTACAGAAATATACTTTAAATTCTAATTATTAGTATAAAACCTCAATGGAAAAGACTATTTTTACGGTATGTTGTTGATTTTTCCGTTATAAAAATAAAATAAAGATTAATTATCAAACGAATGTACTAGAAATCTATCAAACCACTAATCATATATATATGAAAATGAATGAGTGAGATGTTTTAGGAAATATGCTTATGTGTTAATGAGTTGGATTAGTTAAAATTAGTCCATTTTGCCATGTAGATTATTTCTATAATTAAGTCATTAATTATGATTTTTGTAACTTACATATATATATTTAATTGACATTCCATATATTGGTTTATATTAAAAAAATTGTAACTCCTATGTAATTATAGAATTATATAACTACTTTATATAATATTGATATTGAAAATTTCATTCAAGAAATAATTTTAAAGTAAATTTTAATTAGCTTTGCTAATTATTATGAACTTTACATTTAAGTGCTAAAAATATATATATATGATTGAAGGGAAGCTTACAACTATTTATAATTTAGATATAATATTCAATTTGTACATGAAAGCATAGTATAAAAAAACTACCATTCACAAAATATTAACAATATTTGGGTAAAAGATTATTTAGTTCTATAATTAATATTTTTTTTTTATTTTGTATTCTTTTTATCTATCATGTAATTGTATTTTCAATTTTTTTTTAATTATTTGTGGGGTCACATAATTGCGTACATTTTTTAAAATGTAAGTTTAATTAAATTTTATTATTACCTTAATATTATAAAATAAATAAATAGTTGATTTTTTTTAGAAAAATCTCTAAATGCACGTGTTTCATTTCCATTTTACGGTGGAAAAATTATATTTAATTTCAATGTGAATAAATTTATTAAGTTATTACATATAAATATTAATATTGCCATAATATAAAGAAAATGTCAATAATGAAATGAACATTATTGTTAATTAGTAATAAAATAATAATAAATTATTCAACAAAAAAAGTAATATCAAGTATACAAGAGATTCCAATAACAACAAAAAAAGTAATATCAAGTATATAAGAGATTCCAATAATTATTTATATGGTCTATTATTAAATATTTTTTATATTTTAATTATTATTTTAATATTTTTATATTGATTGTGTGCGTGATTTAAAAATAATTATATATATATATATATATATATATATATATATATATATATATATATATATATATATTCCCTCTATTACAAATACAAAATCATATCATATTACTATTTTTATATATTTAAAATGAGTTTTTCATATATATAAAGTATGATTATTTTATAAAAAGAATTATTTTGGTGTGTGATATTTATATGTATTGTTAATAATTATATAAGAAAATATGATTGAATATATTTAATAATATATATTTTATAAATAGATTTTCCCGTGCAACGTAGAGAATATATATATTAATTTATAAAAAAATTCTGTTAAAATTGTGATATAAATTCAAGTTGTTAATATATAAACTATAATTAATATTAATATATTAAATTTATAATTATAAATTAATTTCCCGATGCAACGTAGGGATAAATTCTAGTTATTTTTAACCCGATATACTTATGTAATTACGGTAACTTCATGGGATATAAGTGTAATTATCTCAGTAGTAGGTATGACTAACACCACCTAAAGTTCATGCAAGTCTGTTCGAATATTTTTATATATATACTTGGTCTTTGATTGAGAAAATTGTCATTTTTGTCTCATAAAATATCATATTTTTAATTTTCCTCCCACATACTTTAGGATTCTCAATTTTAGTTCTATAAAATACGAATATTCTTCAATTTCGTCCTGAAGCTTCTCTTCCGTCAATTTTAATGGAGAATGCACGTGAAATACACGTACCCATTAGTCACAACCCTTGTGCTCACTAGTGGGTCATAGCATAAAAAATCACATCAACCAATAATGTCAGAATAATCGTAGAATCTCATTTCAGGGTTTTTTGGCGTTTATGAAACACGGACACGGACACGGCGATAGGACATGACACAATACGACACGACAAGATATGATTTTTAGAAATGTCCGTGCATTATAGGCTGGCGTCGTAGATGTCTTAAATCGAGCTCTTCGTCCATAAAGACAATTCACGACACTATTTAATTTGGTTGCTAGAAGCACTCGAAGTAGAAGAAAATGGCAGCAGTCGTGTGAAGTTCAATTTTTGTGGACTTGAAAAACCTTAATGTGCGTATATATCTATGAGGAAATCATTTTTAATACCCTATTTCTCCTCCAATTGATAGTTGGGGGGTCAGAATATTCCTCTAAGTCAAATATATTAACAGACACGTGTACATATTTCATGTACATTCTCTATTAAAATTTAACTAAAAAGAAAAATTGACACAAAATTAAAAAATATTCGTACTTTTTGAATCTAAAATTCAGAACCCTAAAATATATGAAACCAAAATTACATTTTTCTCGTCTTTGATTGCTTAATTACTTTAATATTCAGCTCTTTAATACTGAAAAGTAAAGTTTCATGGATAAGATATATAAGCATGGGCCAAAGTTATTCTCCAAGGGGACCTGGATTCAGTTTTATCAGTTACAAGTCGATGTAGCACTACCAAATCAAGTCAACAATATAATTAAATTTCAAAAACAAGGAAAGTGAGGTGACAATTGTACGTATTTAATTAAAAAAATGTGGGCAACTTGATGGATATATAACAAGTGGAATTATATGGATTTGATGATGTAGCTTAACCATGGATTTTGTTTAAGTACATACGCTTAGTTTTCTTTTATCTTCTAAACTTAGTAATCTATTAATATTTTTTCTTCCTTTTCTTCTCTTCTACGATCCCCTTATATATATTTAAATGGAGAAAATCAATTATATGTTTTGGTGCCATACAACAGCTAAACCATAAACTTTAGCAAGTGGAGTCAACCAAAATATAATATTAAAAAAATAAAACAATAACAAGTAAATTCAAATATTTTTTTAAATATTTATAAGTTTATATCTCACAAACGTCCACGCCAGCATATTTTGAAAGCAGTGCATATTTAGAAGAGAAAGTTCGATCGGAACAAATTTTTAGTTCAATTCAGAGTTCCCCGTCTTCTTTTTATTGAAAAAATTGGGGGTGCGGGAAGAAATGACAATAACATATTGAAACATTGACTTGGGTTTGATCCAATGACCACCAGATATTATTCGCAAGTCGCAACGTAAAAGTCTGAGATATGACTCTTTGCAATAACAATGGTCGAATTGTATGCATGAGTTATTTCTTAAAAAAAAAAAAACATTTGACTTGGTAGAGATGCTAGAGGCAATGCATATTACAAATCTTATTTATTGCTCTAACTACCCCAATCATTGCAATTTATTGTATTTAATCCCTGAGCACAAGTCTAATTGAATGTCGAAGAATATTTAGTCAAGTTATTTTTGCATGAACTTATTTCATCGATGCACAATGATTTTTCCGTTGGTTTTCTGATTTCTTTATTCATATATACATTATCCATCTCATATTCTATAATACCGCTAACATATTTACCATGATTGTTGGACAGGTTGCAGTAGCAAAGTGAAACACACAAACACATAAGTAAATATTTCAGATTTTTATACAAAGATTCAAATCATGAAAAGTGTGTTAGAAATTCTGTAGAGCTTGAGATGAGTAGTTTATAACAATTAGGATTAGAAAATGAAGGGAAGAATCACCGGAAATTGAAGAAATAAGTTTGTGTACGAAATAAAATATTTCTTTAATTCTACCGAAAATATATTTGGGGCCCATTTGGATTGAGAGATTTGGAATTGAAGAGGTATTTGAAATGAATTGAATTAAAATACCTTGGATTTCAAATCTATGTCTTTATAATTCCTTTGTTTGGATATATCAAAAATTTTGGAAAGAATTTCAAATCCTTAATCCCAATTTTATTTATTTATCTTTTAAAATTTATGTTCACCTATTTATATTTCAATATCTTTATTTATTGTGACAAAAAGTAGAATTTTTTTTAATATATATAGAGAAATAGAAAATAGAAAGACTTTTTAGAGAGAGAAAAAATATGTGGAAAAAGTTGAGAGAGAGTGAGGGGCAGCAGATATTAGAGAGAGAGTGAGAAATGAGAATTAGGTGGAGAGAGAAAGTTGAGAGAGAACCGTGAGGAGAGAGAGATTAGAGAAATTCTGGAGGGAGAGAGTAGAAAAAGAAAATCATGGGTGAAATGTTTAAAAAAAAATGGAGGAATTCAAATGACAACATATTAGAATGAATTTCAAATCTATGGAAAATAAGCTATAAATCCACCCTACTAAATTTGTGGACTTCAAATCAATTGATTAAGTTTTTTATCCAAACAATCTAGATGGATTTGGGCTACGGATTTAAAATCTACCAAGCTCAAATCCATAAATCCAAATGAATCCTTAGGGAATTAATCGCACAAGCTATTTTTTCTCACCCATAAATCTTTTATTATTATTTTTAGCACACTTCACAACATCAACTTTATTCAAAAGTTAGTCCTTCAAATACTTAAACATCAACACCTCTCCACCACACAAGCAACTTTTCAAGAAAAAAACTGCTTCTGGCTTTTTCACTAGATGAATGATCTCTTATTTCTTTTGTTTCCCGTTTCTCACAGCTTTTTGCATACTCAATCTCTTTTCTTCAAACAACTTTAGTTTTTTTGGTAACATAAATAACAAAACAACTTTTTGAAACTAATGCACTCAGCATTTCCACGAGGTTTCAATGATGAAGGTGAAGGCTGAAAGTTAGGGGTGCAAATTAACGCGTTGTAATGTCAAAAGTATCTAAGCCTTAACTCTTAAAGCTAGATAATTTTTTTGTTTTTGTTTTGTAAAAGATGATCCTACTCTTAGTGAAAACGTGTGCAAATCACGTATAAGAATACTAAAAGGAATATTTTTAATTGATTCTGCCGGATTTTGATTAGTTACTATTTGCAGACACTAATTAAAAGTTAAATATTTAAGTGCAAAAATTAAAAGATTTGGCACCAAAGTATAAATGTGACCAAAGATTAAGTTACACTTACATGATTATCCCAATTATAATAATGGTTTTTAAGGGTACAAGTAAGATCAAGTGTGTATTTTGATTCAAGGTTATGTTTTTTTCAAAGAAAAACTATCATTCATACCTATGAGTGCGAGGGTAAAAAGTTGGAAAATGAGAGGGAATAGGAAAAAGATGATACTGCCGACTGCGGCCTATCCGTGTTGGAGAGGCTGTATAGAACGTGGAGTTATTTAGATCTTATCCAATTCTAAATAAAATAAAAAGAGCATTATTTAAATTATTAATAATTGTTTTTAAGGGTACAAGTAAGAGACCAAGTGTGTATTTTGATTAAAGGTTGTGTGTGTGTTTTTTTTTTATAGAAAACCTATCCATCATGCTTAAATAAAATCAGAAACAACCAAATCTCGAGAAAAAATAGAAATATTTGTGAAACTTATGCCAATTCGAAAATGTATTCCTAGTAGAAGAGTAAGCTACATAATTAAACTCCCGTGAGCAAAAAAAAAAAAGCCGTCCATGGTTTGTGTTTGATATGCAGTATTAATTTACAATTTTTCTATAGGATATTTAGGTCTATTTTTTATTTTTTTTGGTGGATATTTAGGTCTATTTATAGTGGTTAACTTATTGATTTTAAATTGGATCCAATCAAATAAAACATATTAATTGAGACGGGGAGTCCCTTCCCACTCTTTGAGGTTTACGATTAATCAAATTCAAGAGAGGAATAAAAATCAAAATTATATACTTGTTGGATATTACCTGTTTGCCCATCCAATTACATGCGTGTTCAATCAATTATACTCTGAAATGGTTATGCCTATTCCGTTGTAATAGGCAATTTTTGAAATTTGACAAAATTGGAGAAAACAAGTTGGGAGTCTTGGAGACAACAGTGTTTGGAGAGACAACAGGTGACCCGGAGAAGATGAGTAGTAAAACAGACAATGTTGTTTGTGTCCCTCAATATACTTTCAGTAGTAAAAATCTTAATAACCTGCCGTGTTATATCATTTTTAATACCGTGTTGAAAACTTTTTTAGTGTAAAATATAAAAAAAAAAGAAAAATTATGTCGCCATATCCGTGTTTCATAGACAGTTACACTCATATAATGTTTTATTTTCCATATTCTACATTAGAGTAACTCATTAGGGATAATCGCATTAAACCCCCTCACCTTTTCCAGATTTTGCACTTCTATCCCTAACGTTTCTTTTTTCGCAAAACACCCTCCAACCTTTGTCAATTGTATCACTTTGCCCCCTACGAATAACTGATGTCTATTTTTCCGTCAAACGTTTCCGAAAGTAATCACTTTATCCCCTAACCTTTTCTACCGTCCCTAAGCCACCCCCTAACCTTTATAATATGTAAAGTTTCATGATCCACTCTCCTTATTAATTAGTGATGTAATTTTTATTGTGTTTTATGTTGTTAAAAAATACATTCCCTTGGTATTTATTTTCTACTAATTCTACAAGGGAATGTATTTTTTAAACAACATAAAACACAATAAAAATATACATCACTAATTAATAAGGAGAGTGGATCATGAAACCTTTACATATTATAAAGGTTTAGGGGGTGGTTAGGGACGATTAGAAGGTTCTGGATAAGTGATTACTTTGTATTTTATTTATTTATTTATGTTAGTCGTAGGGGGCAAAGTGACACAATTGGCAAAGGATGGAAGGTAATTCGCGAAAAAAGAAACGTTAGGGAGAGAAGTACAAAATCTGGAAAAGATGAGGGGGTTTAATGCGATTATCCTAACTCATTATGTACAAAAAAGTTGACGAGATATCTTTGATTAAGCTAGTATAGCACGAACCGTACCTTCCTAATGTAAAATATTACATTATAAATGAATCCCTATATTTTACACGTAGAATTTAAAAAAAAAAGTAATCGAGTGTTTTAGTTTCAAAAAATGTTAAAAACATTTGACTTGCGCTAAACAGGTAAAGTAGTTTTTTCATTAAAATGTTCGGCTGATGTCTGAGAAAATGATTAAAAAAAAACTTAACGACGCATCTAATAGCTATAAGTATACCATTTAATAAAATATCAATTGTCAATATCTTTATTTGTCATCTACTATTCAAAATATTTATTATATGTTAATTTATTTTCTAATGAAACTTTATTTTACTGAAAAATTCATATATGATTTAAGTATTTATAACATTCTAGTAAATATTAACAATTCTTTTTGGGAATAAAAGAACAAAATATTAACAATGAAAAGTAAACGGAAGTTAGAAAAATGATTTGCATACCATGATGAAATAACCCCAAAGAAGTACTTATATTTACAATCGAAATTACAAATCTTAGATCCTTGAAAACGTAACGGCTAAAATTTTCGTTACCGTCACAAACTAAAAGAACTCAACTGGCGGCCGCAGGCACCACCACGGGCGACGGCGGCACCCTAGCGGAGAAATTCTTCAAGGGTGCCTCATCATCAAAATCAAACCCATCCTCAAAATTCAGCCTATAACTCAAGGGGTCGTACCTAAACTCCGCCGACGAGTGTCTCTTATGCTTAACTCCGACGAAGCACAGCGCCGTTCGGCACTTCTCTTTGATTTCCGATAAGGAGTGGTCGTGGGCCCCTCTAATTTTGCCCCAAATTAAAGTGGGATTGTCGTCCGGCGGAGAGTAGAGGGGCAGGTCGCCGCGGCGGCGACGGAAGCAGCAGGAGAAACAGAGAGATTGTCTGAGCTTGTGCTTGAGGGAGCGGGGCGAGGCGGGATTTGAATCGTCGTCCATTTTCATTGGTTTTTCACTCTTGAGTGTGTGTGTTTGTGTTTGGATTGAAAGAGGGTTTGGTATTTAAATGTCAGTTCAGGGAAGTGAGAAGGCGAAAAAGAACATGGAATAGAAGAAAGATGATACTGCGGGCTATCCGTGTGCGGAAGGCTGGATACAACGTGGGATTTTTGGATCTTATCCAATTCTATAATTATTATTGGATTTTGCGGGACAATAAAGGCAAAAAGTGTGTATTGTTAATTATGTCAAATATATTTGGTGGTAAGAAACTTTAATTGTTTTTTTACCCTTTATCTCTTTATATTAATCTTTTTTGTTTTTCATATTATTCTTTCGGGTTTGAAGTAGTGGATATTGAGATATTTAACTATTTGATGATATATTTTTCTAATAGTTTGAGCTTTTAGATGAGTTGATCATTCTACATAGTATTAGAGCTCAGGCTAAAGAGGTCCCCGTGTTCAATTCCTTATCGCCACCGATTTGATAAAAAGAATTAGAATTTTCATGGTTGATTATACTTTTTTTTTGTGAAAAAAGACTTAAGACCGAAAGCAAAACACAAACAAAACCAAAGCTTTAAACTATGCTAACAGCAGCATCCTCCTCCAAATTGAAATCTTGATGTGTGTTCCAAATCTTCGTACCAGCCAACACCTTATGCCCAAATTTAGCCAACTTGTCCGCCAAATCATTCTTTGATCTTCGAATGTGTCTGAAATTAACTTGCCATGGACCATGCAAGAGAGTTCGACAATCACTTATAATGTTCTCCATGGGATGATCCGTTATATCATCTTTGTGCACGAGCTTGAAAATCACTTCCGAGTCCACCTCCACTTCAATTTTCGGCCATCTTCTATCCCAAGCAATTCTAAGACCCTCCCGAAGACCGAGTAACTCTGCCATATTGATCGTGATCTTGCCCAAATTCATGGCAAATCCAACAATCCAAGCACCGTTTGCATCTCTAAGGACACCGCCGGCCACCGCTTGTCCCGAGGCTTGAACCAAACTCTCGTCGGTATTCAGTTTCACCCAACTCACAGGTGGACTGATCCATTTCTCAATTGGGTGTGCCACAGCTTTCCTTGGTTCCCACTTACTACTAATATGGAGCAAATCATCTACCAACAACTTAACTTTTTGAATGGTGATTCTCAAAGGCTGTAGCGGGCGCCCCAAACGGGTAACGCACGCCCCGCACCGAGACCCGACCCGAAGCCGGAATGGGATCCGACCCGAATCGAAACCCGGCGAACGGCAAGCATTTACTCAATTACTAGGCGGGGGTTTTAAGTAACAACAAGACAGAAGTGCGGAAGCGAAATAATCAAACATTAAAGCATGATAAATTGCACAATTATTAAAGCCCACCAAGGCTAACGAAATTCACTTAATTAAATAACAAACGGGTTCGGTACAATATCCCGATAATTATATAATAACGGGTTCAATACAAAATCCCGAATACATTCTAATAAATCCTAAAATCAAAAGACATAAATCATAGCCATACTGAATGAGAGTTATACATGAGCAAAAAGAATGTAACTCTAAGACGCGACGACGACGACGCAGATCCCGCCTAGTATCCTGAAACCAGTACAGGGTAAACAAGAGGGGGTTAGTCAAACAACTAAGTGAGGAGGGAATAATAAGGTATATAACAAAACGGAAAATAAATCACCAATTTTAAATTAAAAGAAATCAACATAAAAGAAAGATTTTCGTAATCGGGTGGTGATTTAACATACAACAAAACATATCTTATGACTCGGCGAGTCGAGCCCTAAACTCCAATATCCAAACATAAAAACTGGAAACCACCCTTATTCCTCCAATGTAGACGGACCGCTAAATCCGAACTACGCGTAACTTACTAGAATAACTCAGGTACTCAAAGGGCTGCCACTCCGGCCTCACCCCGAGCTCCCAAATGGAGGAAACCATAGGATTTACGCCGTAGACCCGACGTCTACCGACTTCGTCCTATCGCTCTTACTCCGGGCCCAAACGATCATGCAAACATTTCATAACTCGCTTTTCAAACATTTCGGGGTGGCCAAAAGACCGTTCGAGACATGTCATATGCGAGGCCGAAGGCCAAAGTTCGCCTTAGAAACAAAAAGGTTTTACATGTCTCTTTCGTAAATATTTCGAAGACTATACGTAATACTTTTTCATATCAAATAAGTTTCGATAAATCAGATGAACATAATAATCATAAATATCTACTAAGTATATATATAAAGGTGTGAAAACCAAAACATAAACGAGGCTTATATCGGGAGAGGCTTATTTATATATATATACGTAGTAATACTGGAATCAGAAAAGGAAAGCCTCACCTGGCTATGCAAAAGATGAGCAAAAAGAGCAAGAACCGGCGCTACTCCACAGGAGTATCGTCTGCAAAAATACCAAGACACAACCAAATAAGACTAACGACGACGTACGGCTTATACGAAAGAATTAGAACACATAGAAGCACGTTACACAATTAAATAAATCACTTAGGTTCAAATTCTCAAACGAAAACAGAGTAAATCGAAAATTTAAAAATGTAAATCAATTCCAAATGCAACGAAACTTTACGGACATGCTTAGAATATCATAAAGAAGCATGCATTCGAATTTCGGGAAAATCGGACTTCACATGAAAAAGTTAGAAAATTTAACGAAAACTTAAAATGCACTATTCACATACCCGAACATGTCTTAAATTCATAAATCATGCAATTCCTATCTATATCATATATATCGAATACACGAGCGAAGAAAGAATTCGGAAAAGACGAGCCGAAGCGGGACCCGTGGGCCAATTTGTACCCTGACTTACAGAAGGTCAGGGCACTGTTCGAGCCTTCCACACGGCCTTGTGCACGGCCGTGTGGCGAGGCCGTGCACAAACATGCAACACGCACGGCCTCATGCACACGGCCTCAAGGCCGTGTGCACAGCCCGTGCGCAATTCATCCTTCGCACACGGTCTCATGCACACGGCCTCAAGGCCGTGTGCAACAGGCCGTGTGCGATCCAAAATCGCAGAACAAGCAGAAGCTCAAAAATCTCGCGAAAATCAAACCCTAATCCAACATATAATCACTAAATCATGCAAATTAAACCCTAATTCTCACATATAATCATCTACAACATATATGCTTCATATAGAAACGATAAACACGAAAATCCATCCACATTTTCTATCAAAATCATATAAAACCTAAATTCTATAACTATTATCAAAAATCCAAAAATCGAAGTAATGAAGGCATTAATCGAAAAATTTCGTGAGAGCTTACTCGTAGATGAGATCGCGAGGAGTTCGTAGACGTAAACGGCTCGAGAATCCGTCGAGAAACGGAGTCGGAACGATCGTTGGAATTTCTTTCTTCTTTCTTCTCTTTTCTCTCTTTTTCTTTCTTCTCTTTTTCTCTCTTGTTTGTGCGTGAATGGTAATGGAGAAGGAGAGAGATTGACTTAGTCAAATTGACTAAGGTTTAGAAACCGAAGGGGCAAAGTCGTAATTTTGCAAAATAAGTTCGAAAACTCACGTTGTCCAAATAACATGTAATTACAGTCAAAATTCATATTATTAAACGCACATTGACAATTTGTAATTTAAATACATAAATTCAATCATATACGAAAAAAATTCTAGATTTACATAATAAATATCAAATAAATATTAAATTACACAAATATTCGATTCGGACATACCAAATTTAATAATTCGGATTTTCGGGGCGTTACAATCACCCCTCCTTATGAGAATCTGGCCCCCAGATTCTACTCGTCCGGCTGAAATAATCCCGGATGAAACTTGCGCATCTTGTCCTCAGTCTCCCATGTAGCTTCTTCGGTTGTCTGATTTCTCCAAAGGACTTTGACAAGAGAAATCTCTCGGTTGCGCAGAGCTTGAGTCTTCTTATCTAATATCTTCACCGGCTTCGAAACAAAGGTCAAATCCGGTTCTAGTTCAATATCCTCAACAGGAAGGATCTCGGACTCATTTGGGAAGTATTTCCGGAGTTGGGAAACATGAAAGACGTTGTGAATCCCTGTCAGACTCGGCGGCAAGTCTAACATGTACGCTGCGTTCCCAATTCTTTCCAGAATCTCATAGGGGCCCAAAAATCTCGGACTTAACTTTCCTCCTTTTCCAATTCGGGTGAAACCCTTTCGAGGAGAAGCTTTGAGGAATACTCTGTCACCAACCTCAAATTCCAACGGTCGGCGGCGGGTGTCGGCATAGCTCTTTTGTCGATCCTGAGCTGCCTTCATTCTCTGCCGGATGATCTGAATACGGTCGATGGCATTTTGGAGAAACTTTGGAGGAGTTCCTCGTTCCTTATCATCTTTCGTCCATCGCCAATCTTCGAGATCCCAAAACAACGGGGATCTACACTTTCTGCCATACAATGCTTCGTAAGGTGCCATTCCGATCGTAGACTGATGACTGTTGTTGTAAGCAAACTCGATCAGAGGCAACTGGTCGTGCCAATTGTTGCGAAAATCCAGGGCACAAGCTCGAAGCATATCACAGAGATATCTGATCATCCTCTCTGACTGGCCATCGGTTTGCGGATGTGCGGCTGTACTGAAAGTTAGCTTCGTTCCCATTCGTTCTTGAAGTTGTTGCCACAAACGGGAAGTAAATCGAGCATCTCTGTCAGATACTATCGTAGACGGAATTCCATGAAGCTTGACAATCTCTCGGTGTTAAATCTCTGCCAACCTATCCACTTTGTACGACATGTTGATCGGTAGAAAATGAGTACTCTTGGATAGTCGGTCGATAATCACCCAAATGCTATCGTAGCCACCTCTAACTTTAGGCAAACCAGACACGAAGTCCATGTCAATACCCTCCCAATTCCATGTAGGAATCGGTAGTGGCTCAAGCAAACCTCCCGGTCTCTGATGTTCAGCTTTAACTTGTTGACAAGTCGAACATCTCTTGACGTAATCAGCTACGTCTCTCTTCATACCTCTCCACCAGAACAGTTCCTTTAAATCCCGATACATCTTACTTCCTCCCGGATGAACTGTGTAAGGTGTGTTGTGAGCCTCATCGAGAATCTCTTTCCTCAGACTCTCCGGAACACAAACTCGGGACTTGTAGCGGAGAATTCCTGTGTCGTCCACACCAAACTGAGTCTCAGAATCAGCTGCAATGTGAACTACCTGTCTCTGAGTCCACTCATCAGTAGCCTGAACATCTCGAATCTTTCGGCCCAACTCTGACTGGATCGATATGCTGTGAACATGGGCCTGAGAACTGATGTGAACTCCCTCTAACTTAGCCTCTAGCTGGGCTAAGCTTGCCTTCCGGCTCAATGCATCGGCTACGACATTCGCCTTCCCAGGATGGTACTCAAATAACTCCATCCAACGGCGCTGTCGTTTGTTCAATTCCTTCTGAGTAAACAAGTACTGAAGGCTCTTATGATCTGTGAAGATGTCGAATGTGATGCCGTAGAGGTAATGACGCCATTTCAATAATGCAAATACCACGGCGGCTAGTTCAAGGTCGTGAGTGGGATAGTTCTCTTCAGCTGGCTTTAGCTTCCTCGATGCATAAGCTATAACTTTCCCATTCTGCATTAACACACAACCTAACCCTTCATGTGACGCATCTGCATACACGACAAATCCTTCAGAACCCTCTGGCAGGGTCAGTACTGGGGCTGTGGTCAATCTCTTCTTGAGCTCCTGAAAACTAGCTTCACATTTGGCTGACCACTCAAACTTAGCTTCCTTCTTCGTCAATGCTGTTAACGGACCTGCAAGTTTAGAGAAATCCTTGACAAAACGTCTGTAGTATCCTGCTAATCCCAAGAAACTACGGATCTCTGTAGGAGTCTTAGGTCTCTCCCAATCCAGCACTGTCTCAATCTTCGAAGGATCTACCTCGATTCCCGTTCCAGATATGACATGACCTAGGAAGGTCACTCGGTCAATCCAGAATTCGCATTTGCTAAACTTAGCGAATAGTTGGTGCTCTCTCAAAGCTTGGAGCACAATCCGGAGGTGTTCAGCGTGTTCTTCTTCGGACTTCGAGAACACTAAGATGTCGTCAATGAAAATAACGACAAACTTGTCGAGGTACGGACGGAAAATTCTGTGCATCATGTCCATAAAAGCTGCTGGAGCATTCGTAAGTCCAAACGGCATGACCACAAACTCGAAATGTCCGTATCGGGTGTTGAAAGCTGTCTTCGGGACATCGTCTGATCGGATACGGAGCTGGTAATATCCTTGTCTGAGATCGAGCTTGGAATAAATCCTCGATCCTTGTAGCAAATCGAACAATTCCTCGATATGCGGTAGAGGATACTTGTTCTTCACTGTCATCCTGTTCAATTCTCGGTAATCGATACACATGCGAAGTGTACCGTCCTTCTTCTTTACGAACAAGACTGGAGCACCCCAAGGCGAGGTACTCGGTCGGATATATCCAATAGAAAGAAGTTCGTCGAGTTGATTTTTCAATTCTTTCAACTCGGCAGGAGCCATTCGGTACGGCGACTTCGAATAGGACTCGGCTCCCGGAACTAGGTCAATCACAAACTCTATATCCCGATCCGGTGGCAAGAATTCCAAATTCTCGGGAAACACGTCGACGAATTCATTGACCACGGGCGTCTCTTCGATCTTTGTCTGGTCCTTCGGGCGGTTGAGAATGTAAGCTATAAAGCACGTCGCTTCTTCTTTCTGAACGAGCTTCTTGGCTTCCATCATTGAGATATACGGGCCTTCTCCTGATCGGAAACCCTTAAACTCATTTGATCCCAGAATAACCTTCTTCTCGAAACAATCAACCTTCGCCCGATGCTCGTACAACCAATCCATTCCGAGAATAACTCCATATTTCTTCATCGGTAGCTCGATCAAATCTGCTAGATACTCGATATCCTCGATGACAATCGGACAACGTTTAAGTGCTCGGTTCGCAACGACCTTCGAACCCAACGGCGAACCAACCACTAGCACATAATCAAGCAACGAAACAGGCGCATGCACAGATAAGGAAACAGTAGGCGCAATAAATGAGTGTGAAGCACCCGAGTCGTATAATGCATGTATGGGGATGCCATTTATATATATAGTACCTTCCACCACATCTGTCGGATCTGCAACAGCATCCTCAGCATCGCCTTCTAAGGCGTAAACACGAGCGTAAGCCTGAGGCTGAGCGGCTCCCTGCTGTACCGGTCTTCTCTTCGGACATTCACCAATTCTGTGATCGGGGCTACCGCATCCGTAGCAAAGACCGTTCTTCCTCCAACATTTGGCCTCTAAGTGTGGGCCCTGACAAAATCCACAGACAGGTCGTGGAAATCCCTGAGATCGAGGAGGAGCAAGCTGAGGTCGGGGAGGAGCAGGCTGAATGGCGCTCCTGAACGGCTTCTTCCCCGAAGAGGACCCAGACGGAATAAATGGCCTCTTCGAACCAGAAGCAAAACTCTTGGCGGCTGCAGGGGCAGGTGCTAATGTCGGTCTCATCTGTCGAAGATCGGACTCTATAGAAAGGGCCGTCTCGACTGCATCTGTATAGAACTGAAGTCTATTCCCGAGCATATGCATACGAATCTCGTTCGACAATCCCTCGATGAACTGTCGAGTCTTCCTTTGCTCGTCGTCAACCATATACGAGCAGTGAATAATAAGCCTGGAGAAATGAGCCTCGTACTGGTCAACGGTAGAAGTACCCTGCTTGAGAGCCAGGAACTCTCGCTCACGTCTCTGTCGGACCACCAAAGGAATATACTTGACCCGAAACTTCACCAAAAACCGATCCCAAGACGGGACCACATGCTCTCGCTGCCATCTCTGCTCTATACGAGCCCACCAGTCCTGAGCAGCTCCAATCATCTGGTACACTGCTAACTCGACCCTCTTAGGGTCCGGACATTCCATCACTCGGAATCCCTTTTCCATCGCCGATATCCAAGCCTCGGCGATAACATCATCAGGTGCACCCTCGAACTGCGGAGGGTTGAGCTTAAGAAACCTTCCCATATCATTCTCGGGGGCAGGTGGTGGCGTAGCTCTGTTGGTATGAACCATGAATTGCTCTAAGGCTTCCATAAACTGTGCCGGAGTAGGAACACCTGGAGGCGGACCTGGCGGTTCACGACGAGGAGGCATTCTGCACATTCAATACCAAACATGCATGACGATAAGTGATTATGAAAAGCTGTAACACGTAGAGAAGTTTAGTCAAATAATTACATAGCCACAAACACGTAATCCTAAGCCGTACAACCTAGACACAACTGGACACGACAATTCAGAGCTTCGGCCATTGGACCAAGAGCTCTGATACCAACTGTAGCGGGCGCCCCAAACGGGTAACGCACGCCCCGCACCGAGATCCGACCCGAAGCCGGAATGGGATCCGACCCGAATCGAAACCCGGCGAACGGCAAGCATTTACTCAATTACTAGGCGGGGGTTTTAAGTAACAACAAGACAGAAGTGCGGAAGCGAAATAATCAAACATTAAAGCATGATAAATTGCACAATTATTAAAGCCCACCAAGGCTAACGAAATTGTAGCGCCCCGCTCTACAGCCCCCGAACCTGCACGGATTCCCAAGCCGAATACTGTGCCTCAACCCGAGAACCCATGCAAGCTAACGGGTCAATCCCGACACTTGGCAACAGTGAATCCCCAAAATAAAACATTTAAATAAATCAGAGAATATATAGCGGAAGCATTTAAATCCATATTAACAAAAATGCCACTCCGGGGCCAATACATTAACAATTATCAACAACAGCCCATTCAGGGCAACATCATTTAAATAACAATATTGGGGAACAATATAATATTATCTACAATCCAGATTGACAAGAATAATGAACGAGAGATCAAAAGACAACTAACGAGACTCAGCAAAACCAAAAAGCCTATCTATGCACTGTTGCCCATCCGACACGTAAGACATGTCGGTCTCTCTCAAACCTGAGGCAAGAACCAATTAAAAGAGGGTGAGTCAAAATACTCAGTGAAGATGTGAGAACAAGTCGAGTCATGCTTCCGGGTTTTTATAGAAAATACATATGCGATAATGAAGAAACCGGAATATGCTTCGACTTGGATATTCAATTAAAATTAAAGTCAGTAACACTATAAAGCAGTAAATACGATCCCAGCGAGAATGGGCCTGTTCCTCCTTATATCTCCACGGTGCATGTATAAATACTCCATCGCCGGTGTCAAGCTAAGGAGCAACCCGAAGCTCAACCATAATGAATTTTAGGAAAATGTGCAACGAATGCAACACCCACCATCGCTCCCAACCGTGGCTATCATCTCCTGACGGGCCACGATTGACGCTTAGTTTTGGGAGAAGCACCTCGGATTACACCCTGGACGCCCGTCCCCAGATGTAACCTTCGGATACCTTCCCGGGCCCAACTTGAAAATAGTCATGTATTTGCTCGCTTTAAAATAACCCATTTGAATGCCAACCGACACTCTGAGCAAGGGTGACGACAAAGGATTAAATCCTAAGTCAAACCGTCACGTAAAATAAATAGTTTTCTTGCCCTTTTGAAAACAAATCAATTTGGTTTAATAATGTATAATTTTGATATTAAATGATTTGAGGATAAAACAAAAAAAATATAAACTCGAAATATATAATACATTAATAAGGGATTAGGGGGTTCGCAATTGTATATATATATGTTCAAGCCCAGTTAAAAGTTTAAATCCTCACCTGGAAACAAAAAGAGAAAGCCTAGCTGCTAGACTCACTGGTCTCCCACGTCGGACTGATCTGGAGACAAGACAAGACCTAGACAAATCAATAACGACTACAACAACAATAAAAGCGCAAATAAGCAATTATTGGACGAACGGCTAACCAAACATGTTTCCAATCATGCATATGTCAATTATAATATGTAAAGAAGCTATCATGTAAATTTCACGCAATTCCGACAGGTTGTCAAAAATACACATAATTAGAATTACACTATTCATAGCCCGAACGAGGGCGAAATTAAATAAACATTCCAAAATATAAATCTACAAATTAAAAGAGTTCTATAGGTGAAAACGGTGTAATTTTTGGAGTCCGTATGCAAAAAGTCAACCAAAAATGGTGATCCGAAGACTCAATTGCCGAGAGCAAAGTTTGAAAAGGCTGAAAAAATTCACTAAGTGTTTCACACGGCCTAGTGCACGGTCTTGAACACGGTGTCAAGACCGTGCACGCACACACGGCCAAACACACGGGATAGGTGCACGGGCTCAAGCCCGTGCAAGCAAATGTAGCTGCACACGGGCTCCTGCACGGTCTTGCGCAAGACCGTGCGTTAGCCCGTGTGGTTCAACTGAACCCAGCAGAAACTTACGGGTTTTCAAATTTTCGAGCCAAAATTCCACAAAAATCATATTTTTAACGCAAATCAACACTCATAATTTATAACAATCAATAATCAACATCTAATTCACATATACATCTAATAAAATCACGAATTGACCAAGAAACGGGCTCGATCTAAGCAATTATCCTAAAAGTCCTGAAATAACCAAATATTCTCAAAACCTCGAAAAATCGTAAAAGAAATTGGGGAAATTGGAACCTAAAGAAAGGTATCGATGAACTGATCGTTTAAAAACGATTGGTGCGAGATTCCACGGAGATTCGAGCTCGGCACGATCGATTAGGGATTCGGGAGAAATATCTCTTTTCTTCTTCTTCTCTCTCTCTCTCTCTCTCGAAATAAAAATAATGAAATGAATTTCGACACTTATCAAATATCTTCGAAATACCGAAAAATACGAAGGGTTATTTTAGTAATTTTAGAAAATCCAATTAAATACGCGTCGATCACATATAACGATTAAATATTTAATAAACGCAATATAGACACGTAATTTAAATACGCAAACAATATTATCACATTGGTCATTTACGACATAATATATTATAATTCACATATAATCGAGAATTTAGAGATTAAGAAAGATAATTAACGCGTAAAAATTACTCACAGTAATTCTCAGATTTCTGGGTCGTTACAATACCTCCCCCTTATGAGAATCTGGTCCCCAGATTCCATCTTCATCAGAAAAGCTCGGGATAAGCTTCCCTCATCTTAGCCTCCGTCTCCCAAGTAGACTGCTCGGTCGAACGGTTCCTTCAGAGAACTCTCACTAATGAAATCTGCTTGTGGCGAAGCTGCTGAACCTTACGATCCTGAATCTGAACCGGTTTCATCTCAATAGTCAAATCCGGCTCAAGCTGAACTCCGTCATCCTGGAGAATATGGGACTCGTCGGGGAAGTACTTGCGAAGCTGTGAGACATGGAAGACATTGTGGATCCCGGTAAGATAAGGTGGTAGGTCCAGACGATATGCGGTATTCCCGATCCGCTCGGTGATCTCAAATGGACCTAAATATCTCGGAGTAAGCTTCCCACCTCTACCGATCCTCGTGAATCCCTTCCTCGGGGAGGCCTTGAGAAAAACTCGGTCTCCCACTTCGAACTCCAAATGTCGACGCCTCTTGTCGGCGTAGCTCTTCTGGCGATCTTGAGCTGCTTTCATTCTTTGCCGAATGAGTTGAACCTTATCAATTGCTTCCTGAATGTGATCCGGTGGAGTAGCCCTCTCATGGCCATTAGCTGACCATTTCCAATCCTCCAATTCCCAATAAATTGGAGATCTGCACTTCCTCCCATAAAAAGCCTCATACGGTGGCATTCCAATCGAGGCTTGATAACTGTTATTGTAAGCGAACTCGACCAAGGGCAAGTGTGAAATCCAACTCGTATGAAAATCGAGCGCACATGCCCGTAACATATCATTTAGAAACCTGATCGTTCGCTCGGATTGTCCATCAGTTTGAGGATGTGCTGCAGAGCTAAACTTTAGGGTCGTTCCCAAGTTCTTATGAAGTTCATACCACAACTGAGCTGTGAACTTAGGATCCCTGTCAGAAACGATACTTTCCGGAACACCATGAAGCCTAATAATTTCTTTCTGATACAATTCTGCGAGCTGTTTAACCTTTGCTGTTTTTCGAACTGGTAGAAAATGCGCTGACTTGGTCAATCGATCAACGATGACCCAAATACTATCGAAACCTCCACGAACGGCAGGCAATCCAGTCACGAAGTCCATAGTGATCTCCTGCCACTTGGAAGTGGGTACAGGAAGCGGCTGAAGAGTTCCTCCAGGCCTTTGATGTTCGGCCTTGACTCTCTGACATGTTAAACAATGTTTCACATAAGTAGCCACGTCCCTTTTCATACCATTCCACCAATACTGGGTTCTGAGATCACGATACATCTTGTTGCCTCCTGGGTGAACAGCATAAGCAGACTTGTGTGCCTCGTCGAGAATTCAACGCTTCAGGTTCGTAGGAACACAAACTCGGATCCCAAAGCGAAGCAATCCGGTACCATCGATCCTGAATTTGGTGTTAGGATCATTCAGCATTCTAGCTTTGATCTTCTGAATACTGGCATCTGAATCTTGCTCGTCTCGAAGTTGTTGGACTAAATCGGGTTGGACTGAAAGGTTGGCAAGATGAGGATACGATTCAAATCGAGTCCTTCTGTCCTCTAAAGAGGTATCTGAAGATGTCCCCTCTAGGTGTGCCACGTGAGCCCTTCGGCTCAATGCATCGGCGACTACGTTCGCCTTCCCAGGGTGGTACTGAATGCGGCAGTCATAATCTTCCAAGAATTCCATCCACCGTCTCTGTCTCCTGTTGAGATCCTTCTGAGTGAATAGATACTTCAAACTCTGGTGGTCCGTAAAGATGTCAAAAGTGACACCATACAGATAATGACGCCATTTGCCCAAGGCAAATATCACCGCTGCAAGTTCCAAGTCGTGAATGGGATAGTTCTTTTCGGCATCTTTTAGCTTTTTAGAAGCATAAGCTACGACTTTCCCATTTTGCATCAACACGCACCCTAAACCTTCCTTGGACGCGTCAGTATAAACCACGTATCCCTCGTGTCCATCTGGAAGAACAAGTATAGGTGCAGTGGTCAATCTCTTCTTCAACTCTTTGAAACTGGCCTCACACTTGTCGTCCCACTGAAAAGATATATCTTTACAAGTCAACTTCGTGAGTGGGGCCGCTAGTGTGGAGAAATCCTTAACGAATCGCCTGTAATATCCAGCCAATCCAAGGAAACTCCTAACTTCTGTTGGCGTCTTAGGTTGACTCCAACTCGTCACTGCCTCAATCTTTGATGGATCCACAGCAATCCCATTCCCGGAGATGATGTGACCAAGGAATGAAACCTCGTTGATCCAAAATTCGCACTTGCTGAACTTGGCATATAGACTATGCTCTCGAAGCGTCTGTAGAACAATGCGAAGATGCTCGGCATGATCCTCGACTGTCTTGGAGAAAACCAGAATGTCGTCGATGAAGATAACCACAAACTTGTCGAAGTAAGGTCGGAAAATCCTGTGCATCATATCCATGAAAGCTGCAGGGCATTCGTCAAACCAAACGGCATCACAACAAACTCGAAGTGGCCGTACCAAGTGTTAAACCCGGTCTTAGGTATATCCTGCTCTCGGATACGAAGCTGATAATATCCCTGACGAAGATCCAACTTCGAATATACCTTTGAGCCCTGCAATAAGTCGAATAACTCCTCTATGTGGGGTAGAGGGTATTTGTTCTTCACTGTCATCCGGTTCAACTCCCGGTAGTCGATGCACATTCTCAGCGTACCATCCTTCTTCTTTACAAACAAAACCGGGGCACCCCAAGGAGAGATGCTCGGTCTTATGTAACCATTCTCAAGCAACTCTTCCAGTTGCATCTTCAGTTCCTTCAACTCGGCTGGAGCCATCCTATACGGAGTCTTCGAATAAGGCTCCGATCCCGGGGCAAGATCGACTACGAACTAAATGTCCCGATCAGGGGGTAGAGAGTTCAAACTCTCGGGAAAGACATCAGGGAAGTCCTTAATCACTTCCGTATTCTCGAGCTTCCCTTGTTCCTTCGGTCGGTTAAGTAAATAAGCGACGAAGGCCTGAGCTCCCTCTCGGATCAAACGAGAAGCCTCAACGAAAGAAATCTTCGGTGCCAGAACTGACTCCTCAAGACTACCCTTCACAATTGTTGCCTCGGTCCCAATCTGAATAGTCTTCCTGAAACAATCCACACTGACTCTATGCTGATAAAGCCAGTCCATTCCCAGAATAATCCCGTAGCGCTGCAGTGGTAACTCGATCAAATCTGCGGGATAAACACGATCTCCTATCTTCAAAGGACAACCCTTGAAGATTCTATCCGTAACGTAAGAAATCCCCAAAGGAGAACTGACTCGATACAAATAAGGCAGACTCTCCACGGGCATGCACAACTTAGTAGCAATATCAAGCGCAATAAACGAGTGTGTAGCACCCGGATCATATAATGCAGTAATAGGGATGTCATGAATATGCAGGGTACCTCCAATAACATCATGCGAATCGGGCTCAAGCTCCTCTCCTCCCAGTGCGAAGACTCTGGGCTGAACTCTCGGCTGACCGGCAGCCTGAATCGCCTTCAGTGGCGTGGCAAGGGCTCTCTTGTTCGGACAAGAGTCTATCAGGTGATCAGAAGATGCACAAATCAAACACTGTCCCAATCGCCTCCGGCAGGAATCGGCAGTGTGGTTCGGCCTGTGGCAGTAGGAACAAGTGATCGGTGCAACGGCAGTAATAGGAACCCTATCAATATACCTGGGCCTCTAAGTCTAACCATTGTGCCTGAAAAGATAAGCTGAAATGCATGTGGGTTAATGGTATGACCAATTAATCAAGTAATAATAACATATAAAAGCGCAAGTAAAGAAATAACACGAAACCTATAAATATAGCCGTACAACTTAGACACGACACTCTAGACAACAGAACCTAGGGAACCTATGGCTCTGATACCACTCCAGACTGTAGCGCCCCGCTCTACAGCCCCCGAACCTGCACGGATTCCCAAGCCGAATACTGTGCCTCAACCCGAGAACCCATGCAAGCTAACGGGTCAATCCCGACACTTGGCAACAGTGAATCCCCAAAATAAAACATTTAAATAAATCAGAGAATATATAGCGGAAGCATTTAAATCCATATTAACAAAAATGCCACTCCGGGGCCAATACATTAACAATTATCAACAACAGCCCATTCAGGGCAACATCATTTAAATAACAATATTGGGGAACAATATAATATTATCTACAATCCAGATTGACAAGAATAATGAACGAGAGATCAAAAGACAACTAACGAGACTCAGCAAAACCAAAAAGCCTATCTATGCACTGTTGCCCATCCGACACGTAAGACATGTCGGTCTCTCTCAAACCTGAGGCAAGAACCAATTAAAAGAGGGTGAGTCAAAATACTCAGTGAAGATGTGAGAACAAGTCGAGTCATGCTTCCGGGTTTTTATAGAAAATACATATGCGATAATGAAGAAACCGGAATATGCTTCGACTTGGATATTCAATTAAAATTAAAGTCAGTAACACTATAAAGCAGTAAATACGATCCCAGCGAGAATGGGCCTGTTCCTCCTTATATCTCCACGGTGCATGTATAAATACTCCATCGCCGGTGTCAAGCTAAGGAGCAACCCGAAGCTCAACCATAATGAATTTTAGGAAAATGTGCAACGAATGCAACACCCACCATCGCTCCCAACCGTGGCTATCATCTCCTGACGGGCCACGATTGACGCTTAGTTTTGGGAGAAGCACCTCGGATTACACCCTGGACGCCCGTCCCCAGATGTAACCTTCGGATACCTTCCCGGGCCCAACTTGAAAATAGTCATGTATTTGCTCGCTTTAAAATAACCCATTTGAATGCCAACCGACACTCTGAGCAAGGGTGACGACAAAGGATTAAATCCTAAGTCAAACCATCACGTAAAATAAATAGTTTTCTTGCCCTTTTGAAAACAAATCAATTTGGTTTAATAATGTATAATTTTGATATTAAATGATTTGAGGATAAAACAAAAAAAATATAAACTCGAAATATATAATACATTAATAAGGGATTAGGGGGTTCGCAATTGTATATATATATGTTCAAGCCCAGTTAAAAGTTTAAATCCTCACCTGGAAACAAAAAGAGAAAGCCTAGCTGCTAGACTCACTGGTCTCCCACGTCGGACTGATCTGGAGACAAGACAAGACCTAGACAAATCAATAACGACTACAACAACAATAAAAGCGCAAATAAGCAATTATTGGACGAACGGCTAACCAAACATGTTTCCAATCATGCATATGTCAATTATAATATGTAAAGAAGCTATCATGTAAATTTCACGCAATTCCGACAGGTTGTCAAAAATACACATAATTAGAATTACACTATTCATAGCCCGAACGAGGGCGAAATTAAATAAACATTCCAAAATATAAATCTACAAATTAAAAGAGTTCTATAGGTGAAAACGGTGTAATTTTTGGAGTCCGTATGCAAAAAGTCAACCAAAAATGGTGATCCGAAGACTCAATTGCCGAGAGCAAAGTTTGAAAAGGCTGAAAAAATTCACTAAGTGTTTCACACGGCCTAGTGCACGGTCTTGAACACGGTGTCAAGACCGTGCACGCACACACGGCCAAACACACGGGATAGGTGCACGGGCTCAAGCCCGTGCAAGCAAATGTAGCTGCACACGGGCTCCTGCACGGTCTTGCGCAAGACCGTGCGTTAGCCCGTGTGGTTCAACTGAACCCAGCAGAAACTTACGGGTTTTCAAATTTTCGAGCCAAAATTCCACAAAAATCATATTTTTAACGCAAATCAACACTCATAATTTATAACAATCAATAATCAACATCTAATTCACATATACATCTAATAAAATCACGAATTGACCAAGAAACGGGCTCGATCTAAGCAATTATCCTAAAAGTCCTGAAATAACCAAATATTCTCAAAACCTCGAAAAATCGTAAAAGAAATTGGGGAAATTGGAACCTAAAGAAAGGTATCGATGAACTGATCGTTTAAAAACGATTGGTGCGAGATTCCACGGAGATTCGAGCTCGGCACGATCGATTAGGGATTCGGGAGAAATATCTCTTTTCTTCTTCTTCTCTCTCTCTCTCTCTCTCGAAATAAAAATAATGAAATGAATTTCGACACTTATCAAATATCTTCGAAATACCGAAAAATACGAAGGGTTATTTTAGTAATTTTAGAAAATCCAATTAAATACGCGTCGATCACATATAACGATTAAATATTTAATAAACGCAATATAGACACGTAATTTAAATACGCAAACAATATTATCACATTGGTCATTTACGACATAATATATTATAATTCACATATAATCGAGAATTTAGAGATTAAGAAAGATAATTAACGCGTAAAAATTACTCACAGTAATTCTCAGATTTCTGGGTCGTTACAGAAATTCACTTAATTAAATAACAAACGGGTTCGGTACAATATCCCGATAATTATATAATAACGGGTTCAATACAAAATCCCGAATACATTCTAATAAATCCTAAAATCAAAAGACATAAATCATAGCCATACTGAATGAGAGTTATACATGAGCAAAAAGAATGTAACTCTAAGACGCGACGACGACGACGCAGATCCCGCCTAGTATCCTGAAACCAGTACAGGGTAAAGCAGAGGGGGTTAGTCAAACGACTAAGTGAGGAGGGAATAATAAGGTATATAACAAAACGGAAAATAAATCACCAATTTTAAATTAAAAGAAATCAACATAAAAGAAAGGTTTTCGTAATCGGGTGGTGATTTAACATACAACAAAACATAACTTATGACTCGGCGAGTCGAGCCCTAAACTCGAATATCCAAACATAAAAACCGGAAACCACCCTTATTCCTCCAATGTAGACGGACCGCTAAATCCGAACTACGCGTAACTTACTAGAATAACTCAGGTACTCAAAGGGCTGCCACTCCGGCCTCACCCCGAGCTCCCAAATGGAGGAAACCATAGGATTTACGCTGTAGACCCGACGTCTACCGACTTCGTCCTATCGCTCTTACTCCGGGCCCAAACGATCATGCAAACATTTCATAACTCGCTTTTCAAACATTTCGGGGTGGCCAAAAGACCGTTCGAGACATGTCATATGCGAGGCCGAAGGCCAAAGTTCGCCTTAGAAACAAAAAGGTTTTACATGTCTCTTTCGTAAACATTTCGAAGACTATACGTAATACTTTTTCATATCAAATAAGTTTCGATAAATCAGATGAACATAATAATCATAAATATCTACTAAGTATATATATAAACGGTGTGAAAACCAAAACATAAACGAGGCTTATATCGGGAGAGGCTTATTTATATATATATACGTAGTAATACTGGAATCAGAAAAGGAAAGCCTCACCTGGCTATGCAAAAGATGAGCAAAAAGAGCAAGAACCGGCGCTACTCCACAGGAGTATCGTCTGCAAAAATACCAAGACACAACCAAATAAGACTAACGACGACGTACGGCTTATACGAAAGAATTAGAACACATAGAAGCACGTTACACAATTAAATAAATCACTTAGGTTCAAATTCTCAAACGAAAATAGAGTAAATCGAAAATTTAAAAATGTAAATCAATTCCAAATGCAACGAAACTTAACGGACATGCTTAGAATATCATAAAGAAGCATGCATTCGAATTTCGGGAAAATCGGACTTCACATGCAAAAGTTAGAAAATTTAACGAAAACTTAAAATGCACTATTCACATACCCGAACATGTTGTAAATTCATAAATCATGCAATTCCTATCTATATCATACATATCGAATACACGAGCGAAGAAAGAATTTGGAAAAGACGAGCCGAAGCGGGACCCGTAGGCCAATTTGTACCCTGACTTACAGAAGGTCAGGGCACTGTTCGAGCCTTCCACACGGCCTTGTGCACGGCCGTGTGGCGAGGCCGTGCACAAACATGCAACACGCACGGCCTCATGCACACGGCCTCAAGACCGTGTGCACAGCCCGTGCGCAATTCATCCTTCGCACACGGTCTCATGCACACGGCCTAGGCCGTGTGCGATCCAAAATCGCAGAACAAGCAGAAGCTCAAAAATCTCGCGAAAATCAAACCCTAATCCAACATATAATCACTAAATCATGCAAATTAAACCCTAATTCTCACATATAATCATCTACAACATATATGCTTCATATAGAAACGATAAACACGAAAATCCATCCACATTTTCTATCAAAATCATATAAAACCTAAATTCTATAACTATTATCAAAAATCCAAAAATCGAAGTAATGAAGGCATTAATCGAAAAATTTCGTGAGAGCTTACTCGTAGATGAGATCGCGAGGAGTTCGTAGACGTAAACGGCTCGAGAATCCGTCGAGAAACGGAGTCGGAACGATCGTTGGAATTTCTTTCTTCTTTCTTCTCTTTTCTCTCTTTTTCTTTCTTCTCTTTTTCTCTCTTGTTTGTGCGTGAATGGTAATGGAGAAGGAGAGAGATTGACTTAGTCAAATTGACTAAGGTTTAGAAACCGAAGGGGCAAAGTCGTAATTTTGCAAAATAAGTTCGAAAACTCACGTTGTCCAAATAACATGTAATTACAGTCAAAATTCATATTATTAAACGCACATTGACAATTTGTAATTTAAATACATAAATTCAATCATATACGAAAAAATTCTAGATTTACATAATAAATATCAAATAAATATTAAATTACACAAATATTCGATTCGGACATACCAAATTTAATAATTCGGATTTTCGGGGCGTTACAAAGGCTCATTGAAATGTTGATGAACCCACATGTTACGCCCCTTCCATAAGCTCCAGATTATAGCTATAAACATGCATGGCCATTCACATTCAGGAACAATAATATTTCTGAAATTTGCTTTCAAGTTCCTCTCTATCCAATTCCCCTCGTCCATCGCCGTAAACTGCCCCCACTCTATCGGCATTATAGCAAATTCCCACACCTGGAGGGCTTTGATACAGTCTCTTAAAATATGATAGATGTCTTCTCGAGGGTGTTGGCATCTCGTGCATCCAGCGTCTTCGCCAATGTGCCTGTCATATCTCAAAGCGTTTGTCATAATGCTATTATGCAAACATAGCCAAAGGAAGGTTTTAAGTTTCAATGGGAATTTGAGGCCCCATATCCACTTCCAATCTTTGTTCAAAATACGCCCTTTGTCACGCAGAGAGTTATATGCGGATTTACAAGAGTAGTTTCCATTAGGAGAACTAACCCAGATTCTCTTATCTGCATTCAAGTTATGCCAAGGTATTGGTGTTTGAAGGATAAGCATAGCCACCTGCTGTGGGATTTTTGTTTTCAAAGCCCCAAGATCCCAAACTCCATTCTCGTTAATAATGTCCAAAACGCACAAGCCCTCATCTTCTTCATGGACTTCATTTTCGATGAGATTTCTCAAAACACCCTCCTGTAGCCATTTCTCATCCCAGAGGTAAATATTGTCACCATTACCGAGCCTCCACTGAATGTTAGGCTCGAGTTCCTTGATGCTTTTAACTATGCCCTTCCAAGCTCTCGAAGAGGTAATATTCGGTTTGTGATCCAAAATATCGTCCCTCTTAAGATACTTTGCACGATATACTTTACTCCAAATTGAGTTATCTCCATTGAGTGTCTGCCAACCAATCTTAGCCAACATCGAAATATTGCTCTTACGAGCTTCCCGCAGCACACAACAAATAAATGCAGATGACATGAATAACCTCATACACTCTGAAATAAAAGTGAGCATATAATAAACACTAGCCATCCTTTCTATTTTCATTACAGAACACGCAAACAGAGTCCCTGGATATATACTCCAGACAACTGAACTAAGATATTATAAACACATACCTTCATTCACGCTAACACGTAAGCAAGAGCACTAGCGTCCAACACATACATCCACGCACCACAGAATCCCTACCTAAAATAAGTCTAGCAACACGAGAGGCATACAATAAACACTTTCACAACATACCTGCAAATTTTAAACGCAAATGGAGTGTAACAACAAAGGGAAACAACAATAATTCCAGACGGAGAATACCTGCAAACTTCACAACACACCTGCAATAGAAAGAATCAAAATTCATTAGATGAAATAAACACTGGTAATGAAAAAGGAGCAAAACAGCGCAGGGAAATAAAATCCAACCCTCAAGAGCAAAGAAGACTGCGAATAGAAAAACATCTGAGGCATTAGCAGCATAGAGAGACCCTATTATATACCCGGCAGGGTCGACAACTCCAGGGTGGATGACATAGGCAGAAGCGAGCCAACGTTGATGATGTCAGCAAGGGAGAGCGCCCCCAGTGAGGGTAGATGCGAACGGCGGCTGACGTCATAATTGTGGGATCCCAACAGAGGAGTAACAACGCTTCACTAATGAATGACGTAGCGAGAGAAGTTGCGACACTGATGAAGTGCTGGTCAACATATACCACCCTCCATGTACTCTATTTCTAGGGTATCCGTGTTGGGATTCACGCACCCCCGAGCGCAGCGGAAGCGAGTGTTTTTCAAAATTTTATCACGGGGCTTTACAGTGAATCTTCATCCAATGAATATGAAAACCTTGAGACATTTATATATTATATAGAAGCACACCTTTATGCACTCCTTTTGTAGTAGATAAGGAACGAAATCTTTCCAAAGCTTAATCCTCTCCAGCAGCAAGTTTCGAAATCCAGCAGCAAGCTTCAAGATCCACCTAGGTTTCGATTTTCAACCGAAACCCTCTGAAGATAGTCCACGGCTTCTCGCAGGCAAACTCGTATCTCTTAATTCCTGCTAGGGAATGAACAACGATTGATTATCTCTTTGATTAAGCATTAGTGAGTAAGACTTAATCTTTGAAGTGAAGAAAACCAATTCTCTTAGAGAGAGAGAGAATGTTGGCGTGAAAGAGAGAGGAGAGAAAACAGAAACTTAGGGTTTTTCTGAAAGTGTTATTGCTTACTTAGAAAGAAACAATCCTTGGGGTTATTTAATAACCCACATGGCCGAAAATTCCAAGCCCATGAAGGACTTGGATTTTCGGCCATCTCCTTCCTTTTGGACTAAGTTTTGGGTCTTTTCAAAATGCCCATTAAATTTAATACTACATTAAAATTCTCTAAGCCCAATCATCTAATTACTCTTAATTAGAATTGGATTAATCTTTCAATTAATTTTTGGGCTATATTTTACTCCAAATAAAATTCAAGCCAAATAGAATATTAATTCCTAAATTAATATTTCCTTTCTCAATTTGATTTAATCAAATTAAATCCCTTAATTACTGTTAATTAAATTCTTCACCGTCAATCAACTATTAGTTAACTACTTCAATTTTGAATTAAACCAATTAATTCAATCTATCAATCTACATTGATTAGATAATCTTATTTGCCTTTGGAAGTCATTGTGTGACCCCTCAGGTTCACCAACAGGACAGCAGTAGAAACACATTCCAAATGTCACATTTATATCTTTAATAGAACCATTTCAACTAAAGAAGGTTTGTGAGTCAAAACGTATTTGATCTCATAAACTCATTTCTACAGACCATGGATGACGTTTAGCAACGTGTCTATGGCCACCCATCCTTCGATGAAATAGTGCTTACCTTTCAGCCTCATGATCTCCGTGAGATATGATCCTTCTATCATCCAAATCCCAATCGAGACCTAGGGTATGGTAAATGGAACCCCAGTAGTCTTCAATTTTATGAATTATATTCCTATAGTAATTCCATTTGATGTTATACTCTAGGAACTCTTTCCTAGTTGAAACCAACCATACCTTGCAAGGATTTGATGGTGGAATGTACTACAATAGAAATCATAGGAATTCTTCTTGTTCTTGTAAGAAGTGATAGATTCTGTATTGACCCTCACAGCCTCCATGCATAACTCGAACATACCCAATGCACAGCTTATGTGAAACTCTAGGGATTTAGCAGTACATCAAAGTATGCCCCAGTCATACACAAGGCAACCATGGAGTCTCAAGTCTAAGGATTAGTTAGACACGATCATGGCTAGGGAAACTCTCATAATCTCTAAGACTCTATATAAGTCTTAACCCATCTAGGCATTCCCAGCGGGATTCTCAGTGAACTTAATCTCCATTAAGCACTCTCATATGCATAGTAGTGTCAAAACAGTAATGTCATGAAATGGGACATACTTTCATAAAGCTATGTCATATGAGCAAGTCTCAAGCGAGTCTGATCGACATCCCCTGTGCCTTTTAAACTCTTCGACTTGGAGTGTTTTAGATCACACCATTGGGTACTTATTTCATAGCCCCTATCAAATGGTGAAACCAAGTCCCTTAGCTTACTGTGATCTTGGGGTTTCATCCATACACAAGAATAAACAATACGCAACTACTTATAAATGTAATATGATAAATTTGGCCAAAGTAGTATTAGACAACTACTAATGTCTTTCTATTATGGATCACTAGATTGTTCTACTCTAGAGTTTTAGAGGAAATGCCTTAAACAGTTCGGCTTTCCAGGGCACAACTTTAACAATCTCCCACTTGCCCTAAAGCCAACTGCCCAGTGTTTCAAGACCCATCTTTGAAAGATGTCCTTCAAAAAACCCTTTTTGACTTTAAGGCTAAGTATGTGGGTTCACTACATTTTCTGCCTAGACGAATTATATCATTGAGATATAACTCCTGTCTTCTGATTTAACAACCTTAAATCATTTAAGTACGTGTTTAGACATTCTATGTGTAGCGCCCCTTTCCGTAGAAGGAGAAAGGACACCACATCCACACCAAGACGAACTCCTAAACAAGGTAAATGTACCCCATTCAAAAATTCATCTCGGCGAACGGCAAGCACTCAATCAAACTCCGGCAACAACAACATAACGCCCCAACAACAACAACAACAACAATCAGAGAAATGCGGAAGCGAATTCATAAACAACAGTTTAATCATAAAAGCCATCCATGGCTCAACTAACTATCCCACATCAGGGGCACATTGGTACATAAGGTAATCATAATGTTAAATACAGTAATTCGAATCAATTCAGAAAGTAAAGATTCGACTGTTGTTGGGACACTAACAAGACAAGAGACAAGAGCCGACCTAGACTTCTGCTGCCGACTGACAAGATAGGTGACACCGCCACCTGTCTACCTGAAGCAAGAACCAAAATAGAAGGGGTAAGTATAAAGGATACTCAGTAAGGGGGGGTAATACAATATAGGTATTGATCACAGTTCGTCGTTTATTGATTAAAACCAAAGAGGGGTGAATGTTACTCGTTTTCATAAAGATACATACAATATAAGTTGTAAAACTATAACACAAAGCAACATTCGGGTTCGGCTTTATTTGAAAACACAAAAGGTTGACGAACCGGATCCTTTGAAAACATTTGCACATAAGGTCAAGCCGATTATTTTGAAATGATATTAGTTGAGTCACGAGGCCGTTACAAGTTCGAAAGACATGGCATAAATAAGTTGGAAATGATAAGTAAAAACAGCTCGTAATTCAACTAAATAGTTTGAACAATAAGCAAGGCATAAGTTGGCAAGTTCGAGCCACGCTTCCGGGTTTTATATATATATATAGGGAAATACATATGCTAAATGAAGAAAACCGGAATGTGCTTCGACTTGTAACGAAAGCCGTAAATCATTTAGACAAACAAGTGATGCAATAAGTCATGTAATAATGTGTCCCGGCGAGAACGGGCCCTCTCCTTATAACTCCCATTAATGAAAACACGTAGTCAAGTACTCCACCACCGAAAGTCATGATCCAATCACAATTTAAGGAAACGAGTGGTGCCCCACAACGTTACCGTACACAATTTAAGGAAACGCTCAAGGCGCTACCGTCGCATTAACTTAGGTCAATCAAACCTCCCGACCGGCCTAAGTCAATACCTAGAGTACACATCGGGATTTGCCCTAGACGCTCGTCTCCAGGCTCACCTCCTGTATAACTCCTGGGCCCCAAAGTCACAGTCCAGTCCATGGCTCACTTGAAATTAATAATAATTTAAGTGGCCAAAAGGGCCATTTGAAAATAGGGAATCAGGGTGTGGGAGGCCAAATGGGCCATTCGAGACAAGGTTATATTTGCGAGGTCGAGAGACCAAAGTTCGCATTTAAAACAAATGGGTTTTCCTTGCCTCTAGCTGAAAATGTTTGTAAAATATTATACATATAGGTTTTGCTATTAAAAGGTTTGACTAAGCACATAAAGAAATAGTAAAGGCAGGAACAACAAGCAAGAAGAAAAGGCGGGATAATAATTTATTTCGCAAACCTATATATATCTATGATCTTGCCCCAGTTGAAAACATTTTAAACCCTTACCTGTAGCTCGACAAACGAGAAAATCAAGCAAGCAACATATATGATTCTCCCTCAGAGATCCCACCTGAAAACACGGGGTCTAGAGGATGAATGACTAACACGAACGAGAAAACAGACACTGACGCTCGGCTATGAAAATGCAACATGCTTAGAGACGAAAATACAATATTTAAGCATAAAAGGACAAGTAGGGGCAAATTGGTCATTTAGCATGTAAAACGTGGAATAAACGAATAACAAATAACATTTGATTAATTATAAACATTTAAGAATAAACTACCCAGATGGTATGATTGAAATTCCACAATAAACATGCATAACCCATTCAAGTCAATCAATTGAATTACAACTTATCAACTTAACAACTTTTTCCAAAAGCTCAAAAGCTACAATCTAATATTCACTCATAATCCAAGTTTAATCGAACCCAAATCTCATCAATTCAACTATACAATCATACATCGACAATATTCATCAATTTACAATCATGCTACAAGTTAAGGTACAAGCAAATTTAGCTTAATTGATTCGAAAAGCTAAAAGCTAGTGCGAAAGTTGACATATATACATAATCATACAAAAACGGTCATAAAAGACAAACGGTAAATCGGATTGAGGTAATACCATCGCCGTTAGAACCGTTGCGTCGAGACGATGAATCTGTCCGAAGACACCATCGCCGGATTCTCGCCGGAACAGTGTCAAAACCGCCGATCACCGTCTGCCGCCGCCGGACCGCCGCCAACACAGTCGGACCCTTATACTCAAATGTTCCTCTCGTCGAGCCCGTCACTTCCCCCAAGCCCGTTTCTCGATCCGGTCACTCACCGGAGTTTAATTTCAGTTTGAAGCTCCAATGGACCCTAAATACAAGAATCAAAATTACTCAAAATCGGGTAATCGAATTCGCGAATGGAGTTCGTAAAAAGCTTACCCACGTCGAGGAGGTTGGAAAGCACCTAAAGATCGACGAAAATGGCGACCGGAGCACGTCGGACCACCACCTCGCCCGTGGCTCCTCCGCGCGCCGCCTGTAAATGGCCGGAGCGCCGCCGTCTGAGGGAGTCACGCCACGAGACCACCGCCAATATTCTCGTCTTGTCACGCCGGTCAGAACCTTGGTGGTCCGTGATGGTGGCGCCGCCTGAAACGTCGCCGGAGCTCCACCGATGCCGCGCCTGAAAATGGGCCGTATCTCCGCCGTCGGTGGTCGGATGGACTCAAGACCACCGCCAATGGATTCCTTTGGTCGAAACGGTTCAGACCCGACCGGTCTTAAGCCTCGCCATAGCCGGAAAAGTCAGATCGGAGAATTGCGCCGCCGTTCGGTTCTCCCGCCGTTACGCCGTCGTCGCTGCTTCGATGGCCGGGAAAATAGTACGGTTGGATTCGTCTCGTCGATATGGTCGTCTGGACATATGATTCGTCGAATTCCGACAACGTTGCAAAAATCGTGTTTGGGAGAGAATGGCACGTCGTTCGATGATTGTCGGTGTGTGTGTGGTTTCTAAATATGGAAGGTTACTATATATATTTTTCGAAAAACGAGACAAAAACGCAAAGTCTTGGAATTAGGTATACTTAGTGTCAAAATGAACGTAATGAAAAGCTTAACAAGGTTTGAGGTTCGTTTCATAAAAATTCGGGCATTTACAAAAAGTCAATATCGAGTGGGGTCAAAGTGTAAATAATTTTGGGCCAAAAATGCAATATTTTGGAAATATAATTTTATGAATAATATTTGGAACCTTGATGAAATACATCTTTAAAACATTGGATTCCGGTCCAACGTGCACTGTTAAATTACTAGATTCGATTAAACGAGCTAAAAATATAAATTTACCAAATTGACCCTAGTTAGTGACAAAGCGATGCAAATATAATTCTTATTAATGCTGTGAGTTTTAAAAGCCAAATTAAGGGTTATGAAAAATTCTTTAAATGCAAGAGTTGGAAAACGTGTAATTATGAAAGACGTCGGGACCATAAACGGTCTGTATCTCGATAAACGTGCTAATTCTGGGTTTGGGAATTATGGGTCGTCACACTATGAGATCTTGGTTCCATTGCTTGCGCAATCACATTTATGTTGTTTCAAAAACAACTAATGCCAAAGCATTGCTAGGTGTTACATCCAACACTTTTGGATGATGTTTCTCATCTAAACTCCTTCTGTTTCTACATCTTTTGCAGTAATGTGTTTTGCTTTCATAAGCTTAATACGTTCGTGTACTACACTTATTGGGAATTCCCAATTTAGTACTTTATTCTATAAGTTACCATACTTATTAACTAATTTCTAGTTTATTTCGGATCCTATCGGATTGCCCTCTGAGTTTTCGATTTTACCCCATGTATCTTTATAGATTTTTTTAACTCTTTAACCAGATAGGTTACTACCTTATCTTATTTTCGAAAATATTATACATCTATACAACTCTCTTTGTATCTTATGTATTTGATTACTCATAATCATACTTTAAATGTAGTCAAAACAATTTTTGACTTTCTCATTTAAATAATTGTTCCAATCATTTAAGATTAATATAAGTTCTCTAAGTTTCGTCCACTCTTGGCTAGCTCCCACTAAATTCCAGAACTCAGTTTGCCTTCACAGAATTCATATATCTTATATATGTTGTTTAAATATCTTCACTAAGATATATTTCGGATTCACTAATCCTCTGTATGTTTCTGTAAGGTCTTACAATTATCTTATAATTTGGATTGACATTGGTGTTCCACTATTTGTTTGTTTGTAGTTTCTTGTTGAAACTTTTCAACTTCTTGTTTTCTTCTTTTATCCTCAAGAAACAATTTTTTGAATAAAAGTGATTTTCCTTTTAAACAATCTATTTTGTTTTAGGAAAGCTTTGAATAAGTATTCCATTAATACTTATTTTTCTACAAACACTAATTAGATGCCTTAATCTAATTCACACTCCCACTAGTCTCTTAGACTTGTTTGAGAATTATCACATTTACTGTTTAAATAGATTTTTGGTATTTCAAAAGCAAAACATAGTTTTGGACACACATTGGAACTTTCGAATTTTACTCTAAAATTCGAATTTGATTGCTCACAACTTTTGTGGGTTCATTTTGTGAGATAATTTATATTATCTCTTAGTATTATCTACATCAGATATGTATTTGACATTTAGATATTTGAGACAAAATATTTTATAAAACAAAACAATTACCATAATTTCAAAAATATCAAAATATCCTAAACTTAAATGTCAAACAATAACTAATCAAAACACAACACACTGTGTTCGACAAACTCAAAATGAAACAAATGTTCCCAAATAAATTAAAATAACAGATTCCTAAATGCTCATAGCAGCGCTTCAAGCATCATTAGAAATTCTTCTCTTCCATCAACTTTACTCATTTTTCTCGCCATCTGCAACAGATTTGCAAAATCGAGATTTTGTGTAAAGAATTCCAACAATTAGATATGGAAGAATATTTTAATTCAATTGACCATTATACCTTTCTTAAGGGTAGCCAAGTACTCCTTACAGTTTCGTTTCCAGTATCCAGAACTACCGCAGTGGAAGCATTTGTCCTCACTTTGATCGAGCTTTTTCTTGCCTTTAACTTTCTTAAAGGTCTTCTTCTTCGTCTTTTGGAAACTCTTTCCTTGAGACTTCTTTGGTTTCCCAAAGGATTTCTTCTTTGAAGAAGATGAGGACTTAACCATCAGCACAGACTTATCCTTCTTTATAGTTCGCTCAGCAATGACGAGCAAGTTCATGAACTCTTCAACAGACACCTTCGGACCATTCATGTTGAAGTTTATTATGAACTGCTTGAAGGACGGAGGAAGAGAGGTCAAGATCAAATCAATGTACAACTCATTGTCCATGATCACCTCTAGAGCAGCAAGCTTTTCGATAAGGCCCAAGGCCTTAACACAGTGTTCACGAACACTTGATCCTTCAGCCATCTTGAGTGAATAGAGCTCACTAGATGCAGAGAATCGGTCAATCCAATTGACCGATTTGTAGATTTGCTCTATGTGAAGATGGATCTCACTTGCATGACGCATTCCAGCATGCTGTCTTTGCAACTCAAGAGACATTGTGGCGAGTATGAGACATCTAGCCTGTAGATCGTCATTCTCCCACTTTAGAGCAGTCTCTCTTTCCTCAGCTCCCAAATTATCAGGTATAACATCAGGGGGAGTTTCTCTGCACATAGGTTCTTGTCTCAGAATCTAAAACAATTTTTAGATTTCGAAGCCAATCACTATAGTTTGGACCAGTCAACTTGTTGGACTCGAGGATAGCAGTTAACGGATTTTTAGACATGTTGACCGAGTAGAAAGTCTACAATTATAACGCAGAAAATGTATGAGTGAAAAATAATAGAATTTAAATAAAAGAATGAAGTGGTCTTTAATCATTCAGTCTCCCACTAATTTATTCAAACTTATTGACTCCTTGCAATAAAGTTAGAGAAAAATAGTATAATTTTCTTTAGTGGGTATTAAGATCCCAAAGCTTCTTGCAATTAAACCCACGACTCGTGGCCATTTAATTCAAGTCTTAAGGTAAACATCTTTTGTTAATTATATCAAATACAACTCTTAATAATGTTTTGCATTACCTCCTTCACATAGACCCACGACTCGTGCGACATCTATGTTAATTTGGTAGTAAGCCCAGCCCATTAATCTTTAGATTTCAATGATTGGTTCAATGGAGACCCACGACTCATGGCCATCCCGGTTGAAGGCAACCATCGAAAAATTGTATCTTGTATTCTCAGAAAATTACCTACTTTCTAAGGCCACATAATAGAGACCCACGACTCATGGTCATCTCTATTATGCAAGGTTAGAAGTGAATTTTCTATTAATTGAATGCTTGGAAAATTTAAAATCCTTGTTTATAATTTTCCATTAAGGCTTAATATTAAAGCAAATTTTGACATTCAAAATTTTTGGGGTCTAATTTTCGAAAAATTAAGATTATCGATTTCAAAAATCTATCCAAGACCTCATCATTTAATTATCTTGTTTATGTGATTAATGCATGAAGATAAACATCCACAAAATACACATAACAATAATTAAATAAAATAGCTAGCAATTAAAATGGTTTATCATGGGCTTTTCGCTACGCTCGGTCCATAAGAGCCATTTTATGGACCAAGATTCTATTCATGAAAAAATAACATAAATTTAAATCATGCAAGGAGCAAATAGAATCCGATTCTATTACAATTTAAGTAACCCGTTACATTTGGGCATTGATTGTCTCTTCTCTTCCAAGCCCACTTCGTCTTGAACTCCTTCTCCTAATCTAATTAGAAATTCCTCACCAATCTATGATTCTAACTCTCTCAAATTAGAAATAATTTAAATACATTGGTTGAAAAAATAAAACGAAGCATTACAAATTGGAATAAGAGGCTCGCAGGCTCTCGATTTAAAACCACAGTTAAAATTGCATCCACAAAATAAAATCATCCATAGTGCACATAAAGCCCATGATAAATCCAACATACATCCAATGCAATGCATAAAATTAAATTTACCAAGTAAATATTTATCATGCATAATTAAGTCATTTATTCGAAATAAATAACTTAATTAAATAACCTTTAATCTCTTATTAAAGTTAAATTAAATTAAATTGGAAAACTATCAATTTAATATAATGATCATAAGAGTTCCAAAACCCTAGTCTATGTGCATCATCAAACAAGTTCAAATTGGGAGGAATCATAAATATCTACGATTTTCGGAAAATAGATTTTTGCAAAATCTCATGTTCAATCCTGAATTTCAAAAATTCATAATAAATAAAAAAATAAACCTTTTGACCTAATTCAAAAGTCTAAACTTAAGGAAAACATATGAGGAACACTTTCTCAGAAGACTCTAGAGTGATCCAAGCAGGTTAGAGTCCCTTTCCAATGCAATTTACAAACAGTCGCAAAAAACGTGATGTGCAAGTTTTCTGTAAAACTAGGTTTTCGTTTTCTGATTTCCAAAAATCATATAAAATCGAAAAATGAAGCTTTTGAACTAATTCAAAAGTCAAAATTAATTATAAACTAGTTTAGAACAATTTCTCAGAAGACTACGAAGTCATATGAGTATGTTAGATTTCTCTTCTAACATGATTTCTAAACCGTCGCCAAAACCGCATTTTTCAAGATTTGCACAAATTTAGGGTTTCGATTTCAGATTTTCAAAAATCACATAAAACAAAAACTAAAGATTTTGAACTGATACCAAAGTGATTTGAGAACTTTATAATAGGTTATAAATTCAATTTCTAAAATGTCGCCGGAAAAATATTAAACTGAAAACAGATTTTCAACATAAGGCGGTTTTTTCAAGATTAGGGTTTCGACTTCCAACTTCAAAAAATCAGAAAAAATCTAAAATGAAAGGTTTTGACCCCAATCAAAATTCTAAATTCAACTCCATTGTGTTAACTCTAATTCTCTCAGGAATAGGAAAATCCATTAGAGGTCATTAGGAACCCTTTCCAACTCGTTTTCTAAAACGTGACAGCGCAACCTCTATTTCTCAAACAGTTTTCGACCACATACTTCAAAAATCTATATAAAATCGAAAAATAAAGGTTTTGAACTAATTCAAAAACCTAAAAGAAAACTCGACGTGTCTAGAACATTTTCTCAGACGACATCGAAGTCATCCAACATCAGTAGGAAGGGTTTCCGACTCAGTTTTCTAGACGTTCCCAGACTCGATTCTCTGCAACACAATTTTCAGCAACACAACTCAACACCAAGATTCGTTTTTGACCAACCAAAATTCATTTTTCATGTATTTCAAAAATACACCAATATTTTGAAATATATATATCCTAATTTAAAGATTCATTTTTGATAAAACCATATTCAAAATATTCCTTTCCATTTATCGGAACTCCCAACAACTTTTATATGCACATAAACACAAAAACGCATCTAACACCAATTTAATCCAAATAAAAGGGTAGAAGCGAATATATAAACGTGATCAAAGCATGGCTCTGATACCACTGTTGGGATTCACGCACCCCTGGGCACAACGAAAGCAAGGGTTTTTCAAAATTTTGTCCCGGCGCTTTATAGTGAATCTTCATCCAATGAATATGAAAACTTTGAGACGTATATATACTATATAGAAGCACACCTTTACGCACTACTTTTGTAGTAGATAAGGAACGAAAGCTTTCCAAAGCTTAATCCTCTCCAGCAGTAGGTTTCGAAATCCAGCAGCAAGCTTCAAGATCTACCTAGGTTTCGATTTTCAACCGAAATCTTCTGAAGATAGTCCACGGCTTCTCGCAGGCAAACTCGTATCTCTGAATTCCTGCTAGTGAATGAAGAACGATTGATTATCTCTTTGGTTAAGCCTTAGTGAGTAAGACTTAATATTTTAAGTGAAAAAAACCAATTCCCTTAGAGAGAGAGAGAGAGTTGGCGTGAAAGAGAGAGGAGGGAAAACAGAAAACTTAGGGTTTTTCTGAAAGTGTTATTGTTTGCTTAGAAAGAAACAATCCTCGGGGTTATTTAATAACCCACATGGCCGAAAATTCCAAGCCCATGAAGGACTTGGATTTTCGGCCATCTCCTTCCTTTTGGACTAAGTTTTGGGCCTTTTCAAAAGGCCCATTAAATTTAATACTAGATTAAATTCTCTAAGCCCAATTATCTAATAACTCTTAATTAGAATTGGATTAATCTTTCAATTAACTTTTGGGCTTTATTTTATTCCAAATAAAATTCAAGCCCAATAGAATATTAATTCCTAAATTAATATTTCCTTTCTCAATTTGATTTAATCAAATTAAATCCCTTAATTACTGTTAATTAAATTCTTCACAGTCAATTAACTATTAATTAACTACTTCAATTTTGAATTAAACCAATTAATTCAATCCATCAATCTACATTGATAAGATAATCTTATTTGCCCTTGGAAGTCATTGTGTGACCCCTCAAGTTCACCAACAGGACAGCAGTAGAAACACATTCCAAATGTCAGAGCTATATCTTTAATCGAACCCTTTCAACTAAGAAGGTTTGTGAGTCAAAACGTATTTGATCTCATAAACTCATTTCTACAGACCATGGATGACGTCTAGCAACGTGTCCATGGCCACCCATCCTTCGATGAAATGGTGCTTACCTTTCAGCCTCATGATCTCCGTAAGATATGATCCTTCTATCATCCAATTCCCAATCGAGACCTAGGGTATGGTAAATGGAACCCCAGTAGTCTTCAATTCTATGAATTATATTCCTATAGTAATTCCATTTGATCTCATACTCTAGGAACTCTTTCCTAGTTGAAACCAACCATACCTTGCAAGGATTTGATTGTGAAATGTACTACAATAGAACTCATAGGAATTCTTCTTGTTCTTGTAACAAGTGACAGATTCTGTATTGACCCTCACAACCTCCTTGCATAACTCGAACATACCCAATGTACAGCTTATGTGAAACTCTAGGGATTCAGCAATACAACAAAGTATGCCCCAGTCATACACAAGGCAACCATGAAGTCTCAAGTCTAAGGATTAGTTAGACACGATCATGGCTAGGGAAACCCTCCTAATCTCTAAGACTCTATATGAGTCTTAACCCATTTAGGCATTCCCGGCGGGATTCTCAGTGAATTTAATCTCCATTAAGCACCGTCATATGCATAGTAGGGTCAAAACACTAATGTCCTGAAATGGGACATACTTTCATAAAGCTATGTTATATGAGCAAGTGTCAAGCCAGTCTGATCGACATCCCCTGTGCCTTTTAAACTCTTCGACTTGGAGTGTTTTAGATCACACTGTTGGGTACTTATTTCATGGCCCCCATCAAATGGTGAAACCAAGTCCCTTAGCTTACTGTGATCTTAGGGTTTCATCCATACACAAGAATAAGCAATACGCAACTACTTATAAATGTAATATGATGAATTTGGCCAAAATAGTATTAGACGACTACTAACGTCTTTCTATTATGGATCACTAGATTGTTCTACTCTAAAGTTTTAGAGGAAATGCCTTAAATAGCTCGGCTTTCCAGGGCACAACTCTAACAATCCGCCATCGACGTCACCCAATCGGTCGTCAAACCCTACCGGCGTCCGGCGTGCCCTCTTGAGTGGGTTGCAGACATGTGGCGAACGATGCAGTTTTCCGCGCGGGCGTCTTTCAACTTCTGGAGGAGCAATTGGACCGTTGGCGAAAAGTGGGCTCAGCAATATACCAGACACCCCAATGGGCCAGGGCTACCTAAAAATAATCATACACATGCAACAAATTAAAAAAGCCCACTCCATCAGCCAATGAGATAAGCATACAACAGCCAGCGGACATGAGCAGAAGAAAATATCCTTCCTTACTTATGTAATAGTAGTAATAGAACTATATAACTACTTTATATAATATTAAAATTATTTTTTAAAAAAAATTAACTAAATTTTAATAAGCTTTAGAGTTATACATATTGCATTGAATGTTCGTTAATTAAATAAAGACAAAATAATGTATTTAATAAATTCATTAAAAATATTATATTTAATAGTTTAATTCCTATCAGATATATTTGACACAATTGATTCAAATGAAAATTTATCTGACTAAAGTAAGGAAGAAAATTTTAAAGTTTATTATTATTTTAATAATATAAAATAAATAAACAATTGATTTTTACGGTAAAAAAAAACTTTTTCAAATACACATGTCTCATATTCATTTTGCAGTAGAAAATTTATATTTCATTTCAATGTAAATAAATTTATTAAATTATTATATTTGAATATTAATATTTTCAAAATGTAAAGGAAATTTAAATAATGAAATGAATATTATTATTAATTAATAACGAAATAATAACAAATTATTTATCAAAAAAATACCAAGTATAATAAATAGCTCTTTTTGGGCCAAAAAGATAAAGAGATTCAAATCATTATTTATATGATCTATTATTAAATTTTTTTTTATATTTTAATTATCATTTTAATATTTCTGTAAGTGTAGCGCCCCAAAAGGGGAACACCACATCTATAGCGCCCCTTTCCGTAGGCGGAGAAAGGACACCACATCCGCACCGAGACGAACTCCCAAACGAGGTAGATGTACCCCATTTAAAAATCCATCCCGGCGAACGGCAATCAATCAATCAAATACCAGCAACAGCATTACGACACCCCAACAACAACAGCAATAAAAGAATAACAGAGTTGCGGAAGCTAAATCAAATTATACAATTAGTCATATAAGCCATTCATGGCAACATATTTCATACATCATTCTCAATAATCATTTAATAAATGCCATCCATGGCTCGTCTAATCTGTGACGTCCCCCACGCCACAACCCCCGGATCGAAACGAGCTCCCGAGTGATAGTTAAATACCACCACTCGAAAACCCGCCCCGGACAACGGGATTCCCACAATCTGGCAACAGCAACTCCCAACAACAGTACCAACAACAACAACAACAACAACAGCACCAACAAGCGGAAGCAATGAGCAAAAGATCATATTTATATTCACACTGCCATCCGTGGCCAAAATAAACATTTATAAGTTCATTATCTATCACAAGTTATAACATCAACTCATTAAATATCCAACATTAGCATAACATGTCAAGTTTTCATGTAATCCAACATCATAAGTTCGATCCACAAAAGTAAATACATAAGACCGACTTCAAGGACTGTACAAGCCTACAACGCTGCTGCCAGTACCTGACCGCTAACATGAAGCATGAACCAAAACGGGATGTGAGTTAAACGAACTCAGTGAGGAGGGGAAAATATATATATAATAATTAAAACATAAAACATATTTAATTCACGCTTTGGTTAATAGAGAAACGAATCTAGTGCCGATACTTTCTCTTTATAATTCATCAAAGCTTTGTGAATTAAATATTAAGGTAAAACATTTTAGAAAATATTTTTATTCCCGGCGAGAACGGGCCATCTCCTTATAACTCCCAAAAACATATCAAATATAATGAAATTCCTCCTCAATACCATTTGGCTTATCCGGGGAGCTACCCAAGATTTCACCATAACCGACTAATGGCGCCGGTGTAAGTATTATTCAGGCTAGACTACCTCCGACCAGCCATGAACAATACCCTTTGATTATTTGTCAGGTTCATGAATACCTGCTTATAATCGGTGGAATTATGAACCCAGCTTCAACCCTAGACGCACGTCTCCGGGTATCCGCCTGTCACATAATCCAGGGCCCAAACAGAAATACCCATGAGCGTCCTCAATGGGGTTAAGTATAAGTCATCTCGCTTTTCAAAATATTTTAATGGACCAAAAGGGTCTTTCGAGACAAGGTATGTAACCGCCTAGGGTATCCCGTCACGTTGCCGAGTTATCTCGAGGCATACGTGCAAGTCCCGAGACCAAATGTTACTTTTAAAATCAAAATAGTTCTCTTGTCTCTATTTTCAAACCAATTTGGAAAAGAAATACATATATATAATTTTTATATCAAAACTTTTTTATTTCAAATATTGATAATATATAATTGAAATATAAAGGGATAGGGTTTTCGCAAATATTTGTCCAAGCTCCAGTTAAAAACATTTTACATCCTCACCTGTAGATTAACAAAAAGGATAGCCAAGCGAGGTCCCACCTGTAATACACAGGGCTCGAGGTAAGACACAACTCGATAAATCAACCAAATACGACGCACGGCTATGAAATGCATTTTATGCTCAAAATAACATATTATGTATAAATGCACTTAAACCCAACTAAGCTCATTCAAACACATTTAAACACAATCAAATACACATGATATTAAGCTAAATTAAGCATTCAAGTAATATGGAAGCTTGGGGAATAAAATTCAAAGGTTTGTGAATATTACACAAACCACCCTCCATTTAATACTTTTCATAGCAAAACAACTCCGATTAATCCGAAACTTTCGGCATCTCTTAACTACTATATTTAAGGATTTTTGATGCCAAAAGAATCGAAAAATGAAGCCAAATGCTCAAAAATCACTATTCATCAGCCCCTACCTATTTTGCCAAACTTTCATTTTTCAACCCCAAACTCCACAAAACTTCACCAATTAGCTTAATATCATGAACTAACATGAATTCCCTAACCATTCAAGCATCTAAGATCATTAAGCCAATATTGCAAATTGATCAAATTTAATAGAAAAATCACAAAAGATGCTACATGCAACCAACAATCAAACCAAGCTCATCAATCATTCATTCTAGCATGCTTCTTCACTTCATCAACATTTGAAACCATAAAACCCAAAGAATTGAGAGATTCATAAACTTACCTTGAAGGAAAGAATTGGAGAAAAAGAGATGTAGAGAGCTTGTTTGCAAAAACCACAAGTGGTAGCTTGTTCCTTGGATGAGAGAGCAACTTTTTGTAGCAAGAAAGAGGATGATTTTTGATGCTTTGATGGTGATGAAAATGGCGGTGGTGAGAGCATGAGTGAGGGCCGAGAGAGAGAGAGAGAGGTTGAAGATGAAAGTTGCTTGAGAATAGTGTAGAAAATTTGAGAGAGAAATGAGATATTTAAATTAATAAAGATATTTTGAAAAGTCAAAATAGCTAGCAATGTATATATATTTGTATATATATATGTATAGATATTTATGTATGTATTTGCATATATATTTATATATATTTCAAGAATAATATCATATAATTCAAATATAATGTGATAATTTTCATAAAAGTTCAAATACAACACTTCAAATATAAACATAGTGTGAGGTAATTTCAAATATGAAAATTCTTATGAATTCATCATATTATTCACATATAGAATCACACATTAATTCATATAATTCACATAATCACATAATTGCAAATAATACGAACAAGAGCAATTAATAGGTAAACTTACCGAAGCGTTATAAAATAACGGGGCGTTACATAATCTATCCCACATCAGGGGCACGTAAGTACGGGAAATAAAACATAATACGAAATACATAAATTAAATCAATTCATAAATAAGGACACGACTGTTGTTGGGACACTGACAAGACAAGACATACGAGCCAACCTAGACCTGCTGCTGCCGATTGACAAGATGGGTGACAACGCCACCTGTCGACCTGAAGTAAGAATCAAAATAGTGGGGGTGAGTATAAAAGATACTCAGTGAAGGTAAAGAGGGAACAAGTACGAGCCACGTTTCCGGGTTTGAATTATATATATAGGAACATACATTTTGCATAATTGAAGAAAATCCGGATCGTGCTTCGACTTGCATACACGAAAATAATTAACAGTATGTTAAAGAACTAAAGCGATAAATACAAGCAATTAATATCCCAGCGAGTATGAGCCTGTTCCTCCTTATAACCCCTTCAATTACAATAGCTCCATCACCGGTGTCTGACCGCGAGGCGCGACCCCGGGCGACTGTTGAATTTCAGGAAAAGGTGCAACGAATGCAACGCCCACCATCGCTCCCAACTGTGGCTATCAACTCCTGACGGGCCACGATTGACGCTTAATTTTGGGAAAAGTACCTCAGGCAATACCTTGGACGCTCGTCCCCAAGTGAGACCCTCGAATACCCTCCCGGGCCCTCATTAAAATAACAATACATTATCTTTTTGCTCGCGTTTGAAGAACATTATAAGTTAAGGCCAAAAGGGCATTTAGGCAAGTGTGTGTGACGACAAAGGGGGTGACTACAAGTTTCATATGTGTCGGGAAACACTAACGTCTTCCCCTAACGACTTCCCTCATAGACCCAACCGAGGTCAAAACGTCATGCTTAAGAAAAAGAGCTTTACTTGCCTCATGAAAACAAAATGATTTAGAGATACTTATAGGTACAAGTTAATATCAAAACATTTATTATAAAATCATGAAACTATAGGTTAAATATCTAATAGATATACGAAAAGGGAAATCAAAGCAAGATGAGCACATAAGGGTAGTTCGCAATAATTTAAAAGAAGTTCTTACTCCGTTTGAAAGCATTTTAATACCCTCACCTGGAAGCACGGGAACGACAAGACAACCCAAGCTATGCCTTGAAAAGACGGCCTGAAACTAATAGACGACAAGAACCAAATAAGACAAGACACGACAATGACTCACGAAGACTACAACACATGAAAAACCAATAAACGTCATGTAGCAATTAAATTTACAATTAAAATGCAATTAAATCGATTAAACGGAAAGTACAAAATTAACGGTTCTAAACATGCTCAATTGAAATTCTAATTGCACATTCATGCATATAATATTATAAAGAAGCACTCATGCGATTTTCGAATTTTTCGGACGACATTCAAAAATTGGGGAAAAAGCCCTAAACGAAAAAGGCTCGATTCAAGGTCCGAACGAGGTCGGAATTTTGAAAACTTTACGAAATATTCATCCTTGAATCATATGGAAGCTATAGGTGCAAACGACTCGATTTTAGGGGGTCGTATGCAAAAAGTCAACTTTTATTTTTTGGCCATTTGACCCCATTACCGTGAGCAACTAAGGAAAAAGACTGAAAATTTGGTTAAGGTATTCGCACGGGCTAACGCACGGCCTTGTGCACGGTCTTGAGCACGCACTCAAGACCGTGCAAGCTAAAACAAGTGCGCACTGGCTTGCGCACCGGGGTGCGCCGGCCGGTGCAGGCTCAAGGTGGTGCACACGGTCTGGTGCACGGTCTTGCCAAGACCGTGCGTTGGACCGTGTGGTTCATCTTTCAGGTGCAGAAAATGCGATTTTAAGGTATCTCACGAGGGTTTCGTCCTAAAATCAACTAGGGTGGATTCTATAGCTAAAATCAACATATAAAATTCACACTCATGCATTGTACACATTAATAGCTATCATTTGATCCGAACTACACTAAAAATGGTAAACTCTAACCTACAAACTCATCAATTTATCAAATATTCATTTCAATTTAAAAGCTAGAAAATCGAAATATTTAATGGATGAATCGAAATGGGGAAAGAAGATTACCGGTAGAGAATTGAATGAGGATCGTATATTTGGTCTCGGAATTTCGATTGATCGAGCGACGGATTCGGAACGGGATTTCTCTGTCTCTCCTTCTTCTTCTTCCTTTCTCCTTCTCTTCACTCCTTCCCTCTCTCGATTTTGAGTTGTGTTCAAGAGTGTGCAAGAGAGTGTGCACAAGGGGGTGTAAGTGTGTTCAAGGTAGTGTAAGTGTGTCCAAGATGGTGTGGGTTCGTTTAGAGATTAGAGTAAATTCGAGGGGTGGAAAAGGTAATTATAAATGGTTGAGGATAGGGAATTAAATTAAAATAACTTAAAATTAGCTAACGAAGCTAATCTTTTCATATAAAATTCAACGAAATGTCGAATAATTATTCCGAGAATATATTCTGGAATTGTGGGTCATTACAACATCCCGCACTGTTGTACACCCTGAGTGCTCTCCGTCGGCTTAACTCGAAGGTTCAACGGCGAACGGCAAAACAAACCAACAAATAAGATAAAGCGGAAGCAATAATAATAAAAGTAATCACCACAATAGTACAAATAACATACTAGACATAAGGATAGGGCCGACAAGGCCGATGACAAAATTAATACCCAATTTCCAAATGGAAATAAATCTAAAATACAATCCCGGAATGACCTGTATAGACAGCAACAGACGACCTAGACCGATGCACCACCTGGCCACTCCTACCTGAAGCCAAAACCAGAAAGAAACGAGGGGTGAGTTTAAAGGAAACTCAGTGAGGGTTTACATATATATATTTAAAGCATTATCGGTTCACTTATTTTATCTTTTCAAAGAAAAGAAAGCAAAAGAAACAGATAAACATAACTTACTTTTCAAACTGCAAAACAAAGGGTTAGTGAACCAATATAATATAAAGCAATCAAATAACAAACAGATACCCGGTGAGAACAGGCAATTCTCCAACCTTAACACCCATAAGCAATCAGAAAACAGAAACCAACCTTATCCCTCCAATCGATAGCCGAGGAGCGACCCCCGAACTAACCAAACAGACATATAGGGGTTACACTACAAATGTAATCACTCAACTCATGTGCTCGGGTTATCGACAAGTCCGACGATACGCACGAACAACACTTCACAACAGATGGGGTACGTGTTGGGCTCAGCCTTTGGCGTACACCTCCAGGTCTCACCCTCCAGATACTCCGGCCCCATATTCCCCAAGGGCGTCCCCAAGGGTCTAAGAACGTATTCTTACATTTCAGAAGACAAATTTTTCTTTATAAGCCAAAGTGGCTTATCTTTCGAAAACAAAACAGATTTTTCATAATTATAAGTACGAAAGGATTTTTCGTATATTAAATCATTTTTCTTTAAATTGGACAAGATAATAGTTCAACTATCTACTATGTATAATATTAACGGGAAGAAAATAATTAAACACATAAAGATAGTTCAGGGGTAGAGGATTATATTTACATATATAGATTTTACCCCAGTTGAAAACGTTTTAAGTCCTCACCTAGATATCTGAAAAGACTGTAAAATGGATCACCCGACACGATCAGGACTCCTCCGTAGGATCACCTGCTATACAAATGACTGAAGGGTAAGACTCGACTCGACAAACCAAATAAGACAAGACCTACATGTACGGCTATAACTTAAATCACGTAGTCACATTACAAAAAAATCACGTAGTCTGATGAGTGTAGCAGGTTGTTTGTATTTAGGGAGCACATAATTAAATATTTAAACTAATTAACTAGGCATATAAGAATAAGAGAAGCAACAAAATAGTATTAATCCATTTGCAAAATTCCTGCTGCACATATAAGTGTTATTCGGCAGAATAGATGAAACTAAGAAATTATGGATGCTAATTATTCACCTTTTGCTGTTACTGGACAAATTAAATGAACCTATATCTAATAAGTATACTAATTATAAGCACTACCTCCAAATCTTACAGAAATGATACATTCATGTACCTAATTTCGTATGCTATCTAATCTAATTGAAAGAACAAGAAGTTGACTATAAAATTTAACTTATATATCAAATTTCGAGTGCACGAATAGTAGGCATGTTAGTCCAAAAACCTATACTTAGAGCTACCTATATACGTACTTCACACAAATACTAGTACATTTATGTATTAAAATACGTACAGCAATTAATATCTTAACCAAGTTTGATTTGCATCTCACCCCACCAACTACGTATATATATATATATATATATATATATGGATATATATGGATTTATTAGCCATAGTACTGAGTACTATATTTGATGAGGTCTGTTTTTGGTCGGGGGTCGAGGGTCGACCATGTGTCTTGCTTGTCAGTTGAATTTGTAGAGGGGATCCGACTTTGACCTGAAAACACTGAACACTGGGTTACTTGGCCGGAGGGGTTGTCTCCGGCGCAGCCCCTCCACTGAATTAAGTCAGTGCTAGGAATAGTATATTCGAGTAAGGGAGAATAGATCGGAACAACTAGATGCGATCGGAATAATTAATGAGAGCTTCCCCACAATAATAAATGCTGGGGGTACATATAGTGATTGACAGCACACACTAAGTACACCTTGGGTGAGGTGCATTTAATGCAAGTCTGCGCTGACCTGCAGTCATTTAATGCAGTGTGCATGAGATCCGCAGATGATCTCGTACTATCCTTAAAATGGGGGATCTGGTGGGCCCAGCCTGAGCAGCCAGCGATGCGACTTTGGGGGAGGCGTAATATGCCTCTGACTATATTAACCCCGCGAGACCAGGTGGCGACCGAAGAGAGCTGATTGAGACTACCTCGACCAGACGAATACCTTACTTGATGAACTCACCGGTCCGATCGGGGTATCCTATCGGAGCCTCCTTCCTGAGTTTTTAGGACAACGCCACGTTGCTTGTACTGACCGCTAGGATCGGAACACGTGGCATGGTCGAATTACCCATTATCAGGAGTCCCCTAAGTTCTAATCAAGTTTTACTCGATTGGGAGTTGTAATCTTGCGCCTGCTTTCCCCAGAGGTTTTGATCGGATAGGATATCTCGGGCTGGGTAGAGACGGTCGAAGGCCTCCCCTCTTTCGACACGTCAGGGGAATAGCTCTTTGCAAGGCCTACGTGTCGCGACGTCAGCCCTAATTGCTTTCTGCGGCGGATATTAAGCCACGTCACTTCCCGCCAGTCACCATTAAGGCGACATTTCATCTTCCGAGGAGAAGCCCCTATAAATAAGGGTCATGTCCTTGTCATTTAGTTATGCGGACGTGAAGCATAACTCCGATCAGGCAAATTTTAGAGAGAGAGAGAGAGACTGTAGCAGTTGTTCGACTGTGATCATACACAACTCCGACCCTTCACTAAGCGCTAGGTAACCCTCGACCCCCTTCTCTTTTCCATTACTTACATCATGTCTTCACAATCTGAGGGATCCGAAGAGAGGGTGAGGGATTATGACTTAGGTGGATATGAGTCCTTGGGATCGGATCAGGAGGTTGATTCTGATCGGGCTTCAGCCGCCCACACTCAGATTCTGACGGCGGTTCCCCTTGCTAGAGGGAATGCTGGCGAAGCCCAACCGTCAGAGGCTCCTCAGGGTCCGTCCGTCACGGTGGCCCAATAGGGTAAAGGCCGCCTGAAGCAGATGGCCCGGGGACCGGGCAAAAGGCGCCATCAATCGCAGCAGACGGTTGATCAGGCAGAGCCTGCTACGAACCATCCGATCAAGGAAATGAGCCGGTTGACGACCCCGATGAGAGGGTCAAACTCACCCGGTTCATGATTAAGTTGAAGGTCACAGACGATCAGCTCGCGAGGACTCGTGCAATACCGCGATTCCCACCGTCGCACACTGTTTGCAGGCCTCGACCGGACGAGGTGATGGGGAGCCAAAAGCCAACAGAGTTGGCTGTGAATTATAATGTCGTGGCTAACGGCTTTCGGGTGATCGGGAACGATCACATGTATTCGACTTATTGGGACCTGGAAGTTTGTCTGACCCAGCTGGTTCCCAACAGTTTTGCATTCATCGGATGCTATCTGGTGTTGATGCGCATCCTGAGTTCGAGCCGAACCCTAGACACTTCCGGCAACTGCTCACTGTGTCGGAGTCTTCCAAATCGGGGATCGGATTCTATGCCGTTTCCCAAAAACAGGGTCGGAATTTTTTTACGATCCCCACGACTTCTCACGGGACCACCTGGAAGCCTGAATGGATGATCGTTGAGCACGAACATGGGTTCCGCCTCCCTAACCGGTGGAAGGATGCGCGCTCGAGGCAGAAGAAGTGGGTTGCCGACCCCGATCTAGAGAACATGCTCGATCTGGTGGGCGAGTGGCTAGGCACCGACGAGATGAACTAGAACAGTATCCTGACCGAGTACAATATAGAGAAAGCGGGGCTATGTTTCGATCAGCATTCCAGGAAGAGTGTCTTAGGTAATTAGTCAGGGGAAGGGTTTCATGCTTTTGTTTTTCCGCTTCATCTCGTCTTTATTGTTTCTGATCAATTTTCCTTTTCCTTTTTCAGATACTAGAGTGATGGCCTCCGCTCGGGCAGCTTTCCAACTGAAGAACAAGCATGCCGGTCGGGCCGATTAGGAGCAGACGACGCCAACTTCAAGGTGTTGAACAACATGATCAATGCTCGGGAGAGACTTCCTGATGTTCTGACCGCCTGTGTCCCGACCGCCGCGATGGCGACAACTTATAAGAAGACCCATGAAGGGGTAGCGGTCGATGTCTCTACGCCTATCGACGTGGCTATGGCCGAGCCTACCCCTGCGGTCGGGGGGGGGGGGTCTTAAGGGCGCCTCCCCTTCGATCGGCGTGAAGAGACGGAGGTCAAATGTCGTTTCTACCACTCGGGGCTTGGGGGCACCACGAGCCCATTTGAAGCAGAAGCAGGTCGTCAAGCTGGATAGTGACGACGAGAGGAGTCAGGCGTATCTCGAGCGCCTAGCCGTCGAACTCCTGAGCATCATGGCTCCCGAGGAGCCACCGACTGGACAAGAGTCTTCCCATTTCTATGGGAAGGTGGACGATTGGAAGGCTTACTCTTTATACGGATCGGGAGTCAACTTAGCCGACCAAAAGAAGTTGGTGAAACAGTCCATCGACGACTTGGAAATAATATGCGCCAAGTCCTTGAGCATGGTATGGCTTTCTCTGATTTACTCGCTTCTCTTTTGTTTCTTTTTCCAAATTGTTTCTGATCGTAAGTTAATTATGCATGTGACAGAGACTCTCGAACGCCCTCGCCTCGATCGCCCAACGGGCCAGGCTCTACTCCGCCTGTAAAGACTACTACAAGAACAAGTTCCTTGACAAGAAGAAGGAGTTGGCTAAGCTCGGGGATAGCTCCGAATTGAAGTAGCAGGTGGAGGTCTTTAAATGGGCGGCCGACGACCTTCAGTCCGCAAAGGTGCGCTTGCAATCGGAGGTCGAGCGCCTGACTAAGGAAGCCGACTCGTCGGCGAGTAAAATTTCTGAGCTGGAGGCGCAGCTGGAGAAAGCCGCGGAAAGGGAGCAAAAGCAGTATAATACTGCTCGGACGATCGGGTATTCTTCCGCCGTCGAGGACTTAGAGCGCAAGTATAAGAGGAAGGCACAGCGATACTTGCGTCAGGCGCGAGAGACGATCGCGAAGAGGGTGGTGATCGGTTTCGTCGAGAGCTCGATGTTCTATCAAGCCTCTGCCTACAAATGTGATGGCGATCTGCAGGCAGGCATCGACCTGTGTCTGGCGCAACTTCGTCATCGTGGCTATCTTCAAGTCCCGGAGGGCGAGCTTTCTGGGATCGGTCCTGATGAGCATGATCCTCGTCCGCCCAAGACGGACGATCCGATGGCGGAGGTGTATGCGGCGGACCCCGATGATTATCCCTTCGGGTTCATTAAGTGGTTTATTTGCATAATTCTTTATTATAATTTCCCCCTTATCTATGACTTTATTTGTCCTTTTGCTATGATTTGGTTTGCTTTGTTGATATTAGGTGCACGATTGTAGCTTGTGTTTAAAAGAAGTTAGAAGTCACCATTTAAGAGCTGTTTTGTACAAGTCACGTTTACGTGATCACGTTTTCAGGTCCAGTTCGTTGAAGAGTCCTATCTTGCGCGGGATTCACTTTCCTTTTCGGATTCAAGATCCCTCTCACGCGTTTTCAGCAGCCTTGGACCCGATTTTGGACGACTTTCTGCAGATTTAAAGCACTCATTTCCTTATTCACCTATGGGCTTTGGTTGGGCTTGGACTTGGAAGATATTTCACGCATCTTTGGAGACTTTGGCACTACATTACTTCTAGGGCAGAAAAGATAGATTTTCGGAGACACTTCTTACGCAGCAGTGGACGTAGATTGAGATAAGAGATTTGGAGTAACTTAGGAGCACTTGGAGAAGTCAATCACGTAACACCAGAGGGCAATAACCTTGGAGAATTTGGCACTACATCATCTACTTCTTATTTGTTGGAAACATTCAGTGAAGAACATCATTATTATTGTTTTATTTGTTTTGATGAATTCTATAGTTTTTGTATTGTTAGACTTGATTATGAGTAGCTAATTACATTGTTCTAGTTGGGGAATTTACCTAGGTTCTTGAATACTTGTGAGACCTAATTGATCTTATAATTCGATTTTCAGTATTTATGAGAATTTCTGTTTTTAATTATTATTGTGATTGATTTGATTATTTGATCTGACCAATTGAATATTTGAGTTAATTGCATAGTATCTTCGCGTGTATTGGAGGGGTTATCCGATATAGGTGATTTGTAGGGTATTAGTGGAATTCCATAATCGGGTTTGAATTAGCATGGTGATAGTGTTTAATTAACTCGAGTCTATGTTTCTTAGATTGAATGCTATGGATAGATTGAACTCCTAGAGGGGTTATCAAAGAGTTATCTATTGATTAGGGATTAATTGTAAGGTATATGCTCTTGATTAGTCTAATCTTAAGAAGAAACGAGGTCGTCTAAGGGAATTGATGACTATAGTAGGCTTATTGATAGTCGAATGCTTATTCTTGCGTCTATAATTGAGTCGAGAACTTATGTGAATTATTCCCCAAATAGCCTTTTTCTCCATATATTTTTATCCCTTATTTTAATTGTCCGTAGCTTATTTCTTGTTTAATTGAAAGATAAAAATTCCTTAATTTGTTAATTAATTGTCTCGCTAGTTTAATGGAGTTAGTTGTTTATTTTATAGTTTGCTTGTCACGTTATTTTAGTTCAGTTTGTTAGATTGTTTTAAATTCATAAAATCCAAAATCCAAAAAGATCCCTATTTAACTTGCTTTCTTTAATTCGTGCTTATTACATATTTACTAGTTAGAACCTTTAGTTATAAAAACCTCTCAAAACCCCCCTTAATTTAATTGCTTGGTCTATAAAAGAAAATCCGAAATCCTCCCAATTCCTGTGTTCGACCCCATTTACCATTATATGCAATTTGTGTTGATTGGTAGACTGGAGATTATAAGTATTATTTTTGGTGGATTCGACACCCATCAGTTCATCGTGAAGAAAATCGCCGCAGAGAATCCTGAGGCGCCACCTTATGACGGGAGCGGTTGGCCTGAAGATCTGGACTTCAGCTTTCTTGACCAGCCTGATAGATCAGATTCTCCCGATCCGCCCTCTCCCTCACGCCAGCCAGAACCATCTTCCGCCCCGGTTGTCCACGACGTTGAAGATTGAGCGTCGTTATCTTTTCTTTTTGTTTTCAAGTTATTTGAAGGATGTGGGATCGGACTAGCCGAATCCCTTAGATTGTAACTAGACCCAGCTTGATCGGGTCCTTTTGTAAGCGACGGGTCGCGCTATTCGACCCATCTCTAATGGAATCCTTTTTTGGAGAAAGCTTGTTGTTCCTCGTTTGTTTAAATTTGGATAATCGGAGTAGGCTCGAGCTTTACGCTCGAGTCCCCAGTTCGAGCGGAAGTTTACCTTCCAACTCTGTACAATCGAAGTGGGCTCGAGCTTTGCGCTCGAGTCCCTAGTCCGAGCCGAAGTTTAACTTCCAACTCTGGACAACTAAAGTGGGCTCGAGCTTTATGCTCGAGTCCCTAGTCCGAGCGGAAGTTTAACTTCCAACTCTAGACGATCGAAGTGGGCTCGAGCTTTACGCTCGAGTTCGCAGTCCGAGCGGAAGTTTAACTTCCATCTGTGGGCGATCAAAGTGGGCTCGAGCTTTACGCTCGAGTCCCCAGTCCGAGCGGAGGTTTAGCTTCCAACTCTGGACGATCGAAGTGGGCCCGAGCTTTACGCTCGAGTCCCCAGTCTGGGCGGAAGTTTAACTTCCAACTTTGGACGATCGAAGTGAGCTCGAGCTTTACTCTCGAGTTCCAGTCCGAGCGGAAGTTTAACTTCCAACTCTGGACGATCGAAGTGGGCTCGAGCCCCCCGTTCGAGCGAAAGATTAACTTCCAACTCTGGACGATCGAAGTGGGCTCGAGCTTTACGCTCGAGTTCCCAGTCCGTTTTGTAATTTCCCTTTGATTTCCCTTTATGGAATTTGGTTTCACGGGTTATCGGCTATTATTTTTCTAAGTACATGGGGTTTCCCCCCTCCCTTTTTCAAGCATGATGGGACATCAAATGCTATGGCGGGTCAAAAAGAATAAACAGTAGTAGATAAAATAATAACACGCATTTTAAATGTTTCATTGAACTACTAAATTACAAAACGGGCCCCTGAGGGGAATTACACGGTTGGACCCCTGAGGAATCGAACTAAGGATAGTACAATTTTAAATTGAATGCATTCCATGGTCGAGGTAATTCTTCAGGTTTAGACCCAAGTGTCTCGAGCCGATAGGCGTTGTTTTTGGCTATCCGTGCGACGCGGTATGGTCCATCCCACTTTTCCTCGAGCTTTTTCACTTTCTAGAGACTTCAACTTTCTTTAAAACCAAATCTCCCACTTGAAAACTCAATGGTCGGACGTTCTTGTTATAACTTTGTGCAGCTGCAGCTTTATGTTGCAAAATTCGTCCCAAGGCTCGGTGGCGCTTTTCCTCGATGAGGTCGAGCTCAAGCGCACGCCATTCGTTGCTTTGCATTAGCTGGAAATGCGACACCCTAGGCGTCTCGTGGACGAGTTCAGCGGGGATTAAGGCCTCCGACCCGTATACTAGGGCGAACGAGGTTTCGCCAGTCGAGGTTCGGGGAGTCATTCTGTAGGCCCATAGGACCTCGTCGAGCTCGTTCGTCCATGCCTTCTTCTTCGCGTCGAGCCGAGCGCTGAGGCTCCGAATAATGGGGCGGTTTGTTACCTCCGCTTGCCCATTCGCTTGTGGGTATCCGACTGAAGAGAAGTGCTGGTTAATGTCGTGATCTGCGCACCATTCCATCATATCGTCTGCTCGAAATTGTGGTCTGTTATCACAAATTAAGATCCGCGGGACCCCGAATCGGCACGTGATGTTCCGCCAAATGAAATTTTTGACGACCTTCGTGGTTGTTTGTCGAACAGCTACCGCTTCTACCCATTTTGAGAAATATTCGTAGGCTACGATGTAGTATTCTGTCTGTCTGATGTTTGAGGTGGGGAGTGGTCCAATAATGTCTATCCCCCACTGGTCGAACGACCATGACACATCGATCGTTATCATTTCTGCTGCATGCTTGTGTGAATAGTTCTATGCCTTCTGACATTTAACGCATCGCCTTGAGTGTTTTTCTGTGTCGTGTTCAAGGGTCGGCCAGAAGTATCCCGCCCTTGTGACTTTTCGGGCTAGCGATCGACCGCCGGCGTGATTTCCGCAACTTCCTGCGTGGATCTCATAGAGAACTTCCTCAACCTGAGAGGGTCTGAGACACCTCATGGGTGGTCGACGATGCCCACGTTTCTAAAGCCTCCCTTCCGGGTCGAGAAAGTACCTGGTGGCGCGATGGCGTAGCTGTCGACTGGCGTTGCGATCTTGGGGGAGAGTCCCATCTCGGAGATATAACACAATTTCATCGAGCCAACACGGTTCCTCTGGATCGATCGTCATGAAGGCCTCGATCGGCACGTCAGCTCGGACATTTTCTTCTCTTGGAACCTGATCGATGGTGAAGCTGGCGAACTTAGCAGTTAGCTTGCGTACTTCCTCCAGGTATTTGATCATGCTGTCTTCTCGAGCTTCGTAGAACCCCTAGACTTGGTGGGCCACAAGTTGCAAATCGGTGATTATGGCGATCATTTTTGCTCCGCTCTCGAGTGCGATGCGCAATCCGGCGATGAGTTCTTCGTACTCGGCTTCATTATTTGTGACTTGGAAGTCGAGACAGATTGCGAAGTCAAGGTCGAGGCCGTCGGAGTTGGTTAATGATATTCCTGCTCCTCCTCCTTGTACGGTCGAGGACCCATCGACTTTCAAGAGCCAATGGGTACCCTTATTTTTGCCCGCCTTCGCCGTGGTGGTTTTCTCGACCAGAAAATCAGCTAGAACTTGCGTCTGCATGGCGACCCCTGGCTGAAAGGTGATATCGAATTGTTCGAGCTCGATCGCCCATTTGATCAGTCGTCCCGAGGTGTCTGGCTTAACCATTACTTGCTTCAGGGGCTGATCGGTTAATATCACGATCTCATTCGCTTGGAAGTAGGGGCGAAGTTTCCTCGATGAGACCACAAGCGCGAACACGAACTTTTCGATCTTTAGATAGCGTGTTTCAGGCCCGTGAAGGATTTTGCTGACATAGTAGACTGGGAGGTGTTTCCGATCACGAATGGTCACTAGGACAGAGCTGATCGTTTCGCTTGAGACGGCTAAGTAAAGGTAGAGAATTTCTCCCTTTTCTGGTTTGGCAATCAGCGGAGCCGACGCCAAGTACCTCTTCATGTCTTCAAAGGCACGGTCGCATTTTTCAGTCCACTCGAACTTATTCATATCCCTTAGAATTTTGAAGAATGGAAGGTTACGCTTCGCCGATCTAGATATGAACCTGTTGAGGGCGACGATCCGCCCGACCAGTTGTTGGACTCCTAGAATGGTGTCTGGTCGGGGTAATGTTGATGATCGTAGATATCTTTACAAAGTTGGCCTCGATCCCTCGCTGGCTCACCATATAACCCAAGAATTTGCCACCGCCGACCCCAAAGACACATTTTTTAGGATTGAGCTTCAGTCGGTATTTCTGTATTAGTGCGAACATGGAAGCAAGGTCGGACAGGTGGTCGATCGCCTTTCGGCTTTTTACAATCATGTGGTCTACATAGACATTAAACGTCTTCCCAAGAAACGGTTCGAAGATGAGATTGACTAGCCTTTGATACGTGGCTCCTGCGTTCTTCAGTCCGAACGGCATCACTTTAAAATAATAGATTCCCTTGACGACGATAAACGCCCTGTGTTTCTGATCCTGTGGAGCCATTCTGATTTGGTAGTAGCCTTGGAATGCGTCTATCATGCTCATCAGTTCACATCCTGCGGTCGAGTCGACCAACTAGTCGATCCGTGGGAGTGGGTATGGGTCCTTAGGACAGGCGCAGTTGAGATCTGTGAAATCGTTACACATCCGCCATTTTCTCCCAATTTTGGCGACCAAGACCACGTTACAGAGCCAGTTGACGTACTTCTCTGGAGTGATGTAGCCAGCATCGAGGTGTTTATTGACCTCCTCTTCTATGATGGAGTTTCTCACTACGCTCTGTGTCCGGAGTTTTTGCTTGATCCTCAAAGGAGGGGTCGATATTTAGATAGTGTGATATGACGTTTGGATCGACCCCCTCTAGGTTAGTTTCCTTCCAAGCGAAGACATCGACGTTCTCCTGGAGGAAGATGGTAAGGCATTCGAGCTGATCCCCTCGAAGGTTGACTCCAACCCCCGTTGTTTTCTCCCGATCATTTGGGTCGAGTTGGATTGTTTAGGTCTCTTTTGCGGCGGACAGTCGGGAATCGTCTATCTTCCTTTTCTTTCGTGCCTCGTGGGTGCTTACTTTGGAGCGCGAGGCTCCATCTCCCTTAGGATCGGGAATTCTTTCATTGTCGTCGTCTGCTTCGTCGAGGATTAGATCCCCAATCCGTAGTTCATCATTTTTGGGTGGAGGCTTAGCTTCATTGGCGATCGAGTAGCAGGCCCAAGAATCCGCAAGGTTGCAAGTTACCTCTCCGATCCCGTAAAGAGTCAGGAGTTTCATTTTCTGATGGAAAGTGGATATGATCACCTTGAAGGTGATCAAACCTAGTTGTCCAAAGAACGCGTGATACGGAAAATCCTCGATGTCGACCACGACCCAATTAATTTCCATTGTGGTTCGAATGGGGTAAGTCCCCATGGAAGTTAACATATTAATTTGCCCGATCGGAACAATTACTGACCCACCAAACCCCTTTAAGTCGGGCGTAATGTTCAGTCGATTGAGGTTCATCTGTTTGAGAGTCCAGTAAAGGATAAGGTTTCGTCGAGGATTAGATCCCCAATCCGTAGTTCGTCATTTTTGGGTGGAGGCTTAGCTTCATTGGCGATCGAGTAGCAGGCCCAAGAATCCGCAAGGTTGCAAGTTACCTCTCCGATCCCGTAAAGAGTCGGGAGTTTCATTTTTTGATGGAAAGTGGATATGATCACCTTGAAGGTGATCAAACCTAGTCGTCCAAAGATCGCGTGATACGGAAAATCCTCGATGTCGACCACGACCCAATTAATTTCCATTGTGGTTCGAATGGGGTAAGTCCCCATGGAAGTTAACATCTTAATTTGCCCGATCGGAACAATTACTGACCCACCAAACCCCTTTAAGTCGGGCGTAATGTTCAGTCGATTGAGGTTCATCTGTTTGAGAGTCCAGTAAAGGATAAGGTTGGAGCTACTTCCCGTATCGACTATCGACTAAGCACTTACTTATAGCATAGTTAGCAATATCTAGGGTAACCACCATCGGACAACTTGGCGTTACGCTGTCCTGATGGGGGTCCAAATGAAAGTCCCTATCACTAAATGCTACTTCCTTGTGTCTCCATACATACCCACGATCGACGTGATAGATCTCGTAGGGGCCGTTAAGGCTCATCTGCGCTCATCGGATGTTGCGCTTCCATGCAGTCTTGGAGTCGCCGCTGTCGGGGCCTCCAACTATCATGTCAATCCTCTCGATCGGGGCGTTCAAGATTCTCTCTAGATTTTTCTTCTGCTTTCCATCGCGTTGGCCTGGGTTCCTCTTGGATGGGGGTGACCTAGATCTTGATCGCGATCTGCGACCGCCCTCATCTTCGTTGCATCGGCGTCCTCTAATTCGATCCCTGTTGCGGCTGAGTTTTTTGATGAACTCACTAAGGTGGCCTCCTTGGATGAGTCTTTCGATCTCATCCTTTAGCTGATTGCACTCATCGGTGAGGTGACCAGGCTGGTCGTGGAAATCGTAGTATTTGCTGGTGTCGATCTTTTTCATATTGAGTTTCAGCTTTTTGGGATACCTGAGGAGTTTTTCTGGGATCTTAGGTAGGATATCTCCGATCGCACATATCAGAGGCTCGTAGAGCTCTCTGTTCGACTGTCTCGAGGACAAACTGCCCTTTTTCCAACCGTTGCCCTCATGCCGACCGCGATTCTCTTGTCGGCCCTTATTTTTATTTCGACCCGCCTGAGGCGGGCTCCGAGCTCTGGGGCTTCGGGGTCGATTGTAATAGTTGCTGTGAGCTTGGATTCCCCCTATGCTTCGCAGCATGGCCTAGCCATTGCCTGCCCAATAACTTCATTCGATCTCTTCATAATCCATCCACTTAGTGGCGTAGTCTTGGATGTCCCTGAAACTCTCTACGGGGACTCGACCAAGGATGTCTATGGTGAAATCCCTACAATGACAGTTCTTTTCGAGAGCGCTGAGGACGACGGCTAGGTCAGGCGGCGCGACCCGGACCAACTCCGTGTTGAATCGAGTGAACTAGTCTCTAAGCGTCTCGTCAACCCCCTGGACGATCGAGTCTAGGCGCAATACCCCAAGTCTGTCTTGTATCAAGGGTGAGAAGTGGCCCTCAAGCGCTGTTGAGAACTCATCGTATGATCTTATCGACCCCGGAGCCTGTCGGAGGAACCAATCGAGTGCTGCTCCCTTGAAGGTTGTGGCCAGCACCTTCGCTTAAGTGTGAGGGGTATGGGGAAATAGATTCATGGACAGCTCGAAGCTGGTGATGTGGTCCCCTGGATCGGTTTTCCCATCGTAGATGGGAAGGTCTCGGGGGATGGCGGTGCTCCCCGGATCGTCGTATTCAACTCGATCGTCGTATTCTTCGCGATCGTACTCGTCGTCATAGAAATCCTCTTCCTCTTCGTGCTCGACGGCGTGTTCTTTTTCGGGTTGTTGGACTTTATGCCCGTTGTTTTCTCCCCCTCCTTCTGGGGAGTGGTCGACCGGGTAACGCGAGGGTCGGGTAGCCTCACACTTTCGACCGCCATCCCTTCCTCCCCCCTGGGTTTGAGCCCAGGGAGGTAACGGATGATCGGGTCGTGACAGTCGGTATTTTATAGGGGGAGGCACGGTGAGATTGACCGTAATTGGGATTACCCTCACGGGTCTTCCTCTTTCGGGGGCTAGCCTGGCCTGTTCGTAGACCTGGTTCGTATAAACGGCCAGATCCTGCGTCGATGGTTGGGCAGGGAGGATGACCGCGGGTAGGTCGGCACGCGAGATCGCGTCCTCTTCCACCTCATTGAGAGGAGGGTCCACTCCTTCAGGGTGGTCGATTGCGTTGAGTTGAGCAGCGAAGGCTGCCTGCCTTGCCGCAGCGGCTGCGGCTCGTTCAGCCTCGATCTGGGATCGAGTCTTTATGACACTTTGGGTGCTCTTCGCGTTTTTTTTCACCATGGTTCAGTGTTGTGGCTCTAAGGTCGAAAGTGGTTTCCCACAGACGCTGCCAAACTGATGAGGTCTGTTTTTAGTCGGGGGCCGAGGGTCGACCACGTGTCTTGCTCGTCAGTTGAATTTGTAGAAGGGATCCAACTTCGACCTGAAAACACTGAACACTGGGTTACTTGGCCGGAGGGGGTTGTCTCCGGCGTAGCCCCTCCACTGAATTAAGTCAGCGCTAGGAATAGTATATTCGAGTAAGGGAGAATAGATCAGAACAACTAGATGAGATCAGAATAATTAATAAGAGCTTCCCCACAATAATAAATGCTGGGGGGTATATATAGTGGTTGACAGCACACACTAAGTACACCTTGGGTGGTGTGCATTTAATGCAAGTCTGCGCTGACCTGCAGTCATTTAGTGCAGTATGCAGGAGATCCTCAGAGGATCTCGTACTATCCTTAAAATGGGGGATCTGATGGGCCCAGCCTGAGCAGCCAGCGACGCGACTTTGGGGGAGACGTAATATGCTTCTGACTATATTAACCCCGCGAGACCAGGAGGCGACCGAAGAGAGCTGATCGAGACTAACTCGACCAGACGGATACCTTGCTTGATGAACTTGCCGGCCCGATCGGGGTATTCGATCGGAGCCTCCTTCCTGAGTTTTTGGGACAACGCCACATAGCTTGTACTGACCACTAGGATCGGGACACGTGGCATGGTCGAATTACTCATTATCAGTATGATTTATGGCAATTACCCGTAAGTGGGATATCAAGAAAAAGTATGAATTTTTCCACTACGAAAAGTGAACCCACAAGGATTAAACACGCATCATGGAATTAATGATGAAAGAAGTTAAATTTATAAAAGAAAGATGTGAAGATAGGGAGAATTACTACCTGAACTCCGAAGTCCGAACACTGCAATTAGGGTCAGGACAGAGACGAGATATGATTGTGGAATTGGCGGTGCTCAAGGCAAAATAATTATAGAAAGTCGGTCATCATTATCCGCTTAACTTAACATAATTTATATTATAGTCCTTTCTAGAATTATTTTTACAAGAGTACAATTCAAAGCTTATGAAATTATTTATTTAGTCCTTTAGTGATTCGGTCATATAAAATAAGTTATATCAAAAGTGAATACATATATTTCACGTTTTATGTCTCAACTTAAATAATCCAATTAATTAGATAATACATTTGAGTAGAAATTTTTTTCATTTTAAACATTCTTGCGGGTATTTGGGAAAGAAATCTGAGTGTTAAAAGTATAACTGAAGGAGATATCAACTACTGTAAATTACGGGCATTACAGTAAGAATTATAATATTCTTTCTATTTATATATATGTATATTACAAACATAAAATTAGTATTATATTATAAAAATATTATGTTACTATTTTTATACATTTAAAATGAGTTTTTATATATATATATAATTTCTGGTTACTTTATAAAATGAATTACTTTTGTATGTGTGCTTCAAATTCTAAATTAATAATTTTTTATGTATTATTAATAATTATGTAAAAAAATATTATTTAATTTATTTAATAATATATATTTTGTAAATAAATTTTTCCGTGCAACGCAAGAGATAAAAAGCTAGTATTGGAAGATAATGAATATGCATGGTGCCCTTGTTATCTTCTACTCGGAGAAAGAAAATACGGATAAAAATATGAGACTGGTTTCTTCCCATAAATTCTTATCTCTATTAATTTTTTCTATTTATAAGCTTAAAATATTGGTATTCCAAATTTCAAATTGGATAAAACTATTCTTCATACGGAAAATTCTTTTTATATGTGGGACATTAAATTTAATTGATTCTATTAACTAAATATTCTCAATCCACAACAAAATATTAGACAAATTGTATTAGGTAAACATTAGGACTAATTATAGATAATTCTTTACTTAATTATTTAATCAATGTCATTTATGTTCATAATTAAGTAATTATAATTAGTTTCCTAATTAATGATGACATAATGTACTATTATAAAATGAAAGAAGTAATTCCATTCAATTATATCCAACTTTAAATAATTGAGGTAATTATTTGTATTAGAAATATATTTATAATTATTATCTACCAATGAGGTTTTTTATTTTGATTAAAAAACTCCAAAAAAAATGAGAAAAAAATATTGAAGTCAAAATACACAACTAAAAAGTCAAATACCGATGTGCTATATTATATAGCATAGATTTGGATTGAAGGATTTGGGTTCAAGGAATTTTAAATCCATAACTCAATTCCATCCTGGCTGTTTCGAAATTAATGGATTTTAAATCCACTCTTTTAGTAGGATGGATTTGAAACTCATTTTCAATGGAATTGAAATCCAACCCAAGACCCTGTCATTTGAAATCCATCATGTTTAGATTTTCTATTCTGTGTGTATATTGTTAATTGCATGATTGTTCTCTCTAACTGCATTTTTCTCTCTCTTTCTGTAACGATCACGTCCCCAAATACGGTGCGACGTTACGTTCCGCACCAAGTCACAATACATAACGAGAACTAAGGTCCGGTTATGAACTATAATTTGGCGAATGAAAAATAAATACCAGGCGGATCTATTTTAGAAAACAACAAGACAACGAACCATAACACAGCGGAAACAATATAATAAAACCTATCCCACTCCAGGAGCTAGAAAAACAGTAAACTTAAAGTACAAGTATAAAGCCCACCAAGGCCAGAAAAACCATAATATGGAACTAAAGCACAAGTATTCAGCTAAATGACTTTATGTCAGGTATACTAATGAACTGGGGATTGTTTTTCTTTTGGTGTAGAAAGCAAACTGATTAATGGTGTTCACGTACATGACTAAGTGATTAATTATTTTTATAACTTTTAACTAATGTAAAACTCCCACAAATTGCATACCTGAATACTTACGACAAGTTAAAGTAATTAATGAAGAAGGCAAGTTAAAGTAATTATGCCATATTAATTCTCTATTTCATCAACTACCAGCAATTTTGACTACGAAACAAGTTGTGTAATGTTTAATTCTTAAACGTGATTAGTCGACATGTTTCTCTCCGCCATAAGTAATGATGTTATTGCAGTGCGCATATAGCTTAACAAAGAAAGCATGGTTTCATTAAAATAAGACATGATTTTCTTTTGCAAATGAATCAATAATTTAAAAAAAATAGCATAATAGAACCTGACCTTAATCAATAAATTAAAACTCAAAGCTATTGAGGGTTTCGCCTCAAGTGTTCTGGTGCAGAGATGAAAAGGTAGACAATGGCGGTGACTTAGATGATAGATATGTATTCTATATATATAAATAGTTGATTATAGAAACCGGGGCCAATTCTATCTGATATTACATAACACTAAAGAAGATTCAAACATGGTCCTTCCCTATTCCTAATTTCCATAAATATCCTGTAACTTTATAAAAGTTTTAATCTGATCTTTCGCTATTATAATTAAACTATATAATGGTATTTCAAATGTACACCTATATGTATATTTACTTATTTTATCAAAATTATTTTTATACTTAAAGTCAAAAGTTCAGATTTAATATAAAAATATGTATTTAAAATAAAAAAATTTCGTCCTTATCGGTTTTTAGGAATAAAAATTTTCGTCACACAATTTAAAAAAATTACGTAGGCACTTGTACACATAACTCTCGCCACGTATCAAATACTTAAAATTCACATAATTTAAAATATTCGAGAAACTTAAAAGTCAATTAGACACACATTAGACAATTTAATCACAATTAATACACTTATTAATTTAAATTAAACAATCACATAGGCACGTATTTTCCGATCGAATTTTCCAAACTTGTCCCAATATCTTAGGAAATTCTTACCGGCTCTATTTGTACAAAAACCAGGGGCATTACAGTTTTGAGCTAAAATGCAATTCTTAAAAATATGATTTAACGAAATATGTTTGGACTTTAGAAAATATTTGGAACCTCGAAATACTTGTACTTTTAAAATATGGAACTGCAGTCCAATTGCACTGTTAAATTTCTAAATTAAATTACTCGGGCTAAAAAATATAAATTTACCAAATTGACCATAATTAGAATGAAAATGATGCAAATCGGTTTCTTATTAACGCATTGAGATTTTTTTTTTTTTTTAAAATCGGCGATCGTCGTGGGCTTTTAGCGAGGGTCCCACCTCATATATAAAAACCAAAACCAATATCCGTCCACAAAATGGGAGGCCAAATACATCGGAAAGTTTAACCCAGTACAAAGACTCAGAAAGGGAAGATTAGAAGTCAGTATCACCAAAAAGCAAGTCAACATAATAAAGAGACAGGAAGCACACACTTTGTGTGATTTGGCCGTTCCTCACTCATACGTGACACGTACTCATCAGAACCAACCTGGGCCGTCCACTCGGAAAACACGTGTTTAATGCATTGAGGTTTAAAATGTCGAAATCAATGATTCATGAAAAATCTTTAAATGCTAAAGTTGAAAATCGTGAAATCATGAAATGCATCAGATTCGTAAATGATCTGAATTTCGATAAACGCACCAATTTTCTAATTCAAAAATTTTCGGGGCATTACATTTTCTCTCTCCTCACTTCTCTCTCCTCTCTCTCACTGCGTTTATTTCCTTCTGTTTCCGTTTCTCTTTCTCTCTTCTAGCATCTATCTCTCTCTTTGCTTTTCTTTCTCTTTCTCTTTCTCTTTCTCTTTCTCTCTCCTCACTTCTCGCTTCTCTCCCTGGTCTCTCCCTCTCAGTTATCTTTTCCAACTCCTACAATCTCATTCTCATATCAATACAAATTCTCTCTCTTTTCATATCTTTTTTCTTCACATTCTCTCTCTTCATATATTTATGATTAGCATGTAAGTAAACATGTTGATATGAATTTTTTTTCTAAAATTTTGTCTTTATGAATTGTAAAATAATAAATATAAATTTTAGTTAACAATAAAATTGGAAGAAAAAATTTGAAATTCATTACAAAATTTTCTATATCCCAAGAAGGGATTTCAAAACCTATAGATTTGAAATCAAAAGTATTCTAAATCCATTCATTTCAAATCCCTCTCTCAATTCAATTCCATCAATCCAAATGGTGCCTTAAAGTATTCGCCAAGATGGATAATTTTCAAATTTTCATTGTGTAATTTGGACTATCGATATTTGATTACAAAAGATTTAGATAGTACGACCAGATTGGTATCAAATTGCAAAACAACACTTAAACCATGGTACATTGGTACTTTAGTATAATTAGCTATAGGAGAAAAAGGATGAGCGGAAAATGGAAATAGTGGGAAATATAATGTGGTAAGATGTCAAGCCAAAAACTTGACCTTCTCATACCTTTGACTATAAGCCTTTCTTCAAAGAATATATAAAAATAATTGGACCCTTATTCCATCTTCATTTTTTTAATATCACAATTAAATCCCGCAGCAATTAGATACAAAAAAGCCAGAAATGAATTGTTACGCATATCCGACAAGTACTCCTAAATTGTAAACATCAACACAGTGTACAAACAAGCTAGTGATTGCCATTAGATTGGTCAATTTCGGAATTATTAGTGGTTCTGGTTCACAGTACTATATTTTTATCTCCCTTTTTCAAAACAAATAATTACTCAAGTTTTTCAATAATTAAAATGGCAGAGATAATGATAACTTTCCTAAAGTATATATTAATTTCTTATCAAAATCTTTTAAGGAAATTCATTTTTGGCACCAACAGATTGTAGGTTCAAACTTCACTATGTTACGGAAAACCCCTCAAACCTTGAAAATCACGAAAAATATTCTAAGATTAGGAAAATTATTACAAAAAACACTCTCAAACTAATCATGAGTTTCAAAATAACTATAGTATATCCATCATCTGTGTTATAGTCGTATATGTCAGTCATGTCTTGTTTGGTTTGTCGAATTGAGTCTTACTTCTTAAATCATTTGTAAAGCAGGTTATCCAAGTGTGTAAAGAAAAATAAGTCAACGAAATTTTTAAAAGAATGAAAAGCTGTTCCATGATTGTTTGTCTTGAGAAATAAAAATATAGTGTGAACCAGAACCACTAATAATTCCGAAATTGACCTGAGCAGTGAGCACAAAGGAAAGGAAACACTAAATGTGTGGCGCCCCTTTCCTTGGCCGGAGAAAGGACACCACATCCGCACCGAGACAAACCCTCAAACGAGGTATAAGTATCCCATTTAAAAATCCATCCCGGCGAACGGCAATCAATCAAGCAAAACTAACAACAGCAAACGACAGCCCAACAACAACAGCAATAAATAATTAAATAAATCAGAGTTGTGGAAGATAAACAATTATAAAAATAACATATAAGCCATCCATGGCCACGTAATTCATACATCATTCTCAATCATAATATAATAATTGCCATTCATGGCCAGTCTAATCTATCCCACATCAGGGGCACGTAAGTACGTAAATATAAAGCATAATTCGGGATACATAATTAAATAAATTCATAACAAGGACACGACTGTTGTTGGGACACTGACAAGACAAGACACACGAGCCAACCTAGACCTGCTGCTGCCGATTGACATGATAGGTGACAACGCCACCTGTCGACCTGAAGTAAGAATTAAAATAGTGGGGGTGAGTAAAAACACTCAGTGAAGGTCAAGAGGGAACAAGTACGAGCCACGTGTCCGGGTTTTAATTATATATATATGAAAATACATTTGCATAATTGAAGAAAATCCGGATCGTGCATCGACTTGCATACATAACATTAAATAATAATAATAAATAATTAAAGCAGTAACATGCACGCAATTAATATCCCAACGAGAAATGGGCCTGTTCCTCCTTATAACCCCTTCAAGTTCTGGTAACTCCATCACCGGTGTCTGACCCCACGCTATTGGGCGACTGTGAATTTTAGGAAAACGTGCAACGAATGCAACGCCCACCATCACTCCCAACCGTGGCTATCAACTCCTGACGGGCCACGATTGACGCTTATTTTTGGGAGAAGCACCTCGGATTACCCCTAGACGCTCGTCCCCAGGTATAACCTCCGGATACTTTCCCGAGCCCAATTTTGAAATGTCACGAATTTGCTCGCTTTGAAAAACATACATAAATTGAATTTGGGCAAGTTTGAGTGACGACGAAGGGTATAAATCCTAAGTCAAACCGTCACGCTTAAAATAAATAACTTTACTTGCCTTATAAAATAAAATGATTTAGGGATACTCATAAGTACAATTTAATATTAAGACATTTGAGATCAACCTTAAAATATAGATTAAATATCTAATAATTATACGAGAAAGGAAAACAAAGCAATATGAGCACATAAGGGGAGTTCACAATAAATAAAAAGAATTCTTACTCCATTTGAAATATTTTAAAACCCTCACCTGGAAACACAGAACGACAAGACACTCCAAGCAATGTCCTGACAAGACAGCCTGAAACTAACAAACGACAAAACTACATAAGACAAGACACGACAACGACTCACAAAGACTACATTGCAATTAAAACCAATAAACAACATGTATCAAATGAATATACAATTAAAATACAATTAAATCAATTAAACTAAAAATACGAAATTAACAATGATGAACATGCTCAATTGAAATTCTAATTGCATATTCATGCATATAATATTATAAAGAAACACTCATGCGATTTTCGGATTTTTCGGACAACATTCAAAAATTGGGGAAAAAGCCCTAAACGAAAAAGGTTCGATTCAAGGTCCGAACGAGATCGGAATTTTGAAAACTTTACCAAATATTCATCCTTGAATCATAAGGAAGCTATAGGCGAAAACGGCTCGATTTTAGGGGGTCATATGCAAAAAGTCAACTTTTATTTTTGATCATTTGACCCCATTATCGTGAGCAACTAAGGAAAAAGGCTGGAAAATTGGCTAAGGCATTCACACGGGCTAACGCACGGCCTTGTGCACGGTCTTGAGCACGCAACCAAGACCGTGCAGGCTGAAACAAAGGCACACGGCCTGGTGCACCGGCGTGCGCAAGCCGGTGCAAGGTTAAAGGGTTGTGCACAGTCTGGCGCACGGTCTTGAGCAAGACCGTGCGTTGGACCGTGTGGTTCCAACACCCAGGTGCAGAAACGCGATTTTTAAGGTTTTCTCGAGAGTTTCATGCAAAAATCAAATATGGGGAATTCTAAGGCTAAAATTAACATGTAAAATTCACACTCATGCATCGTACACATTAGTATCTATCATTTGATCCGAACTACACTAAAAATGATAAACTATAACCTACGAATCAAGAAATTCATCAAATATTTATTCAATATAAAAACTATAAAAATTGAAAGATTTAATGGATGAAACGAATTGGAGAAAGAAGGTTACCGATAAAGAATCGAATGAGGATCGTAAATCTGGTCTCGGAATTTAAATTGGTCGAGAAACGGATTCGGAACGGGATTTCCTTTTTCTCCTCCTTCTTCTTCTTCTTCTCCTTCTCTTTCTCTTCTCTCTTTCTCTCTCTCGATTGTATAAGTATCCAAGAGTGTGCAATAGGGTGTGTTCAAGAGGGTGTGAGTGTGTTCAAGAGAGTGTGGGTGTGTTCAAGGTAGTGCAAGGTTATTTTAAAAGGTTGTAGGTTCGTTTAAATAGATTAGAATAATTCGAGGGTAGAAAATGTAATTATAAAATGTTAAAGATATTGAAATAATTATAATAAATTAAGATTAACTAACAAAGTTAAATCTTTCCATATAAAATTCAACTAAATGTCGAATAATTATTCCAAGAATTAATTATGGAATTTTCGGATCGTTACAAAATGTATACGAAAGGAGAGACCAAAAGATATGGGATCACCTGTCTTATGCCGACTGTAGCTCGATCAATTTTGACCATGTCCGATTAATTAATCGCAAAATGTGTTGTTAATTGTTTTTTTTTTTTTTTGCAATTTTTTTTTAATTATACAACAATTACACAATTAGTGTAATATAATCAACACTTGATTATATATATAATTAGGACAAGCCTTGTTATATAATTTTTCATTTGTTTTTAATTTCTAAAATCATACTCCAAAGAACATAAGTATATAACAAATGTAAACTCTAAAACTAAATACCATATATTATTATTATTATTATTATTATTATATTTTTTTTTTAAATAAAGGTAACAAGTTAGAGTAAGTTCAATTAATTAGTCTTTCTAAGTTCAAGTTCCAGCAATTACCGTAAGCCATTCATCATGATTCAATCTACTTATATATTCCCCAATATATTTGGGGGAGTGCCATTCAGGATAGCTCCAAAAACGTTAGGGGTCTTTATGGTAAGTTCAATTTCGATTCTCATTGTTTTCTGAATATAACAATGACAAATTAACTCTTTATAAATTCAATTTCTCTGTGTTTCGTGAATATAATAGGGACATAGTCAAAATTAAATTTAGGGAGATTTACATCTAGTATCCTTTAGGTTTAGTTTAATTACAAATAAGTCCATCTCATTTTATAAATTACAAAAATACCCCTAATGTTCTATTATTGTTGTAAGACCTTCATTGGATTGAGATCATCTGATGAGCGTCTTGTATTCTCCTGTAGTCCATTGGTCTAAGAGTCAATACAATTTAAGGCCTAGTTGATATATGTTCATAAATTTTAGTGAAATTTCAATAATTTTTCTTTTCTATTATCTATGAAACACGAGATAAATTTTTAATTTCACCGAACTCTCATGTAGTATTGATGTAAATATATAATTCTTAATTTTATCGAAAATTCTCTCTCATATGTATATAAGATAAGGACATGATAAGCTGGGGCTACTTCAGTACTTTTTCATCATTTCTTTCAATCTGCTTATCTTATTTTATATGGTTTATAGTTAGTCATGGTTTGGCATTGTTTTTCTTAATGAGTACCTTAAATACATTTGAATTTGTTCCAAGTTATGAAGTAATTGTTACAGGTGGTCCCCGAGACTTCGGAACCTAGTTTGCAACTAGCAGCTGCCGTCCTTGCACAAGTAAGTAAATTGACATAGATAGTTTTTCTTGTAATATATTGGGTATTATTTCATAACATGCATATGTTTGCTCATTGAGATACAATTGATAAATGTTTGCAAGTAAAACTCGAATGATACGGACTATAATTTCAACAGCATTATAGTCCATACCGTTCGAGTTTTATTGCAAATTAGGATTAGTGTAGAGCCATAGAGGAACTAATTAATGGTCACAATCACAGAAATTTGCTTGCTTACTGCGTTGGCTTTTCCTAATTAACTCGATGATAACATCATTCTTATTTCCAGGCTAAATTACCCATGTCAGAGATAGCAGCTACAATTAATGAGTTTCCTTCTCCTTGTGCAGCTGAGTGAAGCCAGTGGAAGCTCTCTCGGTTATGGATATTTTCGCGTGATGACTGATGAGTAAACCTAAATCTCCGCCCTCAAATTCTTCTGACGACGTCACTGAAGGAACACTGGCTGTCTAACTTTGCAGGTTTTACATAAACAAAAAGAATCGAGCTAGGGATTCTTTTATTTTCCCTGGACATGAAGCAAAGAAAACGATAACGATTCATGAAGTTTGCATAGGATTTTAACCATAATTGGTCCCGAAAATTTCAACATTTGTACAGAAAATAACAGTAGCAGCAGTTTGCAGGACTCTGGAAATGTTCATGAAAGAATGATGAATCATTTGATGCATAAAATTTTGGTGTAGAACCTTTTTATGTACGTGTGTGTAAACGGACTTTGCTCGACTGCTTTAAAGCTTCTTTTAGCATAGTTTGTTTAATAATTAAATCAAACTCAAACAAAAATTCAAATCAAATTTGAATTTTAACTTGTTCAGATCAAGTCGATTATATAGAACTACATAAAAATTGTAAAAAGAAATTGGGATAATTACATATAGGTCTCCGATGTTTTGCCCTATTTACTCTAGGTCCAGGAGATTCATTTTTGACATATTATTCCATTGACCGAGTTACCGTTAGTCAAAATTAACGGTTCTGTTTAAAAAATTAAAAAAAAATTAAAAAAAATTAAGAAATGACTATCTTACCTTTTTTGAAAAAAAATTAAAAAATTTCCGGCGGTGGCGTTATTTGTCGGAAAGAATTTTCCGGCGAAGGCAATGGCGGAGGATGACCGATTCTGGACCGGTTTTTCACGACGAGTCCAATGGTGGTGGTGCCGTGGCCATCCGATCAGCCACAGCGGTTTGAAGCGGCGACGGCATATTTTCCGATCTCACTCCTCCGGCGACGGCAATGGCTGAGGTTGGTTGGGAATTGAAGCTCTCGACGAGAGGAGCATTTTGGCGGTGGTCTCACCCCCATCCGACCACCGATGGCAGACATATGGCGTCCCGAAGGTGGCGCGGTGGAGATGTGGTGGCGCGTGTTTTTCCAGCGACCAGTATACCTTTCCTGACCTCCTCGACATGGGTAAGCCATTGGTGAAGCCGGATCGGAAATTCGACAAACGAATTGTCGTTAATTTCGAATTGAAATTTCTAGGGTTTTAATAAAATTCGAAAATTAGAATTAAAATTAAATTAATCTGATGTGGTGTCGAATGGAAAAACGGACTTGGGGAATATGACGGGTTCGACGAGAGGATCGTCTTGGTATAAGATGTCGATCACCCGGGTGGTGGCTCCGGCAACGGTGGCTACGGCGAGAAATTTTACATTTAGGTCCTTATAGTTTGGCAATTTTACAATGTAGTCCAAAGGGTAATGTAGTCATTTCATAATTTATTTTATTTTATTTTTATTTTTTTAACAGGAATGTTAATTTTGACCTTTAGTCAGCCGGTCAATGGACTATATGTAAAAAAATGAATCTCCTGAACCTAGATGTAAATAGGGCAAACGTCGGGACCTAGATGTAATTATCCCAAAGAAATTTTACGCCACCAAATAAAGCTTGGACCTCTGTTAGTAAAATACGGAACCGGTATTTTACGTTTTTTTATAGGTGCGAGTATTTTTGATATTTTCACTGAAAAATACATTTAAAAAATCGGCAAAAAAAAACGGAGTTTGATATAATACGTACTTTTATATATACGAGTACAATACGTTTGTTAGGAAATAAAACGGGATGAAAAAAATGGGAATACTCCTATACATTTTTATTTAATAACGAAATGAAATAATCAATCAAGATAAAATATACTAAAGTTTAAACTAAATGATAAGCAATTTCAATAAATAACTAATAAAAACCAATATTTTTCAAATATAGAAATTCATAAAACTAAAAGCATGATAAAATTACTAAACTAGATTGATGATGTCGGTTCTTGGTAAGTGATCTGGATCAACCACGTGGTCCCGACAGACAGTTGAATTTGTAGAAGGGAGTTCGTTCGACTATGACCTGAAAAGCACTAGCACGGGGTTACTTGGCCGGAGGGGGTTGTCTCCGGCGTAGCCTCTCCACTGAATTAAGTCAGTTTAGAATAGGATATTCGTAAAGAGAGGATGGAAGTCAGAGCAATTAATTAGCAGAGCTTACCTACCATAATAAATGAAGGGGGTATTTATAGGGAGACTTCCCACCTACTGGGTATGGCCTCGACCGGGGGGCATTTAATGCCTGTGCCTCGGGTCTGATTCATTCCCTGACAGGAATGATTGCCTGTCACTTCTGGAGATACAGAGTACGGAAGGCAATCAGAGCAGATACGGCGCAATTAATGCGGCTACAGCGGGGTCGACCGTGTGGGGATGGGACAGATTCGAGCCTTCGGAGGTCGACCCCCAAGCCACGCTCTTGGAGGTGTAGTGAGTCGAATATCGATCCTCGAGCATGGAGGGGTCGATCTAGGGCCCCCGGGAGGTTCTACAGTTGTTATGACGGCCGAGGTATCAGGACGAGCCATGTGCTCGATCATCGAGCATGTTCTTGAGCCAAACGTGGGTTGACCCTGGTTTAGATACACGTGGCGTTTGACTCTCTTAAAATTGTGTCACGTGTATTCTCCAAGATATTCCCCATCATGAGTCCCCCAGGTTTCGGTCGAATTTATTCGACCGGGATCTGAGATCGACCGCCACCTTGAAGCTTGATACACGTGGCCTCTTTTGGTTGGGCCACGCAACCCCGTTTTTACCGTTACACGCAACCGACAATAAAGTAGGTCGACCGTCAGTTCGTTCTTGGGAAGGCACACTTGATTCGTCAGCCTAATAAAGGGTAATTATGGCGACGTTCCGTATTCCGAGGCCTAACTACTATAAATAAGGGCCTAACCCTTTCTCATTTCTCACGTTTCTTGAATATTCGCTCCGAGCAGAAGCAATTTTAGCGAGAAAATCACAGGCGAAGGAATTTGATTCGAGCGTAAAACACCGTCCACTCTTTAGGTAATCCCCGACCCTCAACTCTTGCATTTTATTTACAATTATAAAAAAATGTCGGGAGCGTCTGAGGGATCGAGTGAGAGGTTGAGAGAGTATGAAGCCCGCTTCGATATAGTCGACTTAGGGTTTGACACCGACTCAGAGTCCGAGGTTGAGGTTACATCCCGTAGGGCCGCAGGACTCAACGAGAACAGGGCCACCTCCACCAGTGGTCGTGAGGAGACGACCACCGTTCGGTCGCGCCGTCGGGCTGCAGCTTTGCCCCAGCGCGCGTACCGCAGCAAGACTCCCGCCGCTCCCGCGGAAAAGTCGGCGGGAGGATCGAGAGACGCTGGGGTCGAGCCCCAACAGTCGGAGAGGGGAGCCCCTGCTCCCTATGATAGCATAGTGGGAGGAGTTTCAGGTGAGCAGTTCGAGAGGATCGTAGATCGATTGAACCTGCCTGCGCCGTACACTATCCGAGCGGCAACAAAGGACGATGTCCTGGGCAGGCAAGCTCACGGGGAGATCGCCGTCAATTACAACGCGGTCATGAACGGCTTCCGCTTGGTCGAGAACACTCAATATACCAGCTTGTTCCGGAGCTTGCGAGTTTGCCCGAGCCAGATGACCGCCAACTGCTTCTCCCTCATCTCCTGCTTCTTCATTTTGATGAGGATCCTGAGGCTCGAGCCGACTCGGGCTCGGTTCTTCCAGATGTTCACCCTCTCCGCTTCTTCCCCTTCGGGCGAGGGCTTCTACAGTTTATCCCAGAAGAGGGGTAAAAAGATATTCTCCATTCCCACATCCTCTCACGGCGATCAATGGAAGGCAGAGTTCGTGATCGTCCAACACCCGGAGGGTTTCCTAATCCCGACCCAATGGGAAGACAATAGGCCTCCGACCCTCCGACCCTCAAAGGATGAGGACCTTGAGGAGTCGATTGAGTTGATCATGGGGTTCTTGGGTCGGGAGGTTTGCCCCGACCAAGTCTTGCTCGACTGTAGGACTTTCTGCCGCGAGGAAAATTTAGCGGCCGTGGGTATCGGTTGTGGGAGAGTGCGAGAGGGGTTTGTCCTGGGTACATGTCCTTTTTCTTCTGTTTCTTTACTTTAAGCTAATCATATATTTCTCCAACTGTTTCTAATCGATTTGTTGTTTTTGCAGATACCAGCATCCTCATGGCATCCAGAACCTCTTTCCTTCAAAGCTTGGGCAAGGCTCTGTTGCCCGAGCACGAGCTGGCGGCCGAGGAGAAGCTGACCGAGCTCAACGAGGCCGTCCAGAGCCGGCCCGAGCTTCCCGGGGTCGAGCCTGCGATCCTCGGCGTGGATACAGGGGCAGGTCTGTCGCAACCCCGCCAAGGCCCCGGACTCGGCAAGGGGCTATTCAAGAGGCCCTCGGAGGGATCCAGCCGAGCGGTCGACCCCGCCCCGGTCGACCTAGAAGAGGAAGAAGGGGAGGAGGCCGAGCCTCTGTCCCGAAAAAGAGCTGCTCCCAGGCCCGCCCGCAAACCTGCTCCTCAGTCCAAAAAGATGAAGGGCAAAGGGTCGACTAGCGAGGCCCTCCCGGCGGACGACTCGGGCTCCGAGACGAGCGCCGAGTTTATGGCGCGTCGCATAAGGGATTACCTTCCCGTGGCCGAGCCCCACTTCCCGGGGGGGGTCCCGGAGCTAGTCGAGGGGCAACCCCGATCCCTTCTTAACGCGGGATCAGATTTTGAGGCCGTGAAGGCCATCTGGCGGTCGGTGGCGACCGAGCCCGACCACAAGCGCATGGCCGAATGGTCGTTGGAGACCTTCGAGCGTAATCTCGCCACCGCCTTTATGTCTGTAAGTGATTATTGTATTTCATTTATTAATCTCAAGTTTCTTTACTCGATTTTGAACTGATTTACTCTCTTTGTGTCGACCTTGCAGCGCACGGCCCCGATCGCTCATGGCCTAGTGCAATACGCTAAGGCCCTCCGGTCGAGGAAGCAATTCTACAAGTGGCGGTGGGTCGACCTCAAGAAGGAGGTCGAGGAGCAGAAGGAGGGCGATTGGAAGAGGCAAGCCCAAGGGTTTCAGCAGTCTGCCCAACTGCTGGAGTCGGAGAACAAAAAGCTCAAGGAGAGGGAGGTTGAGCTTCTGGGGGCTGTCGAGGAGCGAACCCTAGAAGTCTCTAGGCTCGAGGGGGAGGCTCGATCCCTCAGGCTCGAGGCCCAAGAGGGTTTCGTGAAGGGGCAGGCTGCTGGTCGAGCGGCGGCCGAGCGGGAAATGGAGGCCAAGTATTGCCGTAAGGCTCATGGCTTCCTCCAAAAAGCCCAGATGGCAATGGGGCGATGGGCCGTGAAGAAATTCGTGGAGGGGCCCATGTTCGAGAAGGCCAGCGCCATTAAGGCGTTTGATGATTTTAAAGAAGGCCATGCGCTCTGCCTGGCCCAATTACAGGCCCAGAATTTGATCGTCCCAGGGGCTAATCTCTCCAAGGTCGAGATAGCCGCAGACGACCCTCGCCCTCAGAAGCAGGTTGCCCCCAACGCCGAGGCTCAAGCGGTAGTGACGAAGACTACCGTTGAAACGTCCGAGCCTGACCAGCATCCGTATGGCTTCGTGGTCCAAAGGCTCCTTGCGAGCTCATGAAGAAACCGTACGACGGGAAGGACGAACCGCTGGAGCCCACTATGGATCGCCTGTTCCCTTCTGTTGATCCAAATGAGGCCGATCCTGAGTGGTCCGCGGCGGAGCTCGAGTGGTTGAGCTCTTTGGCGATCGAGGCTGGTCCGAGCGAGCCGGCTGCCCCTGCCGATCCTTGAACCTTTTTCCATTTTTGAATTGTAATAGGATTCTTTCCTCGAGCAATAGGCTCGAGTCTTGTTGTAATACTTCTATCGATCTTAATGAAATTTAGTAATTTTTCATTTGTGTCCTCCTTTGCTATTAAATTTCACTCGAATCCTTACTTTACTTGTTGAAACTTAGTTCTTAGTTCCCACCAAGGGTTCGGGCTCGAGTTTCATGCTCGAGTTCCAGCTCCTTCGCTGAAGCGTAGCTTCAACAAAGGATTGCTCTCAACTTTGTGGGCTCGAGTTTTACGCTCGAGTCCCAACTCCTTTGCTGAAGCGTAGCTTCCACAAAGGATTGTTCTAACTTTGTGGGCTCGAGTTTTACGCTCGAGTCCCAACTTCTTTGCCGAAGCGTAGCTTCAACAAAGAATTGTTTTTAACTTTGTGGGCTCGAGTTTTACGCTCGAGTCCCAACTTCTTTGTCGAAGCGTAGCTTCAACAAAGAATTGTTTTTAACTTGGTGGGCTCGAGTTTTACGCTCGAGTCCCCCACTCCTTTGCTGAGGCGTAGCTTCAATAAAGGATTGTTTTTGTGGGCTCGAGTTTTACGCTCGAGTCCCTAGCTTCGTTGCTAAAACGCTGATTGATCGTAGATGCTGCTAAAACAAGAGTTCTTATGATGTGTTCAACACAAACACAGCTATTACAAGTAGGGCCCTTCGAGGGGAGTTACATATCCGAATCCCGTAAGGATCGGTTCTAAGGATAATACAATTTTAAATTGTAGGCATTCCACGGTCGAGGCAACTCTTCGGATTCCGAGCCTAAGGTTTCCAGCCTATATGCGTTGTTTTTGGCGATTCGTGCAACACGGTACGGTCCATCCCATTTCTCCTCGAGCTTCTTAACTTTTCTAGACACCTCAACCTTTTTTAGGACTAGATCGCCCACTTGAAAGCTTAATGGTCGAACGTTTTTGTTGTAGTTTCGAGCGGCAGCCGCCTTGTGTTGCTACATTCGTCCTAACGCACGATGGCGCTTCTCCTCATAAGATCTAGCTCGAGCGCTCGCCCTTCGTTGTTTTGAGCCAACTGGAAGTGTGAGACTCGAGCAGTCTCATGGAGAAACTCCGTGGGAATCAAGGCTTCCGACCCATAGACGATAGCAAATGGAGTTTCGCCTATGGCGGTCCGCGGGGTGGTCCTGTAGGCCCATAAAACCTCATCGAGCTCATCTACCCACGCCTTCCTTTTGGCGTCAAGTCGAGCGCTGAGACTTCGAAGGATGGTGCGATTGGTCACTTCCGCTTGCCCATTTGCTTGTGGGTATCCGACCGAAGCGAACCGCTGATCGATCCCATGGTCCTTGCACCATTCTTTCATGTCATCGGCTCTGAATTGAGGCCCATTGTCGCAAATTAGGATTCGAGGCACTCCGAACCGACATACTATGTTATTCCATATGAAGTTTTGGATGACCTTAGAGGTTGTCTTCCTAACGGCTATTGCCTCGACCCACTTGGAGAAGTACTCGCAGGCCACGATGCAATATTCAGCCTGTCGCACGGTGGACGTTGGGAGTGGCCCCGCTATGTCGATCCCCCATTGATCAAATGGCCATGAAACATCGATCGCTATCATTTCCGCGGCATGCTTGTGGGAATAATTTCCTGTTTTTTGGCACTTGACGCAACGCCTGGAACATCTTTCGGCGTCTCTCTCGAGGGTCGGCCAGAAGTAGCCGGCTCGTGTTACTTTCCTAGCCAGAGATCGGCCTCCCGCATGGTTGCCGCAGCTTCCTGCGTGGATCTCGTAGAGAACCTCTTCAACTTGCAAGGGTCGGAGACACCTCATTGGGGGTCGGCGGTTACCACGCTTGTAGAGTCGACCTTCGGGATCGAGGGTGTATCTTGTGGCCCGGTGACGTAATCGTCGAGCGGCGTTTCGATCCTGTGGCAGCACTCCGTCTCTTAGATATAGCACGATTTCATCGAGCCAACAGGGCTCCTCGGGGTCGATCGTGACTATGGCTGCCTGGGGCCCGTCGATGGCTCGATGATTGGCGATTTTGAAGGTGATTTCGCGTTCTTCGGTGCCCTTGAGGCCGTTGGCAAGCTTTGACAACACGTCGGCCCTTGTGTTTTCCTCCCGGGGCACTTGGTTGATCGCGAAGCTGGTGAGCCGGGCTGTTAGCTTGCGTACCACCTCCAAGTATTTGATCATGTTTTCCTCTCGGGCCTCGTAGAGTCCTTGGACTTGGTGTGCAACGAGTTGCGAATCGGTGATAACCGCGATCGACTTGGCGCCGCTTTCGAGTGCGGTTTTCAGTCCTGCGATGAGTGCTTCATACTCCGCTTCGTTATTGGTGACCCGAAAGTTCAGACCGATGGCAAGGTCCAGATCTAACCCCTCCGGGTTTGTTAAAGAAATCCCCGCACCCCCGCCCTGGGGGGTCGACGAACCGTCGACCTTCAGGAGCCAATGAGTGTTCTTGCTTTTAGGTGTCTTTGCCATGGTTGTTTTCTCGACCAGAAAGTCTGCGAGGACTTGAGCTTGTATGGCGACCCTGGGTTGGAAAGTGATATCAAATTGCCCAAGCTCAATAGCCCACTTGATCAGTCGACCTGAGTTATCTGGTTTTGCCATCACCTGCTTCAGTGGTTGGTCGGTCAGGACGACGATCTCGTGCGCTTGAAAATATGGGCGTAGCTTCCTTGAAGAGACCACTAAGGCTAGCGCAAACTTCTCGATCTCCAGGTATCGAGTTTCTGCTCCGTGTAGGATCTTGCTTACATAATATACCGGGAGATGTTTCCAATCCCTGATGGTTACTAGAACCGAGCTTATGGTTTCGTCTGAGACGGCGAGGTAGAGATAGAGTACCTCCCCTTGCTCGGGTTTGGCGATCAGCGGAGCGGATGCCAAGTATCTCTTCATTTCTTCAAAGGCTCGGTCGCACTCCTCCGTCCACTCAAACTTTTTCACATCTCTCAATATTTTGAAGAAGGGCAAATTACGCTCGGCCGATCGAGATATGAACCTGTTGAGTGCTACGATTCGCCCGACTAATTGCTGGACCCCCCTGATGGTTTCCGGTCGTGGTATGTTAATAACGGCCGAGATTTTTTCTGGGTTGGCCTCGATCCCTCGTTGGCTTACCATGTATCCCAGAAACTTCCCTCCTTTAACCCCGAACACACATTTCAGGGGATTGAGCTTGAGGCGATACTTTCTTATCAAGGCAAACATCTCACTAAGGTCGTTTTGATGATTTTCCGCCTTCAAACTCTTGACGATCATGTCGCCAACATAAACTTCTACCGTTTTTCCAATCAAGGGATCAAATATCAGGTTAACCAGCCTTTGATAGGTGGCTCCTGCGTTCTTGAGCCCGAATGGCATTACTTTGAAGCAATATATCCCCTTGACAACGATGAACGCCGTGTGTTTTTGGTCTTGGGGAGCCATCCTAATCTGATAATACCCTTGGAAGGCATCCATCATGCTCATTAGCTCACATCCGGCGGTCGAGTCGACTAGTTGGTCGATCCGAGATAAAGGGTAAGAGTCCTTAGGACACGCCCGATTTAGGTCCGTGAAGTCGTTGCACATCCTCCATTTGCCTCCCGTTTTGGCCACGAGGACCACATTGCAGAGCCAATCGACATACTTTTCTGGAGTGATATATCCGGCATCGAGCAATTTGTTGACTTCATCTTCGATGATCGAGTTGCGGACGACACTTTGGGTCCTTAGTCTTTGTTTTATGGGTTTGAAGGCAGGGTCAATGTTTAGGTAATGCGAGATTACCCTTGGATCGACCCCCTCCAGATCTTTGGCTTTCCAGGCAAAGACGTCCGCATTCTCCTGCAGGAAGATGGTGAGGCACTCCAACTGTTTTTCCTCGAGACTTGCTCCGACCCTGGTGGTTTTTTCTCGATCCTGAGGATCGAGTTGGACCAACCGAGTGTCCTCCGCTGCTGACAGTCGGGACTCGTCCACCTTCCTTTTCTTTCGAGCTTCATGGGTACTCATTTTGGAGCGCGAGGCTCCATCTCCTTCTGGGTCGGGGATCCTTTCGTCTTCGTCTGCATCATCCATGATGAGATCGCCAGGTTTAAGCACATCCTCTGTGGGGGGTCGAGCCTCGTCAGCAATTGCGTAGCAAGCCCAAGACTCGGCCAAATCACAGCACACTTCCCCGATCCCGTAGGGAGTCGGGAGTTTGATCTTTTGGTGGTAGGTCGAGATGACGGCCTTGAAGTTAATGAGGCCGGGTCGACCCAAAATCATGTTATAAGGGAAGTCGGGGATATCGACGACGACCCAATTAATTTCCATGTTCGAGCGGGATGGACGCCCATGGAAGTGAGCATTTTAATCTGGCATTTTGGGGCGATGATCGAGCCACCAAAGCCTTTGAGAGTTGTTTTTACTGGTTCATATCTTAATTTACTCAAATGCATTCGCTGAAGAGTCGAGTAAAGAACAATGTTCGAGCTAGCTCCAGTATCAACCAAACATTTACTTACAGCGTAATTTGCAATATCTAAAGTTACCACCATCGGACAACTCGGCGTTACGCCGTCCCGATGGGGATCTAGATGAAAGTCCCTATCGCTGAAAGCCACTTCCTTTTGCTTCCATTCTTCCCCAGGCTCTACTTGCAGCACTTCGTGGGGGCCATGGAGGCTGGTTTGAGCGCGGCGAATCCCTCTCTTTCTGGATGTCCTGGTATCTCCCCCGTCGGGGCCCCCCACAATCATATCAATTCGACCGTGGGTTGGCGCATTTGGGATCGTGTTAGGGGAGATGGCCTGTTTTCCATCCCGTTGATTCCGTTTGGGTGGGGGAGATCGAGACCTAGACCTCGACCACCTGTCCTCGTTCTCATTGCAGCGCCGTTCTCGCCCCGATCCCTATTCCTCTTCAATCTCTTGACAAACTCGGCCAGATGCCCCCCTTGGATGAGCCTCTCGATTTCATCCTTCAGCTGGTTACAGTCGTTTGTATCATGCCCCGGCTGATCGTGGAACTCACAGTATTTAGAGTCATCGATCTTCCGCAGGTTAAGCTTCAGCTTCTTGGGGTAATTGAGGAGTTTCCCAGGGATTTTAGGAAAGATATCCCCTACCGCGCATATCAGGGGCTCGTACTTTTCTCGGTCGGGCCGCCGAGTGTTCGATCTTCCTTCTGGTCGAGCGCCGCTCTCTTGACGACCCTTATTCTTCCCTCGACTGGACGCAGGGGGACTCCGCTCTTCAGGGCCGCGAGATCGATTGTAGTAATTGCTGTGAGCGGGGGCTCGACCAATGCTTCGCAGCATGGCTTGACCGTGATTTGCCCAGTAGCTCCCTTCGATCTCCTCATAGTCCATCCACTTTGTGGCGCAGTCCTGGATGTCCCTTAGGCTGTTTATGGGAACTCGGCCAAGGATATCCTTGGTGAAGTCTCGGCAGTGACAGTTTTTCCCCAAGGCGCTGAGAACGACTGCCAGGTCCGGCGGTGCGACACGGACCAGTTCTGCATTGAACCGAGTGAAGTAATCCCGTAGGGATTCGCTCACTCCCTGGACAATGGAATCCAACCGTGACACCCCAAGCCTATCTTGGATTAGGGGGGAGAAGTGGCCTTCGAGCGCTGTGGAGAGCTCATCATAAGACCTTATGGAGGCGGGAGGTTGCCTGAGGAACCAGTCGAGCGCCGCCCCTTTGAAGGTGGTGGCTAGAACCTTGGCCCATGTGTGCGGGGTATGGGGGAACAGGTTCATTGACAGCTCGAAGCTGGTTATGTGGTCACCGGGGTCGGTTTTCCCATCGTAGATAGGAAGGTCCCGAGGAATGGCGGTCGACCCTGGATCCTCGCTGAGAATCTCCTCTGTAAATGGCGACAGCCTCTGTCGCCGGCTTCGCGCGTTACGCTCGGGTTCCCATTGCTCGTTACGAGCCGTGTCACGTCGGGGGGGAAGTCTGTCTCTTAAATCCCCGAATGGTGGGACGCCGGCGTATTTGTTTGTTAACCTCTCCCTGACTGGAAGTCGGGGAGGAGGGGGACGTCTAGCGTCCTGCATGAGTCCGCCCGTAGGGCGGACATGATGTGGATGTACGGGTCGGATAGGCTGTGAATATGCCCTCCGACGGATGGGAGGGGGGGGACGTAGTCCCTTTCGTTGATTTGATCGTCGTATTCCTCTCGATCATATTCGTCATCATAGTAGCCCTCCTCTCCCGGCTCGTTTTCTTGTTCGGCGACATGCGCCTTTTCTGGCCTTTGGACCGTGTGGCCATTATTCTCATCTTCCCCTTCTGGGGCATGGTTAGCAGGATATCGCGGAGGTCGGGCAGCTTCAGGCCTGCGGCCCTCGTTCCCCCTTCCTGCATGAGTTTGAGCTCGCGGGACAGGCGGAGGTCGAGATAGCCGATATTGTATGGGAGAGGGCTCAGTGATATTGACTGTGAGAGGAATCACCCTTATGGGCCTTCCCGCCTCGAGAGCCTGCCTAGCTTCTTCGTAAACCTGACTGGTGTACGCGGCTAAGTCTTGGGCTGATGGCTGAGCCGGGAGTATGACCGCGGGTAGGTCCGCACGTGAGATAGCGTCCTCCTCCACCTCGTCGAGAGGGTTGGCTCCCTGAGGGCGGTCGATCTCTTCGAGTCGGGCGGCGAAGGCCGCCTGTTCTTCAGCAGCGGCTGTGGCTCGATCGGCCTCGATTTGAGATCGAGTCCTGACAATGCTGTGGGTGCTTTTTGTTTTCTTGTTCACCATGGCTAACACTTGATCGCTCAAAGGTCGAAAGTATTTTTCCCACAGACGGCGCCAAACTGATGATGTCGGTTCTTGGTAAGTGATCTGGATCAACCACGTGGCCCCGACAGACAGTTGAATTTGTAGAAGGGAGTTCGACTATGACCTGAAAAGCACTAGCACGGGGTTACTTGGCCGGAGGGGGTTGTCTCCGGCGTAGCCTCTCCACTGAATTAAGTCAGTTTAGAATAGGATATTCGTAAAGAGAGGATGGAAGTCAGAGCAATTAATTAGCAGAGCTTACCTACCATAATAAATGAAGGGGGTATTTATAGGGAGACTTCCCACCTACTGGGTATGGCCTCGACCGGGGGGCATTTAATGCCTGTGCCTCGGGTCTGATTCATTCCCTGACAGGAATGATTGCCTGTCACTTCTGGAGATACAGAGTACGGAAGGCAATCAGAGCAGATACGGCGCAATTAATGCGGCTATAGCGGGGTCGACCGTGTGGGGATGGGACAGATTCGAGCCTTCGGAGGTCGACCCCCAAGCCACGCTCTTGGAGGTGTAGTGAGTCGAATATCGATCCTCGAGCATGGAGGGGTCGATCTAGGGCCCCCGGGAGGTTCTACAGTTGTTATGACGGTCGAGGTATCAGGACGAGCCATGTGCTCGATCATCGAGCATGTTCTTGAGCCAAACGTGGGTTGACCCTGGTTTAGATACACGTGGCGTTTGACTCTCTTAAAATTGTGCCACGTGTATTCTCCAAGATATTCCCCATCATAGATCAAACTTATAAACTAGCTAGAATAAATTGTTCATCTAAAAGTAATAAAAAAATTAACAAAATCTAGTCATCAATTTGATGAATTGAATCATCCCCAACCATATTAAATCATCTTCACCACCACTGAAAGTATTTGTTGAATCCAATGGATCACCACTTTCAACTTGATCAACATAGTCAGGAAGTTCATTCAAGTTGTTGAGATCGATCGGATCCAAGTCTCTTGCTTCTACAACGTCAAATTTTTCCATCATCATTGTGTTCATTCTAATATATACTAGACTGTCCAACATTCTAGGTGTAAGACGATTTCGCTTTTTTGTTTGAGCAGCTTCCCAAGCACTCCAATTCCTCTCACATGGTGAAGAGCTGCAAGGTTGACTAAGTATTCTTATAGCATACTTAGACAGAATAGGCAAAGGATCTCCACAAAAATTCCCACCAAACTCCTAGCAAAAATGTTAAACAAATAAATAAGTTCAAACAAAAAAAATAAGAATACTATATAGAAATAAAGAGAATACCATAAAACTTACTAGGATGAGAGGTCTTTAACATTTCCATTGCAGTAGCTGTAAATACAAATGATGGTTTCATCCTATATAATTGCACCTCTTTTAGAAATTTTTGTTTCTCTTCTGTTGCAACTAAATTTTCAAGTAAACAGGCAATACCATCTTTCATTTCCTTATCCTTTCTAAAGTTTTCACTACACATATAAGAAGGATTGAAGAAAGCTACTGCAGCATGTACATGATGAATTACATTCTGACTTCTTCTTGCTTCAAATAATGTCCATATCTGCATATACTTGCTTTGGTTGTCTACAATTTTCTTTGATTGCTTCTTTAGCTCTTTCCATTGCTTCATATAAATAGCCTGAAGTAGAACCGTCTCCATCAACTAAACGAAGTACTCGAACAAGAGGTTCTAAAGCTTTCACCACTTCTTTTCCTTGTTTCCAAAATTCAGAGCTCTGAATGATCTTTGTCACTTTTTTTGCCATCTCTTGCTTGCTATAGTCTAAGCTTCTCCATGTAGATGATGCTATAAATAGTCTTAGCTCATCTTCCACATTAAGTACAGAGTCGAGCATTTTAAAATTTGAAGCAAATCTAGTGGCACAAGGATGTTTTAACTCTCTATTGTTTGTATGCTCCCTCATCAAAGATAAAACAATAGTATGGTTATACATATATAGGACAATTAACTTCGCATCATCAATGACTTTTCTAATCCATTCCACTTCAACATATATATCCTTTAAAAGTAACTGAATATCATGAGCAGCATAACAAGTTTTATACAAATGAGGATATTTACCCATGAGCATGTCACCAGCAGACTCAAAATTTAAAGCATTATCAATAATAAATTGTGTGACGTGTCGAGATCCTATTTCTTCAACAACAGAAATCAATATATCTCTAAGATATGTACCTGTTTTTTTGTCCTTTGAAACCTCATATGAATTGACAAACACCGCTCCTCGGGGAGAATAAGCAACAATGTTATAAATGCTCGATGTTTCATGTCACTCCATATGTCTGACATTAAAGTGCATCTAGTTCTCACCCACGTCTTCTTAACATTAGCTATATACTGCTCAACGTCTTTTTTCACATCTGGTATCAATTTTGCTCGGAGTGTGGAATAATTAGGAATCTTATAACTTGGACCGTGGTCCATAGCTGCCTTCAAAAACTCTTTGAATGAGTCTGATTGAACTACATTGAATGAAATGTTGTTCAACACAAAGAACTTAGCAAGCTTTTTATCAACTCCATCCTCGTCTATTTTCTTATACATCCCCTGGACTGTAGGTTGTTGCAAAAGTTTGGTGTACCATTGAGGGTCTTGTTCTTCAGCCTTGCTAGAAGTTTCTTTTGTCTTAGCCTTCTTATTTGAACCACCAATAGCTAAATATGCTTTTGCTTGGACATCTTGAGGTATTTTGCTACAAATATCAATATCACGACCTGTTATTCCAGATAAATGAGATTTGATTCTTGGGACGCCTCCAGGAAAATCACGCTCACAAAAATTGTATTTAAAACGACCATTCAAAGGCTCCACGTACTCCCAAAACGGATCCTTTTTTCGCACCATATCTTTCACTAGACAAAACTGATTCCAATACACAATAAGAAAATATTAGTTAACAGAAACAGAAATATAAAACCTATAATCTTTTTAAGCTTCTTAAAACTTAAAAGGAAGATGTATCTACAAATAGGCATCTGAAGACATAAAAGTAAAGTAGAAATTCAAAGCAACCAGCAATGAACAGCAATAACTAGATATATCTCCATCTTTGGATTTAGTTATCAAGAAAACTATAATTTAGGCCCACAATGCTAAACCACATTTTGCATCAGTAAATAGGCAAGCTTCTTAATTGTAATTTAGGATAGAACCACTTTTTATTCAGCTTCAAAGCTGAATTTCAACTGATATCTTTGATTTTATTATTGATGCAGATAAAGATTGATTAATATCAAGAAGTGAATTCATGTTGTTACATCTTGCAGCATAGAAAGCTCATACAAAATGTCTTCTTATGGGTATGAAATGGAGCAAGAACACTCTGCTCAAAGTCTTTCAAGTAGAGAGGGTTTTGTAAGCCTATAATTTTCTAAGACAAAATTGCAAAAATAAGACACTAATATCTTATGCTAATCATGCCTTCTGTCCCTCATTGTTTCAGTTAAAAGCAAGGAATTTTGCAAAATTACCCAAGATTAATACTTTATATTCTCTAGGAACATTCATCAAACACTTGGAGGACACAAAAGAGAATATAATGCTAATGCCTATATCATATTATAATTTACCCAATCATAAACCTAATTCACGCACACAATCTAAATAGTAATAATCACAATTCACAAGATCATATCTAAATACATGCATGTCCAAAGTATTGAATTATGCCGGAGGGAAATAATCACAAGTTAAAGTAATTGAATTAAGAAGAACTTACATGCCCAGGCCTTAAGAGTTGCACATATGACGGTGATTTCAATGAAATCTTGAACTCTAAACTTGAGAATTTTATTAGAGACTAGAGAATGTAGAATTTTAATTCTTTGAAAGACCCGAAGGAGTAGAAACGTTGATTTGGAGAAGATTTTTGGAGATATTGATTTGTAGAAGACATCTCCATGATTCATGATTCTTGCTGAAATTTTTGGGATTTTTTTGGATTTGGGCGATTATTCGGGAATTAAACTTTTTGTGCCAAAAAGACGCGTATATTGCCGTACCTTTGAAACTTAGACGGGAGACGGGAGTTTTTTTAATTTCTACGTACGTACGCGAATAATACGCATATGTATCGCGAACTTACCAACAGAGGCTTGGACAACACATAAAAGAGAATTTGTGGGATAGTAAATAACTATATAATGGGTATCATATTTTTTCTCAATCATCGATTTTTAGGGATGGATTAAAGCACATTACCTTGCTGATTTGCTCTCTAAATGAGCCACCCAACATATATGTTTGCAATTTGCAAAGTTCTTATGTCCCACATAGGAAACGCCCTGAATCCACGACCACTTTATAAGCTTCTGGCATACACATATGTTCGCCGAGCCTTGTAACGTGGGCTTGTAGCTCAAGTGAGGGCATCATGGTGATTGGATGTCGAGCTGAAGCAATTTGCTGGGTTTAAGGGCCTAATTTCTGGCCCGCCCGTTCCAAGCGGCAACTCGTCAGGCTGGCTTCACGGGCCCACTAAAGTGAATTGGTTCAGCTCTATATTAGACAATCACCTTTTTTGGGCTTCTTAGGTCTGCACTAATTAGGCAATGACTTTTTTTGGGCTTTTAAATTGGTTGTCCACTAAATAATTATGTTCGCCGAGCCTTGTAACGTGGGCTTGTAGCTCAAGTGAGGGCATCATGGTGATTGGATGTCGAGCTGAAGCAATTTGCTGGGTTTAAGGGCCTAATTTCTGGCCCGCCCGTTCCAAGCGGCAACTCGTCAGGCTGGCTTCACGGGCCCACTAAAGTGAATTGGTTCAGCTCTATATTAGACAATCACCTTTTTTGGGCTTCTTAGGTCTGCACTAATTAGGCAATGACTTTTTTTGGGCTTTTAAATTGGTTGTCCACTAAATAATTAGGTGAATAATTGTACCAACACCTTACTTTCTTTGCTAGCCTGAACATTTAATGTTTTCTTCAGTTCAAGAGATATTACCTCCCTCTCTTTGCAGTGGAAGGACAACGGGCAGGTGCTTCTTGGGCCCACTAAAGTGAATTGGTTCAGCCCTATTAGACAATCACCTTTTTTGGGCTTCTTGGGTCTGCACTAATTAGGCAATGACTTTTTTTGGGCTTTTAAATTGGTTGTCCACTAAATAATTAGGTGAATAATTGTACCAACACCTTACTTTCTTTGCTAGCCTGAACATTTATGTTTTCTTCAGTTCAAGAGATATTACCTCCCTCTCTTTGCAGTGGAAGGACAACGGGCAGGTGCTTCTTGGGCCCACTAAAGTGAATTGGTTCAGCCCTATTAGACAATCACCTTTTTTGGGCTTCTTGGGTCTGCACTAATTAGTCAATTACTTTTTTGGGGCTTTTAAATTGGTTGTCCACCTAAGCAACTAGGTGAATAATTGCACCAACACCTTACTTTCTTTGCTAGCCTGAACATTTATGTTTTCTTTAGTTCAAGAGATATTACCTCCCTCTCTTTGCAGTGGAAGGACAACGGGCCGGTGCTTCTTGGGCCTACTAAAGTGAATTGGTTCAACCATATTAGACAATCACCTTTTTTGGGCTTCTTGGGTCTGCACTAATTAGACAATTACTTTTTTTGGGCTTTTAAATTGGTTGTCCACCTAAGCAATTAGGTGAATAATTGCACCAACACCTTACTTTCTTTGCTAGCCTGAACATTTAGGTTTTCTTCAGTTTAAGAGATATTGTTGTGGGAGAAGTCATAATTCGCCCCAAAATATTTTTTATATACTAAATGTCAAATTATTGGATTTGCAAGAAAGTGAAAAGATAAATTAATGTTTGATAATAAGAATATTATGTTTTATTTTTCCGATTACATCCAAAACTATATAAAAATTATACAAGATGATTTTTCTACCAACAAATGTGGTTCTTGGTTAAAATCTCAAGAACCTATCTTACTTGCTAGCTTCCTTCCGTCCTTCCTCATCAGCGCAAAGCCAACGGTCTAATGATTCTTTTATAGGCCTGGGCCAGTTAGGAAATGGACTGGTTGAGTGACTGAGCTGAGTTGAACTGGACTGTAGCAGTGCGGCCCAATCAGAAAATGTGAATCCAATTGAGTTAGTCGAGTTGGATCGAACCAACAACTAAAGCGCAAAATTCTCTACTGCTGAACCATTATGCTAACACCACTTACGGCACGATTGGTATGTTGGAATGAATTTAGGTAGTAATGGAATAACTTTGAGAATGTAATGACTAATGAACATGGGAAAGTAATGATATTATTATAGCATTCCTATACTTGGTAATCCCAATAGAATAGTTATGAATTTATTAGCAATTTATAATTATAAAAAAAGGGATAATCACACTTTGGCCCCTCAGCTTTTCCAGATTTCGCACTTTAACACCCAATCTTTCTTTTTTCACAGTAAACTCTCCAACGTTTCCGAAACGTCCCACTTTCACACCTAAAGCTAACGTCCGTCTATTTTTCTGTCAAAATTTCACAGTAAACTCCCCAACGTTTCCGAAATGTCGCACTTTCATACCTAAAGCAAATGTCCGTTTATTTTTCTGTCAAAATTAAATTATGTTCTCAAAGCGTACCTCCTTCAAGTTAAGCAATGATCTAGAAACATGCCCATAAGTATCATACGCTTGGGGAGAGCCACCCAGGGAATGCACCTCGCGACTTTACTTATAAGGTGTTCCAAGACCCAAAACTTGTTTAAAAACAAAAGAGGGTTTACTTGTCTCTATTTTGAATATCTTTCCCAAAATCATATACGTAGTAATTTGATATCAAAGCTCTTTCCTTGAATTCATTAAGATAATATGGTTTTCAAATAGCTACTACGTATAATATCAGTTGGGGATAAAAACTTAAAAGCATAAAACAGAGGCTTCGGGTATATATGGAATATTTACATATATATAAGAAAGCCAATTCGGAAAAGAAACCCCACCTGGATATCCCAAAAAGATAGCAAAACGGACGACCAGACACAATCAGGGTTCCTATGCAGGATTACCTGTTATACAAATAACTAAAGGGTAAGACTCAACTCGACCAACCAAATAAGACACGACTGACATGTACGACTATAATGTAACTCACATAGCTACATTACAAATAAGTAATTAAATAAACCAATTAGGCATAAGAATATCGAAGCAAACCAGGAATTGTTAAAATTATCAAACATCAATTACTTAGGTGACTTCCAGACTGTTAATAGAATTTTGAGTATAATTTAACATCTCCTACAAACTAATAAGTATTGATATATGGGTTTATTTTAAGTAACTTATGTCAGCACAGTAAACTAATTATTCAATTTAAGTGAATAATTAAAATCAAACCTATCATTTAGTTATTGAGGTTGAATATAATTTGATCTATTAAACAAATCAAGCTTGTGTTTAACCAAATACAATTCATGAGGTGGTTAATTAAAATTATAAGGTTATTGTGAAATTATATAAGTATTTTATGACAAATTAAACTAGACTAAATTAATGATCATGTTAATGAAGGGTTATCGCTGATGGTGTTCTAAATCATTTGAAATCATTAGCAATTCATTTACCATGTCTATGAATCCTCTAAGACTAACAGTAGTGTTCTTATTTATTTATTTTTATAACTCTTAAACTAACTATTAATGCACAATACATGTTTATCTTCATAAAAAAAAACATGGCCCAGATTACAAGTTTAATCAAATAAATAAGTAAAAAGAGCAAGTAGCAATTAGTGGTTGCAATACAGAAATAAGTATTTAATATGTTTATTGAGTTTTCGTTGCTCTCACCGAACCATGAATATGAGTCAAGTAATTAGGGATGAACTTATTAGCTATATATAAGCACTAAATTCTGAAACAATTATTTAAATCATCAACTATCTAGTAGAGGTGCATGAATAGAAATTTCCATACCTGTTCTTCGAGTGCTTTCAGCGGCTTAATGGAGAAAAGAGGAACAAAAATGTTGGGTTCTTATCCGAAGGTTTATATATAGATAAAAAGAAGTGGGGCGGACATTTGTAATAATTGAAGCATGAGGTGGTCTTAAGACAAATTAGGGAGCAAGCAATTAGTTTGTACATAGCAGGATATATACACACTAGATATTAAACCAATATCAATGGATTTGTGAAGTCTGCACACTTCACGAGGATTAGTCGGTTGTATAGATCAATTTGAGTTAGATTTAAAATTAAGTTTCATGTTTAATATGATAATATATTTCGCACATTGAGGAATAAATTTAGATAATTTAATCACAATTAACATACATATCACTTAAATTAAACACATTATGCAAATAATATATGACATAAGTATATATTCTCCGATCGAATTTTCTAAACTTGTCCCAATATCTTAGGAAATTCTTACCGGCTCTATTGTAGAAAACTCAGGAGAGTTGCAGTTTTTGGGCTAAAATGCAATTCTCTTGAAAATATGATTTAACGAAAGATGTTTGGACTTAAGAAAATATTTGGAACCTCAAAACACTTGTATATTTAAAATATTGGACTCCAGTCCAATTGCACTGTTAAATTACTAGATTAAATTACTCGGACTAGAAAAGTATAAATTTACCAAATTGACCCTAATTAGTGTCAAAGCGATGCAAATAGGATTCTTATTAATGCATTGAGGTTTAAAATGCCAAAATCAATTATTCATGAAAAATCTTTAAATGATAGTTGAAAATCGTTAAATCATGAAATGCATCAGGTTCGTAAATGATCTGAATTTCGATAAACGCACCAATTTCTGAACTCATAAATTTTGGGGTGTTACAATTTCACACTAAAATAGAGTTACTCAGAAGAGTATAGGGAATAAGAGGTTGAGTCGAAAGGAATCTGAAATTACTAGCACAAATTCATAGGTAATCGAAGGCCCTATTTGTCGGCGACGAAAGACCAACCAAGAGCTTTGTCGGCGATGAGAGTGACGAGGAAGAACGCGAGCTGCACAGATGAAGAAACCCTAGCTGCGCAAGTGAAATTTGGTGAGTGTGAGATGATCTAGACAAAGGCTAAAGCGTAAATAACATCTTCTGCTACAGGAACACAAACCAGTGAGATTCACAATCGCATTTTGGGGGGGGGGGGGGGGTGCTACGATCCAGGATCGAGCTTAAACGCTACTACAGTGCCGGATCCATGAGATTAAATCTCAGGATCCGGCGATATTCATCGGACGCAACAAACACAGAACTAAGGAAGATCACGTGCCTTAATCGTACTCAATTTGCCCAATCACACACATCCTAAGCAAATTCAAGTAAATATATTTTATGATTTATTATATAATATATTGATGCGTGTCGATTTACGCGTCAATAAATCCCACGTTTGGTTTGATGAATTGGATAGGATTCGAGATTATCAAGGCGATTCGAGGACAGCCCCTTGATAATCATATATGAGGTTTTAGGGTTTTTCGAGTGTTTGTATGATGTTCGGATGATTTCCGCACTGCTCGGATTCAAGTAATCCCAAGGTTTATTCGATGATTGATTATGGGGGTTCCAACCCCTTTATATAGACTTATTCGTAGTCCAAATCGTATTAGGGTTAGAATTCCTTATTGTCGCAAATTACCTTATCTTCGAGTGAGAGTCAGGTTAGGGCTCTTCTTTATTAATTATGGGCCGATTATTGTTGATTAAATCCCTTAAGTCCAATTTAATAAATTAAGTCCTCAGTCCAAAAAGTGTTATCGGGTCTTTAAGTCTTATCGGGTCAGGCCCAAAATATGATATACTATCATTATTCCCCCTAGTTCTTATTTTTATACGAGAAGTAAAATATGAATATAATCGTCTGAACTCTCCTTATGCTCGTATTATTCGTAATATCCCGAACACGCTTGTTCGGACCTTTTCTTACGCTCAGAGGAAATGGTTCTCTTCGATCATCTTGCGCACATCCCCCTTCTCTTTTTTTTTTTTTTTTTGTTAACCTTATTTGTGAGCCTCAAGGGAAACACGTGTCCCTTAATCCAACCGTTCCATCGCTTCATCTTCCCAAACTTCCCTCGCACGCTTTTTTAGTATATATATGTGGGTCATTTTTACCATTTTCACTTTCACCGCTTTGACTTTTCTTGAGATATTCTCTCAAAATATTCTCCGGCACGCTCTTCCATTAATAACTCCAGACGATTTCTCCGAGCATTCTTCTCTTCCGAACAAATAACATCCGAACAAGAACAAGGTTAGTACTTTTCCTTTCTTTTTCCGAATACCTTTATTATTGTTATCTTTTCTTCATAAATTTTTTTTCTCTTCTTCTATGTTCGGCATAGGTTCTCCTAGCACTTCTTCAGTCTTACGAACAGACCCTACTCTTTCTGAGAACGTATTAGATATGACCTTTCCTCCTATCCAAAATCCTCTCGTCGCAGAAAATCCTTCCTCCAAACATGACCTCCCAACCACTCCTTCGGCTGCAACCGCGGTTCGTACTACTTACAACATCCCTGATGATTTCCTTATCCAACTTCCCGTCCTTTTGAGAAATATTCCCTTCCTCCTTCAGGATATCTTTCCTTCGGTGAAGCCCATTTTATAGCTGGTCTTCGGGTACCTTTCTCTTCCTTCCTTATAGAACTGTCCCTCTACTATGGTCTTCCGTTAAGCCAGGTTCATCCGAACAATATAAGATACATGGTGGGCTTCCAAGCCTTGTGTGTCGAGGAGAAAGTCACTCCTACAGCAGCCATTTTCAGTTTATTTTATCAACCTCACTTTCGTAAAAGTGGGTTGTTTTATTTCCGAACATTAAACAGCCAATATTCTCTAGTTAATTATTGGAGAATTTTGTAACGCCAAATACCCTCGTCATTTCTTCTATTTACAACCCCCTAATCCTTGGGAGACTCCGACCGAGTTTATCCAGTCTAATCCCGGGGACAAGTCTTCTGCTCGGAAACGTCTCCAAGAAAACTATCAAGCGGAATTCGATCAACTGAAGCATCTCGCTTTTGATTATTCGGTCCTTTCCACTCTTGGGTCTATGCACAAATACGGCCTTAGTTCCTCCGAGCAAGACGTTCCTTGTGGTCTTCCTCCTTCATCTCTAGGTGATTTTATCGATTTTTCTGCCCTTTTTCCGTTCTTTAATGTCTTTTTTTATTTCTTGTATTTGTTAACGGCTTGTTCGTATTTTTGCAGTACCTGGCCGAAATGCTCGTCTTCGTCAGGCTTTCCAAGAGCGGGCGCCCAAGAAGTCTCTGAAAAGGAAGTCGTCCGAACAAGAAACTCCTTCTGTTACTATGGCTAAGCTTCCGCCTCCTCGTCAGCCTATTGTTCTTGAGTCGCCTATCCGTCCCGAAGTGGATTTTATTCTGGGTCCTCAGGCACTCCGAACATTCCTACTGGAGTTCCCAAGACTTCTTCGCTGCCTCCGAACACATACATCTTTAATAGCCGCAATATTTCGGGGAGTTGAATGATCCAAACATCCATGAGGCTTGGCTCAAAGGTGCTCTGGTTGGTACCGGTCAGACATTGCTCCTCGGTCTTGATCGGGCTAGGCTCAATTATCAATATGCTTACTTGGAGTCCCGAGTAAGTTTTGTTGATAATTTGATATTTTTCCAAATATATGTATGTTTTTCGTTTTCGTGACATCTTTTTTCTTTTTCAGCGTCTTGCTTTAAGTGGTCAAGTGCTCAACTTCTTGACTCCCGATGCCAAGTTGGAGAAAGAAAATCGTCGGCTGGAAATGCGTTGCGCCAAATCCGCACAAACGATCACTGATTTGGAAACATCTCTTTCTACCAAGGAGGCTCTATCCGTTTCCACTCAAGCTCGCATTAAGGAGATTGAGGATAAAATTGGTGCTCTTCAGGCCGGACACGCGTAGGAATTGGCAGATGCTGGTGCTCGGGGGCGTTCCAAGGTTTTGTCAGGCCTGAAGGATCTTCCCCAATACGAGGAGGCTTTTCTAGAAGAGTCAACGAAGTTCTACTTCCAGGGATTTCAGATTTGCGAGGATCAAATCCGAGCAGCGTTCGCTCGCGGTCATCAAGTGATGAGCGAGAATCTGTCATCCTTCCTTGACCATTTTGACGGCTTGTCTCTTCTGAATTCGGACATTCCCGCTCTATCTCCTCTTTCCGACGATTAAGAGGGATCTTTTTTGTATTTTTACAAGTATTTTTATTTGAATACTCTGTTTTCTCCCTGCCGGGGACTTGTAAAAATATTTTTGCTCTATGTTTTATTTATTGACGTACTTTTTATGTATGACTTCGTCTTCGTTATTTTTTGTTATCTTCGTACCCTTTTAAGGTTTATATATGTGCATCGTAACTTATGTATTTTCATCGTAACTTGTGGGTTAATCATCTTTTCGAACGCACACGTTATTTTTTCATCGTTTTCATCGTATTCTGTCAATTATACCGTCACATAAAAATGAGAATAGGGAACGAGAATAGATATACTTCGATAAAGATTGTTTTTCGTAAAAAATTCCGAGCATAAAGAAATGAAAAATAATTTCTTTTACATGTTATATTTCTTCAAGTGTTGAATGTTCCAAGCTCGTGGGAAATCTATGCGTTTACCGTCTCCGTCTTTTTCGGCGATCTTGTAAGCTCCTCCGAACAAAACTTTAGTTATTATATAGGGCCCGTCCTAAGGTGGTTCCAATTTTTCTACTGTCCGAGAAACGTTTGCCTGTTTCAGGACCAGATCTCCCACTTGAAAGTCTCGCAGTTTAACCTTTTTGTTGAAGGCTGCTTGTATCCGTGTTTTGTGTTGTGTTTCACGTAGTTTAGCTCATGCTCGGTGTTCATCTATTAGGTTTAATCTTTCTTCGAGCAGTCCAGAGTTTCTTTCTGGGTCGTACGTGGTTATTCTGTAAGCGTCTCCCATTATTTCAGCAGGGATAACCACGTGAGTTCTGTATACATTGCTGAATAAGGTTTCTCCCATTGCTCGTCTTGACGTTGTTCTATACGACCACAACACGCTGATCAATTCTTCTGCCCAGTCTCCGCCCATTTGCTCTAACTGTCTCTTGATTTCTCATACGATTGTCTTGTTCGTGACTTTGCATTGCCCGTTGGTCGAAGGATGGGCAACGGAAGCAGGATTTTGTTGGATCTTCCTTTCTTCGCACCAGGCCTTCACTTTATTTCCCACGAATTTTGTTCCGTTATCAGAGATTAGTATGCGCGGAATGCCAAACTGCGAGTAGATGTTCTTCAATAAGAACTTTATGACGTCGTCCTCTGTAATATGTGCAAGGGCTTTTGCTTCAACTCACTTCGTAAAATAGTCTACGGAAACTAGTATCCATCTCTTCTGTCCTTCTGAAGGCGGGAGGGCTCCGATGATATCAATTCCCCACATGGCGAACGGGTAAGGAGAACTCATCGTGTGCATAAATTCTTCGGGTTGTCTTATAGTCGTGGCGTGCATTTGGCATGCCCGGCATTTTCTTACCCAAGCTTTTGCATTAGCTTTGATTGTTGGCCAAAAGTATCTGGCTCGTACTACCTTTCCGGCGAGCATGAATCATTCCACTTGGCTGTCGCACGTCCTACGTGTATCTCTTCAATTATCTTCAATCCTTCTTCTCATGTGATGCATTTAAGCTACGGTTTAGAGTATCCCTTCCTGTACAATTGTCCGTTCAAAATGCCAAAACGTCCGGCTTGTTTAGTTGTGACCCCTTCTCCTCGTATTCCTCGTAGCCAGCGCAATATTGGTGTTCTCCAGTCATCTCCTTCTTCTACATCGAGCACCCTTTCTTCCTACAAATTTTCGTTATGATCGAATATAGTTATTCATCGTAACGGGCAATACGTACCAAAATAGACTAGTCGTGCCAGTGCATCTACCTTTTTATTTTCTCCTCGGTCGATCTGCGTGATAATTAGCTCGTCGAAGGATTCTCGCAACTTATTAATTTCTTCTATGTATTTGTGAAGCCTTTCTTCTCGTATTTCGAACTTTCCCATGGTCTAATTTACCATTAGTTGGGAATCCGAGCAAATCTCAGCCCTGCGAGCACCAGCGTCTATAGCTAGTTTTAAGCCTGTAATAAAAGCTTCGTACTCGGCTTCGTTATTGGATGCTGCAAATCCCAGTTTCATGGCGTATTCGAGGTCTTCCCCTTTTGGTGTTCGGAGGACCATTCCTGCACCACTCCCGTCGTTTCCTGAGGATCCGTCTACGTATCTTTTCCACCAGTCATCTGTTTCTTCCTTCTTCGTAGTTTTTGTTATAAAGTCCGCCAAGGCCTGCGCTTTGATCGCTTGTCTGGGCTCGTACTCAATGTCGTATTCGCTTAACTCGATGACCCATTTAGTGAAATGTCCGGAAGTTTCATGTCGGCCTAAAATCTGTTTCAGGGGGAAGTTTCAGGTCGGCCTAAATTCTGTGTGACAGGAAATATGGTTGTTAGCCGTCTAGCTGTTATAACCAAAGCTAATGCCGCCTTCTCTGTTTCCGAATAATTCCTTTCTGCTTCGTTTAAGAGCTTGCTTATGTAGTATATGGGTTCTTGCTTTCGTCTTTCTTCCCTGAGTAATACTATGCTTACTGCCTCTTTTGAGATGGCCAAGTACACTATTAAGGGTTCTCCCTCCTTAGGTTTTGTCAGCAATGGCAATTTTGCTAGGTTGGTTTTTAATTCCTAAAAGGCTTGCTCTGCTTCTTCGCTCCACTCGAAGGACCCTGATTTCCTAAGAGTTTTGAAAAAGGGCAGGCTATTGTCCGCGGAACGAGCTATAAACCTGCTATGTGCGGCTAACCTCCCTGTGAGTGCTTGCATCTCCCTTTTATTCGTTGGGGATTTCATACCCTGTATAGCAGCGATTTTCTCCGGATTAACCTCTATTCCTCTCTCCGTAACTATGTATCCTAAGAACTTTCCTCCTGTTACTCTGAACACATATTTAGCTAGATTCAATTTGAGTCGATATTTCCGGAGAGTTTGAAAGGTTTCTCTCAAATCCTTCACGTAATCCTCCTCCTTTTTACTTTTCACGAGCATGTCGTCCACGTATATTTCCACATTGCGTCCAATCTGTTTTTGAAGATGCGGTCCACCATTCTTTGGTATTTCGCTCCTGCGTTCTTCAATCCAAAAGGCATGACTACGTAACAATAAGTTCCGCATGAGGTTATGAAACTGACCTTCCTCTGATCTTGCGTGACCAATGGGATTTGATGGTATCTGGAAGAGGCATCCATCATGCTAAGTAATTCACATCTGGCCGTAGAATACACCAATTGGTCTATTCTTGGTAGAGGATAGAAGTCCTTGGGGCAAGCCTTGTTGAGATCTCGGAAATCGACACAAGATCTCTACTTTCCTCTGGGCTTTGGCATGAGCACTATATTCGATAGCCATTCCGGAAACTGAACTTCCACTATATGTCCGGCTTTTAATAGTTTTCTACTTCTGCTCAATGGCATCCTTTTCAAATCCGAAGCGTCTCTTCTTTTGTTTGACAGGCCTGATGGTGGGATCTACGTTCAATTTATGCTCGGCGACCTTCGGGCTTAGTCCCACCAAATCGTCCGCGTTGAAAGCGAAGACGTCTATATGTTGTTTTGGTGTTTGTACTATCTCTCTGGCTAAATCGTCCCTCAGGTGGGCTCCTATGCATGAAAAATTGCTAGGATTTACGGGGCAGAGCTCTACTTTCACAACCTGTCCGATAATGTCTACGACACTATTTCTGTCTTCGTGTACTTTGTTCGTTCCTTCCTTCTTTCCTTTTTCGACCTGGATAGCCGCCATATAGCACTTACGAGCCAGTCTTTGATCCCCTCTTATTTTCGCTATCCTTCCTCGTATTGGATATTTGATCCTCAGATGATAAAGGGAAGCGACTGCTCCGAACAAGGTGAGGGCGAATCTTCCGAGTATGGCGCTATAGGCAGAGGGTGCGTCCACCACTTGAAAATTAATGCGTCGTGTTTTCATATGTTCTCCTTGTCCCAAAACTTACCAGGCACTGGGTTTGTCCAACGGGCTCTCTAGCCTCTCCTGGGAATCCGTATAGCAACTTTTGAGTTTGTTGCAGCCGAACATCGTATGAATCCATCTGTTTATATGTATCCAAGAAAAGGATACTTCTACGTCCACGACGACTCGCGAAACCCTATGTTGGGTGATAATCGCCGTCACCACCAAAGCGTCGTTGTGCGGAACGCTTATCCCGTGTAGGTCATGAGACCCAAAAGTGATAGGTGGTCCGTTCAACTGCTCTTCCATCATGGCTTCAAACTCCTTTTTGGTGATCGAGGGGATTTCACTCCCCTTATCTTCGACAATCATGCTTGATTTATCGGAACAACCCTCGCCGTTCTTTAACGCTCAGACTAGTTTTTTAGGCTTTTTTGATCTCGACTTCCTTCCCACAGACGGTGCCAATTGATGCGTGTCGATTTACGAGTCAATAAATCCCACGTTTAGTTTGATAGATTAGATAGGATTCGAGATTATCAAGGCGCTTCGAGAACAGCTCCTTGATAATTGTATATGAGGTTTTAGGGTTTTTGGAGTGTTTGTATGATATTCGGACGATTTCCGCACTGCTCGGACGAGGTGCGGCGATGACCGAACACGGCTCTTTCGGCAGAGTGTTTGGGAGTTCTTCGAGTAATCTCAAGGTTTATTCGATGATTGATTATGGGGTTTCCGATCCCTTTATATAGATTTATTCGTAGTTCGAATCGTACTAGGGTTAGAATTCCTTATTGTTGCAAATTACCTTATCTTCGAGTTAGAGTTAGGTTAGGGCTCTTCTTTATTAATTATGGGCCGATTATTGTTGATTAAATCCCTTGAGTCCAATTTAATAAATTAAGTCCTCAGTCCAAAAGGTGTTATTGGGTCTTTAAATCTTATCGGGTCGGGCCAAAAATATGATATACCATCACATATTTAGCATTATTTAAATAAGTAGACGAGCTCTTATGGTTTTTACCGTAATCATATATCTAGCATTATTTAAATAAGTAAACGAGCTCTTATGGTTTTTACCCCGTATATATATATATATATATATGAAAATGAATGAGTGAAATGTTTTAGGAAAGATGTTTATGTGGCAATGAAGTGGATAAGTTAGAATTGATCCATTTTGCCATGTAGATTGTTTCTATAATTAATTTAATTAATTATTATTTATAACTTATATATGTATTTATTGACTTTCCATACTTTTGTTTATATCAATTATTAAAAAATTTGTAACTCCTACTTAATTATAGAACTATATAACTACTTTATATAATATTAAAATTATTTTTTTTTCAAAATATGGTTTTAAGTAAATTTTAACAAGCTTTAGAGTTATCCATACGGTATTGAATGTTCGTTAATAAAAATAAAGACAAAATAATGTATTCAATATATCTATTAAAAAAATTATATTGAATATTTTAATTTCTAACAAATAGTTTTGATATAGCAGATTCAAATGAAAATTCATCTAACTAAAGTAAGGAATTTTTTTTAAATATAAGTTTAAATAAATTTAATTATATTTTAATAATATAAAATAAATAAACAATTAATTTTCTTGAAAAAAAAAACTTTTCCAAATACACGTGTCTCATGTTCATTATGTGGTAGGAAAAGTTATATTTTATTTCAATGTAAATAATTTTTTTAAATTATTATGTAATGCCCCAGCCAGGATAATAAATATCCGAGTTCGAGCGTTAACGATATCAGAAACTAAACACAAAAACGAACCTATATCACAAAACTCCAACCCACGATCTATTCACAGCACTGCTAGCCCAACTCCACTCTTACACTTCACTTTCATTTATTCTGGAGAACAGAACACAAAATAATAGGGGCAGTGAGTCAAATGACTCAGTGGGCAATCAAGCAATTATAAAAGTGCAGTAATAGTACAGTTTTACTTGACTTCACAATAAGAAAAATACTTTTAGTTCAAACGCACAATCGGGTAATAATATGAGAACAGTTCACTGTAAATGCACAATCAAACGATCACTTTGGTTTTCAATGAATCAAATGGTTTAGGGTCCACCTTATATCGCCTTCACTCTAGGTGACCACACTAGACGCTCACAACACTTCGACCAGCAGGAGCCCTCGCATGGTCGTTCCATGGGTGCCCCCAATGGAATAATATAAATGCAAGCTATGGGTGCCCCCAATAGCCGCTACACACCGATCACTGGGTTTCACTTTGTATCAATCACTATCAATTAGGGAATCCAGAGGTGGCTCATACGGGCTCAAGCGATGGATACTGCACATGGAGCGCTTGGCCACACAGGCTCATTAAGAGGCTCTCATGGAGTAACACTTTATCCCGCACTGCACGTAGTCCCTTTATTGATAAACACTTTCGGATTCACAATCAGACAATCGAACGATAGGGAAAGGCTCAAATAACAATTTAAGTAATTGCGGTAAAAGGCAATTAAGATTCATGAAAGCAATAAAAGCATAAGTTAAAGAACGGTGTACGGATTTGTTCAACCTCCAGCAAAAGAGGGCTCATCCCCACCTATTGCTTAGAGTCGGTTGTACTTAATCCATTGTCTTTCACGAACCAATAACACCTGACAGTAGGGTACAATTAGCTGAACACACAATTCATTTTCACTTCTAATTACATGCTTGTTACTCATCTTTTCTATCTATCAGTTCCTTCTACAGTAGTTGGTTCACTAGTAGCTAGTGCTACTAATTGTCTGTAAGGTAGAATTCTCTAAACCAAATGAATTATTGTTCATTTCTTTATACCTTAAATATTGATTCTGTATAATCAGTTCAATATACATTTAGTTATCCAATTTCCTTACTCAGTTTGTATTCATGAATATAATCAACTTATTTATAGATTGATAAGTTCCATTATCTCAAATTCCTTAATTCAATGCCTCAATTTAAGATACAAATAACATTTCGTTTGTTCATTTAATACAAATGAATTAAACATTTAAGTACCTTAATATGATTTAAAGTCCTGATCAATAGTTTCCTAAGCCAAGGTTGATTCGTCCAGTTCAATTATACGAGTTTATTCGTCCAAAATATCAAGTTAGGCCAAAATTATAGTAACCAGGCATGGAATCATCTTAAAATTACCATAAACGGATTCAGCGCGTCGAGAGCTACTTCCTATAAAAGCTCCACCGAAGCGCCGCCGTCGGACCACCGCCAGAAAGTCTCCGAAAAATTTACCGACTATACCAGGTTGTTCGTCTCGTCCAGCCCCACAATAATTCCAAGTCGATTTCACCAAATACCCACTCATTCGAATTTAATTGCAAATATAATATCTACAAACCCTAGTTTCTCCTCCTTCAATTATTCACTATCAATCTATTCTTTTTCGAAATTGTTTGCAGACTATGAAAGCCCGTAAGAAGACCTTCAAAACCTCTAAGAGTTTCGTCGGAAAACCTGTCGGAAACCACCGCCGACCACCGCGTCGTCGCTCCACCTCCACTGGTTTTCTTTCTATTTCGTCGCTACCCCTAGCTTCGTCTCGTCAAGAGAAGTAAAACCCTTATGACCCGCGCTCAAAACTCGCCGAATGGCTTCCGTCGACCACCAGCTGCGCCGCGTGCCTTCATCGCGCCTCTGGTCATCAACCACTCACCGGAATGTTGATTTCTTACAACCGGCGTGTTCGTCTCGTTGCGACCATGAATTTGGACACCAAATTCGATCGATTTGAGTGAGAAATGGGAGAGTTCTAATTTTATATGTGTGTTCGCACCGTGGAGTGTGTGTTCTTTGTTTCTGCATTGCGTAAGTTTCCTCTGAGTTCTCTGTGTTATACGTATATTTAACAGAAGAGGGCATCCGTATTTCTTTTCTTTTTCAAACCTTTCTCAATATTTTACTTAATTATAAATTAGTCCTCAAAACTTTTGATTTTAATATCATAGAATCCAAAATAATTTATACAACTTTTCAATAATTTCCACAAGGTTAAACATTACTCGATTATGTGAAATTACGGGGCGTCACATATTATATTTGAGTATTAATATTTTTCATAATATAAAAGAAATTTCAATAATGAAATGAATATTATTATGACTAAATCAATAACAGATTATTTAATAAAAAAATAATATAAAGTATAATAAACAACTATTTTTTCGACCAAAGAGACAGAGATTCCAATCATTATTTATATGGTCTATTATTAAATACTTTTTAGTATTTTAATTATGATTTTAATATTTCTATAACCGTCATGATATATATTACTTCTCTATATATGTATAAATATATATTCTCTCTATTATAAATATAAAATCAGTACTTTTTCATAAAAATATCATATTACTATTTTTATAAATTTAAAATGAGTTTTTTATATACATAATTCCTGATTATTTTATAAAATACATTACTTTGGTGTGTGTGCTTTAAATTCTGAATTAATAATTTTTGACGTATTGTTAATAATTATATAAAAAATATAATATAATTTATTTAATAATATATATTTTATAAGTAAATTATCCCGTGCAACGCAGGAATTAAAAAGCTAGTTTAATGGATAAACTGAAAACCAAATCGTCTTTTTATTTGGTTTCCTAAAATTCATTTAACGGTGAACAGTGGACTTTGGGCTGCTTATAATACGGGTTGGACTTCTTAAAACGGGTCGCGGGCCAGGAGAAGTAAATAATATTTATCGCTTATTTTTGGGCCTAAAAAAGCATTAAAGTCCAAAGTAATATCTCTGGCGAGATCGAAAATTTTAACGAGTCCAATAAAACCCTCGCAAAAGAAACACAAAGCTAGACGAAACGAGCCACCATAGGGTTCAGACTCGGGCTGAGGCTCCAATCCCTCGTTAACAAAATGGCTTCCAGCTCCTCCGTCACCAGGTTCAGCTCCGCCGCCACCTCCGACGGCTGCTCCCGGGAAAACCATAGAGTTCGCCGTGTCACTGCTTTCCAACTAGACCTAACTCGTAGTGCTGCAGTTTTTTCAAAATCTCGAGCGTTCAGCACGCATGCCCGCACCTCCGTTTCTCCATGTTCTTCTTCGAAGTCTTCGTCTTTGATTAATGGTAAGTGCGGACTCCTATTTGGTTGGAATGTGCGTAGTGCTTTGTTGTTCTGTTAATAGCATTTTTTTAACAGTAGTTTGTGTTATTCGCGGACGGGAGTTAGCGGTTTAGTGACGGGCTTCATCCTTGTATTTTATTGAGGTTATGGTGTGTTTCGTTAAATTAGGGTTTGTTCTTGATTATGATGTTCTCCTGCTGAAATTCATACATAGAATTGCTGAAGTGAAAAGGCTTTCTTTATATGTATGAAATTGAGCTTGTCACTTGAATTAGACTTTGAAGATAGGAATTCTTCTAGTTTGGTGAAAAGATAAAAGAGTTTGCTCGTGGTGGTGGATGATTAATGTGATATATTTGGGCTTCAGACGTAATTGCTATGGAATTTGGGCACTAGAATGAAATTACTCTTGTTCTGTGGCTTGAATTCATGGGTAAACAACGTTTTAGAGCTTGATTTTAGACATACTTGTTGAAATTGGATTTAGAGAAATGATATTTGTCCTTCGCTTCGAATCTCTCTCATTGCTCTCTGACGCACACACACACAGATATATGCATATTGGTTGATCTAGTTTCCTCACTGGGCATATTTTATAGCTGCAATGGCGACTAAGGCAGAAGCAAAGATAATTGATGGAAAAGCAGTTTCCAAGAAAATCAAGGAGGAATTAGCTTTTGAAGTATCAAGGATGAAGGAGTCTATTGGGGTCGTTCCTGGACTTGCGGTCATTCTTGTTGGGGATAGAGAAGATTCTGCTATTTATGTACGTAGCAAGAAAAAAGGCTGTGAATATGTCGGGTTCAATTCGTATGAGGTGCACTTGCCTGAAGACTCATCAGAACAAGAAGTGCTCAAGTGTATCTCAGATTTCAATGATGATCCTTCAGTTCATGGTATCCTTGTTCAGTTGCCTCTTCCATCTGTAAGCCTCCAAATTTTAGATTGAAATATGTGATTATGACTTGTCGCTGTGATTAAAAGAGATATTATAATGTCTGATCGATAGTACATGCAAGAACCAACGACTTAAGATGATGGAGGTTGATGAATATTAGTTTTTTGATGTGGTACTAGCTAATAAGTAAACTATCTTCTGATGTGAATTATTCTTAAAGCATCTGAAAATGTTTAGAGAGGAAGAAATATTAAATTAATCAAAATTTTATTTTACATGACTCACAGACCAAAATAGTTGAGAGCCAATGGTGTTAGTAAAGGACTAGTTACTAAAGGAGGCCAGTGCTTTATTAATAGTACAGATACTATGGGAAATAAATGCATTTGTTTTTTTCATACGGACAATGGAAATTCAAATTTTAAACAGAGTCATTTTTCTGCATTTGGTATTTTCATGTTGGGTTATCTAATCTTTCTATTTATTATTATTATTTTTTTTTTTTTTGCAGCATTTGAATGAAAAGAATGTATTAAATGCTGTATCTATTGACAAAGACGTTGATGGATTTAATCCGTTGAATATTGGTCTTCTTGCCATGAGAGATAGAGAACCATTTTTTGTCCCATGCACACCAAAAGGATGTATAGAGTTGTTGCATAGATATGATGTTCCTATAAAGGGAAAGAATGCTGTTGTTATCGGAAGGAGTAATATTGTGGGAATGCCTGCTGCCCTTTTGTTGCAAGTAATTTGATTGATCAAAAATCTTAATAATTTTTTAGTTTGAAGCAATTTGACATTAGTTTGAGTGATTTGACCAAGTTTTGCTTGTCTGGCAGAGGGAAGATGCAACAGTAAGTGTTATCCATTCGAAAACGAAGAATCCTGAAGAGATCACTAGAGAAGCAGATATTGTTATCGCTGCTGTGGGCAAACCAAACATGGTCCGTGGAAGCTGGATCAAGCCCGGTGCTGTGATTATCGATGTTGGAATTAATTTTGTTGAGGTGTGTATTTACTTTGTAGTTAATTACACGACCTCCACTATAAGTATGTGAAATTACACTAATTTCCCCTCTTAGTTTCAAATTAGAAGTACCCATTGTTTATCATCAAAATTTCATATAAAAAGATATTAATGTTCTTGAATATTAGAAATGGTAATATATTTTTCGTTTATTTCCATGTAACAAACAGGATGCTAAAAGCCCTCGGGGGCGGCGTCTTGTTGGAGATGTTTGTTATGAGGAGGCAAGCAAGATAGCTTCAGCTATCACCCCTGTTCCTGGGGGAGTCGGACCTATGACCATAGCAATGCTTCTCTCCAACACTCTTGCTGCGGCTAAGAGAGCCTACAATTTCAACTAAAAAAGGAACACAAGCAAGCAAATTCTGGCCTTCTTCCTCATAAATTCATCATAGGACAAGCTGTCATCTCTCTCTGTCATGTTACACAAACATGCCCATTACTCAAATTATTACTAGGTTTTAAATTTTTTTTTTTTTTTTTTTTTGTGACAGAACTAGGTTTTAATATTAAATGCCCCTTTGTCTATAATCCTCTTAGTTAATTGGAAAATTCCATACCCAGCTCGGCCGAACCTTAGGGTTGTTCAAGTGGAATTTATCAAACCGACCAAACCAAACTATCGGTAGTTTGGTACGTCAAAATAGCGTACCGAATACCGAACCAAAGTTTCCGTTATTTATCGAAATAATTTTGGTACGGTTTGGTAAATACCGAAATTTATTAAAAGAAAATATTTACAAATTTAGAAAACTGCAAGAAATTAAATGTAAAAACTTCAATACAAACAACAATTCAACATCATCAAGCAACACCATAATTACAAGTTTAGAAATCTCAAATACAGCAAAGGATAATAAGATACAAATAAATACAAAAAAAAGTCCAAATCATCAAATATAAATTCCCATCTTTGGAATTTGATTTTTCATTTCTGTTATCTGTAGTGTAGGTTAGAATTTAGAATAAGTAATAACTAAAAAATAAAAATATATAATAATACATATAATTTATATATATATATATATATATATATATATATATATATAGATTGGTATTCGGTTTGGTTTGTTATATCGCATCAATTATCGAATACCGAATCAAAGTTTTTAGTTTTGAAATTTGTATACCGAATACCGAACCAAAGTTTCCGATTTGGTTGGTTTAGCTGATTTTACCAAATTCTGCACAGGCCTACCGAACCCTGACCAATCATATGGCAAAGTCTGCCACACTTGCTATGAAATTGGTTGATCTCCCTAGAATAAATGCTAATCATAGGACAAGGGTAAAAACACCCTTTAATTGAGATTTGTTACCTATTGAGATTGCCAAACGTCATGTATGTGGGTTGACATTTTCGTTCAAAACAATTTTAATTTTAGTCCCTAATGTTTTATAGAGTTGTATGAATGTAGTACATAAAGTTTCAATTGAACCTTAAAAGTCCCTAACCTTTAATATTTTGTTGCACATTTTCACACTAATTATGCACCTACGTTTTTTGTCAACTTGAAGACCATATTTTTCCGTTCGGTTGTGAAATTAAGGATGTAACTTTGTTTCTTATGTTTATTTGATTGCAATTTCACTGTGAATAATGTTTACAAAATGCCAAAATTACAGTACAATATAAAAGCTACAACAAAAGCATGAACTTATCATCGTGATAGACTGACAAAAAAATGTTTACTCGTTACTATTACACCTTCAAATGTAGGATTATTCTTGATGTCCACAAACCACAATAGCAAGTAATCGAACTGCGTTCGATCTTGTTAGCTGAGGAAGAGAGTTGAGCATTGGTTCACTGTGTCGTTCAATCTTGTTAGCTGAGGAAGAGAGATGTGGATTGGTTTACTTTGTCGTTCGATCTTGTTAGCTGAGGAAGAGAGTTGTGCATTGGTTCACTGTGTCGTCAGGGCTCGTAACTATAAATAATAAGTCACATCACAATGCCAATAAGTTCCATTGAAAGGGAAAATCAGACCATAAACATTAAATTATTGGGAAAAAGATAAGCTTACCTGTGTGACCTTTGGTTCTGTCTGACTCGTAGATTTCATGGTCATTCCCTCCCTATTCAAGTAAATAAAAGCCAAAGAGAATGAATTTCTTGTTACAAATATATGCATTGCTGATCAAACAAAAATGGAAGATAATGATAGGTACAAAATTACAAACAAATTAATCAGTATTACAACCTTATATGTCTTGTCTCCGAAGAAGTGAATTTCTTGAAACTCTTCAAGATATCTCAAGCAATATGTCTTGTCCCATCCTTGAGGAAAAACCTGTACCAAAACCATTTTGCTGAATATATATATCCCAAATCAACAAGGCAACAACCGAAAACACAAAGAAAATAAGAGAGATAATTTGCTTACATCAAAACTGATTTGTCCCCCAATAGAAAAGGTCAGGTTCAAGTGTACAAACTTTTCTCGGAGCATAGAGACCATTTTCGGACGAATATTGTGAACCTAATGATGCCATTTAAGAAATCAATACTCTTCAAATTCACATTCATCAAATTTCCTTTTTAGTTCCACTACTTTTAGCTCAATTCTCAATTTAAATATGTCTATGCTAATTATACCTTGTCGTATTTTTCAAACTCATCTCGCTCTTCTTGACTGCAGTTTCTTCCAATTGGAGATACATTAATCATACCACTTCTAAATTCAATGAATGTTCCCCTAGAATAAAAAAGAATAGATGTAAGAAGAAGAAGCCTCACCATAAATGAACAAATATCATTTGCTGTACTCACCTTTTAATAGGGATGTCTAAGTCAGCAATGTAATGAAGAGTGAAGTTAATAAATTCCTGCAACATTATTCACTATACATCAGATCAGTTCTAACCATATATCATAATGTTTAAAAGACAATGTTGAGCATTCCTAAATACAAAACCATTGTTTATCTTGTTCGATTCTTCAGAAATCAAACATTCGTGATGTTACTCTTCATGGATGGAAGTCAGACTAGAAGTTCTGTTATATCATCAGAAACCGATTACGACACAATAATGTAGCAAATTTCTAACCTTGAGCTTATCATCTCCAAGAAATGTCTTCAAGCTCTGCATGGAGATATATCAAGCCATCAAATTGAGAAACTAGAATACTAGAACTTAATAGTTGAATCATAAAAGAGTTTCATTTCTATACTAAAGTGGGACATATCGATAATCTCCAATAACAAGCACCATATGAAGTATTTCAAATTTCAATAGTTTTTGAAATGCTTTATCATCTAATCATGACCTGCAATTCGATACTTTAAGAAGGCCTAATATATTCCAAACTAGTTTTCTATTACAAGAAATATCCCACACTAAATAATTCTTGAATTCATAATATATTGCTATCGGACAATACCTGTGTCCCAATCAATTTTCCATCCTTGTGAGCCACGAGCCCGTTCTCAGAGAACACATAATCATAGTCATTAATAACTGCCTAGGCAAAGAAAAAGAATCATATATATATATATATATATATATATATATATATATATATATATATATATCATTATATTAAAAAAAGAAAAAGAAAAAGGGAATCATATATTGATTATCTAGCATCTGAGATCAGAGCTCTAAATGGAGGTGACCTGATTTCCCAAGCTGCTCTGATATCTTAACAAGATCAGAACCTCCAACAACACCAACTGTAACCACCTGGTAAGAGGAAAATACAATGTATGAACCCATGATCACATTGCTCTTATATTTTCAATGTGTTCTTTAACCAAGAATGAAATATAAGCATAAGCCCCACTAAACGCTCTATAACGGGAAAAAAAGTGTACCTTCCTAAGCTCCCTCATGAACTCTAACATCTTAGGAGTAACCTCCTGCAGGAATTTGGTTGAAAACATCCAATTAAGTAGCAAATTTGTACTAATATCAAGTAACATTACCAAGAATGTGTGGAAGCAATCATAGGACCATGTTTAAGATTTCGTCTCATTTCAGAGCCAATATATAGATCTCTTTCAAACTTTCTTCCTTCCATCAAAATGCACATAACAAAAATTCAACAGCAGAATTATACTCATTAATTAACATGCTTAACTAAAACTAACAAATAAATCCCCAACATGTAATAATCCAATAAAAAAAATGAAGACGATCTCACCACAAAGAGGACTTCCGGATACATACAAATTGAAAAATAATTTCGAAAAACAAACTGTAAGTTCACCATTGCATTAAATTACCAAACGAACATCAAAATAAAATAATTTACCCACCTTTCTGGGAGCAGTAAGCGTGCCGTCAACATCGAAAAGAGCAATTAAACCAGGTCTCCTTGCAGCCATAATCGACTGCAATACAAATTTTTGTGTGGTCTTCTCAATTTACGTTTCAACTACATTAACTGAAATATCCCACTAAAAGAATGCAGTAAATTTTAGCTTACCCAATCGAACGAATCAAAATCTCTCAGGATCTGGAGCTCAATCAAAAGAAAATTCAGCGAGATTGAAAGCAGATCTGAAAAGTGGTGACAGTTGCTTGTTTCAAGTGGCAGTGGGGTTTATATACTTTCTCAACTGGAACCGCAGATCTCAAGATTTTGTTTTTCCTCTCTTTTTTGGATAATAATATATTTTTATTTTATTTTATTTTATTTGGTGGGCATCTGAGAAGAATATTGTTAGGAATATGTGCTACAGCAAAAGTGCAGTTGGGAATTTGGGATTTTGTTTTCCCTCTTTATTTTTGGAAAACTCCAACAAAAGCTTTCAAGATGTGGTTGGCGTAGGAAGAAGTAATAATTTTATTTTAATTGTATTTGGCCTAATACTTAATAGAAAAATACACCACAAAGTGACATAGTTTAGTGGATCTGTATGCAATAATCGATGTTATGATAGCTTATAACTAGAAATCTCGAATTTAAGTCTTTGAATACGCAATGTCATTGGTAAGGAGAGTATGAGGAGCTCCCATGTGATTTAGAACAAATAATAATAATAGAAAAATATAGATATCTATATAGTTATTTGGTTGGTATGTTAGTTCAACTATTATTTTTAATTGCATCTGTTTCTTGTTTTAATATTGAATAGGTTGTGGTAGGACTTGGGAAGATTTCAATGTTTGCAATATACAGTCGCTACCATATTTATATGTTTGAGAAAATTTGTTAAGTGTCTCATTTGAAAATTGATGAAAAAAGATGTAACATTTATAACTTAGTTCGATTATTGTAAAATAATAATAATAAGCTGTGCAAGAAGAGTAAGATAGGTAAGCAACATGCCATGTGATGTGTGGGACTTTACTCATAATATTAAGCTTTAAGCCATTATAAGAAGTAAAATCTACGTCAAATTGAATTCCATGTGAAGGTGAACTTATTTCAAAGCAAGATCAAAGTATTTGGGTAAGAAACTGCCTGCACACCTACTCTAAACATGTCCAGCATGCAAAAACATTGAATCCTCAAATATAAATATAAAATAGTGTTGTTACATCTCATTTGCAGCAGAAAAACATCAAATTTGACCAACAACATTAGAAAGAAAGAATCCAACTCATGAAAGCATCACAATAATATGCCTTAAATCCTCAATTTCATGTAACAAGTATGTGAATTCCCAAGTGGAGCTGGGAAAGTTTTACCCTATAAACTTCAGAATCCATTCACCAAATTCATGTTGTGATTCACATAAATCTCCAAAACTAGGAAGTAGCTTCAGCTTCAAGTGTCGATTTAACTCCATTTATGTAAGGAGTTGGAGAAATACCTGTTGTCTGAATCAGCTTACTGATATCCATGGATATATCAGCAGGTGACTTCACACCTCGATCAACCTAAACATAGTAAATCCAGTTTTAGATAACGGTATGTTCCATTCTTGGATTTCAGTAACGAAACCAAAAGCACAAAGGGGAAACATATTCCTCCCTTTAACTAATAGTACTCAATGCTTTATACACTTTTTTCCCCTTTTCATTTTCGTTAGATTTCTGAACCTCAAAATCCAATATTTATATATAGTGTAAAGCTATATGTGTATTGTAATGAGAAAAAGGAAGGAAGAGAGAGACAGAGAGTTCAATTAAACATCCATGTATATGAAGCTACTTAATATTATTATTATTATTATTTTATTTATATTTTTGAGAAAAATGAAGTTCCTTAATTCAAATCATCAGGCTTGAGTTTCTCACATATTGATTTATGGTACCATATGAAAGGTCATTTAAATAGTAACAATGGTGCATTTTAGCATATAGATACTTTTTCAAGAAGGATTCTTTCAGCCATAATCGTGAAAAATGAATTTGTAAGCAGAGGTTTTTTAGAAACATACTGATGATGCAGATACTGGTTTGATGGATGAGGTACTATAGCCTTTAACATGTGCAACAGCCTCAGCCATTTGAACCCGTGATACCCTATCTGGCCCACCGGCATTTAGAACCAACTGCATTTGCTTGCCCTCTGCAAAAGGCATCATCAATTCGCATAAAAAACAACACCAAATGGGAAAAGGGATACACAATTGATACAAAATAATAGGTGGAACTGGAAAGAGGAAACAATCTTTATGTTTATAGATATGTCATAGCTTCAAGAAGTCAGAAAAGTTTCTAAATATGAAATTAGTTTGAGGGAAACTGGAAAACCATTATCAATAAATAAGGAATAAAAAATAATATTAAAAGAAAAGAACCCTTCAAACCTGCAATCCATTGGTTAGTCAATATTTGGATGACAGCAACAAGATCCTTCACAAAGACAGGGCAACGAACCTCATCATGAAAGAAATTTAATGGCTCCCCCTTAGCAAGGACACTTTCCATCCACTGCACCACAGACATCATAATTATTCTTGAGAGGATTCTTGTACAATATATGAAGTTTACATACAGAAGTTTATACTGATCAATACCATTGCATGCAACATAAATGGTAAGTACAAATGAATAGCTCAATTAGTGTAAACTAAATAATCTTAAGATCCACAATAATGGAGTTAAATACCGGTTATATAGTAGGAGATTGTCTACTAGATACTCTTAAGATCCACAATAAACTTACAGAGCAAACTAGATTGAAACATGATACATACCTGGATTGGAAGTGATTTAGGAACAGGAGATATTGTTTGTGGCCCATAGATTATACTGCTTCTCAGAATCGCAAAGTTTTGGCAGTTTGTAGATATATAATGCTCTGCTTCAACTTTAGATTTCCCATAAACATTCACGGGAATAGTCTTGTCCTCTTCCCTGTAGAAGGATTTTGTCCCTTCATAAACTGCAGAAAATCCAAGTCATTTCAAGATAGGAACTGAAGAATTTGGATAAGCAATGAGTCAAACGTGATCTAAAAGAAGCTGAAACAAAAACACGATCACAAAAAAACCCAAGTTCCATGAGTGGTTTATTAAAATGGGATCTCAATTATTTGAAATCCATCATAACATGGAATCATCCAAACAAGCTCAACATTACGGATTTGAAATCTTTAGGTTCCAATCGATCAATCCAAACATAGCTTAAAATAATTTAAAACTTTGAAGGCAAAAAATCAGAGGAAATGGACCAACCTTGATCAGTTGACAAATGAATCAGAAGAGTTTTATTACTGTCTTGAAAGCTTGATAGCCATTTCACCAGAGCAGTAGGCACATTTATAGCCATGGCAGCTTCCGTATCTGTCTCACAGACACGAGGGACAGAAATAGCAGCACAATTGATCACCACATCAGGCTGATAACATAAATAAAAATACAGCTTATACAAGTATGCCCTTTCACAAAAGACTCAAACCAGTACCAAATTCAGAAATCAATCATCCGTAAATAAATAAACTCTTCATCAAAAGAATCACCTTCATCCATCATTCTAAACAGGCAAAATCTCACAATATATATCACCTAGATGAACATAACACTGTTGGATTTATATCTATATTTTATTTGTTTTCTTTAGTTAGTAATTGTATTTTATTATATAGCTGTCAATAGTGCGCCTCTTGTTTACTTCTTGTAAATACTTTTATATTAGGTAATTTAGGTTAACCTCTTGTATATATCCTGTAATAGCCGTCATAGGTTTTCAATTAATTCAATTGAGTCTTCTTCCACAATGCACCGTCTCTCTCTCCCTTTCATGTTTTCTTTTTCTTTTCTGCAAATCTAAATTCCGTTCATGGTATCAGAGCAGAACGATCTGCACCTTCCGCGAGAATCAAGTCGGCAAAGACCAACCAATAGGAGAATTGGCCTTGGCCTCAAGGAAGACTAAATTAATAAGTCTTAAGACTCATAAAGGAATTGGCTCATCTTAATCTATATTCTCTGATTTCTACTTTATTTTTTTTTCTTCTAATTAATATATACTATTATTATCTGATTTCTACTCTCTTTCGATATTGTTCGAATATGACTAAATCTGAGGAGAAATTGACTACCTCTGAATCTACTTTGATGGATGAACACTACAATACTGCTAATTCTGACAATCCTGTAACGAGCATCACCGCAGCGTTGTTCGACGGGAAGAACTACTTGATCTGGAGTCGACAGATCAAAATTGCGCTGGAAGCAAAATCCAAATTAGGCTTTATCGACGGATGGAAGCACTGATCCGAATTATCCTAAGTGGAGACGTGCAAATATGATGGTTGTAGGCTGGATTATAAGTTCTATGGTTCGAGAGATTGGAGAAGGCTTCGTCTACTGCTCAACTGCGCGAGAATTATGGACTGAGTTGGAACAGAGGTATGCATCATCGAATGGACCTCTTCTGTATCAGATTAAGCGAGAAATCTGTTCCATCACTCAAGGTGATGCCTCGCTTGTCAATTACTTCAACAAACTTAGAATGTTGTATGACGAGATTAATCGTTTGCAAGTTGCCCCCCCTTGTACTTGCAATAACACTTGTGCTATTCACAAATTTCTGGAGCAACTCAAGGATTCTGACTCTCTTATGCAATTTCTCATGGGGCTTAACGAGTCATATGATGCTACATGTAATCAGTTACTGGTTCTTGAACCACTGCCTAACATTAATAAAGCTTTCTCAATGCTTCAACAAGTGGAATCTCAGAGACAAGCTCATATCAACTTCTCTGAGTCTGGTGTTAACTCTGCTTTGGTCTCTCAGAATCTATCTAAAGGATCTGGTACACAGAAATATAATGGGAAGGATAAAGAAGAAAGGTATTGTTCTCGGTGTGATAGCTACACTCACTCTAATGCCACATGCTTTAAAATTCATGGAGAAACAGAGTGGTATGAGGAGTTTAAGAAAAATAGAGCCGCTGGCAGAGGATGAGGAGGACATTCTAAGAACAATGGTGGTAGAGGTTATGGTAGAGGAGGAAATACATTTAAGAGGCAGGCTGCTAACTCAGTTCAAGCTGAGACACCTTTGGATATTGAAAATACTGTAAGTGCCTCCTCCAATTCTGATTTAAGTGCTACTATCTCTAACCTTGTTAGACAAGAAATTGCAAAGCTGGTGAAAAACAACATGGATGCTGGTGGTGAGCAAGTCAATTTTGCTGGAGCAATTGACTTTGCAGGTACCTCTAAAACTACTTTTACATCCTTTAATAGTTCAATATGGATAATTGACACTGGTGCATCCAGTCATATGTGTGATGATTTTTCCTTACTTGATAATCCTGTTCCTTGCACTAAAAATATCCCTATAACCTTACCTGATGGATCTATCAAGTTAGTGTCTCATGTTGGTCAAGTTCATATTTCTAACAAACTGAAGCTTCAAAATGTTTTGTATGTACCAACATTCAAGCACAATTTGTTGTCTGTGAGACAACTTACTAGAGACACAAACTCTTATTTCATATTTTATCCTAATAAATGTGTCTTGCAGGACCTAACCTCTAGACAAATCATTGCTACTGGAAAAGCACAAGAGACTCTCTATGTTCTTGATATTTCTGATCATTGTAATTTCGCTCCTGTGCATGAACCTAATATTTCTTTTCCTAAAAGTTGTAATTCCTTTTTAAGGGATAAATCCAGTTGTAATAATGTGACAAATTACAAAACTGTGGATGCCAGGACTTGGCACAATAGACTTGGTCACTTACCTTTGAATGCTATGAGACATATTGGTATTACAGTTTCTAGTGTTGATTGTTTGAAACCTTGTGATTCTTGTCATTCTGCCAAACAAGAGAGATTGTTTTTCCCTTTAAGTACTTCTAAAACTTCCAGGCTTTTTGAACTTGTGCACATGGACCTTTGGGGTCCATATAAGAGGCCTACTACGAATGGAGCTCATTATTTCCTTACTTTAGTTGATGATTTTAGTAGAGCTACCTGGATTTACTTGATGCCTCATAAGCAATCTACTCATTCTATTTTGTGTGCTTTCATTAAGATGGTTTCCAATCAATTTAATCATAGCATTAAATGTTTTAGGTCTGATAATGGGGCTGAATTTGTTAATCAAAGCATGTCTAAAACTTTTTCTGATCATGGCATATTACATCAGACCTCTTGTTCTCATACTCCTCAGCAAAATGGAGTTGCTGAGAGAAAACATAAACACATATTACAAATTGCTCGGTCTTTGTTGTTTCATGCTAATCTGCCTATAAAATTCTGGGGTGAGTGTGTCTTGACTTCAGTTTATTTGATCAATAGAATGCCTACTGCCACCCTTCGTTGGAAAACACCCTTTGAATTGCTTTATAATAGGAAGCCTGAATATAGCCACTTAAGAACTTTAGGGTGCTTATGCTATGCTAGTAATACTTTGGCTAATAAAGATAAATTTTCTACTAGAGCTCATAAATGTGTTTTCCTGGGATATAGTGGTAGTCAGAAAGGATATAAAGTTTACAACTTGCACACTCATTCCATGTTTGTTTCAAGAGATGTGGTGTTTTATGAAAAACACTTTCCTTTTTCTACCAATTTTGATTCTAATTTGTCTATTTTACAATCTAACTCTCGCTCTGTGTTTAATAATTTGAATGATGACTCTGCACCTTCTTTTTTACCTGATGATGTATCTGATGATGATGTTTTGCCCTCTCCTGATACCCATAATGTTACTAATGAGACTTCTGATGTTGAAAATGGTGTTATCTCTCCTCAAATAATTGATTCTAGTGATGCAAATGCTGAACCAAGTGGCAATATTCCTCTTCCAAGCACTGATATCTCTAATACTAGCAATGATGTTGTTCTTCGAAGAAGCACTAGGGTTAAATCCACACCCAAGTTTTTGAATGATTATGTACATCCTGGTGCTAATCTTGCTGTTATGACTGAATCTTGTATGCAGGATTCCAAAAATATTAATGCTTGTCATTCTTTTAAAGTGTTCTTTGCTAACATTGCTCATATAGTTGAGCCATCATCTTATAAACAAGGTGCAGGTCACCCTGAATGGGAAAAGGCTATGGAAAGAGAACTTGAGGCTCTTGAGTCTAACAACACTAGGGAACTGACTACGTTGCCTCCTGGTAAGAAAGCTATAGGTTCTAGGTGGGTCTATAAGGTGAAATATAATCCTGATGGGACTGTAGAAAGGTATAAGGCTAGGTTAGTTGCTAAAGGGTACAATCAAACATTTGGAATTGATTATTTTGATAGTTTTTCCCCTATTGCTAAGCTTGTTACGGTTAGGTTGTTTTTATCTATTGCTTCTTCTTTTTCATGGTCATTACATCAACTTGATATAAATAATGCCTTTTTGCATGGTTTTTTGGATGAGGAAGTCTATATTAGACCTCCAGATGGTTATACTAAGGCTCATAAGGGTCAAGTTTGCAAGCTTACTAAGTCGTTATATGGTTTAAAGCAAGCATCTAGGCAATGGAATAAGGAGTTTACATCTCATTTGCTAAAATTTGGTTTTTCACAATGCCCTCATGATCATTGTCTTTTTATTAAGCATACGAACTCCTCTTTTCTTGCTTTATTAGTATATGTGGATGATGTTCTTGTTACAGGTTCTAGTGAAAAAGATATTGATGAAGTTAGGTCTTATTTGCACTCTGTTTTCACCATAAAAGACTTGGGACAAGCCAAGTACTTCTTAGGTCTTGAGATTTTCAGATGTGAATCAGGTTTGCTTCTGACTCAGGATAAATATATCTCTGACATCATTAAGGATTCTGGTATGACTTCTACTAAACCCTCTCCTTGTCCTTTACCTTCTGATTTTAAAATTTCTGATGATGATGTTGATTTCTTGGAGGATTCTTCTCAGTTTCGGAGGTTGGTAGGTAGATTGTTGTACTTGAATCTCAGTAGGCCTGACATTTGTTATGCTGTGCAGCAACTTAGTCAATGTGTGTCTAAACCTACTAAAACTCATATGAGAGCAGCTTTGCATGTTGTTAAATATTTAAAAGGATCTCCCACTGCTGGAATTTTCTTTTCTAGTCATAATCCGTTGACTTTATCTGCCTATTGTGATTCAGATTGAGCTTCTTGCTTAATTACTAGAAAGTCCATAACTGGATATTGTGTCTTTTTGGGCTCCTCTCTTATCTCTTGGAAAACCAAGAAACAACCCACTGTTTCTAGGTCCTCTAGTGAAGCAGAATATAGGAGTTTAGCTTCCACTGTTTGTGAATTACAGTGGATTTATTACATGCTTCAGGCTTTTCTTATTAAGCCACCTTTACCTATTCCTTTATATTGTGATAACAAATCTGCCTTGTATATTACAGAGAACCCAGTCTTCCATGAGCGTACAAAGCACCTGGAGATAGATTGTCATATCACCAGAAACAAATTCAAGGTGGGCTTCATTCTACCTCAACACGTTTCCACTAAACTTCAGCTTGCTGATGTTTTTACAAAACCTTTGACAGGCTCTTCTTTTCGTTTCTTCATGTCCAAGTTGGGTTTGGTCTATCACCAATCACCAACTTGAAGGGGGAGTGTTGGATTTATATCTATATTTTATTTCTTTTCTTTAGTTAGTAATTGTATTTTAATTATATAGCTGTCAATAGTGCGCCTCTTGTTTACTTCTTGTAAATACTTTTATATTAGGTAATTTAGGTTAACCTCTTGTATATATCCTGTAATAGCCGTCATAGGTTTTCAATTAATTCAATTGAGTCTTCTTCCACAATGCGCCGTCTCTCTCTCCCTTTCATGTTTTCTTTATCTTTTCTGCAAATCTAAATTCCGTTCAAACACATCAACTTCTACAAACATGTCAAAATCCAAAATGCTGCACATAGTTTCAACGCACGGCCCCTCAAACTACTAGTAATACAGAGTAAACAAACTCGGGTTCACCAAAACTAAATAAAACATAAATTGAAATTGAAATTGAAATTGAAATATTCAGCTAAACGAGGAACATTAACAGACGCAAATTCAAAAATTTGCGGAAACTGAAACCTGTCCGAATGCGTGGGAGATGGCGTCGAGGCCATTGCCGGTTCGTAAATCAACGTGGAAAGAGAGAGCTTGAGGAATGGCATTGAGCAGAGCCTGTGGAGGAGGAACCGAGTGGTGCGTGAATGCGAGAGATACTGGAGAATTTGTGCTCTGATTGTCGGCGAAAGATTGTAAGAGATGCTGACCCAAGTAGCCTGTGCCTCCAACTATCACCACTCGCTTCTTCTTCTTCATCTTAGAATTAGAGTAGAGAGATAAATGTTCATTCTGCGCCATTACAGTCGACTTTCTTTTTCACATGAACTGAAATCGCTAGGCAGCAAACCCGCCTTTTCGTGTTGCAACGCGCTTTTGTTGGAAACGGAGAGTTCAGACTTCAGAGTGGCCCATTTTCTGGTTTGGGCCTTACTTCCATTAGAATTCTGTAGTCTTTTGTAATTTGATAAAGAAAATTGCACTCAGACGGAAAGGAGGAAAGGAGTTTGTTAAATTACAATTTGTGACTTTCTTAGTCAAATAATTACAGTTATACTCCACATAAAATTGAATAATTATAAAATATAACCAAACATTTGATATGTACTGGATTACGTCATAAAAAATAAAAAATAAATACCAAAAATATTCTTTTTTTTTTTTGTCATGAGTTGCTCATAAATTTCACTTCAGTATTATTTGTAATATCATAAACTATTTTGGAGTCTAAGTATAATTTTTTAAGATTTTAAAAGAGAATATTTCATTAATTAATAACCCTAATGCTCAGGTGTATTTTGAATTATTTAACTTCGTGATAGTGTAACTGTAATTATTTGACTAATGATCAGGTGTATTTTGAATTATTTAATTTTGTGATAATATAACTGTAATTATTTGACTAAAAGGATCATAAGTTGTAATTTGACAAACTCTTTTATGGTTTAAGTGTAATTTTCCTTTCGAAGAATGCATTTTTTATTTCTTAATTAATCAGTTAATTTGTTGAATTTTCACATTTGTTTTTTGAAAAAATATTATCAACCTATAATTCATACCCAGAGCTACCCAATAATTAATGGAAACTTTACTATTTGGTAGAAATTATATTTTTCTTATTTTTCTGTATTTGAAATGAAGTATTAGTATCGCATTTAGTGTCGCACATAAGCCTATTTTCTCATAGTCATTTCATTCTCAGATTTCATTCTCTAGGGAACTACATCAGTAGATTTCGCCTCCAGCTCCTACATGCACAGAAAACATACAGCTGCTTCTCTATCTTCAAAAAAAAAAAAAAAAACCACTCGCGTATTTACTTACACGAGTTGGTTCAGCTCTTATATTGTCTCTTCTTTTCTTTTTTCTTTCGATTTTCTGATCAAGGGAGGAAAACATTGTTGAACAACTTCTCAGTCATTATCCAGACGTGGCCCCGCAGAGGGCTGGTTTTTCTCGATAAGAAACTCGATTTTCTGGTTAAAAAGCCAAAAGGAGATTGTCAAATATATGAAGATGATAACAGAATAATGTATTGTCTGAGTGACATGATTAGTGCATACAGATTAATTAAGAAGGGAGGTATCTGTAATTCTGAAATCCAGGGGTTATTGTGTAATCATATATAGTTAGAGGGGGAGGTCAGTGTAATTTAATGCTTTACCTTCATTGACTTGGTAACTTCTTCTAGCTTGTTGAGCATCAAGTCTGTAGGTACCCGTGGAGAAGCCTGCAAATAGAACGTGAATTTACTCATCTTAATGCATAATATTTGATACCTTTTCAAATCATACCAGCAGACATTTGGACCTACCTTCAAAGTTTTCAATTATTCTTACAGATGTTCAAGCAACAAGAAAACCTCGAGCTTGAAAATTAAAATATTGCTTATAGAAAAATTGGGTTGATTACATTTATACCACTTCCAAGATCGCAACATTAAAGTTGGTATCCGTAAGTTTGACAAACTACAAACTACTCCTAAATTTTGTAAAAAATACACAAACCACCCCTAAGAGTTTGGAAAAGTTACACATGTATACCCCTAGTACAGGGTGATTTAGGTAATCCTCGAACATTTTTTTGGAGTGCATTGTAGTTTTTCAGACTTGTGGGTACCAACTATAATATGACAATCTACTAAAGGGTGTAGATGTAATTAAGTTCAGATGATATATAATTATACGTACAAAACAAATATTTAAAAACTTATACAAGCCCAGATTCAGCTCAAACCTTTCTCGAGGGGCGGTGTTCGTTTGCTACAACAGAGTCAAGATTTATTATTTACCTTCCAGTTTCTAGAAGGTGTAGGTGACCTCAAAACTGCTGGTCCCAAGGTCAAAGATTCCATACGAAACAAGCTTTCACCTCCAGAAATTTGCAAATGCGGAGTCCAACCAGCATCTTGTATAGCCTTTGAAGCTTGTGTCACTACAACCTGCATGTTTCAAGATTAATTAAATATTAGGCTTTAATACAAAACTGCAATTTAGGAAAACATTATGGTGTAAAGTTATTTTTTCTTTTATTTAACACGAAGAGATAACTTGGGTGAAGAATTGATTACCCTTCTAAGATGTCCAGGGTTACTAACTCCTTGAACCTGCAGTTCGTCAACAGGTGCTGCTTTACCATGTGCAATACATTCAACTCTAAAGGTATTTAATCCATATACTGACTGCAAACAACCTGCATATTTACACCCGCACACAAAGAATAAGTAATAAATAATAAAAGCAAAATAAAAAGAATTTTATGATAACTTGTTTAGCTGTTTATCCAGTGATGTAATTTGGTAAGGTTAACAATTAACCAATGAACATAGGATTATTGAAAGGGGATCAAAATACACAACAGGACAAGTTCGTAAATCCGCACAGAACTGTTGCAAAAAAGTGATGTCACGCCTCGAGGTATGACTTCCTAACAGAAGTATCACAAAAATGCAACTCATAATAATCGAGTAATAAGTCCAAATGCAGGTTGCCAGAAGAACATTGGGAAATAATCACACATTCAAACCCAAACTAAAGAAAATGTAAATGATAGATTAAAGCAGCAATTTTCCATACCTTGTTCAATTATAATGTCAATAACCAGGGACAGAGGTACATGCTTCTCAATTTTAGTTTCTCCCCAGAAGGGTATATATGATGGTCTAGAGACCTAATCATGAAGCACGAAATATTCAAGATTAGCTCAAGACAACCGGAAAAAAATCTAAAAATTCAAAGTCTATATATGATTACATATTTTTCCGGTGGCTCGAAATTAAACTTCTGGCTCCGTCAACAAGAACTGAATAAAACAAGAAGATCAAATACCTTATACACGACTTCATGTGATGTGACATAGAGTTTTCTGGATGCAATATCTTTCTGAAGAACATATCTTCTATAGGGCAAGTAAAGCAGCATAATTATCCCGACACCCCATGCTAAAACTAGAAGTAGAGATATTGAAAGCCATAAAATTGTATCGTATTGAACATTTTTGGGTGAAAGCTCCTCAAACGAAGCTGTATATAGTATTTGCAAAGGATTATCAGCTTCTTCATCCACATCTAGCTCAGAGACGGGATCGGATAGCAGCAAATTCTTTGCAGAACCAAGCTTCGGCAGCCCCTCAGCATGTCCCATCAGCATTTTGTGAGATTGAAGCCTAATAATATGAAACATCATTCAACAAATTAACGAAGGAAATATAAATCAAGAACCTCTGAAATAGTTGGTTGTGCTGATACTTAAAAAGAAGTTGAGCAAAATTCGTTCTTTCATTCAAGAAGAACATGAAAGTAATACTATCAAATATCAATCATCGGGGAAAAACATGTTGGGGGTTGAGTACAGCATACTATGGTAATAATACAACGAATTTTAAGGAACAAATGAAAGCAACAGCTAGGTAAAAACAGGAAATGACAAATAATAAGCAACTCTGAATCGAATTCCTCAATCAAAACACACACAAAAAAGCAAATATCGCATATCCGTGATTTGTTCAGACGCCAAATAGAGCAAGATAAACCTAACTGGATACTGAAAATAAGAATAAAATCTAGAATTTGAGATCAGTTTACCTGAAATTTTAATCCTCAATCGATTGAACATAAGAATTTTCAAGGGCGGATTAGCGCTTGCATGAGAGTGTAGTCTTGCTCAGCGTTTGTTCATCGGTCGACCTCAGGTGATTTTTGGTAGAATTTTCTGAATTTCTATCTTGAGGAAATTTCACCTTGCCTCTTAACTATTTCCCTGTTGTCATATTTGCCCCGTAAGCTTTAATAATATGCACTTTGCTCCCTAGTCTATGTCTATTTTACTTTATTTTTAGGTAAAAATTGCAAAATCGGGACACTTGTTACCACTGAATTGACTTTTTAGGATGCAAGAATTAAAATTCGCATAAATGCCCTGTAACTTTATTTTTTGTAGCAATTTTGGGACTTCGGAGGATTTAATTTCAATTTCACCGACTATCACGTGATCGGCACACGCGGTATTCAGAGCGAAAATCTATACTATCTATACTATTTATACAATTATATAAAGTGTCTTCCCTTTAGAGTAACTGTATTTTGGTCTCTCCCTTAATTTGAACTCTTATTTAATAATTAATTAATTTAAATAATTTTCTATCACTTCTTTTCACTTTTCACGTTTGTTTTTCTCTCTTCTTTTTTTTTCTCTCCCTCTTCCTCTCTCTTCCTAATTAAATTTCTCAATAGTTTAAATTTTATACTTCTTTAACTATAAAAATTACTTTTTAACATGTTATAAATTTTGTAAATAAATTAAAAATAATTAATATTATCATAAATAAAATTTTGTTTGTATTTATAAATTTATGCTATCTAAATTTATATATAATTAATAACATTTTAATTTATATCACACACGCATATTTACTAGTGAAATTAAATCCGCCGGAGTCCCGAAATTACTACAGAAAATAAAGTTACAGGGCATTTATGCGAATTCCAATTCTTGTATCCCAAAAAGTCAACTAGGTGATAACAAGTGTCCCGATTTTGTAATGTTTCCTTATTTTTAGTATACTCCATCTGAAATATCCGTAATCAAACTATATAATATTTGATTCAATGATATTTTTAAGTTTCATATGTTTATTAGCATAGTTTGCATTCATATTTTTATTGATTAGATGCTTATTTTCTTGCTTTTTTCCAACCGTCCATTCATCTGATGATCAATAATCAATATCATGATCATCCTCATTTCAACATAATTACGGATTTGGTATTTGCAGTAGAGGCTTACATACAACTGAAATTAAATATCACCAAATTGGCAATTTATGGATGAAGGTGAGAAACATTTACCCTGGTGCATCAAAGGGATACAGATTCTTAAAATCTGTCTGATATTATACATGAAATTCTACATACTTCTCCCCAAACATGATGCTTCAAATTAAAAGGGGTTTTTTTTTTTTTGGATAAACCAAATTAAAAGATTTGAGAGACAATATAAAAGCAATAAGCAGCAATACACTGTGTGCTCAAAACATAAAACTTCTCTCCTCATGGTATGAACATTAGTCCATGGACGATTGTTTCCATCCTCCGAGGTCTTCATCCACCATATATTCTCTGCTTCTCTGCAAGGAGAAACACTTCGTATATTGAGCAAGTGTAGTAGAATTACACAGTCAAAATATAACCAAAAAATAGATTGAAAAAAGTATATATGCAGCTTTTTTATTGTTGAATGGGAATTTTTTATAACATATATGTGTGTGTCTGTGTATGTGTATTGTACAACCGTAAACAGATTTTGCGCTACTGTCCCTACCAGCCCCCTTTGGCGTTGTCCCTAACGCGAATAGTAGTTTTTCTATTGAGGACTAAAAAACTGAGAGGATCTAAATGTAATTTCTCAAAGTACAGGGATTCTATATGTAAATACATTAAATGTGAGGGAGTCTGCGTAAATAAATTAAGCGTGAGGGAGTCTAGATGTAACTTATCCTATATGTATGTGCATGCTTTTGGGTCGATCACAAGCAAGATGTCATATACAAGAAAATTTGTACAACACATAGAATGTATGTGTTAACCTGGGGAGTGAACTTGAGGGCGACTTTAATCTCTCCACAGTATGTCTGATCTTTGACAACATTGTACGACATTGGTGGAACGCTTTCTTCAGCGAAAACGGGCTCTAGTGGAATCCTGTGGTTTCAAGAAATTCTTGAATCTCTTAGCGCGGAATTAAATCATATATTTGAAGCATAAAAACTTGGTGTGAAGAAATAAATTGTTAAAGAAGATAAAATGGGCTAGATTACTCACGTAGCTTCTCCAACAACGTCATCTTCAGTAAATGTATCCTTATCCATGATTTTGATTTTCAACTCAGTAACACCGTTGGATATGGCGAAGAGGAACGTCTCATTCCACTCAGGGCTAGATCCTTCACCTGCATTGGCACAAAATATCTCATCAAAAAGTTGTAGCAAAAGTTATTAGAAGTCGAATATATGCACAAGATAAATACAAGATTGAGCGAAAACGCACCCGATGCAATGCCACTCTTTTTCTCCTGAGTTCGGCAAGTTAGAACAGCATAAGGATCAATGCCAGCTGGAAAACAGAAAATCAAATATAGCATATCGAATTCTTGCCGGTAAACATAGGAAATGTCGAACATATTTGTACCAGATTTATATAGATGGATTGTTTATGGATCATCAGCTTATCAGCATAAATTTTAGAACAATTGGCGTATGATCATGTTTGATTTTAATTTTATTTCTTTCTAGATCTCAGAAGATAATCTTGCAGAAGCAAAAGATTGCTCATTTTTCATATAAAGCAAGTGCAATGTTGAATACTATTACATTATAATTATAATCATACAATTGATTAATGCATTTTCGACAAAGATTTATCTTTTTCTCAGATCCACCAACCATCCTCAAGATTACAAGCCATAAGCATCTCAACTATCACAAAATCCTTCATCATCTTTTACACAGAGAGAGAGAGATCAAACACATTCGAGTAAAGTCTTCGGATCAATAACTTGCCAAAGTCAACTATTAAGTCATAAAACACAAGAACTGAAACATGGGAAACATCGAATTCATCAACAAGATTCCTTGAGACCAGAAAATTGATGTGGGAAACAGAAACAATGAACATAAATGTCCGAAAGACAGTCTATGATTCATTAAAACCACACATTCTTAAACGGTTAAACCCCATCAAACAAGAATCACGAAAGATCACAACTTTAAACACAATTTTATGACCCAGAAAATTAATCTTAAGTTATGAAGAATAAATCCCACAGAAACACGCATTGAGAATTTTTTTGATGGAAAAACATACATAAGAAATCCGTGTCGTCCAGGCCCTTGGCGCTGACAAGAAGAACTTCAAGGGTTCCGTGTGCCATCTTCTGGATCAAAATGAAAACGCAGAGAGTCAAAAGAGAGAGGGATAATCAAAAGATTTCTAACAGGGCCCCTCCCTCTTTCTCTCTCAGTTATGGACTTGCAATTGCAACTTATAATGATGTTTGCGAGGTTGTCACTGTCAGTCAGACCGGCTGCTGATGGTTTCGTTTGGTGGGAATGGGATCGTCAGAATATTAAATTAATCAGACACTATATAATTACTAAATATTTTTGACAGAGAGGAAAATAGCTCTATTAGTGCTCGTCATGATTCTGCAAAAGAGTGTCTTTATGATGGCTAACGTTTTGGATGTTTTTTTTGGTTGGAAACATATATGAGATAGAATGTGCTAAATTACCATTCATAATTTTTTAGTTAAAATATTATACTTAACCATGGTAGAAATTACATAATTACGGAAAAAAAAATCCAATCTTTAGAGTTCCGTTAAAATTTTAAAGGAATATTTCTAATGAAATTTTAAAAATTGAGTGTTTTTGTAATTATAAAAATCTTGTAAAGTGTAAGTGTAATATTATGACTAAGAGAATCACGACTTGCACTTTAACAAATTATTTTGGATGCAAATATAATTAACTCTAAATTAATAAACATATAAATTTGATTATATAATAAACACAACTCTTTTTTGAAGCTAAAACCCCTCAAAACCGAGTGGCAAATTTTATTAACTCAAATCAACAAAAACAACGTTCAAAGCAACTTGGGAAATATTACTCAAACTAACGCGAGCCGAAGCTGCAAATCTAGCTAACTCGTAAGCTACTCTATTCGCATGACGTCTAACAAAAACAAACTCAAAATCAGAAAAACAGCCAACTAAACTACGAATATCTTCAACTAAATTATCTAAGGGAGACAGATCCGCAACCCCACCATGAAGCTTTTGGATAAGTGAAAAGCAATCCCCTCAAAGACGACCTTAAACCATCCAAAATCCCGAGCCAACCGCACTACCGAGAAACAAGTCATTGTCTCGACGTATTCCGGGTCAGTAGATCCCCGAAACCGCCACTGTTCCCAACCAACAACCTTACCATCCGAATCCCGAGCAACCACCCCAACCCTAACCTCGTGGTCAACTTGGAACACCGCAATCTTGAACCAACTAGGAGAGTGCTGTAGCCAACTCTAATTTGAGCTTATAGAGAGAATCATTTAATAATTTAAGGAATAATTATACTTACACCCACTCGACTTAGGGGTAAATACAGCTAGACTCTCTGTACTATTGGAAATTACAGATAGATCCTCTAACCCTAACGGAAACCTTAAAAACCTAACGAAAAGTTATGAAATGACTAAATTATCCATAATATTTTTGATATAGTGTTTGCTATACATGAAATGAGCGAAGTGAGTAAGTTATTGTCGAGTTAATAGAACGTTAGAATCTACATAGAAATAAGAAAATGACTAACGGCAGGACCTAAGTGTTAGATAGAGCCATAGTCGAGGGGGTGTCTCTGTAATTTCCAATAGTACAGAGGATCTAGCTATATTTACCCTTAAGTCGAGGAAGTGTAAGTGTAATTATCGCTTTAATAATTTACAATGTGGCGAACCCTGGCTACTCCATGTTCCATCATATGGTTTACATTTTGCAAACATAATTCCTCCGGAATCACTAAAATGTAAAAATATCAATTATAGATGATCTTAATAAATTAATTAAAGTTTAAACCTAGTACAACCTAACACGCATCTTAAACCACGTCGTTTCCATTTCATTATTTGTGTGAGCTGCACTAGGTTTAATAATCCTCTATTAATAATCGCAACCAACACTTCTTTCATTACTGAATCCAAAGCAAATGCTTTTGTAATTTTCAAATTAATATTACTATTATTAATAACCAAAATAATGGCATAATTAGTACTATACTACAATTAAAATTTAGAGATAATTATATTTATACCGCTCGACTTAAGAAACAAACTCTATCAAAATGAATTTTCATCTATACTATTATATAAAGCCTTTTCCCTCTAAAGTAACTACCTTTGGTCCAACTCTTTGTTTGGTGTATCAATTTTTATTTTTTTATTATTAAATTTTTTTTCTCTCTCCATCCCTCTCCACGTACTTTTTATTTCTCTCTCTTAGTCTCACATTTTTCTCTCTCTTATTATTCATATTTTCACAGTTAATTCCATTTATTTATCTTATAACCAATAAATTTTATTTTATATAAATACTAAAATAACTTAAATTAATAATCATGAAAAAAATTAATAAAAATATTTATAATTTTAGAATATTAAAACTTAATATATTATTAATTTATACTTATTTATATTTTGCACAAGCATCGAGTGTGCCAAAATTACTATTATTATTATTATATAATTCACCTTCATCTCTTTGGTGTCTTAGTGTCTTTTCTTTTTAAAAAAAAATATTAATTTTTTTTTCTCTCTCCACGTTCACATCTCCTATATTTTCTCTCACACTCTCATATATTTCACGTTATTTTTCTTCTCTCTTTATCTCTTCCTTTTTTAGGTTCTTTTTAATTTCAAATTATAAAAATAAAATTTTAACCTATCCTATTTTAAAAATATATATTAAAAATAATTTAGACATATATTATAATTTTATATTATTTGAATTTCATCACTTTATAAATTTATAATTTATATTTATTGGACACACGCATCAAATGTGCCGTATTTACAAGTTATACATAATTTGAGAACATCAATTTGCTAAATCATGATTTTATTTATAATTTTAATAAGAAAAAGAATGTAAACTGAAAGTGCTATTTGTCGTAAGAATTCTTTAACAAAAGTTAGAATTTAATGGTATATTTATATAATACTTTTGAAACTTTAGATATATTTACATAATTATTCCAAACCTCAGTATATATAAATATAGTTATCGACCATTAACGTAATGCACCATTGATAAATCTTGTTACCTCCTATCTATTTTTCAAAAAAATCACTAAATTCATTTATTCAATACTAGTAATCTTTGCACGCGGTACCCACACGTATAGATTTTCTAAATATAATCGGAAAAATATTTATATTTTAATATCTAATATAAGTTTATAAATCATAATAATAATAATAATAATAATAATAATAATAATAATAATAATATCTAATATAGAGGAATCGAAATGTAAATATAGCAAACCTCATGGTACTTAGGAGTAAATAATTCTAATAATAATATTAATTTTCTAAATCATAAATTTATGTAGAAGTTACAAATATTGGTGAAAATTGTAAAAAGAAATGTGGCTGGTTGAAGAAGGAGAAACTGTAGGAGGTGGTGGGAAGTGGAATACATAAGGAAGATAAATTATAGGAGTTTCCAACATATCATTACAATTTTATCCTTATCATATTAGAATAGAGGTGATAAATTAAAGGGGTATTTTTGGATATACATTAATTTGGTGTGAGAACTACCTTTTCCCATGGAATTCTAGATTTTACCATTAGTTATATATTATTGTATTTATTTTATAGAAAATTGAAGGGTTAAATATGTAAAAATACATTAAATAATTTCTATTTATGAGACAAAAATAGTCTTAAAATAATCAGGGCTCTCAAAATAGTTTTGGACCCATGGATCCAACCAAAACTAATGGTTTTGGTTTGGTTTTAGTTCCACAAAAAATATGATGGGTCCAAAGTCTGGAAAAAAATTCAATTTATGACGTAAAAAGAGCGTTTGGGCAAGCCAATTACGAGTTCTTTAAAATATATTTTATAAGGTATTTGAGTTTATTAACTTTTTTCTAATGTTAGTTATGAAGTTTGAAAATAAAATATTTGTCGTTTATAAATTATAAATTCTTTTTGAATTTTTTAAAATATTTCTAACATTTGAAGCAAGTTTCTTAATAATTTTAACCATATTAGAAATAAAATGTTTATTTATATATGAAAGTATTTCAAGGAACTTTAGGTAAAAATAGACCATTCAAATATATAGTTCTGAGGTATTTTTGTACATTTAAATTTATAAAAGGGTCAAATAATTAATAACCTTAAAAAATATATCTAATAAAAGGTAAGGTTTTACAATTATACCGACGGAGTGAATTGCCATAATTACCATTATTATGAGTTACATTAATATAGGGAGAGTGGTCAATTCGAGATAGATTAGTTACTTAATTTTGTTAGTGTGTGTAAATATGTGTAAATGTATATTAGTGTGTGTAAATATGTGTAAATTGGTGTAAGTGTGTGTAAATTAGTGTTAGGGGTATTTTAGTCATTTTTCACAATAAATTGAATAAGAACCAATTGGATTTTTTGTTGGATTCATAAACAAACCAACTTGGATCCGTATACAACCCACTCCAAAATCATTAAAAATCAACCATTTTTTATCCACAAATTTTGGATCTATTTTAGACCCAAACCATTTGGATTCAAACCAAAACCAAACCAAATCTATTTTGACACCCTTTTAGGGAAATTCTGAGATGCGATACTTTCGTATAAAATAGAGAATGTGACACAATTATTTTACTACAGATATTTCTCAACTTTTAATCTTGACCCTTAGATCATGTACGACTACTTTTTAATTAATTTTCATTTAACCGGTCAAATTTATTGAAAACTAGTGGAAATGTCACAACTACCCTCATTCTCTTTCCTCACATCACGTCTTCTTCTCAAAGTATTTTCTCTCACCTATTCAAAAACCTGCAACTTCACCATTGAAGTTAGAAAGCAAATCTCATGAGTTTGATAAATTTTCTTGAACTAATTTTATTTTTCTTCAATTCGAAATTTTAAAAGCTTTAAATTGTCCCTCATTTTATTTAAGTTTTGTTGATCTATCTTTGGAAGTGGGTTTCATAACTGTTCTTTTTGGCGGTGGGATTTGATGGTGGAGTAGCAGGCAGTGGAGGTGGAGATGGAGGAGTCTACTGCGCAAAAATAATATGTGGTCTCACGGAAGATTGCCGGAGAAGAAAAGGGTGAAGCGGCGGCGTTGGAGTGGTGGTGCAGGAGTAGGCGCGGTGGAGGTGGAGAAGACAAAGAAAGTAGGAGTGGTGGTGGAGAAGAAAAAGAAAGTTGGCGTCTGAGCTTGGAGAAGCAGGCGGTGGAGGTGGAGCCGGAAATCGTAGGGGCGGCGACGGCGGTGGTGAAATTGTAGGGTTTTTGTGAGGCGTCTGTGAGGATTGAGGAAGACATGATCCATTTTCGAAATGGATCTAAAAATTATAAAATTAAGGCAAAACTAGTCTTTTAGGAAAATTGAACACAATTATCTTTGTTGCACCTTCTATAAGAGAAAACCCACATCAATTTTATATTTCCTATGGATGGAATCAACTAATTTTGAGAAAATCATTCTAAATTATCTCAACTTCACTTAATCGACCAAATTATTTTTTTGGAAACTAATTCCCTCGATTGATGTTGGATTTTACCGGATAACACTTTAGTTATTTAATTATCATGATGAGGCATCTCTTTGGCGAAATCGGCATAAATGTACCAAAATCACTCGATTTTGACTGGAATTGGAAATGGAAATGTCAAAACTTGTCATTTCAAAAAATTGAGTGCAAAATTAACTCATTTTCACCTTATAGATGAGAAATCCTACATCAATTGTATATTTTGTATAGGTAGAATCAACCAATTTTGAAAAATCGGATGAAATTGCCCGATTTTGGCCGGAATTAGAAATGGAGAAAGGCAAAACTCGGTGTTTCGAAAATTAGGCACAAAATTAGCTTACTTGAACCTTATATATGAGAATTCTCATATCAATTGAACATTTTTCATAGATAGTATCGACCAATTTTGTAAAATAAGATAGAATTGTCCGTTTTTGGCCGGAATTGGAAAGGGATAAATGGAAAACACGTGATAGGGTAGAATTGTGCATTGTTTTAGCTTAGTATTTAATTGCATTTGAGATCAATTCTACCCTAATTCGCTTCCTTTTGCTAGGTTTATTGATGTTTCATGACTTATGGAGTCCAACCCACTTAAACGAGGAGATCCGGGCCAAAATTTCTAGCACCTAGGGGATGATGGATATGTAATACATAAAGGTGTTTGTGAAAATGCCTCAATGAGTATTTAAACTTATTTCTTGCAAAAATCCTTGGTTTACATGTTATATAAGTTATTGGCCATCTCTTATATAAATGAGTTTTCAATTAAAGATCGAGAGATATTGATTGGAACTAAGAATTAGATTTTTCTAAGACACAAGGTAGGTGATCAAAGAGATTTGATCACTCCTGTGAAAATTGTGATAATCAAGCAATGCCGAGCCGCTAGTTGATTTAATCACTCGATTCTTGTTCATTTGGTTTGTAAATTGAGTTGCTATCACGAGAGTAGAAGTAATTCTTTTATAAATATACGAATTAGTCCTTGAGACAGGCTAATTTATACTTTAGTGAATCGTTTTGTTTAGGTGGCTAATACTCTTGAGGTATTTGATCTATCCTAATGTTTTGCATTGAAATCATCCCCCTAGGTCCCTTTTCCATTGAATCTCTATTTGTTTTTTGCTTTAGTCAACTTTTAGTTATTTCAATCTTAGAATTTAGAATCCCTCACCAATTCGTAGCTTAAATATTAGAAGAGATCATTTGGTATTGTAAAATTTCCTATTCCTCGTGGGTACGAGATCCCTACTTTAAATCTATATTACTTGACGACTCGTACACTTACGAGGCTTACATAAAAAGCCGTTCAACACGTTATTTCAGAAAATTAGGCACACAATTAGCTTTCTTGTACCTTCTAGATGAGAAACCCCACATCAATTGTACATTTCATAATGATGGAATCAATCAATCTTGAAATCAGACGTAATTGCTCGATTTTGGCCAGAATTAGAAAAGGGAAAAAGGAAAAACTCGTTGTTTCGAAAAATTACGGGCATAATTAGCTTCCTTTCACCTTCTGGATGAGAAATCTCATGTCAATTGTACATTTGTTATAGATGGAATCGACTAATTTTGGGAAAATCATCCTAAATATACCTCAATTTCACTTAATTGGTCAAATTTGATTGATTCCGAGACCAATTTCCTCGATTGATGTGCGAGTTTTACCTCATAACACATTAGTTATGTAATTTTCATGACGAGACATCTCAGGGAACTTTTTTGTAGTTTTGCCTCTTATTTCTTAGCAAATCGACTTAAGATGAACCTAAATTGCCCGATTTTGACCGGAATTGGAAGGAAAAAAAAAGCAAATGTCATCATTTCATAAAATTGAATGCACAATTAGCTCCCTTGCACCTCATAGCTAAGAAACCCCACATCAATTGTAAATTTCGTAATGATGGAATCAATCAATTTTGAAATCGGATGAAATTGCTCGATTTTGGCCAGAATTAGAAAGCGGAAAAAAGGCAAAACTCGTTGTTTCAAAAGATTACGGGCACAATTAGCTTCCTTTCACCTTCTGGATGAGAAATCTCATGTCAATTGTACATTTATTATAGATAGAATCGACTAATCTTAAGAAAATCATCCTAAATATACCTCAATTTCACTTAATTGGTCAAATTTGATTGATTCCGAGACCAATTTCCTCGATTGATGTGGGGGTTTTACCTTATAACACATTAGTTATGTAATTTTCATGACAAGACATCTCAAGGAGCTTTTTCGTAGTTTTACCTCTTATTTCTTAGCGAAATCGACTTAAAATGAACCTAAATTGCCCAATTTTTGCCGGGATTGGAAGGAGAAAAAAGACAAATGTCATCATTTCATAAAATTGAATGCACAATTAGCCCCCTTGCACCTCATAGTTGAGAAACCCCACATCAGTTGTACATTTCGTAATGATGGAATCAATCAATTTTGAAATCGGATGAAATTGCTCGATTTTGGCCAGAATTAGAATGGGGAAAAAGGCAAAATTCGTTGTTTGAAAAAATTACGGGCACAATTAGCTTCCTTTCACCTTCTGGATGAGAAATCTCATGTCAATTGTACATTTATAATAGACGGAATCGACTAATTTTGAGAAAATCATCCTAAATATACCTCAATTTCACTTAATTGGTCAAATTTGATTGATTCCGAGACCAATTTCCTCGATTGATGTGGGAGTTTTACCTCATAACACATTAGTTATGTAATTTTCATGACGAGACATCCCAGGAAACTTTTTTGTAGTGTTTGCCTCTTATTTCTTAGCGAAATCGACTTAAGATGAACCTAAATTACCCGATTTTGGCCGGAATTGGAAGGAGAAAAAAGGCAAATGTCATCATTTCATAAAATTGAATGCACAATTAGCTCCATTGCACCTCATAGTTGAGAAATCCCATATCAATTGTACATTTCGTAATGATGGAATCAATCAATTTTGAAATCGGACAAAATTCCTCGATTTTGGCCAGAATTAGAAAGGGGAAAAAGGCAAAACTCGTTGTTTCAAAAAGGCCAATTTCAACCGATTTTCAAATTGATTGATTCCATCCTTACAAAATGTGCAATTGATGTGGGGTTTCTCAACTAGAAGGTACAAGAAGGCTAATTGTGCATCCAATTTTCAGAAATAACGACATTTCCTATTTTTCCCTTTCCAATTTTGGCCAAAATCAAGCAATTTTGCCTGATTTTCAAAATTGATGGATTCACTTATTACGAAATATAAAATTGATATAAGATCTATAATCTAGAAGGTGCAATGAAGCTAATTGGGGAAGCAATTTTTCGAAATAACGAGTTTTGCCCTTTTTTCCTTTTGCAATTCTAGCCAAACTAGACCAATTTCAACCCATTTTTAAAATTGATTGATTCCATTATTACGAAATGTGCAATTGATGTGGGGTTTCTCAACTAAAGGATACAAGAATGCTAAATGAGCATCCAATTTTCGGAAATAACGATATTTTCTTTTTTTCCCTTTCCAATTCCGACTAAAATCAGGCAATTTCGCCTGATTTTTAAAATTGATGGATTCACTCATTACGATGTAAAATTGATATGAGATTTCTAATCTATAAGGTGCAATTAAGCTAATTGGTGAAGCAATTTTCCGAAATAACGAGTTTTTCCCTTTTTTCCTTTTGCAATTCTAGCCAAAATAGACCAATTTCAACCCATTTTCAAAATTGATTGATTCCATCATTACGAAATGTGAAATTGATGTGGGGTTTCTCAAATAGAAGATACAAGAAGGCTAATTGTGCATCCAATTTTTGGAAATAACGACATTTCCCTTTTTGCCCTTTCCAATTTCGGCCAGAATCAGGCAATTTCGCCTGATTTTCAAAATTGATGGATTCACCCATTATGAAATGTACAATTGATATGAGATTTCTAATCTAGAATGTGAAATTAAGCTAATTGTGCATGCAATTTTCCAAAATGACGAGTTTTGCCTTTTTTTCCTTTCCAATTCTAGCCAAAATAGGCCAATTTCTTCCGATTTTCAAAATTGATTGATTCCATCATTACGAAATGTGCAATTTATGTGGGGTTTCTAAACTAGAAGGTATAAGAAATCTAATTGTGCATCCAATTTTTCGAAATAACGACATTTTCCTTTTTACCCTTTCCAATTTTGGCGAAAATCCGCAATTTCGCCCGATTTTCGAAATTGATGGATTCACCCATTATGAAATGTACAATTTATATGGAATTTATAATATAGAAGGTGCAATTAAGCTAATTGTGCATGCGATTTTCCGAAATGACAAGTTTTTGTCCTTTTTTCTATTCCAATTCTAGACAAAATTGGCCAATTTCATTTGATTTTCAAAATTGTGTGATTTCCTCATTACGAAATGTGTAATTGATGTGGGATTTCTCAACTAGAAGGTACAAGAAAGCTAATTGTGCATGCAATTTCTCGAAATAACAAGATTTCCTATAACGATCCAAAATTTCGGAATATATTTTAGGAATAATTATTCGACACCTCGTTGAATATTAAATGAAAAGATTAGCTTCGTTAGCTAATTTTAATTTATTCTAATTTATTTCCATATCCTCAACCATTTATAATTACCTTTTCTACCCCTCGAATTTATTTTTAATCTCAAACGAACCCACACCCCCTAAACACACTTGCACCCTCTTGGACACACTTGCACCACCTTGAGCACACTTATACCCTCTTGTGCACACTCCCTTGCACACTCTTGCTCACACACCAAATCGAGAGAGAGAAAGAGAGAAGAGAAGGAGAAAGGAAGAAGAAGGGAGAAGGAGGAAGAAAATCTCGTCCCGAATCCGTCGCTCGATCAATCGAGATTCCGAGACCAACTATACAATCCTCATTCGATTCTCTACCGGTAACCTTCTTTCCCCATTTCGATTCGTCCATTAAATCCTTCGATTTTCTAATTTTTATTTTGAAATGAATATTTGATAATTTGATGGGTTTGTAGATTAGAGTTTACCATCTTTAGTGTAGTTCGGATCAAATGGTAGCTATTAATGTGTACAATGCATGAGTGTGAATTTTAGGTGTTGATTTTAGCTATAGAATCCGCCCTAGTTGATTTTAGGACGAAACCCTCGTGAGAAACCTTGAAATCGCGTTTTCTGCACCTGCAAGTTGAACCACACGGTCCAACGCATGGTCTTGGCAAGACCTTGCACACCACCTTAAGCCTGCACCGGCCTGCGCACCCCGGTGCGCAAGCCAGTGCGCCCTTGTTTTAGCTTGCACGGTCTTGAGTGCGTGCTCAAGACCGTGCGTTAGCCCATGCGAATGCCTTAACCAAATTTTCAACATTTTTCCTTAGTTGCTCATGGTAATGGGGTCAATTGGCCAAAAATAAAAGTTGACTTTTTGCATACGACCCCCTAAAATCGAGCCGTTTTCACCTATAGTTTCCATATGATTCAAGGATGAATATGTCGTAAAGTTTTCAAAATTCCGACCTCGTTTGGACCTTGAATAGAGCCTTTTTCGTTTAGGATTTTTTCCCCAATTTTTGAATGTTGTCCGAATGATCCGAAAATCGCATGAGTGCTTCTTTATAAGGTATTACACATGAATGTGCAATTAGAATTTCAATTGAGCATGTTTAGCATCTTTAATTTCATATATTTCGTTTAATGGATTTAATTGCATTTTTACTTATAATCCAATTACTACATGATTATTAATTGACCTTTCATGTGTTGTAATCTTTAAGAGTCATGCGTCGTGTCTTGTCTTATTTGGTTTGTCATCTGACAGTTTCAGGCTGTCCTTTCAAGGAATAGCTTGAGTGTCTTGTCGTTCCCGTGCTCCCAGGTGAGGGTTTTTAAAATGCTTTCAACTGGAGTAAGGATTTCTTTTATTATTGCGAGCTACCCTTACGTGCTCATATTGATTTGATTTCTTTTCTGGTATATATATTAAATATTTAATTATATTTTCATGATCTTAATAACAAATGTTTTGATATCAACCTATACCTATAAGTATATCTAAATCGTTTTGTTTTCAAGAGGCGAGTAAAACCCTTTCATCTCAACGTGGTACTTTGACTTTGGTTGGGTCTATGAGGGAAGTTGTTAGGGGAGTCCGTCAGCACATCCTGACACGTATGAAACTTATAGTCACCCCCTCTGTCGTCACACACTTGCCGAAATGCACGTTTGGCATACAACTTATAATGTTTCTTGAAATGCGAGCAACTTCATGTACTTTTCTTTTACCGAGGGCCCGGGAGGGTATTCGAGGGTCTCACTTGGGGACGAGCGTCCAGGGTGTTGCCCGATGTACTTTTCCCAAAATTAAGCGTCAATCGTGGCCCGTCAGGAGTTGATAGCCACGGTTGGGAGCGATGGTGGGTATTGGATTCGTTCCACGTTTTCCTAAAATTCAATTCGTCGCTCATGGTCGCACTATGGGGTCAGACACCGGAGATGGAGTTTTATAATGACATGAAGGGGTTATAAGGAGGAACAGGCCCATTCTCGCTGGGATATTACTTGCTTTTATTTATGCTTTATTGTTAATGCTTATTAATTGTTGTTATGCAAGTCGAAGCACATTCCGGATTTTCTTAAATTCTGCAAATGTACTTTCCTATATATATATATATATATATATATAAAACCCGGAAGCGTGGCTCGTACTTGTTCCCTCTTTACCTTCACTGAGTATCGTTTATATTCACCCCTCGTTGTTTTAATTCTTACTTCAGGTCGACAGGTGGCGTTGTCACCTCTCATGTCGGTTGGCAACAGCGGGTCGTAAGTCTTGGTCTTCGTGTCCTTTGGTAACTGTCAGTAGTGTCCAACAACAGTCTGTCTTTATTTAATTGAATGGAATCGTTCTGTTTAGTAGAAATGGATATATTAATGATTATTGATATTCGATGATGTTGATGAATATTCGTTGAGCTTTGACTAGTTAAATAAATAATTGTGGATTATTCATTTATGTTGATTGATGCCCCGTGTGGCTTTGAATGT